>OZ005650.1:43436769-44863382 GCA_963930645.1 Salticus scenicus
AATTTGTCGTTTTATATATTCCGGATTCACAGTTCTATTTTGGTATATGCTTTTAAGCAGATCGTTTATTTTTTAATTACCATATTCGCGTATAAGTTGACCCGGACTTCCATAAAGATTTCTTAAAATAACAATGATGATAATAAAACAAATAATAAATGCTCCGTGTTAATATGTTATTCAAAAGAAAATCGTAACTTCAGATTAAGAAAGGAAAAAAATCTTAAGACATTAATTTTTTACTTTCTTTTGTGTTCAACAGAAGAAAGTATTGGATTCGTAAAAATTTTCGACCTCGGGTTTTCGATGAATTTACATGTTTTGAGAGATCTAGAACACGATTTGACAATTTTTAGAAAATGTCTGTCTGTGTGTGTGACAAAATTTGTGAGAATTGTGTCTCAGGAACTACTGCAGAGAATTTCATAAAAATTAGTAATTAGTTGCACCTTGACATAAATTAATGCCTATCAATAACTTGAAAATTGACCAACGTTGCGCACCCGATTTTTCTAAATTTTTAACATGGCGGTATAGGACAAAATTTCTTATAAATGTGCAAAAAGAGTTTTTTTTTTTTTTTTTTTTTTTTTTTTTGTTAATCATTATGAAATTAAAAAGAATTATTTATAATTGTGATAGTCATTTGGGATTTTTTTTTTTTTTATGTACAAAAGCGCCCCCCCCTCCCCCTTCCCTTCCTAGGCGATGGGGAGAAGTTACACTCTGGGGGGGGGGGGCAAATTTCCATTATAGGTATCTTTCAAAAGAGCTCGTCAATACATTTAAAACGAATGGTTGAACCATCGATCTGAGACCATTTGAAAAATAAAAGAAAATATATAAATAAAAGACAAACGCATTTCTTTAAGATGTTATATAGACAGAGAATAAAATTGACTGTCTTTGGATATGTAGTATTATACTACTTCTCTAGAGTGGAAATCGTCCGAATTCATCGTGGAAGATAATTTTATTAAACAATTTTAATAAATCGTTTTTACTGAGTGAATTTGTATGGGAAAATATAGAAGAAAGTCATGTGGTGGCCACATAATACTTTTTTTTTTTTTTTTTTTTTTTTTTTTGTGACAATCTTTGATTAAAAAGTTACGTATCCTCCGACGACAAGTTTTACAAAGCATTCTGCTTGCATAATCAAGCAATTTTAAATGTGGCTAAAGCAGAATTGATTTTTCTTATGCCTCACAGAAAGACGAATGAGATTAAGGACCTTAGATAAATAGTGATTCGTTATTTATCTAAGTGAAAAACTGGAGCTTCGAAAAGACTGCATTTGCTAGTGATTTATTATTTTATTTATTTATTTACTTTTAATTTTCTAATGAGAAAACAAAGAAAGTAGATGGCCCTTAATTTTTTTTTTTCTCATTATGTCATGCTAACGAATACTACAGTTAATTCACATAACGATAAACGATTCTAACAATGTAATAATTATGAAAGAAAACGAAAAAAGTCTTGGTGCGTAACTATCCTATCATATCTCTTAAAATACTGAACAATATTCTACTGACCTCCATGTGGCTAAAATGGCGGTTTTCTTGTACTTTTAACATATCATATGTGACTCATTTTATTGGAGAATACTACCTGCTATAATGCATCGTTACAAATACATTATTGTTGTTCCACTGGTGAAATTAATGCATTTACTGCCGAAAATGAGCAGTAATCGTTAAATAGAATATGTTCATAAATACATTTATTCAGTGGCGTCAGCGTTAGTGATTTGGCGGCCCTCCTCAAAAAAATTATGCCTCCCGCTATTTTTTTTTTTTTTTTTTTTTTTAATCGCACAATCGAAGTGTAAAAAAATTAGGAAATCAGCTAACACTGGTGGAAAATTATACAAACAAGTAATTAAAAAAAAAAAAAAAAGTCAATTCCTACTTAGGTCAACAAAGAAAAATTTTATTTTAGTTAATAAATAGAAATAAAATGCGCGCGTTCAAAATCAAATAAAAAATAAAATAAGATTTATAAATGGACAATATTTAAGTTCGTGGACTCAGTTCAGTGATATAATAAGAATAATTACAAGATAAAAATAACTTTTTATATACCGTGTTTTTAAATTTTCTGTTGAATCATATAAACACCACCTAAAAGGCAGCGGGATCCCGGAACAATTGGCTAAAAGTATTAAAAAAATTCATTTGAGCTATTATAAATGTTTCAAATGGCTAGAGCTAGCTAGCCGGGAAGTTAGTTAAAAAACGATTTCAAACTTTGTACTGGTAACGCTGCCGAAGGCAGCAGGGACCCGAAACAGTTGGTTAAAAGTATTTTAAAAATGCATTTTCACCGTGTTCTGAGCTATTCTGAAAGTTTCAAATGCCTAGCTAGTCGGGCAGTTAGTTAAATAAATTTTCTGTTGAATCATATAAACGCTGCCGAAAGCAGTAGGGAAGGGACCTAAAACAATTGACTAAAAGTATTAAAAAAAAATGTATTGTCACCGTGTTCTGAGCTATCCTGAAAGTTTCAAATGTCTAGCTAGTCGGGAAGTTAGTTAAAAATCGATTGCAAGATTTGTACAAGATATATATATATATAGGGAGAGTGTGAACTAATAGTAGGAATTGAAAAATAGATTACAAAATTGAAGAGTCGGAGGGTTATAGAGCTCTCCGGCTCTGGGATAGCTGGACAGAGGTTGCTGCTTCCCGAATTCTTGTGAAGCTATTTATAATTATTCGAACTGTAGGTTTACCTTTTAAGAAATAAATAAGTATTAGGAAAAACTGTTATATTTTAAAAAATAAAAGTTAACGTAGGGAAACACAAAATTCTACAGCTCTGATTCACTTCACACGTTTATTTTTTAATTTCCACTTCTGATTTAACAAAATATGAAAGTAAAATGTTACACAATATTATGATTCATATAGATGCTTATTTATTTATTTTTGTGCACTTTTTGGTCCTCTGTTGGGTTGGGGGTCCCTTAAGCTCCGGTGTCCTATATCGCCGCGCTCTGCCAGTATATGGAGTCAAATTACTTTGTTTGGATTTCTTAATGGATGGGTTTACTTCTTTAATAATTTAGTTTTCAATCCATATTATCATATATCATTGAAACTTGAAACTGCACTTATCGCTCTCTTGCGACCTTTGTCGAATTGTACGCGATACTTCATGCAACATTTAACTAGTATCGTTGTATTTTGTCAATTCGTAGAAGTTTGTTCAAAATTAAAGCAGCACCGAATTGCTTGAATTGACCCTAAGCAACATTATGTAACAAGTCTTTCTAGGGGGACGAGCGGGGGGAGGATATCAGAAAGGGAAGAAATTCTTGCAAATAGCGTGATCTTCGCAAACGTGATGTTTCAGCGCTGGAGTTACGGCTCACGATTTCACCCGAGCTTTTTCTCCTATTATCCTCTTCATTATCTGATAATAGCATTGCGTTACCACTCGCATTTTTCACATTTTTCGTCGGTATCGTGTATTAACTGACATGTGTGGCCTCAAATTTGCAGTTGGCAATCGTTGAGCATTATCTGAGGAATGTATCTCCAGAAAGATATATCTTTCAGCAAAATATCTTCGCTGACCCTTCCTCCCCTAACATATAAAAGGTAAAGCATCGTATTCATAAAGCAGTAAAGTATCTTCAACTGGGTGCCTCTTTTAATATACCTGAGCAATTCCATTTACAGACTGAATTTATATGTATACATTTTGTAACATTATAGCCTAAATGTTTATATTACAAATGTGAGTGCATATATTCATTTCTGAAGTCCTTAGCAGTTAAAAGATGCACTGAAAAGACTTAGTTAAAAAGCAGTAAATAGAAAACTGTAAGCAAAACACCATAAATTGCAAAAAATTCGTGACATTTGTTTCGGTCGACACTTCATCAGATGAAAACAGTATATTTCTTTTACGCCTGATGATGAAAGAGCTAAAAACGGTGTTTTGGGACGCAATTTTTATACATCCATCTCTTAGGAATATGATGCATGCAGTTTATCAGCATTTATTTGGTGTTTATTTTGTCAACAACGCACACATTTCTGTTTTCGAGAATTATTGGAGTCTATTTTGAGCTTACTTCTGGTTCCGCTTATTGTAAAACTTTTTTTTTTTTTTTTCTTCTTTTGAATGGGGGTATAGTTTGAGCTTTTCATTTGAATTTATGCTTTAATCCGTACTTGCTGGTGAGGAGCAAGAAATTAATTACGGAATGAAAATTGTTTGAAAATCGTAATTTAGAAGTTTATTGTTTGCAATTTAATTTTTATCAATGTTGAAAAATTTTTAGGGAGCTTAGGAAATAATTCGCACTTTTCCTGTCTTTCTTTTCCGATAACTTGTGGAATTATATATATATATATAGTTTGTATCTATAGATTTAGTGCGAATTTTAAATGTAGCAATATTCCATATGAAAACTTTAAGGTTTGTAATCGATAAACTGTGCTTAGTGTTTGATTGTGGAATTAGTTTTGTACAACATAAGACTAGTGGTGGTTATTAAAAGGTGCACCCTAGAAGATTTACAGGTGTGCCCTATAATAATCTAAAGTAGCAGGGGGTCCGTGAACCACTAATAGTTAACGATAAAATTTTGGTGGTCTGAAAAAAAAAGAAAAGAAATTGATATTATTTGCATTTTTTTAATGTTTTAATAGAAATTTGGCGAAGTTAGTTTTAATTTCAGAATTTTCTTAGACTGTCATATTCACATAAGACTTCATATTTTTATTCGTTTTTTATTCTTGCTGTTAATAAAGCAAAACATTGTTAAAATTAATTCATTTTTAAGATTTGGAAAAATGTTTGATTTCATGTTTTCGAGGAATTTACACATTTTAAGATTTCCTTGCATTTCAATTAACTGAAACTGACTACTTATTTTTAAAAAAGTGGATTCATTACCAGATTTTGCATGTGTGAGAAGAATGTAGAAGATACGAAAAAAAATTCGGTTTTCGATGATTTTACACGTTTTGAGATTAAGTAAAAGTGGATTTATTATTCTATCCTCTGCATATATAAGAAGAAAGTATAAGATTCAGAAAATTTTTAGATTTTCGGTTTTTGATGAAGTTACATGTTTTGAGATTTTCTGAACTCAATTCGACCATTTTTAGAAAATATCTGTCTTTTTGAGCTCGAACACTGTACTTTATGAACCAGTGAACTTCATTTAACCGAACTTGATATTTGGTTGGACTTGGTTTGAATTGGTGCCGATTAGCTTTTAAGCTATATCACCGAACAGGGGGCGCTTCCACGTTGCGATTTCCTCTCATCTCAGTATCTACAGTGTACCAAACTTAGAAAAATATATTAAGTAAAACTCTGCTGATTGACTTTGGATGCATATCGACAAACAATTGGCGTAGCTGTGTTGCAATTTAATTCCGTTTACGAGAAGGCATTTACTTTGCTTTGCAAAAAGTGGTTGCATTTCGACTACTGGGCGATACTAGTTATGATAATTATTCGAATATGCACGTACAATATGTTTATTAACACTTTCGCGACCGCATGATTTTGTCTTTTTGACAGTAAGGGCCGCCTGTTGACGTTATTCTCCTAAGTTGCAATATTTCAGAGCAAAATTTTCTGTATTCACTTTTATATTAAAATGGATATGCATTATAATTATACTCTTTCCAATCAAAGTATTTGTATCCATAGTATATTATATTGAATGTACAAATATGAATATCGGATGTATTTTAAAAAAATAAATAGCATACAAATTTCGAAAAAAAAACGCCCATTGGTGGAATTACAGATTTTCAAATGACGTGAATCTACGGCAGCGGTCGCGAAAGTGTTAAATGCTGTAAACAAAATCTAATACAGCTGGTGGAGGTTTGAAGTTTTATTTTTTAAATGACGGCAAAGTTTGATTGTTTTATGACAGCTAGATATGTGTACGGCTGTGATCAAGAGTAAATTTCCTTCAAATTTTCTACCTTAAAAGATTGCAGTTTTTTTTTTTTTTTTTATAAGGAAAAAGAAAAAAAAAATCATAGCATATTTTGAATAATTTAGGTTTTTATAAAAAAAAAAAATAAAATAAAAAAAATATTCGAAATTTTCTCTCTCTCTCACCCCATTAAAACCTTTCGGCATTAAATATCTGGTTATCTAGATATTAGATGCTGTTCGATGTATCTCCGTAAATATTTTTTGCCTCCCCCCTTTCTCCTCATAACAATTCTCGTTAGTTCCGTCTCCGTTTCCTCGCGTGCCATCCGAATGTTCTGCGGCCGTATTCTAATTGCTGCCCACGTGCCCTCTTGCATTCCTTTGTTTGGGCCGGCACCATATCGCTCCTTTATACAGGTGAAAGTTCAGCTACAAGTCTTCACCAAATGATCACTTGGCCGGCGTGTAATGCTAATGGAGTCTTGGTTGCAAAAGCCATTACTTGGCATTACGTAGCCAGTGTTATTTCCTTTCAGGCGTCTCAACAGAATTATCAAAAGAATCGCTTACTTTATTGCACTAAACCAACACTTATTTACACTGTTAGTACGAATTTCTAAAGTTATATTTCCCTAAAACATATTTTAAATGTCTATATATTATCTGTTTTAAGCATTTTATTATGAATAATCATTTCTATTGAATTACGAAATTTAAATTCGCTTTTTATTCGTGCTGTTAATAAAACAAAACGTTATTAAAATTAATTCATTTTTAAATGTGTTATAACTTCTCTCTCTCTTTATATCTATATATATTAAGTTCTTTTTAAATATTTAAGCTGTTAGAAGGATTATAGGTATAATTGCTGTGATACGTAATCATATAAACTAAATCAAATAAACTTCATTTATATTTTGTCAGGAGAAAGAGGAAGACAAAAATGTGAAAGTTGGCAGGCTTCTAGGAATGTTTCAAATAGTGGAGGCTTTACTAATTCCGGCTGTTGTTTAAAGAATGGAAGAGTGCAATATAGTTGCATGTGTCCAAAAAATAATTACCCGGTTTGTATATAATTTTATTTCTATCCTATTTAAATGTAAAGGTTCAAATAATTGCTAGTATTTTTATGTATATATGAATTTCATTAGTGTCTTGCATTTTTTTTTTTTTTTTTAGGAGCAACAGAGGAAAAGTAGTCAGAGATATTCTCACATTTTCAATAGTAATCCTCTGCTATTTGAAAACAAGTCATCCCATTGGCCTGACAATAATGTATCTAATGGGTGCATTCAGAATAACAAAATGCTTGAGGAGTTTATTCTTGACGATAGTGAACTGTCTCTACTAAATTATTATGAAATACCAACTGATGTGCCAAGGAGACGGCATGTACGGAATGTTGGTAAAGTTAAAACAGTATCAATTATTGACACCCTTAGTGAATTAGCATCTGGTGCAACTGACAGAGAGGATGAAGGAGGCTTTTCATCAGCTGTCAGCGAATCGGCAGTTCTTAATCGGGGCTTGTACAAACCTCGAGCTAGGCACTCACGACCAGCGTTGCCTCGAAAAGATCGAACATTCAGGGATAATTCATTTTCATTGCCTATCACCTCAAAAGTTACAGAAAGTAGTACAATAAATCAATCTTCAAATAATATTTTAAAAGCTCCAAATGATGATTTTCATTGCCAGAATTTTGGTGATGACGGACACTTTACTTGCAGTTCTCTAAAACGGACATTAAAATATTTACGTAAAGCTGTATCTAATAATGTTGAGGAAGAAAATGTGTGTATTAAAAAGCATGTGCGCGAGAACAAGGAAGAAGACGATGCATTTCGTCTTTGCTTTTCAGATAGTGAAGTTAAAGATACTCCGGAACAATGGACGTCACTGCGAAAAGAAAAGTTAGACTTTAATTGCCATGCCAAATCAAAAAGTTTATCAACTGTGATTGATCCTTTTGCAGATCATTCATCCAAACCAAATACCTTATTCAGAAATCGATCGAAGACAAATGTACCTGATTGGATTCAAGAAGTCTTCTGTGCTGCTAAAAATGGAGATGTAGAGAAAATGGTTATTTATTTTAATTATTTTGCATAAATTATATTCTGTTTATCTTGCTTTTTATTATTATTATTATTATTATTATTATTTAATGTTAACTATAACAATATACAGTTAAATATTAACCATTTAAATAACTGTAATAATATAAATTATGATTAACTGTAGTGTTATATAAATTATAGTTGCTTTACTTCAGAAAGATGAATAAGTTTCTCCCATAAAAAGCTTCCTGTGAAAGTACCTTCTTTAGAATTAAATCAAAAAATATATTAATCAACGAGATTAACGTAATAAACAAAAAATCTGTGTCCTAAAAAATAAGTCTAGAGCTTTCCTTATTTTATAGAATTTCAATTTTCATACATAATTTTATTTCATAAGTAAAAATTGTAATAATTTGAAATAATTTTTGACAATTTGGATTTTTTTAATATTTGATTAAAAAAAAAAAAAAAAAATTACTTATCAGACAAATATTATTATCTGTACAAAAAATATAACAACAATTTCATATCAATCAATTTTTTTCCCCTTTTTCTTTATTGCTTTTCAATGTGTGGTTACTATTTTCATAAATTTTTTTAGAAAACTTATTAAATTATTTTAAAATTATATTACTTAAACTGACATTTATTTTTTCTTTTGTATTTACTTATAAGTTCTCAATTGAATATGAAAATGATTTAGAAGTTTCTGTATTTGTAGAAAATTATTCAGAACTTGAAAGATGGGGATTGCTTTTTTAAATGCAGAGATGAAAGTTCTGGGTTTTTTTTTTTTTTCTTTCTTTTAACGAAAACAAAATCTTACATTCACGTCGGAATAAATTTTTCATTTAAGTGCATTTATTTTAATACGTTATCTGTATGTTATAGATGTATTTAAATGATAAGTTTATTCCAGTGTGAATTCAATATTTTGTTTTCGTTAAAAAAAGAAGGTGGAACTTTTATCCCTGTAAATGTGAAACATTCTCCTAATATATCCTTTTCACGAGCTAAAATGAATTAGTCAAAAGTTTAACAGAAATGAACAAATAAAAAAATTTTACATAGGGAGGGAATTGCATAAAGTTTTAATATTCATGTTTGTATTTTTTATTTTTATTTTTTATTCTTACTAACTATACAAACACTTTTTTTTTTTTTCAGAAATGTATTCTAAAAGATATTGATCCTGCTCTTGTAAGAAATTTATCAGATGATCATGGCAATAATTTATGGCATATTTGTGCAGTCCATAACAATTTTGAATGTTTAAATTGGCTATGTTCACACAACCAGCACCATTCTGAAGCTTTAAAAGATGAAAATAAAAATGGATTTTCTCCTGCATCTCTAGCTGTCAAGGTATGGAGAAGAAAAAAAAAAAACCTTATACTTTAGTTTGCATGTGTGTGATCCTAGATTACACTGCTCCACATGAAAATTGCCTCTGTCACCATTTCAGCATATTCTTATGTAAAATGACCTCCTGAATCCGAATATGACGCCCATTTTGCCCTATCACCCACCATTTTTTAGGAATGTCCCCCTATTTTTATCATTTTTCTGTGATTTTATGGCTATAAATTTGATTTTTAGGGGGGGGGGGGTGACTATTTTAACTGTTAAATATCTTCTGGTGGTCTACAAAGTTGAAAAATTCTAAAACATGGACATTTGCGACAAGGGAAAAATTTTGAGGGAGATTTGCCACAGAAATATTATGCATTACATATCTTATATTTTTTTAATCTGTTATTAATGTTATTTTTTAAACTTTATATTTTTTTTGTTTTTAGATGTTAAATTAATTATTTTTCGTTCTTCAAATCAAATTCATGGTCATAAAATTATCGAACAGGGAAAGAAATTGAGATAGCGGGTGGTGTATCTAGAAAACGGTGAGTGACTGGGCAAAATGGGAGTCATATTCGGATTCAGGAGGTCATTTTACATAAGAAACTGCAAGTATGGTATCAGATTTAATTTTTTTTTGCAAAGCAATGTTGTTATTGTTATTATTTTATTTTTTTAAGCAGCTTTAGTTTATAAAAAAACTGTAATACTGGTCTGCAAAATCGAAGTTTTAATGTTTTTTTTTTTTTTTTTTCACTGCAGTAGGTGTCTCTAATGCGTTTTGATGCGCTGAATTCAGAAATTTTTGTCTTTTTTTCCTGTCACATAAGGTTTTTTTTAATAAAATCAGGATGAAGATAAAAAAAAATTCATACAGGGGCAAC
The DNA here is from genome assembly GCA_963930645.1 of Salticus scenicus. Classification (NCBI taxonomy): domain Eukaryota; kingdom Metazoa; phylum Arthropoda; class Arachnida; order Araneae; family Salticidae; genus Salticus; species Salticus scenicus. Next base: position 43,446,995 of record OZ005650.1, read on the forward strand.
ATACAATTCATACAAATTCAAAATTATTTATGTATAAAATACATTAAAATAGACTATTATTTACACATTATCTTTTAAATGTGTTTCTTTACATCAAAGCTCCCTTTAGAGACTTTCCCCTTGTGCATGGCTTCAGAAAGGGGGGGGGGGGGGGGTCTTTGTGCAGCATCCAACAAAATAAGATTCTAACACTCTGCTAACACTCCAATGTCCCTGATATCTCCTCTACATTTCTTGGGTGTCTTGTTGAAATAACTTTCTTTGTTCTTCATTCACATCACCTAGATTTTCCAGGAAATAACTTAGATGAAAATTGAAAATGTGGAGCTTTAAGTTAAAAAAAAAAAAAAAAAAAATCTCATTTTTTGTTAAAGCTATATGTGATGGAAATTTTTTGAATAGTTGTTCATGAATCACCACCCAAAACTACACCAGAAAAACATATCACCTTGAAGAAGAAATTTTTTATTGCATACCTGTGTATTTTTTCTGTCTTCAAACAGAAATCTTTTTCTTTTGAATTACTGCCATCAATTAAGTTGAAACATACTAGCATGTGTATTGTTACATTTTGATGAAATGAATGTTCTTGTGTCAATTGTTATAGATATTTAGTTGTTTTTTTTTTTTTTTTATCTAGATGTTAAAGTGTTTGTTCACTTTGTTTAAATTCTTTAAACGTTTATTATCTGTGTATTAATTTTGTTAATCTTATTTTTGTTAGTTTTCTTTAGTTTTGTAGCACATGTATTTGTTAGTTTAACATAAAAAAAAGTGTTTTAAAGTCAATAAAAGAAAGTTTTTAAAAGTCAATTCCTACTTACAAACAGTGTTGGGCATAATTGATTAAAAAGTAATTGTTATTCAATTTATTTGTAATCAATTACTTGTTAATTGATTGACAGTAAAATAATTATAATTGTAATTCAATTACTTTTTAATCAATTATACCCAACACTGCTTACAAACACTATCGAAAAAGTTTTTTTTTTTTTTTATAATTTTCAATTAGGAAATAAAAAGTGCGTGTGCAAAATGAAAGAAAAATAATTATAAGATAAAAAAAAAACTTTTTATATACCATGTTTTAAACTTTCTCATGAATCATAGAGCTCTTATCAATGTGCATAAAATTTTTAAAGTGACAATGATGTCAATTTTTGTGAAATGCATAATTTAACTTTTTATGGTTTTTTAATATTCACGTTTAATTAAATGTATTTATTTTTATGTCGAAAGAAAATGAACTCTTAATTTTTTTTTTTTTTTTTTTTTTTTTTTGGCAACAATTAAATTATAGCTAATATTTTAATGGCTATATTAAACGCTATTAGGATGTTATTATTTTCATATTTTAATTAATTATAAGAAAACTAATAAAAAATTCAAAAATCGGACTTCAAAGTATTGTGTTGTCACTGTGTTCTGAGCAATCCTGAAAGTTTCAAATTTCTAGCTAGTCGGGAAGTTAGTTAAAAATCGATTGCAAGATTTGTACAAGATATATATAGGGAGAGTGTGAACAAAAAGTAGGAATTGAAAAAAAATGTTTTTGGAGGGAAAAGTGAATAAATACAATAAAATTATTCTGAATGTCTGAACTTGAAATCATGTATCAGCAATGGGCTCTTTCTCACTTGACATCTGAGGTCGCTTGATAGATGAAAAACAAATAGCAGACGAAGTCTTGTATATTTTTAGCGATTGCTGAAATAACATATTTTCTATTCTTATTTTTGATCAATCGTATTTAATCTGTGTTATTTTTTTATACATCATCATTTTTAATCCATTTTATGTCATTATTCATCATCTTTTGTTTTCTGTATACATTTATAATCATCATTTGATTATATTTGTTATTGATGTTCATGAAGAACATGTTAAATACTCTGATTTTTGGAACTTAAATCATTGACAACACAATATCATATGGCGTAAATCTAATTAGACCAGTAATTAAGTTAATTAACTTGTTGTAACACCTTTATGCAATTAAATTAAATGAAAACATTTTAAAATTTCAAAATATAATCCATAAACATTCCACAAGAAGAAGTTATTTATTGCTAGATCAGTTAATGTAACAGTTACACTAGAACATACAAAAATCGATTCTTACAGTTCAAAATAAATAAACACATAAAGTGTTTTTTAAAAATTATTAAATTTACAAATACAACTATTCTACTGTTTACAAATGCACAATATTACTTTTATTTTATTTTATATTAAATATTAACATTTTTGTCCTTAAGAACAATATTTAATTGAATACGATTCTTCGTTTTCGTCTATCACATGATTGAGCAGACGACTCTGGGAAGAGTCCATTGTGTTACCATCACCACTTTCTGAATTGGTTTGCTGCTTTCATTGGAGAGTGTTTTTATAGATTGTCATAGACAAATTTTGCTCATACTTGAATTGTTTTATAAGATATAGCAATATATATATATATATATTTAATTATATCTGTGTCTATTATAAATTTGAATCTGGATTTTTTGAAAAATTAAATGTATAAATGAAATAAGTTTAACTTTCTGATCATCTTGAAAAAGATAAAAAAAATTACATAGGATGATAATAAAAATGCAGTCAAACCTCGTTAATGGGAACTACTTTTAACATGAACTGTTTCCACGATCCCCGTCAAAAGGAAGATTAATTTAGTTATATGAAGATTAGTTACTGACAGCATGAACTACTGATAACATGAACGAATTCTTTATCCACCTTGAGATTCATGTTAACGAGGTTCGGCTGTATATATATTTATGTATAAATTTTGCTTAATAATAGTACAGTGAAACTTGAATAATTCGAACTTGTTTAATTCGAAATTCTGGATAATTCGAAATTTTTACTCGGTCCCTTGAATTTTGTATTAAAATATGTTAAAAAATCATGGATAATTCGAATTCTATTTTGGATAATTCGAATTTTTCATACGATTACAAATATTACAGTAAAATTTGTTCTCGAGATTTTTCTCAGCTAAAGTGCAATTTTTTTTTTTTTTTTTAACGGTTTTTCAAAAGAAGGATAAGGAAATGCAAGAGTATTTCCTAACTAGTGCATCAGAAGATATGGTCCATGTACATGAATTTTGATGGTTTTTTTTAATTGAAAGTCATGTCTGATGTAGAAGATTCTATTTTTGTATCAATTGATAGGTTGAAGTCATGTGGCATGACACAAAGATTGTACTTAAAGAAACAATCAAAAATATTTGACTATTTTTTAAAAAAGTGTTGAATAATTAAGCTCGTACAAAAATATTGATTTAATGGGGAAGGGGGGGGGATGTAGCAGTATTCTTAGATATAAAGTTTATGTGTTAAATCTTTGATCGTAGAGTTTTATTTATTTATTTTTTATTTATGTCTTCTTTCTGACAAAAAAGTATATGTAATTCGAATTTTTGGATATTTCGAATTTTTCTCTGGTCCCTTCAGTTTTGAATTATCCAATCCAAGTTCTACTGTATAACAATGTAAATTACTCTGCCATTATATTGCACTCATTAAGCTATTATTATGACTTTTTAAATCTCTAAAAATTTTGCATTATTTCTTTTCTAGCATGGGAGTCTTCTTGCAGTGCAATGGCTTATTCATAACACCGTTAGTAAAACACAGTTAGTACCTCAAAAGGATTCTAGATCACTATTGCATGTGGCAGCAAGATATGGACAGGTATGTCTATTATTAATGAATCGATTTATTTTCTGTATGGATTTTTACTTTGTATTTTTCTGAATGATATAAAAATTGAAGACAAATTTACATTATTAAATGTTTTTAAAGCATTTTTCTTTAAAGTTTAGCATTAAGTTATCATTGAATGATTATATATGTGTGCATGCATACCTGTTGTTGATTGTAGCAAGTACTGTCCTTATGGTGCAAAGCAAACCTCCAATAAAACAAAAAATTTAAGGTTAAATTTTGCATTACAATAAATTTTATTCATCTTACAAGAATAGTGCTTCTATCAGCTACTAGTTTCTGAAATTAAATATTAACTAAAGTTCTTTTTCTTTGCTATAGTTTTGTATCTTAGATATATCAAACAATTGACTGGAAAACCTAATCATGTTTCTATGCACTTAATACCAGTTTTTAAGAAATGTAATTGACATTTATGACCTCGATAACATTGAGCTTTATAATAATTTATTTAAGAGGAATAGGTGTGATGTAGATTATCACATATTATAAAATTTGCTTTTTTTTTTTTAAAGAAAGATGATAGGTAAAATCTCTAAATAAATAAAATTATAAATTAAATTATTTAACCTTAAACAACTATTTAAAATATAATGGTATAACTGTTTTTAACCTATAAATAATAAATTTACAATATACATTCTCTAATTTTTATATCTTCCCTTCCATATTTTTTTCAGTGTAGCTGAAACAAAATCTTTGATCTCAATTCTCAGTATTTAGCAATCCTAATGTAATGAAAATTCTTCTCGCGCTGGAAAGGATATGTTTTGTGAAGCTAGAAAATAATTAATTTGGTTTCTTTTAGTCTGACATCGAAATATAACTCAAGTGCCCTCTTATCACCTAATTTACATCATCAGCTGGATAAAATATTTGTTTAGTTGGTTATTTCCCAGGATCTAAAATCTTGGTGAAATCATGCCAACGGTCAATAAATTACTGGTTACTTTAAAAAAAAAAATACATATGAATATTCGTAATGTACCACAACCATTCTCTATCTTAAACTTTGAACTTGGCGTCTATAAAATTAAACACCAAATGCAATGTCATTTTTCGCTCCAGTTTTGGAGCTCACTTTCTTACTGACTTACGATCATGCGATAGCTCAAGCAAGATTAGGGCCTGGGGCCCGGCCTTGTACCCAGTACTTTCCCACTCCATTATCCAAGCTCCATACTGTTATTCCATCTATGGTCATGCAACAAATTAGCTTCTTTGGAATAATCAGTAAATTTACCTGAACCAATATACTGCCTCATGGATCCATTCTTGGGTGAACTATTTTCATCTATAATTAATTTTCAACTTGATTTTTTTTACAGCTTATCCTGTGTGACTAACGCAATAATAATTTTCTTTTCGAAGCCTAAAAAATTCATCATTAGATGCTGGAAAAAATTATTATTAGATAACAGGAATTCTTAATATCTGAATATTATAAAAATTTCATATTTAGATATTGTTTTGCATCTTCTAAACTTTAATCAGATTTTTTTTTTTCTGTCTGCATCATTAAAATTAGTATGTTGTGTAGCCATTAAACAAATTTCTTCAATATCATTCAAATATATTAATTAAAATACTACAGTTATCTTGTCATAATTATTGGGATAAAGTGTATATAAATATGGTATTTTTCCACTCAAGGGAGTTTCTATGAAACCTTTAATAATGAAAAGATTGCTGCTTTAATGCTACACTCATACCTTTTTTTTTTTTTTTTTTTTTTTACCTGATGGAAGGTCATGTTTGTTTCAAATTGAAACAGCTGTTGTGTGTTTTTGCAATTTAGGTAGGCTTTATGCATGATGACTGAACACCAGTATTTATGTGCATTTTATTAGTATTTATACACAAAATATACTGTATAATTCTCTTTAATTTCATTAAAAGTGTATAAAAGGACGGTAAATGTTATGAATCTTATTTTGTTGTCTTAGAATTATTAAAATGTTGCCTGCATATACATTGTAATATAACAATTATATTAAATTTTCTTAAAAATTATTTAAATTTAATAAAATAATATATATATATTTTTTTTAATTAAATGTTCCCTGCTAATTTGTTTTTGTATATATATATATATATATATTTTCCTCCCCTGTACTTTCTGATCAATGAATTTATAAAAACCTTTTCTGAGGTTTATTTTAATTTTATAATAGGATGCTATTGTTGAATGGCTTTTAAATTACATGTCAGTACAAGATTTAGACGCTACCATTGTGGATGTTGAAGGGAATACAGCTCTTCACCTTGCTTCTAAATATGGTCATATTGGATGTGTGAAGGTTCGTTTATTTTGCTTTACCATTTTTGTGAAATATTTATTTAAAAACAAAAATAATAATTAACAAATTTTCTTACATTTAGGGACATGCAGAATTTAATTGGTGTAATTTTTAGAAGTTCACATCAATAACTAACATACTTTAAATTTAAAAGTAACAGGAATATTTATAAAATAAATTTTCATTAAATTTTCTTTCCTTTCCCTTCTTATGATTGTGTGAAGTTTCCCAAAAATAATGTCCTACAGACGCAAGACATTTCTCTGGTAAACAATATTTAAGGCTATAGTGAACCCGCGAGAACGCGCATCAGGTATCTCATACCCGAAACCTTATTCATTTTTCTCTTTTTCCCTCTCCTTTTCCTAGAAATGGATGAAACCTTTTGTAGCTGATTATTTTATTTTTATAAATGTGTTCATATTATTAAATTTGTCTCATAATTTAGTTTTATTCATGATACTAGTAAATATCTGCATGTAACTCTAAAATGCGACAAATAGTTGTTGGGTATCACATACCCGGCACGCCTGCTCGAGTTCATTTGTTCGGCGTGCATTCTCCCGGGTTAAAAGAAATTCCATTACTTTTATACATTATTGATTACTTTTATTATTATTTTTATGTATCTGTTATTAATTAAACTAAAAATTTTTAAAAATATACGTACAGAGTCATATTTAAATGCATGGGTAACAGTCAATTTTTCCTTTTATGAACATTACCATAATTTTACGCATTCAAATCAAGATATATCCTGCAGAACTGGAAATGCATCAAAAATGAATGAGAGGAAAAAGGGCACATTCTCTTTAACTTTAATGAACATCTAATATAATAAAGATTTTATAAGTTAATTTTTTTCTGACTTCTCACTTAAGTAGATAATTATTTCAGGGGTGCAGAAAATGTTCAGACCTTGGAAATTTCCCCTCAAATGCAGTCTAAATTTCGCTCTATAACACAAAAGTATATTTTCTTATACAAAGTCATTTATACTGTGTAATAAGTGTTTAAGAAAATAAGTATACATTGTAACAGGTTTGAAAATTCTCCAAATTTTTACATACCCAAAGCTTGAATATCTTATTTAAATGCATTTTAATAAAAAAACATTCACATATTGAGTACAAATCTCTTGAAAAAGAATTAACAACATTATACCTTTATTGATGTTATCTGTTTCATTTAAATTTAAGGGCCCACTTCACTCACCGCCGCCGGAAGCCGAAGCTAATGTTATTCTATGGGAAATTTTTCTTTACAAATAACTTATTAACTAATACATATTTTTAAATTCTGTTTTCACATTCTGAAAATTCCCAGCTGTTAAATTGACGGACCTTTTTTTAAAAATTATTTTTTTAATTTTTTATATTTTATTTCGAAGCTGCAAAATACGAATTTTCAATATGTGAAATTTTTTCATTTTGCAATTTCAAAATAAAATATTAAAAATTAAAAAATGCATTTTTTAAAAAGGTTCGTCAATTTAAAAGTTGGGAATTTTCTGAATGTGAAAACAGAATTTAAAAATATGTATTAGTTAATAAGTTATTTGTAAAGAAAATTTCCCCATAGAATTACATTGGCTTGGGCTTCTGGCGACGGTAAGTGAAGAGGGCCGTTAAGTAAAATAATATAAGATACTGTATCAATACACTTTAATTTTGGAAATGTATTTTTGATTAAATATTACGTGTTCAGCTGGTCATGTAAAGGGGAAAATGCATACTCAACCTGAATTTTTACATATGCTGTGCATGTTGGACAATATAATTTTTGAGCTCTGGAACATAAAAATACAACTGTTAGTTTATATTATAAACATTACAAAGTAGTATCTTACTATCTTGGACTTGCATTTTTATTTTTCCTCAAGAAAATATCCAAAATTTCCTTCGAACCTCATTCAGGTGTTCGGGCATATTCTGCCCTCCTAGATTATACATTTTTAGTGGATTTGAACTAAATACTGATATTTAAGTTAAATCAATGTTCAGTTCAGTCAAATGAGAGAACTGTCATGATAGATTATTTAAATTAACAATATTTAAAATTTCCCATATTGAAATAAGTTGAATTTTGAATAATTATCTTGTGATACAACTCATTTGTTTTGGAAATATTTTTCAAATTGTCTTGGATATAAAAAACTTTTGGTTTCAATAGTTCCTTTTTTGTATACAAAATGTGGGAACAGTAAATTTCATTTCTTTCAGAATATTTTCCTAATAATTGATTTTATTATTATTGAAAGAATTTTAATGCTATGTTGATGCTTCTTTCCTTCAGTCTAACTTTTTTTCTTTTTTTAATTTAAGGCTCTAGTTTTTCGAATTGGATGTTTGAAAACAAAAAATGAACATGGTTTGAAGCCTTTAGATCTCGCTGTGAAACATTGTAAAACTGATTGTGCTGATTATCTTGTTGCTCTAGAATCCTGTTACAATTTTGCTGCTCTGAATTTACGTCAACATTCTGAAATTCAACAGTAAATATTTAAGTTTCATTCATGTATTTGATTTTAATAAAAATGTATATGTGTAAATATAATATATGTACAAATAAACATTCACAAGTTTGTTATATTTCGATCATGCCAAATTTCATATACTTCATTACAAGATAACATATCTAGGATATTATTTTGGTCTTAAAGTTTCAGGAAAAATTCTGCAATTTCCTCTTTAAACATATGCATTAAAAATAAGAATAAATCCTAAAAATGTTGTTCTGTTAGTTGTTATAATTCATAATCTCTATAATGCATTCAGACTGAAATTAAGGAATAAATATTTAAACATGAGAAGAAACAAAAGTAAAATGTGAATTGCAATAAAATATTTTGAGTTTTGTGTTTAATATCAGATGTATACTTATTCTCTATGTGTTTATGTATACATTAATACTTATTTTTATTTCCATTACCTGACTACCATAGATAATGAAAGTATTGTATTGGTCAAAAAATTCGATATAGTTTTCACATGATTTACATATTTTAAGGTCTCCTGAGTCAAAAAAGTAGTTTTCGGCAATTGTTCAGTGTTAAAATGGCTTATGCTTAATTAAGATAAACATAATTATATTTGAGTGGTGTGTCAAAGCAGAAATATCTTGCATTGAAATATGAAATTTACATAACCTAAAAAAATAAACTTAAAAAAAAATATAAGACCTGTTAGATGAGAAGCTGAATAATCTCCAAAAGCTGTAATGGAATAATATTAGAATAATCTCTCTCTAAATGTAGAGGATGCAAAATAGATGACTAATTCCAATTCTATTTATCTTGAACTGGACATAACTTCCCTCAGTTTTTAATGCATGTCTTGCTTCCCAGCCAGCCTGTGTAAAAAAAAAAGAATGTCTGGTAAAAACGGTTACCAAACTACCTACTGACTTTTAAATTAACCGTTTAAGCAAAACGGCACAGTGCCGCCAAATGGATGACTCCTACACAACACAAAACAAATAACCATAGGGGAGAAAACTGAGCACTCTAAGAACTGTTAGAAGCATACACCACATGACGCATGCGCACAATGACCGAAGCCGTAACAAAAATAAAGTGATGTTTAAAAGATAAACAAAGTGCATTTTTAAGATTACATTATAAGTGTAAGTTTACAAATGCAATATGTGATTAAATTAGGAAAAATAAATGCAGATTAAAGTTAAGTTTAAAATTTGAAAAGGGTATAAAGTATTTAACTGTAATAAAAACAATAGAGGGTTCAATATTGGAATTAACAAGATGTCTGAAAAAGTATTCAACAAAATATATCAACATGATAGTCAGAAAGTGTGTGGGAAATCTCTGATTGTCATATTTCCAAAACTAATAAAGATGGAACAGCAAAGTATCAGAATTAAGACAGGCCTAGTGTACAGATAATTTTTTCAAATTTTGGCAAGAAATGGAAGACCAGGAGTGGAACTGTAAATCTGTATCTCAAAAACAGCTCTGCTCTAATACAATTTTTTCCAAAGTTGGTATATAAATACCCTATTAGATATCCTTTCATATGTCATAATTGGTTAATTTAGGAAAACTGATAGGCATCCTGTATAAGTAGCTCAATTTGCAGTCTCATTAGTGTGTTCCTTTAAAAAAAGGCTGCACGAATTTTTTTCAAACTCTCCATATCAGCTCCATTTTAGATATCCTTTCTTATTTAATTGTTGTTTTCTTGTCAACAAATGAATTTGCCAAGTTTTGGTGAAAATTGGTATTTAAAAAATGGCTCAAACGATTTTCTTGAAAATTATTACAACAAAATTGACCATCCTGATTAGGTATGTCAGTTATAGGATCTTGGTAATGGATGCTTCAAAAAATGGCTTTACCGATTTTTTTAAAAACTCACTGTCTGAACTCTTTTTAAATGTCTTTACACATCACTTTGGTAGAAGCATATTTAAAATCCTTAAAATATATCAATAATCAAATAAATTCATGATTAAGGCATTATATTTCCTGTACTCTTATTGAGGATTTCATAATTAGTCTTATATAATATCTGAGTATTAGGTTGAAACATAAACATTGCTATGAACAGTCTAGTTTAAAACCTTTTGAAAAGTTGGTATAGAAATCATAATGTTGTGCTAAATCATGCAAAACTAAACCACAATTGGCTGCAGATTTTATTAAATAAGTTCATTTAGTATGAGCTTTTTCAAATACGGGGGTTGATAGTTATTACAGGATGGACTATAATGTGCTCTGCAAACCTCGATTAAATAATAAAAGTGCTATTTATATTTGACTTTATATGGAATGTCACAGTGTGACTATATTGATATCTGTTATCAAGTCACCAGTGGTGAGTAGGTTTTTCGATGTGGTGAGTGGAAAGCATACAAAGAACTTTAATATGTGTCTCAAAATTTATTGCTAGAAAATTTTTCTAAAAATTGCTATAACATTTTCCTTTCTAAATGTAAATTTTATTTCATGACTTGCTATTGCTTACTGTGATAACAAAACTGATCTGACAGTTTGGGTGCATAGATAAAGAAAATCCTTCTGTTGAACAAATCAGATACACTAACTGTTGTTCTGTCAAATGGTTTCAGATTTATATTAATGGCTCGTAAAAAAAAAAAAAAAAAAAAAAAAAAAAAAGTATTTGGCTAGTAAGATTTTTAAGAAATTCTCTACCCTTATCTATGGATATTTATGGATACAGCTAGGTGATAATGATTGATGAAGAACTGTGTAAACAGCAAATAATTATTATTTTATTATTTGATAAATCATTATTATACTAACAAAATTCTTGAAATTCACAGTTTAAAAACATCTTATAGATGGTGACACTCTTCATTATTTCAACTTTAGCTATTTGCATCTTTTGCTTCAAATGAATATGTAATTTTTGCAATTTCTTTAATTATTAAATTGTAAAAGATAAACTAGATATTCATATCTCTATTTTAATATTTTTTATTATTAAATTGCTTAGATATCATCATCATCAAATAATAATAGTTTCATAAAAAATAATAATAGTTTTATTTTTTTATTGATTAAGTTTAAATTATGTCACAAATTGTAATTCTTTAACTTCAACTTTCACTGTGTAATTTTTAAATTGCAAGCTTACGGATCATGGATTTATGCTGAAATTTTTCATGAATGTAAGTTTTTTATCAGGTAAGTTTTATTTCACCATCTTGTGAATTTTACATTTAAAAGCTTGCTTCTGGCTTTTATTAATAATGTCTTAGAAGTGTAGTTAGGCTTTGGATTCTGTAAATTTTGACAATATTAATTTCTGTTCTCTAATTTCTATTCTCAAAAAGAAATGTTTGAACTTATGTTATTTTATTTTTAATACTCACTATGGTAAAAGTGACATATTCAAAGACTGGAATTCAAAAAATTCCATTTTTGAACAAGGTATGTTTAAAATATGAAACAGTAAAAAATCCCATAGGATTATATGGTGAAAGAGATAAGAGTGATTTCAACTGATGTGTAGCTTTAACGTATTGAAAAAAAATTTCAGAGATTTTTCGGACATCATTTAAATAATCAAATTAACTTAGGAATATATAGCTTATTGTATATCACAGACTGGCTTTCCAGTTATATAGATGAGAAGGAATTTATTTTGTGCATTTTTCGAGGAGAAAAATTATCTTCACTGTTGATATTGAAAAAGTTATTAATTTTTAAATATAACAAAATTCTCTTGACTGTAAAAGTTTTAGTATGAAATCAATTCATACTGCCCTTAATTATTATTATTATTATTTTTTTTTTTTTTAATAGCCCTTTTAGGAAAGCCTTGTTTTTAAATTTATTTTAAAATTCTAATGAATTTTGTTATTTATTATGTGCTGTAATAATATGCATGGTTAATTTTAGGCTTCATAAAGAAAATGCAGAAATAAAAAGTTACTTTAAAGAGGTGAGTATCAGACTCTTTCCCTAATGTTTTAATTATGCCTTAACTTACTCATTTTATTTACGTTTCATTGATTTCTTCTTTTCATTTCAGTTGCTTGCATTGACAAAGCGGCTTCAGAACAGACAAAAAGAGTTAGTGCAATCATTTAACCGAACGAACACAGTTCCATCTCAGTATGATAGGTAAATAGGACATAATGTGTACAATTTCTTTCCATAGTCACTAATATACAAAATGTATTAAAAAAAAAAAAAGGGGGGGGGGATGAGTTGATTTTGAACTGTAATACCTTTTAATGGAAACATAGAATAGCAATAGAACAAAGTACAAAAAAAAAAAAAAAAACCTCTCTTAGTAATTGTTAGTAAATTACCTCTTTTTACTTGTGGCGATGCATAAGTAGCATTACATAATTCAAGTGCTTAGTAATATTAAAGATAAGACTTTATTGAAAAATATGAAAATCTTCACTTACCTTTATATTTCATCTTTTTTTGAAGTAACTTCATATGGCAATGTAATCCAATCTGCAAATAAACTGATTTTTCATAATATGATGCTATATATCACAATTGAAGTAGAGTCATATTGACCTTTATATAATTTTAATCTGAGAAGAGACAGTGTATTAACTCTATCAAATACAGAATACAACTGACCTACATCATAAATCTTAAAAAAAAAAAAAAAAAAAAAATCATTAAAAATTTTTATTATTTTGACATTCTAATTTAAATTTTAAATTATAATCAATTAAATAATTTTAACATAAATAAAAGTCAGATATATCATCTCTAACTATCTTTTTAAACTAAAAGAACATTCAAATTGTTTATAAAAGTTAAGTTCACTCAAATTACTTTGTAATATAAACAGATGATTAAGTGTTTTGTTTATGTTTGATTATGTGATGAGAAATCCTTATTCTAATAGAACTAAAGTTTTATGAATGATATTATAAATGTTCTATATGCTCTTTGTCAGCAGTACATATAACATCAAGATGATAGCTATTTTTCACCCACACCTTTTGCAAGTTGATGGTATTGACAGACACCACTGCCTCTAATATACTGCATTTGATCCTCGTTGTCTGTAGATAACCGTTATCTACAAACATCAAAGACCTGAAACAGATAATTAAAGGTAGTGGCATCGGTCAATATTATCAATGTTGCCAAAAATATGAGACAAAATTAGCTGTTGTCTTGATGTTATGCTGCTTGAAAAAAAAGGTTGTTACAAATGACATTTATAATGGGATGTTCATAATGTTACAAAAGGCATAAACAGATAATTCGGTTAATTTAAAAAAATTATTCTCTGACTCATCAGAAGACAGTGTTGAATGTATGTTTCTTTGTTCAACTTAAATTGATGCTTAGCTTTATCGATTGAAAGACAGTTCAAGTAAAAAAGACTTCATTTGAAAGAATAATAAAAATGCCATATTCCATTTTAGTCAGATACATGCTTATTTTATATTTAGATTATGAGCTATAATAAAAGAGGTGAAAGTAATATTTCCTCATGTTATCTTCATTTTCTTGTTGTTTTGAAATTTGAAAGTTTTAAATATCTTTCAACATTTTAAGTTAACTAGTTTGTGGACATATTAACTTTCAGGAAAACTAATAACATAAGATAATTTATTTTAGAATGTTTTGAATGAAAATAATAAAATCTTACACCTGTACTATTTTACATGGCTGCTATGCTCTATACACACAAAAAAAAAAAAAAAAAAAATCATGGAATTCAAGGAAATTTTACAGAGATTGCTTAGAAAGTTATCTTTACAGCAGTAAAGGTCTATTTTTCAGCTTTTATAAATAAGTTTTTTTTTTCCCCATTTTGGAAATTTTTAATTTTCAATCAGAAATATTTGATTGGACCAGTTAGATGCCTACAAGGGCCTAGAAAAGTCAGGAAAGTATTTATAAATGAACTGGCAATTATTTATTAATAAAAATGTAAAAACTCTAAAAATTAAATAAACTTAAGACGGGATTAATGTCAGATCGTTTGTATCATATCCATTTGATCATACTATTTGTTATTTTATGCTAAAACCTAGTTGTATTGTAGTTAGTTTTTTTGCTTGGTCTTATTAAGAAGAAGCATAAGTAATTTTATATTTAAATTTTTGAGAGAGAAAAATAATTCAAATATACTTGCATGTATTCTACAAACCATTTTGTTGTAAATTTAGCATTTGAATATGCAATTTTTAAAAATAAGCTATCAAAGAACAATACGCATATATCCTAATGTTTTTAAAATAGTAGAATGTAACACTAGGTTTACTTAATACTTTACATTTTGCTTTAAATAGAAACAAATCTTTTAAGTGATACTTTATTAATATATTAATGGTAATAATCTTGTTTAAAAATTTAGTTAATTTTCTTCTTTTAAAAAAAAAAAAATAAAAAAAGCTTAGTTTTTGTGCTTTTTTATTGGTGTATTACTTATGCATTACAATAACTACTATTGATTTAATGAATTTGTATTTATATGAGCAATATAAGTATAATAAAAACCTGCAGTAATTAGATGCTCTTGAAATAGAAATATTAAAATTAAATTTCATTGTTATTTTTGTCTATTTTACTCTGCAGATTAAACGAGAAAAATTGTTATATTGATGACTATTCCCAGCTTTTGTCTTCCATCATCACAGATGAAGAACATCATCTTCTATTAGTTGAAGATAGATGGAAAAAAAGTAGAAAGCAAATTAAGTACACTGATAGCAAAAAGAAGCCTCTAGATGTCCTTAGGTACTATAAATGGAGTTTTCCTTCACTTTCTAGTCTTTATTTCTGCAGTGTCTTTCAGAAGATAAAAATTCTGATTTAGCTTGTAAGAAAAGTTGTTATGGATACTTTTCCGATTTCTTTTCATCTGTTATGTGAGATATATGTTTACACAATATTCTCTTTTCAAAAATGTAAATCACCGATTTTTTTTTTTTTTTGGCCAAATTAAAGTGCATTTTTAAAACTAAGAACTAGATGAATATTAAAAATTGTATTTAAGTCATTGAAAGAAATTTGCTTATATTAAGCTTTTTAATTACCAAAATATTTAGTTTATAAAGTTTAGAGACTGTGATAAACTTGTGTGTAAAATTACATTGTTCTTATCTAAAAAGTGGTGAAGAAAGAATGGTTACAGTGTAAGCAGTGCAATTTTCTTTCTTTTTTTTTTTTTTTTTTTAAAGTCAATATTCATGTATAATACTAACACAGATCATGTATGATGGAGACTTTTTAAGTAAAACTTACATAGCTTGCAAAGATGTATGGATGGTTACACATTATTTCGTTAATATTTGAAAAATAATTCTATGTTGTGAATAGGTTGCCAGCATTAAATATAACAGTATGCAAACTTCACATAATAGAGCAACACTATCTTATAATCTCATGTAGTTGATATATCTCATTCAAAATAATGAGACTTCTTTATAGCTTCCATTTAATACTCATAAATGATAGATAAATTTATAAAAGACATTTGCAAATTTAAATACCATGTGTAGAACGAAGGTTTGTTAATTTTAAACCTTAACATTATCTGTTTGCTTTAAAGAACACTAATTAAGGGCCCTCTTCTCTCACCGCCGCCGGAAGCCGAAGCTAACGTTATTCTATGGAAAATTTTTCTTTACAAATAACTTATTAACTAATACATACTTTCTAAATTCTGTTTTCACATTCTGAAAATTCCCAGCTGTGAAATGGACGGGCTTTTTTTTTTTTAAATTATTTTTTTAATTTTTTATATTTTATTTTCAAGCTGTAAAATGCGAATTTTCAATATGTGAATTTTTTTCATTTTGCAATTTCAAAATAAAATATTAAAAATTAAAAAAATACATTTTTGAAAAAGGTCTGTCAATTTAACAGTTGGGAATTTTCAGAATGTGAAAACAGAATTTAAAAATATGTATTAGTTAATAAGTTATTTGTAAAGAAAATTTCCCCATAGAATAGCGTTGGATTGGGCTTCCGGCGACGGTAAGTGAAGAGGGCCGTTAATGATATTTAACAATAGGGATTTTATTTCAACACATTAGAGATAAGCTTGGGTGAATAAAATATCAATTAGTGAGCATAATCAATCTGTTTGTGAAGATAAAAATAAAAATTCAAATCATAGAACTTAAAATGAAAAGACTTTGTCAGTGTCTAGCATAGAACCCTAGGTAGGCCTGGCCTTCACCTCCAATCTCCTTACTTCACTGCTTCCGTACAACTGAGAAATCGAATACCTCTTACTTCCGAAGTTTGCAAAGCATGGGATATCCTAGCTGATTCATAATTTTTAAAGTTTTTCTCATATTCTCCATAAATTCTCGAGTGAAAATGAGTCATAGTGTTTACTCTGACAGAATTCCGAAATGACCAACTCGTAAAACAAAATGGCTAACTCAAAATTCTAAAATGGATTGAAAACATTTTAAAATCATTTTTTGTGCATGACAAAGGAAATAAGATTGAATTCCTTAATTTAAATGCCAAATTTAATATTTTGAAACACTTCAGCATTTTACTTTATGGGATTAAATCAAATGATATAGGAAAAATATTCAATTGTTTTTTGAATAAATTAAGTAAGATGGTTTAACAATGAAGATAAATTAGGATGATTTTGAGTTAAATATTCATTCTTTATTTTAGCTTCAAGGTTTATCTGATTTAATTCATTTATTTAAAAGTTTAATATCCATCGATTTAAATTATTTCTGAAAGATCATTTTACTTTTAAGTTAAGATTCTAGCTCTATGAAAATTTTATTAAACATATATTTTTATTTATCAGAATAATTATAAGATTATTTGGCAAAATTCATTAATTTTGAAGTAATTAATTAGTAAAGGACGTAGATTTAACATACTCTATATTAAAATTAAAAACTATCTCAAAACTTTCTTTTTTATGACGACCTTCATTTTAAAATGTCTAAGACTTTTGAATGAAATGTCTAAAAATGACTTTGGACCTTTGTTTAAAAAGCAATGCATTCTACTTTTTAAATTGTTTGCCCCAACTGCATTTTAAAATTTCTGTACTTGAAGATAGAATCACTAATAGTGTTACTGTACATGTGTGATGATGATCGTCAGGAATGGATTAACACATATAGCTCAGATTAGAATAGTACGTATCCACTTGAAGTATAAAAAAATAATAATTATTGCAGGATTTAGAAATGCCACTCTCTGTGAATCTTATGAATGTCATTCAAGCTATATATTGAAGATTTTAATAAAAATAAATACTTTGAGAAAATTGTTAAATAAATATGTAATTTTTTAGTTTACTTACATATATTACACAGTAAAATTAAAAATATTTGTTCTCTAGTTGGGGACACTCCACCTAACGATGACGGCAGCCTTATCCCATGTTATTATATAGAGAATTTTTTTTTCAAAATTACTCATTACTTAATGTATTTTTTTTTAATTCTGTTTTCACATTTAGAAAATTCACAACCGTGAAATTGACTCTTGTTTTTAAAAAATTATTATTATTATTATTTTATTTTATTTTATTTTTTATATTTCATTTTGAGGCTATAAAGTAGAAAAAATGCACTTAGTCAATTTTTTGCAATTTAGAGCTTTAAAATAATATATTAAAGATTTAAAAAATTAATTTTTGAAAAATGGAATTTAAAAAAATACATTAAGTAATGAGTAATTTTTTAAAAAAATTTCTTCGTAGAATAATATGTGACACAGCTGTTGTCCTTTTTAGATAAAGTATCCCCTTAAACTTTCTTGTAACCAAAATAATAATAATAAAATAAAAATATCCTGACCATATCATATATGTTTAAAGGTTTTTTTTTTTTTTTTTTTTTTTTTTTTTTTAAGAAATTTTCAGTGCATAAATTGAGAAAATAGATAGATAATGAATAACTATTATATTAATAATAATAAATAGCATAAATTTAATTATCTTAAAATTATCTTGTTTAAATTATCTAATTTTTTTGTTATTACATTCTATTTATCTTTAAATTTAGTTTATCAATTATTTTCAAGTTCACTGATAAAAAAAAAAAATAATAATAAAATAAAATAAATAAATAAATAAATCATAATCATAAAAAAAATTGAGATATTGTTTTGATATCAGTTTTATATAAAGGAGGAATAATATAAAAATTATTAAAAGTTCAGCTTGGATCTAAAGATGCGTGAAAGGAAGGACAAAAATTACATTTCATAAGTTAACCCATTGATTTTCATATTATCCTATTCTCAATGTTATGACCGCATTATACACATAGTGGATATCCATGTTCACTGTTATTAATTTCTTTCCCTCTTAAAAATAACAATTATTTAACTCTGGGGAAAAAGAATAGTTAAAAAAAATATGCATAGAATAATATACTTAAACTGTTTGGAAATATATATATATATTATTTATAATAAAATTTTCAAAAAAAAAAAAAAAAATTAAAAAAAATAAATAAATAAATAAATGTGAAGAGGAGGTCAGCAATGATTTCAAATTTGCTGTTTAACCTAATTTAATTTTATGTATGTGTTTTAGTTAATTTATTGTTTATTTTATAGGTCTCAGTTTAGTCATGTGCTAGAAAAAGTTTGTTGTCAAAGTCCTCCCATACCATCTACTCCAGAAACGTCAGATGGAAGTTGGCAGAGTGATGATGATGATCCCTTTCCAGCTGATCTACAGTTACCTGAATTCTCTGCTCCTGATATTGTAAATTCTCCTTCTGTTCAAGCTGCAGTTCCTTTTCTGAATTCAAGAGCCAAGATTCATAATCTCAGACCTAGCCACTTTTCTCAAGATTTAAATTTTAAAAATGAATCTATAGAAAATCGTAATGCTCAAAATACCAGTTCACTTCCAAAAACTTCATTAAATAATAGAGATGTCAATTTACGAATGTTTTTTAAACAAAATCCTAATTTGAGACAATCTGGTGAAACTTGCTCTGTCCTTGAAGTGTTAGAGCCTTCCAGCAGTGATAGTGAAGAATGCAGTGGCCAGAAAAAAAAACCATCGAAAACATATAATTCTGAGAAGGAAGCAGAGCAGAGTTCTTCAAGTTCGGCTGTTGAAACACTTAGCCCATATTCTTGCCGACCATCGTCTTCTGGATCAAAAGCATCAGGAAGTCGTAGCAGTAGTAATGGAAGTCGTCAAAATCCCTTCATACCAATTTCTGATAACTCATCTAAGTCAAATTCCCATTCCACTTCTGAAAAAACAAAACAGGCTGATAATGAGCCTGAAAATAATTCTCCTGAAATAGGGGATAAAGGTACAAATGAACAACTTAATTCAAATATCTCTTCTGAGCCAGATCTTATAAAAGGAACTCAGAGAAAAAAGCTACCTTCTTCATCTGATAAAGAAAAAAAATCAAAAGATCCTCATTCAGATAATATTGATAATCCTAGTTTAAGTGCTGAAGACAGTGAAAGTTTAGAAGCTGATCGCAGTTTTTCTAGTACTGTTGATGTTCCTGAAGGTGCTGTTCCGTGTAATTCAGATACAACAAACGCTACGACAACAATAAAGAAAAAAAGCTTTCTTCTCAAATTTGCTTTGCGTAGCCGCTGGCCTTCAAAGACGACACCTCGTTCCTCTTTGAAAAATGAAATTTCTCCTGAAGAATTTCGTGAGACTTATTCTCGTACTTCTGCAACAGATTCAGTTCCAACTAGTCAAATAGGTAGCACAGACTGTTCTAAAGAAAACAGTGTAAAGAAAAACCTCTCTTGTAAAACCGAATCAGAAAAATTACCTTCTTCAGATCAGGACACTTCAACATCATCAATCAGTAATGAAAAGTTAAATGATAACAGCAGTGGGAATGTTTTCAATGGACCGCAAGTATCTGATGTCGTAAATCAGACTCTTCTGCATAATAGAAGAGGCTTGCTTCCTCCTCGTCGGGATCCTCCTCCCGCACCACCTATAAACGTACGAGACGACGAGCAGTCTCAAGGTAATTCCGATGATGATATGAGTATCAGCATTCAAAAGTCTTGTGTTTCATCCTGTGCCGATGATTGTTTAACTTCATCGGTCTCATTACATAACTCTTATCTGGGTTCAAGATCCTCAGACTTGTGGCACTCGTCCGATACAAAATCACTTTTTAGGCCAGCATCTTCAGCTTCACGTGTTGGTTCATTGAACAGAGGTGATGAAAATTATTCTTTGAATAAATCTTCCTCTGCTTCAACTGAAATGCTATCTGCATTAGATTCGTCGACTGCAGGTCGCCAGTCACCTGCTCCAAGTGAAGTGTCAAAGACTGAAAGTGCTCTCTCTCCTCCTAGTGATGTATCGAAAACGGAAAGCACTCGCTACCTCAGTCAATTAGGTAAAATTGAAGAAAGTGGTAATCTGACAACAATCAATGTTTCAAATTTAGAAAACAGTGATGAGCAGAATATCAAAGAAAATACTTTAACTAAAGAAACAAAACCGGAAATTAAGGTAAATCATATATATATCTTTTTTTAAATTTATTTTTTAATATAGTAGCAAAAAAAAAAATGTTAAAATGATCTAAAATATGCCATTTCCTGCATCTTATTATTTTTTTTTTTTACACTATTTTTATTATTTGTATTATTGATTTATGTTTTTTGAACAATTTCTTACTATTTTTTATTAAAATCACACAATCAACTGATTGGAAGAAAATCATATTTATTGAAATTTTATTTTTTCCGACTGAGTGAAAATAATGCCTGGACTGGGAGTCAAACCCCGGATCTGTGACTTACAAGGTCAAGGCTCTACCAATTGAACTATCCATTATTTTAATAAAAAATTGTATTTCTTTCTCCCGTTGTTTAATGGTGTTTTCCATTACCTGCGGCTTATTTCTGCTGAGCTATCTACATGATAGACCAGATGTTTCTGCCTGAAGGTTGTCTGAGTAAGTAATGCCGACTGGTTGTTGGCCTGGATAGTTCAACTGGTAGAGCCTTGACCTTGTAAGTCAGAGATCTGGGGTTTGACTCCCGGTCCAGGCATTATTTTCACGCAGTCGGAAAAAATAAAATTTCAATAAATTTCTTACTACTTTCTCTTTCTTTCCCTTCTTTTTTAGAACAAGAGGCTTATTTCTTTTAAACAAAATAGAGCAAATATATATATATATATATTTTTTTTTTTAATTTTAGCATAAAGTTAAAAAAAACATTAAGAATACAATTGACAGAGAATGTAGTAACAAAATTTTAAGAGAGTAATATGTAAATAACTGTTATTAAGAAACAAAACTTCATATTTAAAAGTAAATTTTTTTAATTACTTTTTGTAAATTTAAATTAAATTATAACTGCTACTATGTTATTTTATATCGAATAATTACATCAAAACAGCAAAAATTACATTTCGCAATCTTAGAGAAACTTAATGGATAAATACCAATTTTGTATCTACATGGAACTAATTAAAATTTCTGCCCAGTTTTTCTTACTCTAAATGGTAAATTTAGCAAAATCTATGCAGATATATATGCTAACAGACATTAATCTTAGTGGTTTAAAAAAAAAATTATCTGTCAATGTCCAAATAAGTCTGGTACCGCAAAAAGCATTAGTAATTAGTAAAATATGTAATAAGTTAAGAAAGTATAACAAATATTTTTATTTATTTTTAGTTCTTATTTATTAATAAAACTAGTTTTTTTTTTTTTTTTTTTTTTTTTTTTTAAATTCATTTAAGTATAAAGTGACAAATGAAGAAATGGGCAAAACCTGCTAGTAGATTATAAGCAATAAGTTACTAGTTTTGGCTGCATATTATAAGCAATTGCAGCATTTAGCTATTTAGTTCAAAATTATGATTGGTCTCCTAATATATGTATGTATGTGTGTGTGTGTGTGTGTGTGTATTTATTTATTTATCTAATATTTTTTCCTTTTGTTCCAGCATAAAAAGAAAAGTGGGAAAAAAATGAACTCTGATAAGCCATGGTAAGTTTTAATCCTTTCTGTTCAAATCATAAAATTAGCAACTATTATTAACTTTATTTTGCATAACTTTTGCATTAATTAATGAATAGAAAAGAAAAAGAAACAATATATTTCATAGATTTTTATACTAATTTTCTCATAGGCAGTCATTTACATGTTAATTTTTACCAACATTAAAATTCTTAGTTAATCAAATGTATAATAGTATGCCCATATTAGATAGATATGCATAAAAACTGAATAAAATGTTGTTTAGCAAGAAAATTTCGCAAACCAACTGCAAATGATTATATTTTTTTTATAAATGCCCATGCAAGTAACTTTACTGTAGATAAAAATCTATGCTTATATCATATTTCAATAGTTATAAACTATGCTTTTGTTCAGTTTTCGAATTTCTGATTGCTGTTGATTAATCAACCAGACAATAGAATTTTATGCACAGTATTGATAATTATTTGATCGAGGTCATTTATTATTTCATTTAGATTATTTTTATGTCTAGAAAAATTAGTCTCTTTAAAAATTTTTAATTTGTTATTTTCATAAATTTTGTATCATACATGCTAATACTATTTTTCTATATGTTCGTTTCTTTTATTCTCAAAAACTTTAATGATTTTCCCAAATGAACGGAAAGTATTCAGTCCAAGAGTTTAATCTGTACTGCTGCAGATTTGTAGAAGTTGCAGATCTTATTAAATAGTAGGTTATTTAAGTAATTTTTGTCCATAAAAATAATCCATAATAGCTTAGTTGTTAAAGCATTGACATATTGAATCAGATATACTTTCCTGAATTGAACATTTTTTACTTAATCGGAAAAATTTGTGGACTAGTTCAAAGTTTCCTATAAATAAATGGGTTTCAAATAATTCATTTCATGACTGTGTATATATCTGTACTGATAAGTATAAAGGATTTAAGTCCAAAAATGTCGATTTTTAGTTAAGTGCATAGTCAGACCCAGAAAAAAAATCTCTATCGATTGGTATAAAGGATTTAAATCCATGTCATTTAGTCTTTGAGAAAATCCATTGGTAAAAAAAGATTCAAGTCAGAAATTTAGCATTAATCTTTGGTATAAAATATTTAATACATTTTTTTCCCCTTCATTAAATGAAGGTTGACAATCACTCAATGGTATAAAGGGTATAAATCAACGTAACTTTTTCCTAATCGATTCTTCTGATTAGTTTTTAGTTAAACTTTATTTTTCGTCTCCTGAAAAATCAAGAATATGGACTTAAATCCTTCATACTTATCAGTACAGATATGTACATAGGTGCAAGTTTTCCAATTTTTAAGCTAATCTTTCAGCTTCTGATTTTTAATTAATTTCTTTCACTTTTGAAAAAGTCGTGGATATACTTCATTGAAAAAAAATAACTAAATAAATGAAATAAAATAAATTATCTCTCTACAGAAGCTTTCCCATTCCTAATCCTTCTCCATCCACAACATACATGTCCTTCATTGACTTATTTTACGCAATTCTAGAACCTATAAAATAAAGAAATAGAATTTATCAATATTTCTTGCTCATGCAATTATTTTTTTTATCTCACTCCTTTCCTTTTTTATTTCCAACAATTATTTGGTAGTCAAACACTCTGTGAAAGCCTTTTGTTTTCCATTGTTTCTTCATCCACAACATAAATGTCAATATTTATTTTTAATTTTCTTTATTAGATTCTAGAACCTATATAGAAATATTGATTAATTTTTCTCACTCATTTAATTATTTTTTATTCCCCCCACTTTTCCTTCCCCAGCTAGTGATCAACAATCAAATGTCTTCAAATGCTCAAGTTTTTTCAATCTACATCAAAAGGATCAATGTTCATAATAAACTTGTTTTATTACATTCTAATACCAATAAAGTAATAGAATTGCTCTCCTCATATATATAATTTTTTTAAGACTTAATTGCTATTACTGAACTTGTTGAATCTGTTTCTTTCTTCCTCGATCAAAGTTTTTTATACTGATTAAAACAAAAAGTGTGCTAGTTCTTATGCACGGTACAAAATACCAGTAACTGAATACAAGGTAGGAGATATAAAATATTAATTTCCAATAAATTGTTGCCATTTTCCCCCCTCAAGTTCAAAATATTGACTTTGAGTAAATAATATTATACATCATTATATAGGGGAGAATGGGGTTGAATGGGATGCAGGATGAATGGGACAATAGCAAATTTTTTGTTTTGCAAGCACCATAAACTTGACAGTTTTTCTGATATATGGCAGTACTGAAGTAATTCATCAAGTGTAGTTTCAGAATTGTGCTTAGAAGGGCGGAAAAAAATTACAGTGTCTCTTTCTGCTGCCAAAGTAAGTTTTTACTGATTCAATTAGGTAGTAGTTAAGAAATTAACTATTTGCTTAAAGTTAACATAACTCTTATATGGTGAAAAGGCATAATCTTTTATTGTGTTTATCATATTCAAGAAGAATGTTTTATACGATCATGTGGTGGTGGTGGGGATGAATGGGACAGTTTGAATGGGGATGAATGGGACATTCCCCACTATGTGCTAATTTAAAATTGTACACAAGGATTATATTAAAACAAATCGTAAATAGATTTTCAATATTTTTATAACCTGTAGTTCAGTAGTTATAACATGGAATTATAAAAGTAGCATGGATTTAGAGAAAAATAGATTGAAATTAACTGTTCTGTTTTTTGTTTATAATAATTGTGATTAAAAAAAATCATAAGTTAGAATATTCAATGCATTTTAAATCAATAGTATGAATAATTTAAAAAAAATAAATAAATAAACTAATAATTTGATTAAAATCACAATTTCAATCAAGCTAATTAAATAAATCCTGGTGATTATTAATATAATATAGAATATAATGCTGATTTTTCCAGATCAATTGGAAACAAAAATTTATGTGGATAATTTGTACTCTAATATAATGACTTATATCTTTCTAGTGTCTTATTTATTTATTTTTAGATTAGATTTTATTAGATTAAACTACCAAAGCCTAGAGCACTAGAAACTGTGCGAACCAAAGGACTTTTGCCTTTTGATGTTAATCTGAGTCAATACATCAGTTTATGTTAATTTCAGTAAATTTATAGCGTGTAATAAAATCACATAAACCAATTTAACTTTAAAAATTTATTTACATTCCATTTTGTTTTCTTTTCGTTAACTCCAGTCCTGTCCTATTCCTCCCCATAGGTGGGGATGAATGGGACAATGCACATGCATGCAAAAAAAATTATTATTAATTAAAAATGACAACTTTTTACTAAAGTTAGTATGTTTCTATGTAACTGATTACTGAAGTGTACTTATGAGCCATGTTACAAAATTCTGAATTACTTATGGTGAACATTATTAATGAAAACATGAAAAATGTCCCATTCACCCCCACTCTTCCCTACTTTTAAAAAAGTTGGTTTTTGTTCATGTTCTCATTATGTCGTAATTCTACAGGGTCAAATTTTAAGAACTTTTATTATTATTTTAAACTTGCCATAAAATGATAGATGTTTTGTATTAAAACAAGTTTTATCACATAGCTGTTTAAAATTTGTTTTTAAATATATATTTATATATGTGTGTGTGTAATCTTTGGAACAGAAAAACCTGGAATTCATTTCTCATTTCATTTAAAAAGAATTCAAATCTATATCAATTGATTTTTATTAGTTTTCTACAATTCTCAAATGACTCTATGAATGCTAGACTTTCAATGGGATGAAAACTAAATATTCATTACATTGGTAATCTGATATATGCCTACAATGTATAAGCGTGCATCCACGGACTAAAGTCTGTGCATCATTTAAATAGATAATTTAATTCAATAAGCATTATTCAGAACACTTTTTTCTGTTTATATGTGTGCAAATGGAACTTAAGAACTAAGTACAGAAAATAGATGTTTCGCAAAGGAGATTGAATTATAATTGCTCAATAGGTGGCACTGGTGCTCTCATCTTATTTTTCCATAACTTTTAATTGTTTTTAACTTTTCAGTGGGAAATAAAAAGTATTTGTAGTAGTCAACCATAAAACATTTTTTGTATATGTAATGGCATCACTTCCCCCCTGGTGGTGTAAATTTTCAATATGGGTATCTTTCAAAAGAGCCTGTCAGTACATTTAAAATGAATTATCTATGATAATTAAAAGTTCTCAATTTTTTTTAAGCATTTTCTCAGATGTTAATACAGTATTGAATTTCTTTCAGCATTTAGCATTATATTCTCCAAGATGAAAATTATCTGCATTCATCATGGAAAATAATTTTAATAAATAATTTGTATTGTGGGAAATTATGTAGGAATATACAGAGTGTCCCTGAATTCATGGGCCAAATTCTAAGGGGAAATAGAGCACTTTATAAGGATTCAGAATTGCATAGGAATCCATGTCCCCAAACGTCATTTTAACCCTTTAAGAACTGGATGTTTTGCGCTACTTTGTACTACTAACTCCACCTGCAGCATAAATTTATGAGCTTGCATGCATCATTCAGAATGTTTGTATTATTGCAATCATTGCGATAAAATACATCGATAAAAACAGAATTTATTTATTTATGTAAATATTAGGATGTAAAAACTGTTTAAAAAATGCAATATTGGAGAGCCATGCAAAATGACCCGGTTCTTAACACTAAACCTACCATGACGGGTCAAATGACCATTTTAAACTTTTTGTCAGAATTTCTTGCAAATAACATTATCACATCGTCCATGTTTCATGTACCAAATTGAGCTAAATAATATATTTTTCAGGGGTCGATCCAGGCTAAATTTGGGTCCCTTTTGCGGCCCCTTCACAAAATTCCACATAGTAAAAAGGGACCCTTCACAAAATTCAAATTCATAAAAAGAGACCCTTCACAAAATTCAAATTTATAAAATGAGTCCCTTCACAAGATTTTGTTTTATAAAAATGATCCTTTTATTAAATGTTTTCATATTTTCAGTATTATTTTTAATTTATGCCTTAATTTGGCTCAACAAAACTCTATTAACGTGATATTAAACATTACATAACGTGATTGTAAAAACTGAAGATTCTACACAATATTTTACTTTTTCACAAAAATATTTTATATTTCACAAAAATATTTTGTTTTTCACAAAAAAGGGACCCAAAAATTAAAACCTGGATCGACCCCTGTTTTTGCTATACATAGTAATATATATAACATTTTAAAGACGGGCCAGTTGACCCGCTGTGGTAGGAATAGGTATACATGAAGTATCGGTAGGTTTACTGTTAAAGGGTTAAAATGATGTTTGGGAACATGGGTTCCTATGCAAGTCTGAATCCTTATAGGCCCATGAATTCAGGGATACCCTGTATAGAAGAAAATCTTATGATAGCCACAGCATACAAGGTTTTTTTTTCTTTTTCCCATAATGTTATGTAGTTTATGGTAAAAATGATAGACATATATTATGTAAATATTAATATGCAATGTGTAGTATACATTTTACCGATTTAAGCTATTTGGCTAATTCGTTTCCGGTTATTTATTTTATTTTATTTTTTGTATATTAAGATAGAAATCTTCCCTATTTTCAAGTAGAAATTGTGCTGTTTTTAAAGCTACAATGTTGGCAGCTATGTTTATGTATATATAGGTGAAAGTTTTGATTTTAATGCATAATGTACAGAAAATTGATAATTATTGTTATGACAATTCAGAATAATGTTTTGTTTCCTGAATTCCATTAATTTCACCTTTTCGATGTTAAATAACATTTATTTTTCCCTTTAGGTATGAATTTTCTGATGAAGAAGATCTAATAGTACCACAGCGCTATCAATCCGTGTCTGTTAGCATAAGAACTAGTTCTGATGATGAATAAGAATTTATTTGTTTTATCTTTTATTGTAAAAAGATCCAATTTTGAAAGCTTAAAAATTCTAAGCTGTTTACATGAATTAAAATAACTTATAGTTCAATTGTTGTACATTCTTTGCAAACAGGTAGCTGTAATTATTCATTGTAGTTAAATGTACAGGAATATTTTGTATGTATTGTTTTGATTTGTGATCGCAGTTTATAATTTAAATTATAACTAACTGTTAAATTTTTGGTCAAGATTTTATGTAAATATATCACTAGATTCCTATTCAACTGAATCTTGACCCGTGTTCACTGCTTTTTTACGGGTTTATATGGTTTCATATTTAAAGTCCTCATTTTTCAAATACCTCTATTCAAAAAATAAAAAAATTGCATCTTGCAGTTTCTCCCTCTTTTTAGGTGGAAAGGGGAGCAGTTACATTTTATCATAAAAAAATAATATAATAATAATAATATATATATATATATATTTTTTTTTTTTTTTAATTTAAAGTAAAAATGTGTTGCAATTATATTATATGTTTTCTATTACTGTAAAATTTTGTTTCTCCTCAGTCCTTGTTAATTTTAATTGAGTTAAATTCATGAATGTGCGTATCAAGTAATGTTATTTTATTTTTGCTTTTAACATTTGACAGAGGGCAAATGCCAAGATTTGTGCCAAATAATGCTAATAAGATTATTTTTTGTAATTGTTTAAGCCATTGTTTTTAAAAATAGATTCTTCTGCTTTATTTATTTATTTGTTTATATGGAATAATTTGTATGAAAATTTTATCAAAACTTCTAATCTTGATGTGTCTTTCATTCAATTTCATGGATGGATAGATCTTAATTTTATACCTGCAAATCAGCTGATATTTGTGTGTTATTAAGTAAAAACAGTTTTCTCATTTTCTTCTTTTGTGTGCAACTCTTAAACAAATTAACATGAAATTTGGATGACATGGTCATCACCAAATAATTAACCATATTTTATGTAACTTTGACAACTCAAATATGACTTTTACTTCTATACATCTCTCTTGCATCCGTCCTGACATATTAATTTGTAATTTTATAATTTTTTATTTTATTTTATTCATGTTTGAACCAAAAGAATATTTTAATGAAAAAAGTTTATTAAAAGATTAGGTGTACTAAGAATGCCTTAGAGTAAAAAATAAAAATATTGAAAAGCTTTACTGGTCTGGCAGACCACTAGGGGGACACGTTCATGCCGGTGTGACCCACCAATGGGTCACAACTACAGTCGGCAGCAAAAGTATCCAAGCACTAGCAATAATACCTACCCAAAAAAAGTACACTTAATACTTCTTTGTTAAATAAATCCTTGTCGAGTCATGTTTTTAGTCAGTCTAAGAACATGATTGGACAAGGATTTATTGAACAAAACAGTTTTAAGTGTACTTTTTTGATTTCTGAGTTTCACCAAAATTTAGTTGGAGTGACTTCCCACTTAGAGCAGAGATGTGTAGTCTTTCCACAAATAAGGGTAATGGCAGCGTTACCTACAGGGTGTTATATGGCAAAATCTAATCAGCCACAATTTACTTTATGATCTAACCAAATACAAAGTTTCTTTTAAATAAGTGTATTCTTTCATGAGATATAGCGCACACACATAGACAGACAGACATTTTCTAAGAATGGTCAAATCGTGTTTAAATGCTACACAAATAGAGTTATGTAAATTTGTAATACAAATTGATTTGTCTGTTTTTTTAAATACCTCAGACAATTTTAAAATTTTTCATATATCATTTCGTAAATAATCTGTTTCAATTGTTTTATTTATTTAGAGTACAAAAAAATTATCTATCCTTTTGTGATTTCAGTTTTTGGTAAATAACACGGGTGGACAAAATGTGTTTTGATGTGCTGAATTCAGAAATGCTTGTCTTTTCATCCTGTCATGTAAAGGTTTTTCACAAAGTAAGGATAAAGATTGTAAAAATTCACACAGAGGCTACAACAAATTCGAATTCATAAAATGCATTAAAATAGGCTATTATGCGCACATTATTTTAAGTGTGTTTCTTTACATCAAAGAGAATTTTCTCTTCTGCACATCTTAAGGCCTTTAAGAGAGAGGAGAATTCTCTATGCAACATCCAACAATAATTTGCTACTATATTGATACTCCATCGTCCCTGACACCTTTGCTGCATTTCTTTGATGTCTTGATAAAATAGTTTCCTTTACTTATATCATTCAGATTTTCCAGGAAATAACTTGGATGGGAGCTGAAAAAGTGAAACTTCAAGCTCCAAAACTGTATGTGATAGCAATTTTTTAATGTTTTTTCCTTAAATCAGCATCCAAAAATATGCCAAAAAAATGCATCGCCTTGAAGAAAAAAATTTCATCACAGACCTGTGTAATTTATCACATTATTTATATTGATTCAAGGTACACCTTGTTGTAAAATGTTTGAAAATGAAAATCACCAAACTTAAAATTGCAGCATTAATATACAGGGTGATTACAATTAAAGTTACGATTTCAAAACTGTATAAATTTACTACCCATCAAAGTGATTTGATATTTTACCAGAGCAATTGTAAGGCAATGAAATTTTGTTTGGGGAGGAAAAAAGTAGTTCTAACATGTTCCTATGGCGCTGTCAGGGTAATGCCTAAATGGACTCATTAAACACAGGAATGTTGTTAGCAAAACAATGGAATAGCAGAAAACAATAGATTTCAAGGGTTTACTACAATTTTTTTTAGCAAAAAGATAAGAATACGTGTTTACAGCAGAAACAGTCATAGTGAAAAGATAGGGATTAATCCAGCTTTTTAAAAATGGTACCCCATTTGTGAATTTATAAAATAATTTGTGAAAACATCAAGTAAGTTTATGAAAATTAATGATACTTCAGATCAATTAACTAAAATATACGTAAAGCAGTTTTTTTTTTTTTTTAAATACATTAAAAAAATAAAATCAAACAGTTGTAAAAATAAATGTATGTGTGGGCGAGTTAAGTTGTTTCTTATGTGTAAGATAAGTAGGTGTTTACTTAGATATTTATCATTGTCTGCAGAAAATATTCAAATTGAGGGTATTTTTCTGTGTTCAATGCAGTGAAGCTTAAAGAATATTTTAGTGTGCAGTTATATTGCTGAGAATTGACTTTGTAAAGGTACCTCTTTCCCGAAAGTTGAATTTGTGAAGGTACCTCATTGCTAAAAATTGACTTTGTGAAAGTGCCTCAATGCGGCACTAAATTTGTTCTGGATTAACCTCTGAAAGAGAAAAAGAGGACCTTCATGAAACAAATACTTTATGGATAATTAACGGCACATTTTGGAACTCTTTTGTTTTCTTGCCAAACAAAATTTCATTGCCTCACGATTGCTCTGGTAAAATTTAAAATCACTCTGATGGGTAGTTTTAAAATTATAGCGTTTTGAAATCGTAACTTTAATCACCCTGTGTATATATATACATGTAATATTTACATTCCACAGTCATTAAGCATTTTTATAAATTAAATTCATTAGCAAAATCAGTTTTATTATTTAAAAAATAAATAAAAAAATATTGAAAAAAAAAAGTCTATGTTGTATACTAAAACAGATTCCATAATTTTCTGAATTAAACTGCACAGACAGACTATGTGCCATTTTTATTCTTTGTTTCAGTTGTTTTTATATATATATAATGAAGTTGTTTCTAATTCCAAAGGTTAAAACCATATAAACCCTTTTTGTTTTAAAGTTATGTATCTCAGGGAATTTCAAGGATTTTCATAATTATGGTGATGCCATATTTTTCAGTGCCTTTTTTTTTCAACAAATTTTTGTGGTTGTATTTTACATTGCATTTGTATTTTATAAATGTGTGTATTTGTGTTAGTTGCAATTATTTATGTACTTATAAAGTAGTCCCACCTAATCCTAAGATTATTTTTTTTTTTTTTTACTTATCTGTATGCACGAGTTTGTTATTCCATTTTATATACTATTTTTAAGAATGCTTTATGTATACAATATTGTGCTTATATGTTAGTCTTAGGATGTTTATTTTATTAAAAGTGTTAAGATGTATAAGGATGGTTGTAAACTGCGAAAATATCAAACAGATAAAATATTTTCCTTTCGATATTAAATGAGTTATTTTTATAAAACAGAAAAGTTTTTTTTTTTTTTTTTTTTTTTTTTAATTATAACGTTAAAATTTTTATTAAGTTTTTTTTTATTATATTTTGTATTTTTTTATGAACGTCTTTTACACAAACTTGTAGACATTTCATACATTTTAGGACTTTATCATGTAAATATGTTTACTTATTTTTAATAAAAAATTTTATAAGCAAATTTCAATTGTATTTAATTATTTATTTATTGCTCTATTATAAGATACTTGTTTTCCTGAGAGTAGACAACTTGCATGAGACAAATCAGTTTCTCTCTCTTGCTTCCTATAGCACTGAGGGCAAGAGGAGCTCAGGAGCACTCCGTTTTTGTTAAATAGAAATAATGTGGAGGAAAAATGGTGACATAAGTAGAAAGTTATATAGATGTTGATGAGTAGAAATTTGTAGAAATTCTTCAAAACGAAATATCACTTGATTATTTTTTTAAATACAGTGAAGATAATCAATGATAACTTTAGATTCAAAAGCAATATTTTAAATAATGAAAAATATTAACAAATTCAGGGGTCTGTCTAGGGAGAAAACTGGGTCCGTTTACGGACCTTTCACAAAATTCCAGGCCAAAAAAAACGGACCGTTCACAAAATTCCATGTTAAAAAAACGGACCCTTCACAAAATTCCATATTCATAAAACGGACCCTTCACAAAATTCCATACTCATAAAACGAACCCTTCACAAAATTCAATTCGGAGATAAACAAACTTTTCCCAAAATTTTTTTGAAAAACAAAGCATTTATAAAATAATACCAAGCAAAAACATCTGCTCAGCAATATATATAAACATTGCATAGGGAATGACGTCAAACACAATAATGGGTGTGGCGTACCTTTCCTTGATGTGACGAAATTTTTCTGTGGAAAATTACATAAATGTTTTGGCAACATCTTTTTGCCGCGTTGTGTTTGTTTTTGTTTAGTTTGTAGCATAGCTATAGATGTGTGATTTTGTATTTTCGTAATTTTGTCAGTAATTTGATCGCTTCCATTTAGTAAAGATGAAGCGAGTCTGGCCAGTTACGGGAGGAAATTCCCGTAATTTGGACTATTACGTTAAAAAAATACGTTCAAATGACGTTGCTCCTCTTTTATTGATTGGCTGATAACAAGATACAGAAAGATTAGGGCTTTATCATTTGAAATTCAGGTTTTTTTTTTTTTTTTTCTGAAACACTAGTTTTTTGGGGGGGGTTTACCAATGAGTCGTAATCATCCATTAAAAGCATAAGCATATCAGAGTTGTCTCCCAGGTTTATAAAAAGGGCAATGTGCAGCTAATGAAAAGGCATTTTCTAGATTCATGTGGGCAGTTTTGGATTCTTAAGGGCTCATTTATTTAAAATCCAGACATTTATTTTAAAATTTCGATTTTAAGTACAAATATAAGAAAAACTTTAACTTTCTTTACAACTTATTTTGCTTGTTACTGATATATGAACGACTGTTGATTGTTATGCACAATACATTACATTTATTTATATTTATAACATATCTTCAGTTTGAAGGTTATTTTCAATAAAATGCAAGGACGCAACTTTTTAGATTAAGAGTAAGAAGAGTGCCATTTTTTCAGTCAAAGGGCAGGCAGTGCACAGCACCCTCCTGAAATTGTTTAGATGAAACATATATGTGTGTGTGTGCGTGCAGATAAAATTTGTGAAGTGAATTTTCACAGAAATAAAAACAATAACTATGTCAGAAATTTTTTTCACAAAAATAGAACCCTGGAAAAAAAAACCTGGACAGACCCCTGAAATTCATTTTCAAAAAATTTTTGAATTATGACTTGATATTAATTTACATAAAATGAATCGTAATGCTTAAAAAGTATGGGTATGCAAATTTACAGCTCATATTATTGTTAGTTTTTGAGATACTGGTAAATGTTTCCCTCAAAACGGCTTAAGTCGCCATCTCTTATTTACTTATGCATAAGAAAATCCTAAAAAGGAAGGCAAAATTAAACAAAATATAATTTAACTTTTTTAAATGGGCCGGCAAAGCACAAGCAACCTTTTTATTTCAAAGTATGTAAAGGGAAATTTTTTTTTCTCCAAAAGTTCAGAATTTTGTGTATAATGTAAAAACTTAAGTTTGAAAATTAAAATAGAATTTCTTATCTATAAATTCATATTAAAATAATTGTAAAAGAACTTAATAGTTTTTGCTGTGCAAACAACTAAATGGAGCATGTGATGCCTATTTTGAAATCATTTAAACATAAGAGTCGAGCTATTGACTAATTTTTGCTGTTATTTCGGAACCAAGTGGCTATTTTTTAAATCTTATTTATTTTTTATTTTAAATTAAGCAACTAAAAATCAAATCGTGCAAACAATTTCATAGAGTTAACTAAGTATGGCTAAAAATGTTTCAGGTGTACTTCATTAAGTAAGAAGTGTTTCAATGATAAACGATATCTTGTTCTGTTTCTTGTATGATCTACATTTTCAAATAATCCCTAAACTTTATTTCTGTTGTTATAATTCTAGGAAAACTTAAGAAAAAGTATACAAATTGTTTGCTTTTCTATACTGCTAGGGTCTAAGAAATTCAAATATGAAGTCAAAATAGGGTGTTACAATTGAAAAAAATCAAAATTCACTCTCCTTTTAATAAATAAATGACCCATAATCCAAAATTTCACATTTTTTGAAAGAACACATAATTTTCTGTTGAGTTTTCTGCATCAATTAATAACAAAATAACTTCAGATTTTTTTTTTTCTTTTCTCAACTGTACATTAGGGATACAATGAATATTCAGCTTCTATTTGGTATTTGACCTGTTTACACTTCATGCTATTTTTTTGCCCTAATTCCTCTGCAAGGATTTTTTTCAACAACTGTACATACAGTGTGAGAAAAAAAAAAAAGCCGCACTGCAGAACAATTGATTTATACCTTTTTTATTTGTAATAACTTCAAAACTAATGATTGAAACTGTCATGTTTGCATAATGATGAAATGATACAGGGTTCATACTCCTCAGGGAAAACCTGGAAAACAGGGAATACTCAGGGAATTTGGAATTTGTTAAAAAAAGTCAGGGAAAACTCAGGGAAAATAAAAATTTTCATTAAAACTCAGGGAAAATCAGTTATAAAACCTGGAAAAACAAATGTTTTTTTCTTTCAAGTTATGTTTTTCTTGTTTAGCTTCATATCAAAATTTAAATGATTAAGAATTGTGAAAATACGCATGCAAATGATGATTTCTACCTGAATTTTTATCATGATCGGCAGTAATACGACATCATATAGTGGAAGTAGCTGTATTTTGTTCTGTCTAGAGGAGCGTTTCTTGTAATATGTCGCTAATATTTTCTTGAAAATTGTCTAGGAACTCAGGGAAATCTCAGGGAATTTTTTTCCCATATTTGAGTATGAACCCTGTGATACCTATGTACATTTTCGATTTAGAAATTCGCTTTATTACACTGTACAAAGTACTTAATAAAAATCTACATAAAGCTTTCTTTTTAAACATAATGCAATAAACATATATAGTTTGTATTCTAATATGATTTATTATATGAAATAAACATGTTATATTTTAATACATGAAATAAAACTACCGTATATTTCCGAATATTTTTCCCTGCAGAAATTTGCCCAAAATTGCAAACCCGTGTGTAAGTCGAATTGAAAAAATATTCTTTTAAAGTTCGAGTATATCGCCAAAAATATTGCCAATCTGTACAACTTTCAGGATAATCTGTCCAAGGAAATTGCACAAAATGCGTGCTTATCCAATAGAATTCCTTACCTTGCTTAGCTATGACATAAAACTATCACAGTGTGTTTGCCAACAGCAATAGTTTTAACTCTGGCAACCCTATCAGAAGGGAGGCTAGCACAGACGCACTCGCAAGTCCCAGCAACTGAAAACAATGGTTGCTGTAATACCGGGAGGCCTAACCCTAATGTCGATGATGCAGCTGCTGGATGTTTACATAAAGAAGCCGTTTAGAGACCAATTGCATCAATTTTTTTTAATGATGTATCTAAATTTTGTAAATTTCTACTTTTGAGTATTTTTGTCATAGCCTCAAAGCAATCTTCAAAAAAAAAAAAAAAAAAAAAACTTCTATTAAAAAAAAAAAAAAAAAAAAAAAAAGATTTGCCATGTCTTTCGCTAGTGTAAGCCTAGAAACATTTTAAACAGAGATGATTTAAATTTATAAATTAAAAATATGATCGGGAATCCTGTTTTTTCAAGTTTCTCTTATACTATTTCTGAATCAGACAGAGAAGTTACTTCGTTTGTGCAATCTGCCAATGACGTCAGTTACCGGCAGGTCAAAAAAAGAAATATAAACATACATGACTACATGGAGCGTTTCTAGAAATAAATTTAAAATTGCTAATTTAAGAGTTTTATATGTGATAATTATTTAAAAATAAGATTTAATATCTCTATTTTACTTTATATATAGTTTTTAAGCTTAAAATACATGTATTCAATCATTGTTTCTAATGTACATTTTTTCCTAAAAATATGAACTCGTATATAAACCAACCCCCAACTTCAGCTTCCAAAAAATTTCCAAAAATTCTTGGCTTATACACGGAAATATAAGGTATTTGTCAGATCTAGACAATTACTTAATAAAAATATGTATTCTGCATTAGACAATTCCACCTGTATATGAAATTAGTGCTTTCAGTGCCCAGTGGCATAGTAGTGTCATTTATTTTTTTAATATAAATCTCAGAAATTTCACTCTGCGAAATATCATCAATAATTTTTTTCTAGTTCTTGCAAAGTTGTAGGCTGCATATTTTAAATCCTCATATTTCAAAACAATATTTTGTTTAGTTTATTGCTATACAAAATCCTTTCAAATATGACCAATAAGATATTTTGTTATTCTCTTTTTGATAGTAAATATCACATATGGATGAAAGCTCAATCTGGAATTTCAATTTTTTTTTTTTTTTTTTTTTTTTTAAACAAAGTGCAGTGCCACATTTATAAGTATAGGGTAGGTAAAAAGTCGTGAAGAGGTTTTAGCTATGAATTATTTTTTTATTTATCGTTCATGCCTGCCAACTCTCCAGTTTTCTTTTTCATTACCTTAAAAAAAAAATTCTTTTCCCCCTTAATTCAATGTCGGAAAGTTTGCATCGTATTGCGAAGGTCATAATTGATGAACCTCTTTGCTACTTGCTTTCAAAATTTTGGCCACAGTTTTGTTTGTTTGTGGCGATTGTGATTTCAAATTGTTAAAAGGTAAAAACTTTTAACATTTTATTCAAAAATTTATCATTTTAAAACTTCCTTTCAAAATTCAGCTACCATGAATTTTTAATAAAAAATAATAAAAATGCAGATGATTTATTTCAAAAATTGAAATCGGAAATAATTATTTAAACTCCAGAAATAATTTATTTAAAATCCAGAAAAATCTATTTTTTAGTTAATATGCTCTGAAAAATTATTTAATAAACCCAGAAAATAATTAATAAATATTTCCCAAAGTCCAGAATAAATCAAAAGATATTTGGGGAATTAGCATATGAAAATTTATTTAAATGAGTTCTGGATTCCTCTATTTATTTCTAAAAAATATTTCTGATATTTTGTATTTTCAAAAATACATCGTTTTCCCTCTCTCTGACGCTATGACGTTAGCTATTTCCGAGAATTTTTGCTTGAGTTCGATGCCCTCCCAGATGTACTCCTACGCATTTTCAAAAGATAGTGTCAGTACAAAATTTTCAATAAAAAATAGAAAATATAAATTAATCTTTCAATAAATCAAAAATAAATAAATGGTGAATAATGATAATTCACTTTCATCAACTTTAATTAACTTTTATTCATAAAATCAACTCCAATTAAAAATATTTGGAGCGAGCTATTTTATTGCTCATTAATTTGCCAGTGAATCGGCAACCCAGCGCGGGGAATTGGAAGTAGACGCCACACTCACTTGGAGAAAAAATCTTCGGATGTAAACAGCTCCGTCGATCTTCTCAGCCGTGTCTGGCGATTTCGCCGTTAGAGTAAATCGTTAGCGCGAGGAGAGATCGTAGGGTAGCTCATTAACTTATCAATATAAATTTATTTTATTCTAATCTACGTTTAATTAACAATAAAGAAAAAAAACAGACTGCAAGATTTATGTTCCCATCAAATGATGTTTATCCGGAATCCCAATTATCTTCAACTGAAGCTGCTGTTCAGTCGACGCCTTCCTGTGAACGACCACATAAGGATTAAAAATATAATGGAATCAAGTGATCCTGATCCTTTTTGTAAACGTCATTGGATTATTACTCCACTGAATGATCGGCTTCAAATACATTGGTGCTTCAATAA
This sequence comes from Salticus scenicus, assembly GCA_963930645.1. Taxonomy (NCBI): domain Eukaryota; kingdom Metazoa; phylum Arthropoda; class Arachnida; order Araneae; family Salticidae; genus Salticus; species Salticus scenicus. The sequence goes on from OZ005650.1 coordinate 43,485,807, forward strand.
TAATATATAAGCCCATTCTAAGTTCTTATACAAGTGAAAAGTATAAGTGTCTTCTTTGAATTAAATGTAAATTAATAAGGCTGCTTTTCATAATAAATTATGTTAAGAAGCATTTTCATTAAAGTGTCGGCATCATCGGCCAGTGTATATCAATCATCTACCAATAAACAAGTAATAATTCAAGTGCAAAAAAAATCAGTCAATAATACAAATAATCGACTCTGGACATTTTGGACGATTCATAAAATAAACATTATCTATCACTTCCGTAAAGAACGTTTCGAACTATAGATAAATATAATGATTCTGAGATTTAAAAATGATCGATGTGGATTTAGTTAAAAAATACATTAAAATAACGTTTCGTCGAGAATATAAAACATAAAAGGTCAGTTCATTATAGTTGAATTGCTGATACAAAAGAAATGAAATTCAAATGATATTGAATCAAATAAATAAGAATGTTAATCTTGAAAATATAAATATATAATTATTTTTGTAGGAGGTACCTCTGCCATTTTACAGAATATCAATTAAATAAGATTGAGTAATATAATGGTGTTCTTATTTGTGTATTAACATCAGTTTAATGTTGATTCATATTTCAGAGTTGAAGGTAAGCTCTTTCAATATTTGTCTTTTATATTTTTTGATGACCATGCCTTTTTTAGATAATTGATCAGCAAGAGAGTATATTTCCTGCCGTCTGCCGATAAAACGGCACTAAGAAAAAATCGCCTAAAAGAAGTCCGCCGTTATCTAAACAACGCAATGGTAATTGTTTATCTCTCAGTGAATCATCATTCGGCCTTGAACCACTATACTTCTCTCTCTTTCACGGACCACATGGCCTTCCATTTACCCACACCCAAACAAAAAAATTAATTAATTATAAACAATATTATTCTTTTTGATATTTTATCATGGTGCCGTGACAAAAAAAAGTTTTTTCTCTCTCAAGGTTAAGGACCTTGGTTATTAAGTTTTCGGACATAACGATCGTAAAATATAAATAAATGAATAAAATAAATAAACGATCGTTATTATTTTCGCGGCAATTTTATTTTTTCTTGCATTAAACATATCAATCTTTAATATTTTTTATACATATCGCGATTTAATTATGCTCTTGCTGATTTATGGAGTTCTTTCTCATACAGTTTGTTAAAAAAATAATAATAATAATAATAACTAAATAAATAACGCCGATATTTTTCGTGCAGTTTTACTATTTTTTTACCATATGCATACTTCATATTTGTGTATATTGATATTATATATATTTTTTTGTTTCATATTTATTTATCTTCATTATTTATTTATTAAAATGTTTTCATTTAAATAAAATAATAAATTAGCTTGATCGTGGGAATTTCTGATCAGAAACAAAAAATTCTGACCATAATATTGGTTCAAGATAGTAAAAATAGAACCATTAATAATAATAAAAAAAATAATAATAATAATAAAAGGAAATAAATTGGTAATAATAATAAAAATAAAATGATATAAAATTATGCCCGACATTATTTATCTTTCATGTATATCTTTTCCTGGCACTTATTAGTATTTTGCCAAAGGGGTTATCTCTGTTATTTAACCTCTACCAGCTTTAGTATTGGATTGGATTCTCGTGGGGAGAATTTGTGCGCGCTCCTCTTTGCTTGACAGTTATGGCTGGTTCATGACTGAAAAGAGGGTCTCTGGTCTAATATAGGATTCTTAAATATATAATTTTAATTAGTAACAAGTGTTACATGGCTTTCAAGTGAAAGCATAATACAAAAGAATCCTTTCATAAATAAAAGTTAACAGAGTCCCTGGCAGAATTAATATAATTGAAAGTATTAAATCTAAAGGTGAGATATACTTGATAGCTCATATTTATCCTGATTAAAAAAAAAAAAAAAAAAATCAGTTCCCCTTCAACCATTTATATTTAAAGTGTATTATCATTGTGTGGTGTTTTTATTTACTTTTTTTTGTGCTATGACTATTTATATACACATTTATTCTACTTTTATCTATTATATTTTAATTTTTGCAATTCCACTTATTTCTTTATTAAGATAAAAAAAAAAAAAAAAAAAAAAGAATGGTGAGTTTGCAAATATAATAAAAAATAAATAAATAAAAATGTGTAAGGCAAAGGGAACAGAAAAATTGCCCTTGCTATATATATAAAAAAAAAAATAAAAAAAAAAATAAAAAAAAATAAAAAAAAAAAAAAAGACAAAAATACTACATACGTGAAAATTTTGATAGGAGATTGCGCAGAGGCCTCACAACCCTCTCCTCATTTCTCTGAAACACCCCAGTAGTGAAATATGTTTTTTATATTTTTTTATTTTTCGCACCAAATTCATCTCATGAAAGATGACATATATAAATATTAATAAATAAAAGGTGCTTGAAAATGATATATTATAAATATATATATTTACTTTTTTATGTGCACATTATGTAGCTACATATGCTCATTTTTATTATTTTTTTTGCCTAGTGTCTATCGTTATGATTCATAAGCCTCTGTTCCTTTCAATTATGCAACCAATTATATAAATTTATGTACTACTACTTTTGCCATATATACTCCCCTTGACTAAAAGTCGCCGGCCACCTCTTTTAGTCCGATGTGTTAACTAACTGGCCATTAGCTAGCATACGAGTTTAAACACACATTTGTATGTAGTCATGAACAAGTGTTCACTTAAAAATTTTCTCAAAGTTGAGAGACTGCACTGCATCTAGGTCACTAATTTTTTTCCATCTTTTACGGATTGTTAGCCTAGAGTTTAAGCAAGTGCTTACTAGCTACAAGAGTAGAACCTAGATCCTAACATTTGTCCAAAATTAATATTACTCATTAGTGGTCCTGATCTGTTGCATGTTAAATAGGTTGCGAAGAAATTTCAGACTGCTTGGTCATTCAATGATTCACTTGGGCACAGCATACTTTCCACTGGGATCTCAAATTTATTTTTTTCACGTCGTAGCGAATTATGAAATTGTGTTCAAAAAGAAAACAGACACAAAGTTTGTCTTTATTATAAAATCTTTAATATAACATGAACACAAATTTACTCACCATGCTTCATTCCCAGACCACAGGACTCCAATGTCGTAAAATTCCTAGATAATTAATTAAAAAATGGGAATAACGAAGGTAAAAAGAAAAATTTACCTGTGAATTTTGTTAAATATATATCACTCTTCCTAAGATAAAAAGTGGAATTTGCATTTGGAATTGCATTGTATATTTATATATATTTCTTTTTTTGGTATGCATATGGGTCACATATGGTCATCATAATTTTTTATACTTACCTTCAAACTTTCAATTATATTACTGTATTGTTACTCAGTCAATTATAATACTGTATTATCCTTGAAACTATTTTGTTTACATCGAGGGCTTCTTCCCAATTCCCCGTTTGCTTCATATTTTTTTACTCTTTTTTTTCGAAAGGGGGGAAGTATGTTAAAAGGTAAAAACTTTTAACATTTTATTCAAAAATTTATCATTTTAAAACTTCCTTTCAAAATTCAGCTACCATGAATTTTTAATAAAAAATAATAAAAATGCAGATGATTTATTTCAAAAATTGAAATCGGAAATAATTATTTAAACTCCAGAAATAATTTATTTAAAATCCAGAAAAATCTATTTTTTAGTTAATATGCTCTGAAAAATTATTTAATAAACCCAGAAAATAATTAATAAATATTTCCCAAAGTCCAGAATAAATCAAAAGATATTTGGGGAATTAGCATATGAAAATTTATTTAAATGAGTTCTGGATTCCTCTATTTATTTCTAAAAAATATTTCTGATATTTTGTATTTTCAAAAATACATCGTTTTCCCTCTCTCTGACGCTATGACGTTAGCTATTTCCGAGAATTTTTGCTTGAGTTCGATGCCCTCCCAGATGTACTCCTACGCATTTTCAAAAGATAGTGTCAGTACAAAATTTTCAATAAAAAATAGAAAATATAAATTAATCTTTCAATAAATCAAAAATAAATAAATGGTGAATAATGATAATTCACTTTCATCAACTTTAATTAACTTTTATTCATAAAATCAACTCCAATTAAAAATATTTGGAGCGAGCTATTTTATTGCTCATTAATTTGCCAGTGAATCGGCAACCCAGCGCGGGGAATTGGAAGTAGACGCCACACTCACTTGGAGAAAAAATCTTCGGATGTAAACAGCTCCGTCGATCTTCTCGGCCGTGTCTGGCGATTTCGCCGTTAGAGTAAATCGTTAGCGCGAGGAGAGATCGTACGGTAGCTCATTAACTTATCAATATAAATTTATTTTATTCTAATCTACGTTTAATTAACAATAAAGAAAAAAAACAGACTGCAAGATTTATGTTCCCATCAAATGATGTTTATCCGGAATCCCAATTATCTTCAACTGAAGCTGCTGTTCAGTCGACGCCTTCCTGTGAACGACCACATAAGGATTAAAAATATAATGGAATCAAGTGATCCTGATCCTTTTTGTAAACGTCATTGGATTATTACTCCACTGAATGATCGGCTTCAAATACATTGGTGCTTCAATAATAATATATAAGCCCATTCTAAGTTCTTATACAAGTGAAAAGTATAAGTGTCTTCTTTGAATTAAATGTAAATTAATAAGGCTGCTTTTCATAATAAATTATGTTAAGAAGCATTTTCATTAAAGTGTCGGCATCATCGGCCAGTGTATATCAATCATCTACCAATAAACAAGTAATAATTCAAGTGCAAAAAAAATCAGTCAATAATACAAATAATCGACTCTGGACATTTTGGACGATTCATAAAATAAACATTATCTATCACTTCCGTAAAGAACGTTTCGAACTATAGATAAATATAATGATTCTGAGATTTAAAAATGATCGATGTGGATTTAGTTAAAAAATACATTAAAATAACGTTTCGTCGAGAATATAAAACATAAAAGGTCAGTTCATTATAGTTGAATTGCTGATACAAAAGAAATGAAATTCAAATGATATTGAATCAAATAAATAAGAATGTTAATCTTGAAAATATAAATATATAATTATTTTTGTAGGAGGTACCTCTGCCATTTTACAGAATATCAATTAAATAAGATTGAGTAATATAATGGTGTTCTTATTTGTGTATTAACATCAGTTTAATGTTGATTCATATTTCAGAGTTGAAGGTAAGCTCTTTCAATATTTGTCTTTTATATTTTTTGATGACCATGCCTTTTTTAGATAATTGATCAGCAAGAGAGTATATTTCCTGCCGTCTGCCGATAAAACGGCACTAAGAAAAAATCGCCTAAAAGAAGTCCGCCGTTATCTAAACAACGCAATGGTAATTGTTTATCTCTCAGTGAATCATCATTCGGCCTTGAACCACTATACTTCTCTCTCTTTCACGGACCACATGGCCTTCCATTTACCCACACCCAAACAAAAAAATTAATTAATTATAAACAATATTATTCTTTTTGATATTTTATCACAAATTAATCGTGCGTGTGATGAGTTGCTGCTGAAAATAAGTTTAATTTTCGATTTATTAATTAATTGTGTTAAAATCACCAGTTAAAAAAAAAAAAAAAAGAAATATTTGGCAAAGTCAAATGATAATTATTTTACTGAATTTTCTTGCTTATCCAAATCTAATCGCAGTGAAAATTATTTTGTGGGATGTGTTCTTCAAATTTTCTCACACATGGTGAAAGGCGCGGCATAACCCAGCATTTTGAGACAGATAAACATGGTTGCTACAACATCAAAAAATAAAATTAGCAATTTTTTTATTCGGAATATTAATGAAGTTACTGTTATTCACACTAAGTGTCTTTTTACGTCTTTCATTGTTGAACATAATTTGCCACTGAACTGCGCAGACCATGTTGGTATTCGGTATTTTATTAAAATGTGTCAGCAGAAGTGTAATGCAGCAGAAGAGTTGCTGAGAAAAGCCATAATAGAAGATCAATTGTTTTATTTACTTGCTACTTGAAAGAAGGAAAGTCTCGTATAAAACCAAAACATTTTTATTTCTTCAAAATAGAGACATTTAGTCAAAAACATAACTTGAATTCATAAGATGATCTTTTTCAGCAGTTTAATAAAAGCAATTAATTATACAACAACTTTAAATTATTAATATACTTTGAAAACTTAACAACTCAAAAATAAACTTAACAAAATATCACTTTGATCCGGACCAGCCGGTCAATCTTCACATTACTACATCAGATAACAGAATCCATGCCAATTACCAACACACCTCAGAACTAAACAGATCTGGTATTTATATATATAAAAAAAAGGACGTTTAGATCGTAAACGAACATCTGGCAGATGTAAAAAGAAACAATTAAGATTTACATAATGACTATCGATTTATAGCTACGATGTCGTCATCTAGTGGGAAAAACATCGTTAGAAAAATTGAAACAGTCCAGAATTGATAAAGAAAGGTGTTGCATGGAAAAGATCGTTTTTAATGTAAACAAAACAGTAATTGATAATTAACAGTATAAAAATAAAGTTTAAACAACTGAAAAATAAGGAACTGAAGTAAGTATGTTTTAATTTATAATCTATTAATTAAATTAAATAAGTTATTTTATAAAAATGATAAAATGACTAAACATAGCATGAACTTTCAAAACAGATGATATAATATGATTAAATAGCTATGTCTATAAGCATGAGAGAAGTTAGGAGGCGATGAGAATAAAATAAACAAAGAATCTTCTCATCAAATGCCCCCCCCTCTCATTGCCTCATAAAAAAAAAAAAAAAAAAAAAAAAATGCATGACTTCTTAAAGAAAAATCAGCATGGACCTATTACCAAACATCTTAAACAAGATGAAAAATTTTAATTAAATTTCAAACTAATGCAGTCAAACATCCCAATAACATAAAAGTTAATAGTTAAATTTAACACAAAGGCAACAATTAAGTTGTAACAAATCCAACTTCAAAAATTCTTAAAGCATTTTTCTCCAAAGAAAATTTCAATTTTTTTTTATCTTAAGTCTTAAAACTCCACCAACTCAAAAAAAAAAAATTAACTACTCCAATCCAGAACAGAGTCTAGAATATCCTAGATAAGAGACTAACAGATTAAAAAAAAAACACAATTCCTTCCATTTCAGAGAACAAGTCCAAGAAAAATTTATGTTTCATTTTAAAGTTTCATTAACAAACATGGAAAAATATATCTACCAAAAAAAGTTACTTATCAATTTCAACTCCAGCATTAAACTCCAAATCAAATATTTAAACCTATATCAAAAGCAAATTACAAATACAAAAATAATCTTTATTTAACAAAAAAATTTCAATTTCTAGCCATCCAGAACTTGATAAAGAGGACAAAAACATCGGCCTTTCGCATTCACTTATTCGTCTTTCAAACATATTCAAGAATGAATATAGGCACAATTATTCACTTCTTTTTAAAAAAATTCCGGCTAGCATGGAAAGCATACATTCCACATAGACTGAGGTTTCTAGATGCCTAGAAAAGAAAAGAAATTATAATACACATAATAAAAGATACAAACAGAACAAATTTTACTTATGGTAGACGGGACTTAGTGACATTGCCAAAATTAAAAAATTGGGACTTACAAAAATAAAAATAACATGCCCGCGCGAGGGTCTACATATGGTGGTAACTCCCAGAAAACTATTCCTAAATGATTCTCTGACGATTTACAGGTCAAGGGTCACCTATCTGAGACGGTACTATAGGCTGTTGGAATCATAATAAATAGCCACCAAAAGCACCACTCCCACACATAGACGGGAATTAAATTGTCTACCAAATTAAAAAAATAAATAAATTTAAAGTACTGAAAAAAAACTTGCTTAAATCAAAAGTACTAAAATAATTACATAAGTAAGACAAATGCTGGGACAAACTTCGTTATAATAAACATGTACAAATCAACAATTTTAACTAATCAAAAAGTCCTTGAGTACGAAGTAGAAACACTAGATTAAAACAATGTAAATATTTAAACAATTTCAAATTTAAAACAATGTACTGGAAAAAAAAAAAAAATATTTAAATGTACTCAAATTATCTATAAGAAAAATATGGCATACAAAATTCATATATGTACAAGGAAAAAAATTATGTTATAAATATTAAATTTACAAAATTCAAAAGTTCAGTTTTTGTCAAAGGCTTGGTGAAAATATCCGCAAGGTTTGATTTACTACGTACATAAGAAACAGAAAATTCACCATTATTTAAAAGATCTCTAATAAAAAATAACGTCAATATGCTTAGTTTTATAACTTTCCACTGGTGATTTTATGAAATCTATAGCAGCTTGATTATCAACTCTCATTACAGCATCATTATCTAAATTAGAAAAAATACATTCCTCAGCACATTCACGGCGTATCCGATCAAACCAAACCAAATTCTTTACAGCCTCAGTCATTGCGATAAATTCAGATTCCATGGTCGACAAACTAACACATTTTTCTTTAAAAGTACGCCAGTCGACCGGAGACTTATCAAGCAAAAGTATTTGACCGCCAATTGAGGTCCGATCGTCATGGTTAGCTGCGAAATCTGCATCTGAGAAAATTACTAAATCATTAGATTTACAAGAAAGTTTAAGTTTGTAATGAGAAGTTGATTTTACATAGCCCAATAATCTCAATAAACCATCCCAATGGAACACACCAGGATTCGATTGAAATTGACTCAGGACATTAACAGAGTAGGCTATATCAGGACGAGTACGACCAGCTAAAAAAGAAAGACATCCCAAAACATTTTGATACGGTAAATGAGACATTTCAGTTATATCTTGACTAGATGTAGGACAATGAGATCTGGAAAACACAGTACCTTTACTGATAGGTAAAGAAGAATGAGGAATTTTAAACTTAGAAAATCTTTTACAAACATCATTAATGTAATTGGATTGGTGAATTACTACTACAGATGGAGTATCCTCAAACTCAACCCCTAATAATTTTCTCATTCTCCCCAATTCTTTTATATCAAAATTTGATTTTAATAAAACTAAAACTTTATCAATAAGTTTCTTATGTCTTCCAAAAAGTACGATATCATCAACATAAAGAAGAAGTACAACATCTGTCCCATAAAGATAAACACAATTACAAGATGATAATTTTCTAAATCCAATTTTAATTAAAACATGATGTATTTCATAAAACCATTCTCTCCCACTTTGATGTAATCCATACAGAGCCCGCCATGAAACAAGAAGGAAGAAAAAGAACCGGATAACACCAAAATTTACAAAAGGACTAAATGTTTCTTCGTAGGATTCACCTTTAACCTGTTTAAATCCCTGGGCCACAAGGCGAGCCTTATGTCTAACTATCTGCCCAAACTCATCCCTTTTTATTGTATAAACCCACCGGCAACCAACAGGAGTGACGTGATTAGGTAGTTCAGTCAAATGCCAAACTCCACGTTCTTGCATAACCTTCATTTCCTGTTTCATTGCACTCCACCAAACCTGACTCTGCCTGGAATTACATGACTGTTTAAAAGTCCTGGGAGTCTCTTCCCGATCTAGTCATGCTGAAGGGTGAACCAAACTCGAAACAACTGAATCACTCTCACTGTCACTATCTGAAAAATCTGATGAATTACTTGGAATAATGCCAGAATAAGGATTTGAACCACTAAAATCAAATAAATTGGGATTAAACATCAATTTATTTTCCCTACAATAATTTTCAACATCATGAAGTGATCTAAGACGTTTAGTTTTGCCTAATTCATAAAAGTAAATGTCAGTACGATTACCAGTACGACGAACAACAGGCTTCCTAGTCCAACTAACTTCCTTAAGATGGGTAATAGTAGACTGATTATTGCAAGACACAGAATCTTTACTCCCCACTCCACTAGGTTGAGAATCCGGGGTACCGTTGGAAGGACCTGGGATGGCCACAGGTACAACTTCAACAACATCCTCCAGATTTTGCTCAACACTAGGAGAGAAAAGGGCATAATCATCGGTGCCCAGTGCAGCTCCACTGCGACCTAAACCACAACATGATTCATCAAAATTGACATTACCAGATTCAATAATTTCGTTGGTCTCTGGAATCCAAATTCTATACCCCTTCGTTTTGAAAGTGAAACCTACTAAATAACCCTTACAGGCTTTTGCTTCAAGTTTAAATCGCCTTTGCTTTGGCACACCAACATAAGTGACCGTACCAAAGGGCCTTAAGTGTCGAACAGAAGGTTTTCTTCCACCATATAACTCAAAAGGGGTTTTCTTCAAAAGTTTGGGACAAACACGATTCCAAGTATAAACAAAATATTTAAGAGCTTCAGGCCAAAAACTAGGATCTAAATTACTTTCAATTAACAATGTACGAATACCATCAGCTGCGGTAGACATGAACCATTCTGCAACGCTGTTTTGTTGGGTAGTATAGACGTTTGTAAACTCATAACGAATACCTTTCTCACTAAAAAAATTAACAAAAGATTGATTAACAAATTCTCCACCATTGTCTGACCTAAAGGATTTAACCTTTCTTCCCAAGAAAGTCTCAGCCTTAATAATATGGTTTTTCACCACATCAAAAACTTCAGACTTCATTCTTAAAGGATAGACAGAAACCCGGCGAGAGAAATCATCAATAATTGAGAGAAAGTATTTTTCGCCATTTTGTCCCTCATTTCTACACGGTCCCCAAACATCAGCATACAGAAGCTCTAGTGGATGATTTGACCTGATATTTTTACTTGGTTTATGAGATACACTTCTAAACTTTCCTAACTTACAAAATTCACAAATGAAATCAGATTCCCTTAAGCCTGGTAATCCCCGTACACCTTGTCTGCGACTAGTATGAGCTACTAAAGATTGACTAATATGACCAAATCTGCGATGCCAATGCATCATTCGACTTCTAGCATTAGCAGACAATACTTCAAATTTAACAGACTTTTTACGGGAGTCAGGGATTTTAGGATAAAGTTTATAAATTCTATCTTTAAGATAAGCACTAAACAGGTATTCATCCCCCCGGTATATTTTCACCTCGCCTTGACCACCATAAAAAGATAAACCCTTTAAATCTAACTGTGGTCCCAACACAAGATTTCTACTTAATTGATAATACATTACATTACATAAAGTAAAAACTCTTTAACCAAATCGTAGCTTGACTTCCCCTTTACCCTGAATAGGAAATAAAACATCCTTCACAGCCACGGACATTTCATCATTTAAAGTCTCAAATTTAGAAAATAAAGTCCTATTGTTGCAGAAATGATGGCTCACCCCACTGTCGAATAGCCAATCGCTTGATTTTACAACATTGCTTACACTTGAATGGGAAACAAAGAAATTCAAATTACATGAACTATCCGACGGAGATCTGGCAGCCTTTTTGGAACTCCAGAAATGTCCTCGACCATGGGGATTCCTTCCAACTGATCTGGACTCTCTATAAGATGGCAAAGGAGAAGCATCTGAACTGGAAGAAGTGGCACCATTACTACATTCACTTGAAACTGAAGATGGACTGTCAAACCTAGAGCAACAATCATTTCTTCGTGAGGGAGAAAAACGTTTGGGAGACACAGAGTTCTTCTTAGAATAACATCTCGACCTCAAGTGACCCAGTTTTCCACATGACCAACATCTTCTATCTTTTAATCTGTTTTTAGTAGGCTGTCTTATATTAGATTTAGAAAAACTTGATAAATTTACATGTTTAACACTGTCCTTATCCTGAAGCCTCATTCTGGTTTCTTCAGCAATAACACTATCCACAATTTTCTCAAATTGAAAATCTTCATCCGATTTACTTAACAACAACTGGACAATATTATCATAAACTGATGGCAAGTATCTCAAAAACTGATAGCATAAATAATTCTGTGAAAAATTGTCATCAATTTGTTTCAAATCAAGGTAAATCTTCTTAAGTCGGGAGGCAAATAAATTTATAGACTCTCCATGTCTAATCCTGGCTTCCATTAATTCTGTAAATAAAGTTAAATGAGCTCTCGTATCAGGATGAAAATTTTTCCGAAGTCTGGTTCAAGCATCTGTAGGTTCCTTACAGTCATCTATAATTCTTTTAAATTCTGGTTCCACATTGAGATAAATCAGAGAAAGTACTTGATTAGCACGTAAAATGAACAGTTTAACATTCTCTGCTGAAACAATTGAAGACACCTCTGGAATTTTCTAATTTTCATCAATTATCTCCCACAGACCCTTCTCCATTAACAAGTAATGCATGTCAGAGATCCATGTTGAAAAATTTCTTGAATTCAGCTTCTCAATCTGGTTGGTAGCCATGTTGGAAAATAAAAAACTCTGAACTGGCAAAGAAACACAAATATTGCCATATTTCAAGTCTATATTTTAAACAAAAATCCAGTTGGAAAAATAAACAATTCTGTAAATCAATAAAGTTCAATTCAAAAATTATGAAGAATTCAACTGAGTAAGTATTATAGTAAAGTTCAATTGCAGAAATTCAAATTAAGAAAACTTGTTAAAACAATAAAGTTCAACTGCATAAATTAAAATTTAAATGAAGAAAACTTGATAAATCAATGAAACTTGACTAAAATAAATCTTAATCTCAATAAAGTAGATGCATAACTCCACATTTTCAACTGTAAACAAACTCTTACTAAAGCTGTAACTTAATTTCTTGAAATAAAAATTCTATAACTTGAAATTCTATAAAGTTTACTTCATAAATACATACTGAAAACCATCCTCTAGTTATGGAAAAATACAGCAAATAACCTCTTATATTCGGTATTTTATTAAAATGTATCAGCAGAAGTGTAATGCAGCAGAAGAGTTGCTGAGAAAAGCCACAATAGAAGATCAATTGTTTTATTTACTTGCTACTTGAAAGAAGGAAAGTCTCGTATAAAACCAAAACATTTTTATTTCTTCAAAATAAAGACATTCAGTCATAAACATAACTTGAATTCATAAGATGATCTTTCTCAGCAGTTTAATAAAAGCAATTAATTATGCAACAATTTTAAATTATTAATATACTTTGAAAACTTAACAACTCAAAAATAAACTTAACAAAATATCACTTTGATCCAGACCAGCCGGTCAATCTTCACATTACTACATCAGATAACAGAATCCATGCCAATTACCAACACACCTCAGAACTAAACAGATCTGGTATTTATATATATAAAAAAAAAGGACGTTTAGATCGTCATTGATCAAACGGACGAATCACAAACGAACATCTGGCAGATGTAAAAACAAACAATTAAGATTTACATAATGACGATCGATTTATAGCTACGATGTCGCCATCTAGTGGGAAAAACATCGTTAGAAAAATTGAAACAGTCCAGAATTGATAAAGAAAGGTGTTGCATTGAAAAGATCGTTTTTAATGTAAACAAAACAGTAATTGATAATTAACAGTAATAAAGTTTAAACAACTGAAAAATAAGGAACTGAAGTAAGTATGTTTTAATTTATAATCTATTAATTAAATTAAATAAGTTATTTTATAAAAATGATAAAATGACTAAACATAGCATGAACTTTCAAAACAGATGATATAATATGATTAAATAGCTATGTCTATAAGCATGAGAGAAGTTAGGAGGCGATGAGAATAAAATAAACAAAGAATTTTCTCGTCAGTTGGAAGTCTGTTATAGAAAATGTTATTGTATCAGAAACTGCTGCTACAAACCAGAAAGAATTAATTGTATAAAGGAAAAGTCATTCTCTTTAATAACAGATAGCACTAATGATACAGACAGTAAAATTTACCCTATAGTCCTTACCTATTTTAATAAAGGTACTGATAAAAATATAAATGCCTTGTTAGCACTGCCTGCTTTTAAGAAAGATTCTACAGGTTTGAATATCAGAAATCTAATTCTTCAAAAGTTAGAGGTTGCTATACCTTTTAGAAATTGCTGCTGTTATGATTGGAAACAAAAGTGGAGTGGCTGCTATATTGAAGCAAGAGAATGAAAATCTTATCGCAGAAAAAGGTGCTGAAACCCTTCCATTAAATATAAATGATTTACTAGTTGATATATTTTATTATATAGATAAAAGTTCGAGAAAAACTGCAACAGTTTTAAAATTATTACAATGGTGAAGCTAAAGTCTTGAAACATGTTGCCACTCATTGGCTATCTACTACAAAATATTTAGAATGTGTGATTTTGTTATGGAAACCGCTTGTTCAGTTTTTCAAGTCTGAAATAGAAAGTCAAAGTACCAAGTTAGGTACTTTGGAATTTTACGGCATTCTAAAATGTAAAGACATAAAAAAACAGAGGAAATGAATAGCCCAGCTGTAGAAAAAAAAAAGGATGAAGACTTTAAAAAAGGACTAGATAAAACAAGTTCTAATAAGTAGTCAGAGAAGCTTGTGAAAAGGTCGTGAAGGTGTATGAAAATAGTTCAAATAAGGAATCTAAGAAACGTAATATTAGCACTACAGACGCTGTGAACAGTATTAAAAAGAAAGTTCAATTTTTCTGAAAATGTGAGAAGGTATGTAAGAATAGTTCAAATAAAGAATATAAAAAAACAAAATGTTAAAACAAATGCACTAAGTACTCCACCGATAGTATTAAAAAAAAAGTTAAAAGTTTCTGTGACTGATAAAATCGTTCATTATCTGCTTTGTCACAGCAAGACTGTTTTATTTACTTTCAAATGATGTGAACAAAGCCTATTGTTTATTTATATTATATGTATCAATCCAGTGTTTGATAAATTAACTACAGCTCTCAAATCTCAAGCTCCCCATTTTCATATACTAAGATCAATGCTTGTAGAATTATTTAAGGATATTTTGTCCAAATTTGTGAAGATCAGTATTATTAAAAGCACAAGTGACATTTTAACTCTTGATTGCCATAGTGTATGTGAACAGCGAGACAATGAAGATTTGCTTATTGGTGAGAAAACAAAGTTGTTCAGGAATTAACTATTAAAGAAAAAATACAGTATTTTACACATGTGAGAAAATTTTATGTAGCTATTTGTGGCTATATGCTACATAAGTTTCCCTATAAGAATGAGATCCTAAAACATGCAGAGGTATACAGGGTGAGTTTGACATAATCTGCCTAACGAAAGGAGGTGATAGAACAGCACATGGGGAGCATAACACCGTAGAAACCCTGTCCTATCTCTAACCGATTTCGAGTTATGGTAGATAGAAGAAAAATCTGTTTTTTTCCATCCCGTCTGAAAAAAAAACAAATTTGTAAGCTTTCTGAAAGACTTACACGCAAAATAAGCACATATTTGGAAAGAGCAGAGAAAATCCTATCGGGTGACACCATTTACATCAGGATACCTCAATCTGATGGTGAGCTATGAGCGCTAAAACATTAGCGAAGTTTAAAATCGAGTTGTCACCAAATTCTTTAACCGGCAATTCTGCAAACACCGTTCAAGCTACAATCGGTCAAATTTACCAAAAACTTCTCCATTCCACAAGCTTTAGAATGAGCCCTTAATAAACCATATCGGTGTTCTAGTTCAGGAGAAATTTAGCCTTTTGTTTGAAATACATCACTGAAAACAGCATTCGTTGAAATTCGGCAAACAAACGATGGTGAGTAAATGGAACGTATGCAAATTCGTGACGATCTGCATATGGACTCTTAGTGATATGCAGATCTATTCCAACCTTCCTGCGTGCGCATCCCACTCACTGGTACAAAAGGCGAGTCAATCTGTAACAGCTCATTAGCTCATCAGCTTCTTTTACGTTTTATGCTGCTTATTGCTTTAGCATTTTCTGGACTTTGCCTGAGCTTGGCCGATTCTTTTCATGCTGCTCTCACATCTACTTGCTCTCTCTTAGTTCATATTTAGTATGTTTTCCTACACTGGTACAAATTAAGCAAGTTGGTACTTATTCCGTAGCACTTTTTTTTCTTCTACTTTTGTAAATTAATATTGAAATTTTATCCCTTTTTGGTTACCCATCTGAATTTTATTTTCAATTGAAGTCATCACAGGGATCAAATTGTCATACTTTCCAACCTGTAAACAGATATGCCTAGTTTTACTAATGAAGAGTACGCGGATATGCATTTTGCGTATTGATTTTGCGATGGTAACTCTCGGAGAGGTGAAGAAGAGTACCGTCTATGTTATTCACATCGTTGTGCACCTAACCGTGCTATATTAATTTGCTGCAATTCATCGAATCATCATCATCAAAGTGCTTGTTTTAATGTTCAAGGCTTAGGGAGAGTGGGTCGTTCGGTAGAGTGTACAAAAGGGGCCATGGTCGCCGCTTCGCCACCGCTGAGGAGTCTGTACTCGACCGAGTGGAATGAAAATCCAAATACAGTGGACGCTCGTTAATTCAAACTTGAAGGTTCTCAGAAAATAGTTCGAATTATCCGATGTTAATAGAAAATAATTTTAAAAGTATCGTTAAAGACGAAAAATCCCCTAATATGTACAGTACACTCTCAAAAATCCGCACAGCTTAAAACGAAGTGTTTTGCGGATTTCTGAATTTTGCAGATTTTAGAGTAATTTCTCTTATTTACATCTTAGAACATCATTTGAGTCGCAAATCTTTAAGATACAATTTATATGTTATACATACAAATCTGAAATAAAGTGTGTCCAATAAAAGTACAAATATTTCATGAAATTTTAATTTAAAGAACAATTTTTATACATCATATTATAGTTATCTAGATTTTTGAAAAGTCTGATCAATACTAGTTTAAGTATGAATATTCATACATATTTATTTTCCTATAACCTGCAAAAAAGTCAGCAATTCTTGGTCAATCACATAAGTTTGTGCTATGAGAAAATTTGAGTATTTATCTGCATGAGAAAATCTTTCATGAAAACTGTCTTTCTCCTTTTCCTCTAAATTATTATCATTTATTTTTTAATAATTTTGTATAATTACACTTATCATTTCCTCCTCTGCAATATGTTGAGTGATTGGTGATTCATCAGCATCAGTTGAAAAAATATTTTCTCTCTTAATACAGCTGAATTTTTGCAATCCACTAATCAACAAATCAATTGTGACAATGTTTGTTTACATTGCAAATGATATGCGGATTTTAGAGAATTGCGGATTTTAGGGTTGCGGATTTTTGAGAGTTGACTGTATAACATAAATTAAAATTAAATATACTATGAAAGAGCAATAAAAACTTACCTTAAACATGAAATGAGGCAGAAGATATTTCATAGAAAGTAAATTTTAATTAAAAATGTAAGTTACACTTTCGGGAAAAACTGTAAAACGGATGTTTGTTTTTGCCTATTATGCCTACATTTTTCAGCCAGCTTTTCTATTTGAAGTAGGCATTTCAATTCCTTATCAGAGGAAGGTTCCATCTGAATAAATGTTTCGAGAGTTTTTATCGAGTCCATTATGGATTGATCATTAGGATGCTTAAAAGTTTCTTCAGTCTCATCTGAATCCGATAAGGTTTCTTCTTTCTCATCTTCTCGGATAGTTTTTATTATTTCATCATCGTTCAGTTTTCTACAGATTTCTACGTCTTCATCTACACTTACATAATCAGTAAAAGTAACGTTATCACATTTAAATTTTTTGAATTCAGGAAAATCAGTATCAACACTATCACATTCTTCGGTTTGATTGCTCTCTTCGGCATGCATGAATTTAGCATGACGAAAGGAATTTCTGATTGTGCTTTCTTTAACAGCATCCCATGCAGCATATAGATCATTTATAGCTGTCAGCAGAGAAATGTCGTAATTTTCACCACAATCTAAAGAAAAAAGGATTTGTTTTAAGAGTCTCTTACGGTAATTTACTTTAAGATTCTGTATGATTCCTTGATCCATTGGTTGTAGCTTCGCAGTTGTATTTGGCGGCAAATATTCAACCTGTATGGAACTCAGTTCTGGAAGATTATTGTGGCAGGATGCGTTATCCACAAATAGGAAAATTTTACGTTTTTGCCTCGAAAACTGCTTATCTATTCCTTTTAACCAATTACTGAACGTTTCTCGTGTCATCCATGCTTTTGTGTTGGATACATAATCAACTGGTAGTGTTTTGATTCCTGTAAAACACCTTGGATTCTTGGACTTTCCAATCAATAATAATTTAAGTTTTTCGCTCCCATCCATATTAGCACAAACTAAAGCTGTTATCCTCCGTTTACTGCTTTTACCTCCTACGCAAGTATCCCCTTTAAAATGCAATGTTTTGTTAGGCAAAAGTTTATAAAAAAGTGCCGTTTCGTCCGCATTAAAAATATCTTTTGGCAGATAAGTAGATAAAAGCTCTGGGAGTCTCCTACCGAAAATATTGCATACATCTTCGTTTACATCAGAGCTTTGGCCACATACATTTTTATAAGAAATATTGTGCCTTGACTTAAATCGGGAGAGCCATCCATCACTGCATTTAAAATCTTCAATTTCCATTCGACTTCCCAATTCATCAGCTTTCGCCTGCAATAGGGGTCCATTTATTGGAAAATTTCGAGATCTAGCATCCTTGAACCATATTAGTAAAGCTTTTTCTAGATCTTCTTGGGACGCATTTCTCATGCGTTTCCTTCCTTTAGAAAATTTAGATTTTTCCCACGCATCTAAAATTGATGCCTTGTTTTTCAAATAAGTTGACAATGTATTCTTTTTTATTCCATAATCAGCTGCTAACTTTGTTTTACATTCGCCATTCTCAACTTTCTTTAAAATTTCAACCTTTGTCTCTAAAGTTAGGGTTTTGTACTTTCCACGTGTAGACATAACGAATTTTTACACGTTTACAACACACACTGAAGGAGAAACACTTGTCTGAACTGCAGGGATAACTGACGCAGCTCTCTAGAATCGATAACAAACAGAATCGAAAGAATTTTCTGAGAATCGATAACAAAGAAACAGATGATTCACCCCCCCACCCCCCAACCATGATCCATTCATAAAGAGTTTTGATGGAATCCAAGAAAGCAGGTGTCAGGGAGTTTTAAGTACTGATAAGAATTGGACAATAGCGATTAATTTTTTTTTAGATAATTTGGAGTGGAAGGCTGATTTTTATACCAACTATGTGAAAAATACCAGAGCCGGGAATCGCAGACTCGGTGACCTTGCCAATGGATATTATGCGAGAAATGCCTAGCTGGTTATCACCCAGGGTATCTCAGTTGTAGAGCATCCACGCGTAAAGCGGAAGGCCCGGATTCGATTCCCGGCTCTGGTATTTTTCACATAGTTGGTATAAAAATCAGCCTTCCACTCCAAATTATCTAAAATGAATTAAGGTTGATGAATAATGAATTTCAAAATAGCGATTAATGTTTAGCGGAGATAGGAATGTCATGTGCCTCTTTACACACACATACTAACACACAAAAGAAAAAAAAAAAAGAAAGAAAAGAAAAAGAAAAAACCTGATTATTTTATGACACAAAATAACAAACACAGCGTGTTTTTTCTCCATTAAATGAGAAAAAAAAAATTGGGGGATCATTTTTTTTGTTCGAATTAACCGAAGTGACAAAAATTTAGTTCGAATTAATGAGATTTTTTTAACATTATTCCAATGCGAGCTTTTGTGGGATTTTGGATTAGTTCCAATTAACCGAGTTCGAATTAACGAGCGTCCACTGTATGAGTTCACGCATACTTGCGAGAGAAGGTGGAATCTCCCAAAGTAAAGTGATGAATGTTTTGCACAAAAACCAGTATCATCCATACCACTTCACACCGGTACAAGAATCCAAAAGCAGCTAACAGTCTGCCGCTGGCTTTTAGAGCAAGATATTGAGGAACACCATTTCCTTAGAAAGGTACTGTGGACAGATGAGTCACTTTTCACTCGGGATGGCATGTTAAATTTACATAACTGGCATCACTACGCTCAACAAAATTCATTTGTAACACAAAACTCATCGTTCCAGACGCGATTCAGCTTAAATGTTTGGCTTGGAGTGGTTGGCTATCGCTTGATAGGTCCACATGTGTTCCAAGGTCACCTGACAAGCACTACATATTTGGAGCTTCTGGAACATCATCTTCCACGATTACTTGATGTCATTCCTGTACTCCAACGAGCAGAAATCATTTTCAAACACGATGAGTTTCCTGCACATTCTTCCAATGCCGTTCGGAACTTCTTGAATCAGCAGTTTCCGCGATGGATTGGTCGTAATGGACCAATTCCTTGGCCACCTAAATCGCCAGATCTCACTCCATCAGACTTCTGTTTGGGGTTTCCTGAAGCAAGAAGTTTACCACACAGAAGTTGCCAGTTTGCAAGATTTAAGCAGCCGGCTCGATGATGCAATAATAAAACTGAGGGATGAGCTTTTACTAAGAGCTACTGTGGTTTCCGTTCGTAAGCGGGCAAGGGCATGTATCAGTTGTGGGGGTGACCAATTTCAGCAGCGGCACTAAATTTTACACAACCTTTCGAATGCATATGTGCTTTAATCATAAACGTGAGATACGTCTTTTTTTTTTTTTTTTTTTGCATATTCCTTTGTGAAAGACGTGAGAAACGTCACTTCTTTTGTTTCCATTCCATTCTGTTTGTAAACTTAATGCAACTGTTACTTTTCTTGTTTGTCTTTAAAACTTTCTTTTTGCATCTGATAAAACAGCTGGCTGAAGGCGGACATGAAATCAGGAACGACCATGGCACCCTGTGAGTCTCCTTCTCGACGAACGTCGAGTTCAATGATGAACGTATTTCAAACAAAAGGCTAAATTTCTCCTGAACTAGAACACCGATACGGTTTATTGTTGGCCCATTCTAAAGCTTGTGGAATGAAGAAGTTTTTGGTAAATTTGACCGATTGTAGCTTGAACGGTGTTTGCAGAATTGCCGGTTAAAGAATTTGGTGACAACTCTATGTTAAACTTCGCCAATGTTTTATCGCTTGTAGTTCGCCGTCAAATTAAAGTATCCTAATGTAAATGGTGTCACCCGATAGGATTTTTTCTGCTCTTTTCAAATATGTGCTTATTTTGCTTGTAGGTGTTTCAGAAAGCTCACAAATTTGGGGGTTTTCAGACGGGATAAAAAAAAAAACAGATTTTTCTTCTATCTACCATAACTCTGAAACAGTTAGAGATAGGACAGGGTTTCTATAGTGTTTTATGCTCCCTATGGACTGTTCTATCACCTCCTTTTGTTTGGCAGATTATGTCAAACTCACCCTGTATAATTTTCAAAATATCGAAAATCATACTTTTCTAGTCTAAGGTATTTTCTCAAGAAATTCCCTATTCTATTAAAAGGGAAAGATGTTGAAGAGGGAATTCACATTCTTCAATCAGAATTTTCTGCTCTATGGGTAGCAGAAATTGCTGTAAATATTAAAAAAAAAAAACAGAATAGATTCACTATGGGTGTCAGTTGGACAAACTGAAAATAATTTATTTTCAAAACCATACAAAAATATTGCAGATGTCATGTTAGGAATTCTTTCAATACCAGATAGCAATGCAGAATGCGAGCGAAATTTTAGCAATGTTAAAAAAGCGGAACGGAATTTCGCTCATCACTATCATATGAAAATCTTGAACATTTGCTTCTTATGAAAAATAACTTTTCTGGAAATTGTTATGATTAAACTTTTGACAAAAAAAAAATCTTATCCAAAGCTAAATCTGCTTCCTATGTGAAGAATATGTAAATAATTGACAGGGAAGGGGGGGGGAATCAAGTTTGTAATATGTCAATTGTAATATCATTTGCATAAAATCAGTTAATAAATTTTGTTCGTGCTAAGAATTAAATGATTAGTATTAAAGAAGATAATCCTTTTTTAGATAACAACAGCTTGCAGATTTTTTTTTTTCTTTTTAAAGGTAAGTACGTAAAAAAATTCTTTGTTTATTTTTTATGTTTATTGTTATTAAAACTCAGTGGGTGATTGAGTGTAGTTTTTTTTCCTGATTTCACGATTTTTTGGTGACTTCAGAGAAAACTAAATTGTATAATAGAAATTTAGGAATATCTTTTGTAATTGACTATTCTTTTAAAAATGTAATTTTAGGATTTTTAAAATAGGGTCACAATAACCTGCTGTGTATTAGGTTGAAGAATGTCAATAGTAAAATATCCCCTATTTTGATTATTCAATGTTGGCAGATATAATCATTAGATTCCATTGGTACTTCACAGGCTTGGAATGAGACATTTACAATTATGTGTGGAATATAATCTCTGGTAGGTATCTACTTTCATGAATTTCACAGGGCTCAGTGTAGCACAAGATTCAGGACAGGGGTCAACAATTCTGATCCAAGTACTTGAATATTACACTTGAACTTCTGTATTGTTTGTAGTTTGTTTACATACACTTTGTTCTTCAGATAGCTTTCTCCCCACCAAATAATAATAATAATAAAGCAGAATGATACTGTCATAAATCATGTGCTAAATAAGGCCCATATCTATGAGACTCATGTAGACGGACACCTACCTGAAATTATATTGCACAGATAACTGTAAATCCTTGGTCTTTAAGTTTGTGAAATATCAACAGAAACTAATGATAAATTTAAAAAAAATATATCCATAGTTATACCCCCTTTGTGACTTTTGTCTTAAACTGTAGTTGTTGCCAACTAAAGAATATTTTCAACAAAGAAAAAATAAATTACAAGAGAAGGGGGCATATTTAGGTGAGGACAACAGGGGCTACCACATTTTTTTTTTTTTTTTTTGCAAATTATTCTTTAGTGAGAAAAAATGCAAAATTTACCTTCACTGAATAATGGATGATTTATTAAGAGCTTAAAAATACCATTAGTAAATGTTAAAGATTTGTTAACATAATAAATATGCAGTTTCTAACCAATGGCGTGTCAAGCCCCCAATGCAGTTTTATGTTTCTTTGAAACTTAGTTCACTGTGTCACCCTTTTTCGCATCTCCTGTTGTAAAAGGGGGCAGGGACTAACGTTTTTTACCGAGCTATGCTTGCTCAAACTCAGAGCTGCCAACCTCATGAATAAAAATTTAGGAGCAAGAGACTTGAAAAATCGGAGCAACTATTATGATAAAAATTATGTAAATAAGATTCTCATATATTATCTATATTCAGGGTTCCCACTCAATTTCAAAAATAAAATTCCCTGACCTTTCCACGTTTAATTTTGGAAAATTCCAATCACAAAATTTGATTTGTGACATACAAAATAGCTCACGGCATATAACATAGCTTGCGGTTTTCGGGCAATATTTGCAATTTTCCCTGACTTTTTTCATTAACTTCAAATTCCCTGACTATTCCAGGTTTTCCCTGACCCGTGGGAACCCTGTATATTTACACAGTCTTAACATGGATTTCTTTAAATCAAGGAAACTGTCAATGAATGATCAAATAAACAGAAATGAAAAAAAAAATTATATCTACCTAAGGCAAATTCTAAGAATTATATTTAAAACATTTTCCTAAAATTAGTTTCCAGGCTGCATTTTTTCTTTTATGATATATTATTTATATTGTTTGTAGATTATTATTAATTCTATCTCATACTATAAAGATTTACTTTTTATAGAAGTTATATAACTAAAAGTTTAAAATCATGTTAACTGTCTTTTTTTTTTTTTTTTTTTTTTACAATTAACAAGAAAACAAAATTATAATTTTTCTTTCAAAATAGAACACCATGTTGAGAATACCTTTTAAATTCATAAAATCATCCTGCACATACTTTTCACTCCCCCTTCCTTCCCTCCCATCTCTTGTGCTTCGCCATATGATGAAAAGCAGGGTCATTCAGGATCAGAGAAAAAGAAAATGATATATTTGCAAAATCGGAAGTGATATTTTGAAATTTTTATTCAGCAGAAAGCAAAGAATGAATTCACAAAATGTAAAGAAAGAAAAGAAAAGGAGATAAAACAGAAATGGAAGTAATAAAAGAGAAAATAATAAATAAAATGTAAAGTTTGAAAAATCAGAGTTTTCCTGATAATTTTTGGATTAACAGAGCACACTGAGAAAAACAGAGACACTCCAATTAAATCGGAGTATTCGGCATCTATGCAAACTTGGCCTTTCTCAATGTCACAAATCTTGTCTTTATAGATACCAAATATCCAAAGCTATGGTTTTGTTTCTAATAAATGACAACTGAGAATCTCCCCATGCCTCAGTCTTTATCAAGCAAGAATGTCACCAGTTTTAGTCAAATATTTTAAAAATAATGTATATTAAATATCCGAAAAAACATGTATATGTATTCAGCATAATTTTTCTTCATTTTCATAAGATGTACATACTAAATTCTTTAATGAATTTTCACATTTAAGCTAATTTATGATCAATATTTTGTAATTTTAGAGTTAAAGTACTTCTGTGTAATGAGGATGAGACGAGAATTATATCTACTTTTAACATGACTTTGTCCTGATTTTTCATACACAAAAGTACTTTAAAATTACAAAATATTGATCATAAATTAGTGAAAATTCATTAAAGAATTCAGTCCATACATCTTATGAAAATGAAGAAAAATTATACTGGATTCCTATTGGCCTTGAAAGTCTTTAAGAAGTATTTGAAATTCATTTCAATTTTTAAAGGCCCCAAAAAGTATTCAATTTCTCGAATTTTTTAATTTTGAAAATGCAGTCAGAAATCACTCTAAGCATACTGCATTTGAACCTGAAATGTGCATTTCTTCCCAAAATTGTACAAATCATTAGAAAAAAAATATGTCCCTTTCCATACCTTGTACTAGTGTGTAAAATTTCATTCTCTCGTAGTGCTTAAAAGGCTGGTATTTATTGATATGGACAAATGCTATCATTATTCAGTTTGGTAGATAAGATTTCTATAGGTCCTGGTTAACATCTACCGAAAATGATCATAAAGCAAGATTTTTATTGCATCAGGAAAATCTGATACTAGCATGAAATGCAGATACATTAAGCCAAAGCAGTTAACACTGCTAAAAATGCAGTTCTAGCAAATACCAACCTAAATGCCAATTATATCATATTCCACAAAAAACAAGTTTCTGTGCATTTGAATAATCTCAATTTCATTATGTTTTGCAAAAATATCTCTCGTAGAACAGAATACATTTGATTTCCTTCAAGTGTCCTTGTACACAAATCAATTGTGCTATTTAGAGCATTTTCAATAAATATTTATGGAAGTAGCACATAAAGACAGTTGGACTAACAAGGAAACATTCAAAAGGTGTCGTCTTCAAAAAACATTGAAAAACATATACATAGATTCTACTCTTCATAAAATACCAGAAAGAGAAAAAAATATCGGCTGAAATAAATTACAGTGACCACAAAAAATGATCAAAATTAAGCATATTTGGCGATTTCACACTGTTAGTAGATAGATTTTGAGTACTTGGCAGAGAACTAAATCCCCAAAAATGCTTAATTTTGATAATTTTTTGTGGTCGCTGTAATTCATTTCAGCCAATAATTTTTTCACTTTCTGGAGTTTTATGAAGAGTAGAATCACATATTTTTTGAAGACGACACCTTTTGAATGTTTCCTTGTAAGTCATAATCACTTAAAACAATGACAAAAGTGTTAAAAATGCTTAGTGCAGTTAAAATTGCAATTCTGGCAATTTCTAATTATAACTCTTAATATATCTGAATAATTTTGTGTGGCCCAGTAAATATTAATGCTAATTATATCCTATTCTTTAGAAACGTTTCTGTGCATATTATTAATAGATGATAATTTCCCTATGTTTTCTGCAATAGAAAGGTATTGTGTGCTTTACATAAGTACCTCTCATAGATCACAATACATTACAATTCTTTTTGGTGTCCCTGTGCACAAATCAGTTGCAAGGAATTCCATGAAAATTTACGTGATTTAGAGCACGGACAGACAAACTGAAATCATGAACATTTTGGAAAGTGTAAAAAATAAGAATAGTTACAAAAAAGAAATCTTCCCATTTTTAAAGCTGCAAAGTTGGTAGCTATGCATTTGGGACTATGCTTGAAATTGCTTCAAGTGCATTTGAAGTTTGTATTTATTTTTATTATTTATTTTAACTGTGCTAAATTTAAGCAGGATTGCTACACAAATCAGGAGAAAAAATTCCCTGAGTTTTCCCTATATCTTTTAGAAGTAAAATAGATGACACACAATCATGCAGCATTAGAATCTAACATGTTTACAAGCCAATTGCACATATCTAGGGCATATTAATTTTATTAACTTACTGTAGACCATAACTGACTTCTGCTTCTTTATAGAGCACTAAAATTTTAAAAAAGATGAAAAAAAAATTTCCAATGTTTTTCCAAAAAATATGAAAATTACGTCAATTTTCCCTGTTCTTGCAAAAAATTTTGGAATTCCTTGAGTTTTTCCATGTATTCCAGGTACCGTAGCAACCCTGTTTATTACACCATATGGTGCATATACATTTTATAGACAATTAGCAGGCTTTACCTGCTTCGCTGGGCACTATACTTAAATGAGCTGTCAAAATCCTATGTCATTATTAATAACCTAAGTTAAAGTTCCTGCTGAGTACAGTAGGTTTTCCCGTTCGCAACGTGTAGAGTCCGGGTTCATACTGCATTCGGCAGCAACTTACCTGCTTCTTACTTCCCTTTCTCCAGCAGTTAAGTTCGAAGTTTTGTGAAATACCACCAGAGTACATAATGCGTACAGTTAATCAACATCCACCCACCAAAATTCGCCATTCTAAGATAATTTAAAGCGAATTCAAATGGCAAAACATGTTTTTGTACGTGTTTATTGCCCCCCCCCCAACCAAGGGGGTGCAGTTAGGGGGAATTTCATAAATTCCTGTCACAATAAGTGTTGAATACATATAAACAATTTTTGCACCAAATTTCATGCCCGCAGATACCACAGAATTCCCAAGACAAATTTAGTGCTAAAAGGGAGGTCTCGAATTTGCTCCTTCATAACACCCCTCCATCCCCTGAAAGAAAAAAAATAAAATAAAAATTGCAGAAGAAAAAGAAAACGTGTTTTCGGAAATATTCTAAAGACACATGGCTGTTTTAAATACCTTTGTACCATTTTTAGTAGAGATCTACTCAAAAATTCAAAATTTCCTCCCGAAAAAAGATTTTTCTTCTCCCTTCTGCAAGAATCACGAATTCCAAAGTCGTACATAATGTCTTAATTATACTCAAGTCTAAATAAAATCAAGTTTTGACACGATTTTAATCAAGTCTAAATTCAAATCATTTGTAAGCATGATTTTAATGAAGTCTAAATCAAATTGCACATGTCTCCTCATGTGCAATTTCTTCACCTTGAAGTAATTTGAGGCCGAGTTATGCTTCCATAAGTTCTTTTGCTTGCATTCCCCCAGGGGGAAAGGGGTTTTTCGATAAATCTCGTTACTTTAGGGGTCGGATACATATCAACAATCCAAGCACCAAAATTTGTGACCGCAGTTCTCGTAAATTTCCCAGGACAAATTTAGTGCTAAAAGGGGTGTCTCGAATTCGCCTTGGCTGAAAGGAAATCCTGTTCTGATACCGAAGTCATCTTATTGACGAATACCTAATTTGAGGCCTTAGACCAGTGATTCTCAACCTTTTTTTTGGTGCGACACACTTTTAACCTTATGAAAGGTCACAGTTATCAAAGATAAAAACAGTTTAAAATGCGGTATTTAATTGTAAAAACAACAGTTTTCTTTTACATTGTACTTTTCTTCAATTTGAACAAACTTTTTGTAATAAAATAAAGCATTATAATTTTTACTATATATGTTTCTAAAATTTGGCGGTACACTTTAAGAATTTGGCAGCACACAAAAGTGCCGAGGCACAGTGGTTGAGAACAACTGCCTTAGACGAAAGCTCTTGCAGAGAGGGGATCCAAGCATTGGCACACTGCTGGAGTAAGTGTATATCTTTGGAAGGGGTCTACATTGAAAAATAAAGTATTATACAGATTTTTTTTTTCTTGTTTGGCCAGAAACTTTTTATCCCTCCTCATATGATGGCAGAAGAATGAAGGTCATTGAAGACATGGCTGATGTTACATGCACCAACCACTTTTAATGTACACAAGTCTCTTTGCAGTCTCGAGTATCAAAGCTGCAATTTTATTATGAGCTCAATGCTGTATGGCTGCCAACTGATCTACCCAGGGTTCATACTCAAATATGGGGAAAAATTATCTGAGTTTTCCAGAAAATATTAGCAATATATCACAAGACACGTTCCTCTAGAGAGGAAAAAATACATCTACTTCCACTGTATTATGTCATGTCATATTACTGCCAATCATGATAGAAATCATTGTTAACAAGTGTATTTTTATGACATTTAATCATTTGAATTTATAAATGAAGCTAAACAAGAAAAATATAATTTGAGAGAAAGGAAAGATTTGTTTTTCCAGGTTTTATAATCCATTTTTCCCTGACTTTTTTAAACAAAAATCCAAATTCCCTGAGTATTTTCCGTGATGAGTATGAATCCTGCTACCATAGCCCATTCGAGGAAAATGCAGTCAGAAAAATGAAGATTTAAGCAAAGTAACCACAATTTAAACCTAACAGATTATGCTTAACAGGAAATAACCTTTTCTTCTATGAAATTACACATTAAAAATTTAAATATCCTTACTCAGGAGTGAAACTACACAACATAAAAATCTTGCAAACTGGCATTTGTATGCAGAATCAATAGTAAGGGACATTTAATAATTTATCATATGGCTATTACATTCAAAATTTCTGTGAAAACAAAATAATTTAATATAAAATTCAGAGACATAAGTTATACATCTCCTCCTCTATACGATATTTTAAAAATGACTGCCCAGCTATACTGGTGAAGACACAGGCTAACTCTTTAAATTATTTCACCAGAGAAATGACAGACTTCTGCTGCTGTGAAAGCATTTAAGCATATAAATGGTTAAACATATGAATACATGAAATCCAGTGGTGCTTTCTTCTATTTATCAAATAGAAGATTTCAGATTCCTGCTTATCATTGCAAATATGTTGGAAAAAATTTTCATTTAGTTTTAAAGCTTTGTTTATAAGTTTCTTGGATGTGGCTTTGTTATATGGGATTGCTGTAGCAAACTGTGCTTTTGTTTTTTGTCCACTTTCAATACAGTTTAGTTTTTTAATTCTATTTTTACATAATTCATAGACAATGTAGAATTTTTCATAACCCACTTTTTTTTTCTTTTATTGATTTCTGATATTTAATTCATCTTTTAACCCTTTATAGGGCCATTTTTTTCTAGTAATGTTAAAATATTTTTGGGATTGAGATTGATTTATAAAAAGAAATTCATTTAGCTTATTACCTAAAATTAATTTGAAGTTTTTTTTTTTTTTTTTTTTTGGTGGTAAGTATGTTTCCCACCGCCCACTAGGAGCTATTCAAAGGTAAGACATATTTTGCATTGCATTATATATTTTTTGTAAAGTTGGCACATGGTCACCAACTTTAGTCAATCGTACATCATCTGGAACAGTTTTTTGCTGCTCAGGAAACTTACAGGCCATCCTTTGCGTTTACGACTTGAAAATCCAGAAATCAGTAGTTGTGCTAGCCTAGAGGTGCACAACCTGCGGTCCAGTAGCCGTTAATTTGCAGCCTGCCGGACTGACATTTTAAATTGCATTAATCATCAACAGGAGGAAAACTAGTTGGCATAGGTGGACTCTGCTCAATTCCCCATCATATTTATGTTCTCAGAAATTCCTAGTGCGAGACATATTATAATCATGTTAAAAGAAATGAATTTGACCAAAGCTTGATACAGTGACAGAATGAAATCCCCGCCTAATAGGCTATCCACCGTTCACTTGGATATAATTATCTTATTCAAATTTATTAATTTATTTTATCAGGGTCAATTCTGTTTAGTTTTCATGCTACTATTTCCAATGCAATAAACCTCAAAATTCATATTTATATGAAAAATTTACAATTTTGCTATGTTGATAAAATCATAAATTACGAATAATTTACGAAAGTTTCCTAGTAGAATATTTGTATTCAATCATGTTCAAACAAATATCATAAACTTAATTTTGAAGTTGTCTAATGTATTTAAGATCCTCAAAATGGAAGTTTATGATCAATTTTGCCTTATTCTGACATGTTAAGTAAATTGAAAATTCCAAATAACTTACGAATTTTTTTTAATTGGAAAAATGATAGCCTATGATATTCCTGCCAGTATCCTAAATAATATTTCGAAAGTGGTTTGACATCTTTACGTTGAAAATATCCCTCAAGATTGACGTTTATGTGAAATTTTGCTCTATTCTGACATGTTAAGAAATTCGTAAATTTCCAATAATTTACGAAATCTTTATATTGGAAAATTCATAGTCATTAATATTCATGCCAGTGTCCTAAATAATATTTCAAAAGTAGTCTGACATCTTTACGATGAAAATATCTCTAAAAATTGACGTTTATGTGAAATTTTGCCCTATACTGCCATGTTAAGAAATTCGTAAATTTCCAGTAACTTGCGAAATTTTTAAAGTAGCATATATATAGTTACTGATGTTCATTCCGGCATCAAAACTGATATTTTATAACTGGTCTGACATTTTTACAGTAAAAAGTTTTCATTTAATGCACGTTTAAGTGAATTTTTGACCTATTCTCCCATGTTAAGAAAATCGTAAATATCTAATAACTTATGAAGTTTTTAAATTCGAATGTTGCAAATGAATAGGGTTCTTGCCAGTGTCGAAAGTAATATTTAAAAACTGATCTGACCTCTCTGCGAAAATTTGTTCTTGAGATATCGTGTACACAGACTAACAAACTAACGGACTGACCCACTAACAGACACCCTAGAAATTTTGTCATTTTCGGATTCCTCACACCTGAAAACGTGTAGAAAAGTAAAAAAAACCGAGGTCGAAAATTTTCACGATTACCTAAGTTCCCCATACCTATAGTATGATGGGGAACTAAAAATGAAAGAGAGAAAGAAAAACATTTGTTTGCTGCATTCGCAAAACAGGCATTTACAAGAACTTCTTAAAAATTTCTTAAAGTAAGAAAAATTTTGCTTTTAAAGGAAAATGCTATAAATGCAATTTATTTGGACATAAAGGTTCTAATTGTACAAAATTATCACAACAAAAGACTGGATATAGTGAAAATAAATTCAGTAAAAAGTCTGGTAATGGGGCAAAACATTCAAAAAGGGAAGAAGCTTATGTAGCAGATGTATACATAACAAATCGGAATACCCAGATTTGGTTCATGGATTCTTGTGCTTCTTATCACATGACTCCTTATAAAGAATTACTGAAAAATTATTAAAAACCTAGCATTCAAGAAATTAAAACAGGAAGTTCTGTAATTGAAGTTGAGGGTGAGGGCAGTGTAAAATTTCTTTTAAATAGAAATGGGGTGAAAGTATATGTTATTTTCAATAATGTTTTGCATGTGCCAAAATTAACAGCTAATTTATTATCAATTAAATATTTGAATAAAAATTTTGAAATGGTTAGCACCTTCATGAGAGAAAGATGTTTTGTTTATAAAGGTAAACACTTAGTTGCTAGTGGAACAGGCATTGGTGACAATTTATACTCTCTTGATTTGTGTACTGAGTTGGCCTTAATTTCTTCCCAAAATACTTCAAATGAATTATTGCATAAAAGGATAGGTCACTTAAGTCAAGGAGGAATGGCAAGATTAAATGATATGGTTGAAGGTTTCACTTTTAATGGAAAATTGTTAAATTGCATTTCATGTATTAAGGGTAAAATACATAGGCAACCTTTTCCTAAGGGTAAAGCTAAAAGAGCAAAAGAATTGTTAGGAATTGTACATAGTGATTTATGTGGACCAATGAATGTTACATCAATTGGTGGTTCTCATTTTATTTCTTTTATTGATGATTTGTCATGTATGACTTTTGTTTATTTTTTAAAGCATAAATCTGAAGTTTTTGAAAAATTCAAAATGTTTCAAATGTATGCTGAAAAGCAAACTGGCAAACCAATCAAAATTCTACGCTCTAGCAATGCAAAAGAATACATAAGTTCTGTTACGAGTGAATATTTAACATCATTAGGGATCCAACATGAAAAATCCATTCCATACACACCTGATCAAATGGTGTAGCAGAATGTAATAATAGAACTCTTGTTGAACGGGCAAGATCAATGTTAGCAGGTGCTCACCTTGATCAAAAATATTGGGCAGAAGCTATTCAAACTGAAAATCACTGTAAGAATATTTCTGCAACAATTGCAGTTCCAGGTATGACTCCTTATGAGAAATATAGTGGGGATAAGCAAAATTTGGAATATCTAAGGGTTTTTGGGTGTCGTGCATTTATTCATATTCCAAAACAAAAACGTTCTAAATGGGATACAAAGGCAAAAGAAATTATGTTTATTGGGTATTGTCATGATAAGAAAGGCTATCGGTTAATTGATCCAATTACTTATGAAATCATAAGTGCACGAGATGTATATTTTTTGGAAGATCAAATGTATTATGAAACAGCTGATAAAAATTCAAAATTTAACAGTGATGCCTCATTCAGTGGGAGCATAGTTACATTTTCAGACATTGAAGACGAGAATTCAAATGATCAAGCAGAAGGTATAGTTTAGGGGCGCACAACCTTTTTGGCTGGAGGGCCACTCTTGCTGTTCATTGTGATATGAAGGGCCACAGACGAGATAATATAAAAAAAATTAAACAATGCAGATATATTTGCTGATATATATATATATGCACGCATATATAGAGGTGCACTATCATTATCATGTGCCTGTGTGCAGAACTTGAGTTTGTATCATATGTAAATGCTGATATAGGATACCAAAATAAGCAGTTTTAATGTGGGTATGAAAATATCACTTTGAGGTATTAGACGGCACTGGCGAGATACGTGAGTGAAAATGCTTCTATGGTCATAATTGTCATTTTCCACATGAATTTTCAACAAAATGCATTGTGTCACCTTCCTGTTCTAACGTAACATGAACAACATGGTTTGCAAAAGTTTCAGTGAGTTTGACGAAGATTTGGTTGCTAAGGAAAGGGGTGGGTGTGTGTGTGTATGGGATGTTAGTGGCCTCTGTTTGTGGTTACGCCCCTATTAGAAACCAGCTAAACTATCATGATAGTAATCAGTCAGCAATTGCATCTACTACTGAAAATCTGAGATATGTTGTATATTTTTGCAAATGTAACCCCATTACATGTGCAGCAACTGAAAACCTTGGTGGTTATTTTGAAGTACAAAATTGTCTATTCTCATCCAGTAAAAGTATTTGAATGTTTTGTCAGCTATTTGTCAGTCTGTGTTGAAATCCCACCCTGTACATTCTTTGCTCCATTTCTGTTTGCAACCTCATAAATCAGAAACTGTTTTTATCAGTTCTATAAAATAATAAGCATCATTCAGTCTTTTTGTCCAAGCGTTTTTTTTTTTTAAATGGTAGTTAATTACTACTATAAATTTATGTTTCTTCATCATTAATTTTAACACACATAATTATTATTGTTTTTTCTTTTTAGACAGATTAAAAAAAAAAAAAAATGGGGGTGGAGGAGCTTTAACTTACTGATTGTTATATTTTTCAGTTTTTAATTTTCTCAGATAGATAAAGATATAACCACTTACCAATAGATTATTCTATGATTTTCATAATAAAAGATTAAGGAACATACTGTGGAACATTATTGAGAAACTGAATAGAAAAGTTAGCTTGATATGTATAAAAATCAACATTTTCGTCCTTCCCCCCCCCCCACCAAAAAATAAATATATAAAAGAAGTTTTTGTAAATGCCAGTTTTTTGAATGCAACAAATAAATACTTTTTCTTTGTCTTTTTTATTTTCTTCTCCCCCAGCTGATGATTAATGTAATCTAAAATGCCAGTCCTTTGGCGGGCCGCAAATTGATGGCAACTGAGCCGCAGGTTGTGCACCTCTAGTATAGTTGATAATTTAGAAATCAACTCATTAGAAAATACTGACACTGCTAACGATCATGATACTGATAATACTTCAAGTAACGATAATTTAATTGATAGCCCACCAATATTAACTCATTGAAATAGAACTAATAGACTTCCGAATCAGTATCAGGAATTTAACATGGAAGGTATGCCAGATTTGCAGATGCCAAATTTAGATCGCATGTGTTTAGCAAAAGCGTTAGCAGCAGTAGCAAATGATTTTTACTGTGAACCAAAAACAATTGATGAAGCATTAAATGGTCCTGATGCAATTCACTGGAAAGATTCTATATCGGAAACAATACTTGGTCATATTAAAAATAAAACTTGGGAAATAGTAGATAAGCCTAAAAATAAAAATATAATATTGCAAATGGGTGTCTAAAGTAAAGCATAACACATTGAAAGGTACAAAACTCGTTTTGTGGCAAAGGGTTTCTCTCATTTTGAGGGGATAGACTACAATGAAACATTTGCACCTGTAGTTCGATATGTCACATTAAGAATTTTGATGGCTTATGCCGCTAAACGTAACTGGAAAATTGACCAAATGGATGCAGTAATGGCTTTTGTACAAGGAACATTAAGTGAGGAAATTTATATTAAAATACCAGATGGTTTTAAAGAATACAGTTGAGGATCTATAATCCGCATACCCATAATTCGCAATTGTCTATAATCCACACTCACTTTGCAAATGTAAACAAAAGATTTTGCAGTAACGAAAATCCAATATTTTGGATGTACAGGGTGGCCATAATTAAACTGCAAGTGTTCAAGGGGTGCTGGAGAGAAAACTACTGGGAATATTCCAGTGAAATTTGGTATCTACACGTTTCAGAACATGCGAAAATCAAATATGAAAGAAAAAAAAATCGCCATTTTTCACCCGATAGATGGCACTGTACCGTATTCCAACGCTCACCGGTGGCATATACAACTTCCAAGACTGATAGACTGAGCATAATGACATTCTAAGAGGCATATAAACAATATAAAACATCACTTACAGTTCATCAAAATTCCATACAATTCGCCTCAGTAATTAAATTTTTACAGTATCATGTAATCAAAAATTAACGTAAATTAAGATCACAAATTAAACAATCCATAAATTTTTATAAACTGTAAGTGATGTTTTATATTGTTTATATGCCTCTTAGAATGTCATTATACTCTGTCTATCGGTTTTGGAAGTTGTATATGCCACCGGTGAGCGTTGAAATATGGTACAGCGCCACCTATCGGGTGAAAAATGGTGATTTTTTTTTCTTTCATATTTGATTTGCGCATGTTCTGAAACGTGTAGATACCAAATTTCACTGGAATATTCCCAGTAGTTTTCTCTCCAGCACCCCTTGAACACTTGCAGTTTAATTATGGCCACCCTGTATATGAGAAAATGTGATGTTAATTCACATGCTAAAATGAAAAAAAAAATGAGTGTAAAATTTAATTTAGATATACATAATTAATTTTAAAAGGAAAAAATATATATATACTTTTATTGCCTTATACCTTTTTAGCGAATCTGAACATCGTCTGAATAATATTCAATAAGTGATTAAATAAAGCACATGCAAGTGCAGTTTTCTAACTCCTGCCAGTAACAGCATTGCTCATTGGTTGAAAAAAAATGACATATGTGTTGATGGGATTGTGTATTTTCACAGATGTTTAAGGACCATTAGTGTAAATGTTCTTTTTAGGGTAGCATTTCAAAAATACACAAAACTATGTAAGGAAAAATTTATACCAGCATTTGTTTTGAAGATAAGATCTACAGTGCAGTCATTAAAAACTGTATCAAACTAATCACATTGCAAGTATCTGGCTGCATACTGTTAATCACAGTCCAGAAGTAGGAGTACAGGTTTTTTTTTAAATGTATTACTTATTTAAGGGTTTAAATTATACATTGCTTCTACTTCATTAAATAAATTTTATTGTTTTATATATTTATTAGTATTACCTTCATTACATTATATAAAAACAAACAATTCTAATTCTAGCTTCATTAAATAAAGTTTATTGTTTTATGTACCTTATACTAATTTATATAGCGAGGAAATGTCATCATTGATCTATAATTTGCAAAAACATATAATCCACACAAATTCTAGAACCAAGGTGTGTGGATTAAAGATCTTCAACTGTATTACCAGGAGAACTTAGAAGGGAAAGTACTTAAGGTTAATAAAGCATTAGGAAATGAACTATAGTACACCATATGGTGCAACTGGCAGGCTTTACCTGCTTCGCTGGGCACTATACTTAAATGAGCTGTCAAAATCCCATATCATTACTATTAATAACCTAAGTTAAAGTTCCTGCTGAGTTCGGTAGGTTTTTCCCGTTCGCAACGTGTAGAGTCCGGGTCCATACTGCATTCGGCAGCAACTTACCTGCTTCTTACTTCCCTTTCTCCAGCAGTTAAGTTCGAAGTTTTGTGAAATACCACCAGAGTACATAATGCATACAGTTAATCAACATCCACCCACCGAAATTCACCATTCTAAGATAATTTAAAGCAAATTCAAATGGGAAAACGTGTTTTTACACGCGTTTATTGCCCCCCCCCCAACCAAGGGGGTGCAGTTAGGGGGAATTTCGTAAATTCCTGTCACAATAAGTGTTGAATACATATAAACAATTTTCGCACCAAATTTCATGCCCGCAGATCCCATAGAATTCCCAATACAAATTTAGCACTAAAAGGGAGGTCTCGAATTTGCTCCTTCATAACACCCCTCCATCCCCAGAAAGAAAAAAATAAAATAAAAATCGCAGAAGAAAATAAAAACGTGTTTTGGAAATATTCTAAAGAAGACACATGGCTGATTTAAATACCTTTGTACCATTTTTAGTAGAGATCTACTCAAAAATTCAAAATTTTTGCCGAAAAAAGATTTTTCTTCTCCCTTCTGCAAGAATCACGAATTCCAAAGTCGTACATAATGTCTTAATTATACTCAAGTCTAAATAAAATCAAGTTTTGACACGATTTTAATCAAGTCTAAATTCAAATCATTTGTAAGCATGATTTTAATGAAGTCTAAATCAAATTGCACATGTCTCCTCATGTGCAATTTCTTCACCTTGAAGTAATTTGAGGCCGAGTTATGCTTCCATAAGTTCTTTTGCTTCCATTCCCCCAGGGGGAAAGGGGGTTTTCAATAAATCTCGTTACTTTGAAACTACCCAACATAAAAATCTTGCTAACTGGCATTTATATGCAGAATCAATAGTAAGGGACATTTAATAATTTATCATACGGCTATTATTAAAAGTAACTATTCATAACTATAATAAGTGGTATGAGAATTTCTAATATGTATTAAAACAAATTAAACAATCAAAATTTCTGTGTAAACAAAATAATTTAATATAAAATTCAGAGACATAAGTTGTACATCTCCTCCTCTATACGATATTTTAAAAATGACTGCCCAGCTATACTGGTGAAGACACAGGC
Source organism: Salticus scenicus (assembly GCA_963930645.1). Classification (NCBI taxonomy): domain Eukaryota; kingdom Metazoa; phylum Arthropoda; class Arachnida; order Araneae; family Salticidae; genus Salticus; species Salticus scenicus. The sequence goes on from OZ005650.1 coordinate 43,523,253, forward strand.
TAACTCTTTAAATTATTTCACCAAAGAAATGACTGACTTCTGCTGCTGCCAAAGCATTTAAACATATAAATGGTTAAACAAATGAATACATGAAATCCAGTGGTGCTTTCTTCTATTTTCAAATAGAAGATTTCAGATTCTTGCTTATAATTGCAAATACGTTGGAAAAAATTTCTATTTAGTTTTAAAGCTTTGTTTATAAGTTTGTTGGATGTGGCTTTGTTATATGGGATTGCTATAGCAAACTGTGCTTTTTTTTTTTTTTTTTTGTCCACTTTCAATACAGTTTAGTTTTTTAATTTTATTTTTATATAATTCACAGACAATGTAGAATTTTTCATAACCCACATTTTTTTCTTTTAATGCTTTCTGATATTTAATTCATGTTTTAACCCTTTATAGGGCCATTTTTTTCTAGTAATGTTAAAATATTTCTGGGATTGAGATTGATTTATAAAAAGAATTCATTTAGCTTATTACCTAAAATCAATTTGATTTTTAAGATATTTTTTTGGTGGTAAGTATGTTTCCCACCGCCCACTAGGAGCTATTCAAAGGTAAGACATTTTGCATTGCATTATATATTTTTTGTAAAGTTGGCATATGGTCACCAACTTTAATTATGTTATTATTATTATCATCATTTTTTTTTTTTTTAATGTTAGCTTACATACATAGATGACAAAATATAATAAAGTTTAAACTAGCACCTATCGCAAAACTAATATAAATGTAAACCCTCCTCAAATACATGTTAAATGTACATAAATGCATATTCTAATGAGTCTCTTAAAAAGATGAGTTAAAATATCAGAAGTTCTAGTAAAAGTAGGTTATAAGAAAAAATTTTTAAAATTGCTGCTTAACCCCTTCCACTCCAGGCTAGCTGTAGTGTAAATGTCTGAAATACCAGATTATAATTTTGAAATAGTATCGTATACTTTCTTTGGACGTATGCACGTACATCCATGGTATTAATGGCCATTAACACTAGGACGTACGCACGTACGTCCCTGGAGTGGAAGGGGTTAATCTATATCTGTGATTCAGCTAGAAGTTTTTGCATCAGAGGCACCAAGACTCTTTTTTTATTAGAATTACCTGATAATTTGTAATCAATTACAAATAATACTATATTTAGGGGTGGGGGGTGGGGGGGACCAACAAATACCAAACAATATTCTATGCAGGTGTGAAAGGTTTACTTATATGTTTAAATTTTACCTGGCTTTTTCATTTAAGTGGATTATTCAATCCTTGCCATATTCCTAAAATTCCCCTCGGGTTTTGTTATATTGTCACCAGTATTTTTCAACAATACTTTTTTTTTAGTTAATGTTTATACCAATTTTAGCATTGAAGCATTTAAGAAAAATTTCTCTTATTGATGACAGTGGTGATAATCTGATAATATAAAACATGAGTAAAATTTTACGAACACTGTGAGGTTTGCTTATTGAGGTTTAAATTTAATGTTTAAATTAGGCATTTCAAACTACTGTAAAATTCTCTCAATATATTTAAATTTGTTTATGAGTTAGCGCATACAAAATACTTAAATAAAAAAATAAAAAAAAAAAAACTGTACTGAATACTTAAATAATTTGTACAGAACTAGTCTCCAACGATCCCTTTTATGTACCCATTATGCACTAGTAAATTTATATTGGACAGGCAGATTGTTTGACTGAAATTCTTTAAATAAAAAATATAAAACTTTTTTGGAAAAAAAAAAAAATCAAATTTCATTTAAAGTTCAATTTGATTTTGATTTCTTTTTTAATTATATATGTGTAAATAGCAATGAAACATAGTTTAAAAAAAAAAAAAAAAAAACTTGAGACAAATTTATATTTTTCCACGAACTAATAATCTTTACCAAATGAAAACTTCATAATAAAAAATAAAAAAAATGTATTTCTTAAAACTTAAAAAAAATTAGTGAGTATTTTTAATAAAATGGTGGACAAACAGTAACTTTATTCACAAAATACAAACATTTCTAAACATTTAATAAACTTATTTTTCCAGTCTGAAAAGAAAACATTTTTTAAGGCTCAATATTTAAATGACTTATTACTTAAATAAAATTTAAAAATTTTTTGTACAGTGCAATTTTTCAATATATATATACAAAAAAAAAAAAAAAAAAAAAAAATGCATTTAAAAAGAAACAGCAAAACATAAGAAAACTAAAAATAATTCCCAAACCAATAGGGTACTGGTGTTTTTTAAAAAAAGAAAAAAATATATCCAGAAATATCAATTCATAACAGGGATCTAAAATTCTGGAACATCTAAAAATTTCAAAGCTACTAATCTCAAAATTTAAGGATTTAAGAATTTTATAATAGCAATAAAACCTGCATAATAAAAAAAGAGGGAGACAGGAAATAAATGGCAGAAAGGTAAAATCAATTTTGGCACTAGCTTACTCTGACTTTTAGAGAATAAAAAGTGATTTTATATGCTCAAGCAACTTAACTCTAAAAGACTAAAATAAGCTATACATTAATGTTACATATTGTAAAATTTCATGACAATTTTGAACAAAACATTTTAATACAGGAGTCATATTTATAGTGATATCTAAAACAATTTTCAGCAAAGATGTTTAATAAATCATGTCTTTCTTTATTCATCACAAGCAAGTTCTCTGCAGATTCTTCCACATAAAATGAAATATTGTGAAAAAAAGCATTGCAAACATCTGTACAGTATGAAGTTTGGACAGACTACAGACAATGATGATTTATGCATAAAATTTCATCAAATGACTTATGGTATGTATATATATACTGGTGAGACCAAATGAGCCATGATCGGAAGTATCACACCATAAAATTACTATTTTTAAACTATGAATCATAAAACTAAGCTCTGTGTTTTTTAAAGCATATACATATGGATTATATCAATATAAAATAATTTTAAAAACTATGCAAACTATCACAAATGTATTAATAACTTATTGATGTATCAAAGGTGAAAAATAAACTAATGAATCATGGAAATGAAATCAAGTGCACTATGTCTATGGTATGAGGAGATAAAAATCAATAGCTATATTTGGCTGCTCAAAAATTTTCCATTTTTCAAGTAATATCAAGCATTTACTCAGGGATGCCACTCAAAAATTTTCAAAAAAGAGGAAATCACACGTGAATTAAAATTTCTGACATTTTTCATATATTTTTACACAAATTCTGTAAACTAATATACAATAAAATAACTGATGTGTGAAGTATAATTTGAATATAATAAAAATTGAAAAATAATTTGGGAAAAAAAAAAAGTGATATTTTAAGCAATATAAAAGAATGGTGCTTCATCACAAATAAAAAATTTCAAAATGAACCATAGTCTGCATTATATGTCTGACCATCAAAAATCTTAATATTAATTTAACATAATTTAAAACTAAGTCATTACACATATAAGGAAATACTTCTACCTCTTTATAAGTTCTAGAATCAATAAAACATATTTATCATGAGCACTGACATTTATGTCATGAATGGTGAAAGATTGAGAATTGCAGAGTTTTGTCAGATTGTTTAATGGTCAATCGCTAGTTTGAAAGGAAAGGCTAGGTAAAAAGGCAGGTCGGCAATAAAACTATGTATATGAGAAATATTGAGCAATCCTATCTTTTTAAAGGTTCTAGAATCTGATAAAGCAAGTTTAATAAGCATATTGATATTTATGTTGTGGATGGAGAAAGATTGGTAATTGCATGCCTTTGATGGCCTGTCTGATCACTGATTGTTAGTTTGAGGGGACAAAAAAATTGTACAAAGCAGAAATCTGCCATTCAGCATAAAAGTGGCATCCCTGAAATTTACTGCTAGAAATTAAATAATGAGTCGCGACAATTACAATGTGAAATAGACAAGAAAACCTCCCCAACTGTATTTCCCCCTTTGTTTTTAATAGCAAGATTTAACTGCATGAAAGTAAAGTTAATTTGGCACCAATAAACAGATTTCTTAATTTTTTGAAATATGGAAAAATGTTCAGTACTTTATTCAGATAAAGTTGTCTTCAAAAGTTATTGCAATTCAATCATCTTATAATAGCACATTGTGATATATATATATATATATTTACTTAACTTTTAATATAAGCTAACAAAGAAAAGGAAAGGATTTCATAAAAAACTTTTTATTAACAATAGTGATACACAAGCTGATATGAAGAGCTTGTAATTCATTGATGAAAGTGATTGATATATATAAAGCAATGGGATTTTTAAAAGCAATGAGAATTTAACAGAAATCAAACCAGGAACACGCTTCATTGAGCCTTAATTAAGTTGGGGGAATTTTTTTTTTTTTTTTTCCCTTTAAGCATTTAAAAAAAAAAAAAAAAAAAAAAAAAACACAATAGATGGAAGAAAAATATTCTATAAAAATTGCATAGATTCTCTTTTCTTAAAAAATGCTAAGGTTTTGGGGAGTAGCTTAGTCAGAATATACAGGGATGGGAGAAAAAATTAATTATTCTTGTGCAACTCGTGAAGAGGAAAGGATGTCTTACATTCTCATGGGACTGTTAAACTATGAGGCACAACTCAAAAGCAGGTTGCAAAGACTGCTGCCTGCTTCCATCATTTGGTCTCAATCATTATGATATATTTTATGTTTTGCAATTCAATTCCAATGATTTGTAAAAGCAAAACATAAAAACAAATGGATGATATAAAAGTATGCTGTACATATTTTCTTTTTATCACTCTACATGTTAGGATGAATAAGATGAAGCAATGTCGGAAAGTTTCAGTCATCATCACCCTCATCCCCATCTCTCTTTCTTTTCTGTCCTCTAGGGGTTTCTCCTGTAACAAAAAAAAAAAAAAGTTGAGATTGTTTTCAAAACACACATACATATAAAAAACATTTATATTAATAAAAATAATAAAATCCTCAAAACAAATTACACTGAAGCCAGGGGTCGATCCAGGCAAAAATTGGGACCCTTTTGCTGCCCCTTCACAAAATTCAAATCCTTAAACTGGGTCCCTTCACAAAATTCAGATTTATAAAAACAGCCTTTTCACAAATTTTTTTTTATAAAAATAATACTTCTGTAAAATTTTTCCATGTTTACAGTATTATTTTTAATGAGCGTCTATACGTGTTTAATAAAATTCTATTAACTTGATATTAAACATTAGATAGAATAACTGCTAAAATGAAAGGTTGCTAGCGATTCTTTTCTTCAAAAAAATATTTTGATTTTCACAAAAATAAATTAAAATTTCACAAAAATAATTTGTTTTTCACAAAAATGGGCCCCAAAAACTAAAACCTGGATCAACCTCCGGAAGCATATGCAGTTGCAGCGTGGCCAGCATTTGAACTTCGTGATTTTCTCTACCTTCAGGAAATCATTTCATACTGTTATGGCATGTTTGACAATTTATGTATTTGACACTTTTAGTTAATGTTGCATGCAGTGTTAGAAATAAGAATTTTGAAACTAGGCGTCAAAATGACGCCTGGATTAAATTTTTTGGGTGTCAAAATGAAAAATCTAGGTGCCGTCTATAATTAAATATGTATATTAAAAAAAATAATAAAGCATCAACTTGTAAATAATATATGCAAGATTATATAAAAAATATTTATGTAAAGATTGTAATTACATTGACAATTAAAACGTACATATTTAAAATCACAAATTCATTCTTCGCCCAGAAGATACATCATTCCACCACAACTTAATAGCATTTTCTGGGCAGAAATCTTCAATTTAGGGCCGTTTAATTTAGTCATTAACAAATCGTCAACTACTTTCATAGAGATACAATTTTTTAAATAAGTTTTTATTAGGTTTAATTGACTGAAATAGACTTGTTTGCAGTCTGATGGGATTGGGAAAATATATGATGAGGAAAAAATCCAGGCGTCAAATATGGCACCTATGACTGGAATTCTAGGCGTCAAAATGAAAAAACTGGTCGCAAAATACGACTAACGACTGCTTATTTCTAACCCTGGTTGCATGCCAGTAATGGATCTTTTTGAAAAATGTGTCTTCATTTTAAACTTTTTGAGCGTAAAATTAAGTATAAGGATCAACGTCAAAAGTTTATATCAGAGTATGAAATTATGCTTACAAGCTTATGTAACTGATAATATATATGGGGGCAGATGTTTGATTACGGAGGTGGGGTGGTTTTGTAAGGTTTGTGAAATTAAATATTAAAAAAAAACGCAGAAGGCTTGTTGCATTTACTTTGTATTACTATGCAAACCTTCTTATTCCATTATAATTTCAGTTCCTTCTTGAGTTGTCAACTATTCTTAAAATTCTAATCATACTATTAAACACATTGTAATCTATCAGTGAATTTCATTGTTGCTTTGTGGTTTCATTGTTATTCATCTGCTTTGAAATATTGCTTTTTTAAATCCATATGACTCCTATTCTGGTCATAGCAGGCTGGGAGAGAGTTGCCGGAGTGAAACTAGTTTAACCTCACAGGCAAGTCACAAGTCTTGCCGCCTGCCTCCTTCCTACCTAACTTAAGTTTCTTAAATTATTTTTTCATAAATTTTGATATAGTTTATGGTTTTAACCCAATCCTCTCATTATTGAAAAATATTAATTTTAATTAAGTTTAGCAATCATAGGAATTTGATATTTTAATCTTATTTCATGAAATTAACAACTAGAAAAACTGGAATTCTGCCACTGAAAATGAAAAAAATACCTGAAATCGAGTAAATTACCTGAACACAATCACCACTGATAAAAAATAAACTTATGAAAATGAACTCACAAGTCATTCAACTCTTTAACATTCATTAGTTTTAAACTGAAAATAAACATTTATTTCAATTTAGAAATTGTATTCATAAACTCATCAACAGTGAAAATTCATTTAAAATAGTTTGGAGTGTAAGGTTGATTTTTTATACCAACCAAGTGAAAAATGCCAGAGCCAGGACGTGAACCCAGGCCCTCTGTTTAACGTGCAGGTGCTCTTCCACTGAACCACCCTGGCTGACAACCAGCTCGGTATTTCTCACGTAACCAGTGACCTTGCCAACGGTTATTATCTTTTGAAAAGGCTGTTTTTATAAGTTTGTGAAGGGTAACAAAAGAACCCAATTTTTTGCTTGTATTGAACCTAACAAGGTCAATGTTTAATATTTATTGTTAAATCCTTAGAATTTAGGTAAATTATTACTTATTAAATTTTTTAAAAATAAGTGAAAATTTTAAAAAACCCAATATTTGGTTGTTCTCAAGTGGGCAACTCCCCCCCCCCAAAAAAAGTCTTTTTTTCTTGTGGGGGGGGGGTCCCAAACTCTGGATGGGTCCGAAACCTTGGCAATGATAGCTGATAGTTCATTACTTACTAATCTTTTTAATACAAGAAAAACAATGAACTAAGAAATTGGAACTTGTAAGTAAATATTTAAAACTTACTTTTTCTTATATCAACTTTGTTAGAAAAGTTAAAAGCAATAAAATAAAAAGCACTTATCATTTTTATAAGTAACGAATAAAACTTACTTTATTGCATTTATTTTTATAGTAAATATTATATTTTAGGTAATTATATAATTATTAATTTTAAAAGAAAAGAAATTTATTTTCCTGTTCATTTACTTATTTTTTCCTTTTGCTATGTTAGTGAATTAAATTTCTTTTATTGTTCCTCCATGCAATGTCAATTGCCAAAATACCGATTGTATCGATGTACAAGATAATCTTTTTGATTATGAATATTTTATATATGACTACATATGTAAAGTATTGAATTTATAAACTTAATTTTCCCACAAAAAAATTAGTAAACATTAAAATACTTTAATAATAATGTAATCATATTTAGCATGAGAATGTGTTAAAAAACTGATTCTAATGATAAAATTTTTTCAAAGTACATTACTGCAGAGGCTGTAATTTACAAACTTTAATTGAGAAAAATCTCAAGCTAGGGGGTGCATTTGCTGATAAAATGGGTATTTCTACTATCAGCACAGTTAGACCTTAAAAGGATATATAACAAGTAGAAATACCTTTTGAACAATTGGTGACCCTCCCTTGTTAATCTATATACTGAAATTCAAGATTTATTTATATATTTTTTTAAACATGCTAATTTATTATTTCTCTATTCTGAATATAAAATTTATCTTTTAATGCTTAGATTTTATGCTGATACTTTTTATTCCCCACATTGTATTTTTTTAATATGTCATAAATGATAAAAATTATTAAGCTATTTTGGATATGAAAAAAAATATTTATATTGAAATTTAAGTATTCGGCCGAATACTGAATATTTGGTCAAAATTTTTACCGAATATTTGGTATTCAGTAAAAATTAACATTTGGTGCAGCTCTATTTTTATGTTTTACTTGCTGTTAAGGAAAGTGGCCTCTTCAAATTAGGTGCACTTAATTTTGATAACCTGTATTTTTCTCCGAGTTGAAACAAAATGGCATTGGTACAAATTTTAGATTATCTGCAAACACTTTTCCTTTTCCTGCAGTATTACTTAATTTTTATTAGTAGAAGAAAGTGTTAAATATTCATTACAGTCTACTATCCTATGAAAATGTTTTAAAATTATTTTACAATTTTAAGTCAATATATTCATATAAAGTAAGACTTTAAAAATATTACCTTCTTCATCCTCTTCATCTCCTTCAGTGTTGAATTCATTGCCTTCACTTTCTTCCTATACAATGAAAAATAAACATATAAAGTAACAAAGTTATTTAAATCCCCCTACCCCCCCCCCCTCACAAGAAAAAATTCAAAATGTTTATAAAAAGTGACATTAGAACTTTAACACAAAATAATGCCCTTTACACTAGATCAGGGGTGCAGAAAATGTTCAAACCTCGGAAATTTCCCCCAAACACAGTATAAATTTCCCTCGATAATGCAAAAATCTACTTTGCTATACAAAGTCATTTGTTCTATGTAATAAATCTTTAAGAGAATAAGTATACAGTGTAACATAAAAATATCGCTGTTAGTGTATAAGCACTTCAAAGTAGCAAATTGTTATTTTTTATTTACATTTTTATTTTCTCTTTATTTTATTTTTAATATTCAAAATTTCCCCAGTCAGTTTAAATTTCCCCCGAACCTTGTTCGGGCGTTCGGACATATTCTACACCCCTGCACTAGATGCTAGTAAGAAAAACTGAAGAAGTTCCTTGCACTGGTTATTGTGTAATTAAAGAAGCAGCAAAACAAACATGAAAATCAGAGACAGCAAATATTTTCCTAAATTCTGAGAACCTCTGAAACACTTCACCTCTATATCACAAGAGTTTTAAATGGCTTTCTTTTTTAAATAAGATGGTAAATCTAGATGATTAATAAACTTGGTTGAGATCCTCAATTTTTTTTTTTTTTTTTTTTTTTTTTTTTTTTTTTATGGAAGTTTGAAATTTTCAAGTAGCTGCCACTGAGAAACAAAATGGCAGATAAAGTTGGTCAATGAAAACACTCAAGATATTTGTAAGATAAAGTTCACCGTTCAAATTTGAATTGATTCAGTATTTCGGATTTTATAGTCATGATAAATTTGCCATTATACATTAATAAATTAAGTGATTACAATCAGTCAATCTATAAACAAATCAAGCTAAAATAAAACTATGTACATTTATCTAATATTTTAATGACTTACATCTTCTTCATCTATGTCCTCTTCGTCTTCATCATCATCATCTACATTGACATCCTCATCATCTTGCTCATCTAAATATAATTTTTAAATTACTGAGTGCTTAAATTTGCTTACTAGATTAATTATAGAAATTTGCAACTTAATGTTTTACATTAAAATAATAAAAAAAGATTTTTCCAAAGTAAGAGGATGAGAATAAACTGAAAGTACCTTCACCCTCCTCTTCATCCTCATCTTCACTATCCCCATCTTCATGAGCATCGTTTTCATCATCGTCATCTTCATTGGCTAAGGTGAAAAAGGAAGTTTTGTGTTTTTAAAATCATTGAAATGGAAAAATGCTTTATTGCTATATGCTTTAATTTACTATAACTTTAAATTTTATAAAATAAAGCTATTTCTCTATTTTATAAATAACCGTTTGTGTAGAAATGGTGGACAGTTAGAAACTATGGTTTAAAATTTCAAAAATCTAAATCAATGCATAAATGAAAACCTTGCTTAAAATTTTTAAGATTCGTTGAAGTTTTTTTTTTTTATTTTAAGCAGAGAAAATGTGGTACTGACTGAACAAACACTTAACAATCTAACACAAAATAATTACCATCTTCATCATCAGCTTCTGAATCTTCAGCTTCTTTATCATCTCTGTCATAGCCATCTAAATATTTTAAGCTGCTTATAAGACCAAAAACTTCATCTCTGTAGTTTTCTACATTTGTAACTTCACAATTAAATAGGTCCAAATTCTTTAAATTTTTAAATTCCTCCTAAAAAATCAAAGATTATTTTAAAATCTAAAATCTTTACAGCTTGCTTATTAAATTAACACTGTTTAACAACAAAATTGTAAATTAAATTAAAAAAAGTAGCCAATTGGTATGGATTTGATGCTGTTGAAAACAGAAAAAGATAATCAAAAATAAATAGCAACTCTTGTTTTCAATTTTACAAACATTGGTCGTAGAAAATTGTAATGCAATAAATGCCGCAGAATGAAAAATCTAAATTGTCAAATAATTATATCACAGAACTCAAATCACTCTGGTAGTAAAAGCTAACAGAAAAAAAAATCAGTATGTAGAAGAGGTTACAATTCTTGTTTTAAATGTAAATATGCATTTATAAAATCATAATCTCTTGCAACCATTTGTTTACAGCTTGATATTTTTTTCTTAAAATGAACTGAATTTGTATGAACTCTCCTCACAACTTTTAGTATGTTTTGTAGGAAAGTAACCATATCTAATCTGAGAAAAGCTATCACACCACTGACTGAAACATAAAACTGTAATCCTTTGATTGTCAATTCAAACACTTGTGGAGTTTGTGAGAGTACCTATTTGGCAAGGAATATCCAAAAGGAATTATAACTTATTGAAACATCCCCTTAGCCACAGCAGGGTTCCCACTCAATTTCAAAAATAAAATTCCCTGACTTTTCCAGGTCTATTTTTAGAAAATTCCAGTCACAAAATTTGGTTCACGACTAAAAATAGCTCACAACATAGTAATGTGTCTCATGACATAAACTGGATGTTCAAAAAGTATTTTCAAGGTATATATAATCATTTTTCTAGGTTTTGGGGCAATATTTGCAATTTTCCCCGACTTTTTTCATTAATTTCAAATTCCCTGACTATTCCAGGTTTTCCCTGACCCTAAAGGGCAAAATTAACGGTCGCCACTGGCCACTAAATAAAAAAAGATGGCGATTAAAAATTATGCATCGATCGCCACTTTTTGTGATCATTAAAAGATTCTAAAAATCGAGCGACGATAGGGAATCTAAGCTTTGTGATTTCCAATCTTTTTCCATCCATGGCATAAATGTCAATGTTCATTTTAAACTTGCTTTATTATATTCTACAACCTATAAAGAAGTAGAATTGTTTAATATATCTCACTCATATAATTTTTTGGACTCCCCCCCCCCTAACGATCTGTGATCACACAGCTTATAGACAGCTTTATAATTTCTAACCATTTTCCATTTGCTGCAAAAATATAAATATCTATTTTAAACTTACTTTATTCGATTCTAGAATCTGTAAAGAAGTAGAATTGTTTAATATCTCTTACTCATAATTCTTGTATTCCCCCCCCCCCCCTCCAATGATTAGCAATCACATGCTCCACTGAAGCCTTGTGATTTACAATCTTTCTCCATCCATAACATAAATGTAAATATTCATTTTAAACTTTCTTGATTAGATTCTAGAACCTATAAAGTATATGGATGTATTCCCCCCCACACACACATGTGCGCTGCAGTTCAACCAGCAGTTAAATATCAAATGTCCTGCAAAGCAGTGTCTTTTTCCATTATTATTTCCATAGTATTTAGTGTATATTTTACCCATTTAAGATATTTGACAAATGTGTGTATCAAAATTTGGTTTGACTTAAATGTGTATTTTTCAAAAAAATTTTGTAGAAATCTCCCTATTTTTAAAGCTACAAATTTGGCAGCTAAGTAAATTATTTTTAATGAAGCAGCTAAGTTTCCATATCTATACTTTTTAAGAGGAAATATTTTAATTCTATTGAAATAAAATCATTTAAAAAAGTGTGTCTTTAGAAATAAGAAAAAAATAATAAAACTGCTAACTGTATTTAAACATGACCATGTAAAAGGTTGTGATCAGGGGTCGATCCAGGTTTTAAAATTTGGGTCCCTTTTTTGTGAAAAACAAAATATTTTTGTGAAATTTCTATTTATTTTTGTGAAATATAAAATATTTTTGTGAAAAAGTAAAATATTGTGTAAAATTTTTCGTTTTTATAATCACTTTATGTAATGTTTAATATCAAGTTAATATAGTTTTGTTGAGCCAAATTAAGGCATTAATTAAAAATAATACTGAAAAACATGAAAACATTTAATAAAAGGATCATTTTTATAAAAAAAATCTTGTGAAGGGACTCATTTTATGAATTTGAATTTTGTGAAGGGTCCCTTTTCATGAATTTGAATTTTGTGAAGGGTCCCTTTTTATGAATTTGAATTTTGTGAAGGGTCCCTTTTTACTATGGGGAATTTTGTGAAGGGGCCGCAAAAGGGACCCAAAATTTGCCTGGATCGACCCCTGGTGATGATGATGAATCATTCATTTACTTAGAAAATAGCAATGTGAACTGTGAATGATAACTGCTTATTTCACTTAAATAAATTGAAAAAAAAAAAAAAAGTACTACTAAATTATCTGAAATATAAAAACTTTTGCTGTTATTATTACAGCCCTAAGCAGATTTCAATTTAGGATGTGCAATTTAGGATTTTTAAAAAGAGCGTAATTACAATTTCAGTGTCCCTGTGTTAATTTTATTATATGTATTTCTTATTTTCATATTTTTCTTGTGGTAATTATACCACAAAATGGTGACAATTGCTTTTTGCAGTCTGAAAGAAATAGTCTTATCATGTGAAAAGTGGCCACTAACTTAAAAAAGTGGCTACTAATGAAACTGACAGTACCGGCCACTGGCCACTAATGAATTTTCCCAGTTTTGCCCTTTACCTGACCCGTGGGAACCCTGCCACAGGGTGTAAAAACCTCACAAATCAGATTGTTTTTTTTTAATTAAAATGGTTTTATTGCATACTTTAACCCCTTAACACATTTGCCAGTGTCTCACACGGACGATCTTGTATCTGGTGTTATTTTATTTCTAATGTCTGCATGAGATCTGTTCCAGTAAAAATAGATAGGCTAGATTATAATTAAACCTATTTACCACAGATTGCACTATTATGCAGCATTTTTCTTGTGTAAACAACGTGGTGCATTTTGATAATTAGCTAAAGGTTGTTAGGAATTCTTTGTCCCCCCCCCCCCCCCAAAAAAAAAACCCTCAATCATTTTTTACCAGTTTTTTCGGAAAAAAAAAGTCGTGCTTTAAGGGGTTAATAAAGGAATTAAGTTACTGTGCTAGTGTTTCCAGTATAATTTAATATAATTGTAACACATATTTTAATTAAGAACATAAAGTAACATTACGAAGTGTCGTATCATCTATGAAATTATTGCCATGATTCAATACTTTAAACAAAAATACGAGTTTTGCTTTCAATGCATAGTTGATTTCTTAATTTGTTGTGCAGGAATGAAGCCATAAGTACAGACATCCTTTCAATGCTAGTAGATTTTGCTTTTGCTAGGATAAAACTATTTTTACAATATTGGTACTATGATATTATTTCTAAACTTTCAAAAACTGACTTTGAACAAGTGATTTTGGGAAAAAAAAAAAAAAAAGACCTATATGTATCAATTTTATTATAAAAATTATCTTCCCTTGAAAATAAAATTAGGTTTGTTTGTATTTATTTCCACAGACTACTACAAACAAGAACTTGAGAAAAAATAAAATTACAAGATTATTATTATTATTATTATTTACATTATATTTAAAATAAACATGAAACTCAGTTTTTATAAAATTGTTTTAAAAAAATCAATCATTTTATAAAACTGAAAATTTACTTTTTCTAAAAGATTATTTTTAATCAAATGATTTTCCCTTTTTTAACCGACTTCAAAAAAAGAAGGAAGGTTCTCAATTCAAACCGTATGTTTTTTTTATGTTTGTTAGCTCATAACTTCTGAACGGATGCTCCGATTTTGATACTTTTTGTTTTGTTGAAAAGGTCTTGGTCTGCAATAGGTCCCTTTGTAATATCTTTACGATCTAAAGAAAATACAGGGTGCCCAAAAAAATCAGTCCCAACTCTCTTAACTGCTAAACGGCTGCAGCTATAGTGATAAAAATGGTATATATGGTAAAGTGGCCCTGCAGTACAAGGTTAAACCGCTTGCTGCGCCACCTGGTGGAAAATAGTGGAGTTAGTGTTCCTATCTCGAAAACGGCTCTAGAGAAAAAAGGTGAATTAGAAAGTTGAAGATTATCATCGATTTAGTACAAAAAGATAATTTAGACATTCATGCTAGCGTTTCTATCTCGGAAACGGTTCATGACAGGGGAAAAAAGTGAATTATAAAATTGCAGAGCATCATCGATTTAGTACGAAAAGATAGTTTTGACATTGATGCTAAACGTACAAGGCTAAAAACGTGCCTTTTTTTGTTCGCAATTTCTTACACTATACACACTTGAGCTACATTGCTCACGTTGTAGCGTAGCTGGTGAGACATACGCTATGTAGTTCAAAATACGGTTACTTGATACTTTTGCTTTGTTGTAGAGATCTTGGTCTGAAGTAGGTCCCATTATAATAGCTTTACAGTCTAAAGAAAATAAAGCGCCATCTGGTGAAAAACAGCAGCATTAACGCTCCTATCTCAAAAACGGTTCAAGATGGGAGAAAAGTTAATTACGAAGTTGTAGAGTATCATCGATTTACTACGAAAAGACAGTTTTTAGACATTATTGCTAAAAATAGAACGCTTAAACCGTTGTGATGTTTCGAACAAACAGAGTAGACTGAAAGTTTATGATTTTGACATTATTTAACAAAAGGCTAGCCGCCCCATAAACGCCTTGACATGTGTTACAATGCCCGGAGAAATGTTCTGCATGGGACGAATTTCACCATCCTGGCGCCTGCAGTTAGCAAATGAGAGATCAACGAATCACCGCCTTCTTAAAGACTATTGGAGATTTAAAGGACAATTTTCACCCCCCTCCAAAAACCAGTCTTCCTGAGAAGAGAGAGAGGAATTAAGTTGGGTGTACGAGCTGAGGCTCGAAGCTATTTTTCTTCGATATCAAAAACTTTGCCTTGTAAAGGCAGACTAGTTTAGAACTCTCACAATTTTTATGGACTCCATCACCTTTTTCACTGTTGAACCCATATTTACTCAAAATTACGATTAATTGTATTTGAAAATAAATAATTGTATTTTAAGGCTGTAATATTCTCCATTTTACGCTACCGCATCTCACGAATACGTTACAACGTGCAGTTGTTTGTTCGCAATTTCCTACACTGTGCACACTTGAACTACGTTGCACGCTTTACAGCGTAGCGGATGACACGTATACTCTGTGGTTCAAAGTACTGTTACTGTAAGCGGTCACATCGATTAGCGCAAAGTCGTTTTCAACCAACTTCAGAAAGGAGGGTGTTTTTAATTCTTGCTATATGTTGTTGTTGGTGTTTGCAAGCTTATAACTTCGTAAGAAATGCTCTAATTAACAAGACTTCAAAAGGGAGGAGGTTCTCAATTCAAAGCGTATGTTTTTTTGTTTTTGTTTTTGTTTGTTAGTTCATAACTTCTGAACGGATGATCCGATTTTGATACTTTTTGTTTTATTGTAAAAGTCTTGGTCTGAAATAGGTGTCATTGTAAGATCTTTACGATCAAAAGAAAATACAGGGTGCCCAAAAAAGTCAGTCCCGACTCTTAACTGCTGAACAGCTGCAGCTATAGTCATAAAAGTGGTATGTAGGTACAGTAAAGTTGACATGTGCTACGCGATTCAACCGCCTAAAGCGCCACCTGGTGGAAAAGAGTGGAGTTAGCAATCCTATCTCGGAAACGTTTCAAGACAGGGGAAAAAAGTGAATTATAAAATTGCAGAGCATCATCGATGTAGTACGCAAAGATAGTTTAGACATTAATGCTAAAAACAGAACGCTTAAAACGTGCATTTGTTTGTTCACAATTTTCTATTTTGTGCACACTTGAAAAACACTGCATATGTTGTAGCGTAGCGGGTGACATTTATGGTATATAAAATTCAAAGTGTGGTTATTGTAAGCGGTCACATCGATTAACGCATAGGCTTTTTAAACCGACACGTATTCACTGTAAAGTTTAATATATATGCCTAACAGAATTTTCGGTTACGAATACAGCGAATCCTTTCTTTACATTTCTAAAGACTTTTTAATTTAACGTATGTTCGTTCAATAGATAGTTTTTTGGTCATATCCGATAAAGGCAAGAAAAGTGACACAACTTAAAAATGCAGCATTTGAGAAAAATCAACTTGAAAATAACTTGACTAGAATAAAACTGGCACAATTGTCTCTCGAGTGGATAACTTTCTAGATGGAGATGTAACTTTTTTGTCTATATTGGGTGCATTTCATGTATTTTTCAGTGACATAAACCATTTTTTGAGTAATGTCACTTTTCTTGGCAGTTGTGATTTGTGAATCTTCCGTCGAACGTCTTCTGATGCTCTGCTATATAAATAAGTTTTCACTGAAAAGCGAAAAATAAAATCTTTTTGTAAAAAAATAGAACCGACTCCAAAAAGGAACTACTATTCAAACAACTAAAAATGAAAGAAAATTGGCAGAAAATGGAACTGTAGATTGCGCCTAAAAGTATAAAATAATTTCCTTCGCCAAACAACCTATAACACTACAATTAATCATAACTTTTGAAGTCGGCGCAAAATTAAATAAAAATTGATATCTTTATTCAATACAAAAATCAAATCCTGTTCAAAATAGACGTTTCCCATTGTTACCTGCAAAACGCAGCCGAAAACTACTTTGATTCAAGAAAACAAATAAGATTTCGTAAGCAGCAAAAGTTGGTGAAGATGCTGGTATCTGACGTTCTTGGTGAACGAAAAACCGCAAAATTATCTGGCAAAAATATTTAATTTCTTTGGGATATCATGATTATTTTAATAAGGTATATCAAGAGAGTAATCAAGAATATGAAACAACATATCGTACATTATATATTATGAAAATATACATCTTGCTTGTATATTTTTGCCTTACGTTTTTATCGCCAAATTCAAAAGCCATCAAGGATGATCTAACTTCGTAGAAACATAAATACCGCAAAGTGAAGAATGTTCACTGTTCTATGTAGATGCTACTAATAGACCAATTGTATACAGTGATAAAATAATAAAGGAAACATGAAATTGGATCATTCGAGAGAACAGCATTTGTTGCTACCGATCTAAAGGCATACCTTTAAAAACTAATTAAATTTTATTTAATTTTGCGCGAACTTCAAAAGTTATGATTAATTGTAGTGTTATAGGTTGTTTGGCGAAGGAAATTATTTTATACTTTTAGGCGCAATCTACAGTTCCATTTTCTGCCAATTTTCTTTCATTTTTAGTTGTTTGAATAGTAGTTCCTTTTTGGAGTCGGTTCTATTTTTTTACAAAAAGATTTTTTTAATCATCTGATTTAAATTGGATGATTAAAATCATTGACACCCTGACTCTGCCATTCTCAGTCAGTGAAGTTACAATAAAAGCAGTTATTTAATCACTTATTACAGTCAGGCCTGCGTAACGATAGTTTGCGATAAAAATTTTTAATAAAAGTGTTAAAGGTGTTTACAAATTTTACTTAAGTGTATTTTATTAATTACCATTTCAAATACCTTATTTTACACACTAGAGCTAATTACCACAGCTGAAACTTCCTAACATATAAAAACCCTGAAAACTGCTACTTGTATGTAGATATGGACCATTTATTAATGACCTGTAATAAGTAGTATCTAGTCTTATTCTTAATAAATTATGAGGCAAATTAAACATTCAAAATTAGAAATTTCTATAAAAACAAAATAATTTATCAAGAAATTCAGAGAAAGCAAAATCTTCAAAAAGCCTGAATTTAGGGGTAGTCCGTGAAAAGTTTCACCTCTGAATTACTTAGTGATGTGATACAATTCTGACTTTTTATGGTCAAAGGAATTTTAAAAATGTTATTTGAATGAATTTAGTTCATAAAAATTTGCTGAACAGAGTTTGTTGTTAGTATACAGGTACTTTAAGACAGTTCTAAAAAGCCTAATTGCAATTCTATTAAAAAAAAAAACTGGAAAGGCTGCATTGGATTTTCTAAAAATTCAATAATTAACAGTTGTTTAAGTGAACTAAAGTAAAAGTCTAAAATCAATCAACTCAACAAAATAAGGGATAACGTTATTGCACTTCAAATAATTTCAGCACATAGGTCATGATAAAGAATTTTTCTTTGCAACCCTGTATTCAGCAAATATGAATTCTTTAAAAAAAGTTTATCCACAAACATATTTATAAATTCTAAAACAAATCTAATGAAAATTTAAGTAAAATTTTGAATAACTTACAAGAGGTTTTAATGTTTCTATATCTTTAATTTTATTACCACTGAGGTTGAGATGTGTGAGTTTTGGACTTCCATGTAACCAATTTAAGCCTCCAGAAATCCTATTATCACTCAGCTCAAGCTAAAGAAAAACAAAGGGGAGGAAATATACATATATCAATCAATGCAAACAATGTAATTAACAAATTAAACAGTCTTTTTAAAGATAACACAAAAAAAAAAAAAAAAAAATAGCAAAACAGTAAATTTGGCCAAGAAATTTCATGAGATAAAAGAAACAATTTAATCATGTTTTCTGCAGTACAGATCTAGCTGTAATAAAATTGTCATACAATATGTTTTGACAAATATGTTTTAGTAAATATAATTTTTTTTCAAAGACCTTTAATAAAATGTAGTGCTGACTCTACATTAATTTGGCAAAGCACTTGGTGGCCTTTTCCTAACATTTTATAGCAATCAGCAGTCCTTTTAAAAAAACATTTTAGCATCTGGACCTATCTAACATGTTAAGATTTCTCTATTTCATATAAAATCCCCCATCACTGGTAGCCTAATCCCATGTTCTTATTATGGAAAAACGTGCTACATATTTACTTATTTTATTGTATTGTATTTTTTCAAATTTCATTTCCACATTTAAAGAATTCATGATCATTAAATTTGTTTCCGATTTCCAAAAATTCATTTTTTAAATTCTGAACATTTTACTTTTTGTATTTTTTACCTTACAAAATAAAACATTAAAAAGAACCTTTTTTCTCTATGTATTAAAAAAAAAAAATTTATTGCCGATAGCGTTTTTTTCTTTTTTGTCTACAACTGTATCTCCTTGTGAAAAGGTGTACTCACGGTTAGGGCTGGATTATTTATCAATATATCCACACAAGTATTGATATTTTTTAATATCACGATAACGATATTCAATATCTTGCTCTACCGATATATCCCTCTAATGATTTTCTTAGTGCGCACTGCGCGATCGATCGATATGCCGATAAATAACGTTGAACGCCAATCTTAAATACCTTCTTCAAATTCTGTTAGCACGCATCACCATGCCATCTAACAAACAACAAACCCTGAACAAAAAGAGCACGGAATAACTTGCACCAATACCCCTTTTCTTCTTTCATCATATTACTCACTGACTAAAGTAGAAAAACATAATCCAAACCCCAAACGATCTTTCTCTTTTATTAAGAAAACTAAGTTACCACAATGTATCTACTTTCTTGTTTTAGCTCATTTCCTGCTACTGGTTAATTTGATATTGGTACATTTCAAAGTATCGGTATTTACTGACTAATAACAAGCGAGCTTCAGCATGTGTTTATCAAATATCAAAGCCGAACTGCAGTATTTCAGATACTGGTATTCACGAGAACTTTGATCGCAAGAGCAATTTCATCTGCCTTATATTCACTCATTGATATAGATATATTTTCTACATGTATTGCAGTTTACGCAAAAGAAATATTTAGAATATTGAATGTAAAATGAATGTTCGCAGACACATCGATTGTTCGAAATAATACCATGTGGTATTAAAAAAAAAAAAAAAAAAAGGAAATATTTAGGATGTCCCGGAGATGAAAATAAGATAATTTCCAAACATATTTTGATCTGTAATTTTTAATCGTGTGCAGTATTATAGAATGTAAATTTATTTGTATATATAAGTTTACCTTCTATCATTATTAAATATTTTAATAAACTTAGTTTTTTATTAAGCTAGTAAAATAGATTTTTATCTTCAGAAATTTTATAGTAACAGTTTTTCGACTGAACAATGATATGACACTGAGCATTTTATTATTTTATTTTATGTTTTGTGCAGCATTTTATTACTAACTATTATTATTATTTTTTTTTTAGCTGTTCTTATTAAATATAAGAGATTTAAACAAAAGAAAAGTGAAAAAAGAAAAAGTAGACATTCTGCTTACATTCTATATGCTTCTAGAATATCGTAAAGTAAGTTTAAAATTAATATTGATATTTTTGTTGCGGATGGATAAATATTCAAAAATAAAAGGCTTCCTGCAGAATGTTTGATCGGCGATGGTTAGAGATGAAAAAAAAAAAAAAAAAAAAAAGGGGGGGGGGGGGGGGGGGAGAGAACAGGACAAAAAAAATTACATGAGTGAGAAATAGAATCTAATAAAGCACGTTTAAAATGAATATTGACATTTATATTTTGGATGGAGAAAGATTGAGAATCTAAAGTCTTTCGTGGAGTGTTTGAACTCTGATTGTTATTGGAGTTTGATTTAAATTTAAAAAAAAAAAAAAAAAAAAAAAAAAGGAAGTAATGGAAATCACATAAAAGCAGAAAATTGCAGATCCGCGGAAGAATCTCATGCCTGAATAAACTTAGTTCTTTATTATGTTAGTAAAATAGATTTTTATCTTAAGTAATTTTAGAATGATAGTTTTTTCATTGAACAATGATATAACACTGAACATTTTATTTTTTGTGCAGCAAATTTTTTTCTTCTTTTTTTAGCCATTCTTTTTAAATATAATTGGTTAAAAGAAAAAAAAAAAAAATAAAGAAAGGAATTCTGCTTACAATCTTTGTAAACAGAATTTCATTTAGTACGACTGGACATGCAATTTTCTGGGGATAGTTTTAGAGCATTACAATAAAACAAATGCATATAACCTACTTACATACAAAGAGAAATTTATTTTTGTCATGCACATATATTGCAACCTATAAAGGCAGTAAATATGAAAATAAGTTAATATGAAAGGGAGCATATAAATAACAATGACCCTTTTTGAAAACAAATCGTGTTTTTCCTTCAGTTCCCTCTGACAACCCTTTTATTCTAGAGTCAGCACTAGGAGAAATGTAAATAACAGGGTTCATACTCAAATACGGGAAAAAATTCCCTGAGTTCACCAGACAATTTTCAAGAAAATATTAGTGGCATATTACACGAAATACTCCTCTAGAGAGGAGAAAATACATCTATTTCCACTATATGATGTCATGTTATTGCCAATCATGATAGAAATTCAGGTAGAAATCATTATTTACATGCATATTTTCACAATAAAAAATCACTTGAATTTTGATATGGAGCTAAACAAGAAAAAAAATATAACAACTTGAGAAAAGAAAATATTTGTTTTTCCAGGTTTTATAATCGATTTTCCCTGTCTTGTCTTTTAATGAAAATTTTTATTTTCCTTTTTACAAAATCTAAATTCCCTGAGTATTTCAGATTTCCCCTGATGAGTATGAACCCTGAATAAGTATGTGGAACAAGTTTTTTTTTTTTTTTTTTTTTTTTTAATCATACACATTGTAAAACAGAGGAGATTGTGAATTCATTTACCTGAAATTTTAGTGAGAAAGTTGAGCAAATAATTTATTGCAGGGTGGTCCAATCCCCTCATTATGAAGAATATCAATTTTAATTAAGTTTAGTAGTCATATGAATTTGATATTTTAGTCTTATTTAATGAATGTAATTATCAGAAAAACTGGAATTCTTGTACTAAAAATGAAAAAAGACCAGATTTCAGGTAAATTATCTAAACTCGTTCACCTCTTCCTCTTTTGTAAGTCAATAAAAAATTGCTTTAATAGAAATTAAATATTATTAATCAATTATCGATAAAATTATCACAGAAACTTATAATTTAGTCTATATATTAATAACAGTAAAAATACATACCTTTTTCAAATTTGGCAGCTTTGGAAAACCTTTCAATGTTATAAGCCCAACATTAATTAAACTCAGTGTCTCCAAATTACAAAATTCATCAGTTAAACCAATGATTTGTGTAGATCGACAATTATCAAGATTTAGTTCTTTAATCTTAAAAAGAAAAATTTAAAAAAAAAACCATATTTAAAAAGGCATCAAAATAAAAAGTAAAAATAAAATATAGTATATTATGCAAACAAATATATATATATAATTTTTTTTTTTTTTTTTTAACATCACAAATAATTCTTACAATTAATAATTCATACTAGAAAATTATATAGACAGGATTTTTTATTCAGATAAAATTATGTTAAAAGCTTTGTATTCAAAACTGATTGGAAAAACTCAAGTTGGCAAGGTAAACCCTAATTCACAAATATTGAATAACCTATCATATGAGATTAAAAAGGTTACTTAAATACTTTATGGTAGTTCAACAGACATAGATAATATACACGAACGCACGAAAGTCGTTCGCGTAAAGACTTTCTTCCTTGCAGAAAAATTTTCAGAATTCATAAAAAAAAAAAAAAAGAAAAAAAAGAGCATGTGATTTTTACGCGAATTCCCCCCCCCCCCCCCCAATGTACGGAATTTTGCGAATTAATTTCTTTCGCTTTCAAAAAAAGTTGCAGATATCGTTCGTTAAAAAAAAAAAAAAAAAGGAAGAAAGAAAGAAACCCCGTTAACAATCGGCAAAGCCTCCAGATTCCGAATCTTTCTACATCTACAACATAAATGTCAATATTCATTTTAACCTCGCATTATGACGTTCTAGAACCTATAAAGAAATAAAATTGTAAAATATTTCTTGCTCATGGAATTATTTTTTGCCCTTTCCCTCTTTTCATATCTATAACTAGCGATCAGCAGTCAAATGTTCTGCAGAAGTCTTTTGTATCCCAATCTTACTCGATGACAGTATTAATTTTAAATTCGCTTTTTGGATTCTAGAATTAGAAATGAAAGAGTTTAATAATCTTATTTTGTAATTAATTTTTTTACTTACACCCCCCTCCCCCATCTCCAGGCAGTAACCAATGACCAATTCTAGAAACAATAAAGCGATAAGTAATCTATATTTCTCACATACGTAATTATTTTTAGATTTTATTACTAAACTTGATGAATCTATTTTTCTTCAATTAAATTATAAATTTATGTTTCATATCTATACCAAACTTGTACACAAAATAAAAAATAGATTTTTTTTTTTTTTTTTACCTTTATTATACATTTGTTGTTTAATGACTTTATTTTAACTTATTTTTCACATGCATTTTTTTTTTTTTTTTTTTGGGGGGGGGGGGGGGGAGGCAGAAAATTCTTCATTGAGATTTAACGAATGGGTTCAGTAGAAATTTCTAAAAATCCTATCAATTGAACCAATATGCTCATTAATGAAGGTAAAAGTCCAAACAACGTTCCACCTAAAATTTATAACCATGCTCCAAATATCCCTCGCATTTTCGGTCACTATAAAGATCATAACCCCCCCCCCACCACCACCACCAACTCTTAGACCAATAGTTAATAAATGTGAAGGCCCAACTTACCCTATCGAAAAATACATGTCCAAGATTTACGAATCCCTTTTACCCCCTTCAAATCATAGCCTTAGTTCAACGGGAGACTTTATTAAATGTTTATGTGATATTGAAATTAATGAAAATGTTAAATTTGTAAGTTTTGATACTAATTAATCTTTTTCTATCTATAGACATTCAAGAAGCCACTACAATAGTCAATCCGCCATAGATAACCATTGTGATAATCAAGAAATTAAAAATTTGCAACTAACCTAATACTTAATGAAAACTTTTTCAATTTCAACAGTAAATTTCATAAACAATGTCACGGAGTCCTGATGGGCTCACCCATATCGGGCCATATAGCCGAGTTTAAATTAAGGAAACTTAAAAACGCAATTATGGAATTAAATAAAATTTTATATTGGTTCAGATACGTCAATGATGTTTTTGCTATAATACATCAACATACCTGCCAACATTGAAGAATCAAAATAACTGAGATTATATAAGCGGCATTTTCAGGCCCAGAAAACATTGATGTGTTTTCGATATATGACAGTATTTTAATAGCTTAATCTATGGCTTAAATTACCAAAATGTTATATGGGTAAGTTAAATTCGATTATTAAATAAAAATTAAGTAATTAGTAATTAAAATTAGTAATGTATAAAGAGATTCATGAGAATTTTTTTCAGCAAAAGGAAAATCTTGCTTAAAAAAGGAAAGTTTGTTCAAGTTTTGAACTTTGATAGTTTGTTCAAGTTTTGATAACTTTAAAATCTTCAAAATAATGGAGAAATATTTGAGAATAATGGAGAGTGGAGGACAGTCCGTTGAAATAACGGAGAGTTGGCAGGTATGCATCAAGATGAAAAGATAAATAATTTAATTGACATTCTAAATGCTTTGGACCCCAACATAAAGTTCACCTATGAAACTGAAATTAACGATACCATCAATTATTTAGATGTAAAAATAATCATGTGAAAACTACCATTTATAGGAAACCAACAGCTAGCAAAAAAATTATCAATATTAAAAGTAAAACACCGCACCAGTATAAAATAAATGTCATTCAAGCTTACATCAGCAGAGCTATATTATTTTGTAATGAACGAAACGATCTTAAAGAGGAACTTAAAACCGTAACAAAAATCGCCTTCAACGCAGGTTACCAAAGTAATTTAGTTAATAACAGGCATGAGAGTGCAGAAAATTAAAAAAAGAGGAAACACGCATGTTCATAAAATTTATTTCAAATGAAAAATAAGGCGTGCGTAAGAAAACTATACAAATGTGTTCATAAAATTTATTTTAAATGAAAAAATAATGCTCACAGGAAAAAACTATACAAAATATTTTAAAAGTGACAAATTAAACTAAAAGAATAATGCACATCAGCACAATAGAACATGCGTTTAAAAAAAAAAAAAACATTAGCTAGCAATCCACATTTAATAACATTGACTGGTGGTGGAAAATGGGAAGGGGGGGGGGGGGGGTAAAAAGTAGTTCATGAGTGAGAAATATTAAAGACAATTCTTCTTTATGCGTTCTAGAATATCATAAAGTAAGTTTAAAATCAATATTGACATTTTTGTTGTGGATGGATAAATATTCAAAAATAAAAGGCTTCCCACAGAATGTTTGATCAGCGATGGTTAAAGATGAAAAAAGAGGGGGGGAGGAGAAAAGAATTACATAAGTGAGAAATATTGAATAATTCTGTTCTTTTATATGTTATAGAATATGATAAAGCACCTTTAAAATGAATATTGACGTTTATATTTTGGATGGAAAAAGATTGAGAATCTAAAGTTTTTCGTGGAGCGCTTGAACACTGATCGTCATTGGAATTTGATTTTAACAAAATAAAAAATCGCAAAATTAACGAAAATCACAAAAAATTAGAAAATCGCAGATCCGCGGAAAATTCTCATGCCTGTAATAATCTTTATAGGAAAAGAATTAAAACCCTTGATAAAATTAGCCCTTGCCAACCCCCCCCCCCCATATATATATATACTTCATCCATCCCTTATGATCACGGCGTGTCCACTAAAATTAAAAATATTGACAGAAAACAAAATATAAAAATTCCTATTAAA
This sequence comes from Salticus scenicus, assembly GCA_963930645.1. NCBI lineage: Eukaryota > Metazoa > Arthropoda > Arachnida > Araneae > Salticidae > Salticus > Salticus scenicus. The sequence continues at coordinate 43,549,336 of OZ005650.1, forward strand.
CCGAATCCAAATATTTATCAAGTTATTCATAATGAAAAAGAACCGATTTCCTTGACTGAAAACTAAAAATTCCAATACAAATTAACCAATAAAATAAATGTTACATTGGAATGACCAAAAGAAAAATAAAAGCACGTATGAAAGCGCACCAGGTAGATATCAGGTTTGGAAGGGCCACAACCGTGCTAGCTAAAATATGTTTAGATCAAAACGTTTCAATTGTTTTTCAGAATGTCTAAAAAATCACAAATTATAATAATGCATACGATCTGAATCGGGAAACAGTTGAAATTCTTACAAATAGTGATTCAATTAATGGCGACGAGTCGACACTGGGTTTATGCTGATCATGGCAACAGCTAATAGAGCAACAAAGAAAAGGGAAGAGGTTTGCTACAGGAGACACTCCAATCTTAGAATCCACCGATGATGAGGATGCACGCCCTCGAAAGGTCTTTCGAAACAACAGAAGCTAAGTAAGGTATTTTAATAAGTTATTGTACTTATGTCAGGGGCTAATCTAAGATTTCAAACTTAATACCTATTTTTTTGAAAAATCTTAACTATATTTTATTTTTGTGAAAAATTGTAGTGCACTCTTTTTCTTTCTCTCTGTGTGTATGGGGGGGGGGGGGGAGTTTGAACAAAGTAGAATAATAAAATTAACTCTCAGCAGCTAGTGTGAGGCTTATAGCAGAACAGGAACCAAAATCCAAAAGTTACTTCACTCTGAAGTAAACAGTTCAGTAGAGATAGTGTAAGTAGAAGTTGTTTTTATTTGTGTTAGTATCACTGCAGTATACATGAATTGTACCAGGGAGGATAAGCACATCACTATACAGTCACCAAAATGTTAAACCACCTGACGAATCAGCAAACAGTACACTATTGCCATAATTTCAGAGCGTGTCTGTACCGATACACACAAGGATCATTTTGTTTACATATGCTGCACTGTTTCTCGCCCATAACAAACGCTTGTGTGTAGATTAAAACCAACATTCTGTATGATTCTTGCTTTGCAAATCGCATCAACAGAAATGCACGAATTACTTTCCTTTGAAAAAGTGCTAATTAAAAATGTTAGATTTTGCTGGGAGGACTAAGATTTTTGTGAAAGTACCGATTTTAGCTGTATGATTTTTGTGAAGATACCTCTTTTGCCAGGTCGATTTTTGTGAAGGTACCCATAAACGGTAGTAAACTCGACCTGTATTAACCCCTGTATGTGATTGAGTAGAATAATTTTTTTTTTAAACAGCTGCTTGTACTGTCTGGCGTTTTTATTCATAATTTCCTAATAAATGGAGCTAGAAACATTTTAAAACAGTAAAAAGAGTCTTATACCATGATTGCTATAGGATCAGCACAATATAAATACAGGAGAAACTAAGGGACTTTGCTATAATTGCCCCAGGTTTGAAGCGATTCTGGGGGCAAAAAAAATTATAATTGTAATGTAGTTGTAATTCAATTGTAATTTAATTACTTTTTAATCAATTATGCCCAACACTGGGCTGTATATACATAAGATTCATTTTTGAAAATTCAAAAAAAGAAATTTTTTGGTTTATTTTCATTTAATGTATTTGGCCATTTTACTGACAACGAGGTCACAACATGGAAAATTTAGATCGGGACGAAATTGTGCAGGGTTGTAGTATACTATGAAGGTAACAACATATTAAAGCAGCGACACCCATTAGCCACAGAATTTCTAGAAAAAAGCGTTTAAAATTTCAAATATCTTTAAATACAAGATTTTGAAATACAGACAACGTTCCAGTGGTGTGGTCGGCAGAGTAAATGGTTGCCACACGGAGGGCCCAGGTTCAAGACTACCAATAAAAATTCCATAGTATAATATGGAAGGAAAGAAAGAGGGAATCTGATGTACAGCCTTAAGTAAAAAAAAAAGTCATTACAAATAGATTCTATTATTCTGTTGCAAACTTCTGCAGTATTTAATATTTTCTTCAATACAATTGACCGATAATGCATAAAACTATTACCTAAATTTACATAATTTCTTAGTAAATTATAAAATCTCTGTTCAATTACATTACTTACATATTACTTTATTGTCTAAATTATTTTTTATTTATTTTTATTATTATTATTTATCAAGCTAATTATTTAATTCATTATTTGAACTTAATTACTTTAAATAAAATTTTAAGTTCTTAAATGCAATTAAACTTTTAAATAACATAAATAAAGATATATATATAATCTTCACATACTGCATTTATTTAAAAATTAGCAGCACAAAAATTGAAATGTTATAAAAATTTGCACAGCATTTAAAAATATTAAGAATGTTCATAGCTAATATATCACAAAGTAGTTTAGAAACAAACCCACAATCAAAAAGAATCTAATTACAGGACATTTCAATAAACAAAAAATAAATAAGGAAAATTTTGAAAACATATGTAACTCCAAAATTAAATTTATTAAATGCATACATAGATTTAAATTCTAAGGATAGAAATACTTGAGTCTGTAGAAATCCTTGGGTAAATTTTAAGCATTAAGAAGATAAAGATAATAATTAATAGACAATACGCAATTAATAATAGATATAAAATAATTTAAACATACACTTAGAATTTTTGTATTCTATATTCAATATTCAGAATTATGTATGCAATTATTAGTACAACTCAATAATTTAAATAAACACATGAATTTAAATGCAAAAAACCATTATTAAATTCCACACAGAATTAAAAATCATATAATATAAATTGAAAGAGCCAATTAATTTATATCGTACACTAAAAAATACCAAAAATTATGAGTATAACATATTTACACATTTTAGACAACTCTGATAATTATATAAATAATCAAAATATTTTAGCAAGTAAATTTAAAATGTTAAAGAAAATCAAATTCAATCGATATAAAATTATGCTAAAATTATTTTGGATAAACCTAAAAAATACATACAAAATATTTTGTTTTTAATTATTTATTTAAACCATTTTTAATCATGAAAAATGGCCCATAGAATTTTATGAATTCCAAAGTCAAACAAACAAATTAAAAAAAAAAAAAAAACTTTTTTTAATTAAAATAAATTAATAATAAAATCTAAATCGCGTAGTAACACGCAATAAACTATTATTAAAGAAACATTAAAATTATTAATTGCTGCACAGAAAAGTTTGCATCATTGATACCTCATCCCTTCCCCCCACCTTTCCGCGCAATCCACCATTTTTTCTCCTAGGATGATCAAAACAATATCAATACAAATAAACAAAGCAGTCAAAGAAAAAAATACAGTATTAGATCCCACATTCAATAAAAACAAAACCAAAGACAGCCTTAACATTTATGACGAACAAAAAAAATACTTTTATTGCGCTCCACACTAAAAAATTACGCTGCATCCCCAAGTTATGTGCAAAGAAAATATTCTAGCCAACGACATGAACTAAACTAATTTCTTTAAGAAATACAATCAAACTACAGCAGACAGAAAAATTATAATTACATATAATCAGTAAAATAATACTCATTAATGTACATTACTATTCAAATCGCATTATAAATAATAACAAAAGAAATGCGGCGACATGCACATGGCTGTTTCGAATCCCACTTCAGTATGGAAACCATCAATTCGCCATTACTTCGCAGGATGCACATCAAAACATTATTTACCTTCGTTAATTCTATTAATCTAATCAATTAAGGTTTCCAAGTTATCAATTTAATATAAAATAAAAATATTACAACGTGTACTTACCATTGCAGGATTCCTTCCCCGCTTTTCTAACTCGATCCGCTTCTCCATGTTGCCGACTTTGAAGACTTGCGAAAGCGCGTAAAAAGCGTTGCTCACTTGTTCAACAAGAAGATGAATAATGCTGCCAACTTCAAATAACAAATGTTACTTTCGTGTACCAACCTTTCAAAATGTCAAAATTTTCATTTAAAATATTTTCTGCAGGAAAATACAAACAATTGTCATGAAATTTGAACCATATAAATCTCTCAATAAATCAAAAAAAATTACAAATAAATATTTTCGTCAACAAATTTAATACAAAACATTTGATAAAAAAATCTTCATTTGGCGTCAATTTCAAAAGTGATTTCAAGAGCGCTTTAACTTTTCTTTAGTATTAAATACCAACCATCTATCACATCCTAGATATTTCATATGAAATATCTAGGATGTGATGGACCATCTAGGGTAAGTGCACCAGTGATTGACACTTTAGAGCAATCTCTGATGTTTTTAATGTACATAATATGACATGAAAGACATTCAGAACCGCATATATGTTAAAATATATGCATTTGATAACAATTATTTTTTTTTTATGAATTTTTATTTGACACCCACTCAATGTTCCAGTAATTGACACTGCCAGTTTTTCATTTTATTAGTAATTGGCACCCTATGTTCCAGTGTTTGACACTGCTAGTTATTCATTTTACCAGTTATTAGCACCCTATGCTCCAGTGTTTGAAATAAAATGTTAAAATTCTTATATGTAAAATATATGATTTTATTATTTTTCTTATTCATTAATTATTTCAGGATAGATGTCAATTACTGGAGCATGCCAATCACTGGGGCACCTACCCTATACATATATATATTTTTTTCCCTAATAAATATTAGAATTCCACGATATAAAAATTTGTATATCAAGAGTTCTGTCTTGATTTTCAAGAGTGGGTTCTTTCGTGAAACACCAGTTTATAAATTAGAGTATTTTCAAGAAGAAAGTGGAGGAAAGATTTTCCTTTTATATGGGTGCCATGAAAAAGGTAAGAGAGCGAGTGCCATTAATTATCCTTAAAATATAAGCACGCATACACACACACACACACACATATATATATATATATGAAAAGGTAGTATTTATTAAATGAATATCCAGGAATCCAGGAGCCAACTAACTCAGTTTGGCCCATCCTACTAACCAGATTTTTACGAGTGAAAATGAGTATAAATGATACGAATGCGATGTACTCAGTTTTAGTTTAAAAGTGAGGACATTTCCGAGGACAAAAATTCAAGCGCATTTAGGCTTTCATATTGGAATAAATATACATTTCTGTATCATAACGAATATTGCATATTTCAAATTACCTCAGTTGAAATTATGTTCTTTTTCCTTTTTCAATGTAGGGATAGACACTGAGCTGAAGAACAACTGGAGCAAATGCTTCCAATACTTTTACAGAGAGTTCGTGCGTGCCAGTTTTTCTACAATCGTTCGCTTGCCTTGCATGGCAAGCAACATTTTTCGGGTCATCTATTACTATTATAATCTTCAAAGAATTAAAATTTAAAATTGTAATTGCCATGTTTAGCATATAGTTGTTCGAACCGACAACCTTTACACAATTTTACTTTGAAATATAAATATATCAAATGCTTTTTGCCATGCAACGCTCGGAAGACAAACCTTCAAAAAACGGCACGCGAAAATCGGTCTAGCATTTCCTCCAGTTGTTCTTCAGCTCAGTGGGGATAGACACATATAAAGGTTGGTACAGTCGGTAATAAAAGTGTCCGAACACTAGCAAAAATTCCTATGTAAAAAAATTTGTTAAATAATCCTTGTGGAATACTGTTCTTAGTCAGTGTAAGAACGTGATTCGATAAGGATTTATTTAACAAAACAGTATTAAGTGTACTTTTTTCTTACATAGGAATTTTTGCTAGTGTTCGGACACTTTTGTTACCGACTGTACTCATTTTGATTATTATTAATTAAAGGTATGTTATGACTATCTTGTGAAACAGTGAACTCAACTAAATTAATATTTAACCTAATTAGGGCACAATGAGGTAAACCAAGCAACACATATGATCATAGATATAGTAATAAGACATAGATTGATCATTGAGAGGGGAAAAGTGATACCTTTTTTAATCGGAAAAGACGGCCATTTTACTCTCTTATGGATGTACTTCCCCGGGTGAATATACACGGGAATACACATAGGTAATTTAGCAAATAAAATTTATGCCCTAAAAGAGAATGAAAAACTCCAGGTACCCCTTTTTCTTTCCTTCTTTCTTTTGGTTTTCCTTTCCCTTTTTTTTTTTTTTTTTTTTTAATTATTATTTTTTTTTTTTTACTATACTCTAGTATAGTATACTCATGTCTGCACAAAACTGTCTTTCTTTCGGCATTTATTATTATTATACTTCTTTGAGATAAAATCGTCTGCATTCATCATTAAAAATAATTTTAAGGAACTGTGATTTAATAAATTATTTGTATTGTGTAAATTTGTATAGGATAATATATGGAAGAAAGTCTTGTGGTGGCCACAACATACTAGTTATATATTAAAACTTTCGCGGTTGCTAGCTACATTTAAAAGAATTTTGAGAATTCCATATTACTTACTAATATAAAATATTAAAATTTAAAAAAAGTATTCAATTAAATATGAAAACAGTAATTATCTTGTAATAATAACAAAGCAACTGATTATAAAAATTATATTTTTCATAAATTACTTGAATATAACTCATTTATGGAACCTACCCCATTTCTTTTCATATATTTATTAGAACACTTAAAAGCCGCCAAGCCGCGCAATATTTCGGCATTTGCAAAATTCATTACCATTCTATTACTGTTTTCGAGTTTTAACCATAGAATAATAATAAAGGAAGAAGGAGTACGCCAATACTCTTAATGCTTACAAACCCCTTCTACCCTAACAGCACACGTATCCATAGTACATCATGAGGACATCCCTTAGACGTACTTTCATCCATAGGATATTCTGAGGATATCTTGTGGATGAGATGTGCTGTTAGGGTAGTGATATGCCAGTGAAAGCTACTTTTGCTCCTCTCAACCTTGAAGTAGGGCACCCATCCTCAGCGCATTTATCGCTGTTTGTTGTGGCAACACAACAGCTTATGTAGAATCACTTATGCTCCTTCTTCCTTTATTATTATCACGGAGTAATATTAATAGGAGTTGAAGGTCCAATGGGAGAAAGCTACGAAACTGTGATCTAAATTTTTGGTAAATATTGAGGGCGCCACTTGTCATTCCTCCCTACTTCGGCGCGGATATACTGTTGTTTTCAATAGAATTTTGCTGAAGTACATTTAAAATTTTTTATTTTAAGCAATTTAATTTCTTTGTAAGTTCTTAAAACTGCATAATTCAGATGTTTCAAATAAAAGCTTCGTTCCTAGTTGTAAAACAGGCTATGATAGTGATAAGAAAAACAAAAAAAAAGCCCTAGGAGAAAAATAAAGTCCGAGTTCGTGTTTTCTGCACCTAAAGTAAGTTTATTTTTTTTCTTTACAAAATTTCATCCATTCTCCTTCCTCCCAATTGTCTGTTTTAGCTAGCTTCGGTTCATAAGAATCGTCATTTTTAAAAAGCTTTCTTTCAAAGTAAAATTAGTATAAAATGGCTCTTAAAAAAAACATGTTGGTTAGAATACTCTATTTAATGAAATTTGCTTTCAATCGAAATTTTTTCAGCTTGATATTATTAAAAAAAAAATAATTAAAACGAGACATTTCCCCATTGAATAACATTGCGGAAGCTGGAGAGAAGGAAGGATTGCACGCTAGCGCCATCTGTAAACATTAGAAAACAACATCACAAAATTTCAGCGTTACCTTCTTCTCCTGTCTTTTTACTCCGTGATTATTATTCTATGGCTTTAACTCTCTAATGGCTGATGCCAAAAAACTTTTTCGGCATCAAAAATCTTTGCTCGTTAACATGGGGATGATAGAGCTACATAAATTACTATATCTATGCATATGATAGATCGCCATGAATCATGTACATGTCTGCATTTTTAGTAATATTACCTTTTCTTAACTCAACGCTACACTTGTGATTAAATTGAATGACTCCTCGTGTTTGTCTGGCAGAGATTGGATTCGATATACAAACCTTTTTTAACTTTAATTTATTCACTAGTGCTGAAGCAATAATTGTTAGCGAACTACCTGAGTCTAACAATAGAGGGAGAGTTTTTTCAGCGAGATGTTTATAGTCACCAGTTTGACGGGTTGTTTTCAATGGCCATTGTGATTGTGAGAGGTGTCCGGACACCATTAGCCGTCAACAGTCACGATCAATATTCTCTCTGTTTTGACTATCTCTACTACTTGGCATGATTGCCGGAATCTGCGTAGAAGTTAAGCCATATGGAGATAAAGGTAGAGGAGACGTTTGTTGTGTTCTAAACGGACAAGTCCTTGACCAATGATACACGTTTGTTATTCCAAGATCTGTGCAAATGTAGCACAGTGTTGGTGCCAATCTTCCTTGAAAATGTGCATTGGAGAGATTTCGTGGGGGTCTATTCAACCGTGGTGAATAATCAGCATACCCTCACGGTGGGGGATTTTGATAAGGATAATGGTAGGTCGATTGTCGATTATTGTACGAATCAGTCCTGAATCTCGGCGTCTGCCATTCTGGCCTAAAATTACTCACCTGGGTGTTTACTGGTGGTAATTCGGATATTTTGGTCATTTTTTCTGGTTGTTGAATTTTAATCAGTGTGTGGACTATTTCTCGCCATTGATTAGTAGTTTCTGGACCACGTACAGCCACTAGCTGTCTCAATTTTAAAGGCAAGCCGTCGGTTTGAGCTTCAAGAATCAACTTGGAGGATGATCCCAATTTAGTTTTGACTTTCAATTAATAATACGTATTTAAATCCTCCCTGTTGTCGCATGCGCGCCACCCGTCGTTGATCACATGTCATAAGAGGAAAAAAAAAATATATGTTCTCTCTCAAGTAGATCGGTACTTGACTTAGATACGTTGTTTAATTACTATTACAAACTTCTGAACTGGAAATATAACCATCTAAAAATGTGGATAATAATTAACCTCATAAAGAAATCCACAATATTTCAAATGTTATTGGATAATTACTAAAAATTATGTAGAAATCTAAACTTCATTTAAGCATAGCCTCCTAAACTAGATGCCTTCCGCGTGGCTCGGAAACTTGGAAACAGTTCAAGCGGTAGACAGCGCCACCTGGTACAGATTGTGTGACTTTTTTATTCAACAGCCACCAAAAATTTTTAAAAGTGGGATTTTATATACATAACAGGTAAATAGTATCGAAGAAACGTCGATTATATATATCATATATCACTTCTTAAAAATATTGGTAACAGTTGAATAAAAAAGTCAAGCAATTTGTACCAGGTGGCGCTATCTATCGCTTGAACTGTTGCCAAGTTTCTTAGTCACGCGGAAGGCATCTAGTTTAGGAGGCTATGATTTAAGTATTTTATATTTGTATATATGTAAATATTTTTATCTAGTTTACATTAAATAATATTAAAAAGGTCCATCGGGAGAATAATCTTTTGTAGTAAATTCTCTACAAAATACTGGTCAGTATGAGCCTGAGCTCGGATTAGTCAATAAAAATGGACATTATTAAAACCAGTAAAAACTATAACGTCATAAACGCCAAAGAAAAATATTTGGGAAGCATACAGCTGTTTCGGTAGCCTTAAGCGTACCGTCTTCGGTGCGTAAAGAATTCTGGAACTTTAGAAAAATTCGTATATATAGAAGAGGGACCGAATTATGTTCAACCAATATAGGATTACGGGAAAGGTGGGGAGAGTGGCCAATAGGAATTTTAGAAACACTAGTTGTGTAAACTGTAGAAAAATTAAGAAAATGTGGACTTGAATGTAAAATTTCTAACAATCAGTGAAATAGGGAACAGCAAATTCACAATTTACAAGATTTTTATAAATATAAAAAGCTACAAAGAAATCGAGTTCATGACGTTTCTAAAATTTCTATTGGCCACTCTCCCCACCTTTCTCGTAATTTTATTGGTTGAACAGAATTCGATGCCTCTTCTATATATACGAGCACTTCTCCAGTTCCAGAATTCTTTATGCACTGAAGACGGTACACTTAAGGTTGCTGTGTACCCGCCATCTTGAATATTAAAGGTTCCATGTTAACCTATGGGGAAACTTTGTCCCTTAATAATTAATTAAAAAACCAATAGATTTGCAAAATATTTGTCAGTGTTGTAAAGGACAACTTTTCATACCTTTCTACAGTTTTATTTTTTTGAAGAAATGATTTTTAACACATTTAAATTAAATTTATTCTGGGCGAATTTGCATATGTTTTACTTTAAACATCGATAACTTTAGTTCAATTAGGAAAATTTAAAAAGAAAAACTCTTCAGAGATGTAAAATTTTTTTTTGTTTAGTGTCATACCACTTTTATTCACTTTTATGCATTTAATTTTTTGTAAAACGGCCGAAAAATTAAAAAAATATTGCGATCTTCTTTTATTTTCAATCTCTGTAGAGGGGAAAATGATGGATCATGATAAATTACATCCTGTGTCGCTAACTTTTACTCGTGTACCCTTCGGCTATAAATGACAATTGGAAGAGGACGTAAGCACTTTTCACTCGTATTTCTTGTAGAAAAAGATGTTTCTCCAGATATAGTGTAATAATTCATATTACGTATTTGTACCATAAGCAGAATGGTGTGTTTTGTTCAAAGGCGTAAACAGAGAAAAATTGTTTTTCACACATCCTTTATATTAAAAAAATAATAATAATAATACATCCATTAAATTCTATTTTTGAAATGCAAAATGCGAATTTATAAAATCAATTTCAGGATCTTTCGTAATTCGTCCTCTAAAGTTAAAGGGAAGGGGTGTAGAAATGCGTGATTTTTAACACGTTATTCCCTCTAAGAAGTTTAAAAAAAAATGATATGCATAATAATCTTCGTTTAAAATGTAACAAATGCTTTTTCAGAATTAAACTTTATAAATTTCAAGAATTTTCTAAATTGAAATAATAGGATATGGAGCAAGTACTTTTCAAATAAGCTTTTAGATGTCAAGAAAAATAAATAAAAGAAAAAGAAAGAAAGAAATATATATAGTTTTTTTTTTTTTTTTTTTTTTTTTTAAATATTACAGGCATGAATACCTAAATTGCCGATTTCAGAGTTTTAAACAAATCATTCCTTCTTTCCCCTCACCCCGAATCTCGAAAGAAGATAAGGAATAAAGCGTCTTTTTCATATATTCATTTCCATCTCCAGGGAAAAAAGATATATATATATATACATATACAGTTCTATATAAATGTTCATATGATTCTTATTTTAAAAAGTAACTCATGAATATTTAACAATAAAAATCCTATTTTTATTTATATATTTTTCTTTTTTTTTCATTTTCCAAAGGAGTTAGGAGATGTTTTGGTATTAGGATTAAGGTCAATAAATTTCACGGCTAATTTAGGTTCCTAGGCGTAGTTGGTACCACCATACTATGTTTGTACGGGGTACCAACCCGTATTTACGCGATTTTTGGAGAAAACCAAGGAACACTCCGAACGGCTATATCGTAGAGCGTGACCTGGTATCGAACCCAGTACTTCTCTTTTACAAGTTTTGAGCGCAAAACTGCTGGGCCACTGGTGAGGCGGGTAGTGGCAGAAATGGGAAGGTGGGGATAAAACTTGTTTTCATGTAATCCATCATATGTCAAAAGAAAAAAAGAAATAAAACACATACTATATACATAGGATCATTTCATTAAAATGTATTAAATACGAATTTCAAACACTTTAAATTGCTCCCCCACCCTATAAATAAATAAATGAATAAAAATTCACTAGAGTAGAAAAACAAGATATTTAATATGTCTTTTCATAAATCAAAGGAGAAAATATACCCATAAAACTTTGATTTTTATATGTAACTATATATACCTAAGAATCATATTTAAGATTAAAACCCTTCCCCCTCTATCAAGGAAAGAGGGGGCATAACATGTTTTACAGTATCACTTTCAAAAGTCTGTAGTGATTTTGTTGAAACTGAATATGAAATGGCAATATTATTTATTGAGCATTTCCGAACTATCATTTTGTAACAGAACTGTCTTGTCTTTAAATAAGTTTCCACTGCAACGCTAGATTCTTACAAACACATTAAAATGAAAATAAATAAATAAATAAATAAATCAAATCAAATCAAATCAAATAATAGTTTTTAAATGATAACTTTGACAATATATATTACACACTTTTATGATATAAAGGTCAAAATAATTTCAGCAATGCTAGAAAAAGTGATCCCACGTTTCGAACCTGCGTTTTCTTAGCATAAGTGCTCATAAACTAAGCTCCCCAGTGCCTACCTAATCTACACTAATCGCTCTCACAAGAGACGGAATTTTCCCTTCTGTTTCTGTGAATAGAGACGCAGTCTTTTGAATGAAATTTATTTTGTCTTATTTAACTCCATGTCCATTATTAATTTCCGACCAAAAAGGAGAAGTGTCAGACATTGTAACTCCAAAACGAATAGGCCGCTCTCAGTGTGATATTTTTATTAGAAAGCTTGTTACTGGTGTATTTCTTAGCTATGTGCAATGAAAATCTGTTCGACAAACATTTTAATATAATTAAAATGTGTGTGTGTGTATGTTTTTCGATATTTGAAAATTTGCAAGCAATTTCCAACTCATGTTGAGTGATAAATCAAACGGTTTTTAGATAGAAGTAATAAAACTAAATAAAGCATACCAATAGTATTACAAATTTTTATTTAGTATTTCTGCTAAAAATAAAATTTTTAGTTGAAGTCTGCTTCACAATGAGTAAAGAAGAAAAAATATTTTTTCTAAAGTATGCGTAGTTGTAATTTCATTAAAAAGGATAAATAACAGTATAATTATAAATAATATATTAGAATGGTATTCTGATTTCTAATGTACTGTCATTTGATTTTAATAAATATAATCTACTTAAATGAAGAGAGGTGTCTGCGTATGTGCATCTCTGTGAGCATGTGTGTGCGCGCGCGTTGTGGTGCTCGCACAACTGATCGCAGAGTTACAAAACTCGGCAAATGGACAGTCGGGATTCTGCAAGTGCACACCTCATCGAGATTTTTTTCGAATTTTGAATTTGAATTTTGGATTTTTTTTTCTACCGATCTTATGTATTCATATTTCGATTTCATATCCTAAAATTTATTCTTACATTTCAATCGTCTATGTATCTTAACGACTTTTAAGTTTTTTTTTTTTTTTTTTTTTTTTTTAATATTAATTTTCCTTTTAATTTTATTTTAAGGCTATAAACTCTTTATTTTTCATTTATTTAATTCATTCATACATGTAAAAGCGATTTATTATTATTATTATTATTTATACATTACTATACTGAAATCAAATGGCAATACAGTAGAAAAAACTAAACATATTAAATTTTAAATAAGATATATATACATATATTTATAACAGTTATGTTTATGTATAATTTTTTTAATATAATTAATTGTAGTAAAGTTATAAATTTATTCTATTTGAATTTTTATAATTCTACAGTGAGGGCAAAAAAACTGAGTGATTGGGTCTTGCTAATACATGGTACAAAAATGAAAAGGCTGGCATATATCCATCTGTGAAATCGTAGTTCTTGAACAATAGCAGCTCCATCTGTTGTCCAATAAATAACTAAATTAAAATTTCGGGAAATGTCACTGCGTTAGGCAGTGAGACCTGATTGTATAGACTTGTGCCGACATAACACGAGAGAGAAAGATGCTGCCAAGCGCAGCGGGTACGCGAACTAATGCTCAAAGGGATTAATTTCAATGGGATTTATTGTATATTTTTATGTATATAAAGTGTTTAAAAAAACAGTGTTCAATTTTGAGAATTCATTTAAATACAGTGACCAGCAAATCTAGCAAAACCTGCTAGACCTGCAAGAAAAAAAAAAAATATTTCGCATTTACGTGAATGAATTAAATAAATAAATAAACAGTCTAAAATGCGTTGTATTATACGCAGACGACTAAAGTGAAAGAATAAATTTTAGAAAATGAATCAGAAAAGCCAATGGATAAAATCGGAAAAAATCTAATAATAATAATTAAAAAAAAAAAAGTCGATGAAGTACACACCTGCAATGCCCCAAGAACCACTCTGCTAAGTTGTGTAGCTCTGAGATTAGTAGTCTGAGCTCCAGAGCGCAGACAGAGAGACGCACACTCACTCACACACACACTTCTCTTTATTTATATAATACCAGTTAGTTATAGAGCGACTAAGGGCCGAATTCTGGTCAAACGCCACAACTTTACGATAACCAGCTCACAAAGTGGGAGGGATTGCGAGAGAAAAGGGGAAAGCACTGATGTTAGTGATTCAAGCCAACGGAGTTGATTTCCGCAACTGCTGACGTCAGGAAAGTAAGAAAGGGAAAATTCGAAGAAAATATTCGAATTTCATTCAGATATTGTTCGTTTTTAACCAATGAGAATCCGTATACAGTTTTAAAGGGACGATCATATGGATTGCTTCTATTTGTTTTTATCGTAACTTATTTTGGTTTCATTCATTAACGATGTGCACATCTGATAAGCATGAAAGCCTTCACTAATCCCCAAAAAAATTAAAATAGGAAAAACAATTAAATAATAATAATAACAATAGGTTTTATTATTTCCTTTATATAAAAAGGGGAAAAAATAGAAAAATGAATAATCATTAAATAACCATCTGTGCGTCTGATTTCTATGTGCTGATCAATTTTAGAATCAACAAGATAGCTATATCATCCGATATCCGTCAAGCATTTCTTCAGATTTGTTTGGCAGATAAACACAAGGACGCAGTGAGATTTTTATGGTCCATTAGTAATCCTCGTACTGATTTAAAACCTAATCTTCAGATTTTTTGATTTACAGAGTACTTTTTGGGGTGAATTCTAAATCAAATTTATTATAATAAAAAAAGCAGTTTTTGAACTTAAAATTCCAGGAGGTTTAAGTTCTGGAGGTTTAAGTTCCAGGAGGTATCTTTTTCTGGATGATGAAACTTATGTGCCCATGATTATAAGCAGATTCCACGCAAAGAATTTTGGAATGACATTCCTGGTGTGGAAATCACAGATGATTCCAAAGTTAAAAGAAAGTAGAAGTTTCCGGGAAAATTTCTCTTCCGGCAAGCGATATCACAAGACGGATGCATCAGCGAACCATAAATTTCAAAGCAGAATTTGAACGGAGAGATACCTAAAGGACATCCTGCAAGGTCCGGTTTTGAAATTTTTTAACTCTCAGAGAGACAAAGGAAAGCTGTTGTTCTGGCCAGATTTAGCATCAAGTCATTACTGTAAAATTGTGCAGTCATATCTGAAAAAGAAAAATATTGAATATGTGTCCAAGGAAGACAATCCGCCGAATGTTCCGCAATGTCGCCCTATAGAAAAATTCTGGGCACTATGCAAGTTAGAATACAAAAGAAGTAGAAAAAACCTCTCGAATTTAGCAGCTTTCATAAAGGAATGGCTAAAGATATCGAAGTTAACAGCAGAAAAGCATGGGAAAAACCTGTTTCGACACTTCAAGCGGAGCTTGATTACGGCACTAGCGGTGTCAAATGAATATATTAATTTGTGATTAAATAAATTTATTTTCATATGCAAATAATTACTTTAATTTTTCTTTCCTTACTTTTGATATGTATGAGTTTTAATTTTCAGACAGTAATTCCTGGACACCCTTTATGATTTGATTGAGAGCGTATTTTAAAATTAAAAGGGTTATTTCAATGTGTAAATATATTTTATTGGACAAAAATAAAGAAATTTTAATGAAATTTAAAACCAAATCTTTTAAACTAGCATTAAGACGTCACTGGGATTTTGATATAATTTCTTTTAAAATCCATATTTTGAATTTATGACAGATGTGAATAAAAATGTATCAGTAAGTAAATTTAATATATCTTTCCGTATAGAAAATTTTTAAACTGTGAATATAAACTGAATAAAATAAGGAAATAAGAAAAAATCTAGAGTGACTCCACTCGACTTTCCGAACATTGAGTAATTAACGGTTGTACAAATAAATTAAAGCAAAACAAGTCGTTAAATAAACAAAAGTGAAAATTAAAATAGAAGATTTGAATATTTTCACACATTGTTCGGTTTTACCCTATTGCACTTCAAATAATTTGAGCCCATAGATCATAATGATAAAGAATATTTCGTTGTGCCCTGTAAAAATCTATAAAGGCTAGATTAACCAAAATTTATACAATTCGTGTGACTGTGACCTATAATATGTCTATAAGTTTTCAGCTCAATCGAATAAGGTGTTTAAGCGCTATCACATTTTTAAATATTTGGGCCCATAGACCATAATAATAAAGAATTTTTCTTTGTATCCCTGTAAAAAAAAAACTATAAATGTTAGTTTTACAAAAATCTATACAATTCGTGCGACGGTGATTTATGACATGTGCATAAATTTTCAGCTCAGACGAATAAGGCGTGGCGCTAAGAGTATATGGTAAGACGCTATCGCCCTTTAAAATATTTGGGCCCATAGGTGAACGAATTTTTCTTTGTGTCCCTGTAAAAAAACTATAAGTGCTAGATTCATCAAAATCAATAGGGTTCGTGCTACGGTGACCTATAATATACGTACAACTTTCAGCTTATTCGTTTAGGCGCTATCTTGTTCACTCACACATGTACACAAGTGTTCATACACACACATACATACATCATCGTAAAAATAGTAAAAACGAACTCAGTGGACCAAAAACGTATAGAAACACCAAAATCTCAAAGTCGGATTTTTGACATGATTACAATACTTTCTTTACATATGTATGTTCGGAAAGTAATATCTATATGTATTTTAATTAATAGGATAGCGTCACTCAAAATTTGATATCATGAATTTTCAGTCACATATTTCAAAATCATATAGACATAAAATAAAGTGCTGCGTCACAATCTTTTAACCCGTTAAGTATTTTGTATTAATATCATTACTTTTTAGGGGTTAAATATAATAATAATTAAAATTAAAAGTCCACAGCAAGTTCTTAGTACTGTATAAATAAGTGTACTTTCATAGGTTATATTGCATTAAATTTTACTCCGAACAAAATAAACTTAATGGAATTCTAAAATTATATGAAAAGGGATAAAATGTAGGACTTAAAAAAAGAGTATTTTTAAAGGAAACGAAATATAAATCCATATTAAAGTACATTTTTAAAATGACAAACTATTTTAACAAATATGAATCATAAGGGCATTATTTCTTATTCAATACTCAATTTCAGAAATAGTTCAACAATAGGACAGATCATTAACAAAAAAATATTAAAAAGATAATCTATGTGCGAAAGTTTTGAAAAAAAAAATAATAATAAGTCAAGAGCTTCATTTACCATATAGCAGAGTGTTTAATTAAATAAGCCAAATTAAACACAATTTCTGAAATGGTCAAAAGATTTTACCAAACTATATAATTTTGTTAGTTTTAAATTAGAGATGCATAAAAGAAACTTTTATAAGGATCTGACCGTAATTTCCCAATTCACCTACCACCATGAGGACATCCTAAATGGTACACAATCTGCCATGCCAACATCCAATTAAGTCCAAATTAAAAATTTTGTAATGATCTGACCGTAATCCAAGATTCTACTAAGAATGGAAGAGAAGCATCTGCCTATCCATGATCAAGGCGGAACAGATCCTCTCTCTCTTCAAACAGTGCAGTCGTCATTATGTAGTACCAAACTTCGAATTTCATCACAATCTGATAATAATATTACAAGACTCCTACACTCCAAGGGGATCAGACCCACACCCTTCGAAAGGTTCAGTCTTTGTTATGTAACACCAGTGAGTCCAAATTCAAATTTTGTAAAGAGGGGACCATAATTTTTTTAGGTAAAGCACCAAGGAGTATCCCACCCTCCCCTTTAATAACGTACTATTCATTATGCCAACACCAAAAACCAAGTCAAAATTTGAAATTTCAAAAAGGTTCAGACCGTAATCTTCTGAGATATGTAATTTTTTACTAAGGGGTTACCACTCCTCCTCCAACAGTGTAATCTTTGTTATGTAACACCAAACTAAGACCAAATTCAAAGTTTCATAATCATTGGAATACATTTTTCCATGATAAGGCATGTTTCCTCTCTCTAATGCCTTATTTGCATGCCAACACCCAACGGAGTGTTAAATATTATATATTATAAAATGTGTAAAAATTTTCAGCTCAATCGAATAAGGCGATTATACGTTATCGCATTTTGCAAAATTTCTGCCCATAGGCCATAATGATAAGGAATTTTCCTTTGTGTCCCTGTAAAGAAACTATAAGTGTTAGATTCATAAAAATCTATAAATTCGTGCGACGATGACCTGACTTATAACATGTGTATAAATTTTTAGCTCAATCAAGTGAGGCATTTAGACGTTATCGCACTTTAAAAAATTTGGTCGAATTTTCCATAATGAAAAAGAATTTTTCTTTGTGTCCCTGTAAAAAAAACTATAATTGCTAGACTCACCCCAATCAATAGGGTTCATGCTACAATCACCTATAATATACGCACCAACTTTCACGGTATTGTATTCACTCACATGCATACATCACCGTAGAAATAGCAAAAGGGGACCGAAACGTGTAGAAACACTATAATCTCAAAGTCGAATTTTTGACTTGATTACAATACTTTCCTTACATATGCATGTTCAGAAAGTACAAAAATGAGCGGGCAATTTTAGGAAAAATTATTTAATATTTAAGGTGCCTGCCTACCTTTAAAATGCAATTTTCGGTCAAAACTCCTATTTTCTATTTTTGGGTTAGTATTAAAGCCTGACATTTTAGCTTTCAAAATCAGTTTGAATTTTGTTTCTATCTTGCTTAGAACTTGAGTTACAGGCATTTTAATATTAGTCACTCGCCAGTTTTTGAAACCGAAACTGACCGGAAATAACCCGTAAATGTTTGTTTACATAAATGTTTTACTCAATATGGGCGGGTTCAGGCTCTCGACCGATCCAGGATCGATCCAATTGGTCGTGGAACAATGCGTCCAGTCTCTTGGACCGGTCTGGATCAAAGTCATCCAGTGTAATGTGTTCCATGGACCGGTCGTGGATCAAATCGACCAAGAATTTTTTCCGAGTCATTTGATCCACAGACTGAGGAATTACTTAGACCTGGCAAGATGACTATCTGGTATGAGGAAAAGTGAAGTAACCACGGATTAAAAGATAAGGATGTATTTCTAATGTTACGGAAAGGTAGTAATTTTAATCTTACAGATAGAGGGCGACCAAATCTCGAAAATACACCAATCAGCGCGTTTTTACATTTCTGGCTGTTCCTTCGTTGGATGACTGAAGCCGAAGGGGTGGGCTTTCCCTTTCTTCCGATGAGTTTCAAAGATACTACACCAGGCGGCGTATCTCCGAAATGTTGGCGCATACAGGTCAACCTGGCGAATTTTTGTAGCTCGCGCCAAAACCCTCTCTGTCGCAAAGCAACCCTTCTTTCCACTTCATTCATGATTCGTTAAGGATTCGAGCAATCTTTTTTTTTTTTTTTTTTTTTTTTTTTTTTTTCCCCGCGAGAATAAACTATTAAAAATGTGTCAGTGGAGTTTTAGTATCGTAATTCTTAAATAATATATTTAATGCAAAAATTTATTAGAAATCCTCCACCCTTTAAATTTAATTTAGCAAGATTAATGAAGAAATAAAATTGTAATATTCTAATTTTAAAGCTTTTAAAATTGTTCTTGAAATACATTTATTTATTTATTTATTTATTTTACTTTCTCTTACCAACATATATGGTAGAGAAAGTATTGTTTTGGGGTCAAATTTTCGAAATTGAATTTTTGTTATATATACACGTTTTGAGGCTCCCTGAATCATAATTGTTAAAAATGTGTCAATGGAGTCTTTGTATCGTTATTTTTAGATAATATAATTTAATGCCAAAATTTATTAGAAAACTCTTTAAATTTATTTTATCAAGATTAATGAAGAAGTATATTTGTAATATTATGATTTTAAAGCTTTTAAAATTATCCTTGAAATACATTTATTTTATTTTATTTTATTCTGTTTTATTATTATTTTTATTATTATTATTATTTACTTTCTCTTCGTCAAATAAAATTGTTTCTAAACCTATTTTAGATTATTTGAAAAGTACATTAAACTTTACATTCTTACGCTATTGATCTTAAGCTTTAATGTGCATGAAATGCAGGGTGAAAAAGAAAGTCGTGTGAGTGACACACCAGATTATCATTATTACGCATCATTATTTAGTTTATTTTACCCATATATTGTAAGAAAAGTTTTATTTTTGATTCAGATTTTCGAAATTGAGTTTTTGCTACATTTGCTTAAATATCATGAAACAAAAAATTAGGTTTTTAGCGGTTGCCTGAGTGTGTGTGTCTGTGTGTTTGTTATCACCATACCTCAAGAATAGATATTGGGACTCGGATGAAATATTAAGTAATTCGTGTGCAGTGACTAAGAAAAGAATTCAAATTCATTAAGTCTATGTGTGAATTTTCTGGTAAATACAATTTAATATTTTTGGATGAAAAAAAAAAAAAAAAAAAAAAAATTGAACATTTATTTTATGTGCATGAAAGAATGTTTCGTATACAATGTAGAATGTATATCCTTTATTAGAAGTTTACACAGAACCCCACAAAAGAATTCAGATATATTCATACAATGGAATTGCTGAAAGGTCATTTCATGTCGTGCTATGTGTTTTAAATTCTGTGCTAAATTAGTACACTATATTGTGTTTGTAAAATATATAGTAAATATACAGGTCTACCCCAAATTAAATAAAAGCATTTCTTTTTATAAATAAAAATCAATGTAATAAATGCAATTAAAGTTTAATTAATTTAAAATTATTCTCTTATTCTAATTTACTTTATCTTATCCGTAAAAGGTCGCGAAAGTATTGTTTTCGGATCACGTTTTCGAAATTGAATTTTTGTTACATTTATATGTTTTGAGGTTTCCTGAATCCAAAAATTATGTTTTTAGTGGTTGGTTTATGTGACTTGTCTGTGTGTATTACAGATATTGAGTTTGTAAAATGGATGCATCAGTTTTTAAATATCACTTATGTCATTGATAAGGACAATATTGCTTTGGAACAATGTAAGTTGTAAACTTCACATGTTATTCAAAATTTACGTTTTCTTTTTAACATGGCAAAATAGAGCAAAATTTCGTTTAAACGTCCATTATGCCAATATTTTGTCGTAAACATGTCAGACTAATATTTTAAAATATATTTTTTAATACACTTCATTAAATATGAACATTTTAATTTGAAACTTTAGTAATTAAATATTGTGTTTCCTTCATTTGACAAATTAGGCCAATACTTCCCACGAACTTGCAATATGGGGATCAGTTGTGTTGGAAATTAATGTACGAAAACAATCCTAATAAAATTAGTCATTTAATTACGATAAATCAAATTTATCGAATCGGATAGAGGGTAGCCTATGAGGTGCGGCATTTCAGTCTGCGACTGTGTTGAGTGTTCTATCATACTCATTCCTTTTAATATGAATACATTTCGCTCTCAATAGAAATTAGTAACAATAAATATAGGATGAAAATGGTTATGCGCATCATTATTACTTTGATTTGTATAACATATTAAGTTAGATTGTTTATGATTACTGAAAAACAAATAGAATAGCATTAATAAAATGTTTAACGTTTTATTTTATAACTTTGTATGTTGGGGTTGGGGGGGTGGGTAAAGAATGAGAAATGGACATGTCCGAGGAGGAAATTATACTTAGAAAATTTTATGAATTTCAACCATAAAATTTAACACGAAATATCTATTTTATTATGATTAAGATGCTCTTTAAAAATACATAATAGATAAATATAAGGTGATAATTTATGAAAATTCAAGCACTGCATCGTAAGAAAGATATTTTATAAAGTCATACATTTTAAAAATTTAAATACAAAATGACAATAAAAATAGTTGAAATGTAAAATGGCGTACTACTGATTTGGACTTATGAACATTTTTCATGCATTTTACTAAGAATTTGTAATTTGTTTGAACAATTTTTACAAACTTTTTGGCCTTATACATGAAATCGGATCTCAATGCTAATATATTACCATTATTATTATCTACTTCTCTATTCGGATAACTATTTCTCAATTTCAAGATATGTTTCGTTTTGCGATTTAAATCCTACATTAATAATCAGAAGAAAAAAAATTAATAACAAAAAAAGAAAGAAAGAAAAACGCCGGATGTTTATTTATACAGGTTAAGCGGCGTGAAGTTTCTCTTTGCACTTCCAGATTTGGCGAAAATCGCATTCTCTGGCGAAAAATTGTGAATTTGTTCTGCGTGCGCCAACAGTTCGGAGATACGCCACCAGGCGGCGATCGGATCGCTTACTCTGTTCGGCTGAATTAATGCGGAAAATAAAGCTCCGTTCCCCACGCTGACCGCGCTATCTAGTTTATCATCCTGTATCCTAATCCGTGGAAGTAACTGAGGTGCTTGTACTAATATGGGTGCTCAGTTACAGTTGAGACTTCCCTTTTAGAACCGTCTTGCCGGGTCTAGTTTAGGCTGACCAGATCATAATAGAGAATCGTTAAAAAATGATACAATTATCCAATTACTGATACATTTTTTCATTCTTAATAAATAAGGACTAAAAATAAATTATTATTGATTAATAATTTACTTTCTACGATTTTTTTTAACTTAGGTAGGTAGGTAGGTTTGGTTTAATGTCGCACTAGTATTGCGTTATGGGTAATTGACGATGGTCTGGGACGCACCGCTAGGAATGGTCCAGAGACATGCCATCACAATTTTGATCCTCCACGGAGGGGATGGCTCCCCCATTTCGGTGACTCCCAGAGGTATAATTTTGATGGGAACACGGAGGACATTGCGGCCACGACGGATTTTACGTGCAACAGTCACCATAAGTGTACACGGCGGTCTTTTGCTGACTCGAGTATCGAACCCGCAATCTTCCAATTACGAGCTCGGCAGTTCAAAATAGTTTCAGAAGCAGTTTTATTTGACATATATTTTTGTGTAAGAGGGGCTAGCCCCCCTTTTGAAGCAGATAGTTCTTAGTCTAAGAACATGATTCGACGAGGATTTATTTAACAAAATAGTATTAAGTGTACTTTTTTCATAGAGGAATTATTGCTAGCGTTCGAATAATTTTGCTACCTACTGTACTTCTTTTTCTCCCCATACCAGATAGACGTCTTGCGGGTCCAGTTTATTCCTGTTTTTGCTCTTCCTAATATGGCTGCTCGGTTACAGTTGAGACTTCACTTTTAGAACCGTCTTGCCCACAGACTAAGGAAACACTTAGACCCGGCCAGGCGGTTCTAAAAGTGAAGTCTCAACTGTAACCGAGCCGCCATATTGGTACAAGCAAAACCACAGACCACTGAGCTGAAATGTCTCTGGACCATTCCTAGCGGTGCGTCCCAGACCATCGTCAATTACCCATAACGCAGTACTAGTGCGACATTAAACCCAACCTACCTACCTACCTAAGTTTAAAAAAATCGTAGAAAGTAAATTATTAATCAATAATAATTTATTTTTAGTCCTTGTTTATTAAGAATGAAAAAATGTATCCGTAATTGGATAATTGTAGCATTTTTTAACGCTTCTCTATTATGATCTGGTCAGCCTAAACTAGACCCGGCAAGACGGTTCTAAAAGGGAAGTCTCAACTGTAACTGAGCAGCCATATTAGTACAAGCACCTCAGTTACTTCACTTTTCCCCATACCAGATAGTCGTCTTGCCAGGTCTAGGTAATTCCTTAGTCTGTGGTCTTGCCTAGTCTAGTGATTTCAGCTCAGTGGTCTGTGGTTTTGCTTGTACCAATATGGCGGCTCGGTTACAGTTGAGACTTCACTTTTAGAACCGCCTCGCCGGGTCTAAGTGTTTACTTAAGTCTTGGTTTTTAAGAACACAAAACGCGAAAGTCAACGTATTCGGCGTCGAGATTTTCAATTTGCGCATGCGTCACGACGCTCTGTTCTGCGGTTTGAACGCCAGCGCTTATATCAAGGAGACTCTGATTGGAGCGTCGCAGCGTCGGAAACGTTGACGTTTGCTTCTGAGTTCTTAAAAACCAAGGTCTGTGATTTGATCCATTTAATGATCCATTGCTCTGATTGGCCGTTCGTTATTGCTCTGGTTCCGCCATCTATCGGTCCTTACAAACGCGAATATGCATACAAGCATTATTTTTTTTTTTCTGGTAAAGAACTGTATAATCGTTTTAGAATTATAAATATATTCATGCAATGGATTGAAATATAATACAATAATGCAAATTAAAATTCATCGAATATTATTTAAATTTAATAAAATAAAATTTTAAAATGCTCCCTGCTAACAATTTTTAAATTTTCAGTTTAACAAAATATTTTAAATATGTTTTGTACTGCTTTGTTAATATATTTGCATTAAATTTTAGCATTCAAACATAAAAGTAATTAACAATATTTAAAAATCAACGTTTAATTTATATTTAAATTTAAAAAAAAATCATAACTATATTAAACATTTAAAATATTATTGATTGAAATCATAATTAATTAAATTTACAAGCCAATAAATGAAGTGATAATTTAAAAAACTGTACTTTTTTTTTTTTTTTTTTTAGGACTGAGGGCCTATTAGAGTCAATCTGGGATTTTTGCGTTGTCGTTTTCGATAGCTGGACATTTGTCGAAATCATTTTTCGATAGTTGGACATTTAAAAAATGTCGAAATCTAAAATTTATCGAAAATATAATTGAATAATTTGAACGCGATGTTATAATTGGGAAGAAAAAAAAAACTAATAGTCCTCCGTCCTAAACTAAATTCTGCTTTTGCCAGAATTTCATCAAAATCTTTTTTTCTTTTTTTTTCTTATTATTATTATTGAAAGAAAAAGAAAAGAAAATTAATAATAATCAGTATCAGTACAAGCGATATCGAAAAAGTTTTTTTTTTTTTTTTTTTTTTTTATAATTTTGAATTAGGAAATAAAAAGTGCGCGTGAAATAATATGAAATAAAAATAAGTAAAATAGAATCAGATAATTTATGCGATTAATGTTTCTACTTCATTAATTTTTCACAATAATTTATAATTTGTCTATATGTTTTATGCGTTATCTGGCTTAAAATGGCTGTCGCCCTTGCGTGTCAAAAAATATCCAGTTCACTTAATTTAATCCAAGATGTTCTATAAGTAAAGGTGTTTTTGTACAACTTTAGTATAGACTCCATATGCGACTTTTAAATATATATATATATTTTTTTTACAAAGAAATTTTTTTTCCATCTCCCGGCGAATTTGTTGAATAATATTTTAGTTCTAAAACAATTTTGGACGGCTTTGCCCGCTTCACTGGCAAACTCTTTTCTATATAGCTTTATGAAAAAAATAGAAAAAAAAAAATCTGAAATCGGTCAAAAGCTCGCTTTGGGTTCCCGCTGTCTTCGCCAGCGGCTTGTTTTTTTTTTTTCTGCAGATAATATTTTGATTTTCTTCAAAATGAAAGTGTCCGCTTACCCAATTAAAGGTCGAAACAAAAAGCTACAAAAACACATTAAAAGGAAATAAAGGACAAACGCGCTATTCTCTTAATTGCAACTTTCTCTCTCTCTCTCTCCCTCTCTCTCTTTTTTTCATCCACAGAGTTTGGAGTTAATTTCAAAAGACGAGAAAATGGAAATCTCATTAAAGAGTAAATAAAACAACGAAATTTCGATCAGTTTTCAGGTTTAATGAAATTTTCTTCTTCTTCTTCTTTTTTTTTTTTTTTTTTTTTTTTTTTTTAATCATTGATTTAAATCAAAATTTAAATTTTATATTTTTTTGGCAATGTGTAATAGTTTCATATTTCTTACCTTAGATCATAATAATAAAACCTGAACCTACTTCTTATTTACATCAAATATTTGAATGCTAAATATTTGCTTTAAATTTCAACATTCCAACTTAAAAATATTTAACAAAAATTAGCTTGATAATAAATCCATAAAATATTACTTAAAATTGTTTAGAATATATCGTTAAAATACAAAAATGCATAATTGAGGGAAATAATTAAAAATATTTGCTGGAAAATTTTCTAAAATTAAAATTTTATTGTTATTATTTTTTTTAAATAATTTTCGAAAAAGAATTATATAATTAATATTACTGTATCTCACAACTGTATTACTGTATGTCAGTGCATATGTACCCAACTATGCAGAATAGAAAAAAATAGATATGCATCTATCTCTTTTTTATTCATAGTTAAATTACATTTTTAATTAATGAATTAAATTTTTCTTTAACTAATTTAATTCTAATATTTTAGAGCTAATTTCAAACTAAGCCTACAGATGACAGCACTGATTTTGATCCAATAGAGGAATCGGAGTCGTCCAGGCTCTTCTTTCGACCGGTCGTGGATCAAATGTCTCAGGGCCCAGTTGGATCGGTCCAAGTGTTCCAGAGGCTGGACTCACCCTATAATAAGCATCAAAATTCGTTACTGAATATAAAATGAATTTAAAAAAGAAAATAAAAAACTTTGAAATAAATCAGGTGTAGTGTATGAACTTATTGACTGTACCCGCGGCAAAGACTGTTTCGGTTTGGAACTGTTTGGAATCGGCAATTCGAGGCTATGTGTGAGTAGAGATGCAAGGCTTTCAAAACACCAGGTTTTTTTTCCCCTGGGAATTTAAGACAAAATTGGGAATTTAAAAATTTCCCCAAAACTGGGAACTTTGAAATTATAAATATTTATATAACTTTTGTTAATTATTTAGCTTCCGATCTTTAAATTAGCTTCAACTTTAATTCCTGCATAGATTTCCTTTTCGTTTCCCTTTCCAGCTAATTCGAGCATCTTCGATGTTTATTCCGAAAACTAGCGGTGCTAACATAACATTAAGTTTCTGTCATTATTCATTATTTTATTTTATAACGTTCTTGAGATATCCTTTTCATTCTTAATGAGAATTAATAACATTTATTTTTTTTATTCATAATTGGTTTATGAATGTACTATGAAACAATTAAAGAATTGGTTCAAGTTTCATTAAATTCAAGTTTCATTAAACTTAAGTGAAGTATTTAAGAAATTAGTTTGTTACCTGATAATTTTTAAATTGTCCCTTTTTACTTCCTTATACAAAGTATAAGGAAGTATAGTAATCCCGATTTGCGAAATGGATTTTGTATTTCACATTGCTCGAAAACGAATGATCGCTGAATGTTGCCAATTTATACGTGTGACTGTCTTGATGTCTAGTTGCACACCTGCAAGTGTCGTCTTAACACGAGCTCTCGTTTTAGAGATATAAGGGATTTTACACGATTTTTCGTGACGTCTGTATGTGTGTGTGTGTGTGTGTGTGTCTGTGTGTGGGTATGTCGCATAACTCAAAAACGATTGGACGTAGAAAGTTGCGAATTGGTACATAGGTTTGTTATAACATCTAGTTGTGCACCTCCCTTTTTGGACTTTGTATGATTTTCCGTTTTGGAAATATTTAGGAAAATTAGGTTCATAATGACAAAAATACATAGGTTTTGGCCATAATGTATCAAAAAACGGTAATAACTCAAAAACGGTTTAGACAAATCTTGCAATTTAACTGACTTTCCGACTAGCTAGACATTTGAAACTTTCAGAAAAGCTCAGAACATGTTGACAATGCATTTTTTTAATATTTTTAGCCAACTGTTTTCGATACCTGCTGCCTTCAGCAGCGTTTATGCGATTCAAAAAAAATTTATTTAACTAACTTCCCGACCAGCTAGACATTTGAAACTTGCAGACTAGATCAGAACAGAACACGGTGAAAATGCATTTTTTTAATACTTTTAGCCAACTGTGTAGGGTTCCTGCTGCCTTCGGCAGCGTTACCAGTACAAATCTTGCAATCGATTTTTAACTAACTTCCCGACTAGCTAGACATTTAAAACTTCCCCAAGGCACAACTATGACATGAGTCCCCCCCCAAGGCACAACTTTGACATGAGTCTCCCCCAGGCCCAACTTTGACATGAGTCCCCCCAAGGCCCAACTTTGATATGAGTCCCCCCAAGGTACAACTTTGACATGAGTTCCCCAAGGCACAACTTTGACATGAGTCCCCTCCAAGGCACAACTTTGACATGAGTCCCCCCCAGGCCCAACTTTGACATGAGTCCCCCAAGGCACAACTTTGACATGAGTCCCCTCCCCAAGGCACAACTTTGACATGAGTCCCCTCCCCAAGGCACAACTTTGACATGAGTCTCCCCCCAAGGCACAACTTTGACAAGAGTCCCCCAAGGCACAACTTTGACATGAGTCAACCCCCCAAGGCACAACTTTGACATGAGTCCCCCCAATGCACAACTTTGACATGAGTCCCCCCCCCCCCCCAAGGCACAATTTTTTTTTTCTTTCTTTTTTTTTTTTTTTTTTTTTACGTATGCATGCATTTTTTTTTAAATATTTTTAGCCAACTGTTTCGGGTCCAGTGACAATGTTTTTTAACATTATGCATATTACTAAAAGTGTATAAGGAAGTCATGTGGTGCCCACACAGGGCCGGCTCTAACGTTTTTGCCGCCGTAGGCAAACCTCAAAAGTGCCGCCCCCTCTCCCCCAAGCTTTAAAAACTTTTAAATTAAAAAAAAAAAAAAAAAAAAAAACTTTTATATTTAAAAAAAAAAAAAAAAAAAAAAAAAATCACATAAATGGTCTAACAGAATTGAGCTAAGTAAATAATACTCATATAATATTTACTACTATTTCTTTTTCCTTTCTTTTTTTTAAGTTAAAAACACAATATCTTTGAAAGTAATACTAGTACAGAACAGACAATATTTTCTAAACAGCGAAGAATAAAGAATGCTAGTACAATATACGAAATTTAAACCTGAATAAAATAATCTCTTTTGAACCTTTTTTTGTGCAAATCTCAAATAACTTCTTATCTAATTTGTTACTCAATTCATATTCAATGTCCAACATTTCTAACCCATTGAGTCGATTTTGACTAGATATGGTTTTAAAATATATTTTTATCATTTTTACTTTCTCTTATTACTTTCTCTTACCCGTAAGGTAGAGAAAGTATTGTTTTAGGATCAAATTTTCGAATGTGAGTTTTTGTTATATTTACACGTTTTAAGGTCCCCTGAATCCGAAAATCATATTTCTAGCGGTTGGTCTGTGTGTCTGTCTGACATCAGCATATCTCAAGAATAAATTGTAGCAGAAAGTCCAAACTTGGTATTCTAAATGTGTATGGTACGGGGATGTTACACTAAGCTTTTTGTTGAGATGACGCATATAGTTCGTGTACAGGGACACCCAAGATAATTCAAATACATTACGTCTATGAGGGAAATTTCAGGAGAGTAGAGTAGAGTTTAACATCTATAGACTGCACTAAACCAAAATGAAATGAATATATATTTTTTATATGCATAAAAACATGTCTCATGTAGAATATGGTAAGGAAATCCTTCACTGTTCATTTACAGGGCTACACAAAAGAACTTGATTATAGTGCAACAATAGCTGAAAATTGATGTAACTGTATTTCAGGTTGTGCCGTGTATCACTACTATAGGATTATATTTAGATGCACCATGTGGTCTGTACATAATCTTCAAATGATATACAGGGCTGCAAATATTATGCGATAACATTCTTTTTTATTGTTAGTGGAAGTTCTTTACTGTAATATTTTACCATTTCCACCAAAGCTGCCCAGAAATTGAAATGAATTCCTCACAGACATGATAAATAATGTATGTTTTTAAGCTAAATATTCATCTCTTGTTTTTTGTATATTTACACGTTTTAAGGCTTCCTGATTGCCGAAGTAAAGTTTTTTAACGTTTGATTTTTGTCTGTGTCTCTTAGAGTAACTTACAAACGAATAGTTTCGGGAGATCCAAAAGCTGTATTTTCAAGTTAATATAAGTTTGTTGCTGGAAAAGTTTCAAGGAATGTTACGTGTGAAAATTATCTGTATAATTTTAACGAACTTTCAATTTTAATAACAGATTTAAATTCTATGTAATGTAGGTGCAGTAATGAATCGTGGGGTTGAGGGGGCGGTAGCCCCCCTCACATAGAACTAATTGTCACATAAAACTTTTCCGAAGCCACATTTTAATTGTTTTAACATAAGTTACCATAACACTACTCGTTGTCTTACTTCTTAATCTCCAACCTGTATTTATGGTATTAAATTTCAAAGTAAGAGAAAGTTGTGTGAGTGACACACCAGATTATTAGTTTAGAAAAATACCTTTCTCCGTCAGCAAAATTTATCGGCAAGGTTAACAAAATTTTTAAAGCAGTGCTTAAATTCGGCCCAATATTAAGGAAGGTAATGAATTTAAAGACGTCAAAACTGGACATTCTTTTTTTTTCAAAAGTGAAGAAAATAAAGTATAGTTTACTAGCCAATTTTAAAATGTTAAGATTTAAACGACTTAACAGAGGAATCACCATCTGTTAGGTCATTTCCCAGATCTTTACAGTGTGTCAGTCTCAGTAATTCCTTTTTGCACGTGTCTTTAAGTTTGTGGACATTTCATAAAAATTCAAAAGAATGATTATGATTATTCAATAAATTTAATCTTAGCTTCAGTGCACTTATCGTCTGATCGCTGAAAAGAAAAAAAAATCTATTTTATATTTTTCTTTTGAATTTTCTATAGATTCGTCTACACTTTCATAAGAAAAATTTCATTTTTATGATTGAACATGATGGTGTGGTGTAGTCAATTCAAAGTTTTTTCTACGTCTAGCTAATTTTTCAGCTTCTAAGATAAAGGTTTCAAAGGATTCAACTGATCATAATTCTTAAAATAATAATAATAATAATAATAATAATAATAAGCTATTTAATAGATTAATGGCTTGGTATAAATCAAAAACTTTTGTTTTACATAACTTACTTAATCGGATTAATATAATTAAAAATTCTGTGTCAAATGACGATCAAACATAAAACATTTAATTGTTTTGTTGTACAATCGGCAGAAAAATTACTGAAGCACACATCCACATTTTTCATGTATATATATATATATATATAGTTTGGTCGCTTCTTTTTATCATCAACTTACTTTTTTATAAACAGTATCAGACTAAGATTATGACTCGACAAATATTTACTTAACAAAACAGTATAAGGTGCCCATCTTTTAAGTAGGAATTACTTATAGTGCTTCAATAATTTTGCTGCCGACTGTAATCAGTAAACAACTGCCTCATTTTGAATCATATTATCTATCTCTACATTTTTGTAATTGCTTAATAAAGCATCATAGATATTTTCTAATTTAAGAAATAAAGATATTAGGGAATCTATACATTTTTTCCTTCACAGTCATTCATTAACTACTAAGTTTAATAAATGGCTGCTGCAATGTGCGTGAAATGCTCTCGAATTTAAAATTGTAATCCGAAATTGTCACCTCTCATATTTGAGCAATTTTCATAACCTTGACCTCTCATATTTCCTAATTTTAACCCTTTTTTATTCCAACTCTTTTAATAAAACGTTAGACAGTTCCTTACCACTAGATCTTTCAACAGGAAGAAAACCTTAAAAATGTTCATTGAATTTGCATTGAAATGGTGATTGGCCAATGGAAACATACCTTCATCAAAAATTTATCCCCCCCCCCCATTCAATGAATGTGATGGACGTTATTGCATAAATAAAGCATTGTTTTAAATCTGACATCACTGTTGCCAATTCAAACTCAAATTTTGCCGTGTTTTTACGGACAACTCAAAATGTCCCTACCTTATGGCTGAGGCTGTCCTAGGACGTTCTTTCATACTTAGGATATACTGATAATGTCCTGTTGAGAAAGGGTACCTCCAAATAATTCCTACATGCTGAAGAACACTGCTGAAAGTCCC
The DNA here is from genome assembly GCA_963930645.1 of Salticus scenicus. Lineage (NCBI taxonomy): Eukaryota > Metazoa > Arthropoda > Arachnida > Araneae > Salticidae > Salticus > Salticus scenicus. Next base: position 43,581,203 of record OZ005650.1, read on the forward strand.
TACAATTGTCAAACTCTTGACTTTCATTAATTAGAGGGCAAAAAGATCTTGGTAAAATAAGCGGCGAGTGTGCATTTCTCCCTTCGCGTCGCGGCTGCTCATACAATACATACTGTACAGAACTTACAAGTTTGTCTATTCTTGTCTGCATTTCAAATTATAGGAATGGGCAGAGAAGCCTGTAAATTCTTCTTATGATTATTTACTTATTTTTTTACTTACTTCTTTATTTATTTTTTGTAGTTCAACTGATTTTGCCGCCCCTAAATTTTGCCGCCGTAGGCAGTTGCCTACCTTGCCTACCGCCTAGAGCCGGCCCTGGCCCACATCAGATTTGATTTTTTTTTTTTATTACAACAAAGAAAAAAAAAAGAAGAAGAAGAATCCTTAAATTTAATATGTTTTAGGGAAATATATAAGTAATTCGAAAAATTTCTCCATTTGTTGTGTTAAAAATGCAGAAACTTATATATATATATATATATATGTATAAAAATCAGGAAAACAATATGTATATAAAGTTTTATCAAAAAGTTTTCATTGTAGGAAATTTAACATATTTTTTTTACAAACTCTAATAAGAAATATTTATGAAAATAACTTGTAAAAGAAACTATACCAGTATGCCATGTCTTCTTTCTAAAAACCACTTCATTATTTTTAATAATTCTTTAGTTTTATAAAATAGAAATTTTTAAAGAACTTTTCAAATCTTAATTATTTCTCTTCTGAAACTATTACAGGATTATGTACATTGCTTTCCTTAATTCTTCAGCTTGTATAATATGAAAATTGTATCCAACATTCTACTGATACATTTATCTTAAATGGTAATTTAATAAAGAAAGCTTAAATTTCTTTTCAAATTTTGATTTTGCTGCAGTTTTTATTTTCAAAAATTGAAAATAAAATGATAAATTAATGTTATAAGCTTATCAGTATATCAAAGTCCTTAAAATTGCTATTTATATTAAGTAAACATCTTATTATATGCTTTAGAGGTTTCTAATTTGTTTTTTCCCTACAAAGTTCCCAAATTTCCCAGTTTTTGCCCCAAAACTCCCGGGTTTTTTCCCTTGGTTTTAAATTGCCGGTTTTTTTGCATCTTTATGTGTGAGCCGATATAGCTGTATTGATATTTTGTTCCTGTAAATAGTACTTGTAAATAATAGTATATATTCAAGATGTAATTAATATCCTAATTAAAGAATATCCATCAAGATGTGTTTTATCTAACGCTCTTATATATATAAGCTGGCGCATCACGCATTTTTTTGCCTTAGGGTTGCCACATGTACCCAGAGCGTTTCTCTGAAAAACAAAAGACAAACATTTTTTTTTTATCGTCTTATGTTACTTTACAGTAACTTCTTTTATTATATTTCATAATTTTAGCTAAGTAAAATATGATATGGGATTTTGTTTAGCGATAAACTGCTATAATCATTCAAGAAGAGAATATAAAGTTTTCACAGACCTTCTGTTACTGTGTATTTGAGTTTTGGCGACCTTTTGTAAAAGAAACAGAAACCGCCCTAACAACACATCTTACCCCAGTACACCCATAGGATATCCTGAGAATAAAAGGACATCCTGAGAATGTACTGCGAAAAAAATGTGTTTTTAGGAATTATTTGTTGCTTATTGCTCTTATCTTGATCGGATTAGCTTTAGATCAAGATTTCTTAAAATCATTAGTGAAGTGATAAGGATGCCAAGCGGGAATGCTGTCCTCTTCCGAGGCAAAAGAATGGCGGCGATGCGCCGACCTATATATTTTATTTAAGGGGCTCTAGTTTTATCTGAGCAAGCAACACCCACACGCTATCATTGTTTATTTGAATGAGTGAGTGTAATATCTTGCAGACGAGCGGATGTCAACATGTTTCGGTCTCTCTCAAAACGAAAGTGCTTTCGGTTTAAATCATAATGGATAGAGCATCGCTCGAAGACTGCAGAAGGTAAAAGCTTTGTTTATTTTTCTTTTTAATATCTCTTGTTATGTTTTAATAAACATTGTTATTGTTACCAAACTCTGTTCTATTTAAAAGCTGCACACTACATTTGTTACATAAAGAGCTAAATGAAGTTTCTACTGCTTTAATATTTCTGCTTAATATTCTTTATAAACATGTTTAGACAACTAGTTTAGTCTACATGACATTAAAGGTTCTGGGCATGTCATTTGGCCTTTCCTTGTCTATAGTTTAGATGTGCAGCATATTTTTTTTGCAAGGGCAATGAATTTAACTCCTATAGAAAAATTAAATGCCAGTAATTACATTACTTGGCAGAAGGATATTCGTTTTATTCTTATAAGAGATAATTGCTGGGGATTGGTTGCCAAGGAAGAAACATTGCCAGAGGATGATGGTAAACCGGAAACATCAAAGCTTATTGCAGATTTTAAGCATAGGTCAAGACTTGGCTTGTCTACAATATACCTGCATGTAACTCCTGAAGTCCGATGTATAATTGAAAATTGTAGTGATCCAATTGAAGCATGGGAAGCTTTAAAGAAAAAATTTTTGTCAGACTCACGTGCAAGACATATACAGTTATTTGTAGAGTTTATAGAATGTGATATGTCTCAAAATGAATCTGTAACCTCGTCTGTGAACCGACTGAGTAGAATAATCGAACTAAGACTCCTATATGATAAGAGCAGTGTCCGCCATTTTCTATCCCATCTGGGAAAGTGTTGGCGGTAGAAAAAGCTAGATTACCTGATTAGCGTTGTTATCGCCTTTAAACTTCTATACAGATCAAGTGAGCTAGAACTTCTTATCAGGAAACAAACAAGTTGGCAATTTTAAGATCATCGCCAACATTCTCAAAACTGAAACCCTTCACGTTAAAAGAAATGTAATATTAAAGTTAATTTTAAAAGAATTTAAAGCAATAACTTAAAAAAACAGTACATTAATATTAAATTTGTCAAACAAATTTGAAAATAAAATGAAATAAGTTGAAAATAAGGGAAATCTTACGCTACAAAGTTGTGTTCTTGCTTCGGGTATCCACGAGTTACATCTGCAATTTATAATCCACTTTTTCCTTCTTTCTGGATTAGAAGAAAATATAAAGAGGCGGTGCCCTTTTCTGGAGTTATTCGTGCAATTTATTGCAGAAAAACCACCAATAATAAATAGTCAGCCGGTATTGTGGGATAGAAAATGGCGGATGCGTCAGCCTGTCTATGTAGGAGTTCTAAATCGAACTTTTAAGAGAAATGGCTCGTCTAATGGAAGACATTTATTGTTGCTATCAGCTCCTACGACATCTTCCGAAAAAGGTTAATTCCGTGGTTCAAGATATGATGCGATGGAAGTCTGATGAATTTAAGTTTACAGCCCTGGTGTCTGAATTAACCTCTGAGGAGATCCATTTGCAGTTACAGAAAGACAATGAACAGCAGGTGGAAATTCAGACTGTTCAACATAAAGGTAAACAAAAGTTCTATAAGCCTTTATTGTGTTATAATTGTAATAAACCAGGTCATTTTAAGAAAGATTGTTTAAGTAAAGTAAATAGAAATTTTAATGCAAGTTTTAATAAAAATTCTAATGTTAAATCAAATGTAAATCCTAAGTTTAAATCTAAAAATGTTAAATCCCAATGGAAGATTGCTTGCTCCGTCAATTCTTTTAATAAACCTTCATATTATATTGCACAAGGTAATTTTAGTGATATTGGTGGTGATAATTGTTGGGTATTTGATACCACTGCCAGCCACCATTTTTGTCGCAATAAAAACTTGTTTTCTGAATTTCAGCCAGTCAGGGCCCGACTTAGATCACCTGGAGCCCCGGGGCAAGCCTATTCTGGGGGCCCCCCTTGCAGTGGAATAAGAGCTCATTAGGTTGCAGAATTTCTGCATACACCTGTAAGGGGGCCCCTTCCAGAAGATGGGCCCAGGGCATTTGCCCCGTATGCCCTGCCATTAGTCAGGGCCTGCAGCCAGTTGAAGGTGGCTATTCATGGAGTAAGTTTTCCGATTGTTGGGAAAGGTATAGTTAAGTATTAAGTTAAAATTCGGAAATAATGATGTATATCTTAAGGATGTTTTATTTTCCCCTGAATTAAGAAAAAAATTGATTTCTAGTACTAAATTGGATTTTAATGGTGCCAAGTTCACTGGAGGTAGTGGTAGAGTGAATGTTTTTGATAAGTTTGATAAACCTCTTTCTTATGCCAAACTTAAAAATTGTCTTTACCATGCTTAAGCCAAGGTTTTAAAAGCAAATGGGGGCTATCTGATGAACCCATTGCTGCTGCATCTAGTTTAACTGACTTAGAGAATTGGCATTCTCGTTTCGCTCATATTAGTCCGGAACTTATTGTCAAAACTAGTAAGCACAATGGTGTGACAGGGCTTCCTAAGCTTAAATTTAAAAAGTTTTTGTGTGAACCTTGTTGGGTTAGTAAACAAAACCATGTTTCTTTTAAATCTATTGATTCTGTTCCTGGCATTAAGTCACCCTTGGAGAAAGTGTATATGGACGTTGGGGTCCAATTCCAATTTTGGAAAAAGGGGGGGGATTTTTTCTTTCAATAATTGATGGTTTTTCACGTAAAGTGACTTTATATCCAATGAAGGATAAGTCAGAAGTGTTTAACATTTTTGAAAGACATATTGCCAGAGCTGAGCTTAGTCAAACAGCTCTCGTACTTATGCTATTCTGTCCGATAATGGACTTCCCATAGAATAATAATAAAGGAAGAAGGAGCATAAGTGTTTCTAATAAGCTGTTGTGTTGCCACAACAAACAGCGATATTATTATTATTCTATGGCCCTTCTTTAAGGTTTTGAGTAGCAAAAGTAGCTTTCGCTGGCATTTCACTAGAAGAGGTTTGTAAGCATTAAGAGTATTGGCATGCTCCTTCTTCCTAATTATTATTCTATGGGACTTCCTTTTTCTTTTTGGCCAGAAGCTGTACTTTATTTTAGTTACACTTGGAATCGTGTAATCCACAGAAATCAAGAAGACTCCTCTTGAATTATATACAGGGAGAAAACCTTCGGTTAGACACCTGAAGCCTTTTGGCTTAGTAGTGTATGTCGGAGTTCCTAAACAGAGACATGACCACAAGCTTATGTCAAAGGCAAAGAAGGGAGTAATCGTCTGTTTATGCACTTCGAACAAAAAGATATAGGATCTGGATAGAAAGTGAGGATAGGGTCGTAGACTCTGAATTTAACTTTCTCCAATTGTATCTTTAATGAGCGCAGTGGGGCAGTGATGGGCTCTTCGTTGGAGGAGTTGGGTCAGTCTCCAAGTAAAGTAGTCTGGTTGATTGTGGTGGTTACCGTTGACGTTATGTTTGGAGGGGGGACCTGATGATTCTGACGGGGAGTCTGTCACTGAGCAACCTGATCCTGATGACTCTTGTTCTAAAGTTGTTTGGAGGAGAAAACCAGTACCGAGGCCTCATGGTAATAGGACAGATATATATTACTACCCTAACGATAAAACTACTAGGTTGAGATCTTTGAATGAGGTTAAGAGTTATTGCGAACATAATAATGTTGCTTTCGAACCTTCCTTGTTCGAAGGGGTGGTTAATTCTGATAATCCTGTTTCTAACCATGTTAAAAAGGAAACCTGACTAGAATTTTCAGTACCTAGAACATATAAACAAGCTATTAAGTCGCCTCAAAATTCTGAATGGGTTAAAGCTTTAGATGAGGAAATCTCAAATATGAATCAGCGTAAAGTATGGCATTTAATCCCTTTGCCTGATGGGAAATCTTTGCTGGGTAACAGATGGGTTTTTGCCATTAAAAAGGATGAGAGTGGAAATATAGCTAGGTTTAAAGCTAGACTCGTCGCACAGGGGTACTACCAAATTCGGGGGGATACCTACGACAAACATTCTCTCCAGTGGTGAACTTTTCTGTTATTCGGTTTTTCTTTTCCCTTTTAGTTTCTTTTCCCTTTTAGTTTCCTGTCTTAAATGGCAAAATATTCAGTGTGACATTAAATGTGCATATTTATATGCTCCTCTTAAAGAAGAAATTTATATGTCCCAACCGCTTGGTTATATTGTTCCTGGTAAAGAAAATTTAGTTTGCAAATTAGACCGTGCTCTGTATGGTTTACATCAGAGTGGTCGTTTGTGGTTTTTCGAACTGAATAAAGTTCTTTTAAGTTTAGGTTTTCATAAGTTTAACTGGTGTAATTGCTCATATTATTTTGAGGACTTCATAGTTTTATTAGTCTATGTTGATGACATAGTTATTTTTGGAAAAACTCGGCTCAAATCTATTCCATAATTAAACTTTTGGGTGAAAATTTTGATCTTAAAATTTTGGGTAAAATGAAGAAATTATTGGGTGTTGAGTTTAGCTATGATAATGATGCCGTTCAAATTTATCAGGCATTGTATATAGATGAAGTCTATAAAAGGTTTAATTCATTTAAAATACCATATACTTCTTTACCTATTATAAAAAGATTGTCCAAGCAATCAGGCTGAAATGGAAGAAGTCGTGAGGTTACCATATAGGCAGGCCCTGACTTACGGCAGGGCATACGGGCAAATGCCCTGGGCCCCCCTTCTGGAAGGGGCCCCCCTACAGGCGAATACAGAAATTCTGCAACCTAAAGACCTCTTATGCCACTGCAAGGGGCCCCCCCAGAATAGGCTTGCCCTGGGGCTGCAGGTAGTCTAAGTCGGGCCCTGCATATAGGAATATCTTGGGTTGCCTTTCGTTTTTAGCCAGTAGGACAAGACCAGATATCGCATATGCTTTGAATATCTTTAGCCAGTTTCAAAATTCTCCGGGTTTAATCCATTGGAACGGTTTGCTTAAGTTACCTGGTTACGTTTCGGGTATCAAGAATTTAAAATTAAATTTAAATTGTAAAAGTTCTAATTTAGTTGCTTTCTCTGATGCTGATTTTGCTATGAACAGAGACGACTTTATTTCAATGGGGATCTCAAATAATATTTTTGGATAATAGTCCAATTTCATTGCGAACTTTTAAGGAAAAAGGGGTAAGTCTTTCCACAATGGAAAGCGAGTTTATCTCGATGTGTGAATGTGTGAAAAAACTTATGTGGTTCAATCGTATTTTAGAGGATTGTATTGAATTTAAGTTAATCTCCAAAAAATACTCTTTACCCACCCTTTTTGCCGATAATATGTCAGCTATTGAATTTACAAAATCACCCATAGAGAATAATAGGTCCAAGCATATAAATGTGAAGTTATTTTTCATTCGCAAGTGGCTTTTTAAGAATAAATTTGAATTAAAGTATTAGTACGTTGGGTACACGACAAAAAAAGCCAAAAAGCTGCACTTTTTGATTGGAATATGCCACCTTCTGTGATCAAAGTTCATGTCAAAATATAAATTTCCAGATAGGGAGCCACTTGAAAATCCGTGCAGAACACCCCGATGGCGGCCATTAAAGATGGCCGCCATCAGCTGCCATATAGGGGCGCTAATTGTTTTGTATCTGTACTCCTAATGATCCAATTTCAATTTTATTTTTTTTAATACTTTGCGAATAAGATACTTTTAAACTTCTATACATTTATCTATGTATATTATATGGTGTGACACTCATGCTACTTATCAAAGCTTCTGAAAAGAAGCTTTGATAAAAAGTGTGAGGTAGTGCCCCAAAAACGATCGAAGATCAGGTTTGGAGGTCATATAACGATTAGTAACTGTATTTACAAGTAGCATTCACAACAATCATTTTCGAATTTTCATGCAGATGATATTAAGAAAAAAAAATAATATACTATAACGGCGAGCACTGATATTTTTTTTCAAAATTTTAACTTTTAATGGCCCGATTTCGATTTTTTTTTTTTTTTAAATTTTGTATAAAAGACACTTTTTATCTTATTACACTTATCTTTACACGTTTAAAATTCCGCGCAACTTTAAAACAAATCAATTCTTTAGGAGGTATTATTGTAATTTGTTGATTTTTGACGTAATCTTGATTTTTTTCTTTATAATGTTATTCTCATTTTAAATACTGAACATTATTTGTTTCAGATTGAACTGTTTTGAATTTTTTTTTTTTTTTTCTTTTGAAAATGGTTTCAATGCGTTTGCGGCTGTTAGATATTAACCATGTGACGGCCTTTGAAAAGAGCAAAAATGTAACTTTGTTTTCGTTGCATAGTTTTTTCAATGCACTAAATTAATATTTATTTCAACTTGAGATTGAAAATTTAACTGTGTAAGTAAGGATTATAATCATTATAAATATTATTTACGACCTTCAAACTTGAAAAACAAGCTAAAATTCCATAAGTATACAATTTTAGATTATAAGTTTTATTGTGGAAAAAAGAACATCTCAGTGACCGGATATATCCGTCAGCGGCGGTCAGACGGTTAAATCCAATTTTTCTCACAGTGGCATAGATTGGACCATATTATGCTTATGTCAAAAACATAGCAATAAAGAATTGATTTGCTTTGCCATATATACTTATGAATCACTCGTTGGAGCTGGGCTACTGGAAGTTTTCAGAAAATTTAAATGAATGTTAAGAAATAGAAGGAATATTTAGAAAAAATAAAGCATAAAAGTGCACAAAATGTGTGCCATTAATTTTAATGAAACAAAACATGACATGGCAAAGAAACGTAAACATTGGTCATCTTTGCCCAGTATGTCATCTCAGGATAATTCACAGTACAGTCCACAGTCTGTATTAGAACCAAATGAAAAAAAGCAATGTTTGTTATCCGTATAACATTATCTATTAAAATGAAAGATGAAATATATTTTAGATGTAATGGGAAGGACACTGCTCGGGGGTTTTTGCATAAAGTTACTTCTTTATAAGACGATAAACTTATGAAATGTGCTGAAATTACAAATAATGTTGAACGTAAAGCATTCCTCGAGCGTAGATATTTAGTTTCTAAAGAAGCAAAGTATCATTCAATGTGCTATATATATTTGACAAATTGCCTACGACCATCAAGTGAAGTAAAAAAAGAAGTCATGTCCATCTGTGAAAGTATATGGCTTTTACTTCTGTTGCAGGAATCGTAAGAGAAAAAATCCAAGCCTTTGAATGTGGAAACACTGAATTTTTTTCAAAATGTCTCATCATAAAACTCAATATAAGTTTAGCAAATTTTCTGGGCATGGAAAGTAAAGACCTTCCAAATACACATACTACTCGTTTACGTGAGAGAACTCTCGATCGCTTCTTACAACTCAAAGCTCAACTTTGAGGCAGAGATTACTTTCTGTATCGAGATGGTGCTAATATATTTCAAAATGTTCAGTCTGAAAATCTTGATGATGGTGCTATTGCATGAGGAAGATTCATCAAACAAATTAGAAACGTTATAACCCAAAAGAAAATTACTTTTGATAGTCACCTGTATGATGATCAACAAACTGCAAGCGTACCTTCAGAACTTCTGACTCTAGTGTGTTAGCGATTTCATGATTACACTTCAGTACCGAATGCAACTACAGCAACTCAGCATGCTTTGACTATCAGCCAGTTAACAGTTTTTAACCATCGTGAACGTATTCTGAGAGACAACGTTATTTGTCATAACCACAAGAAAAGTCACGAACCACATATTCCATTATATCTTGGCCTGTCTCTTTTTGGAAGAGCACGAAATAATATAACTAAAGACATGCATGAAAAAGACCTCTCAATATCACCAAACAGAATTCGGGGAATAACAACACGTGTTACTTACTTAGAGATTCTCAGAACTCAAGAAGAAGGTGTCATTAGCCCCTCATACTTGCTTCACGGTCTTTTTGTCATTGTTGCGTACAATATCATTGATTCTAATTGCTGTAGTAAAACTTCAGAATCATCATTCCATGGAACAGCGTTTCTATTTTTCCAGTCCCTGAGAAAAAAGAAGTTGTTGAGCCGTGTGAAATTGTTAAAAGAGACCTCTTGTACTGATCAAAGTAACAGAATAGTGTCAGAGCTTCCAGATAGCTATAGTATTACCAAGCCTCTGATACTGCCGTCGAAGGAACCAATTGTTCCAAAAGCAAACCAGACCACTTCCTTCGAAATGTCAAATTCAGAAATGGGATCTGAGTGCAAAATGGAAAAGGATTAGTTAGATCATATTACCACTGATAGAAAAGATGGAAATTTAGATATTTCAAGGGCAGCTTTTCATATGCTTCAAAGAAAAAGTCTTCATCAATTGAATTAACTCGTTGTTCTCTTTTACCCCTTTCAATGAAATTTTTTTTCTGGCGATGCTGAAACATGCAATGGAAGAAATAAAAAAATTACTACATTTTTAAATCTATGGTAAACTCCTGTCATATGTGTGGATCAGCCTCTATTAGCTTTGACAACATCTGTCCAGTGGAACTGGCCTGATTTTTACGTTGATTCCAAGTTTGTAGCCATACTTGAAGCTTTTTTGAAAGTGCTTGGCCAGGAAAATAGTGGTTGGACTACTTTGTTTCAAATTCTGGAATGAAGACAGAAAAGATCAAACGCATCTCTTAAAGTTAAATATGTCACAAAAGCAAGAACCAGTCATCAGAAGACTGCTGTGGTTTTAAACATGCTACGTAAAGAAGTGTTTATGCAACAAAATTCAAAGATTTCGTTTGAAAAATGGACTCATGAAAAACGTTCAAACTGTCCAACTTTTCGATTCTAGCTTCTAGTGTTAAACCTAATTATACTTCTGTCTTTATTCGGTCAGTCAGTGAAGATAACTGCGAATTGTATAAACAAACACTAAAAAAATTGCACCTTTTTATTTTATGGACCATACCAACTATGTTCGCTGGTTGCCTGTCTATATAAAAGACTTAGTAGAACGTAAAGACACAGCACCCAGTGTATATGATTACTTTTACAGAGGTCAGTTTGTTATCCACAAAACAAGCAATCCTTTTTCTGTGCTTGCTGTAGATCAAGTTCATGATCAAGACCATTCCCTTATAAAAGGAAATAGTGGTGCTGTTTTTCTTTTGCAAGATACAGCCATGTTAAGGAGATGGATGCTCTCTGAGCCACAATTAGTTAATGTTATTTACGAGTTTTAGTCTACAGGCATAGTTAACAGTACTGGCAGGTCTGTTTACCGTGAACATCATGCTGCTTATCAGAGAAAGTTTCAGGACGAAATAGATGATTTAAAAAGAAGTTTTCATAAGTATTACGAATGCCCCACCATATAATATGCATAAATAAATGTATTGGAATTAAAAAGTATCTTATTCACAAGGATAAGGTATTTAAAAAAAAAAAATCGAAATCGGACCATTAGGAGTTCAGATACAAAACAATTAGCACTCCTATATGGCAGTTGACATGGGCCATCTTTGATGGCCGCTATTGGGATGTTCTGCAGAGATTTTCAAGTGGCTCCCTAAATGGAAATTTATATTTTGACATTAATTTTGACGACAGAAGGTGGCATATTCCAATCAAAAAGTGCAGCTTTTTTGGCTCTTTTTTGTTGTGTATCCAACATCCTATAGGTTGTGTGAGTGTCACACCATACAAGATACATAAATAAATGTATAGAATTTAAAAAGTATCTTATTCACAAGGTATTAACAAAAAGAAAATGGAAATCTGATCATGAGGAGTTCAGATACAAAACAATTAGCGACCCTGTATGGCAGCTGACTGTGGCCATCTTTAATGGCTGCCATGGGGGTGTTCTGCACGGATTTTCAAGTGGCTCCCTATCCAGAAATTTATCTTTTGGCATCTACTATGGCCACAGAAAGTGGCACATTCCAATCAAAAAGTGCAGGTTTTTTTGTGTACCCAACGTACTATATGTTAAGTCTAAATCTAACTTGGCAGATCCCTTTACAAAGCCACTTACTAAAAGTGACTTGCTTAATTTTGTAAATAAGATCTTTATATAGCAAATTTGTAAAAAAAAAATTATTTGTAAATTTTATATATAGTAAAAATTGTAACTTGTATATTTATCCTTAAATTTTTTGAGGTGCAGAATATTTTGGATGTTTTCTTCTGATCTTCATTGCTTTGTCATTGTAAAAAGAATTTTTTTTTTAAATTTAGAATGAGTGTAAACGTGACCACGAATGTTCGTGTTATGTGATTGTCATAATTGTTTAACTAATCATTCATTGTTTTTCAGTAATGGGGAGATGAAGATTTCTGTAAATAGTATTTTTTAATGCATCATTTTGATATAATCATTAATGTGTATTTTTCTATTTGTAGTAGATTTATTGAATGTTTAATGGACTTAAAGTAGATCTGAAGTGTATTGTGCAATGGTATACAGATTGATGGACTGCATCTGTATGAAATGATGAAGATTAATATGATTTGGTTATACTGCACTTATATCTTTGTATTTTTTTTTTTTTTGGTTAAATGCTAGTGATGGTTAATGTTTCAAAATGATATGATGGGGGCATTGTTGTCCTAAAAATCTTTTCATATCATTTTTCAAAGTTTTAAAATACTTTTATTGCCAATTAATTATGAGGAGGGTTTATTTTTATATGAATACCGTTTAGTGCTATGTATAATTTAAAGTTAACTTAGAAATATAAACAATACAATGTATTGGTTTAGTTTAATGTTTAAGGATAATTTTTATTCAAATAACTTTATTTAAAGATATAACTTACCTTTATCCTTTATTCAAATAAATAACTTACCTTTATCTATTTTTAAATATCTTTGAAGTTATATTCCTTCATTTGATTCACGTAGGATAAGATTGTAATTTGTTTACATTCTTTTAACACATCGTTCATGCCGATTGAATTCCAATATGGCAGTATTTATTATTGCGACCCATAAATGGCATACGTATTCAGCATCGTCTGTTGTTATGGAAACAGATTACGTACAATGGGTGTGCATTTTGAATTGCGTGGAAGGGGAAATGTGTACCCTTGTGATTGGATGTTTTGGAATCCTGTTGTGGGAGTATATAAGGAAGTATTGAATTATCTTGCTTCACCTTTTCTTTTGCACTTTGTTTTGTTGTTAATGATGTTTCGTTGAACATTAGATATATTTTAAGTTATTTTTAGTTTGCCTCAAAGTATGAGGGCAATGTTCTGTTTTTATTCAAGTTGCAGTAATTATTAAAGTAGTTTGATGGCCGGCATCCTACTTTAGCGCTAATGCTGTGCAAGATAACTTTTAATCTTATCATAAGTAATTGTTTTTTTGGTAAATAGCCCTTCCTCATGGCAATTAATATAAAGTTTAAAGATCGTTTTTTCGTAACTATCACTAGCAATGTTTTTACATTTGTTAAGTTTTTAATATCACTTGTTATGTTTCAATAAACACTGTTATTGTTACCAAACTCTGTTTTATTTAAAAGTTGCACACTACATTTGTTACATAACGAGCTAAATGAAGTTTCTCCTGCTTTTTATATTTCTGGTTAATATTCTTTATAAACATATTTAGACAACTAGTTTAGTCTACATGACATTAGTACTCTTATTCCATAATCTGTAAGTGCATGATTCATTTGAATAGCCAACGAATATATGTTCGTGTGATTTTGGTTCAAATTTCCCTTTTGATTTTTTATTTAGAACAAAACATTTCTGCCCAAAAATTTTTAAATAATTAACGGTTGGCTTATAACCAAAGAACAATTCAAAAGGAGTTTTATTTTCTTTAATTCCTTTACTGGGACACCTGTTTCTAATATATGCAGCGCAATTTACTGCTTCAGCCCAGAATGTATTTGGAAGATTTGATTGCATTAATAAACACCTCGCCATTTCGCATAATGTACGATTTTGTCTTTCAATTCTAGAATTCTGCTGGGGCATCATTGGAGATGATCATTTGCGTTTGATGCCGCATTCTTCAATACATTTATTGAATTCCTCGCCACAATATTCCAAACCATTATCAGTATGCAGTATTTAAATTTTTTTTCCTAATTGATTTCCGACTGCCGCTTTGTATTTCCGGAATGCATATTTAGCCTCATCTTTTGTTTTTAAAAAATTTACTTCTATGTAACGAGATTTATAATCTAAAAAGGTAATAAAGTAATGTGATCCGCCATGGGATTTAACATATAGGGCCACATAAATCAGAATAAACTACTTCTAATAATTCCTTACTATGAAATTTGTTTTCTTTACAAAATGGTTTCACACTTTGTTTCGACTGAATGCATACTTTGCAATCTTTTAAAGAATCTTTTCCATTAAAATTTAAATCTTTCAACATATTTTCAGATTTTAACAATTTTAAATCCAATTTTCATTTAAATGACCAAATTTTAAATGCCATTTATGAAAGTTGATTACCTGAGTTGTTGTAGCGATATCCATCTGTGGCTGAAAAAAATATAAATCACCTTTTCTTGTGGCACTTATAATCAGAGAGCTGTCCTGCTCAGTAATTTTCGCTTTTTTTTCGGTAAATATAATTCTGCGGTTGTTTGCAGTAGCTTTTGACATAGACATCAAATTGCATTTTAATTTTGGAGCACAAAAAACATTTTTTAGCTTTAAATTAGTTACACCGTGATTACCGGGTGCTTTTAATTTGACTGTTCCAACACATGTGATCTCCGCTGTTTCATCTACAGCTAATTTTATAAATAAGCCACTTCTGGGTTCGAACTCTGTAAACAAATTCTTGTCATGAGTCATATGCGAACTTGAGCCACTGTCTAGACACAACTCGGAATGTTCTTGGAAAGAGTTACTGGCAGCCATCATAAATTCTGTACTGTCTTCAACCATAAAAGATCTTTCTTTGTATTTATTCGATGAAGTGAGTTTTCTGTCTGACATTTTCTTTCGGCATTCTGAAGCTTTATGCTCTACTTTTGAGCAGTAATTGCACTTGAATATTGTGTAATTTCTCTCTCTCCATACGTGTTCTTGTTCTGTACAGGCTTAAGTTTTCCTTTTTGTTCTTTTCGGAAAAAAAATTTCTTGTTAATGGCAAAATAAGCATTTGACGATTCTTGATGCTTTTTATTTTTTCTTGATTCATATTCTTCCATCATTTTAATTTTTAGAGCTTCAGGCTGCGGCAATTCATCTCTTGCTTCGATGGCACATCTAAAATTTTCATAGCTGTCAGGAATGCTGTATAAGAGCAAAATTGATAGTAAATCTTCCGCTACCTGAATGTCCCTTTTTTTTTAGCTTGTCCACTATATCAAAGAAAATATTGAGGTGATCGGACATATTTTCACTATCGGTCATTTTCTAAAAGAGTAGCTGCTTCAACAGGGTGGCTTTCTTTGCCGGTCCTTTCAATTCGTAAACTTCTTTTAATTTATTCCAAACTTCATTAGAGGTGGTACAATGTTTAATGTGACATAACTCACTTGGACTAATTGCAAGGATTAAATCTGCTCTTGCTTTGCAATCATTTTCGAGCCATTTTTCTTTGTCTTCGGTGCCTTCATCAGGCTTAATTTCCGTTCCGTTAGCATAAGTCCAGTGATCATTCTTGATTAAGACAGCTTCTATCTGAAGCTTCCAGGTGTCAAAATTACTTTTTGATAATTTTTCAATATTTAGTATTTGCGACACATTTAATCAGCTATAATAGCTTTGTTATAAAAACAGAACCAAAAGTACTTTTGATTTCAGCCCTTAGGCTTAACAGTAAGTCGCACTTTCGTTTTAGTGAATGCTAATTTAAATTTTTAAAAAGTCTGCAGTAAGATGAGTGTCTCTGAGCCCATAACCATTGTTGGTTTAAATGGGACCACAGAGTAAAAGCAGAATCTTTTCAACATTCACAATAACATTTAATAATATAGAAAATAAGAATTAAACTGCGCCAGCGGTCTATGCCGCACGCTTAGAACAGCTTTCTTGTACAGACTGGTACTAAACTCTCTCTCTGAGGAGCGAAGGATGCGCTGCTCTTCTGTTGGTTACGTAATACAGATGTGTCACATCTGACATGACAGGTGTGCGCTGGTTAGCAAATGATATGAGGAAACACACATTGAAAATTCCTACACTTCTTTTGCTCATAACTTTTAAAAAATTAAACATATGATCATATAATTTGGATGGCATGTTTGTTATCATATCATCAATCAAATTTTATATAACATTACTAAAAAAGTAATAGTGTTCAAACTAATAATTATTCAATTCTTCTCAAAAGTAAACTTTGGAAAAAACGAAAAATTTTAAGAATTTTAAAAAAGAAAACTTAACGAAAAATGGTCATAAGGAAGCATTACAGATAAGTGAAGATGTACATGCAACCATATGTTAGATTAAAACCGGATTTTTCTTTCTGTAATCACTTTTCTGTTTCTTCTTTTTCTCGCATGTAAATAACTTTTTTTTTAAATATACATACAAACATGAAAATTGGATAAGACTTTCATTATACAAGTATCTGCCAACATTGTTATTATTTTGGTGTTGATCATAGTTTACAAATTAGTAATTATATTTTTTGAAAAAATCTGTTATAAAAGTAAAAGAAAAGCAAATACAGAAAGAAAAATCGGGATTTAGTTTAACATTTGAAGGCATGTCTGTCTTCACCATCTGTAATGCATCCTTAAAATTATTTTTTATCAAGTTTTCTTTTCTAAAATTGTTGAAATTTTTCATTTTTTTTAAAGATTACTTTCAAGAAAAATTGAATAATTATTAGTTTAAAAATTATTACTTATGCTAAAGTTATATATAAAATTTGATGAATGATATGATAACAAACATGCTATCTAAATTTTATGCTCATATGTTTATTCGTTTAAAAGTTATGCACAAAAGAAGAAAACGAGAAAACAGGTAGTTGTTTTAATTTTGCACACCAGTGTATATTAAAAATGGCTTTTTCCATCACTCAATAGTTGAAATAAAAAGTTAAGATGACAAAATTTTGAAAAAAAAAAAAATTTAGGAAATATGATTACTGAATATCCATAGATTTAAAAAATTAATTTTTTAATTAGTACTTCATTTAGTATTGATTTTATGAATTATTAAACAGATACATTAAAAACTACTACATGGCTAAAGGGTTAAATCCATAAAAAGGGACAAATATACCAAGTTTCATCAAAATCTGAGATCATGGGTTAAAATCTTTTTTTTTTGGCAAGGAATGACCCATGCGCTATTGTGTGTGTATAAAAATTCATATTGATTGCATTAAAATATTAACACAAGACTAAAAAACAAAGCACTGAGAAATAGTTCTGAATATAAATTTGAAACACATTCCACAGCTAAGATATTTATTATTTATACATATGAAAAGAATACATTTTTAACTGATGTAAATCATCTTACAATCTATAATAAAGAGCAAACAAATAATATTATGAGCTTTTACTAGGAAAGATGACTCGTTTTACAGTGACACCTGCATAACCTAGGCATCCAACCAACCATAAAACCATAAATGAAAATATAAGACGGTCTGATGAACCTCTTTTAAGATACACAGGAACGCCATCATCCACCTGTAATAAAAAATATTACTGGTTAATATAGCATTTTCATAAAATTTTATTAATTAATCTGTGGGAAAAATAAAAAATAAATAAAATTGTAAAATAACATTCAGAAATATGTCTTTGACATTTTGTATTATATGTAAAACAAAGAACTAAATTGTTATAACTAGCAAAATTTAAGATGAAATTTTTTTCACTCACAATCACTAAAATTATTAAATCAATTACAGTAAAAGATCTTTATAATGCAAACTTAGGATCAGAATTAGTGTCTCTAATATAGAATTTTGCATTATATAGATTATTTTACATATCATTAAAGTTATTCCTAATATACATGGTCAAAAATGTCTAAAAGCATTACAGTAAGTCTTGAGAATAATCTCAAAATAAATATATTTTTATAACACAAAGACACACAATGTAACAATTATAATTTATAGAAATGATTAAATAAATAAATTTGCAGGATGTAGATTAACACTATACTCAGAATTTTTTTTTTTTTTTTTTCTCCCCTTTGACCCCCTCAAATAAAAACTTCAGATTCTTCTTCTGTACATTCAGCCCTTATTGAACACAGGAGTACAAAAATTGACATACGGATGCTCCGGAGCCTTCCCGAGGGGCTCCTGAAAGCAGAATTTAAAAAGTTTAATTAGTTGTGGAGGTATTAATTAAAATGTCAACTTATATCAATCAAATATTAGCCATTTAAATATTTGTTATGAATTTAATTGTTGCCAAAAAAGTTTCCGGTTCTTTTTTCTTTTTGACATTTTTGTGGGATTAATAAAAAGTTATCAAAAATTAGATTTGCTTATGCACATGAAAAAATGTTATTATGACTTTAAAATAATAATTAATACTAGCAAAGCCATGTGAAATTTTTGCAGTTTCTTTTTCTTTTTTTATTTACATTTAAATTTTGAAACTTTTTTAAGTCTGATACCAATATCACCATCCAATTAAAATTTTAATTCACCAGAGCCAAATTATTATTATTTTTTGTGGGATGAAATGCTAATGATACTTAAATCACTCAAAGAAAAATTTCAAATATCAAAATAAAATTCATGTTTGACGACTTAGTTTTCATATTTCCCCTGGCAAGACAGCTTTAATAAAGGACCCTAATGGCGACTTTAAATGTTTTCCCATCAAGTTGCCGAGATCCCTTTTATTTTGTTAAAAATGAAAAATTCACCAAGGAGAGCTATAAGAAACGTACAATGATGACGTTTACAGATTTATTATAATTATTATTTCTATAAACCAACCGCCAGGGCCCGACTTAGACTACCTGCAGCCCCGGGGCAAGCCTATTCTGGGGGGCCCCCTTGCAGTGGCATAAGAGGTCTTTAGATTGCAGAATTTCTGTATTCGCCTGTAGGGGGGGCCTCTTCCAGAAGGGCGGCCCAGGGCATTTGCCCCGTATGCCCTGCCGTAAGTCGGGGCCTGCCAACCGCTATTAACTAAACATATTTAAAATGGAAAATATATATAATAAAAATAAAGTTAATTGTCTCATTAGAAGTAGAGCTCATAACATATTGTAATATTATATTTGGCATGAAAATGTTGTAATTTTATGGTCGAGTTGATAAATCAAATTAAATATAGGAAATAACGGGAAAGTAAATATTATGTATAGCCCAGTGGCAGAAACATCACGACACGGCGACATAGTCGCGGACAGTTTTGCCTGCACTAATTTAAAAAAAAAAAAAAATTGCCCACAACTTTTGGACAGACTTTGTCTGCAGTCATAAAAAAATTAGTCTGCAATTTACAGGTATTTTTTGCCCGCGACAATGTGCTACCGATGTATGACGTCTTAGATGCTCTCCGATAGGAACTCTAGAACCCCCCTAAGCCCCCTCCTGAGCCTTGGTAGGAACACATAAAACAGTGCTTAATAAAGGTGACCTAGAGAGCATAGATCTCCCTTGATAGGCAGTGTTATGCGTGTATTCTTTTCTCCTGTTACCTGTTACTGAGATTCTACGGGAACGTATGCATACTTAATCCTTCACGTTCATTCCCATTTTCTTCAGATTCTGAACATTCTTCAGACATATAAAAATTTCTGAATCAAAACTAAAACTAGTACTATTATTATTTAAAATTATTTATATTGTGTTGTGTCAAACATTGCTATAAAATATTTAATTGAATGAGTTCAACTTATTTTTGTATAATTGTATATTTTATATTGTTCTGTAGTAAAATTGTATTTGTGTATTGTTGCACGAGATCGCCACTGTTGTTAAGCTTCCCCCCACCCCCAAGATTACCGCTATCAGCTTTCAGGCTTTTTGAGTGTAAGCCATTTTCACCTCTGATGAAATGCAAAGTTTGCAGACAGCTTATGAAATTTTAAAAGCCTGTTGCAGACAGCTACAGAACTTTCTGCCAATGGGATGTATAGTACACATATGTAATTTGGGATTTAAATATAAAAGCGCTATTTTAACTTTTTAGATGATATATGTTTGAAACTGTCATCCAATAAGCACCCAAATGCTTATCAGATATCTCTATTGCCTGCGGCAATGCCCACGGGTAGAGCGTTGCCACAAGCAATAGGGATCTGTACCCGATATTCTAGCAACCCGAGATGGGCTCTTCGGAAATTTCAATTGATTTTTACTTTCATCTATATGCATATATAGAGAAAGTATTGGATTCGTGAAAATTTATGAACTCTAGTTTTCAATGGATTTACACGTTTTGGGATATCATGAACATGATTTGACTGTTTTTAGAAAATGTCTGCCTGTCTATCAGTCTGTGTGTGTGTGTATCACAAATTTTGTGGACGCTGTATTTCACAAACCAATGAACAAAATTTAACCAAACTTGGGATTTAGTTGGACCCTGACATGAATTGGTGCTGATTAGATTTGTGGAACAATGGCTCAACAGGTGGCATTTTTTCTAAATTTTTAACATGGCAGTATAGGACAAAATTTCATATATAAATGTACATAATGAGAGTTATTTTAATCGTGTGATTGTAAAAAATTATTGATAATAGTAGTAGTTAACTAGGAAAAAAATTTTGTGCATTTGGAAGCATCGCTCCCCCCCCCCCTGGGGGGAAGTACCACCGCAGGGGGGTAAATTTTCATTATGGGTATCTTCCGAAAGATCTTATCAATACCTTTAATACGAATGGTTGAACTATAATAGATCTGTGATAATAAATCTAAAAATTTAATCAAAAATAAATCTAAAAATTTAATAAATTAATTAAATTGTTAAAAGTTACTGATTTTTTTTTTATTTTTAACGAAAAAAAAAACTTTGAAAAAAGTAATTTCTTTTGATTTGGAAAAAAATTGACATTTTTCAGCATTTAGTGATAATATAATTCTGTCAGATAAAAATCGTCTGTATTTATAATGGAAAATAATATGGTAATTTAATACATAATTTGTATTGAATAAATTTTGTGTAAAATTATATAGAAGAAATTCACAGGGTGGCCACATCATACTAGTTTTTTCCCTTTATTTTTAAAGCAATATAAAAAAAAAAGAGTAATTCTGTTTTTTTTTTTTTTTTAAAGTAAAAAAGATTAAAAATGTGTGATTCTGTTTAGGGGGCAGCGAAGAATAAATAAAAATTCATTTCAATGAATTTTAACAACCTATTTTATTAATGAGCATTTTATTAAAAACTTTTTTTTTATCAATAGTTCATAACAACTTACTTGAAATTGCCTCTGAAGCTCTTTTATTCTCGTTAAATCTCTGCAACGAACATGTGAAGTGGATATGTTACGTGAGAGTTGATGAAATTTCACAAGATTCTGAAACAGATTAAGTTATTATTAATACAAATATGTTTGAAATGTGAAATATAACTTTTTTTTTTTACACAACCAAAGTCTAATGATAATTTGACAAGTATTTTTTCGGATAATTGATAAAATATTTAATATTAATTAATTTTCTGGTCATTAATAGCAAGATAATGTAAAATATTAAAATTTAAAAGGAAATAACTTTTTTTTTAAACTGACTGAGGTATGGAGAGACAACCAATATACCGTATATTTCCGTGTATAAGCCGAGAATTTTTGGAAATTTTTCGGAAGCTGTATTATAATGGTCGGCTTATATACGGATCTACATTTCTAGCAAAAAACGTACTTCAGAAACAATGATTGAATACATATATTTTAAGCTTAAAAAGTATATATAAAGTAAAATAGTTATATTAAACCTTATTTTTAAATAATTATCACATATAAAACTCTTAAATTAGCAATTTTAAATTTATTTCACGAAACGCTCGATGTAGTCACGTTTGTTTACATTTCTTTTTGACCTGCCGGTAACTGAAGTCATCGGCAGAGTGCACGAACGAAGTAAATTCTCTGTCTGATTCAGAAATAGTATAAGAGAAACTTGAAAAAAACAGGACTCCCGATCATATTTTTAATTTATACAATTAAATTTAAATCATCTCTGTTTAAAATGTTTCTAGGCTTACACTAGCAAAAGCGGCAAAGCTTCGTTTTTTTTATAGAAGTATTTTTATTTTGTTGAAGATTGCCTTGAAGCACTGATAAAAATACTGAAAAGTAGAAATATACAAAATAATTTAGATACGTCATTAAAAAAAATCGATGCCATCGGACTTTACATGGCTTATTTATGTAAACATCCAGCGGCGGCATTGCTTCATCGACGTTAGGGTTAGGTCTTCTGGCCCGGTATTACAGTAGCCATCGTTTTCGGCTGCTGCTGCCGCTGCCGGGACTTGCGTTCGCGTCTGTGTTTGCCTCCCTTCTGATAGGGTTGCCAGAGTTAAAACTATCGCCGTTGGCGAACAATCTGCGAACGTTTTACGTTATGGCAAGGTAAGGAACTAAGCAAGGTACTAAACTAAGCAAGGTACTAAGCAAGGTAAGGAATTCTATTGGATAAGCACGCATTTCGCGCAATTTCATTGGACAGATTATCCTGAAGGTTGTATAGATTGGCAATATTTTCTCCATTTTGGCGATATACTCAAACTTTAAAAAGAGTATTTTTTCAATTCGGCTTATACACGGGTTTGCAATTTTGGGCAAATTTCTGCAGGGAAAAATGTACTCTCGGCTTATATTCGGAAATATACGGTAGGCCACTACCAAGGTCTGCTTACATATGTCTGCAAAAGCTGTTATATTTAATTTACCATTTAAAAAGAGAAAATTAATCATCTGTATATTTACAGATGATTATTAATAACAATGCAAAAAGAGCATTTTAATAAACATATTTATAAAGTTTTTCGGAAGGTTACAAGTAAATCACCGAAAAGCACAGGTCATGCACCACTAGAATAAGGATGTTACATAAAAGTCATTTTTACAAATCAAAACAAAATTTACCAACTGGCTGTGAATGCTGCTGAGAGCTAGGGGTGAAAGTAAAAAAACTTTCGCTGGACTGAAGCCCAGGAGCAGAAAGTGCTTAAATTTGCGACGTACGTCGCAGAACAATTGAGGCTTTTGCAGAACATTTCATCTATCGCACAACTGGAAGATGATGATAAATCTAATATTCTAAAATTAATATAACCTAGATATGTCAAACTGACCTGTAAATCTGTTAGGACATTAGAAAATTGCTGGCTACACTCATAGTTTCAATGTATAGACAACATTTATAAACATTTTGTAAGTAGTATATCCACATTAATGTGACAATATTAATGTCAAAAGTCATTGACAAAATTGCAAATTCTGAGTGTATTCCTCAGTTTTAGATTATAAAATTTTGATATCCATGTTTTTTTTATAAATGTGTAATAAATATTTCACTAATCAGTATTATTTTTATGCTTATTTTGTATTTTACTGGGGTCTGACAAATTTGGACAAAATACCTGTAGAACATTTGCAAATTTTGATGTCCTGTCGCAGAACATCAGATGTAATTCTGCTCTTGGGGACTTAAGTAATATATATACTATATATATATATTTGTAATATTGGGTAAAATATAATAAACTCATACATAATGTATGTAGATATTCAAAACATACATTTCCAAAGGTTACATTAATAAGTATAAGTATGAAAACTTAGCAAAATTATTTATTAATATAATTGAATTAACATTAATAGGAGCTGATCCAGAAAAAAAATTGGGACCTTTATTTGCCCCTAACAAAGATTAATTCCATAAAATTGGCCTATCTGTATAATAACACATAAGAAAAGTCAATAGACTGAAAACTTTCACCCATGCTCAGAGCTTACTTGATCTTGCCCAAAATTGAAAAAATTCCAAGAGTTTTTTTCAATAAAATCCATTTAAGAAGACATAAGTGTTTCAGCGATGCTGTTTACGCACTACAGCACATAAATTATGTGAAAAATCGGAGGCAGAATGCGAAAAATTTATTGTGGTGAGTCCCATGAGACGCGTAATTTTCGCTCTTAAAAAAAAATAAATAAATTCAAACTAGAAGAAGGAAAAAAAGCAAAATTTAAAAATATATTTGTTGTTTAAAACTGATATTTTCCTTATATTTTTAAAGCATTCTGCTCTGAAGAAGAAAAAAACAAACTTTAAAACTCCATTTTACCATAAAGGAAAAAGAAGCTATCCTATACGATAAACACAAACAAGTGGCTGGCATGAAATTAAAAATGAAATTCCGAATCCGAGACGAGACAACGAAGTTTCGATGTGAAAAGTATTAGTAAAATGTGTATGATACACCAAATCACATAACTGTGTGATGAATCACCAATGGGTGTCCTCTAAAGCTTAGCCAAAATATGAAATTCGAAAAATGGTCACAAAACCATTCTTTCAAAGAATCCAAAAACATTTTTATCTAATTCCAATACAATATAAGATAAACACACATGAGTGGCTGGCGTGAAAACAAACACCAAGTTCCGAAACACAAAAACAAAGTCCTGATACGGAAAAGTTACCAGTTAAAATGTGCCAATACACTGAATCTCATCACTCTGCTACGTTCTAAGTTCGTTGGGGAAAAACAAAAAAAAAAAAAACGAACGTGATTACAAGAACATGACATTATGTTTGTATTAAGATTCAAGAAACTTTATTATTAAGAAAACCTAACTATTAAAAAAAAAAACAAATTTGCTGTGTTAAGGAAAAAACTGAATATTTTTGAAAATGTCAAAATATTATTATTATAGTAATTTCGTTTACAGATAAGCAAGCACACTTCTTTTATTTTTTTCTCTAATACATTATTTAAGTTATCAGTACAGTTTATTGGTAAGTTATTTTGGGGTTAAAGGAGGGTGGGGGACTTAAGATTTGAAGTATAATGTGTAACTAAATTTTGTCATCAATCTGCTTATCTGATAACCTCTCATTTCTCAAAAAAAAAAACTTTTTCTCATTTTGTTCTTTTAATGCTAATAATTTCGAGGAATTTTTAAAAATGTTTTTAGTTTAAAATTAAAATAATAATAATTAGCTAATTATACAGGGCTGCCACTCAATAAAGACCCCAAAAATAGTCGCTTTAGTTGCATTACATGTGATAAATAGTCTCCTAAATAAGTCTCTCCTGAAGTATAAAATAGTATTCTTTTCCTAATCCTCCCCTTTTTTTTAACCCAACATTAATGTTATCATTATAGAGTATAGGACCCATCAATAATTACAAAACTTTGAATAAACACCATTAAAATACAGAACTTTCACAATTGTTTCAGGTCGAAAGAAAACATGACTCTTCATCAGGCGAACAAAGTAGTTACAAGTGCTGCAATGCAAACAAAGCCGCTTTTGTTTGCATTGCAATACTTGTGCAGGTTGTCAACAATCTGCAAAAACAAGAAAATCATGGAAAAACCAGGGAGCTTTATCAGTCTGGAATAATCAGGGGATTTCATAGAAAATACTGAAAAATCACCAAATGGGCGATATCTTAGCACAGTGAGAGCTGCTTTTTTTTTATTTTAGTTGAATCTCAACAACTCAACATTAAAATAAGAACTTTTTTTTTTTTTCACTATTAAATTTTCTTAATGCAACAACATGAGGAATAATTTCATGTTCTGACGTTAATATGTTGTGCAAATTTTGAACTTTTAGTTTTCATTTCATTTTTCTTTCTGTGAATGTCAACAAAGAAAAAAAAAAGATCGAGATATTTTTGTCCATCACCAATATAGTTTCTTTAATTGCAATGGAAAAATCTGGGGATTTCTGTATTTCTGAATTCCAGGGTTGGGTTTTTGACGTCAAAAAGTGGTTTTTGACATGACAAGGGTTTAAACCGTCAAAAACATCTTACCGTCAAAAACCTGCATTTTCAAAATGAAAATTTATAAATGAGCTAGAATCTGGTTAGAAATAGGATGTAGTTGCCATATAAGTGAATATCTAAATATTATACTGTTTATAAATAAAAAAAAATCTTAAAACAATTTGTAGATAATTTATAAAAATTTAGGTAAATATACAGGTTTATAACCTAAGAAATATATACAAAGTATGCATAGACATATTTTGTATGTTTATGTTTATTTGTATTAATTATCAAAATTCTAAAATTTCAAAGTTACTTATGAATTTTCACATAAGCCATGAAAATACAGGAATACCAGATTTTTTTTGTCTTTAAGTAAAACATAATATATGTTGGGTGTAAATTAATATGAATTTGAAAATAATTATATTTATAATCTATATTTATTACACTTATCATTTATTAATAATTTTTTATCTATTTATTATTATTATTGATTATATAAATGTTTGTGCCTGTTTATAGCTTGGACTGTTGGTGTTTTAGGAGTAAGGCTGATTGACTACTCTAGGGTCTTAGGCCTAAGAAGAAGTGTCCTCTGTGGGGGGGTCTTTCTAAAGGGTCCTGGCCCGTATTTATACAAGTTTCGGAGAAAACCACGAAAAACTCTGAATGGCTAGGGCGACGAGTGCGCCTTGAGATTGAACCCGGCACCTTACATTTACCAGCTTTGAGCGTAGAACCGCTTGGCTGCTGTTGGGCCCTACAGCTTAGACTAATTAATTTTTTTTTTATTTATACGAGTAAATATTAAATTTATTACAAATTATACATGTCCAGAAAGCATTCATATTTATCTTGTCTCATGGTAATTATAAAACTTTCAGACGTAATTCAAGCTTGTTTAACATTCAGAATTATTGTTTTTTCTTTAAAACTTGAAATATCAACAGTCATAAAAAAAAATAAATAAATAAAAAATAAATTATTTAAATACAAAATATTAGGCCATCTATTTTTATTTTACTGGTTAAATACATCATTATAATACGAAAATCAAAATACTAAAAAAATTGAAATATACAATGTTGTATTGCAAATAAAATGATTTATCAGTGTCAACGATTTATCAGCGTAAATGATTTTTTAATTATTAGTCAAAATGGTCTATCAATGATTTATAAATAATGAATTTTTAGAAGCCTAAAGTTTTATTTTTATATTAATCAAAATGTTATAATAATATTTCTCCAAAAACATTAATATGTTTACCTTTCAAAACATACTTATAAATAATAATCTTATTGAAAACAACTATATTTTTAAAGTATCACATAACTAAGTTTAACATATACTATATTAAACATAGTTATAAATAAATTTTGTAATAATATATAAAAGTATCACAGCCTATTTTGAATGAACACAGAAATAATTCATAAAATTTTAAAAGCCTAAAGTTTCATTTTTTATATTAATCAAAATGTTGTAACAAATGTGTTTTTTCATTTTGTTTACTTTTCAAAAAATCTTTATGAACTATATTTTATTAATCTAAGTTTTTATATGACAATTAAATTATAAATATAGGTTTTTGACATGACAGTTTTAACCATGGTTTAAACCGTCAAAAACTGTCATGTGTCAAAAACTTGCCAACCCTGCTGAATTCTATAGCCGCTCTGTCGTGCTTACTTCATTTCGTCCTGACGAAATGTCGTGTTTTCTTTTGTACTGAAACAACTGTTGCGAGTTCTTACATTTAAGGTGTTTATTCAATGCTTTGTACTTATTTTTAAATGCCAACTCTGTGGTGCTTTCTTATTGTAGGACCCATTATCCGGAACCCACGGGACCAAAAGTATTCCAGATTTTGGATCTTTTTCCATTATTTATTTCCCTGAATTATAAAACATAACCCAATAACTGATTGGTAATTACTTACATCTAGGTGTAACTATGTGTAAGTTTTTATGAAATTCTGTGCCTTATTTCTTCAGGTAGAGCTGCCACAAACTATCAGTTACACTCAGACAGGCATTTTCTAAAAATACTCAAATCATATGCTAAAATCTCTAAATACGCAAATCAATTAAAGCATTTAATCCTTTCTTCTATAGAATATAACAGAAAGTAAAAAATAACTATAATACATAAACATGTACACAAGTACATTACTGCTGATCTGATGCCACTCGCTGTCAGAATCATAGCAGCTAGCAGCCCGTTATTGTTTCCACTAAATGTAAATGACAACTTGATCATAAAAGCAAAATGCTAAATGTTTTTTTCTTTTAAAATTCCCCTTCCCTTTTCTTCATTTTTTACTTATAGTGAACAAAACTGTTTTGGCGAGAAATTAAAAATCCCTGGAAATCAATCATTGAATAAAATACAGAATGTTTTAATATGGTTGGATGAGAATTCCAGGGATGTCTTAGACCACAAGCGCCCCTGATGACTGAGAAAAATAAATTAAGTTTTAATTTCTGATTTTCACAATATCTAATAAAAGGCTTGATGATTAACTTTAGTGTAATTTTTTTTAAGTAAATAAAATTCTGATTTTAGATATGAAATATTAAAAAAAAAAAAAAAAAAAAAGATCTAAAATGATTCCGGAATTCCAGATAATGGATCCTAGATCCTATACTGTTTAAAATAATCAGAATATGTAAGCAGTCATTTTTTACAGATGCTTTATAAAAACCAGATAATAATAATAATAAAATTCTAAGTTTTTCAGATTATCTTTTAAAAATATTAGCAATATATTATAAAACACCAGACAGATGGTACAGTCGGTAATACTGTTTTGTTAAATAAATCCTTGTCAAATCATGTTCTTAGACTAAGAACATGATTCGACAAGAATTTATTTCTTAAGAATATTCCTTCAGGCACCTTGTACATATTTTTTTCTGTGCAAAGAAAATAATATACACTCAGAGAATGGCATGATGATCTGCAAAACCATGAGGAGTACTAACAAATGGAATGGTACAAATATTAACAGTAATATTTTTAACAAGATTGCAGTTTTTGATAAATATTCATATAATAAACTCTATATAGTGCCCCCCTGTCGGGGAGGTGGTGTCCCCCTGTCGGGGAATTTCTGGTGCCACTACTGATGCTGTATATTTAATTATTACTGTATATTTAATGCTAAAACAAATTAGATTAATAATTTTTAACCATTTATGTGTGTTATGTACTTCAAGAGTACAAAAATACACTTTAAGTTTAGTATATATATATATGATTTTTCTTTGTTTATTGCCTTTCTGCAATATGTATGTAATAATTTGTGTGCACGTATATTTAATCATAGAAATATTTAGTATGTTTTTAATTATATCAAACAAACTTCTGTTTATTAAGATAAAATTTTTTGAAAGATGCTCTTAAGTTGACCTGATTCATTGGAAACTTAAACCTAACCCGCAGGAAAAAAATTCAGTCAACCTAATCCGAACCCGACTCACAAGAAAAATAAATCAAACAACCCAGCCCCCAGTTCAGTCAATCTGACCCATAAGAAAAATAAATCAGTCAACCTGAGCCGAACTTAATACGCAACAAAAAAAATTTAGTCAACTAGACCTAAACCTGATTGCATGTCAGGCTTACATATTTACTGGACCTGATGCTGGACTGTCAATATAGATTTTCACTTGAAATTAATCACAAAGATAAAATAAAAGTTTAATTTAAAGTTAATTGAATTTCAGAAATTTAAAACAACATTTTATTATTTATTTATTATATATATATATATATATATATATATATATATATATATATATATACATAATATAAAACTTATTAACTAAGATGTTAAGGACATAAGTAGGTTTTTGCACATGAAATTTTTATAAATTGAGAAATAAATGTTTTGATAGAAAGTAGTTGCTTAGTTTTTTTTGCTGTTACATGTATTTATATTTATGTGTGTGTATATATAATATACATCCACACACATTAAAATAATACAGTTAGACAAGTCTAAGGATATATATTAAAAAAAAAAAAAAGACAAATATACGCCTTGTCGAATCATGTTCTTAGTCAGTCTAAGAATATGATTCAACAAGAATTTATTTAACAAAACAGTATTAACTCTACTTTTTTTATATAGGAATTTGTTCTCGTGTTCGAAGCAACTTGAAAAGAATAAGTAATTTCAATGAATGTGATGGGAGAGAGGTCATTGTTATACTTAAATATTTCAGGATTACCATTTGATTACATGGTTAAAACTTTAATTTTGAAATATGAACATTATTAGAGTTCAGAGTCAGTGTTTTCATATAAGATACTGAACACGAAAAAATATTTTACGAAAAAAGCATCAGAATGTAGATATTATAAATTTTTAAACACGTTATTTTATTCTAGAAATTTCAAAATTTTAAATTTTTCCCGGACGGAAGTAAACCCTTTCGAAAAAAAAACCCTGGTTTTTTCCCCTAAAATTTCCGTTTTTTTTCGGACCATTCCCATCTCTAATACCAGCGTAGAAAATTGAGAATGTTCAGTAACTGCTCAGGAAATGGAGTTAGAGCTTAGATATTCAAGATATCAATAATAAAGATTTTTCTCGCCAACTTTGCCAAGGAGAGAAAAAATTGCCAAATTTGGTGCCAAAGAATGAAGCTTTTTAACGGGTCTTACTAGGGATGCACAGAATATTCGGTATCTACTCAGTATTCGACCATACTACCAAATATTCGGTTTGACCAAATTTAAAGCTATTCGGCTAGCCGAATATCAAATTATTTGGCTACTATTCAGCTAGTTGAAGATATAAGAATTCATTTTTTTTTTTTTTTTTTTTTAATCTTTTGAAAAATTCTGCTAAATTGAGAATGTTCAGTAACTGCTCAGGAAATGGAGTTAGAGCTTAGATATTCAAGATATCAATAATAAAGATTTTTCTCGACAACTTTGCCAAGGAGACAAAAAATTGCCAAATTTGGTGCCAAAGAATGAAGCTTTTTAACGGGTCTTACTAGAGATGCACAGAATATTCGGTATCTACTCAGTATTCGACCATACTACCAAATATTCGGTTTGACCAAATTTAAAGCTATTCGGCTAGCCGAATATCAAATTATTTGGCTACTATTCAGCCAGGGTTGGGTTTCTTCCGGAAGAAACTAGTTTCTTCCAGGACAGTGGAAGAAACTGGAAAAAACCGGAAGAAACTGGAAGAAATGGAAGAAACCGGAAGAAATGGAAGAAACTAACCAGAAGACAAAACAGATGTTCGAAATTAAAATGTATGAACTATATAAACTCAAAGCATAAATATAATGTCAAATCTAAACTATAATCCAATTAATATTAAAAATATTGTTAGAAAAATAAGTTATTTTATAACACTAAATATATATAGGTGATTAGTTTTTACTTTTCAATGCCGATATTTTTAGAACTTTTTACATATATACTATCTCATATTAGTATACATTCAGACAGTACGTGATAATAATTACGGAATTAACCATAATATTTGCACTTTTTTTTTTAAAGGATACAATTTTTTGTATAAACTCGAAGCTGGCAAACTGTATCAATAAGTAATATACCTACTTTTAAACTCTCCTGCAAGTTCTCTAGGATTAAAAAAAAAAAAAGCATAGTTTGTATTTATCTATTTTAAGTTGAAAAATAAAGTGCAGTATTGAACTACTCTAAAAAACATTTCATTTGTTTTACAGTTTTTAACTCCCTCTAACTCTCAAAAATTTTGTCTAGAGGTTGTGCGGATTATAGGAATTTGTAGATTAGAGATCATTGCCTTTGTTTACAGTTTTCTTTTGCAGATACAGAGTCAGTTATTATTAATTCATAAATAGACATCAGAACGGAAAGACGATTTCTAATAAATTTTAGAATAAAGTATTTCTTCAATATTAATAAAACTAATCGATCACATTCATATATGATAAATAATTTAAGCAAATTCAAATAATAGGTACCTATAAAATGTAAACAAACATATTTAAGAAATATGAAACTAAATATTTTTGAAAGTTCGGAAATAATATTCATCACTGATTAATTTTGTTAAACATTGATGTAATAGTGATTTGTTTTAAGCACTAGTCTGTATGAATTGCAGGATAATAAATACAAGAATGTTACCCTCCCCACTCCCAAGTTGAGTTTCAAAGCAAGGATTAAGATAAATTTTTGATTTAAAAAAAAAAAAAAATGTGAGAAATGTGAATTTATTTGAAATATGAGATGTAAATTTCTTTTTCACTGTACTGTATTAGGAAAATGAAGTTTTTGATGACATTTTGTAATACAGTAATTATTGAATACTGGTTCTTTTAATTAACTGAATGTTTGTTAAGAGCTGTTTTATCAGAAAGTATAAGCAAGTGATACAAACTATTATTTATTACCAGTTAAAGAAATAAAATTGTCTAAATAATAAATTATAAAACTTTACGCTTTTAAAATTGAAATTGATTTTTTTACTGGATTTTGAGTATTTTGGAACGTGATTATCAGATACCGAAGATCACTTCGGTAAAAATCTCATAATTATTAATTAAATATGTAATTAAATTTTTATAGGTATAATTAAAGTTACTTAAAGTTGTTTATAAGACAAATGCATCCATTGTATCTTACAAATCTGCAATTTATAGGATAAATTTTTAAGAAAAACAGTTTCTTCCATTTCTTCCACTTGGAAGAAACCTATTTCTTCCGGCCGGTTTTTTCCATGGTTTTTTCCGCCTTGGAAGAAACTTGCCAACCCTGTATTCAGCTAGTTGAAGATATAAGAATTCATTTTTTTTTTTTTTTTTTTTTTAATCTTTTGAAAAAATTCTGCTAAATTGAGAATGTTCAGTAACTGCTCAGGAAATGGAGTTAGAGCTTAGATATTCAAGATATCAATAAGGATTTTCTCACCAACTTTGCCAAGGAGAGAAAAAGTTGCCAAATTTGGTGCCAAAGCCATTACCTGCCTTAATGAAGCTTTTTAACGGGTTCTTACAGGAAAATAAGCTAATCCCAGTAGTGGCACCAGAAATTCCCCGATGGGGGGACACCACCTCCCCGACAGGGGGGCACTATATAGAGAGAGTTTATTATATGGATATTTATCAAAAACTGCAATATTGTTAATAATATTACTGTTAATATTTGTACCATTCCATTTGTTAGTACTCCTCGTAGTTTTGGTGCCATTCTCTGAGTGTATAATATTTTCTTTCCACAGAAAAAAATATGTGCAGAGTGCCTGAAGGAAAATTCTTAAGCAAAAATTAATCTTCGTATCCGTTGATCACAGGTATATATACAGTCGAATTTCCGTAAGGGGGCCACCTATCGTGCGAGAGAAAATTGGCTCTTCAGATAGGTGGCCTTTCAATAGATGTCTTCCTATTCACGGAGTAATTACAGAACAGCAGCGCCACCTATCAGCTCATATGCACCTAAATTGATTCAGTACATTGTTTTAAAATGGCCCTCCCATATACCAAGTTTTATGTAATAATATACGATAGAACCTGATATATAGCCTTCCCATTCACAGAAAAAATTGAAGCACAGGAGCGCCACCTATCTGGCTATGTGCACTGAAATTGATTCCACATAATGTTTCATAATGGCCCTGTCATATACAAAGTTATTTGCAATAATATAGAATAGAAACTGAGATATAACCTTCATCTTCTCAGGGAAAATAGCAGCAAAGCAGCGCAACTTATCGGCCAATATGCACCTAAATTAAATCAACCTGATGTTTCATAGTGGCGCTCTCACATATCAAGTTTTGTTCGATTAAGCAAAATAGAACCTGAGATATAGCCTTCCATTAAATGAAAGAAATTGCAGTTCAGCAGCGCCACCTATAAGGCTATTTGGACAAAAAGTTAATAGACACTAATTTATGTCATGATGCAACTACATACAAATTTATATGTAGTTCTGTGGAGTAGCTCTTGAGATACAGTTAGAACAAAATTTTTGTTACATATAGACAGACATTTTCTAAAAATATCATGGTCAAAATGTGTTTTGGACTCTCAAAACGTGTATATTCATGGAAAACCGGTAGCTGAAAATTTTTAGGAATCCAATATTTTCTTCTATTGAATATAGAATGCAAAAACTGGAATGCTCCAAGTTTGTAAAAGGAAAGAAAAATGCTGCTAAAAGGAGAAAAACTGAAAATTTTGTATTTTTTCCCCGACAAATTTTAGAAGTATGCCCCGATGGGGGGGCCTGTGCCCCCCCGGCCTAAAGGGCAAAACTGGGAAAATTCATTAGTGGCCAGTGGCCAGTGGCCAGTACTGTCAGTTTCATTAGTAGCCACTTCTTTAAGTTAGTGGCCACTTTTCACATGATAAGACTATTTCTTTCAGACTGCAAAAAGCATTGTCACCATTTTGCGGTATAATTACCAAAAGAAAAATATGAAAATAAGAAATACATATAATAATAAAATTAACACAGGGACACTGAAATTGTAATTTGTAATTACGCTCTTTTTAAAAATCCTAAATTGCACATCCTAAATTAAAATCTGCTTAGGGCTGTAATAATAACAGCAAAAGTTATTATCTTTCAGATAATTCAGTAGTACTTTTTTTTTCAATTTATTTAAGTGAAATAAGCTGTTATCATTCACAGTTCACATTGATATTTTCTAGTAAATGAATCAGCTGATTCATCATCATCACAACCTTTTACATGGTCATGTGTAAATACAGTTAGGAGTTTTATTATTTTTTCTTATTTCTAAAGACACTTTTTTAAATGATTTTATTTCAATAGAGTTAAAGTTAAAATACTTCCTCTTAAAAAGTATAAATATGGAAACTTAGCTGCTTCATTAAAAATAATTTACTTAGCTGCCAAATTTGTAGCTTTAAAAATAGGGAGATTTCTACTTTAAAATGGGAAGGGAAAAGGAAGATTTCTACACAAAAGAAAGCAAATACAAAAATTTTTGAAAAATACACATTTAAGTCAAATCAAATTTGGATACACACATTTGTCAACTATCTTAAATGGGTTAAATATACACTAAATACTATGGAGATATTAATGGAAAAAGATTGTGCTTTGCAGGACATTTGATCATTAACTGCTTGTGGAAATGGAGCTCACATGTGTGTGTGTGGGGGGGGGGAAGGTATATCCATATTCTTCTTTATAGGTTCTAGAATCTAATCAAGAAAGTTTAAAATGAATATTTACATTTATGTTATGGATAGGGAAAGATTGTAAACCACAAGACTTCAGTGGAGCATGTGATTGCCAATCGTTGGAGGGGGGGGGGGGGGGATTACAAGAATTATGAGTAAGAGATATTAAACAATTCTACTTCTTTACAGATTCTAGAATCTAATAAAGTAAGTTTAAAATATATATTTATATTTTTGCAGCAAATGGAGAATGATTAGAAATTATAAAGCTTTCTATAAGCTGTGTGATCACAGATCGTTAGGGTGAGGGAGAGGGAGGGGGGGTCCAAAAAATTATATGAGTGAGACATATTAAACAATTCTACTTCTTTATAGGTTGTAGAATATAATAAAGCAAGTATAAAATGAACATTGACATTTATGCCATGGATGGAAAAAGATTGGAAATCACAAGGCTTCGATTGCTTATCGTCGCTCGATTTTTAGATTATTTTAATAATCATAAAATGTGGCGACTTTAGTGGCGATCGATGCATAATTTTTAATCGCCATCTTTTTTTATTTAGTCGCCACGTGGCCGGTGGCGACCGTTAATTTTGCCCTTTACCCCGGCCCCCTAGCTGGCGCAACCCCTGGCTAATCCTAGCTAAGTATTGTTTTGGTGCTGGGTACCGAAGGGGTTACCTGCTATATAGGTTGGGTTTGCATTATTTTTCGACCTCAGGATTTACATTCAAAAAAAATTTCTTCAAAAGAATTTATGAAACATTTTGAAAGTGGTGTAGACGTCTGCAGATATTAAATTAAAAAGCTAATGCTAGAAAAATTATATCTGTAAGATAAGATATTGAAATATAATATGAACAAAGTTGTGAGAAAGACTTTTGTAAATAATACCTCCTGAGATATTTGTGAACAAGAAAAATGTCAGTGTCTAAGTCCCCTGAAAATATGATAAACAGATGTGTAAGTGTAGGACCAACATTCGAAATTTCTCACACTTTCAACCTGGTTGTCCAAATTTTGGGGAATTTATTTTGTACACTGAAGTTTTCTTTATAACTAAACATATTATATTTGTAATTTTTCAAGTAATTCTTTGAAAAATCTATTCAATTAATATAAGTATGTTTTAATATAAATTTAATGATATTTTATTGCACATCATGGAACAGAAATCATTTTGTGGGTGAGGTTCAGATCAAATTTATCAAGCAAGACTCTAATCCTACCCTATTTTAGGTAAATTTCAGAAAAAATCATGGAAACTCAAAATGACTAGTTACCGAATGAATGACAACTTTAAGCACAGAACCTTTTGGCTACTAATAGAGAAAAACCTAAATGGGAAATGCAAATTCAAATGCCTCAAAAAAAAAAAAAAGAAAAAAAAAAAAAAAGAAAGAAAGAAAAAAGAAAGACAAAAGAAAAAATATATGAGTAAAGTTAAAAAGCAATTGTTTTTTCTGAATGTTAAAAATTTTTTATAAATTGAAAATGTTCTGTATTTTACGCAATAAAATGTATAGTCAAACTTCAGCAACATTTAATAAAAACTTAATTCACAAGCCGCAAACTAAATATTTCAATTAGATCTTTGCATTAAGATATAATAAGTAAATAAGAAAAAATTATTGATATCGTTATAAGCATCTAAGAGTGAACATCTGTATGTAAAACAATAATATCAGGAAGATCATGAAATTAAGACAAAAATTTTATCTAAAATCTGAATACTTATATGTCAATGCTTTATATCGTAACACTAACAAATACGTAAGATTTTAATGTTAGTAAATGATATAATTTTCATCAGGATTTAGTATTGTATAAAGACACCCCCCCTCCTCTCTCTCTAAAGAAAAATAAATAAATCTGAGTGCACAAGATTTTTACCAAAACATTCTTATTTATAACTTCTAACGTTGACTGGTATTTTATAAGATACTTCAATTTATAGAATAGTTCTAATTTTCAACACTTCGAATACGATTTTATTTCTTGATATATATGATTTAATATGCATAATACTGCACTAGGGAACATTTAATATCTAATAAATTGATTATACGCTACCTATCAGAAATTACCCTTATAAAGTAGAAACAGCTACATATTTGTTTCTATATCAAAGAAATATTACCGAAACTATATTAGTTAAACAGAGCACATTATATTTTCTCACCTTAACAGCATTCATTGCCAAATATTATTTAATGCGGCTTTCAAATATTAATTATTGCAAACTAACAGTCGATGTCGATGATAATCTGAGGACGTCCTTTCTTCAGTGTTGCCAACTCAAATTTTTCCGTATCCCTACGGACAGCTCAAAATGCCCCTACATTGATGATAAAAGTCCTTACTCTAGTGCCGAGGATGTCCGTAGAATGTACATTCATCCTTAGGATATCTTGAAAATGTCCTGCGGTTAAAAGTCCCTACATGTTGAAAAAAAAACACAGGCAGCTTCTAAAAGTCTTTACGCTTAGGGATAAATGCCTTTAGTTGGCAACACTGTCTTTCTTTCGTCTGGAAGGTTGGCTGGGTTGTTAGCTGGTAATAAGCATAGATAGTAATATTCAGGCTTTCGACCGATCCAATTGGTCGACGAACAATGCGTCCAGTCTCATGGATCGGTCTGGATCAAAGTCGTCCAGTGTAATCGTGTAATGTGTTCCATGGACCCGTCGTGGATCAAATCTACGATCCATTGCTGGATTGGATATCGGTTATTGCTCTGGTTACGCCATCTATCGGTTCTTACAAACACGAATATGCATACAAACTTTTTTTTTTTTGGTAAATAACTGTATAACTGTTTTAGAATTATAAATATATGCATGCAATGGATTGAAATATACAATAATGCAAATTAAAATTCATCGAATATTATTTAAACTTAATAAAATAAAATTTTAAATTGCTCCCTGATATATATATATATATATATATATTAATTCAACAAAATATTTTAAATTTGTTTGTGAACTACTTTTGGAATTTATCGATCAGTTAATTTTTATGAAACATTTTTATGTTTGAATACTAAAAATTTGCATTAAATTTCAGCATTCAAACATAAAAATAATTAACAAGATTTAAAAATCAACATTTAATTTGTATTTAAATAATAATAATATTAATAAAAAATTAAAATATTATTGATTGATTGATTGTAGGATTTAAGGCCGATTGACTCCTGATGTGTCCTAGGCCTAGACGGGGAATGCCCTCCGTGGGGGTCTTTCTAAGGGGTCCTAACCCGTATTTACGCAAGTTTCGGAGGAAACCACGGAAAACTCCGAACGGCTAGGTCGATGAGCGCGACCTGGGATCGAACCCGGCACCTCCCATCTACCCAGCTTTGAGCGCAGAACCGCTCGGCCGCATTATTGATTGAAATCAGAATTAATTTAATTCAACAAACCGATTTAATGAAGATTTGAATCAAATGAATGATAGTTTAAAAAAACTGTTATAAAAATCTTTTTTTTTTTTTTTTTTTTTTTTTTTTTTTGTAATCATTGATTTGAATTAAAATTAAAATTTTATAATTTTTTGGCAATGTGTAATAGTTTTATATTTCTTCCTTAGATCATAATAAAACTTGAACCTACTTCTTATTTACATTAAATATTTGAATGCTAAATATTTGTTTTAAATTTCAGCATTTCAACTTAAAAATATTTAATAAAAATTAGCTTGATAATAAATCCACAAAATAAAACTTAAAATTGTTCACAGTATATCATTAAAATACAATAATGCATAATTAAGGGAAATAATTAAAAAAAAAAATTGCTGGAAAATTTTCTAAAATAAAAAATTTATTGTTATTGTTTTTTTATTTAAATAATTTTCAAAAAAGAATTATGTAATTAATATTATTGTATTTCAGTGCATATGTACCCAACTATCCAGAATAAAATGTATATATATATAGTTATGCATCTATCTTTTTTTAGTATTATTCATAGTTAAATTACATTTTTAATTAATGAATTAAATTTTTTTTTTAATTATTTAACTTTAAAATATTTTATAACTACTTCCAAACTAAGCATACAGATGGCAGCACTGATTTTGATTCAATAAAATGATCGGAGTTGTCCAGCCTCTGCTTTCGACCGGTCGTGGATCAAATGTCTCAGGGCTCAGTTGGATCGGTCGAAGTGTTCCGGAGGACAGCCTGGAGCCAGCCTGGCTGCAGCCAATCAAAAAGCATTGTAGCATTTCCATAATATTAAGGGAATTTTTAGTAGTGTCGCCATCTATTATTGAATAACTGAAACATATTTCGGTAATCTTAGAATTTATTTTTCTTTTCAACTTTATTAAATAACACGTATTCTTAAAGTCTGATGCTTTTATTTATTTATTTATTTTTAAGTTAATTTCTATATCAATTTAAAATTTCGATGATTTAGAAACAGATTGTAATACATATTTTAATTTAAAGGAGTCTCTTAATATATATTTTTATTATATCTTTAATCTATTAAAAATTCTTTGCAATAATTTATTTAAAAATATGTATATACTTTAAAGTTTAATTAACATTTTTATTTGTAGTTTATTGAATTTCTTTGTAGATATTTTTATTTAAAGATACATTTTTAATAATTTATAAGCCTTTTTTAATAATTTTATAATAACTTTTTAAACTTAATTTGATCAAATTAAAACTTGCATGCTTAATAGAACAAACTAAATATTTTAAAAAGCTATAAAAATGATAATTATAGTTGAAAATTTCGATGCACGAGAATTTATTTTATATTTATATTGTAAATAATAATAATAATTAATAAAATAAATAAATATATCAGCTATCTCTATAATATGACCAAAAATAAGTATAATACATGATATGAATACTGTAAGTTTTAGTCATGTTAATATCATTAAAATTTCGATTTTTATTAATATGCTTAATTTTGTTGTCATTAGAATATTTCAATACCATTTCCTTTTAAAATGTTTTGAAAACGTGTACAAAGCATTATATGATTAATTTTAACCTACCTCATGCAAACATAAATTATTACTTTCTTCTATATGTAATATAGAGAAAGTATTGGATTCGTAAAAATTTTCGACCTCGGGTTTTTGATGAATTTACACGTTTTGAGAGCTGTAGAACACGATTTGACCATTTTTAGAAAATGTCTGTCTGTCTGTCTCTGTGTGTGTGTGTGTGTGTGTGACAAAATTTTGTGGCAACTGTATCTCAAGAACTACTGCACAGAATTTCATACAAATTGGTATGTAGTTGCACCTTGACATAAATTAGTGCCTATCAACTTTTGGTAAAAATTGTCTTACAGGTTGCGTTGCCATCCCGCTTTTTCTAAATTTTTAACATGGTGATATAGGACAAAATTTTGTATAAATGTGCATAAAGAGAATTATTTTTTAGTAATCATTATGAAATTTACAAGAATTATTTATAATAGAGATAGTCAACTGGGAAAAAAAATTTGTATGCGTAGGAACCTCGCCACCCCCCCCTGGGGGGGAAGTCCCCCCTCGAGGGGTGTAAATTTTCAAGATGGGTATCTTTCGAAAGGTCTCGTCAATACCTTTAAAACGAATGGTTGAACTATAAATCTGTGATAATTTAAAACAAAGTTATCGATTTTTTTTACTTTTAACAAAAAAAAAAAAAAACCTTAGAAAAAAATCGTTTTTTTTTTTTTTTTTTTTAAACGAAATTTAACCAGACTTGGTATTTAGTTGACCCCTGACATAAACTGAGGCTGATTAGATTTGGGGATCAATCGCTCAACAGGTGGCGCTGTGATCGTATTTTTTCTAAACTTTTAACATGGCAGTGGGGGGGGAGGGGGTGTAAATTTTCAAGATCGGTATCTTTCGAAAGGTCTCGTCAATACCTTTAAAACGAATGGTTGAACTATAAATATGTGGTAATTTAAAACAAAGTTATCGATTTTTTTTACTTTTAACGAAAAAAAAATTCGAAAAAAATCGTATTTTTTTTTTTTTTTTTTTTTTTTTAATATTCTTACTGCGTGAATTTGTATAGGAAAATATAGAAGAAAGTCTTGTGGTGGCCACAACATACTAGTTTTTTATTTTGGGTATAAAAGTTTCAAATAAATGTACAATTATATATATATATATATATATATATATATTTCTTTTATGTATTACATTTGTTTGTAATATATCATGGAAAGCTCTTATGATTTATTTTTCTTCTTATAATTTTTTACATTACTTTATGAAAAGTATATTATATTTATTCACTTACATATACATAGATAAAAATAAAGATATGATTTTAAAACATTAAAAAAAAAAAAATAGAAGGAGAAAGAGAGAGGAGGAGAAAGAGAGAGGAGGAGGAGGGAGGAAAATTAAATAGATCAAGCACAGCACCATTAAATTAATCTCAAGTAAAATAACATAAAAATATTAGAATAGAAAAAAAAATAATAATAATAATTTTTCACATTTCTTTTTTAAATAAACTAGTTATTTTTTCTCTTTTATGCAGATATTATATAGTTGCACATTACTGTAAATTTTCAAAGTAAAGAAACGTCTGAGTAAATAGCATTAAGAAAATTTGTTGTATTAATCAATATAATAATAATAAATGCCTAAAACAAATTGTAAAAACATTTTAAAATCTTGATGCAGCTCCAATACATAAAGTTTAAAGTGATTTGTTTTTATAATCTGAAAAAATTAAATATTTTGAACTTTGAACATATGTAGCGTGAAAAAAAGAATTTATGCTTTTTTCTAAATTTATGGTTAATTGTGGAATTAATAAAATATAAAATTTAGAGCTACATCAAAATATTTTATCTATTATATCATTATATGCCTATTCTGTTCCATGTACAGGCTAAAAGAAGTTTTAGATTTTTCGTTTTCAGTTTTAACTTGTATCTTGCCAAGTATAATTATTACCCTAGACACAATATA
This sequence comes from Salticus scenicus, assembly GCA_963930645.1. Classification (NCBI taxonomy): domain Eukaryota; kingdom Metazoa; phylum Arthropoda; class Arachnida; order Araneae; family Salticidae; genus Salticus; species Salticus scenicus. The sequence goes on from OZ005650.1 coordinate 43,623,022, forward strand.
TATATATATAGTATAAATATATATACATATATATATATATTATTTATTTATTTATTTTTTAATAAAGTCACAGTTTAAATTCTATTTTAATGTATTATGCATATTCCATTATGCTGCCTTCCCACAACTGAAAAGCGCACTTTTTCAGTACACACACACAAACACATAATTGTTTGCAATTTATTTACAATACTTTATATATTTGAAATTTATATTTGCAGTCTTTCGGTTAAGTTAATCATCCATCCAACATGAGAATGTTTATCTAATTGCCCAATAGATGGCGGAAGCATGCATTTTGAAACTTGTAGGTTGATTTTTAAGCGAAAATACTGTTCTGACTTCTGATTGGCTACAGCACGGAAGAAGAGTCTATAGGAATTAAAACTAGATAGGACAGCGAGCGCGGGAACATAAGCTTCCCTTTCCGCATTAATTCAGCCCAGTCCAGGAAAGCGATTCGATCGCCGCCTGGTGTAGTATCTTTGAAACTTATCGGAAGAAAGGGAAAGCCCGCCCCTTCGGCTTCAGTCATCCAACGAACGAACAGCCAGAAATGTAAAAACGCGCTGATTGGTGTATTTTCGAGATTTGGTCGCCCTCTATCTGTAAGATGAAAATTACTACCTTTCCGTAACATACGTAATACATCCTCTTTTAATCCGTGGGCTACAGCCAGGCTGTCTCTAGACGTCTGTTTCCAGAGGAAGCCAAACTCATAGATATAGTAATATATATAGATCTATCATCCCCATGTTATCGAAAAAAAATTTTGATGCCGAAAAAAAGTTCTAAAATCAGCCATTAGAGAGTATTGAAAAAAAGAATAAAAAGAAAAATAAATTTGAAACTGAATCTGGAGTTTTTCATTCACCTTTAGTAAATAAATTATTCATAAATTTTATTTATTAAATTTTCCGTGTGTATTCCTGTGTGTGATTTACTCGGAGAAAGGCTGCCATTAGAGTGACTTTTCCAGAAAAAAAAAAAGGTATAACTTTTTTCTTCTCGCTGATCAATCTATGTCTTATTACTATATCTATGGCCAAACTGGCCAGTATTGAAATTTACTCGCCTTTTAACTCTACTTTTTATTGAGCAGACGATATTTTCCCTTTTTCTTTGAAAATTCTTTTTAAAATTTTTATTTCACTTTAAAAGTTATTTTGCTTTGAATTTAAAAAAAAAAAAAAAAATTATAGCAAGAAATAGTAATTAGATGTACTTTAGAAGCCCTGGAAGTTATGCAAAATAAGGATTGTATTTCACAGGTAAGATTCCTTTTAATATTTTATTATTTCGTTCTTTTTAAGTAATTATTTTTATAAAATGTTTATAATTGCTATACTTAATTCTCTAAATTAATTAATTAAAATAGATTATGCCTTATATGATTTCAAAAATATCCATGATTATTTATGAGAGTTAAAGCGAGTATAAACAAACCGAAGTTAAACGCTCTTGAACTTTATTGGAAATTATTAATAACAAGGTAAAAATAAATTTCAGTAGCTGTTTCATTTTACACAAGTTTTTCTTGCTGTATCTTTTAATAATAATAATAATATTTATAATCAGAACAAAAAATCGCCAATAACGCAATAAATGCCAAAAAAGGTTATATTTTTCAACAGTAACGTGGTGTCATCTTTGCACCTTTTCTTATATTCCCTTAATAATGGAATGCTCCGTCCACTCTTATAATCATAGGGCGGGTTAAGGCTCTCGACCGATCCAATTGGTCGTAGAACAATGCGTCCAATGTAATGTGTTCCATGGACCGGTCGTGGATCAAATCGCCCAAGAATTTTTTCCGAGTTATTTAATCCATTTACTGACACTGGTTCCGCCATCCATCAAACGCGAATATGCATACAAGCATTTTTTTTTTTTTAATTATAAATACATTCATGCAATGGATTGAAATATAATACAATAATGCAAATTAAAATCCATCGAATATTATTTAAATTTAATAAAATAAAATTTTAAAATGCTCCTTGCTAACAATTTTTTAATTTTAAGTTTAACAAAATATTTTAAATATGTTTTGTACTGCTTTGCAGGGGTAGTGTAATATAAAAAAGTTAGGGGGTTTGTTGCAATTAAAATTTGTATCTAGATATTTAATTTAATTTAATACATTAAGTTATTAAAACAATTTTCTCTTATTTTTTATAAACCAAAATTTAACTAAGCAGTTAAATTTAAGATAAAAAATGTAAACCCATAATTAATTTAAATTTGGCCGTGAACTTACTCTACGAATCAATCTCCTGGAACAATCTCCGATGAACAGGAATTCTTCTAAAGGAACATAAACAAACAGATAAAAGGAATCAATAATAAAAAAAGGAGACTTACCAAACTTCAAGATAAGATGAAAATTTTATTACTTGATCATTAACTGACATTTTAGTGGTCACTATTACATATTATATATTAAATCATAGCTAACGAACATTTGAGTAATATTTTTAAGCGCTTAATTTTTGATGATATAATTTTGTTGCCGGGATGAGATATTATTTCAATGAGCACTTAATATAATCTTCAAAGATACGATCCATCATTTAAATGAAGAGCCTTCAGGTAGAATATGATGAAGATTTTCCTTGAAAATAACAGATTTCCGAAAGTAACGAACTTTCACCACAATGCTGCTAAGACTAATTCACATCTACGGAATTCAGTGGCATTTTAATGTCATTCTCGAAGCAATGGATCAGTGCTTCAAAATGGAAGTTGTACGTGCCCAGCAAGAACAATTCAGTGGTTAAAATCTTATAACTATTTAGATGAAAGCTTTTCAATGAGTTCATATCTGAAGGCACATCTTTAAAAAAAAACTGTAAAAAAATATTCATATCACTAGCTACGGCCTACGGGGTTGCGGTACGGCGACCCGGCCCGCAGGACGGGAAAGACGCCGGCCGAACCCTCCTTCAAATCTTCACCCTTACTGCTACTGCTCAACAGACGAAATATGATTTTTTTTTTTTTTTTTTTTTTTGCGAGATTCAAATTCTACTCCGAACTCTAAGCCAATCAGCACCTCGAGCGTGCAATCGACTTCGCATTTCGAATTCCGAAGATTGTTCCCACGCTCTTGAAAACGTCCAGATGGGGGAGTAAGTAATTTGATTACTTTAGCAGAACTAGGGAAAAAGACGCTACGGCGAAGTGAAATGAAAATGGCTGCATTTAACCTCCCAGAAAATACTAAAATTAGGAATAGTTATTGAATATGTTTTAATGATAAATAAAGATATATTCCACATTGACACATAATATTAATGCCAAATTTCATCATTAAAAAAAGCTGAATTACTTTAACCTACATAAAATGTTCAAAGGCTATTAAAATTTTAATTTAACTATTTATTTTTTAACCTAAGTATGATCGTATATCGCGATGCTTAAATATGGCGATTTTTTTTGTTTTTTAAATAGAATTTTCTTTTTTCGTTTTAAACGATAGATAAATATTTCTGAAATATCATTTTCTTTTTTAATTACAATTTCAGTGGGATATAAATGATTTTAAGGATGTTATGCATTTCTACAGCATAACATCCCCCCCTCTTTGGAAAAAAGAAATTGCTGTCAGCAAGCATATTAAGCAAGCATGTATGAAGTATCGAGCCTGTTAGCAGGAGCAGCAGTGATGAAATTACATACTTTAGGGTAAAATAACAAAATTTCAATTGTAAACACAAGAATAAATAGGAACAGTGAATGCAAAATATGCACACATTTGCTTGTAAATAAGAACAAAACATTACAAAAAAATATAGTAATATATATATCTAATACTTATACTCTAATATGAAATCACACAAACATTTATAACAAAATAGTAAATATCTAAGATTAGTGGTAAGTCATTGTATCCCTGTATCTGGAATGAACTCGTAAGAGTGTAGATTTACACACCAGCAGCATCAATATGGAAACTTTGGCACCAAGAAAAAAATATTTTTAACACTTTGTCTACTGTTGTACAGTCACCCCCCCCCCCCACAGAAAAAAAACGCCACCCCCACCTAATTTCGCCATAAGTTGTCGTAGAAACATGTGATTGGTACCAATCGATTTGTAATAACGTCTAGTTTATAATGGTATAGCTAGATTTTGCTTAAGAAGTCGTCTACATATTAAAACTGGCATCAACTTCATTTTTTTCAATGGTAACCCCCATTTTTTATAATTTATTTGAATTCTTTGGATCGAATCATCACGGAAAATGGTATAGTTTATATATTTTGCTCAATTTTTCATAGAGTTATAAGCTGTCAAAATATGAGGATGCTAATGTTAAATGAATATGACAAACATTAATTCATATCTTCCAAAATAATTATGATATTCAAATTCTGTTTTTTTTTTTTTTTTATATATATACGATAAAATGTAGTGACCCAAACATATTACATGCATATTTTTGATAAAAAAAACATTTTTGAATTATGAAAATTATTAATAATTTCATATTTGAAAAAATTATGAATTATGACCTATGTTAATTTTTGCATGAACGGGCATCATCAAAAACATGGGTTTCCAAATTTACAGCTCATTCCTAACATTATTTTATGAGTTACAGTGATATTTCATTTTTTACTGCTGTTAGGGGGCCATCACCTGTTATAATTTGTATCCTCTGTGAGTAAATATCTGTATATATTTTGACGAAAAACAATTTTTATTTATATTTTTGTTATTCTAATTGCTTTTTAAGCAACATTTCGACGTTTATCATACAAATTAGCTATTTTTTATAAAATTATCGCAATGCAGACGAGAGATTGTGAAAGAATTCCATAAAAAAAATGAAGCCCCGCCTCCATATTGCAGAAACAATATTAAAAAACTAGTTCGCATATTCGTATTTGACTCTATGTATAACGCTGGTACGCATAAATGTCAATGGCATTTAATACATCGAATGCTGAAGACAAAATTTAAATGATTTAATTGCAAATATGTAAAAAAATTTTGTTTTGTAATGCAAAGTTTTAGAAAATTATGTAAAGGTGTAGCTTCCGTTGCAAAAAGGAATATACACAGCTGCCAATATTTTAATTTATTCCGGAGTAATTTTAGCCCTGCTCTATTTCGTGCCACTTATTTTTTAAAAGTATTTTGTCATATTTTATTGAAATTATGTATTGAAGAAACTTTTTCTATAAAAAAAGTGGTGCGGAATAAAGGCGAGGCTAAAAGTACTCCGGAATAAATTAAAATATTGGCTGCTATGAATATACCCGATCCTGAAATGTCAAGTCTTTCTTCTTAAATGTTACATAACTTTTCCTAGTTTCTCACTGCTAAAATTCTATTTTAACTCAGTTGTCCCTCGTATTTTTATTTAAATATTGCAGGGTTCGTGCACTTCAAGTTAAATATCATAATTTAGGAAACGCGGTAAGGCGAGGATTATCGTTTGAAAGAGGAATACGCGTTTGTTTTCTTTTTTTTTTTAAATTATTATAATTAACATTAAATAATTTTTATAAGATTTTTTCAAAAGAATTTTCTGTTTTAATTTTGTTATGACATTTTCGCATTTGTTTACTGTACGTTTGCAAGCTTTGTGTTATTTAAATTTTATCGCATGACGTAACATAATATTAAATTTTTATTTAATGTTTTTTTAATACAAAATCAAACAGTGGAAGATTTTTTTTTCATTAAATATATTATTGAAACAAAGCGCAATATTTTTTATTTTCGATTATTCTAATCACGGCGTAAAATTCACATTTATTATGAGAAAACAATTTAAAACAATGTAATATGTCTTATTACTTTTAAAGATATAGATTTTACACATTTAAAATTAAGAATTCAAGTACAGTAGACGACTGCAGAACGGGGAATATTCGTTCTAGGCAATAGGAAACTGTTTTTTCTATATCCATATTTATTTTCATATGAATATACATAATAATCGTACTCTTTCTAGTGAAAGTATTCATATTATTTTGTTTATATAAATATGAATATAAGGAATATTCTTAAGAAATATCGTAAAACACGAATTGTGAAAGAAACGCCCACTGGAGGAGTTACAGATTTCCAAATGACGTGAAACTACGTCAGCAGTCGCGAAACTGTTAAATATTCTTTCTCAGATTTTAGTTTAAATCTTGTTATTTTTTTTTATATATATATTATCTATTGTTGGTTTGTACGCCTAAAATTAAATGTAAAACTTTATAGTAACACTTTCATGCGGGCTTGCTGTATAAAATAAAAATATACCCAACAAGAAGTAGATAATTCTTTTTCTTAAATATTAAACACTTTTTATTTTCTTTTTTTAACCGCTACTGATATTATTATCATTATTACTATTATTCTTTTAGCTTGGTATCTAGATTTTTGTAATTCAATATTGTAGGGTTCATATGATTCAAACTATTTAATTTTCTTCGTGTGAAGTGATATATTTACCTATTCAATGTTTAGCAAATAGAAACCAATGAAAATCTTTTAATTCATAAACTAACATAAAAAAAATTCGGCGAATTAAAATCGTTTTTTATTTTATAATGAACATTCCTGAACTTTTTTTCCGGTGTGAAATTTAATAAATAATGTATATTTTATGGTAGATCACGATTTATTTTTTCTAAATGTATAGACGGTCCCCTAACACATTTTCACGTGTAACTCTGGCTAGAATTGATTTAAAGTATATATATAGGTAGGTTTTCCGAATTGCTTTAATCTCAGAAATCTGAATATGAGGTCAAAAATAGGGGTCGTTATTGAAGAAAATGAAGTTTATGCCTGTTTTAATATGTAGATAACCCCTTATGCAAAATCTAACTACACCATTAAAAACTAGACGTTATTACAGATCGATAGGTACCAACCGCCTGTTTCTACGATAATTTACGGCGAAATTAGGTTCGGGGGGGTGGCGTTTTTTTTGGGTGACTGTACATTATAGATAATTTTTGAACATAATACATTTCAGCATTATTGTTTGTTATTCAACAATCATTCTTTATTTCAATGAATTGAAGAAATATTATGCATCAGGAAGTGACTCTATGGCTTATGATTTGATAATTATTGAATTCATCATATCTATATGATTGAGATAAAAAAGGATTGATGATTTATATTTATTTGGTTAATGGACAGTTGATAACACTGTAAGAGGTTCAACATAAAAAGGTCCAACCAGAAAATATCATTGAATTTGAATTTTTTAGTGCTAGAGGCCTATTTCAGTCGGTACAGCGTTGTCGAATTTTTATACGTCACTCTTAATAGTGCTAAGGGCCTATTTCAGTCGGTTTATTGAATAGGGATTTATTGAATGAAGTCCCCCAAGGCACAACTTTGACATGAGTCCCCCCCCAGTCCGAAATTTGACATGAGTCCCCCCCCAAGGTAGTGCTAGAGGCCTATTTCAGTCGGTACAGCGTTGTCGAATTTTTATACGTCACTCTTAATAGTGCTAAGTGCCTATTTCAGTCGGTTTATTGAATGGGGATTTATTGAATGAAGTCCCCCCAAGGCACAACTTTGACATGAGTCCCCCCCAGGCACAACTTTGACATGAGTCCCCCCCCCCAAGGTAGTGCTAGAGGCCTATTTCAGTCGGTACAGCGTTGTCGATTTTTTATACGTCACTCTTAATAGTGCTAAGGGCCTATTTCAGTCGGTTTATTGAATGGGGATTTATTGAATGAAGTCCCCCAAGGCACAACTTTGACATGAGTCCCCCCCCAGGCCCAACTTTGACATTAGTCCCCCCCCAAGGTACAACTTTGACATGAGTCCCCCCAAGGCCCAACCTTGACATGAGTCCCCCCCAGGCCCAACTTTGACATGAGTCCCCCCAAGGCCCAACTTTGACATGAGTCCCCCCCCAAGGTACAACTTTGACATGAGTCCCCCCCAAGGCACACTTTTGACATGAGTCCCTCCCAAGGCATACCTCCCCCTCATTGGGAAAAACAGAAAAAACGTTGTTTTGCGGCTATAAGACAGTTTGGACTTCCAACGTTATTTGTTACAGTATCTGCAGCTGAAACACATTGGTTTGATTTAATGAAAACTTTATCATGGAATTTAGATCGTCACGAATTAACTAAAGAAGAATTTGTCGATATTAACAAGTTTAGCAGTAGGCCTCTGGCACTAAATTAAAATCTGTCAATGTCAGATTTTCATGTTTTAAATAATGAAATAATGTCGTGTCTGTATAATTTTTTATTGTTATTTAGTTGGGAAAACTTTTTACCTTAATTCTGAAATAGTAGGAGGATGTTGACAATACAACATTAGAAAATTCTTACACTCATAGTAAGGAACCCAATTAAAATTATTTTAATTTAGTACACTTCATATGTTATTAATTTTGTAGTTCACATGTTAGCTGTAATCTAGTCACAGATTTACAGTTATCTAAATGTAACATACGAGACCTGCATTGGTTGAAATCTACATCGGCTAATTCATCTACAGCTTTTAAGTATGGAGTTATTTACATGTGAAAAAATATAATGAAGCGTTTCTTGTGAGAAATACTGTGCACAGATTTGAAACAAATTGTTATTAAATGTTTTCTCTTTCTTTCTTCTTCTTCTTTTTTTTTTTTTTTAATAAAGTTATGAAAATGTTTTTGTAGTTATTCTCTTGTTGATTCTGAATTTAGATAAAGTCTGCACTACCATTGGATGGTATAAAGCAGCTAATCTTGTCACTTCCGTTTTTATCATATCTATTTTTGTACCAAGTTGGCTATCTAAGAATTTTTTTTTTTTTTTTTTTTTTTAAATAGAATTTTCTTTTTTCTTTTTGAACGATAGATAAATATTTCTGAAATATCATTTTCTTTTTTAATTACAATTTCAGTGGGATATAAATGATTTTAAGGATGTTATGCATTTCTACAGCATAACAGGTAGTACTTGTCCTGATTTTCCTGAAATTCCTGAAAATTAAAAAAAGTCCTGAAATATCCTTAAATTTGATAAGTTGTCCTAAAATTCCTGAAATTTTCAACTATTATGCTATATATTGACATTCAAACCACCCAAAATAAGATACCCTCTGTATTGCCACGCTTTATTGTGATCACCAAATAAATAATCTTATACTATTAAGTGAGCAATATTTGTATATATATTTCACTGTTCTCGAAAACGGTAGCTCGGACAGTCACGAGATTTAACACAAAGGTGCCCCCCGAAGGATCATTGTGCACATCGAAGTCAGAATTTCGAATTTCTGTTTAGTTTTCTTTCAATTAATAAAAATATGAAAATAATAAGCTAATAATAGCAAAAAATTAGCCATTTAAATTTAATCCGTAATTTAATTGTTTCAAAAAAAAAAAAAAAAAAAAAAAAAAAAAAAAACGAGTTTATTTTTTTTCCAACAGGAAAATAAATACATTTATCTAAACATGAACAATACTACACACTACTGATCGCAGAGCTTCCAAATTTGGCATATAGGTACCTGGGACCCTGCAGGTGTGCACCTCATCGAGATTTTTTCGAATTTCGAATTTGAATTTTTTTAATTAATGTTTTTTCGATTTTAAACATTGGCTTTTATATTTCATTTTTCATGAATTTATTCTTCAATTGTAATCGTCTGCATATCTTAGCAACGGCTATATTATGCAATTTATTTTTTATTTAATACATTTATTTGAGGGCGAATCTTTTTTCTCTTTTTAATTTATTATATTTATTGAAAATAAAATGGTAATGTAGTAGAAAAAATTAAATATATTAAATTTAAAATTTAAAAACGTATTTATAACAGTTATGTTTATGCATAATTTTTGTAGTATAACAACAATTATTTTTCATTTGTTAATTTAATTTCTTTAAAAGTATTTTTTTTTTCTAATTTATAGTATTTGTCAGGATATAATGTTAGTATATAGTAGAAAGGATCAAACTGATTGGAATTTATTTGTTTTTTACTTTCCGAACACTATAGTGAGGAAAGTATTGTAATCATGTCAAAAATCCGAATTCGAGATTTTGATGTTTCTATACGTTTCGAGGTCCAACGAGTCCGTTTTCACTATTTTTAAGATGATGTATGTACGTATGTGTGTATGTATGTGTGTATGTCTGTGAGTGAACACGCTAGCGTCTAAACGCTTTGTTCGAATAAGCTGAAAGTTGGTACGTATATTGTAAGTCACCATAGTACGAACCCTATAGATTTCGGTGAATCTAGCACTTATAGTTTTTTTTACAGGGACACAAAGAAAAATTCTTTATCATTATGGCCAAGGGACCAAAATCTTAAAAGTGCGATAGCATCTAAACGCCTTATTCAATTGAGCAAAAACTTTTTACACATATTATAGGTCCCAGATACTCAATCTGTATAGATTTTGGAGAATCTAGCACTTATAGTTTTTTTACAGGGACACAAAGAAAAATTATTTGCCAAATTTTAAAAAGTGTGATAGCGTCTAAACGCCTTATTAATCTCAGGAAAGAATTTGTACACATGTTATAGGTCACATTTGAACCAACTGTATAGATTTTGGTGAATCTAGAACTTACAGTTTTTTTACAAGGACACAAAGAAAAATTCTTTATCTTTATGGCCTATGAGACCAGCGATAGCGTCTAAACGCCTTATTCAATTGAGCTGAAAATTTTTATGAATATTATAAATCACTGTTGCACTAACTATAAGCATTTTGGTGAATCTAGCATTTATAGATTTTTACAGGGACACAACGAAAAATTCTTTATCATTATGATCTAAGGGCTCAAAGTTCAGTAGCGTTAAATAAAACCTCGTGTGATATATGGAGAAAAATACTCAAACACACTGTTATGGTTTTCTCTTTTTTGTTTGTTTTCTCTTTTTTGTTTGTTTAGCAACTCCTCTTTCTTTATTTTATCTACAAAACTGTTAGTTACTCAATGTTCGGAAAGTCGAGTGGAGTCACTCCAGATTTTTATGTATTTAATTCCTTCTAAAAGAAAATCTACTTTTTAACACTTTCCAACAAGGTTGAAAAGTGTTTATGACTTCGGTTTGTCTGTCTGTCCGTCTGTCTGTCTGTCTGTCCGCGCTCTAACTCCCGTAAATATTTATGGAATTTCTTGAAACTGATATATGTTACTCAAGTTCACTATCGGACGGTCCCTATTGAAAATGGAGTTTATACCTCTACTGGTTTGTGTACAGGGACACCCGAAAATATTTCAAAGCATTGTGTTCTATGAGAGGTATTTCTATAAACCATAATTTCATACCTTTTCAGTAGACATACCTTAATGAAATTGAAATATGTTATTCAAGTTCACTATCGGACGTTCCCTATTGAAAATGGAGTCTATACCTCTACTGGTTTGTGTACAGGGACACCCGAAAGTATTCCAAAGCATTGTGTTCTATGAGAGGTGTTTCTATAAACCATATTTTCATATCTTTATTGTAGATATATCTTAATGAAATTTAAATATGTTATTCAAGTTCACTATCGGACGTTCCCTATTGAAAATGGAGTCTATACCTCTACTGGTTTGTGTACAGGGACACCCGAAAGTATACCAAAGCATTGTGTTCTTTGAGAGGTGTTTCTATAAACCATATTTTCATACCTTTACTCTAGACATATCTTAATGAAATTGAAATATGTTATTCAAGTTCACTATCGGACGTTCCCTATTGAAAATGGAGTCTATACCTCTACTGGTTTGTGTACAGGGACACCCGAAAGTATTCCAAAGCATTGTGTTCTATGAGAGGTATTTCTATAAACCATATTTTCATACCTTTACTGTAGACATATCTTAATGAAATTAAAATATGTTATTCAAGTTCACTATTGGATGTTTCCTCTATCAAATGGAGGAAATACCACCATCGGTTTATGTACAGAGACACTCAAAAGAATTCCAAAGCATTGCGTTCTAGGAGAGATATTTCTATAAATCAAACTTTAATAACTTTACTATCCACGAAGTTTTAAGAAATTGAAATATGTTATTTACACGCACAAAAGAATTCTTTGCATAGAATGTAGCATGATTAGCATTAGATTTACAGGGTGGCACAAAATATCCAGTTATATTAAGAGGTATTAATAAAAAATTGCTAGAATTGTACTTTCGTTTACGATAAGCGTTTTTAACACTTTCTAGCATTTTTTAAGTGTGAATATGATTTCAGTTTTGTGCATCTGCCTGTCCGTCCATCTGCCTGTCTGTCTGTCCGATCTCTAACTCCCGTAAATATTTATGGAATTTCTTAAAACTGATATATGTTATTCAAGTTCACTATCGGATGTTCCCTATTGAAAATGGAATTTATACCTCTACTGGTTTGTGTACAGGAACACCCGAAAGTATTTCAAAGCATTGTGTTCTATGAGAGCTATTTCTATAAACCATATTTTCATACCTTTACTGTAGACATATCTTAATGAAATTGAAATATATTATTCCAATTCCCTACTGGATGTTTCCTGTATAAAATGGAGGAAATATCACCACCGATTTATATACAGGGACACTCGTCAAAAGTATTCCAAAGCATTGCGTTCTATGAGAGATATTTTTATAAATCAAATTTTAATTACTTTCCACGAAGCTTTAGGAAATTGAATTATGTTATTTATCTGCACAAAAAAATGCTTTGCATAGAATATAGCATAATTAGCATTAGATTTACAGGGTGACAGAATAATATCCATTTATATTAAGAGCTATTAATAAAAAATTGCTAAAATATTACTTTCGTTTACATTGAATGTTTTTAACACTTTCTAACATTTTTAAGTGTGAATATGATTTCAGTTTGTGTATCTGTCCATCTGTCTGTCTGTCTGTAAGCTCGCGTTCCAACTCCATTAATTATCTATGGAATTTCTCGAAACTGATATATTTTATTGAAGTTCACTATCGGATGTTCCATATTGAAAATGGAGTGAATATCTCTTCTGGTTTGTGTACAGGGACACCCAAAAGCATTCAAAAGCATTGTGTTCTATGAGTGTTGTTATTATAAACATTATCCCTATGGAATTTTCTCCATTTAAAATGACATTAATAGGTCCTGTACAACTAGTTTGTTTACAGGGACCAAAAAAAAAAAAAAAAAAAAAAAAAATATGCCAATGCATTACGTTTTAGGACAGAATTTTTTGAAAATTATATTTAAAAGTCTTTCTACTGTAAAAATCATAAAAATATTGAAATTTATTGTTAATACTCTAAAATAATCTTTTGTATAGAATATGATATGATTAACTTTCTGATTTACAGGGCTACACTAAAATATTCAGAGAGATCAAAAGCTGTAATTATAATCTAATGGCTGCATTTTTTTTTTTTTTTTTTTTTTTTTGCGTTAAGCCTTTTTAACCCTTTCCAAAATGCCTAAGAGCAATTTTAAAATCAATTAGTCTATCTGTATATTTTTCAGTCCTTCTGTCTGTTGTGTGATAACGTAGGCAAAGAATAATAAAAGTTATTCGATACAACAATTACGTACAGTTGGAAAGTGTTACTAATCAATGCGTACTGCATGATTTTTCTTTCTTGTTATTTTATTTCATTACATTGGTCGGAATCAAATTGTAATACAGTGTAAATAGCATGAGCAATAAAATACTTGGTTCAAAAACTAAAATATTTAATAGACGCTGAGATACAGTTATCTTTAAAATTGTAGTTCTTAAATAATGGCAGACCAACCTATCGTCAATAAATACCCATATTGAAATACATTGGAAAGAGATTTCTGCAGGCAGTGGGAACCTGCTCCCGATACAGTGCGGGCAGAGAAAGAGCTGCCGTAGTCAGCAAATACCCGATGCGAGGTCTAGAGCGATTCCAATGTAATTATTTTAGTTTTCATTTATAATGTGATGTGAAAAATAAATAATGATCCAATTCTTTTGGAGATTCATTTAAATATAGTGGCCAGCGAAGCGGGCGTAGCCTGCTAGTAGATTAAAAACTTTGTAAGCAGCTTTGTTTCTGCACAGCTGCCTTTATGCTTACTTTTTATTTCCATTACCCAAATACCAAAGGTAATGGGAGTATTGTATTTTTGATACCAAATTTTCACCTGATTTCAGGGTTGAACGGTTTTTTCCATAGTGGAAAAAACCACTGGAAAAAACCTGGTTAAAACCGTCCCGGACAAAATACCGTTTTGTCCACTTTTGTCCACTATTAATTATTTGCGAGTACTAAATTAAAAATTACCTTTATTCTTTCCATATATATAAAACAATTCTTTATCATTATGTGTATGTGAGAGCTCGTGAAATACGGTCACCTGGTTGCCATTGGCGACCAATATTTTTTAAAACTAGTAATAATGTTTTCAACTTTAAGGAAACTTTTTTTTTTTTTTTTTAAATATATATTTTGGTGAAAGAATTGGTCCCAAAATTGGGCTCCAATTCTACTTCCGCTGTTTTGATTCCTGCTTCTCTCACCACTTTTTGAGACACTGTGTTGAATTAGGGAATTTACACATCTCCGTGCATGTTTCACAACTCAGTGTTAAATTATTGCACCGTTTCAGGGAATTGGTGTACACTGCTCCTGTCTGCACATGCTATCGACCTGGTGATGAATTGTTGTATCTGTGTAATGATGTATCATTGCCGATGGTGTATTGATTTAGTGAAAATAATAAAACCAGTTTCATGATGTTAAATTTAAACAGGTGTTTCCTGGTGTTAAAAAAAAAAAAAAAAAAAAAAAAAAAAAAATCATTCAAGCCCAATAAATAATTGGTTTTTAGTTGGTATAATAATTGGTATATAGAATCTTAATTTAATATTCAAGTAAATTTTAAAATGGAACAAAAAAAAAAAAAAAAAGTTGGAGAATATTTGTTTATGGGCTACCAGAATTTTTTGTTGGCGACCATATTTTTTAATAAATTCCTGAACCCTGTGTATGTGAATAAAATCAGTTTATAAATATTTCAAAATAGACATGCAATGTTAACAATATTTAATAAACAAATATATCTACAACCCCTGGCAAAAAGTATCCGATCACTGAAAGATGTGTCTAAGATACGTTACTATAAAAGGCTATTTTTCTAAAAATTTATTACATTTTTTAAAATAAAGTTTTTTATTACAAAAGTATCTTACTTTGTGACATGATAAAAAATAATACCATAAATTGCAATTAATTTTTACAATACAGAGGAAAATTAATATAAAGTATTCAAAGAAAAAAATGTCCGATCATCACATAACCGGGAAAAAAATATTCGATAAATTTCAATTTAAAACTTGGTTGGTCCTCCTTTTGCTCTAATAACTGCCTTTAAACGGCGGGGCATGGATTCAACAACCTTTTCACATAAATGTGATGGAATTTCCTTCCAGCTTTCCTTGATGGCTAGACGAAGTGCATTCATATTGGTCGGTCTTCTCTTTTCTATATTATTTTTCCAAACATTCCAAATATTTTCGATCGGATTAAGATCAGGACTATTTGCAGGCCAGTTCAGAGTCTTTATTGGAGAATTTCCGTTTTTATTTAAGAAATCCTTGACCCGTTTACCTCTATGGCAGGACGCATTATCATCTTGAAATAGGAAATCGGAGGAGTCACCAAACGCTTCCTCGATGCTAGGTATCAAATAATGCTCTAAAATGTTAACATATACTTCTGAATTGATTGTTTGCAACACTATACACAATTTACCAACTCCTTGAGATGTCATGCAACTCCACACCATAAATGAAGGCTTATATTTAGCTTTAGTTTTTAGGCAATCTTCTTTGAACTTTTCATCAGCTCTCCTCCACACAAACATTCCAGGGTTATCCCCAGTTCCTAGACAAACACGAGATTCGTCACTGAAAATAACCTTCTTCCAATCATCAGAAGACCAGCATTTGTATTTCTTGCACCATTGAAGACGATTTTTCTTGTGTTTCTTAGTCATATATGGCTTGGTTTTGGCTTTGCAGAAGTGATATCCTTTATTATTTAAACGATTTCGCACTGTACGTGCACATACCTTTACTCCATACTTTGACCACTCGGCATTCAGTTGTTTAGACGTACACCTTCGCATAGATTTGGCAAGATCAACTAATTTCCTGTCTTGTCTACTTGATGTTACTCGTGGTCGACCGCTTCGAGGCAGATTTCTTACATCATTTCTTAAGCGATATTTCTTCCAAATTTCGCAAACAGTACTTTGAGCACATCCAAATGTCTTAGCAACCTTTCTTTGGGAAATTCCGCTTTTTAAGCGTTTAACAATCAAAAGTTTTACA
This sequence comes from Salticus scenicus, assembly GCA_963930645.1. Lineage (NCBI taxonomy): Eukaryota > Metazoa > Arthropoda > Arachnida > Araneae > Salticidae > Salticus > Salticus scenicus. Next base: position 43,639,301 of record OZ005650.1, read on the forward strand.
TCATTAGATAATTCTCTCTTTCGAGCCATACTTCAGCAGATGCGAAACTAACTTGTAACTTTCAAACTACAATTTGACCTTTTATACCGTCTTCTTCGAACTTGAACGCATGCGCCGAGTAAAAAAAATTTGCATATATCATTTAACTGTGTTGCTTTTGTTTGCGATCAAATACTTTTTTCTCCACACAATGATGATCGGAAATATTTTTCCTTTGTGATTCAACGTATTTTCTCGTGTAAACTCTTAACTGATATTGTAATTTCTATTACTATTTAATAGAATTTGACAAAATTAGTCATATTTCACAAAAGCATACTCATAGGTTTGAAAAAAGTTTGAATTTGTGAAAAAATAACCTTATGTTTTAACGTATCATAAGCACTGTTTTCGGTGATCGGATACTTTTTGCCAGGGGTTGTATTTATAAGGGTGGATTGGATGCAAAAGTGATAGTTTATAGTTAAAATTTTAATTCCCCTCTTCCCCCCCCCCCACTGCTTTCAACTACATTGTCATCTCCTCCCTCATAGTCATAAACACCTTTAAAAAATTTGTTATTAAGCATGATGAAATCAATGATTCACATATCTTTCATGGAATTTTTTACTTTCTGAAAATACATAGGTGAGGAAAGTATTGCAATCATGACAAAAATTTGACTTGTGATGTTGGTGTATCTACATGTTTTGAGGCTCTATGAGTTCATTTTTGCTATTTTACGATAATGTATGTATATCTGAGTAGAGTGAACACAATATTGCCTAAATGCTTTGTCCAAATGAGCTAAAAGTTGGTGCATATGTTATAAGTTATCGTAGTACAAACTGTATACATCTTGGAGAATCTAGCACAGTTTTATTTATTTATTTATTTTTAACTAGGACAGATAAATTCTTTATCATTATAGTCTATTGGGCTCAAATAATTTAAAGTGTGATAGCATCTGAATTCCTTATTCAGTTCAACTGAAACTTTTATACGCATGTTATCAGTCACTGTCGACTGAATCGTATAGATTTATTTTGGTGAATCTAGCATTTATAGTTTTTTTACAGGGAAATAACGAAAAATTCTGTAATATTATGGCCTATAGTCTGAATTTATTTAAAATGTGATGGCGTCTGAAGCCTCATTGATTGAGCTTTGAATTCATAAACAAATTATAAGTATATGTCACACAAACTGTATACATTTTGGTGAATCTAACACTATTGGTTCTTTTACAGATACACACAAAAGAATTTGCATGCATTCCGTTCCATTAAACAATATATTATTTGGGAGCAAATAATCAAACACTTATTATAATTTTCTCGTTTGTTTATTTAATGACTTCTCTTGAGTTATTTTATTTAAACAACAGTGAATTACTTTAATGTTCAGAAAGTCGACTGGAGTCACTCAACATTTTTATTATTTTTCTTTAAGTTTCTGCATATTTATCAAATTGATTAAATATATATACAGTCATACACATATATGTCACATTTATATTATTAAAGACATTACTTTTGTGAAAAATAAATAACTTTTCTATGTGGAAGTAAAATTTAATTTTGTATTTTTTTCATCTGGAATTTCCATTACCAAGTAATATTTTTTTAATAAGAGTATAAAATATATTTTAATAAGAGTATAAATAAGAATATAAAATTATTAAATAATTAAGCATGTAAATTTGATTTTTTAAATTGTTGGATTGAAAAGTGACATGTTGGTATTGCAAATAAAATGTTATATAGAAATGAAAGCTTTGTTTTGAAAGGACTTGTGGACATAAATTGATAAAAACATTTTATCTACATTTATGAGTTTTTTTTTAACCTAGCATAGAAATGTTAAATAAGATATTTCCAAGTTAAGTAAAAATAATAACAGGAGACTTGGCGTTGGTATATTGAAACCTGAATAAACTACTACGTCAGAAACGGATAGATATTTTTCAAAAACAGATATTTCTCTTTGGCGTGTCTAACGTAGTAGTTTATTCGGGTTTTAAGTACAAAATAGCAAAGAAACAACTTAAATTATTTTAAACTTTTATTGAAAATAGTCTCTTTCGAAGGGGGATAGGGGCGTTGGGGGGGGGGTTAAGTTATTCTTCATTTTTAATTGTCAACATTATGTACTGAAGATAACTCAACATTGGGCACGAAATCTTTTTCCGAATAAACAGCCGTATCTATTTCTTTTGTTTTTAAGGATTTAGATATAGTGTTAAATAACTTTTTTTTCCCTCTTAATATCCAGTATGATAATGTTATAATAGTCCACCACAATAGATTTACTTTGTTACATCTACAAACTGTAAACTAATGTAATTAGCATTTTCTTCATGATTTTTTTTTATTTTTTTGTCGTGATTAAAATAAAATTATGCTTTTCATTAATCAAATTATTAATTTTTAATAAAATATTTCTATTGCTAAAATTGTAATTTAAAGTTAAAATTGCAATTTATTGTTTTAACGGAATAATTTTATGCACTGAACAAGTACAGTTCAGTGGATTTTATTTTGTCCAGTTTCATGTGGTTTTTTCCACTTTTGTCCAGGTTTTTTCCACTTTTGTCCAGCGTCCTGGACTTTTGACGAAAAAGTGGACGAAATGACAACCCTGCCTGATTTGCATGTTTTTAAGGTCTCCCGATATATAAAAAAAAAGTAGTTTTCAGTAATTGTTCAGTATGCATGTATGTGTATGAAGAATCTTCTGATTATCATATCTCCTAAACTAATAAAGATAAAATGACAAAACTTAAGAATTGATACTGGTCTGATGTACAGATGCTTTTTCCAACTCTTACTGAAAATTGCAAAATCGGAAGTAGGGCATTGAAAACCAGTAGTAAGACTGTAAGTGCATATCTCAAAAACAGCTGTAACAAATATGTAATTTTGGATGTATTAATTGGTTAGTTCAGGAAGATTGATAGGTGTCCTATATAAATATGTCAATTTTAGGTCTTACGAGTGTGTTTCTTAAACTTTAAAATAGTGATTCAGATGTTTCATTCTTAAGCCATTTTTAATTTTCTTGTATGAATTAAAATGCACACTAATTAATTTTCATTTATACTTGCCATTTTGTTTTATATTTTAATCATAAGTAAAATTTTGAGTTATCATCAAAATGCAGTATGATATAAACCCTTTCAAAAACTGGACGTTTTTCACTATTTAAATAGAATTAGCTCATATAACTCATGCATAGTAGATTCATGGCGTTTCGCTTATGTAGGTAGACTAGTAATCTTGTCCTGAAAATGTCCTGAAATTTTTCAAAAATATATGTCCTGAAATTTCAACTTATGCTAGTACTACCCCTGGCTTTGTTAATTTATCTATGAGTTAATTTTTATAAAACATTTTTATGTTTGAATACTAAATATTTGCATGAATTTTAGCATTCAAACATAAAAGTAATTAACAATATTTAAAAATCAATATTTAATTTGTATTTAAATACAACTAGTTGGCATAGGTGGACTCTGCTCAGTTCCCCATCATATTTATGTTCTCATAAATTTCTAGTTTGAGAGATATAATAATCATGTTAAAAGAAATGAATTTGACAAAAGCTTGATACAGTGACAGAATGAAAACCCCGCCTAATAGGCTATCCACCGTTCACTTCGATATATTTATCTTATTCTAATCTATTAATTTATTTTATTAGGGTCAATTTCGTAGTTTAGTTTTCATGATATTATTTTCAATGCAACAATCGTATAATGCATATTCATATGGAAATTTTTCAATTTTTTTATATTGATAAAATCGTAAATTACGAAATTTTCCTATTAGAATATTTGTATTCAATCATGTTCAAACAAATATCATAAATGTAATTTTGAAGTTGTCTAACGTATTTATGATCCTCAAAATGGAAGTTTATGCTCAATTTTGCCTTGTTCTGAAATGTTAAGTAAATCGTAAATTCCAAATAACTTACGAATTTTTTAAATTGGAAAAACCATAGCCTATGATATTCATGCCAGTATCCTAAATAACATTTAGAAAGTGGTTTGACATCTTTACGATGAAAATATCCCTCAAGATTGACGTTTATGTGAAATTTTGCTCTATTCTGCCATGTTAAGAAATTCGTAAATTTCCAATAACTTACGAAATTTTTATATTGGAAAATTCACAGTCATTAATATTCATGCCAGTGTTCTAAATAATATTTCAAAAGTAGTCTGACATCTTTACGATGAAAATATCTCTCAAAATTGACGTTTATGTGAAATTTTGCCCTATACTGTCATGTTAAGAAATTCGTAAATTTCCAATAACTTGCGAAATTTTCAAAGTAGCATATTTATAGTTACTGATGTTCCTTCCGGCATCAAAACTGATATTTTAAAACTGATCTGACATTTTTACAGTAAAAAGTTTCCATTTAATGCACGCTTAAGTGAATTTTTGTCCTATTCTCCCAGGTTAAGAAAATCGTAAATTTCTAATAACTTGCGAAGTTTTTTAATTCGAATGTTCCAAATAAATAGGGTTCTTGCCAGTATCGAAAGTAATATTTTAAAACTGATCTGACCTCTCTGCGACAATTTGTTCTTGAGATATCGTGTACACAGACTAACAAACTAACGGACTTACACACTAACAGACTAACAGACTAACAGACACCATAGAAATTTTGTCATTTTCGGATTCCTCACACCTAAAAACGTGTAAAAAGTCAAAAAATCGAGGTCGAAAATTTTCACGATTACCTAAGTTCCCCATACCTATAGTATGATGGGGAACTAAAAAAAAAAAAAAAAAATCATAAATATATTAAACATTTAAAATATTATTGATTGAAATCATAATTAATTGAATTTACAAACCGATCAATGAAATGATAATTTAAAAAACTGTTTTTTTTTTATCATTATTATTATTATTGATTTAAATCAAAATTTAAATTATATAATTTTTTTGCAATGTGTAATAGTTTCATATTTCTTACCTTAGATCATAATAATAAAACTTGATCCTACTTCTTATTTACCTCAAATATTTGAATGCAAAATATTTGCTTTAAATTTCAGCGTTCCAACTTAAAAATATTTAACAAAAATTAGCTTGAGAATAAATCCATAAAATATTACTTAAAATTGTTTACAATATATTGTTAAAATACAATAATGCATAACTGAAGGAAATAATTAAAAAAAAATTGCTGGAAAATTTTCTAAAATTAAAATTTTATTGTTATTATTATTATTATTTTTTTTTTTTTATAATTTTCGAAAAAGAATTATATAATTGATATTATTGTATCTCAGTGCATATGTACCCAACTATGCAGAATAGAAAAAAATAGATATGAATCTATAGACCGTGGCGCTAAAAATGTCATTTAAAAACAAGTTCGTTTCAACTTTTCGGGGGCAATCTGAAAATGTTGGCAATATATTCTTGTTAAGATAGGTAATTAAAATATCAAATGTTCTGGAAGTAAACTTTGCACATAAATTTGGAAAATTCATTCCAATTTGAAGGAATTGAGTTTACATTTAGGATGCTTGTTTAAAGCTGTGTGCAATATATTTCTGATAATATTGTGATTCATTGAATAAATTTTAAAATATCTTGCAGTCAGGTGCTAAAATCATATTCCTGAGAAAAAAGGCTAAAAAAAGGATAAAATAGTAAAAACTAGCGGATCTGCAGATCAGGAGCCTCAACGTCCTATATTCATCACTCATTATTCATTAGATCATTGTTATTTCTTATTAATCCCAATTACATCTATCATCATCATCATCATCATCAATTTCAACCTTTATCAATCCACTGCAGGATGAGGGCCTCTTCTAGGTGATTCCAATATGTCCTGTTTTCTGCAATTCTTCTCCATACTCTTTTCTAAACTTCACAATTTTATATCTTCAACGACACACTGATCTCTTTCTCGGTCTTTTGTTTTATCTTGGTATCCAAAATAAGACTGGTGGTCCATCTATCATAATTTCTTCTGGAAGAGCTCAACCCAGCTCCATTTTAACTTAATTCTAGAAATAACATCAGTAACATTGGTTTGCTCCCTAATCTAATACAAGTGTTTCGTTTTCTGTCTCTTCGGGTGAGTCTTAACATGCATCTCTCTCTCTCTTTATAATATATATGTATACATATATATGACGACTCGCTACATAAACATATACATTTCTGACGGGGCTAGCACCCCCCTTCAACTTTTCATTGTGTATCTCTGTCTATATCTATTTCTCTACATATGTATATTTATATATTTTCCTCGAAAAAGCCTTCTATTAATTCTTTGTAAATAATAAAAACTTGTACCAAATTTCATGCAAAAAGACTACATAACATATCGGAATTATTTTGTGTAACCCTCTAAACTAATTATCAATTCTATTCCAAAATTTTCCATAGAAAAACATGCTTTTAAACATTCTAATAACATTTCATTATTTTTAGTGTAACCATGTTAAAATACATTTTTAATACATACCGTCTATAGACCATAATGGTACGATATTCTTTTATGTGTTCCTCAAAAGCAGCCACCGTTATTATATACACTAAAAATGACACACCTAATTAACTATAACTCACTTATATTTCAACCTAATTTGACATGATTTGAATCATTACAGAATATCATCAGAATTCTTTTGTGTGGTCCTGTAAATAAATTTAGCTTATACATACCTTTTTTTTTTTTTTTTTTTTTTCATTTTTTTAGAGCGAGAAAACATGCTTTTATAAATATGTTTATAATATATGTGAATTCCACTAAATGCAGCATAAACACGTTAAAATGCGCTTAGATAAAAATTTGCCATAGATTCTAATGTTATGAAATTATTTTGCGTTTCTCTGTAAAAGAACACCAGTAAAAACATTTCAACTTATTCTATGTTTTTTCAAGAATAATTGTTCGAAATTTAACAAAATCTGGATGATTACATGACATCGTCGGAATACTTTTGTATGGTCCTGTATATTAATTATGAAGCCTAAGCACACATATTTTCTACAGAAAACATAAATTTAAGCATCTCAATAATGTACGATAATTTCATTTCGTTGAATGCAGATTAACAAAGTTAAAATTCGCTTAAACGAAATTCACCCCATAGGCCGTAATGATAAGAAAAACTTTGGTGTGTCCCTGTACACGATCCATGAATAATCTAGACATAAAAGATTACACAGATATTTTTATACACAGTCTGAACATGTATACCTATTTGCAAGGCAATCGGGGATTTTTGCGGCCGCTATCGCGGTACATGCAAGTTCTGTCCATAGGCCGTAATGATAAGAAAAACTTTGGTGCGTCACTGTACGACTGTACACGAGCTACAAATGGAATACACATCTAAAAGTATACTATTTCCGTATGGTTCATGAGCATGTGTACCAAATTGCAAGCCAATAGCGTGATTTTTGCGGCCGCAATCACGCGAGAAACACACACACAAACAGAACCCAAAATCTTTTTGAGTCTCCATATGGAGGCCTCCACTGACGCTTCGGTAATAATTTAGCTACATGTCAGAGTAAAACTTACTGTGTAACACTTTCTATGGTAACCTATGCTGTTGTCTAAAGGCAGTTTGGAGAGCTCATTAATTTGAAAAAGAAGCAAATCGGTAGATATTTTTCTTTCACGAACATTTAAAACTTTCCACTGATCAGCAAACAATCTCACTTCAGCCCAGCTTATTTGAGAAAAACACGTCACCTTTGAATGTATATTATCTCCGATGTGCAAACAATAAGTAATTTCTTCTATTATATTACCTGTAATAATTCTACTTAAAAATAAAGGTGAAAAAAGTGATAACAGAATTCGATCAAATACGCAAGATAATGATGTCGAGAGATACTTTACATATTATTTGAGAAAAATACTACATTTTTAAATTTATTTCATTCCCGATATACAAACAATGTCATTTTTTTCTCATATTATATGAAATGTAAACATAACTTAAAAATACACGAAAAGAAAGCAATAGTGGTTTGGTTTGGTTTGATGAGTACTGAGATTTATTGCTTGCCTCTAAGGCCGCTTATATCTCGAAAAATCCACACCACAAGGGTTTACAAGTTTTTATTATACAAGTACACAATATTTTGAAGACATAGGACAACACAAACATCCATGCCCGCACCAGGATTCGAACCTGGGACCAGTAGATTCGGAAGGCAGCGTCCTACCGACCGAACCACCTGGCCGGCGAGCAATCCGCGTTTGTAATGATCGATAGACGGCGCTTTGTGAACACTGCAGTTGTTAGTAAACATAGCCACGTGTGTTCCATTAGTGTTCCTTTGTTATTCTACTTAATATTCGTACTATAATTTCTCCGCCATTACATTATGGAAAATTGATTGCTTTTGGAAAAAATACTTCAGTTTATTCAAAGTTCGATCGGAAGTAGATTTTTAACTGAAGTTGAACAAATATTAATTTCAAATCATCTGATTAATTCTTTACTTCCATTAGACGAAGCAACTGAAATTTTAAATTTGTCATTTGGAAATAAATGGAAGCTCAATTCTGGATTTCTTGATCCTTTGGAGTTACACTGTGGCACACAAAAGTATGTGTTATCTTTTTTACCGTATTTATTCATTTTTATTCAATAAATATATGTGAAACTAAATATCGGCAAGCAATGGCGGCTGTATGGAATTCGAATTAAACCATGTTTATTGTAATTTCACCTTAGCCCACCAGAGGGCGAGCATTTCATTACAATCGCGGATAGTAGAATTGGATCAAAATGTCAACAATATTCAAGATAATGTAAACATAAATAAACGTAAACAAAACATATCAAATGCTAGCGCGCGCACTAAAAGCAGCCGTCATTGGGCTAAAAATATCAACGGAAAGGAAATTACTGTCGTGATTGGAGGATAAGCAAATGAATGAGTAGAGAATGTGACTATATCTAAGTGTAAGTAGAATAGCAGGACCGCAGAAATGTCCAATTTGCAGAATTAATTTAATCAATTTTAAAATAATGTGCACATCTTCAGACCAGAACATTGCAAATTTGTAGATAATAGAATATTCTTTTAATTTTAACATTAATTTTAAATTGCCCCTCGATGATTGAAACGGACTTGAACGATATCAAGCTATGGCCCACGGCCTACTATCTTTTTTTTATTCATAGTTAAATTACATTTTTAATTAATGAATTAAATTTTTCTTTAACTAATTAATTCTGTAATATTTTAGAGCTAATTTCAAACTAAGCTTACAGAAGGCAGCACTGATTTTGATCCAATAGAGGGATCGGAGTTGTTCAGCCTCTGCTTTCGACCGGTCATGAATCAAATGTCTCAGGGCCCAGTTTGATCTGCCGAAGAGTTCCAGAGGCTGGACTCACCCATACATATAGTTATATAGATCTACAGTTATATAGATCCCCATGTTATCGTGCAAAGATTTTTGATGTCGAAAAAAAGGCTTTGGAATTAGTCATTATGTGGTATTGAAAAAAAAAAAAAAAAAAAAAAAAAAAGGAACTTGAAACTGTGTCCGGGGTTTTTCATTCACCTTTAGTAAATAAATTATTCATAAATTTTATTTGCTAAAATATTCGTGTGTATTCACTCGGGGAAAGACGGCCATATTTTGGTAAAATCGCTGTCTTTTCCCAAGTGAAAAGGAATAACTTTTTTCTCTCCAATGATCAATTTATATATTATTACTATACCAATGCTTATAATATGATTAAGGTTTATGATTAAAACTCGGCAGTTGTAATAGAACCAATAAAATAGAACGTTGATGAATTTTCAAAATGTCGAAATATTGCGTGTCTTTTAATTCTTCTAATAAATATATGAAAAAAAATGGGATAAGTTATCATAAAAGTAAATTACATTTGACTAAATTATGAAAAATATAATTTTTATAATCAGTTGCTTTGTTATTACTATGAAACAAAAATTGTTTTGATTTTTAATGGAATACTTTTTTAGAAGTTTGATATTTTTTAAGATTTTATATTAGTAAGTAATATAGAATTTTTAAAATTCTTTTAAATATAGTTAGCAGCGGTGCAGGTAAAGGACGTTAGTTTTAGTATATAAAAAGAGTTTAACTTTAAATATTAACTAAATTAATAGATATAGTTAAAAAAAAGAAAAATGAATTTGAAACTGTATCTGCAGTTTTTCTTTCTCCTTTAGTACATAAATTATTAATAAATTTTATTTGCTAAATTATCCGTGTGTATTCACACGGAGATTATCTATGGTAACAGATAAATAAAGTGGGGGTAGGGATTGAAACTGTAATTACTAAAACGTGTTAAAACAAGTAAAAGCTGCAACGTCAGGAACGCGAAAGAGAAAAAATTGGGAGGCAGACAGCTGTTTCGGTAGCATTTAGCGTACCGACTTCAGTGGATCTGCATGAGTGACATGAGATCAGTGCATGAGTTAGCGTACCGTCTTCTTGCACTATAAACGGTGCGCTAAATACTACCGAGAAAGCTGTCTGTTTCCCAATTTTTTCTCTCTGGCGTTCCTGGCGTTGCAGCTTTTAATTGTTTTAATAATCCAGCGCCAAGGCTCCTTTCAATATTTACTAAAATATGTATTTCGTCTACATATGGCGCTAAGGCTTGAACCACACGTTCAATCGCCATGCGAAATGATGACATCACTGACCGTCCGTGGGGCCAAACAAAAGATTTCCTATGTTAATTAGAGCTCCTACATATATAGAAGACTTAATGTTAATCGTTCACTGGATTTTTTGTAAGAAAGTATTTCCGATTTTATGCCTATAATTGGATATAATTGTATATAAGTTATTGTCTACATGTGTTAGATTGAGTTATTTTTGCTGTAAAATTGATAAAATTTTAATTTTAATTTCAAAACTCTAGAAGCAAAAGGGCGAACTTCCATTTTCGAATGTAAATATAAACATTTCCTTTCAAACTAATAAACTAATTAAAAGGAAAATGATAAATATTCTATCATAATTTGAAGTCAAATTTGTTTTCCAAAGTCTAAATAAAGTATCTGATATAAGGTAAGCCATCAGGATAGTATAAGCTACTAATATGTTGCAGCGGAATGGATTTGATATTTATCGTCCTTGAAGAAAAAAAAAAAAGATCGCTAAACTATCTGGCAAACAATTATCTTTCAAAAATCATGGTTATTTAAACAACGTATATTAAGAGAACAGTCATTAATATGAAACAATAATTCATGCCATTCGTATTACGTTTTTGATCGCCAAATACAAAAAACGCCAATAACGACAGAGTTTTGAAATTTAAAATTAAAATTTTGTCAATTTGACAGCAACATAATTTAATCTAATACATGTACACGATAACTAATTTATACTTATACCCAGATATAAGGATTAAAATCGGGAAATAATTTTCCTTAATTTTCTATAATGCTTTACAAAAAATCTAATGGATATAACATAGGAAATCTTTTGCTTGGCCCCACTGACGGTCAGTGATGTCACACTTCGCTTGCGTGTGGCATATAGCATAGGAGTCTTAGTATAGCATATACACCACTTGACGTTTTAATTCAAAATTGTCAGACAACTTGCTTTCGTCAAAATTAAAACTTTATGTAAGTAAAAGAGAAGTCAAAGACTAGAATGCTTCATCATTCACAGCAAACGTAAATTGTATGAAAATTTAATTGTAAAAATTACTGTTGGCAGTTTAAAACAGAAATTAAAATTTTATGATTTGGTGAAAAGTAGCATTATAAAGTAAAACAAGCAAAAATTGCATGCAAATTTAAATCTAAAAATGTCTTTTTTTTTTTTTTTTTTTTTTTTTTTTTGTCAATTTAAAATGGAAAATATGATTTGGTAAAGTACCAGAAAGTTTTATTATTATTATTATTATTATTATTATTATTATATATATATACACATATTCTTTTTTTTTTTCAAAATTAAAATAAATATAGCTCAATAATATCTTTACATTCTTTTTTTTTTTTATTTAAACTCAAAGAAATATTTAAAAATAGAGCTAAACCTTCAAAAAATATAAGACATAATAATTTTATGTAATGATTTTGTTAAAAAAAAAAAAAAAAAAAAAAAAAATACAATTACAATTATTTCATATTTATAAGGTGACCAAACGTCCTCGAATGGTGAGAACAGTCCTCATTTTTCGACCTATGTCCTCAGCAATTTGAAAATCATTTTAGGACAAATGTCCTCGAATTTACAAGTTTGTTCTCAAATTAAAGCATAATTTAGCTCTGTCCTTGAATAGCCCTTCAATTTGAGGACGCTGCGATGATTTGTCCTCGAATTGGGTTTCAAAAATTTGGTCACCTTGCATATTCATAAAATTTATTAGTTACTTTTCCTCTGTATTTCATTCCTTTCAGCTATTGTGATCAGCTAATTAGCGATCTAACGTAATAAAATATAATTTCCAGATTCTTTATAGCTTATAGCTACAAATTTTAAAAGCCTATGTTTCTAAATAAGTATTTAGAAACATAGGATTTTAAAATTTGGAAGTTCGCCCTTTTGCTTCTAGAGTTTTGAAATTAAAATTAAAATTTTATCAATTTTACAGCAAAAATAACTCAATCTAACACATGTAGACAATAACTTATATACAATTATATCCAATTATAGGCATAAAATCGGAAATAATTTCTTACAAAAAATCCAGTGAACGATTAACATTAAGTCTTCTATATATGTAGGAGCTCTAATTTGTTAGAGCTTTTATTTTGTTAGATATGAGATTTGAAATTTTTTATTAAAAATAAAAATAACAGAAATAAAAAATTCTATGCATTATGTGCTTTTTCTTTTTCCATTCTTAAGTGTGAGTGTAGTATAATTTATTAATTTGGTTTTCTTATTCCTTCACAATATGGAGATAAATCGTTACATTTTCCAACGGTAGATGGCAGCACTACAAAAGTATCTAACAATTTCATAATCAACCAATGAATTGGCTCTAATCAGCAAAGGTATAGTGAGTATAAGTAATAGTGTGCCGTTCTACTGATAATCCAATGCAAAACCAGTTTCTTAAAAAATCCTGCATCTAGGCGGCGCCACTGTTCCTTCTTTGGCAAAACATTGAGGGATATTTAAATTTTAAGCGTATATGACAGCATTGTTTACTTCTTGTTTGAGGTTTTGTTTATTAATATTTAATGTTTCCAAGGTATGAAAATGATAAAAATACTCGACGTAAGCGACAAAGTCACTGCTTTGATCCAGGATGCAGCAGTAGATATTCAAATTGCAAGAAAAAAATTTCGTACTTTAATGCACCCAACGATATTGAAATGCTAAAGAAATGGAAACTAATTAATTCCAAGAGCGGATAAAAGCTAATGTAAGTTATATATGTATATATTTTTTTGTTTCTATTAGTCATTTTTTTTTTATTATGAACATATCAATATTAGTATTTATATATTAGTTGCAAGCTTGAATTTTGTGGAAATTGATTGATTATATTAAAGACTTCCCCATTGCAACACATTTTGAAATATTATTCTTTAAGTTTAATTTAATCAGAAATAGATTATATATATCACATTCCGGTTATTGCATCAAGAACAGCTTTGTGACTGTTTCTGTGCCAGCTTAATATCTAAAATATTTTTGTGTTAAATATTTTCTGTTTTTTCTTGAATCTGTGTTAAGTCTAGTTAAGAATATAAATAATGTAAATAGTAGTATTTTATTCTAACTCTCAAGTTTCATTTTGTCATTTTACTTAAAATTTATTTGTACTGAATATTAAATGCTTTTTTCACCACTCTTAATTATAACATTTCTTTTGCAAACAGTTCAATCAATTCTTTTCCAGCGTTTATATATATATATATATATATATATATATATATATATGCGTGAGTGTGTTCATGAAAAAATAATGAGTGTATTCATGAATAAATAAAAAATAAATAAACTATTTGACATTTGCATCTATTACTAATGGTTTTTTAACTACTTATTACTGTTATTTTTTATTATTACTATTCAAAAAGTATTTTAAACTTTAAAAGTAAACTTCATTTACATTTAAAGAAGTTTAAGTGTTTTGTAATTTATTGTTTAATTTTCATTGTTCATGTTTTTCTTACGTAATTTACGTTTTTAAACTTCATTTTGTTGTAGTTGTATCAATTAATCATATTGCTTTTCTAAATAAATTTATATGTAGGCTTTTGAACGTATTTTATGCATATTTTTATACAAAGCTTTTTTAATATTTAGTTATCGCTAACTTATATGAAGTTAAATTATAGCCAAAAGGTTGATTTGATTAAAATGTAATGAAAAACAACTTTGTTTACATAGCATTTTCGTTGCCGGCGTTGCCGGAGAAACGATGTTTGCGCCCTCTGCTGATTTTCATCCAGTTTCGAACGTAATCTCCGCGTCGAACGGCACACTATTTACTTATACTCACTATAGCAAAGGGCATGTTTACAAACAAACGCTCTTTTAATCAATCTTTTCCACTCATGAGTGGCAAAAGTACAATCTCTATTGGTGGAAATACCAATATTTTGCCCTGAGTAGAGTGTTTTGCCCTGAGAGTGACGTCAGCTGCGCTTTCATTTATGTATTGTTCAAACGAGTGGGATTGGTACTTAAACTATCTGCAGCAGTCGCATTGTCGTATGCTCGTAAGGGAATCCATTTGAATGGTTTACGAACGCACCTCTGGTATTTAAGGTATTCAGCGGTTTTTGCGATTTGAGAATCTTTGTTAAAAAGCAAAAGCATATGCGTGAATGATTAAAGAAATTCCCTTTCGCTCGCTGTTTGTGTTTATTTGTGCTAGAAAAGAAAGCGAATTTTCAGGTTGTAGTGAAATTAATTTTAAGTTAATTTAAATAAAAAATGAATTCAGAAGGGAATGTTGTAGCTGTTAATGAGGCTCCTGAAAATTCAGATTCTCAAACACAAGTATGAAAAAAAATTTAAATGCCGCATGTTAATATATAGGTTAAATTACAAAATGTATATTTGTGTAAAATCATTTCTTATTATCATTATCTTTCAATTATTATTTGTTATATATATATCTTTTGTGTAATAAATATGTTAGTAGTTTTTAAAATTTTTCAATCTACGTTGAAATTTATAAACAAAATTAATGAATGTCAAATTATTAGTTTTAAAAACTTATTTCAATACTAAAAAATTAATTTAAATCATGTTTTTAAAATGTATGTACATTACTGTCGTTTTAAAATAATTCCTTTTTTGAAATATTTTTATTAATTGTAGTAATATTAATATGCGATACTGTTTTGTAACTGAAATTATTTATCACAGATCTTTGAATTTTGTCGTAATATATATAAATAAAATTGTACATAATTGTTAAATTTATAATGTAATAAATAACTTGTATGCATAATATTAATACAGAGTACTATCTGTTTTATAATTAAAAATTGAGATAAATTATCTAATAATATATATAGCTTGTCTGTGGTTGAAAAAAAGAAGAAGAAAAAAAAAAATGTTTCATTTAGGGTGTTGTTAAGAGGTGATAATAGAAAGTAAAATATACGTCAGTTAAAAAAAAAAAAAAAAAAAAAAAAAAAAAAGGTAAAATTTGGAAGTACTGAGAGATAAATCTTTTTATTGTGTAAACACAGTTGAATGATCATTGTTTGTAATGTATGTATTTATTTTTTCTGATTGAATTGAAATTTTTCTTTTCTGAATATGAAGTTTATTCACAGGAATGTCATTTCAAATATATTATGATATGCATTGATCAATAATGCAACACTTTGACACAATTAAGTATGAGGTGGTTCTACACTACTTACTTTCTATTTTACCTATTTTATTTTGATTAATTAATTTAAATATTTATTTCAATAGATAATTAAATATTTGGTACTTTTGTTTTATAATGGTCCCATGTGCCCATTTCAAAAGAAAAATTTTATAAAGGTACTAAAGCTATAATTAGACTAGTATTATAGACTAGTACAGTTCTGTTACTGTTAAAAAATTAGCGAATCTATAGAGCCTCTATAAAAGAATAGTACCAAGTATTTTAATATATCTATATTTTGTTTTATATATGCAAATTAATGAAAATTTATATTAAAACAGTGGTCATGCTCTTTGGAAGATTTTTTTTTTTTTTGAGGGGGGGGGGGGTTCACATGGCTATGCTGCTTGTTTACAATTTTTGACTGTTTTATTACGTTGAATATTGACAAAGTACTGTCTGCAGATGGCTGCTTGACTTAAAATCCACTCGCCGTATTTGAAAAATTACTTGACAGTGGTGAATAATGAAATATTTCGTTGCCCCTAGACAAGACTATTCTAAATAACTTTTTAAGAAGCTGGTTGCTTATTAAAGTAACCCTAATCAGACTTGTAGAATGAGTATAGTTCTGATTTAAAATACATTTTTTATATTAAGTATGAGTGTCATGTCTGTGAGGAAAACTCATAGCCAAGAGAGTCCGCAAGATATTTTTCTTAACCAAAGTAGCTGAGCAACTAAATTATAATTATTATGAAGTGTAAATAAAAAGAAGAGATTAAAAAAAAATAGAATAAACATTAAAGTTATACCATGGTTTATTAAATTTAAATAATATTGATTTTAGAAAATGAAAAGCACACGCACGTGCAGGATAAAAAATAAGAAAAAAGGAGGATGTCATAGTAACGTTTTTTAATTTGGTTTTTTATTAGTATTATGGATGAATAGAATAATAACGTAAACACTCAATATTTTTCCTGGAGTGCTTAAAAAAAAAAAAATCTGAACTGATGTGGCTATTAGAAGAATAAATTAGAGATAGATAACTCAGCTTTTGTTATTTTTAATTAAAGTGAAGTATGCAACATTTATTAAGTTATTTTCAATTAATGTGAAGTGTGCGACATTTATAAATGGTGTCTTAGAAGTGGGATTTTTCTTACTTGTAGTATGAATTAAAAATTTGTTGAATTTATGAAAAAGAAAATTAAGATAAGGAAATTTAAAACCTATGCATTATCGTTGTTATAATATATATCGTTGTTATATATTTAGATGCTCCAATGTAACAGGGGCCAATCCAGGATTTCAAACTTAATACCTATTTTTTTTAAAAATCTTAACTATATTTTATTTTTGTGAAAAATTGTAGCACACTCTTTTTCTCTCTCTGTGTGTGTGGGGTGGGGTGGGGGAGTTCAAACTAAGTAAAATAATAAAAATAATGCTTCGCATTTAGTGTGAGGCTTATAACAGAACAGGAATCAAAACTCACTTCTCTCTGAAATAAACAGTTTAGTAGAGAGAATTTAAGTAGAAGTTGTTTTTATTTGTGCTAGTATCACTGCACTATACATGAATAGACACATCACCATGCAATCATCAAAATGTCAAACCACCTGACGAGTCAGCAAAATGGCCACAACTCGAGCATATCTGTACCAATACAAGTGAGGATCGTTTTGTTTACTTATGCTACACCATTTCTTGCCCGTGGCAAACGCTTGTGTGTAGATTAAAACCAAAATTCTGTATGATTCTTGCGTCATGAATTACATCAACAAAAATGCACAAATAAGTCACTTTTCTTCGAAAATGTGCTCATTTAAAATGTCAGATTTTGCTGGGATGACTAAGTTTTTTGTGAAAGTACTGATTTTAGCTGAATGATTTTTGTGAAGGTACCTTTTTTGCCAGATTGATTTTTGTGAATGTACCCATAAACGGTAGTAAACTCAACCTGTATTTCGAATTTCTCTTTTTTAAATCCACAGGAGAACAGCCATTGTAGGAACAAATTCAGATGTAAAGGAGAAAAGAAGGGGGGGGGGGGGAGAAAAAAATAGAAATATTTATATTTTTTAATTAATGAAATATTTTAATTTATTAAAACAAGAAATTCTAAATAGAAAAAAACTAAATTTCATAATCATAAAAATTCAACAAAACTGCAAAAAATAAAATACTGGTAAATGATTTGAAAAACAATATTAAGCATAGTGTTAATGTATTTGCTGCTAATTTATTTAAATAATCACTTATGTAAATTTCATTGAATTCTATATTTCATGCTATGAAAAAATGTACCTTTAGAAATGGTTCTCAAATGTAAATATCATACTCATTTATTCCAGGCAATATTTGACCAAGATTACTTGATAAGTTTTACAATTTGTAAAATTATCTACTGTAAAAGCACTTATTTTCGCGAAAATGAAGATATTGGTGATTTTGCGAGCTGAAAATTTCGCGAACTTTATATGAACAGAACTGAAAATTGAAAAATCCCGAAAGTACCTAAATATAGAACCCTTTTTGCATAAGGCATTTTAAGAAATTCCTTTTTGTTCGAAAAGTTTGCCCCCCCCCCTTCCCATCGCTCTAAAAACAACTTACACTTACAACGGTTCTTATACATCAACTTTGACCTTGGAATAATTTTGAATGGCTTCAAAGAAGCTGGTATAAACATTGTAAGTGAATGAGCTTCATTCTATTAGTTGTATTTTTGTTTTATATTCAAGAAATAGTTGTGTAGTATTCAAGAAATAGTTTTAGAAAGAAAATCAAGTTGTAAGAAAGAAAGTTGTCATAAAAGAGTTTGTAACTGTGTACTAAATCGTTAAATTTTGGTAAGTGAAAAATTTCTGATTTATTATTATTATTTGAGGCAACAAAAAAAAAAAGTATTTCGCGAGGCTTAAATTTTTGCAATTACGATGGGCTCGCGAAAATTAAAGCCTTGCGAAAATAAGTGCTTTTACAGTATATAATGAAAAATTGCGATTCACATTGCAAGAATCATACACAATGTTTGTTTTAATCTACACACAAGTGTTTTCTACGGGCGAGAAATGGTGTAGCATAAGTAAACAAAACGATCCTTGCATGTATCTGTACAGACACGCTTTGGAGTTGTGGCCATAGTGTACAGTTTGCTGATTTGTCAGGTGGTTTGACGCTTTGATGACTGTATGGTGCTGTGTCTATCCTCCCTTGTACAATTCATGTGTAGTGCAGTGATAATAGCACAAATAAAAACAACTCCTACTTACATTCTCTCTACTGAACTGTTTACTTCAGAGAGAAGTGAGTTTTGATTCCTGTTCTGCTATAAGCCTCACACCAACTGTTAAGCGTTATTTTTTATTATTTTACTTAGTTTGAACTCCCCCCCCCCCCACACACACACAGAAAAAGAGTGTGCTGCAATTTTTCACAAAAATAAAATATAGTTAAGATTTTTCACAAAAATAGGTATTAATTTTGAAATCCTGGATTGGCCCCTGGTGTATCTCTGTAAAAGTGTAAAAGAACTAATAGTGTTAGATTCACCAAAATGTATACAGTTTGTGTGACATATACTTATAACTTGTATATAAATTTAAAGCTCAATCAAATGAGGCATTCAGACACCATCACATTTTAAATAATTTCAGACTGTAGGTTATAATATTACTGAATTTTTCATTATTTCTCTGTAAAAAAAACTATAAATGCTAGATTCACCAAAATAAATTTACACAATTCATTCGACAGTGACGGATAACATGTATATAAAGTTTCAGCTGAATTGAATGAAGAATTCAGATGCTATCACACTTTAAATTATTTGAGCCCATAGGCTATAGTAATAAAGAATTTGTCTTTGTATCCTCGTAAAAAAAGAAACTGTACTAGATTCTCCAAGATGTATACTGTTTGTGCTACGATAACCTGTAACATATGTACCAATTTTTAGCTCATTTGAACAAAGTATTTAGACAATATTGTGTTCACTCTACTCAAATATACATACATCATCGTAAAATAGCAAAAATGAACTCATGGAACCTAAAACATGTAGATATGCCAACATCACAAAGTCAAATTTTTGTCATGATTACAATACTTTCCTTACCTATGTATTTTCAGGAAGTAAAAAATTCCATGAAATAACTGTGAACCATTCATTTCATCATGCTTAATAAAATTTTTTTAAAAGGTATTTAGGACTATGAGAGAGAAGATGAGCATGTAGTTGAACGCAGTGAGGGGGGGGGGGAGAAGGGAATTAAAATTGAAACTATAAACTATCACTTTTGCATCCAATCCACCCTTAGAAAAATAGATATATTTATTTATTAAATATTGTTAACTTTTCATGTCTATTTCAATCATTCATGTCTATTTTGAAATACTTAAATTGATTATATTGACATACATATAGATAGGGTTCACGAATTTGTAAAAAAAAAAATGGTCGCCAACAAAAAATTCTGGTAGCCTGTAAAAAAAAAATTCTCCACCGTTTTCTTTCTTTCTTTCCTTTTTTTTTAAATGAATATAGAAATTAAGATTTTATATATAAAAAACAATTATTTATTAGGCTTGAATGATTTCTTTTTACATCAGGAAATACCTGTTTAAATTTAACAAAATGAAACTGGTTTTATTATTTTCATTAAACCAATACGTCATCAGCATTGATACATCATTACACAGGTACAACTATTCACCACCAGGTCGATAGCATGTGCAGACAAGGACCAGTGTAAACCAACTCCCTAAAACGGTGCAATACTTTAATACCGAGTTGTGAAACATGCAAACATGCACGGAGATGTGTAAATCCCCTAATTCAACACAGTATCTCAAAAAGTGGTGAGAGAAGCAGGAATCAAAACATGGAAAGTTAGCCTACATCAAAAGTAGAATTGGATATATAGGGAAAGAATAAAGATAATTTTTTATTTAGTACTCGCAAATAATTAATAGTGGACGAAATGGTATTTTGTCCGGGACGGTTTTAACCAGGTTTTTTCCACTATGGAAAAAAACGATCAACCCTGTCTACTGTATTTAATAATAGCATAATTTCTAATTTACATATAATATGTACATATCATTATAAAGGTATCAATATTATTAATAGTCTGTAAAAGAATTCTTAAATATAAGATAATAGTTTCTGTTTTCTACTAAAATCTAGGAATAGCTTTAATTTTTATGAGCAAATGTCACCTAAATTCTGCCACAAGCAGTATACAACACCATGACAGTGTGTTGTATACTGCAAGTTGTTTGAAGGTGTAAGAGTTCAAAAGCATTTCCTTTAAACTTAAAATAGTAGCTTTAGGTAATGCTTTATCTTTCGATATGGATATGGCTGTTCTGTTAGATAAAGGGAAACTGCTGAAATTTGAGTCAGAGAGAGCCTGAAGGTTCCAGACAAATTATAAATTGCTCTAACTTTTTTTTTTTTTTAATGTCTGCTTTAAACTATTTGAAATATCCCAGTGTGACTAAAGTTGTGAAAGCAATACTTTGCTTGTCTCATGATAGTTCTTTAAGAAAAAGAGGATTTTCTCTTTCTGAAAATATTTTAACAAGCAATAAGGTAAACATTAATGAATGTGGTTTAAGTACAAGATTGAACATTTTATCTGACATGAAATTGTACAAACATCAAGAACACTTGATTCTTATTATAAATGAACTTCTAGTGTTGGTTAGAAAGGCAAATCAAAGCTACAAAAACTACTTACGAGAAAAAAAAATAATAATAAAGAACAGATGTTGAAGGAAACTGAAGAAAGACTAGCACTTAAAAAAAAAAAAAATAATAATAATAATAAGCAGAAAAATTGAAAAAAGAAACTGCGGCTGATCTGAATAAACTGTCAAGGGATATCTTACAGAAAAATAAGGAAATGGAAGTTCAAGGAAAAGTTGTTGATCAAACAACTGCTTGAAGAAGCCACAAAGCGCCAAAAAATATACGAGGGTGAATCAAATATAAACGACTTATTTTTTAAAATATTTATTTTGATTTTAAACGCACAAACAATCATAGTTTATTTTTCTACATAATCTCCTGAATTATAAACACATTTTTCCCAGCGTATAGGTAATTTTTTAATTCCTTCCAGGTAAAAAGAGTCAGGTCGTGTTTGTAGCCAATTGCGCACATATGCTTCAACTTCATTATCGCTGTGGAATTTTTGCCCTCCCAAAGCTTCCTTGAGAGGACCAAAGACATGGAAGTCGCAGGGAGACAGGTCTGGACTGTATGGAGGGTGTTCCAGTGTCTCCCAACCCAGTTGCTCCAATTTTTGTACGGTCAGGGCTGCTGTATGGGGGCGAGCATTGTCATGGAGGAGAATCACTTTTCTCATCGGAAGGTCTCGTCTTTTGCAATATCCGAAGTTGTTAGACGCCTATCACCTTCAACAAGTTGACGAACACTGTCGATGTTGCCCGCTGTAATGCTGGTGCGGGGTCTGCGGTCATGGCTGTCATTTTCAACACGTTCACGGCCCTCCACAAACTGTTTATGCCAAGCAAACACTCTAGCTCGCGACAGCGTCTCTTCCCCGAACTGTGCAGTCAATCTTCTCAAGATTTCGGCCGGTTTTACACCTTCTGCGGCTAAAAACTTGATAACAATATGTTGCGCAATAGAGGGAGGTACCTCCTGCTCGGACATCGTAACGATGGACACTGAGCGAGTCTATGATGATGAGTCACGTGCTTCCCCCACTCCTGACAAACCAACCTAACAGCCAATAACAGCGGAACGTTCTTCCATCACTATTGCGCGCGCAGGTCCAAAAGTCTTGTTTATATTTGATTCACCCTCGTATATTTCAGTCCTAATTTGGACCTTCATCAGCTAAAACTAATTCTGATTATCTTTCTTCTGCCGCTCTTCCTTTCTTCTCCTTCGAAATAGTGTCCTCTCTTTTTTTTTTATCAAGTGGCATCATCTCTATTCAATAATGGCATTCTCTGTTGTGTTTATTGTCAGTTATCTCCAGTGTTTCTCTTCTAAACACGTACTTTAAGTTTACTAGTCATCTACTTTGTTGTGATTGAGGATAAAGGAATGATACACACAATAAAGGTTTACGTTAGGATTGAAGCAATTTTTAAACCACCAATTAGTAAAAATAGTTATTGAACCTTTTGTGTTATTTTCTTATTATCTAACTGTGAGTAGTTTAGTATTTTTGTTATGCTTTCTTTTTCATGTAATATCACATCTGGCTCATTTGGTAGGGGGTTTTGTTGGAAGAAAAATGTGTTTTCACAGATTTTGTGCTGCTGGTCCCTTAAAGTTCATTAGATCGCTTTTTCTTTTAAAGTTAGTCCCTTAAGTCCCTATTTATTTTCAAACTTCTGGTAAAAACCCTGATATAATCACCTTAATAAATAATTCAAAACACAAACTCATAAATTACTAAGGCAATACTATAAATTCTATTTTTAATTACTTCTCACTCATTCTCAGACCTCCTCTCTTGGAGGATGGCAGATGTGGACTGACAGCGCATGTGCTCTGTTATACATATTACAATAGCCTCGCAAACACACATAGGTGCTTGAACATATTCAAATGTTTTTATTGAGTGAGAATAAACCATTTTGTGCTTCAAAATGATCACCAAGATTTTTAGTGGTCACACATGTACTGGAGTTACATTAGTAAAAAATATAAGGCATATCACAGTTTTTCAGCAGTTACTGCTGACTGCTATCACGATAATTCAACTGGTTGCTAACAAGGGCGTAACCACAGACGTTATCAGCAAAGGGCATGTAGGAGGCTGAGACTGATTTCCTAAATTGTTTAAAAGGGCAAAAATGAAAGTTTATTTAATTCAGAAATACTTGAGCCCCCTACCCCCATCCTTTCCTTGGCTATGCCCTTAGTTGCTAATATAATAATTTAGCAACCAAATCCATCCTCATCAACCTCATAGAAACTTTTGCAGACCATGTTCTTTATGGTACGTCAGATTCCGGAGGAGGGGCCTAGCATAGCTAGAATCACTCAAAACCGCTCCTAGAGTGGTGAACGGCTCCTCTTCCCTGTTCCATCAGAACAGTAAGGTGACACAATGCATTTTGTTTAAAATTCATGTGGAGTATTTTCATATACACTTACAGTCTGTAACAAAAGTGTTCGAACACTAGCAAAAATTCCTATGTAAAAAAAGTACGCTTCATATGGTTTTGTTAAGTAAATCCTTGTCGAATCCTGTTCTTAGTCAGTCTAAGAACATGATTCAATAAGGATTTATTTAACAAAACTGTATGAAGTGTACTTTTTTTACATAGGAATTTTTGCTAGTGTTCGTACACTTTTGTTACCGACTGTACCTACACGAAAACTACCTATTTTGGTACCCTCTATCTGCCTTTACTTTTGTGCTAGTTGTTTTTGAGACTCGCATTGTAACTTTTTTCTCCTCTCAGCAAAGCATACTTTTTATTTGTTTATTTTATGTTTCCTTTTTTATTTTATGTGATACATTTACTTTATTTTTTTGTTTACTATTCAATAACTTTATTATTATTACGCTTTCAGATTCACTTCACTCACTGATTAAAAAGTTTTTATAAAAGGATGTTTTTTAAGTTCTTCACACTGGCACCTGACAATGATAGTGCAACCCTATATATATACATATATAAATGTGTGTGTGTATATATATATATGTGTGTGCATGTGTGTGTGTGTGTGTGCATATATATATATATGGACGGCAAGAGTGGCCCTCCAGTCAAAAAGGTTGTGCACCTCTAGGATAACCTGTATTAAAACTGATGCAAATGTCTCTCACTCTCATGTGAATAAATTGTGGGATAGAGATATGGGTTTCGTGCATGTTGGGGCACTTCATATGCATTTTTAAATGACAAACTCAAAATTGCCATTTTATGACTAGTGTCATTTTTCTTGCCAGAGTTGGATGCAATCTTTGTTTGATCTCTTGAAGTTTCCTAGATGGCAACATCGTGTGAATTATGTACGCTCTTTCTTAACTCAACTTTCTTAATTACTCTGAAAAATCGTAATTTAATGATAATTAAAAATAGCAGTACTTTTTCAAATGATTAAAAATTGACTTTTTATGTGTTCAACTAGCTGAATAGTAGCCGAATAATTTGACATTTGGCCAAACTGAATATTTGGTAGTATGGCCGAATACTGAATATTCGGTGCATCCTTATATAATAAAGTTTGTATTTTAAGGAGAAGAAATAACTTGCTAGTGTATTAACAGCAACTTAAATGTACCACTTTTCTGTTTTTTTTTCCTTTCTTCTTCTGGAAATGTTCTATTGTGCTTTAAAATATCTGAAAATTTTTATTTAATATATTTGTTTATAAATTATCATTGTTACATGTTAAAATTTTTATTTAATGTATAAATATTAATATGTAAGTTAATAATAAATACATCATTCTGTTGATAAAAATTTACAGCCTGCTCAACAACAGCAGCAGCAGCCTCAACAACCTTCTTTATGGTCTATTGTCAAAGGAATCATCTTAAGAGCAGCCATTATTTACTTCATCACAAGCTTCTTCCGAAGGCCCCAGACTACCTCAAATGTTCAAACTACTGGGATTCCTCCTAGGGCATCAGAAAATTTATTTTCCAATGGCACTATTATGGTAATTCGTAGTTTTTATTTTGTTTAAATAATAATAATAAGCAAAAGTAGTTTTTTTTTTTTAATGATTTTTGTTGATTTTACAGCATGAAGTATTTGTTAAAAAAATTTCAGTAGTGTTTTAAGGGCTAGATGCCAAAATATCAGTGTAGGCCTCCATGTGGAGATTCAAAAGGTTTTTGGGTTCTGTGTATACCATGATAGCGTCCATACAAATCATCTGTTTGACTTGTAAATTTGTAAATATGTTCATGCACCACATAGAATTAGCTATATAATTTTGAGTATGCATTCTATTTGAAATTCATGTACAGAGATACAAAAAATTTTCTGTACTATTGCAACCTATGGACAGAATTTTTTTGTGTAACAATAGTGACAGTAAAGATCATCCAATTCACTTGCAAACTAGTACACATGATTATGTGCCATACAGAAATATCTATATAATTTTTTATGTCTATATTGTTTATGGCTTGTATGTAGGGACACACCACAATATTTTTTATCACTACACTTTATGGACAGAGTTTTATCTGAACATATTTTAACGTAGTTACACTGCATTCAAGAAAATGAAACTAATATACTACATTATTGAGATGCTTAAATGCATATTTTCTATAGAAAATTGTTGCTTATACTTAATAACAGCTCGGCATGAAAATTGCTTGACACCATTTCAGCATATTCTTATGTAAAAAATGACCATCCTTAATCCGAATATGATGCACATTTTGCCTTATCACCCACCGTTTTCTATTCACCGTTTATCATTTTTCGGTGTTTTTATGGCTATAAATTTGATTTTTAGGAGGGGGGGTAGGATTATTTTAACCGTTTAATATCTTCTGAGGGGCTACAGAGTTGGAAAATTCTAAAACAGGGACATTTGTGGCAAGGGAAAAATTTTGAGGAGGATTTGCCACTGAAATTATGCATTACATATCTTATATTTTTTTAATCTGTTATTAATGTTATTTTTTAAACTTTATATTTTTTTGTTTTAGGTGTTTAAATCAAGTATTTTTCATTCTTCAAATAAAATTCATTGTCATAAAATTATCAAACAGGGAAAGAAATTG
Organism: Salticus scenicus; assembly: GCA_963930645.1. Classification (NCBI taxonomy): domain Eukaryota; kingdom Metazoa; phylum Arthropoda; class Arachnida; order Araneae; family Salticidae; genus Salticus; species Salticus scenicus. The sequence goes on from OZ005650.1 coordinate 43,665,848, forward strand.
AGAGAGGGGGTGGTGTATCTAGAAAACGGTGGGTGACTGGGCAAAATGGGAGTCATATTTAGTTTCAGGAAGTCATTTTATGTAAGAATCAGCAAGAATAATATCAGATCTCAATTTTTTTTTTTTTTTTCCGAGCAGTGTAATTAATGTACAGGTCTTAATAAAAATGTTCTGAGAAATGTCACATAATCATTCAATTTATGTCAAATTTTGAAAAATTATTCCTGAAATACATAGTATAAGTTGTATAGTTTTTAATGCTGTATTTAATGTTTAGGGCTCAGGTACAGAGATACACAAAAGAATATCCTACCATTACAGTCTATAAACAGTATTTCTTATAAGTGCATTTTAACATGGTTGCAATACATTCAACATAATGTAATTAACATATTATTTTAAGTAATAATTATTCATGAAAACTATTAAAAATCACTTGGTACTAGTGCTTTCAGCCGCTATCCACGGCCTTCATCAGGTACTCTTCTCATGAACTGATGCTCTGGTGGTCTTGCTATCTGTCTCCTCCTCTGCTCCTCATCCAGCATAGCTTGCCACCTTGCGTCTATTTCGATTGGTTCAGTGTTGCATGAGTTGTAGTTCGCCAAAATTTCGCTGGCGTCGCGTTTTATGGCATAAAAAATAATTATTAAATTGGGCTATTTTAGTAAAGTTTTTAAAATCTATATTTATAACAACTTACTTATAAAACCTTATTTATAAAAACTTACTTATAAAAACTTTACTAAAATAGCCCACTTTAATAATTATTTTTTATGCCATAAAATGCGAAGCCAGCGAAATTTTGGCGAACTACAACTCATGCAACACTGAACCAATCGAAATAGACGCAAGGTGGCAAGCTATGCTGGATGAGGAGCAGAGGAGGAGACAGATAGCAAGACCGTCGGAGCATCAGTTCACGAGAAGCGTACCTGATGAAGGCTGCGGATAGCGACTGAAAGTGCTAGTGCCAGGTGATTTTTAATGATTTTTAATGTTTTTATGTATATTTTTAGATAATCACCTTTTAAAAAGCTTTTAAATTGATAATAATTATTATAATAAAAAAAATTTAAGTTTCAGTATTTCTAATGTAAATAAATTATAACTTAAATAATTAAATTATTGTAATCTTACCCCTTGTTCAATGTTATTGTAATAATTTGTGGTGACCATTAAAACGAGAATTCTGAGGGGGGGGGGGGGAAAGCCTAGATTTAACTTTTGTAATTGTTATGTGTTTATTTTAGGATGTGTATGTTTATTTAGAAGAAAATGAAAAAATGTCATTTAAAGAAGAATCTCTGATATGGTTGCTTCCAAATATTGTATATGGAGATTGGTATGGAGGTCCAAATGGTGATGGGACGTATACTATGGAAACTGAAATTACTGCTACTGAGGTATTTTATTTTATAAACTTTTCTAAATATATGTAAATATCTTCCATGACTTTTAAAGTTTAAATATTAGATATGTTTATTTATGCATTCTTTAAAAAATACTTCTTTATAGACCATGCAAAGAAACTCTAGCATATGGTTACATACATGTGTGGTTCGGAATGGAAGATCTCCAAATCCTCAAGATAAAAGACGATATGTGAGAAAAGATGCTGTGTGTAAAAGCAAAAGTATGTATTAGTTATGGTAGTCGCTAAATATAATAGGGAGCTGATTATGCAGGCCAGGCCTTAGAATCTTACAAGTGAATGGTAGAGGACTAAATAGAAGGGAGTAGAAAGCTGATTTTTACCAACTATGTTAGAAGTGCCGAGCTGGTTATCAGCTAGGGTAGCTCAGTGGTTAGAGCGTTAAGCGGAAGGCCCGGAGTTCGATTCCCGGCTCTGGTATTTTTCACATAGTTGGTAAAAATCAGCCTTCTACTCCCTTCTATCAAAAATTAATTTCCAGGTTGATGAATTAAATTTCTGAATAAATGTAACCATATCTTTTCTTTTCCTTTTTTTTTTTTTTATCGAAGGAACTAATAGATTAATAATATGCACTTGCAGTTTAAATAACTGTATTTAACCCTCTAACCGCCTTTGAAAAGGGCAAAATTGTAATATTATTTTCACTGTGCAAATTTTAATGAACTAATTAACAGTTATTTCAACTCGAGATTAAAAAAATTAAATTGTGCGTATAATTATAATCATTATAGCTATTATTTACAACCTTCAACTTAAAAAAGAAACTAAAAATCTATCATTATAAAAATTTGAATTATAAATGTATTGTGGAAAAAAGAACAGTTCAGTGACTGGATATATATGCCAGCAGTGGTCAGAAGGCTAATCAACTGATTTTTTTATTTCTTCAGTTTCTATTGATTTTGTATCATCTGCATTGTTCACAACCACCATTATTTTTATTTTTGCTAATTTAATTTTTAATTTTGGAAGAATAATGCAATTTTATTATTTAAAATCTATCATTACTGAATTTTGACTGTTTGAATGAAGTTTAATCTGCTTATTTATTTCATTTTCATTATTATTACTTTTTTTTATTTGAAGATTTCTTTAAGATGAATGTCTTTATATGATATTTTAAAAATCTGAAGTTAAGATTTGTTAGTAATTATTTTAATTTTCTGCTAAAAGCAGATTTCTTAGTATTATGTTTGAATACTGATCCATCTTGTAGGATTAGGGGTGTAAACCTTTAAAGATGAAATTGATACCCAAAAGGTTCTATTTTCTTAATCAAGGAGACTTTTATACAAGTTCAATAAAGTATTATTATCCTACCAGATTTTATCAGTATTGTGTTGATAAGCCTTAACTTAAGGTATGAAAATTTCATTGTACTAATTATTAAAAACATTGGTAGTCATTCAAGATTTATTTTAAGTTGTGTTTACATGCTGTTGCAATTTCAAGAGTTAGATTTTTTATTTATTTTAGACTTTTTAATCACTAATAATAGAAACCAGTACTTTCTATCAGGGGGGCAGATTATGTTCGAACGCCCGAACAAGGTTTGGGGGGGGGGGGGGGATTTAAACTAACTGGGAAAATTCTGAATATTTTTTAAAGAGAAAATAAAAATGTAAATAAAAATTTGCTGCTTTGAATTTCTTATAATATACACTAACAGCGATATTTTTATGTTACACTATATACTTATTCTCTTAAAGATTTATTACATAGAACAAATGACTTTGTATAGCAAAGTAGATTTTTGCATTATTGAGGGAAACTTATACTGTATTTCTATGTCATTTCTATTGTATTTCTATGTCATATTCTATGTTATATTGTATTTCTATGTCAAATTATAAATTAAAGATAATAATTTTAAAGCTAATTAAAGTTTTTATTGTTTCTCTCTTTTTCTCAATTTATGAACTGAAAATTTCATAAATTTTCTTGACTACTATTTTTTTTTTTTTTTTTGTTAAGGCCTGCTCAAGTCCACAATTGACCTTAATTCATATACCAGCAGTCTCCATGTAAAACATTGAACATGATAAAATTAAATGAAATGTCATCTCTAATTTTATTCACTTAGCTTCTACTCTCTCACCTTCTCAATCACTTATCAGTTTGCTGTTGTGAATTCTAGTAATATTGATCACACATACACATATTACTTTGGTGGTGTAATTAATAGCAGTATCATTGCTTTTAAATTAATAAATAATACACGTATAAAAGTTTTAAAACCATTTAATTAAAAGCTACATATTTCTAAGCATTTCGCCCTGAAAAGCAGGGCATCATCAGGAAAACTACATGGTTTTGTACAGTGTGCAGCTATGTTACAAATATATATTCCATAAATCAGGTTAAAGCTACAGTTACAGCGCTACTTTAATACAAAAAATTTTTTAGTTCATTGGTTGGAGCCATTCTACATTGACACTGAGGCAACACTTGATTACTGCAACTTGCGTTGTAAAAAGTCAGTTTTGGATGGCTGTTGAAAAGGCTGTCGTGGTGGTAATATCAAGGTGAAGAAAACTTGTCGAGCAGTGGTAGTCATTCTGTGGGAGGAGTCAATGGATGGAAGCTGAAACACTGGACTGGCGTTAACAACTGTAAGAAGAAACTTGTACGAAAACTTGTAGTAGAAAGGAATCAAACCTTGAAGACAGACTGTGGATGGGAAACATGAAACTTGGAGTGGCGGTAACTATCGTTGGAGAAAGATGCAGCAGCGTCCGTAGAAACTTAAATGAAACTTGAAATTGATGAGGTTACATATTGAACTGGAAAAATATAAATATTAAGAGTTCTTTTAGTTTGTCTAATATAGAAAAAAATTTCATTATGCAATTGTATCGGGATTTTATAAACCCCTCCAGAGGGTCTAATATGGTCACGGTCATTTATACTCAGTTGTTTAATAGTTAAAGGTGAACTATAGGGAATTACAATGTTCACTATAGGGAACACTACAATGTTTACTAAAGGTGAACTATAGGAAACATTGTAATTCCCTATAGTTCACCTTTAACTATTAAACAACTGAGTATAAATGACCGTGACCATACTAGACCCACTGGAGGGGTTTATAAAATTCCAATACAATTGCATAATGAAATTTTTTTCTATATTGGACAAACTAAAAGAACTCTTAATAGAAGAATCCAGGAACATATAAAAAATGTAAAAGAAGAAAGAAGTTCTGCACTGGTTAATTTTATTTACAATAACTCCGGCGCTATACCCCTATGGGATCGAGCAGAAATAATTTCAACTCCACAAAATATATCTGAACTCTTAATTTCAGAAGCTGTAAATATTGTAAAATATCCTAATGTTATAAATTCTAAAGATGCAGCTTTCCTACCTAAAATTTGGAATTATGTTATACAACCAGATATTTAACTTGCGTTTATATTTTTCCAGTTCAATATGTAACCTCATCAATTTCAAGTTTCATTTAAGTTTCTATGGATGCTGCTGCATCCTTCTCCAACGATAGTTACCGCCACTCCAAGTTTCATGTTTCCCATCCACAGTCTGTCTTCAATCAAGGTTTGATTCCTTTCTACTACAAGTTTTCGTACAAGTTTCTTCTTACAGTTGTTAATGCCAGTCCAGTGTTTCAGCTTCCATCCATTGACTCCTCCCACAGAATGACTCTACCACTGCTCGACAATTTTTCTTCACCTTGATATTACCACCACGACAGCCTTTTCAATAGCCATCCAAAACTGACTTTTTACAACGCAAGTTGCAGTAATCAAGTGTTGCCTCAGTGTCAATGTAGAATGGCTCCAACCAATGAACTAAAAAATTTTTTGTATTAAAGTAGCGATGTAACTGTAGCTTTAACCTGATTTATAGAATATATATTTGTAACATAGCTGCACACTGTACAAAACCATGTAGTTTTCCTGATGATGCCCTGCTTTTCAGGGCGAAAAGCTTAGAAATATGTAGTTTTTAATTAAATGTTTTTAAAACTTTTATACGTGTTTTAAAGTGTTTTATTTATTAATTTAAAACGTTACACGTGTCTTTTTTAAAAGTGTCTCTAAATGGGATATATTTTTTCTATCATTGCTTTTATTTATTCAAAGTTGTTTTATTAATTAATTTAGAGTCAAATTTCATAGAGCAATTTAATTCCATTGAAGATTGTTGAAATATGTAAGATTTGTTACATATTTTTTATTAGTTTTATAATTTTAAAAATTAAATCAGTCTTTTATTTATTTATGTTATTGTAGGAATGAATAAATATAAAAAACTCCGTTACCAGCGCACCCATAATTTATTAACTGGAGAAACTGCTGCAAGTCCTGAAACTATAAAGGTTTGTTTATAATCTAATAAATTATTATTTTGATATTTTTTACTCTGCTAAGTTTTATTTTAAAAAAAAGTAATAAAAGAGATGATTATTTTGATGGTGATGGATGTAAAACTTTAAATTTCAAATACAGAAAATAAATGCAAATTTTGGAAAAAAGAAGTCAAAAATTTTCTTTCTCTTTTCATTTTTTTTATACATGTATATTTCTTGTATATAATTAAACACTTGCCATAGTATTTATTTGTTTTGTATTTCAAACAAATTCTTAAAAATGCCATTCTGCAAATTTATACAGTTTCAAAAATATTTTTCTTAGAGTGGGAGGGGGAAGGGGGGGATTAACCATACATTTATGTATATATTTATATATATTCTTCTTTTTTTTAACTGTATTACTTGATGTTCTCCTTAAACAGTTTTCAAATAATAATAATAAATTTTAGTCAAACTTATTTTTCTTATTTATAAATGTTTTCATTTTTTGAAAATTTTTATAAAATGAAATATTAATGCTCAGAATATGTAAATTGAAAAAATCAATTTTCAGATAAAAATCTTGTTTATAAGAAGCAGTCTTACAGAATTGTGTTACAACTGTACATTAACTATACATTTTCTAAAAATTATTAATTTATTATGTTGTACTCCTGTATTTCTCTTAAGACTGTCATCATTAATAATTAGCAACGATTAAACAGGGATGCCACTTTTCCGCTGAACAGCTGATTTCTGCTTTTTATAAATTTTTACTGTCCTCCACATCTCAAACTAACGACTGGCGATCAAACAGGCCATTGAAGTAATGTAATTTCTAATCTTTCTTCAACCACAACATAAATGCCAATATGCATATTAAACTTGCTTTATCAGATTCTAGAACCTTTAAAAAGGTAGTATTACTCAATATTTCTTATATACGTTGTTATACTGTTCTCCCCCCGTCCTTAAAACCAGCAATCGGCCATTAAACAACCCAGCAAAGTTCTGCAATTCTCAATCTTTCTCCATCCGTAAGAAGTATTTCCTTGTATGTGTAATTATTGTTTTAAATTATGTTAAATTAATATTATTGATTATCATATATACAGACTTTGGATAGTTAGACATATATAGAGATTATGGTTTATTTTCAAATTTTTTAAATAATTTTTTTATTTGGGTTAAATTATAAAGTGCCATTCTTTTACATTGCTTAAAATATTATAACTTTCTGATTGCAAAGTAACTATTTTTCAGTTAATTGTATTCAAATTATACTTTTTATATTAATTTATAAAATTCATGTATACATACACGAAAAATATCGTGAATTTTACTTCACGTGTGATTTCCTCTTTTTTGAGTGGCATCCCTGATTTAAAAAATGGGGGGGGGGGGATAAAAATAGACTTTTAGTGTAAAGTAATAAGACTAGTTAATAAAGGTTTATTATGAATTGTTTTTGACACACAAATTTAAGGGTATTTTCAAATTGAATCAATTCTGTTTTCATTTATTGTAAAATTGTTTTAGTATATTCCCTATTTAGTTACTGTTTTATGTTTATAAGAATTATTTTTATAAATTTTAGAAAGCTGAAGAATCTCCTACTGAAATTATATCTCATTGGCATCCTAATATGACTATAAACATTATTGATGATCATACAGCATGGGTTCAGGGTCATGTTCCACCACCTCTTGATGAATGTATGTTTAAAAACTATTTCTGCTTATTAAATAATACTTTTGCCATATTGCAACCAGTTTAGTATCAATGTAATGCTTTCTTTTATGAGCACAAAATGCATCTTGGACCTTAAAAGAACTTTTTGTGTGTTTTGTCGTAGTAGAAATTTGCTTTCACAGTAGATTTAAAAGTAAATCCAAGGCTTTTTTTTTTTTTTTTTTTTAATTCCTTTTCTTGGTATTTATAATTCTCTTTTTCTCTCATCTCGTTTTGAATCACGCTGTACAAAATACTAATTGTTCTGTATAACTCAAAAGTGTTTGAGATAAATATTTTTTTTGTTTATGTAGATCTTGAGAAGAGAGAAACACACCCTAAAATGATTGAAATCAGATTTTCAAAATTTTACAGCTGATGTTTTTTTTTTTTTTTTTTTTTTTTTCTGTGAATTGCATGCATGAATTATGCAAAACTCACATTTTTAGCTCTTTCTTTTAAAATTCCAATTGTCTGTAAAGGAATAAAAATACAGGGAATATGTCTCGACCATTTGAAAGAATGTTTCTTCATGATTTCTAATGATGTTTTTTTTTTTTTTTTTTTTTTTTTTCTAGTTATTTAAAATATATATATATATGGATTTGTAATTTTTTTAAAACAATTTTTAAAAAGCAGTCCATTTTTTTTTCTTCTTCTTCTTTGGCCTTAGATTCACTTATTTCTTTTTGAATCTCCCTGTACTGAAAACATATCGCTCAATTTCTTAACAACAGGTACCCATAGAAAGACCGTTTGATCATATTTCCAACCGTGTGAAACATTAAAAAAAAAAAAAAAAAAAAAAAAAAAATACAGATTAGCAGGTCATATTTCAAAAATTTATGGAACATAGACTTTTTCACTAAACATTTTATAATTCAAATAGTTTTTGGCGGATTCCAAAAATGATGAGCTATGTTTTTTTTTTTTTTTTTTTTTTTTTTTTTTAAATCATAAATAATTGATATGCAACTTTGAGAATTCATTAATAATAGTGATTCCTTTAGAAATAGTCACCTGCTAACAGGCGAAGCTTACCTGTAATGGAAAAAGATGGTTTAACCGAAAAATGCGATATCGCAATTACAGTGATGTATTGCGAAAAAATAAATTTTATCCATGATTTTAAATAAATAAAATAAGCCTAAAAGATAATTTAAAAGAATAGATTTAATTTTATATAAAGACTCTCACTTGGTTGATTTGGATGTTTTTTTTTTTTTTTTTTAATTAGTCCATGCTAAAAACTGCCAAGTTATGGTCAAACTATTAAATTGAATTAGAAAGGGGAAAACAAACAAACAAACAAAAAACAAAAAGAAAAAAGTTAAATGATTATAATAAGAATAAGAATTAATATTTGGAAATATCAATTGCTAGGCAAGTAAACACTGGCTTGTTCCTATAGTTACATTTATTTTTATATTACAGTAAATTCTTGCCCTATAAGATTATTTTATTCTTTTCAGTTGTTGAATTTGAACCCCTGTCTGGTAACTACTATCCAATATTATATATTAATGATTATTGGAATCTAATAAGAGACTACACTCCTATAAATGAAACTGTCAAGTATGTATTTTAAGTTTTGTAATTTTCAAAATACTATAAATTAAAATTTGTTTATTTTGTATTTCACTGAAAATCCTTTAAATATATGACAAATTATAAATGCTAGTTTTTCATCAATATTCAAGAATATTACGTATATAGGGTTGCTACGGTACCTGGAAAAAAGGGAATTTGAAAACCTATTAAAAAACAGAGAAAATTCTGGGCATTTTTAAGGTTTTTGGAAAAAATTTTCATAATCAAATTTTTCTTAAAATTTTAGTGCTTTATAATGAGTCAGTTATGGTTTTTTTTTTTTTTTTTTTTTTTTTTCAATTATAGTAAGTTAATAAAATTAATGTACCCTAAATATGTTCAATTGACTTGTAAACATGTTAGATTCTAATACTGCATGATTGCATGCCATCTATTTTACTTGTAAAAGATACAGGGAAAACTCAGGGAATTTTTTTCTCCTGATTTGTGTAGCAAACCTGATATACTCAAAACATGGAAAGTTATATCAATTCTGTTTTCCTGAAGTTTCTGTTAAAAAAAATAGTGGCAATTGGATTATTTAATTTTCTTTGAGGAAGGGAAAAAAAAAAAAATATATATATATATATATATACAGAGCTGCCAACCTAATCTGGCAAATTGTTAGTACCGCCCCTTTTTCTACACCACTTAATTTTTAAAGTATTTTTCTACTTAATTCATCATACATATATTTGAAGAGAATTACTCTAAAAATTAAGTGGTGCAGAAAAAGGGGCGTTTTTCAATAGGCGTTAACAATTTGCCGGATTAGGTTGGCAGCTCTGTATGTATATATATATATATATATATATATATATATATATAATAAAGATGATCTATTAAGCACAGTAGAAGCCAAGCAACAGATACAAGATCACTGAAACACCAATGACCAATAAGATAAAAAAAAAAAAATCATCAGTGGATGAAATACATTAATGTAAAGAAACCAGATCTATTAATTAACAATCTGCAAAACAAACGAATCAATAAAGTAAAACAACAAATCTTAACTCAAAACCATAAACCCATCAAAATCAATGAAAAAACAACCCAAGAAACACAAGATAGGAAGAAGGAGGCAGGCGGCAAGACTTGTGACTTGCCTGTGGGGTTACACTAGTTTTACGCCGGCAACACTCCCCCAGCCTGCCACAACCAGAACAGGAACCATATGGATTTTCAAAAATGCAAAATTTCAAAGCAGATGAACAACAATGAAACCACGAAGCCACAATGAAATTCACCGATTGATCACATTGTGTTTAACAGTATAATTAGAACATTAAATATAGTTGACAACTCAAAAAGGAAAAATTTGAAATTTTATTGGAAAATGAAAGTCTGCACAGTAATACAAAGCAAACACAACAAGCCTTCTACTTTTTTTTTTTTTTTTTTTTTTTTTAATTTAATTTCACAAACCCACCCAACCATCCAGCCTTACAACACCACCCCACCTCCGTAATCAAACATCTGCCCACCCAACTGCCACCTTTTTTATTGTCTTTTATTATTTTATAATTTTTTTGTTAATATACACAAGAGTGTACACAGCTTTTTTTTTTTTTTTTTTTTTTTTTGTACTGACAGAGACATGGTTAAGGATATAAAATAGAAAATACAAAGTTTTTAGGAAAACCCATTTTAGCAGTGGCTGTCATCAGTTTATTAATATTCTTGTTTTTAAACTTTGCAAAGCATAAATTATTAATTCGAAATAAATGGTTAATGATGATGTTTCTAAATACCGAAAGATGCAGACATGAATTAAAATGTGTAAATAAGTTGACATTAAAACAAAAATCTTGCCGTTTGTCATAGATATCTGTGTAAAGTTTATTACCATCGATGATTATTTTGAGATCTAAAAAGTTAATTGATTGATTAGTCAGGGTATTTTGAGTTAGCTTTAAATTAGGTGGATAATTGAAGGAAAAGCCATTTTGTGAGTTCTTGTTGAGATAAAATACAATAATATCATCGATGTAACGATAAAATCGAACATCATCATTGCAAATTTGCTTTTCATAATAATAAAGATAGAGATCTGCCAAAATACTGGAGCTACAACCACCTTGTGGGATGCCTAATTGTTGCAAATAGATAGCGTTGTTGTGGAAGATATAATTATTATGGATAACAAAGTTAAGAAGAGTTTTAAATTTTTCTGCTTTAAAATTGTAAGGAAGATTAATTTGAGCTTTATATTCTTGAAAAAGACTGTAAATGATATTACTAAGATCTGATAACTCAATATTATTGAAAAGATCTTGAAAGTCAAAAGTCATAATATTGTCTATTGAATCGAGCGATTTTATGTATTGAATTAATTGAAAGCTATTTTTAAGACAGTGTAAATTATCAACTTTGCAAGTACATTTGTAAATTTGTTTTAGAATATCCAGTAGAGCTTTATTAGCATTGTTGTTATAAGTGTTACACCCAACAGTGACAGTGCAAAATTTAATTGGAGATTTGTGAAACTTAGGTATGAGAACTATATAAGGATAATTAAAGTTATTGAAGGGAAGTTGAAGTAGTTTATAGTAATTATGTATTTTTCGGTTATTAATAATAAGGTTATTATTAGTTAAACTGAAGATGTTACTATTATTGATTGAAGAGTTTAAAATAGAGAGATAGTAGGATTTACAAATAATGGCATAATTATTAGGTGATTTGTCAACATAAGTGATCACAAAGTCATCCTGTAGTGATTTGATTGAGTTAAGAAGTACAGATTTTTTAAATAACACCAGATTTGAAGAATTGATAAATAATGCATTTTTGATTTTTTGTAACACTAAAACTTTCCATTGAGTGAAGTAGGCAATAGGTTTATTATAAGTAATAGATATTTTATAAATAAATAAATCTAGGTCATAAGAAAACTGTTGAAAGATTTGTCGAATGCTAGTTTTAACTGGAAGTCTAAATTTGGTGCCAAATTTCATGAATTTTTTAAATTGATAATTATCAATAATATTGAGATTACCCGTGATAATGTGTCTATGGTCTCTGTCAATAAATTTTGAGAAAGAAGGATCATTGCATTTACAGGTTACAGTGTTAGTAAAAGAGGTAGACTTAGATACAGAATTATAATTGAATATCTTTCTGCCAAGAGGAAGAGGATATTTGAAGGTACGAGATAGATTTAAATCTTTAATCGGAAACAAACAGTCTTTGTCATTAATGATAGACGTAATGTTAATACTGTTCAATATTTGATTTGTAAAATTCACAATTAATTGAGTATTTGTTTTAAATTTGTTGGGCTTTTTATTAAGTTTTAAATTAAATTGTTTGATTTTGTACATTATAATATCATAAAAAATGTCTGAAAAATGTTTATTATAGGATTGGCTTTGAAAGACATTCAGAAAGTTTACTAAGTATTTCTTTTTAATTGCAAAAATAAATTTTCGAATAATGAACCAGTTATAGTTAGATAAGTAATTAGTCTGTAGATCTGAAATGAGTTTAATAATGGCACTTTTAGAAAAGATTAAATCTGTTTTTTTACTACCTCGTTTAGTTCTAGAAGTTTTATTGTTAATTTTGTGATTGAGTTGTGCATAAATAGTCGAATAATCATGTAGAGGGTTGATGTTAGAAAATGCTTTAATAGTTTTACTAAAGTATTCGGAATTTAGATATATATATATATATATGTATATATAAAGTGGATAAAAAAAATTATTATTATTTTGTTAATAACTTTTTCTGTATAAAAATAGAAGAGAATGTGAAGATTTGTGAATCAAAATTGATACAAATTATTTGTAAAGGTCTGTGAATGACATAATATATTAATTGTATCTTTATTGCTGTCATTTTTCTTATTAAAATTTAAATTGGGGAGGATGATACAATATACTGAATGATGTAGAATTTATTTATAAAATTAACTGCTTTTACTGACCACCTGGTTATGACCCATGAATACTCAGCCTGCAGCAAACTCCTACTTGCAGGTGCACGGGAGGCCCTCTAACCTTGGCAAACACCATAGATTGTTCAAAATCTCATTGCTAGTTTATATTTGTAAAAGAAATACAAGAAACCATAAGAAAACAAGGGAGTATGTTTACCTCAAACACCCAGCTAAATAAGATCTAAAATGAAAATTTTAAAATTTTGTCAACTAGAAATTTCTAAGTAGATAATTAGCTGATTTTATGCAAAGTTTTTCAGAGAAAGTCCACACAATGTTAAAAAATGTCGCAAAGTAAACTGGACGCCAGCGCTTCTTGTCATGCAGTGGCTGTGGTACCCAAATCAAGCAGAAACGGTCGTTTTGCCAAGCCAAGCTCAGAGAAAAGCAAAACAAACAAACTACCACTAACACAAAGCAGAACGCGCCAATAATAAAATCGACAGAAATAACCCAAGATCGTTAAATGCTTATTATACAGAAACCAACTTTCCCATGTTAAATCGGCAAATTTTTTTCCCGTAAAGTTTTAAATATTGGACGAACCAAATATCGCAGTAAAATGAAACAAAAAGTAAAATATTTGTATCAACGAGATCTTTAATTTGAGATAAAAACGAACTTTCTAAGTTAATAAGTAAAAAAATGGGAGCATTTTCAATTTAGCGTAAAATTAGATGTTTTGACAACTTTTTGAAAAAATTTCTTCTTCAAGAATTTTTTTTTAAAACAAGCTAGAGAATTCATAAATGTGCAGAATTCTTTGAAAACTGGTTTTTCAGATAGACAATTACTTAATCTAGGAACTTCATACATAAATAAAAATAATAATATTTTTCAGAAACACGCTATGATGTATTTAGTACAGGAAAGAAGGATTTCTATCAACATATCATAAGGCACTTGATTCACATGTGAAAATTTAGTTAAACGGGAATATTAAATAAGTATTTGAATGTAAGCTTGGGAATTTGATATCACACTCTTTTTAGACACAACTTTAATCAATTCTCTTTCTTTGAGCTTGGCTTTTTTGTACATTTTAAGTGTCTTTTTTGTAGATAATAAAAGCTGTGAAAAACCTGCCCCTATTGTGTTTTCTTTAAAAATGTTATCTTGTTTTATGTTTTTAATGAAAACAAGAATTAATTCTGACTTCTGACCCTAAAAGAATGTGATAGATGTGATTTACTTGAAATTATTAGCATACATTTGACTCTAAATACAAAATATGTTAGATGTTTGCTAATAATTTCAAGTAAATAATCACGTCTACAATGTTCACTTAGAGCCAGAATTAATTAGTTTAAAATATAATTTTTTAAATCGATCTTCTAATGTTGTAAATTGTATTGTAAATACAAAAAAAAATCATGTATTAGTTATTCAAGAAAAAAATTTTAATGTAGCAATTTTCAAAATTAAAATTTTGATTAAAAAAAAAAATAATAATAATTAAAATTTTGGAAAAGGAATCACTTATAAAAGATGACTTTATCATTATTTTTTTTATTAAAAAAAGCATTATGTCATGTTTCTATAAAATCAATCAGGCATAGATGAAATTATTTGCAAAAATTTTATCATCTAAACAAAATATATTTTTAATCGCTTTAAAACCAAATCTATAACTGAAATAACATTTAGGAATAAACAAATATAATATACACTAACTTGTTCTAACCTCATAACAAATCAAAGCAACCGGATTCAAAATACCATAGATTTTCTCTTGATCCGTAATGAATGAAAAATTGAATAAATTAAGATTTCATTAACTCTATAAATTGTAAGAAGTATTCAAAAAGTAATTTTAAAAATTAATTATAAAATATATTATTTATCGTAAAATACGGAAAATATGTGAAGTATGACTATTTTAAAAATACATGAAATTTTCCGTTCAGATGTGAATTCGTTCAAGCACAGTTCTATTTTAACTTTAAATATGGAGCATTGCCTGAGTAAACAAATTCTATTCAAGCATACACGGTTTCAGCTTGTGTAGTTCAGATACTGCCAGCACCAGACAGCTTTGTCATTGATCAGTGATGTAACCACGCTACCCATTGCTCCATTGTGGTGAATACACTTACTAATACTCACTTTGATTTTATGTAGAAGGGGGAAAATGATTTGTTAGAATGATTCTTGATTGTAACATGTGGAACCAACGTAATTCATAAGAGATAATTTTATATAAAGATTAAATACAATTAAATGTTGTATTTCCCCCCTCGTTTTTAATTATATTTTATGCTTTTAAATTACTTTTCTTGACCTTTTTTCTCACTAATAATTTCTAGAACTTTACCTTTGCATTTAACATTTCAACCACTATCACTCTTCCGGTGGCAACTCTATACAGCCCAGGCAATGCGATCTCGCTGGACATCATTCTTGGGACAGGATCTGATGGAAGAAAGTGAGGATGATCAAGATTATATGAAAGAAGTTTTATTAGAAACATCTCCTATCCTTCTAGGACTTACGTTTGTGGTGTCTGTTGTGCACAGCATCTTTGAATTTCTAGCATTTAAAAATGGTAAGCTTAAATGTTTATGTAAATTTTATTGCCATTAATACCATTTGTCATTAATTATTAAACCACATATATATGTACACAATTAATTGTTTA
Organism: Salticus scenicus; assembly: GCA_963930645.1. Lineage (NCBI taxonomy): Eukaryota > Metazoa > Arthropoda > Arachnida > Araneae > Salticidae > Salticus > Salticus scenicus. The sequence goes on from OZ005650.1 coordinate 43,681,500, forward strand.
TATATCTAATTATATTATATATATATATACACATATATAGTAGAACTGTGGTCAATCCAAGCCCCTATTAACCAAGTTCCGAGTTAACCGAGGTAGTCACAAAAAGGTCACGCCCTGGAGGAGGCCTTTGACAAATTTCATGGATAACTTTGACAGATTTTACTATACCATATTGTATTTCATAATTTATGTATGTATCGTATTTTTAACTGACTACATTTTCATTCATTTTAAACTTTACCATATGTTTCTCCTTCAATCTACGGCAGAGTCTGTTATCAGAGCTTTTGATTATCCGAGGCATTCTCGGTCCACGTTACCTCAGATAAGCAAGGATCTACTGTGTGTATATATATATAAATGTAAAATATTGCCTTTTTAGAACAAATAATTATTTATTTATTTTTGTGTGTTTCCAGATATTCAATTTTGGAATAACAGGACATCTCTTGAAGGACTGTCTGTTAGATCTGTGTTTTTTAATGTTTTCCAATCTGTTGTAGTTCTGTTGTATGTGTTGGACAATGACACAAACATGGTTGTACGAATTTCAGTGTTTGTTGGACTACTTATTGAGATTTGGAAAATTCATAAGGTTACAAATATTGAAGTGGATCATGAAGAAAAATGGCTTGGATTTATTCCAAAAATTAAATTAACTGATAAGGGATCATATGTTGCATCATCCACAAAGCAATATGATATAGTAAGTTTTTTCTTAATATTTATTATTTTTTGTTTTTGATAATTTTTTTAAAAATATGTATATATATAATTCTTAAGACATCAGTTGATTGAATTTGAGAAATAATTTACATATTAGAGGAAATTTTAATCAGTAAAGGCGTTGGAAATCTTTTTTTTTTTTTTTTACAATTTTTTTATCTAGAAGTCTTTATTATCAAAACAAAACTCAATTTTTATTTATTTATTTATTTTGTTGTTTAAATTTACTTTATGTATATGTAACAGAATACAAAACACATTTTAGCATTAGGTAATTTTTTTTTTTTTGGCAGCATTTAATTGCGATATTTAATTGTTAATAGTAAAGTTAAAATTTCTCTGTAAGTTATGTGACAATTGTTCAAAGGAGGTAAAAATTAATAAAACTGTCTGAAGTTATAAATGTCTATTTATTGTTTAATTTTGAAAGGTTTGATGAAAACATCCTTTGAAGTGAAAAAAAGCACTCAAGTAACAAATTAATATTGCACAACTGTAGTTCAGTAAAGTAGTAAGAAATTCATGGTCTTATTTTTCTTGCAAATATTTTAGAAAATTATTTCTTACTTTAGCACAATTATTAAATCATTTTTATTTCTTTGTTCATAATAATGCTGGATGAAAAAAAAGAAAAGAAAACTGTATATATTTGTTATAATAATTAGATGCTCACAAACTTAGTGTTTTGCAGATTTTGAAATTAGTTCAACACCAGATTTGAAACTATTTTAACAAAAGTATTCTTTTAAATTAATTGTATTTTGTCTTGTAATTATTTAAACAACTATTGATCAGTTTATATTCTTTTCTGAAAAGAAAAAAAAAAATTACAGTAAAAGTTCAATTAACCGGCATGGTCAGGAAACGCTAGTTGCTGGATAAAAAGGAAAAAAAAATGTAGATAGTTGAGCACAGAGAAATTTGAACAAGATTAGTGCAAAGGGGGAGGAGGAATCAAAAGAAATACAGTGGAGCACCTTTTATACGTTTTTCAACTTCTGTCCTAAATCATTCCATTGAATTCTAATGTTAAAATATTTCGTTTAATACAACACGAGTAAATTCTTAATTTCATTTATACCATTTTTTTTTCTCTTATAGAATCCCTGGTTTGAGTTTCATTCCAGGATTTAAAAAAAAAAAAAAAATGTATGGTCTCTGTTTCATTTTCATTCTTATCTTTTTTGATTATTTTTTCTTAGAACTATAGTATATACAAAGTGTGATCTGCAAAGATAGCTTGGGGGAAGGGAGGGATGTTAGAAAAATTTTAAACAAGCAGTTTCAGACTGGGTTGATTGGTAGGTATACAAATAGCTCGGATTTCTAAAAATGACCACTCGTAGACCTCCCATTCTCTCCTTTAATTGATTTCAGGGATAGTTTGTGAAAGGAAAAAAACCCCACAACTTTATAGGCATTTTGTAAACTTGAAGATTTATTACTCACTTCCGTTAGGAGACTTAAATAGGATACTGGAAGATTTTCTTATTTCTCATCATGTTTATTTGACATGACAAGTTTTTTTTTTTTCTTTTAATTGTTGCAAAAATGTCATCTTCATTTAGAGAATGATAGGCTTTGCCTTTAAAGGTTAAAATCGAAATCTTGAGGAATTTTTCTGAATTTCTATATTTTTAATTATCATTTAATTTTTATCCTACCTTTTAAAAATATTTTAAATTTAATTAAAAATATATCTTAGTCGAATAAATGTAAAGGAAATCAGGAAAATTTATTCGACTTTTATTATTTTGACACTTTATTGTGTATTGATGTTAAAACAGATTTTCAGTTGTACGTTTTTTAGGAACGGTTTCTTGAAAAATGTGTAAATGGTGCTCGACCGTACTACAGAAGTAATAAATTAGTTTTTCAGCTTTAATCATAAAACTTTTTGAATAATTTTTTATGTTCTATTTTGTAGCATGTAATATATTATTGTTGATATGGTGAGGGGGGGAGGAAGTAAAAAAAAATGTAAAATTTTAAATGGTTTTATATTTTTCTTAATCTTTGGATATTACTATCACATTATTTAGCACCACCTTGCAATTTTAATTTAATATCGCCAGAATTGTTGCTATATGGCATCAGAGCCAGGTGATTTTAAAATTTGTGTAGGAACTGAAAAGAAAGTCGATCCAACCCACACTTTTCTTATTTCATTAATAAACAAACTTTTAAAGAGCTTATTTAATAATTAGTTAATTAACAGTTGTTTCAAAACACAACAGAAAATAAACTGGCACAAGTCAAAATTAAGATAAATATTGGCTGAAAGTTCAAATAAGGTAATCTCCAAAGCAGCAGAATTATTTTTTGGTATCATATGTTCGAAAATTACTCAGTCTAGGAAATTGATCATAGCTGTAGACACACATTTATTTGTTTATACTAACAGATAAGTTTAGATCACTCCTTTTGGAGGTCTCCTAATTACATGTTGTAATTCGAAAATGGATTTTTTATTGCTCTTTAAACCATGTTTCCTTGGGAGAGAGGAGGTGGAAGGAGAGAGAAAGTAAATAAATAAAAAGAGCATTATAATTTCCCATTTCTAATTTATCCCTGTAAATGTCTAATTCTCCAAAGAAAGTAGAATTATGTCAAAAAAATAGTAGAGAAGGGAATGAAGAGATTGTATTTTCTTATCTACCCCCCCCCCCTTCTCGGTTGCACCAGATGGAGCCATAGACCTTATATACTAGACTGGCTCACCAATAGGACTGACCATTATAGCGAATGTCTTCAACATGAGGGTGTAATCTGATACCTTCATTCTTTGTCCTGAGCTTCGGAAGTCACTGAATTGGACCTAGGGGAGATTCCTCTGAAATCTGTAAGAGAGCTCTCTCTCTTTTCTTTCATTTGTATGTAGTATGAAGTAAGAATTCAAAAGCAATTTTTTCACTTGCAAAATGATTTATCATAATTTTTTTATATATATAATTAATCTATGAGATTTTAGCTTTTCAACCATGTGTAAATCTAAATGCTAAAGTAAAAAATACGCTTACAATAAAAATTTCAAAAAACCTAAAATTCGTTCTTGCGGAAAAATAACACAGTGATCATTCTTCACTCTTTCATTAGGTCTTATCACGTGACAATTTTGCTGGGAAAGGTTGTTCATGTTGCGATCAGATCATAGACCTTATATATGTAGACTACGCCACCAATAGGACTTCCCATTATAGTGATTGTCTTTAACATGATGGTGTAATCAGAAACCTTCATCCTTTGCGGTCAGCGATGTATGTCACGTGACAGAGAGTTGAGGGCGATTCTTCCATAAGAAGGCACTTATTTTTGTGAGAATTCAAACAAAAAATTCTCTCCTTCAGAATGGTTTCTCACAAAAGAATTTTTTTTATAATTAATCTATGACATTTTAGCTTTCCAAAGATGCGTAAATCTAAAGGCTTAAATAAAAAGTATATGTACAATACAGAAATTAAAAAACTCAAAACTACTTTCTTTCCTATGGAAAAATCACATAATATTCATTCTCGTCTCTCTCTCCTGGTCTGCATCACGTGATAATTTCGCGGGGGAAGCTACTTCATGTCACAGACAGATAATGAGAGGGAATGCGTGGTCTATTATGCAAGGTCTATGGCAGGTTTGCTGATTTTTTCGATTTTTTTTATTTAAATCGGATTTTTTTTATTTAAATCAAGATTTATTTGATTTTAATGATTTTTATTATGTATTCATACATAATTGTACAACATTTGTTTTTTATTATGTGTATGTGTGTGTATATATATGCACAATATCCACACTATCAATCATTTTACTTAAATTATAAAAATATAAATAATAATCTATTTCTATAGAAAAAATCCATGTAGGCATTTATTACCAACAATTTTATTCAACATAGTATCTTCATAATAAGAAGTAATTTTATAACAATCATAAATGCAGTAGTATGAGCCACTCAACTTCAGACTTTGACTTTGTAGCTACAATAATGTATTGAAATAAAGTAAAATTTTACTAACGGTATTGAACACATAAAATAATTTTGGAAAAGGATAATTTAATAGGAAATATGACATATAACTGAAGCAATGTATTAAGAGAAAGAAAACTTTACTCATAGTTTCTAATCAAAATTAAAAAAAAAAAAAAAAAAAAAAAAAAAAAGTAAGGAATTAGGGAAGATTTAAAAAAAAAAAAGATATCCTAAAAAACTTTTACTTAAGTTTAACAAATATCATTTGAATCAAGAAAATTTTTTCACACTTTACCCATTTAACAAAATTCATATTTTCATTACCATTTTAATACTTTCACTTATTTTTTTTTAATCTTTTTTTTTACATTTAGTGGGTACAATTCATTAAAACAAGCGGTGACAGCAACCTCAAATTGTATTTAACTGATTGTATGTAGTTAAATTAAAATGTTATTATTTTTAAACACTTTTTGGAGCTTTCAGGGCTTTTTAAACAGTACAATGTAAACTATGCTATTATTTTTTAAATATCATATGAGCCAATGCTAAATGACATAAACTGGTAAGAGAGCTAAATAAACAAGGAAATATTTTCTCTATGAAATATCAACCGCTAGGTGGGCAAAGGCGAACTACAATATGTATATAATATTAATCAATGAATTATACACTAATTAAATATTTACAATTCATACACCAGTCATAAGAATGTACTTGTATAAATAATTAACCCATTAACGCCCAGCCTCCTCATTTGAGGACAGCTAATAAAATAGCATGTATATTTCTGGGGGTTTGTTGGAATGATTTCTGCTTTTTAGTGACAGTTTATAGCATCACTCCAAATAATCCTAGAGAGTTTTATGTGTCTACTATTAATTACTATTTCGTAATTCGGATAGTTATTTTATGATTTTTCATTCGTCGCACATATATTTGCTTTTTGCGCAGATATATTAACTTAAATCAAGTTGAATAATATATATTATAATATTTTACTTTCGAGGTCTTTGTCAGCAAATAATAGAAAATGAATCTGTTATCTCAAAGTTTTTTTTTATCTGGAAGATTTTTCGCTAGAACACTGAATGTCCTCAAATGAGGATAGGTTGTTAATTTAAAACTATTAGAAGAGTTTTTAAATTTAAAATATTTCATTCTCAGTTGTCCATATTAGTTTAAAATTGAAATATTCATCAAAATTATTTCAGGCATTAACGGGTTAAAATATAATAAGTTGTTAAAATATATAATAAAATTTATAAATAATTAAAAAAGTTAAGATATAACTTATTTTTGTGTTTATTAATGTTGCTTTGTAGAGATGAATCTAAAGTCAATAAATGAGAAATATTAGCTCGTCTAATGAAATATTTTGTTATATTTTACGAATTGTATTTTTAAATTTACATAAGAAATAATTAAATATCTCATTTTTTAAAGTTAGATTATCAATTACATTTCATTAAAGCCAATAACTTTGATATTTAAAATAAATGATTTAAATCATTGATTTTTTTTTCAAAAAAATCAATTGATTTAAATCATGATTTAAATCAATTGATTTAAATCACAACAACCCTGGTCTATGGGTCAGATAATGAAGGAGGAGGGCTGGTCTATCTATATAAGGTCTATGGATCGAGTGCTGTGGGGGGGGGGGGGGGGAAACAGCTGTGATAATTAAAAGGAGTTCTAAATAGCATACTGTATTTCTTAGTGGTAGATAGAAAATGTGTGCATTGAAGATAAATAAATACACACGGAAAAAAAAAAAAAAGGCTGATTGTCTACATGTTCTTTTAGGAACAGGTTGTTTAAGGAAGGGGCAAAAGGTTTATAAATTACTCACTATTTATTTGCGGGGAAGGGAGAACTTTGTCAAGATTTTCTGGATACTTGAGATTTCTGGTTAGTTGAATGCTGGATAGCAGAGCTTTTACTGTAATAATAATTAAAAAACGAAAAAAGAGTTGAAACATAAGTACTGTGTTTTCCTGTGTATAATTCACGGATAGTCTGCTGCAAGAAATCATCTGCAGAAATTTTTTTTAAGCAGGAATAACTGTCAGAATCATAATATGCAAATAACTGTCTCACAATTATATGTCTGCTTGATTTTTCTTGGGAGTTGCTAATGCATGGCTCACAGGGGTGGTGCTACCTAGGAGGCCAGAGGCATAGTCCATGCCCCCCCCCCCCTCCCCCATCAAGACATAATTTCTGAAATCTGTCGGGGAAAATATAAAAATTTTTACAAATTTTCTCCTTCAGCAGCAATTTTTTTTTCTCCTTTTACGAATTTGGAGCATTCCAATTTTTTTTCAGAGAATCTATTTAATTCCTTATATGAAGTAAACAAAATATTATGATAACGTGTATTTGAAAATTTTATGACATTCTATAATTTTTATTCACTACCAATTTTCTCTAATTGATCACCCACCTTGAAATTTACGATTTTGTCGTGATATACCTGTATATCGTATATGCATGAGTTTTTAGCTAGTGAGTGTTAGAAATTATATATGGAATGTCCAATTTTGCACCTCTCTCTTCAATCATTATATGGCCTCAGTTTTAAATTTGGAAAAATTATTTTATGTTTTAACTACTTAAATGTTATGTTTTAATCATTCAAATTTTGGGGGAAAGAAATTTTTTGCTCTACGATTATTTAGCTAAAAAGTTTAAATTCAATGGTTTCTAAATGTGTAATGTTGTCTTTTTAGACGGCAAAATAAAAATATTAAATTTAACTAAAATTAAGATCTAAAATAAGTATTTCTTTTAAGAAAATTTAAGTGGTAAAATATAGATTACTCGAGATTTCTACTAAAAAATGATGCTAAGCTGAAAAATTTATTTCAGTATGGGGGGGGGGGGAAAGTAGAAAACAAAATTTGAATTTATATTTAATGAAATTAATATTAATGACTATTTAAAAGCTATATAGATAAATAATGTAAATTAAAACAATTAAAACCATTTGATTTATAGAATTTATTGCCTAAATTTTACTTAGCAACCTCTATTAAAAGGTCACTTCTGTTAAGGGCCAGTTTTTCTGGCGTGATAAGTGGCATTCTTAGAGAAGTTTCACTGTATATATTTGCAATCAATGGATAGAAAGATAAATGTTTCTTAAGAACTTTCCTTAATGCACTCTGTATATATTTAATTCTATGGAAAGAAGACAGTATTGTGCACTCAGAGAATGTCATAGTGATCGCTAAAAATACAAGAAGTACTAACTAATGAAATGTCACAAATAATATTATTAATAACAATATTGTAGCGAATATTTACCATGGCGGACACAAAAAGGGCATAGTGCGGCACCGGGTTAAATAATAGTATAATAAACCAGGGTTGGCAAAAACCCGGGTTTTTCTAGAAAAACCCAACCTACTTGGGTTTTTGCGGGTTTTTCTGGGCATTTGTGGGTTTTTCTGGGCTTTTGTGGGTTTTTGTTTGAATGCAATTGCATTGCAATGTTAGATATATGTTACTTAGCATATTAGTTGTAATACACCTAATTATATTAAACTACTAACTAATAAAAATAATTAATCTAATATTTATCTTAGAAATAAAAATTGGTTTGATTCTAATATTAAAATAGTGTTAATTACTAAGATTACTATATTTTATTTTAATGTGTGCTTATTCAAAATAAATATTCTTAATGACAATAACTGATCAAGTAAAGTAATTTAAATTCTTAAGTACAATACAATACATATCATTTAATTATTTTAGTTCCCCATCATGCTATAGATGGAAAACTTAGGTAATCGTGAAATTTTTTTTTACTTTTTTACACATTTTCACGTGTGAGGAATCCGAAAAAAGACAAAATTTGTATGGTGTGTGTTAGTTTGTTAATCCGTTAGTCTGTGTACACGATATCTCAAGAACAAATTGTCACAGAGAAGTCAGACCAGTTTTAAAATATTACTCACGACACTGGCAAGTACCCTATTCATTTACAACATTCAAACTAAAAAACTTCGTAAGTTATTAAAAATTTATGCTTTTCTTAACATGGAAGAATAGGGCAAAATTTTACCTAAACATGCATCAAATGGAAAATTTTTACTGAAAAAATGTGAGACCAGTTTTAAAATATGAGTTTTGATGTCGGAGTAAACATCAGTAACTAGAGACATGCTACATTGGAAATTTAAGAATTTTTTAGCATGGCAGTATAGGGCAAAATTTCACATAAATGTCAATTCTGAGGGATATTTTCATCGTAAAGATGTTGGATCACTTTTGAAATATTATTTAGGGTACTGGCATGAATATCATAGAGTATAAATTTTCCAATTTAAAAAATTCGTAAATTATTTGGAATTTACGATTTACTTAAAATGGCAGAATAGGGCAAAATTGAGCATAAATGTCCGTTTTGAGGATCATAAATATATCAGACAACTTCAAAATAACACTTATGATACTTGTTTGAACATAATTGACTACAAATATTCTAATAGGAAAATTTCGCAAGTTACTCATAATTTAAGATTTTATCAACATAGCAAAATGGGGCGGATATCCCATATAAATATGCATTTTGAGGATTGTTGCATTGGAAATAGTAGCATGAAAACGAAACTACAAAATTGATCCTAATAAAATAAATTAATAGATTAGAATAAGATAAATATATCAAAGTGAACGGTGGATAGCCTATTAGGTGGGGATTTCATTCTGTCACTGTGTCAAGTGTTTGGTCAGATTAATTTCTCTTAACATAATAATCATGTTAAGAGAATGTCCTGTACTAGAAATTTATGAGGGCATATATATGATGGGGAACTGAGCAGAGTCCTATTATGCCAACTAGTTTTAATTATAAAAATAAGTTGCACTGCTTTATCCTTTTTTTTTTATTATTATTATTAGTTTTTTAATAGTTGTAACGGTTATAGAAGAAAATTTTATTTTATTAGATTTACAATTATGTTGCCACTAAAATTAAAATTATTATAAAGTTTTAAAACTAAACAATTTAATTAGTTAAATATTGATTCTGGACAACATTTATGTCCGCTGTTAAACAAAAATATCGTTTGGTTTTACAGGAAAAGGAAAATTGAACCAATTACAGACTATAAACTTGCTTTTATTATATTTATAACTGCAGTTACTTTTTATGTTTAATACTATTTTCTAGAAAATAAAAATAAGAATTTTTTTTTAAAGGTAAGGTGTTTTCTATACTTTATAGATGGGATTTGTAAATTATAAATAATTTTTAACAAAAACCCACTTATTTGCAAAAACCCAGCGGGTTTTTGTTGGTGGGCCCGCCCAGAAAAACCCGGGCAGGTTTTTCTGGGCTGGGCCCAGTTTGCCAACCCTGTAATAAACTCTCTCTATATATAGTGCCCCCCCCCTGTTGGGGAGGTGGTGTCCCCCTGCTAGGAAATTTCTGGTGCCAATACTGATGGCTCATGTATGACATATTTTTGTTAGTGGGATTGGCTGTTGATTTTGATATGTTTTTCTAGCCCTTTGCCAACATGCTTCTTTTTCTAAACTTGTCTGGAATTGATAAAATTGCAATTTCAAGACCACATTGTTATTAAGAATGTCTAATAGAATATGTGGGAGTTATATACTGCAGAATTTAAATTGAATGTTTTTAAAAATGTGAAAAAGTTGATAATTGAGAAGGTTGTTGGCTCTTTAATCTAACTGAATCAAATATCCAATTGTGAGGAAAAAACAAAGACAATTTTTCAATTACAGGTTATACTGAGAGAACTTAAAATTTTAAATAATTTAAGTTTTAATGAAAAAGTATAATAAATGTATTATTATTTTTTTAATCTCTCAATTAATTTTGTTATTTATATTATAGTTATCTTATTAAATCATAAAACTCAATAAAAATCTAGATTTATTTATTAACTGGAAAAGAAAAACTGCTCATGAACATTCACATAGCATTAGACTATTTCCCTAGAATTCTCAAGCATATTTATATTGATGAAAGAGTATCCCCTTGTGTTGGTTTATCAGTACTTTGGGATATTGATAAATTTGTCTACAGAATATCTGATAAAATTATATTTTGTTGGGGCTAAAAGAAGTGCCTACTGATTATACACAGGAAAATACAATAAGTATCAAAATAAATATTTGTGCATTTTACATTAATCCTCTTCTGTCTTTTCTGTAGTTGGCATTTCGTTATTTGTCCTGGGCATTATTTCCTCTGTTAGGATGTTATGCTGTATATTCTGTACTTTATTTGGAACATAAAGGATGGTATTCTTGGTTCTTAAGCATGCTCTATGGCTTCCTATTAACTTTTGGTATGTAATTGTTTTAACTCATTGTTGGTGATAAGCATGTTTGGTCTTAATTCTACTATTATTCATAGAAAATTAACAAATTCATCCTTTAACTTGTATATTTGTATTTATAAAAATGTGCTCATGTTTTTTGTTAATCATAAATAGAATCAAGCAATTCATTAACAAGAAAGAAAATATACATCATAACCTTGAACTCTGTTATAATGTTCACAGTTATAATCATCTTTTTTTTTTTTTAAATAATGTCAAAAATTTTTTATTCTGCTCAATAAATCATAGACATTAATGTTTACATAGCTTTTTTCAAATGTCCTATAATTTTGGTATTAACATTAAAAACTAGTATGTTGTGGCCACCACGAGACTTTCTTCTATCTTTTCCTATACAAATTCACTCAGTAACAATAATAATAATAAAAAAAAAAAAAAAAAAAAAGTGGGACTTTGACAAAATTTTGGGTAAAATGTGAAAATTATTCTAAGTTTGTCAAAACACGGAAACCGTGGGAGTTTGATAGAATTAAGGGGAGAGGGAAAAAAAAAAAAGTGGGACTTTAACAAATTTTCACATTTTAACCCAAAATTTTGTCAAAGTCCCACTTTTTTTTTTCCCTCTCTCCTTAATTCTATCAAACTCCCACGGTTTCCGTGTTCTGACGAACTTAGACAAATTTTTGCATTTTTCCTCCAATTTTTTCAAAGTCCCATGGTTTCCGTGTTTTGACAAACTTTTACAAACATTTTACCCAAAAATTTTGTCAAAGTTTGTCAAGACACGGAAACCGTAGGACTTTGACAAAATTAGGGGAAAAAAGCAAAAATTAGTTTAAGTTCGTCAGAACACGGAAACCGTGGGAGTTTGATAAAATTAAGGGGAGAGAAAAAAAAATAAAGATTTTTTTTCTAAGTTTTTTTTCGTAAAAAGTAAAAAAAATCGATAACTTTGTTTTAAATTATCACAGATTTATAGTTCAACCATTCGTTTTAAAGGTACTGACGAGACCTTTCGAAAGATACCCATCTTGAAAATTTTTGCCCTATATCACCCTGTTAAAAATTTAGAAAAAGCGGGATGGCAACGCAACCTGTAAGACGATTTTTACCAAAAGTTGATAGGCACTAATTTATGTCAAGGTGCAACTACATACCAATTTGTATGAAATTCTGTGCAGTAGTTCCAGAGATACAGTTGCCACAAAATTTTGTCACACACACACACACACAGACAGACAGACATTTTCTAAAAATGTTAAAATCGTGTTCTACAGCTCTCAAAACGTGTAAATCCATCAAAAACCCGAAATCGAAAATTTTTATGAATCCAATACTTTCTTTATTGAAGATAGAAGAAAGTAAAAAAAAAAAAAAGAAAGAAAGAAAGAAAAAGAAAAAATATGCATTTTTTTAAAGAGTACTTTTCCATGGTTTTCTTTGGAACTTGCATGAATACAGCTAGAACCTCTTAAAGAGACCTGATGGAGGCCATCTCCCCTTAGGACAGATCCCTAGTGTGAACAATTGATCTTAACCTGGACACCAAACACCTTTTAGAAAAGAAAATTTCAGTGTAGAATTACTAATTGAAGTTATTATTATTATTTTTTTAATGTAATTTTTTATGTATTGGATATTTAACAATACAATTTTAAACAATTATATTATGTTTATTATGTGTTATTTTGATATTAATAAACAGCATATCTAATCTAAATTATTTTGAATAAAAATGATTCTTTTTCTAAAAAAATGGTAAATGTATTTTAGTAGTTATTTTATATAGTAGTTGCATCATGTTCTTTTACTGTTATGTCAATCACATAGAGCGATTTCACTCACTTGCTTTTAAATCAAATTAAGCTATAGTATCAGAGATATTTCATTTCCTTGGTAATCAATAATCAGAGTTCAAATGTATTTCTAACAATGCAATTAACACTAATGATTTCTTTATTTTTATTCTATTTTTTTCCCCTTTTTTCTGTTTGGGAGGAATCACTGCAGTGTCAATCTTTTGTAAATTTATAAAAGTTGAAATAAAATGACCCGCTTAAAATTTGAACCTGAAGATTACATATAATGGATAAATTGAATGCAAAGTAATGTTAATCACAAATATTTAATTTTTTCTGTAACTCTCTAAATAATTGTAAAGATTAAATGTTTTTTATAATAGTTACTATTAAATGCAGCGTTTTGGAAGAATGTTTGTCAGTGTGGTGGTATAGAGCATTCTATCAGTGTTGATTTATTTTTGACAAAACATTTTTAAATACAAGTTAAATTATTCAGAAAGGGAAAAAAAAAGAAACTTTGTGTATTTACTTGACTTTGAAAGACAGTAACAATATTTCAGAACAAAGTAAAAAGTAAACCTACTCTAGGATGCATAAATGTTTTAAGTTTGTGTCATATTACTTTTAATATGTTTTCATATTTTAATTTTGCAAATTAGAATATTCATGTGAATTTTTTTAATTTCAATTCTAAATGAATTATCAGTTTTAACAAAATATTCAGTTCCAAACTAACACTTCTGATGTAAAATATCTCATAGAGCAGCAGGTCATAAAAATCAAGTCCCAAATTATACTACTCGGCCATAGAGTTTGAACGGAAATGATCATCTAAAGGGACTTTTTTTTCCCCTGTACGTAGTTATTTTAAGATTAATAACATGTGTCTGTTTTATTCTTTTTTTTTTTTTTTTTTTTCTGCTTTCTTCATTTTCTTTGTAATAAGAATAGATATTGTGCTGATTTTATATAAATATTTATTAATTGAAAAATTAGGAAATACCCAATAAATTGTGTTTTCAATTTCTTAATTCATCAGAAAAAATCCTGAAATTTCAGTACAATTCCCAAAACTATTCATTTTTCATCCACTTTTCAACAAGCTTTTATGTTTACATATTAAGAGTTCAGAATTCATTTTCTCTTTGCTGTTTTGCCTTTTTGATGGAGCTTCATTTAGTTAAATATCAAGATGCCCTGAATTACTAAGATTTCCTCTGATTAAAGTTGGCTGAGACGTGTTGATTTAAACGCTAATAAAGTTTCTGAACGGTGCAAACAGTATCCTGATAGCAGTTCAACTTTCTGCAAAATTTGTGACAAGAAATTTAGGATTGTTAACATGGGATTTTCCCAACTCTTGTCACATAGTGACAGTGTGAAGCATATTTCTAAAATGAGTCTTTAAAAATTTAAACACTTTCTCTTTGGAGAAAAAAAAAAAATCTTTGAAGAAAATGGTAACAAAACAGAAACTATTCTAGCATGGGTTCTAAAAAAGAAAAGCTTTTACAAGCTGAAGCAATCATCTCAAAGCCAGCTGTAAAATTCAATTTATCATTTATGTCCACTGGAGAATTTATGTAATTAATTTATATAGTTAAATTTCAGTAAAATTATATCTGGGATCTTCTGAAAATGGGCAATTTTTAGTGTGTGTTCTGAAACATTTTTCAAGTCACTACTACCCATGAAATTGCGTCCTTGCCTTTTGTGTTTCAGAATTTTGCAATGAATTTCTTATTCATGCTCCAAACATAATTATTTTTTAAAGCAATCATGTAACTTTCTAATGTATTCTTCAATTTAAAACTTTTTACAAGCAAGTCTGTTGTAACAGGAAAGTTACCTCTCACTATATTAATTATGGCATCAATCATTTCTTTATAGGAAGTTTAGCATTCGCTCACTAAACAGCTACTACAAATGGTGATAATATTGTTTGTTAGAGTGACTATTACTTATTTGAAGGGTATACAATATATATTGAAAGAAATATATCCTTTCTATGGAGAATTTTTCTAAGGGATCCTAACTCATATTTTCACAAGTTTATGAGAAAACAACCTGCTAATTGATATACTGAATATAAGTAATATATAACATAAATAAAACTATTGTCTATGCTATCAATTTCAATTACGCATTCATAATGAGCAAAAGTAAAATTTTTAAAAATATATTTATTGCGTATATATTTATAACTGTATGTGAATATCGAAAGAAGCGCCCAATTTTTAAATGTTAAATGTGCCCTTTGAAATCTGAAATGTGTCCTTTTTGTTACTAGCAGGACGCTCTTTATTTTTAAACCTTCGGAAAACTCTGGATCGTTTATTTGTAATGTGTAATACAGGATTATCATCAGGAATTCATTATTAGAATTTAATGAAACAGAATTTCAAGACTATGTTACAAATGATGATGAAAAGAATACAGTGAACTCTCGTTAAGATGGCCCCATTTAAGATGGATTTCTCGTTATTACGTACAAAAACAGAATCCCCGGCTAAGGCTTATAGGAATTGCATGTAAGAAACATCGCTTTATTCATACAATTCATTCGTTAAGATGGACATTTTGAAAATGAGGTGGAAATCTCTCCGCCAAATGTACTAGGTCTGTTATATCCTGGTGGCAATTCGGACATTTTATCAATCGACTGAAAATGTTTAAAATAATTATTTTTGAACAATTGGCCAAAATTGAAAATTACATTGAAAGAAGATAGTTTACTCTAAAAAACAAACCAAGATAACTTTTTTTAATATAAGCTAACTAACCATTATGTAATATCACCCTTTTTTCTTTATGTACTACATCAAGTTGTACTATATGAAGAAAAGAAGTTTTGTAAGTAAGTATCCTTTTTACTGCGTTTATATTTTTAGTGAATAAAAGGATTTGAGGAAACAAATTTTCATTCGTATTATACTGTGTATGCGTACAGAATAGTAATTTTAGAGTTCATATAGAACTTCAGTTTATGAGCTCCTGTTATAATGGATCTCGTTAATATGGACAAAAACTGCCGGCCCTTGATTGTCCGTTAACGAGAGTTCACTGTATACCAGAAATCCTAATTGAAGAATTGATTGTGACAGAAATAGAGAATTCTCAAAAAGCAGCATCCAATATGAAAGCTGCAGACAATGATGAACAAATAATAGAACATTTACCACCCATTTAACAAGCAATGGAATACATGGAAACTATACAAACCTTAGAATAAAGAGGTGTTGTCAATAGTGTTTTCAGTACCATGAGTATTTTATGTCGAACAATTACCAAGAAATAAAAAAAAAATTAAAACCCAAAACTGTTTGTAATTTATTATTATTATTATTCTGTTTTTCAAGCACTTTGAGAACAGACTGTGCTTGTCCCTTCTCCCTTGTTATAAATAAATTCCATTGTACATCTTAGAGTAATTCTATGGCAAATATAAGGTCATTAATAGCTACCATGGAATTATCCTTTAAAATTTGTATTCCATTTTGTTAAATTTATGATTAGATATAAAAAATGTAGTGCAGTGGCGGCTCGTGAACCGAAAATAGGTGAAGAGCTCAAAAATAATATTTAAGTATTTTTAATGCATAATTTTTATTAAGCATGGTCTTGATTAAAATTAACTAAAAATTCTCGTTTAAATGTAAATTTATATTTCGTAAATGAAAACAGTGTGAAATACAGTGTGTCTCTTTACCTATTTTCGGTGCATGAGCCGCCACTGATGTAGTTTTAATTAATCATAAAATTTCTAACAATTTGTTTTGTGTGATGTGTTTTAAAAATTAATATTTATTCTTACATTCTCTGAAAGTATATAATTGTTTAATATAAGTCAAGCTACAGGGGAAAAAAGTTACAAGAAAAAGCAGATTTGCCTCTTCTGGAAGCCCAAAAGTAATGCGATTGAATCATATGCAACATACTCATCCCCAAGAGAATAATATTTGTTTGTGATATCGCCTTGTTTTATAGTCATCATTTTTTATTAAATTTAAATAATTATATCTGTAATGAAGAAAAAAATAAAAATTTTAATGCAAATTATTTTTTTAACATTATATCACTTGACATAAAAATAAAACATGCATTTATTTATAGTTTTGTTCAATGCCAATTAATGATTGGTTTTGTAGTTTAATATATTTAAATACAATTAATAATTATTTCTCCTTTTTATTTAATAATTTATTTTATTACTAGGGTTTATCATGATGACTCCTCAACTATTTATTAATTATAAATTAAAGTCAGTAGCTCATCTTCCATGGAGAATGTTATCATATAAATTCCTCAACACCTTTATTGATGATATATTTGCATTTGTTATAAAGATGCCAACCATGTATAGATTAGGGTGTTTTCGTGATGGTGAGTCTTTAATCTTGCATTTTATTTGTGTTTAATTTTTAATTTTATTTACTTGTTTTTATGTTTTAAAAAAGTATGTGTATTTATATTATCATTTCTTATTTTATCTAATTTATCTTTTAACTATTGATCTCTATTAACAAAAATAGATTGGTGCGTAGCTAAAGTTGCATGAATGTTACTGACAGTTGACTTTAAATACCTTTACAAAATACTGTCCTGTATTTGGCAATTTACAAAGCACTGCAAAATTAACGTTTAACAAATTTAATAAAATATAAAATAATTGAAACTAACAAACCCATGTGAAATTTTTGCACATTATTTCTTGTCTTATTTACCTTTAAAATTTGAAAGTGATAAATATTATACCAATTTCATAACCTAATTAAAATTTTAATTTACCAGAAGCCAAATTATTTATCAAATTAATATTGTGCTAATAGTGAAACCAAAATCATTCAAAGAAAGGTTTCAAAATAAAATTCACGGTTGACAACCCAGTTTTCATACTTCCGCAGATAGCACAGTTTTAGTAAACCCCCATGATGACTTTTAAATTTTTGTCGACATGTTGGTAATGACTTTTTAATTATTTTGGCATAATTTTTTGATTTAAAAAAAAAAAAAATCTTTTTTTGATTAGGCTTTTTATGATTGCATTTTTTAGTCAGTTTAGGATAATTCATATTTTGCTAGGTTTAAAGTGACACTTGAAAAGATTTTGAACATGCAACTTTGAAAAATACATTTTTCCATAAAATAACCTCATCAGACAAATGTCGTCGTTTTTCCTTATAAATCATAGAGCTGAGTCTGCGGCCTTAAATGTTGTCCATTTATAAATATTTTTTATCCTCGCATATTTTATTAATTACATCATTATCATATTGTTTCGACAAAATATAATTGTAAATGGTCCATGTTAGAGAAATATTATATAGATTGTACGCAATAACAAGCACTTGTGAAGCTTGATGTATAAATTTCTTTCGAAATAACCCAAGAACTCTTGCCAGACTTTTGCTATTCAGTGTTGAGAACCAATCATGATAAAAACAAAATAACATAATGATACATAATCTGGTATGGCACTTGCACTACTTTCTTTTATTCTGCATTTTTTATAAAGATAATTATTGTAGAGACAAGAGGTACTGTATTTGAACATTCCTAAAGCACTTTAAATAACACTTGAAGGTTGTTTTAGAAACAGTTTTATTTGGCATACATTATTATGTGAAGTGGGATACTGTCCCCTTCAACCCTGTATTTAAATGCTTAAATATTGTCGATACATTCATAAAGCATTTAATGTTGCTATTAAATTGAAAATATTCTAATTAAAGTATAAATAAAGGACTAATTTCAGACATTTAAGAACTTTTAAAATACCTTAAAATCCTTTAAAATGCAGCACTATTATATATTTTGACACGCTTTGCGGTCGTCTTCAGATGTTTAGATTTTGCTGCTTATTGATCATCATCGCCATTTAACTCATCTTCGACTGTTTCACTGGTGGTGTCATTCTTACGTGTCTTCCTGTTTAGTGCTGACTCTAGGCTAATTTGGCAGGGTGCTCCACCCTGCTGCCCTTTCAAATCCATTTTAGCACCCTGCGGCCCTTTTAAAAATGTTTTGGCACCGAGTAGCCTTTTCTAACTTTTGAAATGTTCAGAGGCCTTTAGATACTTTTCTTTCTGACTTTTCAACTTTCTTGCAATAGTTTTACAGCATTCCTGGAAGAACAAGTGCATATAGCCTATGTATATACACATAAAATTAGTAATTTACTTTTGACATGTACAAAATCACAACATAGAAGGCCGCAAATAATGCCCTTTTTGAAAATAGGTTTCCCTTTTCATTGAATTCCCCCTGGCGGCCCTTTTATTCTAGAGTCAGCACTATTCCTGTTTATGAGCTGTTGCCACTCTCCAGGTATTGCGCTGTGCTCTCATTTATTAACAGCAGAGTTAGATATTAGGATCTCAAGGACTTCACGTTTTAATGCATACTTATGGGAATTGTAATGCGCGATTTTAGTAGTTGTTATAGTATTAGGGTTTATAGAGTTATTGGTATGAGTATGGGATAATGCGGTGGATGTTCTGTTATATTTTAGATCATTAATGTGTTCGGTTTCGCGACCTCATATTTTTCTCTTGGTCATACCGATGTAACAAGCCTTAATATTATTGCTTTCAAAACTGAAATCGATTTTGTAAATATTGAATGTTTCTTTAGTGTCTATTAGGTCTTTTTCATTACGTATGCGTTGAAAAATATTTTTGTTGAGTTTTTATGGGTATGTTTATTCCTTGGGTATGGGTATGCCCAACAAAAATATTTTTCAACGGATACGTAATGAACAAGATCTAATAGACCCTAAAGAAACATCCAGTTATGAAGTAGCAAATTCAAGACCCCCCCCCCCCCCCCTTTACCTGTTTTAGTTCTAAATCTGTCTTGGGAAATCTATGGGATCTGAGGTCACGAAATTTGATGCGTAAATTGTTTACATGTATCCAACACTTATTGTAATGGGATTTTACTAAATCTCCCCACCTCTTACCCCCTTTAGGTCGAAGGGGGCTATAAACACGTGTAAAAACATGTTTTCCTGTTTGAATTTGCTTTAAACTATCTTAAAATGGCGAACTTTGGTGTGTTGATGTTGATTAGGTTTATGCATTATGTACTTTGTTGAGATTTCACAAAACTTCGAACTTAGCCACTGGGGAAAGGGAAGTAAGTATCGGATAAGTTGCTGCCAATGGCAGTGGGAACATGGACTCCTCACGTTGCGAGTGAGAAAAATCGCTACCAAACACAGCGGGAACTTTAATCCAGGTTAATTAATAATGATATGGGATTTTGATAACTAATTTAAGTATTGTGTTTAGCAAAGCGTGCAAAGCCTGCTAGTTTTGTTATGTATAAAGATGTTAAAATGTGCCAAAAAAAAATTCTGCTCGTAGATATTGTATGTTTGAATTCTTTTGTATGTTTCTGTACGCAAACCATTTTTTCAATTTTTATAAAAAGCTCAAAGTAATATCCCCCATGTGATACAGATTTAGAATAAGAAATATGGACTTCCTGCTAATATTAGTTTTGAATGCTGAAAAGAGAAATACAGATCAACTGCTAAAAACCTGATTTTTTAATTTGGGGTCTCCCAAAATGTCAATTATAACCAAATTCAGTTTTGAAACTTTGACACACGCACACACCCCCCCCCCCCCCCCAAAAAAAAAATAATAATAATAATAATAATAATAATAATAATAATTATAATAATCTTTTCCACTGTATATATAGTTGAACCCCAATTTAACAAATTCATCAGGACCGAAAATTTTATTACTTAAATCGGGGTTATTCGTAATATCAGGGTCTGAAATGAAAAATAAAAAATTTCTGCACTTACCTTATGGAAAAGTCCTAATGAGCAACTACACAAAAATATCCATAATGAGACATTGTATTGTACTATATTTTTTATTCAGCAGCTAAAAAATGCACAGCGAATAATTACGCACTAATTAATTTGAAATTTTAAAGTACTGAATACGAAATGTTTGACAGTTTCCTTGATTCCTGAGTCAAAACATTTCTTTTTCTACCTTATGGAGAGAAGAAAATATTGGGCTTAGAAAGCAGAGCACGCAAATAGTAATGCATATTGATGAGTCCATATTAAAACGAAACACTTTTAATTAGACGAACACTCACATCACATAGTTACATATAGAGAAACAAATATTCAACAAGGTACAGGTAAAAGATGCGCCGTACGAACAGTCCAAGTGGTGGCGCGCCAGTCGTTATTGGAATGATCTATTATACAGTGAAGGAGGGTAAATACAAGAGGCATTGGTAATGGAAAATAAATGTAACCTAACACCCCCCACAATGTCGACGTATTTACCCAAATAACAATGTTACATCTTCCAATCCCGTAATTTTACAACAGTTGTAATGTTTTGATGATGTTAATGCTTTTGTAAGAATGTCAGCCCCCATATTTTCAGTAGACACAAAATTTAAATCAATAATTCCATTTTTCAGTGCATCCCTTATGAAATGATGCCTAATATCTATATGTTTAGTGCGCTTATGAAAGATCGGATTTTCAGCTAATTTAATAGATCCTAAGTTATCTGTAAATATACTCACTTTTTCAATTTTGCCATCAGATAACTCATTTAGTAATTTACATAAATATATCTCTTCCTTAGTGGCATCGGATAAAGCCATATATTCGGCTTCCGTTGATGAGAGAGCTACGGTACACTGTTTACGGCTTTCCCATGTAATTGCACTCCCGTAAAATATGAAACAGTAACCTGTATATGACCTACGGTCATCGAGGCAATTCCCCCAATCCGCATCAGTGTAGCCAATTAACGGCTCATTACTTTTTCTAAATACAAGTCCAAAATTTATTGTTTTCTTTAAGTATCGTAAAACTCGTTTAGCGCATAGGCGTAGCCAGCTTTCCGAACGGGGGGGTGCCCAAATTTTAAACTAAAAGTTACAATATGAATACAATAATACATTATGAACATAGTGCGCATATGTATGCATGTGGCCGTTTTAACACATGTAAAAAGTTACACAAGTCAACACATGTACGTTTTAACATATAAATTGAGTAACTTTCTCTTAGAATAAATAACTAGACTTGACGCAGAACAGAAATATCAATATTTACACAAAGTTAAAAATTCCAATGTAAAACTAGTATGTTGTGGCCACCACAAGACTTTTTTCTATATTTTCCTATACATATTCAATCAGTAACAATATTAAAAAAAAAAAAAAAAAAAAAAAAAATCTGTTTTTTTTTTGTTAAAAGTAAAAAAAAATCGATAACTTTGTTTTAAATTATCACAGATTTATGGTTCAACCATTCGTTTTAAAGGTATTGACGAGATCTTTCGAATGATACCCATCTTCAAAATTTAACCCCCCTGGGGGGGTACTTCCCCCCCAGGG
Organism: Salticus scenicus; assembly: GCA_963930645.1. Lineage (NCBI taxonomy): Eukaryota > Metazoa > Arthropoda > Arachnida > Araneae > Salticidae > Salticus > Salticus scenicus. The sequence continues at coordinate 43,703,708 of OZ005650.1, forward strand.
GGGGAACCGATGCCCCTCCATTCACAATTTTTTTTCCTAGTTAACTACTACTATTATCAATAATTCATATTAATTTTACAATCACAAGTTTAAAATAACTCTCATTATGCCCATTTATACGGAATTTTGTCCTATAAAATGCGATCACAGCGCCACCTGTTGAGCTATTGATCCCCAAATCTAATGGGCACCAGTTCATGTCAGGGTGCAACTAAATACCAAGTTTGGTTAAATTTCATTCATTGGTTCGTGAGATACAGCGTCCTCAAAAAAATGATACAGACACACAGACAGACAGACAGACACACAGACAGACATTTTTTAAAAACTATCAATTCGTGTTCAGGACATCCCAAAACGTGTAGATCCGTCAAAAAACGGAGGTCGAAAATTTTCGCGAATCCAATACTTTCTCTATATTACATATAGAAGAAAGTAAAAATGTTAAATGCAGACTGCAGTTTCGGTAGCGTAAATCGGTGCATTTGGCTTCCTTTGAAATGTCATTTGATAATGTTTGGACTTTCAGAGTAGTGCCTCTATCCGTCTAACAGAAAAGGAACAGAAGTTTGAATATTGATTAAAACAAGGAAAGAATGTTGCATAAAAAATATTAAATGGTGTGGAATATTTGGTTTCAGTACGAAACCAATGAACGTCAAAAGGTTAATTAAAAATCTTAAGCCTTAAGTTATAAACGAAAACCTAAAAACTAAACTACGGAAAAACTTATACTATGGAACTTAAATTGCGCACACAAAGTGATAGAGTAGAATTATAATGATATGTTTATTTATAATCTCATTTCATTTCTTTTATTTTACCAGTTTCAAATTATGAGCCTATATACACTGATGGAAAAAAAAAATCCCAACACCAAGAAAAATTTATTGTACAGTAATGAAATTTCATCAAAACATTTGTCTAGATAACATATTTAATTGATTAAAGTTTCAAGATCACAGGTAGAGCCATTTCAAATGTGAAATGTTGGTACATTAGTAACCGGTGTAACCGCCAGAATTTTGAATGCAAGCATGCAAACGTGCATGCATTGTGTCGTACAGGTGTCGGATATCAGTTTGTGGGATGGAGTTCCATGCCTGTTGCACTAGGGCAGTCAATGCAGGGACGGTTAATGCTGGTTGTGGATGACGCTGGAGTTGTCGTCCAATGATGTCCCATACGTGCTCGATTGGAGAAAGATCTGGTGATCTAGCAGGCCAAGGCAATATGTCGACACTCTGTAGAGCATGCTGGGTTACAACAGCGGTATGAGGGCGAGCGTTATCTTGTTGGAAAACACCCCATTGAATGCTGTTCATGAATGGCAGCACAACAGGTTGTATCACTAGACTGACGTACAAATTTGCAGTCAGGGTGCGTGGGATAACCACGAGAGTGCTCCTGCTGTCATACGAAATTGCTCCCCAAACCATAACTCCAGGAGTAGGCCCTGTGTGTCTAGGCCGCAGACAGGTCGCTAGCAGGCGTTCACCTGGCCTCCTTCTAACCAACACACGGCTATCACTGCGACCAAGGCAGAACCGGCTTTCATCAGAAAACACAACAGATCTCCACTGCTTCCTCCAATGAGCTCTAACTTGACACCACTCACGTCGCAAACGGCAGTGGTTTGGAGTCAGTGGAATGCACGCTACAGGGCATCTGGCTCGGAGCTGTCCTTGAAGTAACCGATTTGTAACAGTTCGTTGTGTCACTGCGGTGCCAACTGTAGCTCGAATTTCAGCTGCAGACGCAGTACGATTAACCACAGCCATACGCCGAACACGGCGGTCTTCCCTCTCAGTAGTGCCACGTGGCCGCCCGGAACCCGGTCTTCTTGAGGCAGTACCTTCCCTTGACCACTGCTGCCAACACTCATGCACAGTGGATACATTCCTGCCAAGTCTTTCAGCAATATCGCGGAAAGAAAACCCACCTTCTCGTAGCCCTACTACACGACCTCGTTCAAACTCAGTGAGCTGTTGATAATGGCTTCTTCGTCTTCTTAGAGGCATCCTGGACTAACATTAACCCACTACGTCAAATCTCAACTGTAAATAACGATCACGAACCTTACAGCGCTTATTTAAAGCAAACCTCATTTGCATGTTCATAGTGTTGCTACTAGCGCCACACTTATGCGCGTAGCTCGAAATTTGAATCGACGTCATCTTTCAGATGTATAAACACGCCTACCAAATTACGTTTATCTAGCACAGCTCCTTCCTGGTGTTGGGATTTTTCTTTTCCATCAGTGTATATTAATTAAGTATATTTATATATATATTAAAGTAATAAAATCTTGTAGATACTTTTTTTAAATTATTATTTTATTCGTTCCCATATTCATGAATAACATTTATTTTCTATACTTTAAAACATTGTTGTATTGTTGTAGTTGTGATGTTAGTTTCAAACAGAATAGTACAAACGGGTACTGTGATCGCTCTAAAATTAAAGTGATACTTATTAATAAGATTATAATAAACTGTTGTGTGTACCATAATATAAAAATGTGATGTGTGTAAAAGTCGCAAAAATAAATGTATCGAATCGGGGAAAGTGTAGAAACATGCCGCAGACCGGACCAAGCGCTGGCCATTAGCCAAATAAATTTTCGAATTTCCACTGCACATAAGAATTCCATGAAAAAATGCATAAAATAAAATGAAAACATTAAAAGGGACACATACCAATAAAATTGCACGGAAAATCTTTGGAAAGTAAATGTATCAAAATGGAGCAACCACCACAATTCAAAATTGCATACATAATCGAATCCAGAAACATTCATTAATAAAATAGCTCGAAAAATCATCATGACACAGTGTCGGAAATTTTCTACCCACACAAATAAACGCCTTTGTTATTTAAAAAATTAAAAGACTAAATAATGGAGCATATTTTGCGCATACCTTTCTTTGATGTTTGTATTTGTTGTATTGTCTTGAGCTTCCTCTTCAAACTCTCTCTTTTCCTTTCGTTGGAATAATTATCAAGTCCTTCACACTTTTGCACATGATTCCAGAACAGTTTTTCGTTTCTTTAGTCATTCAATACAGCTTTAATAGAATTATACATCGCCTTCTCCAGATCCAGGATTTTCAGGAAAGAGAAAATTGTTTTATAAAATTGCATGAGAAGAAGGAATCCGAATAAATATTTACACTGTAGTCTAATTTTTAATAATTTTCTTTCTTTATTAATTACAAATACAAAATCGTCTGTTCATAAATACATAATTTATTTTCAGCTACAAATCATTTGTCAGAGTTCAAAAGTAATGCAAACGATCATAAAATGTTTTATTATTATTAAGTTTGAGTGACAGCTTTTAAATAAGGTAAAAAAATTAAATAAATAAATAAAATGTGGCATTTATTCACAAAAATAAGATATTGTATACTTGACCGACCTTTTCTGAGGTGCTTTAAAAAAGTTGAAAATTGTTTTAGAAACAATTTTGTTTGGCATATATTTTTGTGAAGGGGAAGCATGTCTTTTGCATCCTTCAAAACCCTCTGTTTGATTACTCTACTTGCATTCTTAAAACATTTAAGGCTTAAATTAACCTTTTGAAAGGGGCTGTGACAGCATCTGTTACGCTTCACCATAGGATTTCGTAAGAGCCCCTTTCAAAAGGCTAAAAAAATATTTTTAAAATGATTCAAAGAACTTTCACCCACAGTAAATTTTTTAAGAAAAGTCTGCTTATGATATGATTAACTATACTAATTTGAACTTTCCAGTGTTGTCTTTTTTGTTTTTTAAATAGCAAATGAGACAGGCCGACGAAGAAATTTTTTTCTTCAGGTTGATATGTTTTTCTGATATATTTCTGGATGCTGTTTAAGGAAAACCTATTTAAAAATTTCCCTCATATTAAAAAAAAAAAAAAAAAAAAAAAGAATTGTTTGAGCTTAAAGCTCCATTTTTTTCGACTCCCATCTAAATTATTAATTTGGGTGATGTGAGTGAAGAACAAGGAGAGCTGCTTCATCAAGACATCAAAGAAATGGAAAGCAGGTATCAGAGACGATACATTTTTATCCTGTTAGCAGAATATTGTTGCATATTGTATAGAGAATTCCCCACACGCACACACACAAGGCCCTCAAGCCTTGCACAAGGTAAAATGCTCTAAAGGGAGATTCGATGTGAAGAAATACATTTAAAAGATAATGTGTAAATAAAAGCCTATTTCAATGCATTTTTTATATAAATTGTTTCGAATTTGTTATAGCTTCTAGACGAATTCTTCCGATTTCATCATTACTTTGTGAAAATTTCTTACGTGATAGGAAAAAAAAAATAATCATTTCTGAATTCAGATTATCAAAACACATTAGAGACACACAACGCAGTACATAAAAAATTTGAAAATTACGATTTCGCAGATCAATGTATTCGGAAAAAGATTACCCGCTAAGTTATCATGATACCAGACATGTATTCAAATCAACAATTACTAAAAAATTATTTTTGAATTCAAAGAACTTCAAAACCTGAAATTATCGCAAATATTTAGTTTCGAAAATTCGACCCCGTAAATAATACTTTCTGTAACTCATGGTAAGGGAAAGTAATTATCATTTTTAAACGTTTTTACTGGGCGCAATATAATTTGGTATGAATGCTTTTAATCGAACCTAACTTTTCTTACAATCTTTTATACGAAAATTATTTTGTATCAATAGAATATGTTAGTTTCATTATATTTAGTTCACTTTAAAAATGTTGTTGATATGTACAACTAGAAATTTTGTACTTAAGCAATAATGTATTTGAACTCTTTGCATGTCATAGTATACGGATCATTATGATATAAATTGAATACGATTTTAGACTTCCTGCCAATACCTGCTTTTGAGTTATGCCCATGCAGACTAACCACAAGAAGCTGGTTATACAAATGAGCGGAACTCAAAACTATTTCATATTCAAAAATTGAACCGCAAAACATTACATTTTCCAACATGTATGGGTAAGAGAAAGTTAAAAGAGTGCTTATCAAAAAGAAATGACAAAAAAACTTGACACTCTGTTAAGGCCACGAGTTTAAATAAACTAAATCATTTTATCGCCTCTTTTCCTGCTTTTCCTTGAAGAAAAAACAAACTACTAATTTCCTTTTTTTTTTTTTTTTTTTTTGTTTACCAAGAAAAATTACTTTGCAAATTTTTGTAAGAAATGTGCAAGTAAATTTGGATTCATGAACAATTTAGATTATTCTTTAAAATATATTTTACCACCATGTTTAAGAAAGTGTCTTTCTATTGCATAGAATCATTGGTATTAGTAATAACAATTTTTCTTTTAACCTTCATATCTTTTATTTATTTATTTATTTTTTTCAATATGTTTTTGTTAAATATACTGAATGTGTGTGCGTGAGCGGAGGGGTGCCCGGGCACCCAGGGCACCCCCCCTGGCTACGCGCATGTAGCGGCAGTCCAATGAGTTTTATCAAAGCAGGTTAGAAATTGACTTAATTCACTGACGGAATTTGCAATGTCCGGCCTGGTGGAAGTTGCAAGATACATCAAACTTCCAACTAATTCACGGTAGGGATATTCGCTTTCACAACATTTTTCGGCCTTTTTTAATCAAATGCTTGTATCCATAGGACAAGCTACGGGCTTGGCTTCTGTCATGCCAAAACGCTCTAAGAGCTCTCTAATATAACTATGTTGACTCATTGTTATAAGGCCATTTTCTAACTGAAAATTTATCCCTAGACAATATTTAACTATGCCTGAATATTTAACATCTAGTTTTTCATTAAGATGAATTTTGAAGTTTTCTAACATATCAGGGTCCTGTGACATAAACAATGTGTCATCAACGTAAACCATTATAAGAGTCAACCCTTTATCACTTTTAATATAATATAAACATGGATCTGCATTTGTTTGTTTTGCTCCGAAATCATTCAAAATTTTATTTAACTTAGTGTTCCAACATCTCCCGGCCTGCTTGAGACCATAGAGTGATTTTTTTAACAAAAGAACTTTATTTCCTACATTTAGATATTTAAGAATCTCGGCTGCTTTATCAGATATGTCCCTATCACAATTTTCATTTATAATTATTTGAAGTATTTCTTTAAAGTAATCGGGAACTTCCATAAAAATTTCCTCATCTAATTTTCCATTCAAATATGCTGACGTTATGTCAAATTGATGTATTTTTATTCCTAATTTAGCAGCATAACTTGCCAAGACTCTAATAGTTCCCATTCTTGCTACCGGAGAAAAAGTTTCACGAAAATCTATACCTAATTTTTGACTAAAACCGCGAGCTACTAATCTCGCTTTATATTTCAAAAGAGATCCATTTTGATCATATTTATTTGTAAGGACAAATCTACCTTTAATGCATTGTTTCTCGGGCCTGTCTGTCACTATGAATGTATCATTTTTTAATATTACTTTTACTTCGTCAGTCATAGCTTTATACCAGTTAGAAGCCTCCGAACCCTTCAAAGCATTACTTATTTCTATTTCCGAATTAAAACTATAAACAGCATTTGCAATTGATTTCGGCTGGCGAATTATTTCGCGATTACGCAATGACAATATATCTTTCTCTTCGAGCGCCAATTCTGGGTCACGTGACAGTTCATCTTTTTCATATTTTATTTGAGGAGGAGAAATTTTTTCTGACTGCATGTGTGACTCATTTTGCAGAGATGCCATTTTCTACGGTTTACCCGTAGTTTCTACGGAAAAAAAAAAAATATTTGAATAATTACGGACTACGGAAAAAACCTTTATTACTACGATTTTTAAAATTTTTTCTTAATTCAATTCCTTTATTACGCCAAAAGAGCGCTTAACTGATAAAACTGAGGTTTCTTTACCTTTCAAACTCGCCAAGCAGAAAGCGATCACTACGTCATGCAGTGACGCAAACGAAAACAGCCTCCCTTGGAGACGCGCAAGCGTGATAGGGCTCCGTACGAATGCTCTTTTTGGATCGTTACGGGAAGAACGGGGAAAGAAAAGAACAAAGTGCGTTTGAACTTTGGCGGATTGAAGAAGAGTACAGGTACAGGAGAAAAATTGCAGTAACCCTACCAACTGCATGTGCGGCGTGCATGCGACGCTACGCGACCGCAGGAAATATTGTGGTGTGGTCGTTCTCGGTCGTTGTTTGGATGTTACGTTTCCTAAATTCATTTTCATATTAATTTGTTCAGTTGTATATCGGAAAACATTTACGTGTTTATTTTTCTTGTGAATCGTCTATTAAATTGAAAGATCAAGAAATGTTACTTTTATAGTGTTATACCAATTATATTAGAATGAGTTCAGAAAAACGATCGTTGTCCCCCGAACCTGAAAATGGGACATCGTCTGTTAAGAAAAAAAGCTGTCAGAGATTTAGAGAGTCATATGCATCCGAATTCCCATGTTTACGACCTTCTAAGAAATCGGAGAATATGGCATTCTGTTCATATTGCTACAAAGATTTTAATATCGCACATGGCAGTCGCGATGACTGTCGGCGACACATGCTTGCTAAATCGCATATAGAAAATGCCAAAGCTGTACGGAACACAAGAGAGGTCTCAAACTTCTTCAAGAATAATGATGATTTCAACGTCATTAATGCGGAATTACTATTCACTCGATTTATTATTGAGCACAACATTCCAATTGCAGCAGCTGATCATTCGAAACACTTATTTGTAAAGATGTTTCCCGATTCACGAATAGCGAAGCAATTCAGTTGTGCAAGGACTAAATGTTCATGTTTGATTAAAAATATGGCAGAAAATACAGTTTCAGATCTTATATCAAAATGTAAGGATACGTGTTTTTCTTTAAGTACAGATGGAAGTAATGATTCCGGAGATAAAAAACTCTATCCATTCTTAATTTCATATTACGACAAAGAATCGGGGGAAATTAAAATTTGTTTATTATCTTTACTTGAATGTTGCGATAATACCGGTGAAGGTATTTTTAAAATTTTGGATCAAGAAATAAAAAAGAAGAATCTTACCTGGGGAAAAATGTACAAGCTTCTCCGCTGATAATGCACCTAATATGATAGGTAAAAAAAAAGGTGTGTCTTCTTTTTTACTGAACAAAAATGCCAACATTATTATAAGAGGCTGTCCATGCCACTTACTGCACATTGCAGCAAAAAAATCAACATCAGCCTTTCCTATCGACATCGAACTGTTTCTTATTGATATCTTTTATTTTTTGGATAAAAGTTCAAAGCGGCAAAATAGTTTCAAAAAGCAACAAGAGATATGTGAACAAGAAAAACCACACAAAATTCTTAAATACTGTGCAACTAGATGGTTATCTTTATTGTCAACCATAGAACGTGTCTTAGAGCAGTGGGAACCCCTAGAAGCATTTTTTAATGATGAGAATAACTCATCAAGTGATAACACTCGTTTCTTGAAAATTCAGTCATTATTTAGAAATCCAAAAGTTAAACTTATTTTGTTGTTTCTTCAGAGTATCCTGCCTTTATTTGTAAATTTAAATATATTACTTCAACAAGAAGCACCTTTTATACATAAAGTGCAAAGAAGCCTTCAGAAATTATATATGGATCTATTAGTAAGGTTTGTAAAACCAACGCTAATATGCAGTCAGGAAACTAAAATTAATTATTCAAGTAAGAAGTTTCTGAAAAAAGAATATCAAAAAGATAGTGAAAATTTGGTGATTGGTGTAAAAACAAAAATGTTTTTAAAAGATACCAACATAAATGATAAAGATGTCATGGATTTTTATGAACAGGTAAGAAACTTTTTTATGAAAGCATGCACTTATATTCAAGAAAAGTTGCTTTGTGAAGATGATTTTCTGAAACATGCAGAAGTTGCAGATGTTACAATAAGAGATAAGGTATCATTCTCGTCAATCTTATTTGTGATTAAGCAGTTTCCGTTTTTGATTGCAGAAAATGAACTTGAAGATCTCGAAATGGAATTTGTTCATTACCAAGCTGAAACATTTGATACAATTAAAATGTCAGAACATATGGATAAAGTTTGGTATGAAATTTCTAAGCTGGAGGATTATAATGGAGCTATTAAATATAAATTACTTCCAAAAATTATGCACTGTATTTTGACAGTACCTCATTCAAACGCGTCGTGTGAAAGAATTTTCAGTTTGGTAAGAAAGAATCAGACTGACTTCAGGCCTAATTTAAGCAGAGAGACATTAGAAGCACTATTAATTGAAAAGGTCTATATTTTCATCAAATGAAGAATGCTTAAAAAAACAATTTTCGAAAAAAGAACTGTCAGGTGCTAAGAATAGTACAGTTGTTTATTCTAAAAAGAATATTGATGAATGAGTAGCTTCTAATCTTTTGTCTTGTATTGTTTAAGTATTTATTCAAAAATGTGAAATTTAAAGTATTACAAATTAAAAATTGATGTTTCAACTTAAGGAAAATTCCCTTTATTTTTAAATGTGTACATTTACTTAAATTAAAACTGTTAACTATTTAATTTTCAGCAGTACTAAAGGTAAGTTAAAAATTTATATTTTTAATGTTCTTTAATCAATTTACCTTGCAGAAACTTATACTTAATAGTTTGTTTTATTACTTAATATATTACAATATTTCTCATTTTATGTATATATACATAGATATTACATGTATAAGATATTAGCCAAATTTGTTTTTAGAGCATATCAATGAATTATGACTTATGAGTAATTCTAGCAATTTTGCTATTCTGATCCTTTATGCAGAAGTTAATAACAAATTGTTAGGTTGTGCAGCATAAAATTCATTGCTTAGATAATTCATAATTAATTTCATCATTTATTAAAACAAATTGTCAGACTCTTATTTATTATTTTAAAAGGTGTATAACAAACTAACTTATTAGGGTTTAATGTATAAATCATTTTTGAGTGTATAACTTATAAAATATTTTGAAATATGAACTTGAATTTCCGTATATAAGACCAACCTACCAGACTACTGACAAGTACTGAAAACTACTGAAAATTTTCTTGCCTACTACTGAAAACTGTCCTACAAGGTTGGCATCTCTGCATTTTGCGATTTGCTTAATTGTATTTCTTTCTGATAAACATCCGGATACAATTGACCTACTTTTGAAAAATCATTAGATTTCGCTTCAAAAAATTTTACGCTACGGGATATAATTACTGTATTTGATTCAGGAAGATAAATACAAAATGCTTTAGAATTTTCTGAATAACCGACAAATAATCCTTTTTTAGACCTTGGGGAAAATTTATGTTTAGGGTGGTTACTGAAATAATAGGAAGTGCAGCCAAAAGTCTTAAAATAACTAACGTTTGGTATTATATTATTCCATAATTCATATGGGGTTTTTCCATTTAAAGCTTTTGTTGGGCATCTATTTCTTATATAATTAGAAGTGTTAATAGCTTCTGCCCATAAATTTAAGGGTAATTTTGATTGTGATAATAGACAATGGGCCATTTCGACGAGAGTTCTATTCTTCCTTTCAGCAACACTCGATTGCTCCGGGCAATAAGGGGCTGTTAATCTATGCTGAATACCATTTTCTTTCAAGAAATTTTCAAATTCAGTCCCAATAAATTCGCCCCCATTATCACTCATGAATTTTTTTATTTCTATAGATTTTTCATTTTCCCAAAGAACTTTGATTTCTTTAAATGCATTTAATGCTTCATCTTTAGTTTTTAAGAATTTTACTGCACAATAACGAGAATAATCATCAATAAATGTAATAAAATAAAGGGACTTACCTATTGAGGGTATCCTAATGGGCCCACAAAGATCCAAATGAACTATTTCTAACATTTTTGTAACACGATCTGAGTGCTTAGGGAAAGGAGCACGGGTCATTTTATTTAACACGCAAACTTCACAATTGAAGTCGGATACCTTTTTAATATTTAACCCCCTAATATAACCCTTTAAATTTGAATCAATCAAATCTTTTACATTTAGATGACCCATTCTACAATGCCACTTTCCCACATCGGCAAAAATATTTTTAGAACTATCGATTGATTCACTAGAGAAATTAGCTGCATTATTTATATTTGCATTATTATCCTGCAAATAATAAAGTTCATTTTTTCTGTCCGCAATTAGAGTCACATTTTTCTTTCTGTTATTTATAATAGCACATTTGTCTTTAAAAGTTACGGTGAAACCTTTGTCGCACATTTGTGATACAGATAATAAGTTAGTTTTCAATTCTGGAATCAATAGAGCGTCATTGATTTCAACATTTTGAAGTTTTGAGTTTATTTCTGCTTTAATTAATATTTTACCAACACCAGACACATCAGTTGTTTCATTATTCGCTAAATTTACAGATTTTATATCCGTATCCTTTAAATCGTGAAATTTGGAGTCATTTTTCCCCATATGTCGAGTGCAGCCGCTGTCAACACACCAAAGATTCTCGGATTGTTCTTTGGATAATATGTACGTATTCGTTGAATTTGTGCTGGCCAGTAGTCCTAAACTGTTTTGTCAATATTTAAATGATTTGTCTTTCTCACACTGATTAGCACGGTGACCGATAAGTTTACATTTCCAGCAGGTAATTTTTGAATTATCTCTTTCGTTCTGAGTGTACTGTTCAGTAATCTTAGGATTCCTTTTATTTTTATTCCACGGAGCAGGTTTCTTTCGAAAATTCCCAGTCATGAACACTCCATTGCTCGGTCTGTCATCATGGCGTCTGGCATCGTTTTCTTCTACTATTTTTATTCGTAGTACTTCTGGTTTCGGTAGCTCATCCCTGGATTCTATTGCGCACCGGAAATTTTCATAACTGGATGGTAGGCTGTATAACAACATCACAGTTAACAAGTCATCATCTATTTTAATATCCATTTCAGATAGTTTATCGACTATGTCAAAAAACTTTCGAAGATGATCTCGAATGCTCACAGAAGAGGAATCTGCCATTTTATGTTGAATAAGCAATTTTAACAGTGACGCTTTTCTAGCGGGGCCTTTAGATTGATATATTTCTTCTAATTTTTTCCATATATCCAGAGATGTTTCACAGTTTTTTATTTGTTTCAGTTCAGAAGGCGATATACACAAAATTATGTCGGCTTTGGCCTTTTCATCCATATCAGTCCGTTTATCGAACGCTTCTTTCGATTTCGCATCACTTGCCACGAGCTCTGGCTTTGGTTTCGAGCCAGATACATAAATCCAGGATTCATTTTTTATCAAGAGTGCCTTCATTTGTATTTTCCATGTTTCGTAATTGTCTTTGTTTAGCATTTCAATACGTAGTGTTCCATAAGACTCCATTTTCAAACGTGGTCGTCTATCTAACAGATAAAAGTCTATTTATCGTAAATAAAAGTTAATTTGCTCTGGGCCCATAACCTATTGGGCTTAGAAAGCAGAGCACGCAAATAGTAATGCATATTGATGAGTCCATATTAAAACGAAACACTTTTAATTAGACGAACACTCACATCACATAGTTACATATAGAGAAACAAATATTCAACAAGGTACAGGTAAAAGATGTGCCGTACGAACAGTCCAAGTGGTGGCGCGCCAGTCGTTATTGGAATGATCTATTATACAGTGAAGGAGGGTAAATACAAGAGGCATTGTTAATGGAAAATAAATGTAACCTAACAGAAAATACTGCATCATTTACTTCCTGCTGCATGAGGTATGTTTTCACAGTTTCTAAACCATGTAAAGCATTAGAAAAAGTAAGTCTCAATAGGAGTTTCCTTAGCGATTTCTGCTTCAGAATCATTATACATTGGTTCTGATGAAACAGTAATTTCACTAACTTCAGTTTGCACAAATAGACAGTCCGTCATCACCTGTAATATAGTCGTTAAAGTCTATCCCAGGAGGGACTTCTTCTGAAGGGGTGATATCGTCATCATTTTCATCACTTTCCTCTTGTATGCCTGGAAATCCTGCTTTCTGAAAGCATTTTACAATTGTATTTTTAGAAACTTGGTCCCAAGACTGTCTCATAAAATATAAAACATCTAAAACATTGGCTTTGTATCTTTTTTCCTTATTTTCGTTCAATGATGTTGTAATTTTTCTCATAAGCAACTTTCTGTAATTAAATTTCACAGAACGAATGATACCGAGGTCTATTGGCTGAAGGACTCTTGTGCAATTTGTAGGGAAAAACACAACTTTGTTGTTTTATAAATTGCAAATTGGAGGATGATCGGGACATTGATCAATAAACAAAAGGATTTTTCACTTTTGTATCTTCAAAGACTTATCTAAAGACATAAAAAATTTTGTAAAGAGGGAAGAAGTCATCCAAGATATTTTTTTTTTTTTTTTTTTCTGCGTATCTTGTCGGTACAGTCTTTACATTTTTAAAACATCATGACTTGATTGTCCTTCTTATCACAAATGACTTCAACTTGTCAGTTTTATCAGCATTAACCGCAAGCAAAACCGTAAGCCTCATTTTGCTGTTTTTCCCGCCGAAGCATTTTTCATTTCTGTAGCAAAGCATTTTATCGTATTGTAAGTCATAAAACAATCCTAATTTAATAAAGAAGCATCACAAAACTGGCGTTGTAAAAATTATTACTTACAAACTTTGAATAAACACCATAAAATGCAATAAACTCGCAACAATTGTTTTGGGTCGAAAAAACACACGACCCTTCATCAGGCGAACAAAGTAAGTGTTATCATGAAGACTAAGTTAACTGTCTTAACATGTTAAAAAATGTATGCAGAGATTGCAGTGAAATATTTGGCTCATACTTTTATGTAACAAGGCATAGTGTGCAGTTTTTGAATAAAACAGAGTTTAACATCCATAACAATATTTATTAAAAACTTAACAAGAAATTTCAAACTTAACAAGAAATTTAAAACTTAACAGAAAATATAGACTTTGCTAGTGATAGTTAGAAAACTTGCCATGAGGGAAAAACTATTTACCAAAACTAACTGCTTATAAGTAGAATTAATGTTTTCATTGCTCAGCATTAGCACAAAAAAAGGATGCTGGTCTTCAAATAACATTAATATATATATACTGCAACTTAATTAAACAACAATAAAAATGCCCTTATACTTTGAGGCAAACTAAAAATACTTAAAACGTATTTAAATTTTCAAATCATCATAATTACAAACGAAAATTATAAGCAAGAGAGAGTAAAACTATGTAAGACATCCTTATATATATTTATCACCGGATTCCAGAACAGCCAATCACCAGGCTACACATTTCTCCCTTCCAGGCGATCCAAAAACACGCCCATCGTACGTAATCCGTTACCGTGACAACGGACGACGCTGAATACATACGCCATCTATGGGCCGCAAAAGTAAGTATCGCCATATTGGAATTCAACTGGCCTGAACGATGTGTTCAAAGAATGTAAACAAAAATTACAATTTTATCCTATATGAATTAAATGAAGTATAATATCAAATGTATTTAAAAATAGAAAAAAGATAAGTTATTTGCTTGAATAAAGGATAAAGGTAAGTTATATCTTTAAGTAAAGTTATTTTAATAAAACCCATCTTTAAATATTATACTAAACCAATATATTGTATTGTTTATATTTTCAAATTAAACTTAACTTATACATAGCACTAAACGCTATTCATTTAAAACAAAAATAAGCTCTCCTCATAATTAATAGGCAATATAAACGTTTTTAAACTTTGAAAAATGATATGAAAAAGATTTTTAGGACAACAATGCCCCCCATCATATCATTTTGAAACATTAACCATCACTAGCATTAACAAAAGTAAAAAAAAAAAAAAAAAAAAAAAAAACAGTATAACAATATCACATTAATCTTCTTATACAGAGGCAATCCATCAATTCCTGCTAAAGTCCACCATAACAGAACAGTTCATCTAAAAACACTCAACAAATCTACTATAAAGATAGAAAAAAAAAAAATATATATTAATAATATATCAAAAAATGATGCATTAAGAAATTTTATTGTTATCTTCATCACCCCATTACTGAAAACAATAAAAGATTAGTTAAACAATTATAACAATCACATAACTCAAACATTAGTGGCCACGTTTACACTCATCCTAAGTAAAAAAACTTTCTTTACAATGACAAAGCAATGAAGATCAGAAGAAAACATCCAAAATATTCTGCACCTCAAAAACTTCAAATAAGGATACATATCCAAAATTTATACTTTATAAATTACAATTTTTACTATATATATGAAACTTACAGATATTTTTTCTTACAAATTTACTATACAAATATTTTATTTACAAAATTAAGCAAGTCACTTTTAGTAAGTGGCTTTGTAAAGGGATCCGCCAAGTTAGATTTAGATTTAACATATTTTAATTCAAATTTATCCTCAAAAAGCCACTCGCGAATAAAAAATAATTTTACATTTATGTGCTTGGACCTATTGTTCTCTATAGGTGATTTTGTAAATTCAATAGCTGACATATTATCGGCAAAAAGGGTTGGTAAAGAGTATTTTTCGGAGATTAAATTAAATTCAATACAATCCTCCAAAATACGATTGAACCACATAAGTTCTTTCACACATTCACACATTAAAATAAATTCACTTTCCATTGTGGAAAGACTTACCCCTTTTCCTTAAAAGTTCGCCATGAAATTGGACTATTATCTAAAAATATTATTTGACCCCCCATTGAAATAAAGTCGTCTCTGTTCATAGCAAAATCAGCATCAGAGAAAGCGACTAAACTAGAATTTTTACAATTTAAATTTAATTTTAAATTCTTGGTACCCGAAACGTAACCAAGTAATTTAAGCAAACCATTCCAATGGGTTAAACCTGGAGAATTTTGAAACTGGCTAAAAATATTCACAGCATAGGCTATATCTGGTCTAGTCCTACTAGCTAAAAATGAAAGGCAACCCAAGATATTCCTATATGGTAGTCTTGCGACTTCTTCCATTTCAGCCTTATTGCTTGGACAATCCCTTTTTGAATATTTTAACCCTTTTATAATAGGTAAAGAAGTATATGGTATTTTAAATGAGTTAAACCTTTTATAAACTTCATCTATGTACAATGCCTGATAAATTTGAACAGCATCGTTATCATAGCTAAACTCAACACCCAATAATTTCTTCGTTTTACCCAAAATTTTAAGATCAAATTTTCCCCCCAAAAGATCAATTATGGAATCAATTTGAGCCCGAGTTTTTCCAAAAATAACTATGTCATCGACATAGACTAATAAAACTATAAAGTCCTCAAAATAATATGAACAATTACACCAGTTAAACTTAAGAAAACCTAAACTTAAAAGAACCTTATTTAATTCGAAAAACCACAAACGACCACTCTGATGTAAACCATACAGAGCACGGTCTAATATTTGCAAACTAAATTTTCCTCACCAGGAACAATATAACCAAGCGGTTGTGACATATAAATCTCTTCTTTAAGAGGAGCGTATAAATATGCACATTTAATGTCACACTGAATGTTTTGCCACTTAAGACAGGAAACTAAAAGGGAAAAGAAAAAACGAATAACAGAAAAATTTACCACTGGAGAGAATGTTTCGTCGTAGGTATCCCCTCGAATTTGGTAGTACCCCTGAGCGACAAGCCTAGCTTTAAACCTAGCTATATTCCCACTCTCATCCTTTTTAATGGTATAAACCCATCTGTTACCTAGTAAAGATTTCCCATCAGGTAAAGGGACTAAATGCCATACTTTACGCTGATTCATATTTGAAATTTCCTCATCCATAGCTTTAATCCATTCAGAATTTTGAGGTGACTTCATAGCTTGTTTATAAGTTCTAGGTACAGAAAGTTCTAGTCAGGTTTCCTTTTTAACATGGTTAGAAACAGGATCATTTGAATTAACCACCCCTTCAAATTTATTACTACCAGAGAAATCAAACAAGGAAGGTTCGAAAACAATATTATTACGTTCACAATAACTCTTAACCTCATTTAAAGATCTCAATCTAGTAGTTTTATCGTTAGGGTAATACTATATATCTGTCCTATCACCATGAGGTCTCGGTACTGGCTTTCTCCTCCAAACAATTTTAGAACAAGAGTCATTAGTATCAGGTAGTTCAGTGATAGACTCCCCGTCGGAATCATCAGGCCCCCCTCCAAACACAATGTCTACGGGATCGGAACCACCACAATCAACCGGACTATTTGGAGACTGACCCAACTCTTCCAACGAAGGGCCCATCACCGCCCCACTGCGCTGATTAAAAATACAATCGGAGAAAGTTAAATTTACAGTCTCTACGACCCTATCCTCATTTTCTATCCAGACTCTATATCCTTTTGTACGAAGAGCGTAACCGACGATTACTCCCTTTTTTGCCTTTGACATAAGTTTGTGGTCGCGTCTCTGTTTAGGAACTCCGACATACACTACTAAACCAAAAGGCTTCAGGTGTCTAACCGAAGGTTTTCTTCCAGTATAAAGTTCAAGAGGAGTTTTTTCCTGGTTTTTATGAATCACACGATTCCAAGTGTAACTAAAATAAAGCACAGCCTCTGGCCAAAAAGAAAAAGGAAGTCCACTATCGGACAGAATAGCACGAGTACAATTTAGAACTGTTTGATTGAGCCTTTCACAAACACCATTTTCTTCTGGTGTATAGGTGTTTGTTAGCTCGTGAGCAACCCCCCTTTTATTACAAAAGTCACGGAAGCTCTCGTTCTCAAACTCAGAACCATTATCTGTCCTAATAGTTTTCAACTTCTTTCCAAGACTAAGCTCAGCTCTGGCAATGTGCCTTTCAAAAATACTAAACACCTGTGACTTATCCTTCATTGGGTATAAAGTCACTTTACGTGAAAAACCGTCAATTATTGAAAGAAAAAATTTTCCCCCCCTCTTTCCCAAAATTGGAATTGGACCCCAAACGTCCATGTACACTTTCTCCAAGGGTGATTTAATGCCATGAACAGAATCAACCGACTTAAAAGAAACACGATTTTGTTTACTTACCCGACAAGGTTCACACGAAAACTTTTTAAATTTAAGCTTAGGAAGCCCTTTCACACCATTGTGCTTACTAGTTTTGACTATAAGTTCCGGACTAATATGAGCGAAACGAGAATGCCAGTTCTCTAAGTCAGTTAAATTAGCTACAACGGGTTCATCAGATAGCCCCCCATTCGTTTTTAAACACTTGGCATAGGCATAGTAAAGACCATTTTTAAGTTTGGCATAAAAAAGAGGTTTATCAAACTTGTCGAAAACATTTACTCTACCACCACCTCCAGTGAACTTGGCACCATTAAAGTCCAATTTTGCACCAGAAATCAAATTTTTCCTCAATTCAGGGGAAAACAAAACATCTTTAAGATATACATCATTACTACCAAATTTCAATTTAACTACACCTTTCCCAACAATCGGAAAACTTACTCCATCAATGGCCACCTTCAAATTTTCACCTTCAACAGGACAATATTCAGAAAACAGGTTTTTATTGCGACAACAGTGATGACTCGCGGCCGTATCAAAAATCCAAAGATTATCGCCACCAACATCACTAAAATTAACCTGTGCAATATAATATGAAGGTTCATTGACCGAATTGACAGAGCAAGCAATCTTCCTTTGCAATTTAACATTTTTAGATTTAAACTTAGGATTTACATTTGATTTAACATTAGAATTTCTATTAAAATTTGCATTAAAGTTCTTATTTAAACAGTCTTTCTTAAAGTGACCTGGTTTATTACAATTGAAACATAATAAAGGTTTATAAAACTTTTGTTTACCTTTATATTGAATATTTTGAACTTCTACCAGCTGCTCATCATCTTTCTGTAACTGCAAACGGATTTCCTCAGACGTTAATTCGGACACCAAAGTAGTGAACTTGAACTCATCTGACTTCCATCGCATCATATCTTGAACCACAGAATTAAACTTCTTCGGGAGATGTCGTAGGAGCTGATAGCAACAATAAATATCTTCCATTGGACGACCCATTTCTCTCAACAATTCAATTGTACGACTCAATCTATTCACATAGGCTGTTACAGACTCATTTTGTAGCATGTCACATTTTACAAATTCCGTAAATAATTGAATATGCCTTGCACGTGAATCTGACAAGAAATTTTTCTTTAAAGCTTCCCATGCTTCAACCGGGTCATTACAATTTTCTATAATACATCGAACTTCAGGAGATATATGCAAATATATAGTAGACAGTGCAAGTCTTGACCTATGCTTAAAATCTGTAATAAGCTTAGTAGTTTCCGGTTTTCCATCATCCTCTGGCAAAGTTTCTCTTTTCGCAACCAATTCCCAGCAGTTATCTCTTATAAGAATAAAACGAATATCTTTCTGCCAAGTAATATAATTACTAGCATTTAATTTTTCAATAGAAGGAGTTAAACTCATAGCCATTGTAAAAATATGCTGCACATCTAAACTGTAAACAAGGTAAGGCCAAATGACATGCCCATAACCAATGTTATCATGAAGACTAAGTTAACTGTCTTAACATGTTAAAAAATGTATGCAGAGATTGCAGTGAAATATTTGGCTCATACTTTTATGTAACAAGGCATAGTGTGCAGTTTTTGAATAAAACAGAGTTTAACATCCATAACAATATTTATTAAAAACTTAACAAGAAATTTCAAACTTAACAAGAAATTTCAAACTTAACAAGAAATTTAAAACTTAACAGAAAATATAGACTTTGCTAGTGATAGTTAGAAAACTTGCCATGAGGGAAAAACTATTTACCAAAACTAACTGCTTATAAGTAGAATTAATGTTTTCATTGCTCAGCATTAGCACAAAAAAAGGATGCTGGTCTTCAAATAACATTAATATATATATACTGCAACTTAATTAAACAACAATAAAAATGCCCTTATACTTTGAGGCAAACTAAAAATACTTAAAACGTATTTAAATTTTCAAATCATCATAATTACAAACGAAAATTATAAGCAAGAGAGAGTAAAACTATGTAAGACATCCTTATATACATTTATCACCGGATTCCAGAACAGCCAATCACCAGGTTACACATTTCTCCCTTCCAGGCGATCCAAAAACACGCCCATCGTACGTAATCCGTTACCGTGACAACAGACGACGCTAGGGACCCTATATAGAGAGAGACTGGACATTGGCCGAAAGTCGGCCATCTTAGTGCCAATTCGGAGCGATTCCCGTAGAACGTAATGCTTTTTTCTTCGCGATTGACGCTTTACTATACAACATAAATGAAAGGAAATTGTGCTAAATTTGTGCAGAAAGTAATGCAGAATATAAATATGTAATTTTTTTTTCTCTTAGAGAAAAAGAATTTAATGAAAAACGAATTTTGTTTTAACCTTCGACATGGTTACTTTTTCAGTTCCTATCGGAAAACAGAGGAATTTTTTCTTGTATATTTCTATATTTAAAAAATACGTTGATTGTGAAAGCAATTCTACCTTAGTGAAAGTAATTCTACCTTATTTTTTTTTTTTTTTTTGAGTACATACATTCTACATATAAAAAGTTAGAAAATTTTTAACAAAAATATGGTAATCTTAGTTTTTGTCAAGTAATTCATGAATAAATGTAAAACTACGGCAGAAGAACAGAAATTATTTTTTATTATTTTATAAAAATATTTACGTAATATTTTTACAAGCTAAAAATACATATTTCATTTATTTCAATTACGAATTATTAATAATAATGACTTAGTTAAATATTAAAAAGAAAAAATTTATTAATAATAATTTGTAAAAATATTAACTAATATCTTTAGAAATTAAAAAAGTTTTTATTTATTTTATTTACATATTTCGTTGATTTTTTTTTTTTTTTTTAGATTTTTTTAAATATTATGTAAATAAAAATAATTACTTATTTAAATATTATTTATAAAATTTATTATGGCAATTATTATTTAAAAGAAATTTATATTTCATATGTTAGCAAATAATATTCACCTTATTTTCTTTATCTTTTTTTAATTTATTATAAGAAATCTGATACATTTTGCGTACTAGAAAGAAATCAAAAAATATTTTTTTATATAGTTATTTTAAATATGTATTTTAAAATAATTTAGAAAAATACATTGAGATCTAACACATTAAATGTATTGCACAACAGAACTTAAAAACTAATAGCTAGCAAATAAATAATGCAATTATCTCATATGTTAGGAAATAAATACGTAAAACAGCATGCAATAAGAGAATTCAAAATATTTAAAGCATGATATAAAATAAATAATTATGCAATTTTTTCTTTTAAAAGTATTCCAAAATTAAAGCAATTTATCTCCCAACAAAGTGAAAATGTAATAAATAAGTTCTTTTTCGATTATGACGTAAAATAATCAAAATTTCTTCTCAGCGTAATGATAAGCAATGGAGCAACTGGCACTAAAATGGAGAATTTCGTCAAATAGCCGGCGCGCCAATGTCCAGTCTCTCTCTATAGAGGGTCCCTAGACGACGCTGAATACATACGCCATCTATGGGCCGCAAAAGTAAGTATCGCCATATTGGAATTCAACTGGCCTGAACGATGTGTTCAAAGAATGTAAACAAAAATTACAATTTTATCCTATATGAATTAAATGAAGTATAATATCAAATGTATTTAAAAATAGAAAAAAGATAAGTTATTTGCTTGAATAAAGGATAAAGGTAAGTTATATCTTTAAGTAAAGTTATTTTAATAAAACCCATCTTTAAATATTATACTAAACCAATACATTGTATTGTTTATATTTTCAAATTAAACTTAACTTATACATAGCACTAAACGCTATTCATTTAAAACAAAAATAAGCTCTCCTCATAATTAATAGGCAATATAAACGTTTTTAAACTTTGAAAAATGATATGAAAAAGATTTTTAGGACAACAGTAAGCACTCGTGCTTACTTTGTTCGCCTGATGAAGGGTCGTGTGTTTTTTCGACCCAAAACAATTGTTGCGAGTTTATTGCATTTTATGGTGTTTATTCAAAGTTTGTAAGTAATAATAAAACAATCCTGTTTCATCTGCATTATAAATATTGGAAGATGAATACCCTTTAGTCAGACTGAGCAATTTTTCTTCCCAATTTTTTTATTACATTTTCGTTTACATCTGCCTTTTCTCCTCAAACTTTTTTTTTGACTATGTCATATCTTTTTTTAAAACAGTCGATCCAATCATTGGATGCAAAAAAGTCTTTCACATTGTGTTTTTTGGCAAGTTGAAGAGCTTTTATTTCATCAGAGGTCCACTAATGGCTATTTTCTTGGCACGAACGATGTTGAACCATTCCACTAAGTCAGATTCAAGAGAGTCAAAGTCAGATTTTCATTGACTTCCTTATTTTTGATGATTTTTCATCACATTCTGCAAATGCTTTTTCAATTTCTGCTCATTGTTTCACAATTGTAACTAGTGTCGAGTGGAGATTTTAAGGCATTCTGCTAAAGCGTTTTGTGGTCCAATGTTCTTGTCAAATTCATGTAAAATGTTAAGCTTTTTGCTCAACGAAAAACATTTTTGTTTCCGACAATCTGCCATGCTTCACAAAGTTTCAAAAATCAAATGTTCCTGAAGCCAAGCATCCAATACATATCTCGCTTCTCTCAAGAAAGAAAACAATTGGTAGGTAAAAATTCTTAAAATGTGCAGCCTGCATTATAAGGTGGGTAGAAGAGATAAGAAAATAATTTCCTCTCCTACAACCCACGTGACAAGTAAATCACCTCAGTTGTGGAGTAGGAAATAAGAAAGGAATTTCCTGTCATGGAAACCATGCGACAGATTGCACCATCAAGCAGACATCTGCAACTGTGAGGTCTAAGGGCTGAGCCCCCATCTAAAATTGCTGATAAAAATATTCTTTTTCTATTAAATAAAGACATATGTCATTTGTAAAGCAATCCAAAATTTTTCTAACCCAGACTAAGTAAAAAAAATTCGGCAGTGAATTAATTCGTTAATTTGGGGTTTATTATTCATTAAATAAGGGGGTTTTGCCTTCAATTTTTGTTCAAAATTCATTAAATCGGGGTCCAACTGTATATTGTCAGAAAATTTTGTAATAAAAGTAAATAATTTTAATATGAAGTTTTCTGCTGCTTGTACTATGTGTAGTGTTGCAAATCAGCACTGTATCTTAATCACACTTCAGAGAATATGATATGATCATAGTGGTATGTGCTGCGTGTCTTGAAAATATATGCATATGGAAATGTTAGATGTTTCTGACTTGATGTTGTATAAATACTGAGTAAGAAATAATACACTTCAGAGGATATGATATGATCATAGTGGTATGTGCTGTGTGTCTTGAAAAAATATGTATACCTATGAAATGTTAGATGTTTCTGACCTGCTGTTATATAATATACTAAGTAAGAAATAATACAAAATTGGCATTTCCTGAGTTCATCTTAAGAAGAAAAAAAGAAAAATTATAATAAGGATAAAAGAGGCAACAAAATGTAAGAATTAGTAGGCTCGAGTAGTTTCCATACTTTATGTCTGACTAGACTCCATTTCTTACCCATTTTAAGGTTTGGGAGGGAGAGGGGGGGGGGGGAGCATTTTTTTAATAACCTTGTGGATATAAATATGAATGAAAAATTTTCATATTGTTGCTAAGTTAAGTGGTTTCCAACTCTCACAGTATACTTCTTTTTCTTTTTTTTTGTTTACCTCAACTAATTATCCAATTGAGTGTATTTTATTTTTACGGATAGATTTACTGACACATACTTACAGGCAGATGCAGTTTTATTTACACTGCTCAAAACAATTAAAGGATATTGTAAGTCTTATGTAAAATAATTCTATTTTACAAATTTTTATTATTATTATTATTTTTTTTTTTTTTTTTTTTTTTTCAGAAAATTACCATTCAAAATAGAGCTCTGATAGGTCGCTGATATAGGGATGAAATCTTTAGACCTGTTGCTACAATGTAGAACTGGGTTTGGATAGTTTCGAGTCAAAACAGTAGTGCCAGTAGCTGAGCGGATGTGTTATTAAAGAAGAATGGCATTCATGTTTCAGTATCTCCAAACTGTTAGCATTAAATATTGATCTTCATTGGGCATTGTTGCACGTCTGTGACCTTTTGCCCTGGTCTTCTGGCTGCATTTCCAGTCTCCAAAAGACTGTTCCAGATCCTGAAAATCACACTGTGAAACTTCAGTGACTTCTGCTACTTTGGCTTGTGCTTGCCCCCCTCCCCCCCCCCTGTAAATGACAAAAAATTCTCCAAGCTTTTGAATCGATTAAATGACTTTGTTGAAATATCGCTCTCATTGAAACAACACACTTACTGAATGTCGATCATTTCTTTCCGCCTTGTGTTTTATTAGTTGAAAGCCAAATTTCATTTGATGCCGCTAAAAGCATTTTTGAAGTCAAACTCAAAACTTGCATGCTCAAAAGTTTGAAAATAAGAAAGATGGGGTGGGGGGGGGTGCTCATACTGTTATTTAATATAAAACTTTTAATATCCTTTATTTATTTTGAGCATTGTACATAAATATAGATTTAGGAATCTATATATTATTAAATTTCAAATGAAAATAAATATGCAGAAGATTGTATAAAAACAATCTTGAAAATTAAACAATAACTGAACCATAACTGAATGAATTAGAGTTCTTGCTTTTTTTTCCTTCCTTGAATCTGAGATTTATTATTTTTCATTACTGATGTACTGATTGTCATGACAATTCTTGTTAATACTTAATCTTTATTTATTTATTTCATTTATTTAATAGATATAGTTTTCTTCATTTATTTGTATCAACGATGGATCTATAGAGTAGATCCTAAAAGAATGAATGAATTCGGCACTAGTGGGGAAATGGAAACGCAAAGATCTGAAGCAAATGGAACTGTCAGTGTCATGAGTGAAGAAACACCAGAAGAAAAACCGGTGGACGATAAAAAGAATGATTAATTTTATAATTTAAAGTTTCCTATTCATTTAAGGGTTGTTCTGCAGAACTTGCATTGTTATTATTGTTTTTTTTTAGGTAAATAAAAGTTGTATATATATACATATATAAAGTCCATGTAAAATTTAGTTTATGAATTCCATTGTAATAAATAGTACAGTGTAACAGTTGTTAGTCTAAGTAGGAAGTTTTCTTATACATCAATCTTTATGTAAATGAATGTCATATTACATGTTACTATGTTTTCTGAGCAAAAAGAGAATTTAGATCTTTCTTTTTAACAAATAAAAAAAAAAAATTATTTCTCACTTTCTTTGTGGGTTTTAAAGTCTATGTGAAATGAAGAAGTGGGAAAGATGTGAAATACAGTTATTTTTACTGTTTTCTAAGTTTGTATTTTTAAAATTATTATTTTAGAACATACATTTTTATTATCTTTTATATAACTTGCATTATAACTGTATATTTAAAAAAAAAATAATATAAAACAAAAATCTACCCAATCACTTTTTCCTTTTTCTCTATTAATCTAATATTTAGGCTATGTCGTTCATATTGCAAATATGTAACCAAAATCATATATGTAAACAAAAGGCTAGCATGTATTGCCCTTTTTTACTTCTTTGTAATGTAAAAATGTTTTAAAATGTTAATTATGCTTTTTATTATTGAAAATAGAAAAAGACTTGGGTTCTATTTAAAAAAAAAAAAAAAAAAAAAATCTGAGCCCATCGTTTTTAATATGAATTGCTGCAAATGAATTATTTAATGTGCAATATTAATTGTAGGATGACTAATCATACATAAATACAAAGCGAACTGAATGCCACATACAATTGTAAGAAACCAGAATCAGGTTTGGCTTGATATTGTGCCCTCCCCAAAAATAGGGTGGTTTTTCTTTTTCTATGACTCACTTGAAAAAAACAAAACAAAGCATTTTTTTTTTTTTTTTTTCCCAAAAAAATCCTTATTTAATATTGAACTTTTATCTAACGAATAATAAACATATAAATTTAAGAGAAATGTAATAACATATTATATCATATATGAAAATGCTTAAACAACATTGAAGATTCTCAAATCGATCTATTGAACAAATGCTGGGGGGAAAAAAAAAGAATCACCATTAAAAGTAATTTTATCATATCATCTAAATACAATGGAAGAAATTATATATATATAAAAGCAAGCAAGAAAAGATAAAAGTGTTTGCCAATCTAAAAAAAAACTTAAGAAAATCAAGCCAATGTTTGTCTGAACTTGTTAATAGTGAAATGCTGATGATTAAGGAGGAACAGTAATTCAAAGCATTTGGCAAATGTCTATTGAATACGAAAAATTTAATAAAGCAACACTAATAACACAGGTTTACATGTGAAATTTTGACTTGATAATTTTGGTTGATCTTTGTTTTTTGATGTGCTGAAACCAAAAATGAAGCGAGTTTTTCTCTATCACGTATAGAATTTTGTCAATACAGAGTGTCTACAGACACAGTTTCTTCCATACTCTTCCACTAATATGGTATAATAATGGTAACTTTTATTGTATTTTTTTTCCATGATTAATTTTTAATGGAAATATACCAGAAACTTCCGAAAATGAAAAAATTGTATTGGTAGACACTCTGTATTGACAAAAATCTGTTAATTAAAGAGAAAAATTGGCTTCATTTTTGGATTCAACACATCAAAAAACATATGCATAGCTAAAATTTTAAAATCAAATTTTGCCAACTGTATTTTGTATACCAATGTAATTGATTATTTAAGTCTGGATTTTCATTTAAAATTTCGATGAGTAATAAATAGCTAAAATTTAATGTAAATTGTTTTCTTAATTATGTACTTTCTGTTACAAAAAAAATATCCCCCCCCCCCAAAAAAAAAAAAAAAATAATAATAATCCAGGGGATTAAAACTGAGCGAGTCTTGATTTTTTTTTTTTTTTTTTTTTAACCTAGAATTTGGCAGTTGAAATCTATTGTTTGCTGTACCTGCTTGTTATTAAACTTGCATGAGAAAAAAATAAAATAAATTCTTGACTTAATGGAATTTGCATGTGATATTGTATAAATATGAAAGATTTAATTAACAATGTTTTCGATAAATATTTCAACACTTGGGACAGAACACAATAGAGCAAAGTGTTCAAAATATGTTTTATGTTCTAAGATTTATTTTATTTATTTATTTATTTTTTTTTTTTTTGTTCTTGTAAATAAATGATATTCAAATTAAAGAATTGCACCACTAAATACAGCATTTATGAAAACTTTTTTATTGACTTTCATAACTCCATATGCTAATGAACATTACCTTTTCCCCCCGGTTATATACCTATTTATGAAAGAACAGCAAATTCTTAAATGTGTATTAATCTAATAACTGTAATAATCAGCATAATCTTGTATTTTAAAGAATATTTTCTGACTATTTATCAAATGCTCTGATAATTGGATCAGAACCTTTTTCCTAACATTTCTAATGTCACAATATTGTTTTTCCTGAAATCAATGTATTAGAATAAGCTTCGTTTAATTTGATGAAATTTCCTTTAAATAAAAGAAAATTCATAAAAAAAAAAAAAAAAAAAAAAAAAAAAAAAACCTGATTGGTCATTTTAGATATTGTGATATTGAAGAAAGAGTTTGTTATAATTTAACCAAGATAATTGTTGTTTATATTTTCAAAAAATAAACTTATTTGCATTCGTAGTTTTATTCATTATTCTTGTTTTGTCATTAAAAAATACAAATTTTTTAAAATACAAATTCTTAATATTTGAGGTTTATTTTACAAAGGTAATATTATTTTTCTGGATGTATAAAATGGTGTTACACAATATCACATGTTATTGAGAATATAAGAAACGACTCTTGTGGCAATCACTAAACTTTCTTCTGTTATTTTCCTACACAAATTTACTCAGTACAAATTATGTAATAAAATTATTTTTCCTTGATGAATGCAGAAAATTTTCATCTCGGAGATGTATAACTCTAAATGACGAAAGTCAGTTTTATGCCCTACAGTTGACATTTAAGAAATTTCTTTTTTTAACAAAAAAAAAAAAAATAGATTTTTTTTTTTTTTTTTTTAATTAATGCAGACCCACCCCACAGTTCAACCATTTGTTTTAAAGGTACTGTATGCTTTAGATGTATTACTCAAGCTTTAATAAGACATAAACATCTGTACATACTTTTTTTTTCAATGGTTATGAATTTTTTTTCTTGATAGTACTTGTTAAAGCAAAAAGTTTTAATGCCTTTTTTTAATGTTTACTTTTATTTAATAGCCCAAATTTAATGCGAAGTTTGTGTTTAAAAAAAAATTTAACAAGCATGATCTTTAAATAAGTCATAACACATAAAACCTATTTTAAAAAATAAATCCTAAATTATCTGTACAAAATCCTAATAAAACTAAAAGTTTTTGGGAAAATTCAAATCATGAAACCAGAAGCATTCCAACATGCATATATAGTAATGTGTTGTGAAAGAATTGCTGACAAAATATTAAACAAATTAATCTAAAAATTATTTGTGATCTGTATTAAATAATAGTTATAAAAAAATAAATTAACTTTTCTTCAAAAAGTATAGTCTAAATAATATATTTATATTTATTGTATAATCACATGGATACCAATGGCATTTCAGATGTGTGGGAAAATTATAGAAAGCTGCGACTTGATATTGATTTTCTATGTTGCAAGTTCTTTGATACAGAAATATTAATATTTATTATGATGTTAATTATATTTGACATAAATTTACTTTCTTCTTTTTTTTTTTTTTTTTTTTTACAAACAAAATATTCTCTGACACAGTTTTTCTTTTTAAATGATTCATTTTTACTATAAAATTTTAATTGGAGATGGGTAATGACTAGATATTTTTCAGCCATTCTGAAAATATTACAGTGAGTTATGGATTATTCCCTTTAAAAAATAAGTAAATAAATTATGTTCTTTTTCATCTTAAAAAAATTAACATCATCTTATAAAATAAGTAAAATTATCCTATACTAAATTAATAAGGATTACAAATGCCAAGTGGCCAGCCAACAACATTTCAACAGCCAAGTCTCAGCCAACAACATTTCAACACACACACATACACACACATATATATATATATTAATGATGATCTATTAAGCATAGTAGAAGCCAAGCAACAGATACAATATCACTGGAACACCAATGACCAACAAGAGTAAAAATTTCTTTGAGAAGTTCAGAAAAATGAAAAAAAAAAAAATTCAGGGGATGAAATACACAAATTTAAAGAAACCAGATTTATTAATTAACAGCCTGGAAAACAAACGAATCAATAAACTAACGCAACAAATCTTAACTTAAAACCATAAACTATATTGAAATTTATGAAAAAATAATTTAAGAAACTTAAGAAAGGAAGGAAGGAGGCAGGCGGCAAGACTTGTGACTTGCCTGTGGGGTTAAACTAGTTGCACGCCGGCAACACTCTCCCAGCCTGCCAAGACCAGAACAGGAGCCATATGGATTTAAAAAAGCAAAATTTCAAAGCAGATTAATAACAATGAAACCACAAAGCAACAATGAAATCCACTGATTGATTACAATGTGTTTAATAGTATGATTAGAATTGTAATATCTATGTAAAATTACAAAGCTAAGAGCAAAGCATCTAACATACTACTCTCTGAAATTTCTCCAGTAAGTTTGAGTGGAAACGTAAAAGTGTCAGCGAAGGATACAGAATAGTCATCCAATCGCTAGTGTGTCATGAGCATCACTGCTATCCAATTTACATTGTAACCTCACCAAGTGAGGATAAAGGAGGGAAAAAAAAAAAAAGCTATGTTTCTTTTTGTAATGACTGTGTAAAAAAAAAAAAAAAAATAATTATTAAAAATTAAATAATTGGTGCTGTAAAAAAATAAGAGATAAATATTAATTTTACTAGTGATGATTGTTACACACCGGTTTAATAGTAACATTTTTCTTAAAATTTCATAACGTAAACATCGTTAAAATATAAAGAAAATAGACAATTTACATTATTATGGATAATAATCGATCTTAAAACATCATTACTCCGGGAATACAGCATGCTAAAATAATTTCGTATTGAGAGGAAACGCTAGATCGCTCAAAATTAAATTAAACAAAGCTACAAACAGTCAATGTTAACTATTTCTTAACATCTTACTTTCCTTTTTAGATTCAAAAATAATATACTTTTGGTCAATTTAGCGGTAATTACACCGATACCGGAGTAATCTATTAATCATTACCTTTAAAATGAGATATTCCCCATCCATATACGTTAATAATATCGGGATTTAACTTCAAGATTTTTATACAGCGATTTTGTGCATTTTAAATAAACGCGCCACTGTTTTTTTTTTTCATTTTTACCGGGCAGCCATTTTCCCTCATCGTTTCTTCCTCTTTCCCGCTCGAAGAGAGGGGATGCAGGCAGGGGATTTCTTCCAGAATCTTGGAGAACAATCTGGAACCTCTTTCAGGAAGTGGCGATGCGCGTGACTTCCGGTGATTTTCGCGAAGCTGATTGGCTGTTTACGGCGCGCGGCTTCAAAATTCGCCAGCGAAAAAGTTCGGTTAGGCAGATCCAGAGAAAAGCGAGTGAGTGCAAGACGTGTTGGCAGGAGCCCGGCAGTTTTCGCCGTGGCATCCGAGCCGACGCTATAGTTAAAAATTTGATCAAAGCGTTCATGTTCAACATCCTTTGCTATGAAGAAATATTAACGAAATGTCGTGTCACGAATGCTAGTACTCCATTACATCAATATATTTTTTACTAGAGAAGACTCAGAACGAAGAAGATTATGATTGGAATAACTAACATGCCGATGTTTGCATATCTTCATCTAATATCTACAGTTGCTATCTCCAACGAAGTATTCAACAATTCCACCCCTGTCCTGGATTAGGGGGTGGAATACACTCCTTTTGGCCAGTAGACTTGACAAAAATATCCGTTAGCGATACAAGAATTCGCTTCAATTTAATACTGATGAAGCGTGAGCTACTAATGTCAAGCGCCATTTTCATCTACTAAGTATTGAGCACTATCTCCTTTTACCGGACACTATCTTCAGAGTTTAAGTGGTGCTCAGCCAGGTGCAGAATATTCTCGATTGGCCTTTTATCCTATGCAAAACTTATTTATATGAAGGTGAACGTCGAATATACTGTAGTGAATAGTATGAACGCAATTTGCTTACTGTGAACTAAATCAGATCTTTTATTCCATCATAAAAAATTCAGTGCAAAACTTATGAAAGTTTTTTAGTGTATTACGATCATTCATGCCTTATTTTCTTTTTTACCCAAGGGCTGGCCAGTATCCTATTTTTTGTAGCTTGTGTGTGTGTTTTATCAATAATAAATTTTCGTGATTTAAAACAACTGCTGTCCTCGTTTTTTCACCTCTGCTGCTTTGGTGAGTCATTTTTCTTTTATTATTTTCCTTTTTAGCTCAAGTTCTCAATTTTAGTTGTCATTATCGGATCATTGCTGCTATTACGATCATATTTGGGCCAGATTAAAAACTTTATTGTTTAGTTGATTTATTTACAGATTACATTTGAGGATTTAATAATTAATTGTTTTAGATAAAAAATTATCATAGAGATTTTTATTAATTCAAAATTTTACGTTTACATTTTGGTGCCGCTCCAAAAGTTAAAAAATTTAAATAGGTCCCGAACCGGTGGTTATTATGTAATTAATTTCATTTTCAAAAATTAATAAAAAAAAAAAAAAAAAAAAAAAAAAAAAAAACGCATTAATGATCCGATGACAGAGATTTTTTATTTTTATTTAGAGCAATATCCTTCATCCATGGATATAACTATATATTTTATTTATCAAGCACCATCCAAAGAAAAATAAAATTTACTTAAAATATTTGGGTTGTGTTTGATCATACATTGTTAAGTATCTTAATGTAGAATGATTAAAATATATTCAACTGATTTTCATGAAATGGGTAATATAGATTGCTCTGCAATATTGATGTGGCACTTTTTGAACTGGTGACTTTAAGCTCCATCCGGACACACATGACCAAGAGAGTAATAATTTCACAAATAATTTATGTTGGCAAGGGTTTGAATAAATAAAAGATAAACATAACATTTCCTTGCATATCATTGGGATAGTGTTTTATTCAATTTTTTATTTATTTATTTATCTTTTTATTTATTTATGTATCTATTTATTTATTTATTTATTCATCTATTTATTTATTTATTTATTGTGCAAATAATTTAACAGTATTATACATATATATATTTTTTTGGTAGGGTAAAAATCAATTTAAAATATACCTACAATCTCAGATTTCTCTATTTATGCAAATATTGGGGAATTTATTTTTGATTTTAATGAGATTTCTTTTCAATGTTTCTTTAAGTTATATACTAAATTTGCACTTTTGAGGGGTATATTTGTTGGTTATTTAGGTTTTAGTACTAGATCAAGGTACAGATATAAAGAATTCTTCTTTTATCCTTTTATTTATTTAAATACAAACATCGTTCCTTTATATTTGATTTTATACTTATTGTTTACATTTATGGTATATATTTTTTTTTTGTGAGGTATTATTCTGATTCAATGAGTATCTTATAGATATAAAATTTTTGATATTTACTATTTGTCATAGTATTTGGGGGGTTAAGGAAAAGCATTATTTTAGTTTGATATTGCAGTATCGCAATTTTTTTTTTTGGTCTGTTTGTTTGCATTTGGTAATTTGAAGATTATATTTCAGTTTCTCTTGATAAAAAATTTTCTAAGCATAGGGTCGTCAAAATTTTTTTTTCTCCTCATTTCTCTAATTGATATTTAATTTTAAAACCCCATATTCAGTTAAAATGAACAATCTGATAGCCACCATTGATAAGTTTGGGGGGGAAAAGACTGAAAGTGTGAATAATTTTATTCGCCAAATTTCAGACATCGCCAATCATGCTAACTGGGGAAACAATATGCGAACGGTTATTTTACGATCTAAATGCACTGGAAAAGCGCTTGATTTCCTAAATAATGACCCTTCAGCGGCATAGGAAAATTCTTTCAACACTCTAATACATTTATTGAGAAGTAAATTTGACAGACCCATATCTCACCACGAATTGCAAACTCGTTTTTCCTCGATCAAGCAAAAACCCGGCCAGAATGTGACAGATCTAGCAGATGAAATAAAATTATTAGTTAACAAAATCGTCCCTAACCCAGATAATGCCCCACAGATCATCGACATCCAACATGGCATGATTTTTTCAAAATTTTTAGAGGCTTTGAGGTCGGACATTAAATTTGAACTCACCAAACAGGGTCCATCAGACTTCGATTCAGCGGTCAGGATTGCAAAAAATATCGAAAGAGCTCTAGATAGCTCAGAAGGGGCTGGGTCAATAGCCAACATAACTCAGGAATCAGATATGCAACTTTTGCTAAAACTACAAATAGAAAACGCCCAAAAGATCAAAGAGCTTACTGAAACGATTGAAAACCTCAAAAAAGTCTCTTGCCACATTTGTGGAAAAGAACATTTGACGATTGACTGTTATAAATTCCCAGGCACCTCCAGAAACATCCCACAAAACAACGCTTCAAATCAAAACAACTACAGGGGAAGGGGAAATTATCGCAACTTCAAAAATAGAACAAGACCGTACTATAATAGAAACCAAAAATGACAGCCAAATGCAGAGCAAAATCATAGAAGTGTTTTTTCAGTCAATAACATAGAACATAGTTTACCGATAATTACAATAAACATAGGGGGTTTTTCTTTTAACGGATTAATCGACACAGGGGCAAATTTGAGTTTAGTTCAACCACACGTAATTGAGGGTCTAAGGGAACACATGAAACTAAATTTTTTGTCACGATCAGTCAACATAAAAACTATTGATAATACTGTAATACCATACTACTCAACTGTCAATTTGAAATTTAAGATTTCACAAAAATGGTTTTCGAACGTTTTCTTTGTCACAAATTCAAATTGGTCTTCCAATTATGATTTTATCTTGGGATACGATTTCCTTAACAGGAATAAAATATTACTTGACTCAGCCAACAAAAGTTTAATTGTAGATAACATTGTTCTTCCTTATGAAAACAAAACGCCAAATTCAATTCCCACCACACATCATAATAACCCTAATTTAAGCATGCAAGACAGTAATAAAAACTCTATAAAAAAATTTGTTAATTCTCTTAAAGTTGTAAAAATCAATCCCCATCAATCTAAAATTGTTGCTCTAAAAGTTCCAGAAATCAATTCACAAGCAAAAAATCTTCTCTTTACTCCAATCAAAACTAAACTTAATTTACAGATCAATGAAAGTATCCATTTAAACGAAAAACTCATTTTTATTTATGCCCACAATCCTTCAGAATCTAACGTATACATCAGAAAAAACACTAAATTAGGTAAAATTGAAACCATTGAGGATGCAGATATCAACTATAACTACGAAGATCCCACTTATCAAATAAATGCCTTAAACACAGATGAAATCTTAAAACTAAGAAAAAATTAACTTACACCAGAAAATTTTAATTTAGATCACTTACCTCCTAACGATAAAACTAGACTACTTAATTTGTTAATGTCCAATTTTCATGTTTTTTCTACCTCATACAAAACTTTAGGCAGCACTGACAAGGTGATACCACAATTTAAACTTCTACACGATTTTGCTCTACAAACTAAACCATATCCCATACCAAAGATTGCTAAAGAATTCGCGAGAAAGGAAATTACACAATCCTTGAGGCAGGCATTATTGAAGAGTCATCATCAAACTATTGTTTTCCTGTTATTTTTGTTAAAAAAAAATCTCTCCCTAACGATTCTACAGACAATTTAAAATTCAGAATGTGCATTGATTACCGTCTTTTAAACAGCATCACCGAATCTTATAAAATTTGCCTTCCTAAAATTAATGACATAATTCAAAACATTTCAGGAAAAAAACTATATTCAGTACTTGATTTAAAAGCAGCATTTTTTCAGATACAATTAAAAGATCAGGACAAACACTTACTTGCTTTTTCCACAGAATTCGGTAATTTTCAACCATGTCGTCTGCCATTTGGATTAGTGAACAGTACTTCATACTTTCACACTTTAATCAATAAATGTCTTGAGGGGATTAAGGGGAATAACATTCAGTACTTTTTAGATGATATCATTGTGGCTGCAGACGATATGGAGGAAATGCTCTTTTGGCTTCAAAAAGTATTTCATAAACTCGGAGAATTTAATTTAACTTTAGATCCAGCAAAATTACAATTATGTAAAACAAACATCACTTATTTAGGTTTTAACATCAATCAAAATGGTTATTCACCTTCACCTGAAAATGTACATAAAATAAAAAGTTTTCCAATACCTACCAATGTAAAGCAAGTACAATCATTTCTTGGGATGGTCAATTATTTCCGCCCACTTATTTTTAACTTTGCTGAAATTTTGAAACCAATTATTAACCTCACCAAAAAACACGTAAAATTTTTCTGGAATAAGGACTGCCAAGATGCCTTCATGAAAATACAAGACATTCTTCTTTCTAACCCCACCATCAAAAACATTGACAACAATAAGGATCTCTACTTAGTTACAGATGCATCAAAGCATGCCATCTGTGGCATACTAATGCAGAGGGATAATAACATCTTTTACCCAATTCAATTTTTTTCAAAACTTCTTTCAACATCAGAATCAAAGTATCCGTCAATAAAAAGAGAATTGTTTGCAATTTATGCTTCAGTCAAGTATTTTCATAAACACCTCTATGGCAGACACTTTAAAATTTTAACAGATGCTAAAGCTTTAACATATCACTTAAATTTAAGTAAACTACCTGATATTACATCTAGATGGCTAATGTACTTACAATCTTTTAATTACACAATGGAACATATTCCAGGCATGAATAACCCAGCTGATTTTCTTTCCCGAGTTTATGACAATGCAGATGATAATCTGAGGGTTAATGCTTTAAATATTTTTGCTCCAGGGGACCAGTTGCTTTCTTTTCAAAATATCCTAAAACACCAATTACAGGACAAAAAACTTATGGAAATTAGAAAAAAGATTACAGACAATAAACCGATTCTTCCAAATTACATCATTAACAAAGACAACAATTTATTAATGTACAAAACAAAAATAGATGAATCCGATAATCCTCCTAAAATAATACTACCACCGTCATTACAAAACGATGCCATAGCTATTGCACATCAACCACACTTTGGTGCAGTAAAAACCTACGATATTTTGAGGAGGATGTATTTTTGGAAAAGTATGTTTCAACAAGTTCAGAAATTTTGCAATGAATGTCATCAATGTCTAATTAATAAATCAAAACCCACAGACACCAAACCTAAAATGATATCGAAATCTAACTTAGCTCCGGGAGAAATGATAGCCATTGATGTTGTAGGAAAATTACCCAGATCGCTTGATGGCAAATTTTTTATTTTGACAATTGTCGACCATTATTCTCGTTTTCTTGAGGCAGTTCCACTACCCAATGTAACCTCTCATTCTATAATCAAAACTTTAAATAATTATTTTTCTAGATATGGCATACCTAAAATTATTTTGTCAGATAACGCAAAAAATTTCCAATCACAAGACTTTGATGACTATTTAAAATCCTTAAATATAGAACATCGTAATACATCTATCTATTTTCCCAGATCTAATGGTCTTCTGGAACGCATTCACCGTAGTCTCAAACAATCAGTAGCTGCACTCTCTGATCAAGTTATAGAATGGTCCGAGAGATTACCATTTTTTGTATTACATTATAACAATTCAAAACATGCAGTTACAAATTATACACCAGCACAATTGTTTTTCGGAAGAGATTTAAATCTTCCAATCCAAATTTTTAATCCACCAAACTTTGTGGAAGAACCCTCAGATTATTTACTAAGACAAAGGGAGCATTTCCAGACAACTCAAAAAATGGTCAAGGAGAATGAACAACATTATTTTGATACACATGAAAAATTTTTAAGGGGGGGTCCGGATCGTATTTTTCAGTTAGACGATATAGTCTACCTCAAAGAATTTATTCCTCCATCTACTTTTGGCCCTAAATACTCAGGTCCATTCAAGGTAATTAGGAAATACAGGAATAATAATTATTTAATTCAGGATGCTAACGACGATAGTGCAAAATTGATTAAGGTAAATGTATGTAAATTGTATAAAGGGAAATAACATTTTTTTTTGGTTTTGTTTCTGTGTGGGGCAGGTGTTTTTCAGATTTTTTTTTTGGGTGGTTTTGGCTCAAAATTGCAAGTGTATATAGATATAAATCTCTTGTTCATTTCATGGTGTTCGGGTGGAGACATGATACATGCTCTATGCTGGAGATAGATGAGCTATTCAAAGGCAAAGTGCAATATATTATATGATTTTTTTTTGTGCAATGATAAATATAACAACACTATACAGCAAAATCATCAGTGGTTAAAATTTCTTTTCTCATACAACTCACTTGATAGTTTTGGTTCATGGACAGGTGTACTCAGTGTAATAAAAAATTAACTCTGTGACTATTCACATAACTTTATTAAAACAAATTACAAAATGAAAAAACATATAAGGTGGAAGATGCTGTTAATGTGCACAAACAGTTTCTATTTCTACTTCTTGCAGGCTGGTCCGGAGTAGTGGAACCACTGAAATTTCATTAAACTCTACAATATAACTCAAAAAAAAAAAAAAATATATATATATATAGATATATAATTCTTCTTACCTGTTTACTGGCAAAACTTCAGGTGTATTTGAAACATACAATCTAGAATGCAGCATCAACATAAAGAACAGGCAACAACATAGGAAATATTTGTTTTGATTTATTATTGTTTTATTCTATGCATAGAAGGAATATTTATGAAGTATAGTTAGACATTTCACCAACAGTACCAATTAGTCGATATAGACGTATACATTGTAGTCTCGTGGTCTATCTCACATAGACGTAAATCTGTGGCTAGGTTACTAACATGAAGGTCTAAAAGTAGATACTATACAAATTTTGTTTGATCTTGATATTCATATTTAAAATCTCCCTTACGAATGGCTAAGAGAATTTTTGAAGGACTTGTTCAAGTCGAGCCTCTTTGCAGTGTCATCGACACGTCCAGAAACTCCACTATGTATGCCTAGGGATGATAGATTAGAAAATCAAATTAATATCTTCAAAATTTTCAAAAAAAAAAAAAAAAAAAAATGAGCTCATGGAAAAGTCCTGTTTATAGTAAGATTACTTTATCAAAAAATTGCTGCATACTACTGATGATATTATCTGTGCAATATGTCAATAACCTTTTAATAATAATAAATTATTTTTTCTTTGCCTCTTTCCCATTTTTTTTTTTGTTTACTCTCCCTACCCAATTGTGTTAATCCATGGATGAATGAGATGGCAACTTGAGCTATTAAATAATACATCTGGCTCACCAACTCCTGGTTCAGTGAAGTGTTTTGTGTTTAATATT
The DNA here is from genome assembly GCA_963930645.1 of Salticus scenicus. Lineage (NCBI taxonomy): Eukaryota > Metazoa > Arthropoda > Arachnida > Araneae > Salticidae > Salticus > Salticus scenicus. The sequence goes on from OZ005650.1 coordinate 43,742,195, forward strand.
TATCTCTTATTATTTTAATAATCATATTATACTTACATTATACATTGATATTGTGTTGTGCAATTGTTTTCATATTTACTCATTATATATATTTTTTATATACCTCATTTATACAATTATTTTAACATAATATTAACACTATTTATTATCATATCTTATATTTACAATTGTTTTTCTTTTACTATTGTTTTAATTTAGTACATACCAAAGATTGTTGTATTTACCTCACTTAGCTCTCTCTGGAACTGCTAACAATATTCCGTCCAAAATTTACAATTGATGGTGCCGCACTTTCCATATATAGTACCTTACATTGTTTACAATGGGTGCCCTAATATTTTTTTTCCAAAAGGGGGGGGTAAATGTTACACACCGGTTTAATAGTAACATTTTTCTTAAAATTTCATAACGTAAACATCGTTAAAATATAAAGAAAATAGACAATTTACATTATTATGGATAATAATCGATCTTAAAACATCATTACTCCGGGAATACAGCATGCTAAAATAATTTCGTATTGAGAGGAAACGCTAGATCGCTCAAAATTAAATTAAACAAAGCTACAAACAGTCAATGTTAACTATTTCTTAACATCTTACTTTCCTTTTTAGATTCAAAAATAATATACTTTTGGTCAATTTAGCGGTAATTACACCGATACCGGAGTAATCTATTAATCATTACCTTTAAAATGAGATATTCCCCATCCATATACGTTAATAATATCGGGATTTAACTTCAAGATTTTTATACAGCGATTTTGTGCATTTTAAATAAACGCGCCACTGTTTTTTTTTCATTTTTACCGGGCAGCCATTTTCCCTCATCGTTTCTTCCTCTTTCCCGCTCGAAGAGAGGGGATGCAGGCAGGGGATTTCTTCCAGAATCTTGGAGAACAATCTGGAACCTCTTTCAGGAAGTGGCGATGCGCGTGACTTCCGGTGATTTTCGCGAAGCTGATTGGCTGTTTACGGCGCGCGGCTTCAAAATTCGCCAGCGAAAAAGTTCGGTTAGGCAGATCCAGAGAAAAGCGAGTGAGTGCAAGACGTGTTGGCAGGAGCCCGGCAGTTTTCGCCGTGGCATCCGAGCCGACGCTATAGTTAAAAATTTGATCAAAGCGTTCATGTTCAACATCCTTTGCTATGAAGAAATATTAACGAAATGTCGTGTCACGAATGCTAGTACTCCATTACATCAATATATTTTTTACTAGAGAAGACTCAGAACGAAGAAGATTATGATTGGAATAACTAACATGCCGATGTTTGCATATCTTCATCTAATATCTACAGTTGCTATCTCCAACGAAGTATTCAACAATTCCACCCCTGTCCTGGATTAGGGGGTGGAATACACTCCTTTTGGCCAGTAGACTTGACAAAAATATCCGTTAGCGATACAAGAATTCGCTTCAATTTAATACTGATGAAGCGTGAGCTACTAATGTCAAGCGCCATTTTCATCTACTAAGTATTGAGCACTATCTCCTTTTACCGGACACTATCTTCAGAGTTTAAGTGGTGCTCAGCCAGGTGCAGAATATTCTCGATTGGCCTTTTATCCTATGCAAAACTTATTTATATGAAGGTGAACGTCGAATATACTGTAGTGAATAGTATGAACGCAATTTGCTTACTGTGAACTAAATCAGATCTTTTATTCCATCATAAAAAATTCAGTGCAAAACTTATGAAAGTTTTTTAGTGTATTACGATCATTCATGCCTTATTTTCTTTTTTACCCAAGGGCTGGCCAGTATCCTATTTTTTGTAGCTTGTGTGTGTGTTTTATCAATAATAAATTTTCGTGATTTAAAACAACTGCTGTCCTCGTTTTTTCACCTCTGCTGCTTTGGTGAGTCATTTTTCTTTTATTATTTTCCTTTTTAGCTCAAGTTCTCAATTTTAGTTGTCATTATCGGATCATTGCTGCTATTACGATCATATTTGGGCCAGATTAAAAACTTTATTGTTTAGTTGATTTATTTACAGATTACATTTGAGGATTTAATAATTAATTGTTTTAGATAAAAAATTATCATAGAGATTTTTATTAATTCAAGAATTTACGTTTACAATGATGATTAATGAGTATAGCAGTAGCCAAGTGGTGATTCTTGAAAGAGTAGTGGTAGTATATGCGTTGTTTTAAACTAGCGTACATCTTTTGAAAAGCGGCGATTTTTTTTTTTTTTTTTTTAAAGTGCTGTTTCATCAGAAAAAGTTATTATTAGGAAATTAATTTTCTTGCTGTACCGAATTATCTGCATAAAATATTACTTCACTTATTTAAATTTAATCGAAATAAAATCATTTATTTAAGAGCCTCATGATCATCAATCTGAAAAAGAAAACATAAACAAGCTTACCTTCAAATCTGTAAATAAAAAGAAGATAAGAAAACTGATGAGTCATTGCTTGAATCACAATTTTTTATTACATTTTTTTATCATTGTTAAAAAGATAATAAAATGAATAAATAGAAGTGCCGGCACATGTTTTAAATAATTGAAATGATCAAAATTATCGAGAAACCAATATTATCATTTGGTATAATACTAAAGGATTATCGTTTATGATTTAAATTTAAATACCTTATATTTATCCTTTTTCATAAAAACGAATATATTTCGGCATGCTTGTCGCAGCCCTCTTCAGCATTGAAATGACGACTTCATATTGCTGGCACCTTCGAAGTAAACATTACGCAGTGAAGTTAGAACGTCAGCGAGGGTGGAATGTTTACTTTGGAGGTGCCGGCAATATGAAGTCGTCATTTCAACGCTGAAGAGGGCTGCGATAAGCATGCCGAAATATATTCGTTTTTATGAAAAAGGATAAATATAAGGTTTTTAAATTTAAATCAATATTATTATTATTTAAATTACATTTTCTTAGATCACTATTTTAATAAGATTATCAGTTTTATCCATTAACTCATTCGTAGGCATTATATCAGATTTTATTTGATTAGTTACGCATATGTAATTTTTTTCATTAAGTACACATCGTTCTTTTTTAGTTCTGAGTCACTGTTATCCCTCTATACGGTGTTCAACAATAATCACCATTATATTTTATTTGAAAAACTAGATGCACATTTTAAATCAAACAAGATGCAGTGCTTTTTCTTTCTGATTAATATTTATGATCACAGTAAAGTTGACAAATTTCTGTAATTTTAATTCTTGATCTAAAAGACTTTTATTTGAACAAATAGTAGCTCTATTAATAAAAACAGAAACATATTTCAGAGAATTAGGGGTGACAAAGATAAAATAAATTTTCAAGAAACAGCAGACATCTACTGAATTAATTTTAAAGTTGAAAATAATGAAGGGACATATAGAGGAATGTAGACTTACCAACTTGCTGGATTTTTGAATACCAGTAAATTTTTATAGAAATATCCACTTTATATTTTAGTGAAAATTATGGGATTAAATAAACTGGAGAAAACTTTAAAAGAATAGTTATATGAATTAATCCAGAGGATTGGCAGCTCTGAAATGACAAAAATAAAAATCAAAGAACATTTTTATGACATCAAGGACAATAAACACACCACAGCATTAGATAGGACCTACCAAACAGTAACATGAACCATTTATTTTGTAAGTTATAAAAAAAATAAAACTCGCTGTTACAATAACCGTTAATACATACTAAATAGTCAAAGCAGTTGAAATTTTTGCAGAAAAAGCATCTTGCAATGACAATGAGCCTATCCAGATAAACATCAGATGGCGGCCCCTGCTAGTGAAGAGTTCAAGAGGATAGAGCCAAGGAGGAAATTTCCAGACATTTCTGCCTTAACTGATGATGGTTGCAAGAGTGACCAAAATCATTTTTACAGTAATTCATTTTAGTGGTTTTTAATTTTTTAGTTTCTTTAAAATTAATACTTTTCACTTCCAATCATTTTTATATTTCTATTCATAAGAAGGTATATAGAAGGATATCAAGTATGGCTTTAACCAGTGGCACACCCACGGAGGGGGCTTAGGGGGTTCAAGCCCTCTCTAGGACCAGCTGACATGGTAAAAAATTTCAGATATTCATTTTTAAAAAAATATTACTCAAACACAGATATTGTAAGCAAAAATAGAGTTTATAAATTATATATTAAATATTAGGAATTTTCGAAATCCTTACTGTCAAACACAAAAACAATGAACTAGTGTTTTGACTTGTAGTTGAAAGATATCCTAGACATTTCATTGCAGTTCTTAGGGATATGCTTCTAAGGTATATACTTTAGTATATCCTGTTATCATGAAATGGAGAGAGTATCTAAAATGTCAGGCAAAAGAAGCAATCTGATGTGGAAGTAAGCAGGGATGTATTTGTCATAAAAATGGGATACCAGGCTCATACAATTTTACATTTTAATTTATGAGTTCATTTATTTATTTCAAAAGAAACATTTAAAACAGATTCTTTACTATACGTATGTCTGCGTACCAGTGGCAGCCCGTGGTCCAAAAACAGGTGAAGAGGCATTTCACCTAATATTTTACACTGTATTCATTTATAGAGTATAAATGTTAATTTTAATAAAATGAGTATTTTTAATTAAAATAAAAATTATGCATTAAAACTACTGAAATGTTATTTCTGAGCTCTTCACTTATTTTCGTTTCACGAGCCGCTGCTGTTGCTGCGTATATGGGCATAAACCTATTACTATAACTATAGGACCCAATTATTCTTCAGCCCCCTCCAGACAGAAATTCTAGGTGCGCCACTAGCTTTAACATTCTTTAAAACTAACTGCTTTCAGCCATCTTATACATTAATCTGTTATACACAGTACATATTTGTATCCTTCAGTGTTAGCTTTTATTGGACCAATGATATCGACATTTTCAAGTTGAAATTCTTTGTCATTATAACTAAAAGAAAAGGAATAGTTCTAACAGTATGAAATCTGACTGGCTTTGCCCTTAGTTGATAAAGTTCACACAAAACTCACTAACATTACTTTTATTTTGAGCCAATAAAAAAAAAAAAAAAAATTAAGTTTTTGAGCAGATTTCCTCCCTCCCACCTCAAATGTCCACTGTATGGATGTGCACGTTCTAATAATTGTTTCCAATGTGTTTCAGAGAAATGCACATTTTATTTAATACTTTATTGAGATGATCTAACAATTTACCATAAGTAAAAATTCAATTTACTTTTAGCCCTGTTTTTAAAGAAGGTCATTTCTTTATTCTGCTTTAAACTTATCTCAATCATTTGTAAGCTTATTTGAATAATTATTCACATCTTGCTTTATATCTTCATTCACATGATTGAGGAGGAATCCAGGAACTGTGTACATTCTGACGATATTTTCATTCACATTAATTTGAGATAAATTTTCCTCTAAAATGCTATTCACCCCCCCCCCCTTTCTTTATCCTTACCTGAATCAATATAACCATTCACACTGGTCCTTATCACGTTATTTTTATTGCTATCCACATCATCAGCATTATTTAATTTTTTATATCCGCATAATAAAAAGTAATAACTCTTTTACCAGTTATGAATTGTAATTTAATTTATTATCTGTTATATTTAATGGAACATTGATAATATGTGCTCTATACTCTGGTAAGTAATTGGTAATGGTTTATTCAAATATTTTCATTTCCCTGATCCTTTTACTTTTGAATATATTGCGAGAAGTGATCCTATCAAGTTAGGTATTATTTCCATTATCAGTCATTAAATTTTTTAATTAATTTCTTTTCCAGTTTTTGCATAAACTCTTGCAAATAGGCACACACATTTACACACTTGATGTCTATTTTTGTTTACATACTATTTTCTTAAACTATCAACATCATTTATAATGATAAAGATGAATAGTTACTAATAAATAAATATTTTGTAGTGATCTTTTAATAGCTCAATTGAGTTCAGATAATTTTTTCCTGAAAATTTTAATTAAAATTATTTTAACTAAAAAGGACCAAAAATATCCTTTTTGTTTTAGTAAACATACATATCAAATAAAATTTTAAGATAATATATCAAAATTGGTGTAATTAACAACATTCTGTTTTATTTCACATGGTGAAAGTTATTGAGTAAAGGAAACAATTATCTCTCTTGCCCTTGAGTCTGTGAATGCAGGGATTATATTGATTGTGTCCAGGGTTTTCACTAAGAAAAATTTGAATACCACTATTTTTTTATAGTAATTTTAGTTTTGATTGATTGGTGGTATCTGCTGATGTCTGTTTTTAAAAAATTATTACATAAAAATTGTGATATCCAAATTTCCCTTTGTGAGAACCGTGATTGCATGTCAAAGGCACGTTAATACAGGGTGGCGACAGACCTGCCTTTTTCCCTGATTTTTCCACCAGTGGCGAAAGAATTCGTCAATTCTTTTTCAGAAGAAACGATGCCCAAAAATTTTGAGACTATGCAATAAGATAGTAGAGCTTATAAAATGTTCTAATGAATGATGAAAAAATCCTGAAACACTTATCTTAGATTATAAAGTATCTTATGTAAGTTCTGGTCTGGACTCGAATATATATGAATTCTTAGAGATTTTTAGAATCTGTTAGTATTCAAACTTTCTGATCATGCCAAACAAGCTCTGTAGGTTTTTGTGGTCATGTGACCATAATAACTTAGTGTGGAAGTGTTTTATTCTTCAACTGGAATGGTGGTCTATTTCAAATAGCGTGTTTTATCCCCAAGAAGATGCTATGTAGCAAGTTTTATTCCCATCCAATATGTTATTTAGCAGGTTTTGACGTATCTTTTTATAAGAACTATGTTCTAAATGTGTGTATTGGTGTTTGTGATATTATTAAAAGTTGGAAAAGAATTGTAAGTGTTCCCAACTTATTTTCACACAAACTAACACTCCAACAGTTAGTTGCAAGAATTACAAACTCAGTAGCTGAAAGCAATTATTTTTGAATGATTCTAACCAAATAGATTTAATTGGACTTACATCCAATTAACTGTTGATCAACTGTTCAGTATTCATTCTTATAGGACATCCCAGAGGCAAACAGAAGCACTTATACAAGAAATTAAGTGAATGTTGGACTCGAAAGTAATTAAAGTGAGAGAGTTTGACTATATCTCCCTATATCCTAACTGAATGGGGTAGATTAGAATCGTATAAATTATAAAAAAATGAATTCGCCTACTCGCATGAAATAATTCCTTTTACTTTATAGTTAAGAAAAAGTGGAATAAATGGAGGTCAGAAAATATAGAACAGTAATAGATTGGGGACTGGTATTTATTGGTATATCGTAGATCTTGATAAGTGTTGACGGTCCAATCAGCAACCTTGCCAATGCGATTATTTTTAGAGAATTGTTGATAGGACATATCTTTAAACTTTCAGGTAAAATGCAAGTCCCAGCCATTTGGATTATCTTGAGCAACAGGTGGAATAAAATATTTAATTTCTGCTATTATAATATATATGTGTTGTAATAAAATATATACTCAAATCACATGCAATGTAAACATATATTTCCCAATCAGATAGATTGGGAAATATATTAGTACATGTGATTTGAGTATATATTTTATTCAATACTTATAAAATAGCAGAAATCTATAATTTTATTCCACCAATTGTTGTTCAAGAATAATCCAAATGACTTGGGGCTTCTGGGAGACATGCCCTACCAACAAATCTCTAAAAAGGATCACATTGGCTTGATTACTGGCTGGACCGGCAATACTTATTAAGTGATAGCTTTGGCCTTGGTTTATCAGGGGTCTGTTTAGAGGCAAACTTGGGTCTGTTAAAGGTCCTTTCACAAATTTTTTTATCCTAAAACAGGACCCTTCACAAAATTTTTTATCCTAAAACAGGACCCTTCACAAAATTATTTATCCCAAAACAGGACTCTTCACAAAATTTTTTATCCTAAAAAAGAACTGGCTGGACCGGCAATACTTATTAAGTGATAGATTTGACCTTGGTTTATCAGGGGTCTGTTTAGAGGCAAACTTGGGTCTGAAAAAGGTCCTTTCACAAAATTATTTATCCCAAAACAGGACCTTTCACAAAATTTTTATCATAAAACAGGACTCTTCACAAAATTTTTTATCCTAAAAAAGAACTCTTCACAATTTTTTTCTCCTTAGACGTTTGATGAATCTCTCATTTTCAAAATTAATCTTCAGTGGAATGAACGTAGACTGCCTGAATAAAAGAACATTTTTGTTATATTTCTCCTGAAAAGCTGATATTCAATTTCTAATTTATAAAGGACTTCTATACATATCTGTAAGTTTAGTTCTATAAAACTGAACTGCCATTGTCAAAAATGAAACCTTAATTGTAACTTTATTTTGCAAAATTACATTTTTCACAATTTCACAAAAAGAGGACCCTAGCCGAAAAGTTTGTAAGGACTTTAAATTTATATTCCCAAAATTACGCATAGAAATTTTCACAAAAACAGAACCCTTAAAAGTCTGGACAGACCCCTGTTTATAAAGAGATATCTTTGATGTTTTAAATGCAAAGATTTGTAACATATATCAACATCTTTTATTAGTTTTAAACCACTAAATGATCATCTCTTTTAGATTCTCAACACTTTTTCAATTCAGTAAATTCCTGTCTGTACTATTGAGGAATTCTGAAATTTGTATGTGTTTTATTTAGATGATATAGTGGCTTTTGGGACAACACTTAGAAAGGTACATCTGAAACATTTCAACAAAATATTAAATAAATAAACACAGGCAACATTAAATATAAAACTCTAAAAGCAAATTCACACAAGACTGATTTATTTCTTTCATAATGATAGGAAACAACATCAGAATGCCATCTGAGGAAAATATCTTAGTGGTGATCGATTGATATGATTGCATAACATATCTGAATTATTTTGTGTAACCCTGTAAACTGATTACCAATTTTATGCCCCAAATTTTCCTTAGAAAAACAAGCTTTTAAACACTCCAATCAGTGGCGGATCCAGAACTTCACTTTTGGGGGGGATCTGAGATTTTTCGAGATGTTATTCCAGATCAATGAAAACATTATAACAGTAATATTAGGATGCTTTCTGCTGATACATTGCATTGAGAAATTGATGCAATAAATTATTTATAATTATTACATGATGAAATTTTAAAAGGTCTATTAAAAAAAAAAAAAAATAATAATAATGATGCAGACGTATATGTAATACATTAATGGGAACTGCAACTAAAAATATAAAACGTAATTAAGGTGTCTATGAAAAGGGGGGGGGCAATCTTTTTTTTTTAGGACTGAGGACTATTAGTCTCAATCTGGGATTTTTGCGTTGTCGTTTTCGATAGTTGGACATTTGTCGAAATCATTTTTCAATAGTTGGACATTTATCGAAACCTAAAATTTAGCGAAAATATAATTGAATAATTTGCAAGCGATGTAATAATTAGAAGAAAAAAAAAACTAATAGTCCTCTGTCCTAAACTAAATTCTGCTTTTGTCAGAATTTCATCAAAATCTTTTTTTTTCTTTTTTTTTTTTTTTTTTCTTAAAAAAAAAAAGAAAATTAATAATAATCAGTATCGTTACAAACGATATAGAAAAAGTTTTTTTTTTTTTTTTTTTATAATTTTCAATTAAGAAATATAAAGTGCGCGAGCAATATGAAATAAAAATAAGTACAACAATGAATTTAATGATTTAATTTTCGTTGAAAGAAATAGTTTGTTCGTTCGGTGCAATTTGCACATTAGTCCCGTGAGGTACAACTTTCACATTAGTCCCGTCAGGTACAACTTGCACATTAGTCCCCTTTAAATATAGTGATTTTTTTTTTTTTTTTTTTTTTCAAATTAAATTTTTTTTAATTTTTTTTTTTTTTTTTAAAGAAAATCCCATATAATATGTACGTGCAACAATGATTACTCACAACATTTTCACAGGTACGATTTGACGTCATGATTTGTACAAAATAAAAGTATTAAAATATGATTTGGGAACATCCCATAGTAAATTTGAATAATATATATCAATTTCAAGAAATTCCGTGAATATTTATGGAGGTTAGAGAGCTCAGAGGCAGAAGGATAGAAAGACAGACATATAGACTAATTCATATACTAATCACTCTTAAACATCATCAAAAAGTGTTAAAAAGGATTAATGCAAACGAAAATGAAATTCCAGCAATTTCCAATTATAGCCATTAATGTAATTGAATATATTTTGTGCTTGTGGCCATCTTAATGCTAATCGTATTACATTCTATAGAAAGCTTTTTTCGTGCATATCTTTTTTGTTAATGTCTATTTCATAAGAATTTACACAAAATAAAAGTGTTAAAATACGATTTATGGAAACACCTCTCATAGGACGCAATACTTTGAAATTTTTCTGGTGTCCCTGTAGACAAACCAGTGGCAACATTTACCCCATTTTCAATAGGGAACACCCTGTATTGAACTTGAACAATATATACTAGTTTCAAGAAGTTAGAACCAGGGCCTGATTATCCAAAAGGCTCAGGAAGCACAAGCTTCCCCTCTAAAATTTAAGAGGGGCCCCATAAGGATTAAAAACATGGTCTTGAATTTTCTGTTTCATTTTTTTCCACTGAGATTGAATTTTTTCTGAGAAAGGTTACCTAAAACAAGACAAAACACTCACTATTTCGGAAAAAATCTATTATTTAACCTCAAAAATCTGAATGTTCTTAATTAAAAAGTTGTATGATTTTAATGTTCTGTGTAGAAACCACTCAGATGTATGAAGAAAAAAAAAAATTAAAATAATAAACGCACACTATTTTTTGGTCTATAGCATTTTTATATTACAATATGTAACAGGAAAACAAGATTTTCGAAATGAAAGGGGGCCCCAAAATTATCCTGAGCTTCAGAGCTTAATTGGGCCCTGGTTAGAACACGAACAGATAGAGAGACAAACCAAAGTCATAAACACTTTTCAACTATGTTGAAAAGTGATAAAAATAGAAATACAGAACTCTTTATAAAAATTATAGGTTTAGCTTTGTAATTTTCAAACCAAACTATGTATAATATTTTAATTGTGCTACTTAAATTCAACACTACTTCAGTGTTGTCAGACATTGCGAATTTTTTATTCAGTAGTCACCAATAACTTTGAGAAGTGATATTTGATATACATAAAAGAAGAATAGAATGGAAGAATCGTCTATTATATATCAAATATCACTTCTCAAGATTATTGGTGACTATTGAATAAAACAATTACAAAACTTGGCAGCACTGCACTACTCTCTTAAAAGCTTTTTAAATTATTACTTGAATATTGGTAGGACACAAAATTCACTTTTCCAAGCCTGGAGTTCCCCTATAACAAGTAAATTAAAAATTCTATTAAACACTACTTTCTCTAGCGAGAATTTCATAGGAAATAACTGATATAATTTCAAAATTGGAGAGCAATAGCAAGGAGAAGGGGAGCGGGGTTGGGAGTTTAGACAATCCCAAAAATTTTTGAAATAAAATTAACTTTTAACACTCAAAATTATGTACTAAAGTTTAAAGCCTCCTCAAAAAAAATTTTGGCTACGGAGGGTTTTTTGACACGGAGTTACATATGAAAAGTGGTCACTTCACATCAAGAGTTAAACAATATTACAAGCTCCAGCAAAACATAACCCTTAACAGAGATATGCATTTGTGCATGGGCACTGAATTCAAGTAAATCAGTATCAAAGCCAAAAAGAAAATTTTGGGAGCGAGAAAAATTGGACCTCATAGGAGGTGGACTTTTAGAGAGGTTTTTGACTGCTGATGTTTAGTTAAATATGATAGATAATTACTTAAATTGATTTTATTGGAAATGTTCTTCAATCATTCCAATATGAATTTCAGTTGTTTTCCTTTAATTATAAGTTTTGTGAATGTCAATGCTTTTTGGCCCCTTGGATCCACCACTGACTGCAATAACATTTCATCATATTTAATGGAGTGTAACCATGTTAAAATACACTTTTAAGAAATACTGTTTATAGACTGTAATGGTACGAAATTCTTTTGTTTGTGCCTGAAAAAGAGCCATAGTAATTATATACAGAAATAATAGAAATGCACCTAATTAATTATAACTTATTAATATTTTAACCTAATTCATTGACATAATTTGGATGATTACAGAATGTCATCAGAATTCTTTTGTGTGGTCCTGTAAATACATAATTTTAGGACATAGTCTATAATTTTTTTTTTTTTTAAGCGAAACATGTTTCTAAGCATCTTTATAATGTATGTTAATTCCACTAAGTTGAATTTAGCGTAAACGCATTAAAATGAGTTTAGATAAAAATTTGTTCATAGATGCTAATATCACAAAATTCTTTTGTGTGTGTCTGTAAACGAACCATAAACATTGTATACACCAGTAAAAACTACTCAACTTATTCTATGTTTTTCCTGAATAATTGTTCGAAATTTGACAAAATTTGGATGATTACATGACATTGTCGGAAAACTTTTGTAAAGTCCTGTATATTAATTATGAAGCCTTAGTACACATATTTTCTATAGAAAACATGAGTTTAAGCATCTCAGTAATATACGCTAATTTCATTTGGTTGAATACCGAGTATCGATGTTGAAATTTGTTTAAACGCAATTCACCCCATAGGCCGTAATGATAAGAGAAACTTTGGTGTGTCCCTGTACACGAACCATAATATAGACATGAAAAATTATACACCTATTTCTACACAGGGCCTAAATGTGTACACCAATTTCCAAGCTGATCGGGGAATTTTTGTGGCTGCTACTGCGGTACATACAAATTCTATCCATAGGGTGTAATGATAGAAAAAAACTTGTGTGTCCCTGCACACAAACTACAAATAGAATGCACACTCAAAACTATATAGCTATTTCTATGTGGCTTATGAACATGTGTACCGAGTTACAAAGCAGTAGGATGATTTTTGCAGTCGCTATCGTGAGACAGACAGATAAACCCCAAAATCATTTTGAGTCTCCACATGGAAACACCCACTGATGTTTCAGCGTCTCATGTATAACAACCACTCGACTTTTATTATTTACTACTACATACGTTACTAGTGGATCTGCAGATCAGGAGCCTCAAAGTCCTATTTGCATCACTCATTATTCAACAGATCATTTTTTTAAATTCCTTATTATACAATATATATATATTGATTCGATTGATTTGCTGCATAAACAGAAACGTTTCTGACGGGGGCTGCTGCCCCCCTCAACATCTCCTTTTTTATAACTATCTGTTTTGTATTCCTAATAACTGTCTTGCATTAATTCCCTGTAATTCATAAATACTTGTACCAAATTTCATGCAAAATGATTACATAATATATCGGAATTATTTTGTGTAACCCTGTAAATGAATTACCAATTCTATGCCCACACTTCTCCACTGAAAAATATACTTTTAAAATTCTAATAAAATTTCATATTTAACAAGGTGTAAGCATGTTAAAATACACTTTTAAGAAAAAACGACTATAGACTATAATAGTATGAAATTCTTTTATGTATCCCAGAAAAGGAGCCACAGTAATTATATACACTAAAAAGAATATACCTATTTAATTAATTATAACTCATTAATATTTCAACCTGATTTGACATTATTTGGATGATTACAGTGCATTATCGGAATTCTTTTGTGGGGTCCTGTAAATAAATTTAGTCTATACATATCCTTTTTCTAGAGAAAACATGCTTTTAAGCATCTTTATAATATATGTTAACTCCATTATGTTGAATGCAGTATAAACGCATTAAAGTGCGCTTAAATAAAAATTTGTTCATAAGCTCTAATGTCATGAAATTCTTTTGTGTCTCTTCATAAATGAACCATAAACATTGTATACACCAGTAAAAACTATTCAGCTTATTATATGTTTTTCATGAATAATTATTCGAAATTTGACATAATTTGGTTGATAATGTTACACTGTCAGAACACTTCTGTGTGGTCCTATAATTAGGAAGCCTAAGAGCACTTATTTTCTGCAGAAAACTTAAGTTTAAGCATCTCAATAATGTACGCTAATTTTGTTTTGTTGATAGCAAAGTAATGATGTCAGAATGCATTGAAACGAAATTCACCCCCATATGCTGTAATGATAAGAATTTTGATGTGTCCCTGTACACAATCCATAAAAAATTATATAGCTATTTCTATACAGAGCCTGAATGTGTGTGCCAATTTGCAAGTCAATCGGAGGATTTTTGCGACCTCTATTGTGGTTCATACAAATTCTGCTCATAGGCCGTAATGATAAGAAAAAATTTGGTGTGTCCTTGTACACGAACTACAAATGGAATACACACCCAAAACTATACAGCTAAAATTCTGTGTGGTTCATAAATATGTGTATCAAATTCCATGTTAATAACTTGATTTTTGCGGTGGCTATCGCAGTGCATACAAATTCTTCCCATAGGGAGGCCGAAATGATATTATATTTTAAATCATATTTTATCAATAATGGTACGATGTCACGGTTTCTTTTGCTAATATTCTTTTTTTTTTTTTTTTTTTTTTTTAAATAAACTTGCATATCTTTAACGGCCCTCTTCACTTACCATCGCCGGCAGCTCCAGCCAATGTTATTCTACGGAAAAATTTCGTTACTTATAACTCATTAACTAATACATATTTTTAAATTCTGTTTTCACATTCAGAAAATTCACAACTGTTAAATTGACGGACCATTTTTAAAAACGTATTTTTTTTTAATATTTTATTTTGAAACTGTAAAATGAAAAATTTCACATATTAAAAATTCGTATTTCACAGCTTCAAAATAAAATATTTAAAATAAAAAAATTGATTTTTAGAAAAGATTCGTCAATTTAACAGCTGTGAATTTTTTGAATATGAAAACATAATTTAAAAATATGTATTAGTTAATGAGTTATAAGTAAAGAAAATTTCCCATAGAATAACATTGGCTTAAGCTGCCGGCGACAGTAAGTGACGAGGGCCTTTAAGAGAGCAAAAGTCGTCTCTGATTTTTATTCGAACCGGGATTTTTTTCATCTACCTTTGAAATTAATTTTTATCGATGTTTTTGTTTTCAGCTATCGACAAAGAGTGTTATTATTCTCTATACGACAACCAAATAAACTCCGTCATAATGTACACTGCTCGACATTGAAAATGCAACGCCAAGAAGGAATGATAATAACGGAATGAAATTTGTTGAACACATACATTATAGTAGGAAGAACAATTGATTAAAATTTCAGGAAATTTGGAGTAATATGTACTGAGAAAGCAGTACATAAAGCAACGACCTCTGTGAGCAATAACAGCACATATCTGCCTAGGCATTGAATCGAACAGCGATTGAATGACATGTACGGGTAGAGCACTTCATGAAGTTTTAACACGATGCCACAATTCATCGATCGAAGTTACTGGTGGATGGTGGGGGGCCAGTCACTTTTCAACGATTAAGCAGTCATTTTCATTGGTGCGAGATCAGGAGAACAGTCGAACAATTCGGCATCAATGAAGGTCCAGACAATATAGACAACTTGCGATCGTGCATTGTCCTGCTTAAATGTTGCGCTTCGGAGGCCTTGAACATTGGGCAGAGCTATGGGCCTTAACTCGTCAGAAATGTAATGGCTGGTATTCAGAGAGGCGGGAATGAAAACAAGAGGTGACCGGGACGTGTATCCAATGGTACAACATACCATCAATCCAGGTGGTGACTCAGTAGGCGGCTACCAAAATTCTGATTACCCTCAAAACTGCATCACTGATATGGGCGCCATTAATGTGTGATCAGCGATGAACCTGGACGCAGGAATGGCGTGAAGTCACTTTTCAGACAAATCACAATCCTGTTTATAGCATCAAGATTGCCTTATCCGTATTTAACGGCATTATGAATAATGCACATTGCCAGCTGGGATTCGACATCATCATACTGTCCATCATTTGTAATGATGTTATGGGTTCCCATTGGATACACGTCTCGATTACTTCATGTTCGTATTCCTGGCACTCTGAACAGCGGCCGTTAAATTTCTGATGAGTTAAGGCCTGCCCCTCTGCCCTGTATTCGAGGCCTCCATAGTCCATAGCACAAAATTTAAGCAAGATAATGCACGACCGCAAGTTGTTTGTATTGTCCGGACCTTCTTTGATACAGAATGTGTTCGACTGTTGCTCTGGCCAGTGCGTTCTCCTGATCTCGCACCAATGAAAATGACTGTTTAATCATTAAAAAGCGACTGGCCCCCCACCACTCGCCAGTAACTTCGATCGATGAATTGTGGCATCGTGTTGAAGCTTTATGAAGTGCTCTACTCGTACATGTCATCCAATCGCTGTTCGATTCAATGCCTAGGCAGATATGTGCTGGTATCAGGGTTCGAAAAAACCCAGCCCACCTGGGCCCAATGTCAAAAACCCGGGTTTTTCATGAAAAACCCGGGTTCTTTCGGGTTTTACATGAGAAATCTGGGTTCCCAAGTTTTTTCAAATTTACATCTTTTACTCCTTTACATCTTTCAACTTTTACATCTTAATCTAACCATATAACATAACATGTAAATCTAAACTGATCATTTTTCAATGAAATCACATGAAGGAAAACTGGAAAACACAATTTAATTTAAGTTAAATATTTCATACCTACTTATTAGTAATGTTGAATAGTCTATACAACTGCAGTTAAACTTCTTTCATTTCATATATTATTTTTTTAAGATGTTAATTATATATAAATAATAATATTAATTATATGCATATTCAATTATAATTTATCTATATACAAAATTCCGGTTTGAAAAAAAATAAAACTTAAGCATTACACCCACGTGTTTTATTATAAATAAATTGTAAAAAATTACAGAAGATTTGGTATTTTTTCAGCAAATCTATATATTAATACACAGACATGAAATTCCTCTTACATATTTAGCCTATTCAATAAAAGGAAGAGATTGCGTTCGAAAGATATGATTAATGTGCTTTGCAGAAATAAATGCATGTATATATATACATTCTTGTATGAGACTAAGCAAAAGTATCTTTCTTAGGACAACCAGAGTATTGGTTGTCCTAATCGTTTTGATTTTTCTAAAACTAACATAATTGCATCTCCTGTCTTCTCTTCCCATTTGAATATCCATGAAGATTTTTACATATTTAAAAATTCGAAAAATCTTGTTAATGATTTGTTCCACTCCGTTCTTGTCTGATGCTATGAAATTACTCACATAAGTTCAGTTTTTGTTTAATTTAGATATTTTTTAAATTTGTAGATTTTGTTACATTTTTTAATCTAATTTATTTATTTATTTATGTTCTTTTATTCCATAATTCTGTAGTGCTGACTCTAGGCTAATTTGGCAGGGTGCCGTTTTAACAGTTTTTAGCACCCTGTGACCCTTTTTCAACATATTTCAGCACCTGGCAGCCCTTTTAAAAACATTTTGGTACCAAGTAGTTTTTTCTAACATTTTAAATGTTTAGAGGCCTTTAGATTCCCCCCCCCCCCCGACTTTTAAACTTTCTTAGCAATAGTTCTGCAGCATTTTTTATTTTAGAGTCAGCACTATTCTCCTCACACCAGTATTTAGGTTTACATTCATCTGTATATATTTTTGCTGTTCCCTTAAAATGGTTTTGTGCGTTGATGCTTTGACTGCAGCACTTGTGCCTACTTTTTTCGCCTGACGAAGGATCATGTGTTCTTTCGAACCAAAACAATTATTGCAAGTTTATTGCATTTTATGGTGTTTATTCAAAGTTTTGTAATTATTGCTTTTAAACGCCAGTTCTGTGATGTTTTCTTATTATGAAATTAGGTATTGTTCATTCTTATGAAAAAAAAAAACAGTAATTTATTTATTATTGCTGTTTTATGTATTCAAACCAATTAAAAAACGTTTTTCTTTTTTCCAGTATCGTGTGAAAAATATTTTAAGAAATGTAGTAGTCATTGCTAAGGAACGCGACACAATTACCGCATGCCTTTATGTGGAAGAACAAACTAAAAAAAAAGTCCCGTTGTCCAAAATTAAATCTTTTTTGTACAGAAATTTATATCTTACTTAAGTGTTGGTGTCGGTGTTTGGGAAAAAGGCCGATTGATTGCTCTAGGGTCCTAGGCCTGAGAGGGAGTGCCTTCTGTGGAGGTCTTTCTAGGGGGTCCTAGCCCGTATTTACGCAAGTTTCAGAGAAAACCATGGAAAATTCCGAACGACTAGGCCGACAAGCGCGACCTGGGATCGTATCCGGCACCTCACGTCTACCAGCTTGACCGAAAGATTGTGGATTCAATAATCGAGCCAATTGAAGACCATCATGAAAGTCAGTCTCTGGTACACGTAAACTCTGTCGTGGCTGCAATATCCTCCATGCTCCGTACAAATAATACCTCTAGGAGATACTGAAGTGGGGGAGCCATCTCTTCCGCAGAAGATAAAAATTGTGAAGGCTTGTCTTCGGACCGCCACTGGGGCGTTAATCCCAAACCGTAGCCAATTGCCCAATATGTGCCTATTAATGCGACGTTAAATCAGCTTCCTCGCACTGTTTCATGTCAAGAAGCACTAGTTGAATTTTATAGACTTATAAATATTTCAAAACCCTTAAGCAATGAAACTAAAAAAAAAAAATTGCTTAAAGAATCACTTAGGATCAAAAATTGTTAGTGAGAAATCATTATAAACAAATCAAACCTCATCTAATGTCGTTTTTATACAACAGCCATAACGTACAATAAACTGCTTTTTTTTTTTCGAGGTAAGGTCTTGAAAAATCGTAATTTTAAGTTTTTGGAGGTGAGAAAGCGATTTTACTTACGAGTCAGTTGTAAGTATCTGAAATGGGAGAAGGGTGCCGCAGTCGCCACAGAGCACGAATTTGCTAAGGTCAGAATTTTTAAGGGTCGTTGCATGGTAAGCGAACATGCCTCAACAGGGAAGGGCCTCAACAGGGAAGGGCGCCACTCAGCTGGAGTTTGCTGCTAACTTATTCATAAAGGGTCCTGAATATGATCAAAGTTTTCAACAGTCTTTTGCACGGTAAGCGAACATACTATTGTAAGTGTTTGAAATGGGAAATCATGCCATAGGCGCCCCTAAACAGGAAATTGTTATAATCAGATTTTATTAAGGGTCGTGAATACGAAGAGAATTTTCAAAGATTGTTTGCACAGTAGGAAAATAGGCTGTTATACACGTTTAAAAAGGCTGTTTTAGGCGTCTAATTAGTTAAGAGGGCGCCACCTAACGGGAGTTTGCTAAAGTCAGACATTTTAATGCGAACTTTTTTTGCTGGTCGGTAAACCAGTTGGTCGCTGAAGGCAGCTTCTGATGCATAAAATCTTAAGTGTTTTTGATAACTAACGATAATCAACAAAATTATGATCCACTTTCAAATGAACTTCAAGGCGCAAAACAGTGACCCCAGAAACCTCATTATGCCTTTGTAGATACCTGAACAGGAAAGGGCGCCGCTCAGCTGGAGTTTGTTACTAACTTATTCTTAAAGGGTCCCGAATACGATTAGAATTTCATCAGTCTTTTGTACGGTAAGCGAATAGGCTATTGTAAGTGAACAAAACGGGAAATTATGCCATAGGCGCCCAAAACAGGAATTTGTTATGATCAGATTTTTTTTTTTAGCGTCATGAATACGATGAGAATTTTCAAGGGTCGTTTGCATGGTAGGAAAACAGACTGTTTTAGGCGTCTTAATTAGTTTAGAGGGCGCCGCAGGCGCCACCTAACGGGAGTTTGCTACAGTCAGACATTTTAACGCAAACTTTTTTTGCTGGTCGGTGAACCAGTTGGTCAGCTTGTGATACATATAACTCTTAAGTGTTTTTGGTAACTAATGATAATTAACAAAATTATGATCCACTTTCAAATGAACTTTAAGTCGCAAAACAGCACCCCCAGAAACTTCGCCGCCCTATTTTTTCAAACATTGGGGAGGGAGGCTCCCCCCCCTCCCCCCCTCAAGCTACGCCCCTGGTAGGGAGAGAGCTTGGGAAAGAAGCGCTAGTCACACTCGATCGTTTGGTCATTTTTAGATTCCTTATGTTCATAGTACACATGCTGGTTAATCGTTGATGCGTTAGCACGTGTTATAGATTGAAGTATAATATTTTCTGTGTAATATTTTTTTTTATCATGTCATCTAATGAAAAAGTTATTTGTTGTTTATGTGAAACAACAGTAATTTTAAAAAATCTAAAACCGCATTACACTCGATGTAAAATTTTTTTCATTTTGTATGTCAATCCCTGTCTCAGAGGCAATATGTGAGAGTTGGGGGTCAATAATAAGCAGTGTAATGGAAAAAAGACCAAGATGTAATGATGGCTCATTAGAAGATATTGGCACATCAGATATGCGTGTCTTTATTATGCTTAATGGTCCTGAAAGTGGATTTAAGCATACATGCAAATTTTTGAAAGCTGCATTAGTTGAAAAGTATGGCATGTCCTGCTTTCAACATTTTAAGCATGTCTCAACAAATGTTACTTTTAAACATGCTGTTACTTCAAAAGTAGTTAGCAAAGTTATTAATAACTCTGATTGTTTACCATGTTTTTATTAGTTATATAAAATAATTTTGAAAGATTGAACTGTGTTTAAGTTACTTTTTTTGCTTTTGTGTTTAAGTTACTTTTTTTTTGCTTTCAGGTATTACATTTCTTTTAACTTGCATTAACTGCTGTTTCAATATTAAGCTGTGTAAACATTTATTTATTGTCTGCATGTATTAAAGGCATCTGTCACATTTTAAAATGCAAATTTTGCTTTAAAAGGAAAGTAATTTATCATGAAAGTAAAGCTTGGCTCGTCGTTCAGAGTCTCAGAAAAATTTTGGCTTCTGAAACTGGTGCTGCAGAAAGATACAAAAAATTCTGCTACTGGGTGCATTTCCAACAACTGACAATTGTTTTTCAAGATGAACAGCTTTTTGATACAGACCCACACTATTTAAGAGTTTGGCGATATTTGAAGAGATTTCTTGATTGTGTTCAAGGGCTATTTCTCTATATTTATGATAGTTAAATACAAATGATTTCACAGAGTCTACATGGGAATTCTATCGAGTATCGTTTGGTATTTGTGGCTTACGGCCTCTTTGCTCTTAAAGCCAGCCATGTGCCCGATGTACTTTCCTAAAATATTTGTTTACCTCCACAATGCGAGACATTACTGTATTCGGTGATATTTCTTTTCCAACCAAATTTAACAAATGAGCTGAACATCCATAAGTGATTATATTTGGATATTTTTCCCTTAAAATATTCCACATTTTCTCCATTTTGTTCTCATTATCAGCTACTACTGCGAAAATGTCAGCGTGTAAATTTTCATGGCATTCTTTTATTGCTGCTTCTACAATTGAAGCACATTGCTCAGATGTCTTTTTCTGCGAGCCAGCATCACACACTTTCAGTAAATAACTCTCTGTCCCATTATGGATAGTGACAGCTTGAATGGGGTCATTTTTAACATTTGACCAGCCATCCAATGTCAGTGTTAAACTGGAATTCTGCGCTTTTTGTTCCAGAACCATATCTACTTGCTGATTTGAATCATCTAAAAGTCTTCCACTGATATCTTTTGCTGATGGTGGTTTACATCCAGGTCTTAATAGTTCAAGCATATGTTTGAAGGTATCATGTTCAGCTACATTGAAAGGTATATTGGTTGCATAAAAGAACATTGATACTGCCTGGTCAAATTTTCTTTTTTGTTCTTCAGTTGTCTTGACCCCAAAATCACTTACTGAACGTTATACTATCACTATGTCAACAAATGATGAGGTAGAAGGTACACTAATACTAGTAGAAGTTGTACAAAATGAGGTTTCTGTGTCAGGCGTTGTAAGCACAGGATGCTGATTTTCAGAATGAGGTTGCTGACTTGTAGTGATTCTCTTTCCTGGACATTTCTTAAGATGGGCTTTTATTCTTTCTATTTTGCAGCTAAACAATAAATCACAATGTTTACACTTGCATTTTGAGTCACCATCAATTTTTGTCACTTCTAACCATTCACTTGCTAATTTTCTTCCACTTTCTTGTACTTCTAGCATGTTTATTTTTATGTATCTTTATTTTTACACACTTAATCTAAAATTTAAAACAATTGTCTATATAACACTTTTTTCTTAAACAAAACACAAGCACAGGCTAAATACAGGGATACAAGTAGATCAACTTTGTGCATTAGCTAAACAAAGAAGTTATTTGTTTGCTGATTGGTTCTTCGAAAGTCATCTTTTGAGGTAAAAAGATTCAATATACAGTAGAACCTCCCTTATCCGAAATTTTTCTAACTGAAGTTCTTGGTTAACCAAAATCCATTTTTAAAGTTTTTTTTTTTTTTTTTTTTTTAACTGTCACATTCTTTATGCACAAAATTCGCAGACATCCCTTGTGGTGAGAAAACCTTTGTTGTGGATGTAAATTTTTGACTTGACTGTATGTACATGATAAGTGAAACTTGGGCATTTTAACAGCAGCATACGTTCATTCGAAGTTGGATAAAACTTGCTGCACTTTTATCTACTAAAACGAACGAAAGCTTTATGGAGGAAAAATAAAATAATGGTGCTGATTTGGAATACCAGTATTTAGTTAGTTTTGATGGCTCTCATAATGCAGGAATAAACGAATGGCTAAATTGTGACTCAAATGATACCAAATTTCAGACATTCGACGATGAAGAAATCAATTACGATATCCGAAGAACATGTGCTGATTAAAGCGAAGAAAAGGACAACGATATGATATGTGCGAAGAAAACGAACAAATTAGAAATTCTGAAGCTTTTGAATGTTTTGCAAAAAGTTTGGCATGGCTGGAGCAGTATAAAGACTGTGATACAAGTGAACTAATATAAAAAAAGATCGTGATATTGATACTTAAAAAAAAAAAAAAAAAAAAAAAAAAAAAAGACATTGCGAAAAACAAAACTTTGTTTCAAACCCTTGTGAAATAATTAAAAGGGGCTTAATTATAAAATTAAAATCCAAGTAATTTATTCTTGTTACTTTCTTCTATAGATATAACAAGAAAGTATTAGATTCGTGAAAAAAAATTGAACCCTAGTTTTCGATGGATTTACACGTTTTGAGATTTCCTAAACACGATTTGAGTGTTTTTAGAAAATGTCTGTGTATGTATCATAAATTTTGTGGTCGCTGTACCTCACGAACAAATGAAATACCAAACCTGGTATTTAGTTGGACCCTGACCTAAACTGGTGCAGATTGCATTTGGGAATCCATCACTCAACAGGTTATGCTGTAATCCACTTTTTTCTAAATTTTTAACATGGCAGTATAGGACAAAATTTCGTATAAATGTACAATAATGAGACCTATTTTTAATTGTAAAATTATGATTAATGTAAAATTATGACTGTAAATAAATTAATATGAATTATTGATAATAGTGTAGTAGTAAACTAGGGAAAACTAGTATGTTGTGGCCACCACAAGACTTTCTTCTATA
The DNA here is from genome assembly GCA_963930645.1 of Salticus scenicus. Taxonomy (NCBI): domain Eukaryota; kingdom Metazoa; phylum Arthropoda; class Arachnida; order Araneae; family Salticidae; genus Salticus; species Salticus scenicus. The sequence goes on from OZ005650.1 coordinate 43,765,692, forward strand.
TTTCCCTATGCAAATTCACTCAGTAACAATTAAAAAAAAAAAAAAAAAAAAAAAAATGCGATTTTTTTTCTAAGTTTTTTTTTTTTTTTTTTTTTTTTGTTAAAAGTAAAAAAAAAAATCGATAACTTTGTTTTAAATTATCACAGATTTATAGTTCAACCATTCGTTTTAAAGGTACTGACGAGAACTTTCGAAAGATACCCATCTTGAAACTTCACCCCCAGGGGGGGACCGATGCCCCCACATGCACAATATTTTTTACCTAGTTAACTACTACTATTTTCAACGAGACCTTGCGAAAGATACCCATCTTGAAAATTTACTCCCCCAAATTTCTGTAATCTACTATTCGATTCCAAATCAGCAAAGTTTTACAATGATGTATTACTTATGAAATTATTTTAATTAGTAGCTGAGATACAAAAGAAAACCGATTCAGGACACCGTGTAAATGAGGTGAAAACGTGTAAATGAGGTGAAATCTCGATGCCCGCTTTCGATATTATAAAAGTACTTTAAAATATCTTTCGAATGATGTATTAAAAATAATTTAATCATAATTAGAATTTGAAATTTTAAAATATTACAGCGCCATCTGGCGGTAGAAATTTCTGTAATCTACTGTTCTATTCCAAATCAACAAAGCTTTCAAATGATGTATTACTTATAAAATTATTTTAATTAGTAGCTGAGATACAAAAAAAACCTAATCAGGAGACCTTAAAACATGTAACTCACGTGAAATCTCAAATTCCATTACCTACGGTAGTCGGTTAGTGGAAGGCGACAGAGATTTGTGGCGTCTACTCTTGAAATTCTATTCAAATAAGTTTTAAAATGACATATTACTTTTAAAATTATGCTAATTAGAAGCTGAGATACAAAAATGATATAAACACTATTATAAAACGATTTATTAAATATATTTAAAACACTTTAAACACACGTAAATATAAATTTATTTAAAAGATGTTAAATTTTTTTTATCCAAAGCTTTTCGCTTTAATAGTAAAGCATCATCAGGGATTTATGATTCGTTTCCATTGCGCAGTTTTAAATATGTTTTCTTTTTACAGTCAACAGTTAAGTCTTTTAATAACGTGATATATTTTAAATATCAGCAAAAAACAATATGAATTCCGGTAGAGGTTGGACCAAGGAGTTAAGAAAAGTGAGAGAAGCTGGAACTATTGCATATCATACGAGGTTATTGTAGGAGAAAAAACATCATGAATTAGCAGAAATAAACTATTAACTATTTTATAATATTGTGCCAAATTATTGGTAAAATTGCAGCATCTTTGGAATTTATTGCATTTTAGCATTTAATTATATGAATAGCTTCGGAAATGTAAAGTTCTTGGATATTAGATGGTGCTGTAATAATTTTGGCTTTATCCCATATAGGGTTGGCGTTTGTGTTGGCATAGATGAAGTCGACTAGAGTAGAACTATTTGCTTCTTTGATATTTCGTATATGTTCTTGTATTCTTTTATTTAAAGTCCTCTTGGTCTGTCCAATATAATAGAAAAGTTCTTTATTGCTTTCTATGGGAATTTGATAGACTCCTCCAGTGGGTCCATTTAAGTCGCGGTCATGAAGGGTTAATTGTTTAATAGTTATAGGAGAACTGAATGGGATAAAGAAATTAAATTTACGTTGTATATAATGTTTAAAGCTATAGAATTCTTTACAGAAAGGGAGACTATTAGTGTAACGAAATTTTAGAGTTGAATCTAGAGTGGGATTATTAGGTTTAATTAGCATGCGATTTTTTATTCTATTAATTAATCTTATAATACTAGATTTACTATATCCCGCAGCAGTACCTATTTGAATAATATTGTTAATTTGTTGTTTTTCATTAAATTTAAAAGTGGTATAATTTATAGCTCGGGTAATGTAGGAATTAAAAAAAGCATTTTTATAATTAGTAGGATGAGCTGAATCAGCTGGGATCGGTAAAGGGATAAATGTGTTTTTGGAAAAGACGTCAAACCATATAGTTGTATTATTTTCGTTACGATGTATCTTAAGGTCAAGAAACGGAAGCGTACGATTGATCTCAGTTTCAAATGTAAATTTAATCGATGGAAATTGGTTGTTGAGACAATCAATTAAATTAAGGAGTGCATTTTTTGAATAAGGCCAGGAGATAAAAATATCGTCAACATATCGCAAATATATAGTAGGTTTGAGTATGGAAGTTTCAAATACGCGTTTTTCTAATTCAATGAGTAATAAATCTGCTAAAATAGGACTAAGAGGGGAACCCATCGGGGCTCCAAAAGTTTGTTTATATATCACTTTATTAAACAAAAAGATATTATTAGCATTAATGAGGTCAAAAGCTTCACAAATAAATTTGAGAAAAGGGTTAAGTGATGGTGTAGCAGTACATTTATCAAGGATAATGGATTTAACTAAATCTAAAGGAATATTCGGAAATAAAGGAAACAACGTCAAGACTGAAAAATTTATCTGTAGGGGTAAATGTAGTATTTAGAATTCTACTTTTAGCTTCCAAACCGGATTTTACAATATGTAGGTCGTTAAGTACTAATGGTTTAAGTAAATTTGCGAGAAATTTTTCTAGAAAAAATAAAGGACTATTGCATTTGGAAACAACGTTATTAAAAGTTATTATCAACGTTATTTATCACGTTATTAAAAGACTTAACTGTTGACTGTAAAAAGAAAACATATTTAAAACTGCGCAATGGAAACGAATCATAAATCCCTGATGATGCTTTACTATTAAAGCGAAAAGCTTTGGATAAAAAAAATTTTAACATCTTTTAAATAAATTTATATTTACGTGTGTTTAAAGTGTTTTAAATATATTTAATACAAATGACACGTGTTCAATTTAACTCTTTATTTTTTAGAGATTATTTATAAAACGATTTATGTCTGACTTTTTCGTGGTTTTCTCTGAAACTTGCGTAATTCTGGACTAAATACTGTTAAAAATCCATATTATGAAATGTGAACGGAGTATCAGAATTCGAAACTGCAAAATCTCTTATTATTAAAATCTGTGCGCATCTGTCTGTCTGTCTGTCTGTCTTTCTGTCTGTCTGTCTGTGAGAAATGCCTTGTCATAGCTAAAGCTCCGGCGCTAATGGTCGCAGAGCTTCGAAACCGGTGTCGACAGACGCAGAATTTCTTCATCTCGACATCGCGATAATTCGCTAAGCGATGCGACCCTAATTAGCGGAGATATTAATTAAAACGTAGACCCATATCTACCGAAAAATGACCTAGAATTCATGATTAAATGCTTAAAAAGCGACATTTTTACGGAAAAAGTGGAAAATAAATTAGAAATATCAGTCGTATCGTTACAAATAAGATATCAAATGAAAGGTCCGATTTTTCTCAATCCGACGGTTTAAATAGCTTATCTATAGGGCATTTATATTTTTTAAAATTAACTAAAGTATGAAAAAAAAGGTGGCGACAAATCACAACAGTTCTATTAATTTCGCAATAGACGTATTTCGGTTACCATGGCGCCGGGCGAAAGAATAAATAGATTTTACTTCCAGCTTTACTGATTTTGTACTGGAAATAAAAATTGCAAATTTCAAAATGCTTCAAATTTCTTCAAAATTAATTCAAACTTGCTACAAACTTTTAACATCACAAGACGAAGTTCCAGTTCAAATATCATCGGGTTTCGAGAATAAATAAAAAATGTACAATTTAATTGCAAATTAAATGTTATTATAATACGCGTATTTCAAATTCTAACTATGATTAAATTATTTTTAGTACATCATTCGAAAGATATTTTAAAGTACTTTTATATTATCGAAAGCGAGATTCAAGATTTCGCTTCATTTACATGTTTTGAGGTCTCCTGAATCGGTTTTCTTTTGTATCTGAGCTACTAATTAAAATAATTCCATAAGTAATACATCATAAGATAGCTTTGTTGGTTTGAAATCGAACAGAAGATTACAGAAATTTCTACCGCCAGATGGCGCTGTAATATTTTAAAATTTCAAAATTTCAATTTCTAATTATGATTAAATTGTTTTTAATACATCATTCGAAAGATATATTAAAGTTCTTTTATATTATCGAAAGTTTTAACCAGATTTGCACGTTTTGAGGTGTCCTGATTAGGTTTTTTTTGCATCTCAGCTAATTCAGTTAGACCGTTCAAAATTGGTATATGTAGGTTAATTAGGAAGGGCTAAAAGGGTGGGGAAGATATAGGCGTGCACCGCGCGCACGGGACAGCGATGCCGAAGGCAGTGGGGACCCGGTCCGACTTTTTAACCGATGAGAAATGATTTTTTTTTCATTTTCTTTTCTTAAGAATAAAAATTTGATTTGAGAAGGAATATGTGCGCGTAGCGCGCGTATACCTTCACACGCGCGTGCGCAGCGCGTATGGGTCTGCGCTGCCGAAGGCAGTGGGGAGCCGGCGTGAGTTTTTACCCGATCAGAATTTTTTTTTGAGGGGGGGGGGGGGCACGGAGGATCAGGGAAGCAATACGCGCATGCAGCGCGCACGGGCAGCGCTGGCGAAGACAGTGGGGACCCGGGCCGACTTTTTACCCAATCAGAAATGATTTTTTTTTTCTTTTCTTTTCTTAACACTAAAAGTTACTGTTACTGATTCATTTGAAAATACTGACCCGCTAGCGGGCGAAGCTCGCTAGTCTCCTTATATTATTAAAATCTGTGCGCATCTGTCTGTCTGTCTGTCTGTCTTTCTGTCTGTCTGTGAGAAATGCCTTGTCATAGCTAAAGCTCCGGCGCTAATGGTCGCAGCGCTTCGAAACCGATGTCGACAGTCGCAGCATTTCTTCATCTCGACATCGCGTTAATTCGCTAAGCGATGCGACCCTAATTAGCCGAGATATTAATTAAAACGTCGACCCATATCTACCGAAAAATGACCCAGAATTCATGATTAAATGCTTAAAAAGCGACATTTTTACGGAAAAAGTGGAAAATAAATTAGAAATATCAGTCGTATCGTTACAAATAAGATATCAAATGAAAGGTCCGATTTTTCTGAATCCGACGGTTTAAATAGCTTATCTATAGGGTAATTAGATTTTTTTAAATTAACTAAAGTATGAAAAAAAAGGTGGCAACAAATCACAACAGTTCTATTAATTTCGCAATAGACGTATTTCGGTTACCATGGCGCCGGGCGAAAGAATAAATAGATTTTACTTCCAGCTTTACTGATTTTGTACTGGAAATAAAAATTGCAAATTTCAAAATGCTTCAAATTTCTTCAAAATTAATTCAAACTTGCTACAAACTTTTAACATCACAAGACGAAGTTCCAGTTCAAATATCATCGGGTTTCGAGAATAAATAAAAAATGTACAATTTAATTGCAAATTAAATGTTATTATAATACGCGTATTTCAAATTCTAACTATGATTAAATTATTTTTAGTATATCATTCGAAAGATATTTTAAAGTACTTTTATATTATCGAAAGCGAGATTCAAGATTTCGCTTCATTTACATGTTTTGAGGTCTCCTGAATCGGTTTACTTTTGTATCTGAGCTACTAATTAAAATAATTCCATAAGTAATACATCATAAGATAGCTTTGTTGGTTTGAAATCGAACAGAAGATTACAGAAATTTCTACCGCCAGATGGCGCTGTAATATTTTAAAATTTCAAAATTTCAATTTCTAATTATGATTAAATTGTTTTTAATACATCATTCGAAAGATATATTAAAGTTCTTTTATATTATCGAAAGTTTTAACCAGATTTGCACGTTTTGAGGTGTCCTGATTAGGTTTTTTTTGCATCTCAGCTAATTCAGTTAGACCGTTCAAAATTGGTATATGTAGGTTAATTAGGAAGCGCTAAAAGGGTGGGGAAGATATAGGCGTGCACCGCGCGCACGGGACAGCGATGCCGAAGGCAGTGGGGACCCGGTCCGACTTTTTAACCGATGAGAAATGATTTTTTTTTCATTTTCTTTTCTTAAGAATAAAAATTTGATTTGAGAAGGAATATGTGCGCGTAGCGCGCGTATACCTTCACACGCACGTGCGCAGCGCGTATGGGTCTGCGCTAACGAAGGCAGTGGGGAGCCGGTGTGAGTTTTTACCCGATCAGAATTTTTTTTTGAGGGGGGGGGGGGGCACGGAGGATCAGGGAAGCAATACGCGCATGCAGCGCGCACGGGCAGCGCTGCCGAAGGCAGTGGGGAACCGGGCCGACTTTTTACCCAATCAGAAATGATTTTTTTTTTCTTTTCTTTTCTTAACACTAAAAGTTACTGTTAGTGATTCATTTGAAAATACTGACCCGCTAGCGGGCGAAGCTCGCTAGTCTCCTTATATTATTAAAATCTGTGCGCATCTGTCTGTCTTTTTGTCTGTGAGAAATGCCTTGTCATAGCTAAAGCTCCGGCGCTAATGGTCGCAGCGCTTCGAAACCGATATCGACAGTCGCAGCATTTCTTCATCTCGACATCGCGATAATTCGCTAAGCGATGCGACCCTAATTAGCGGAGATATTAATTAAAACGTCGACCCATATCTACCGAAAAATGACCCAGAATTCATGATTAAATGCTTAAAAAGCGACATTTTTACGGAAAAAGTGGAAAATAAATTAGAAATATCAGTCGTATCGTTACAAATAAGATATCAAATGAAAGGTCCGATTTTTCTGAATCCGACGGTTTGAATAGCTTATCTATAGGGTAATTAGATTTTTTAAAATTAACTAAAGTATGAAAAAAAAGGTGGCAACAAATCACAACAGTTCTATTAATTTCGCAATAGACGTATTTCGGTTACCATGGCGCCGGGCGAAAGAATAAATAGATTTTACTTCCAGCTTTACTGATTTTGTACTGGAAATAAAAATTGCAAATTTCAAAATGCTTCAAATTTCTTCAAAATTAATTCAAACTTGCTACAAACTTTTAACATCACAAGACGAAGTTCCAGTTCAAATATCATCGGGTTTCGAGAATAAATAAAAAATGTACAATTTAATTGCAAATTAAATGTTATTATAATACGCGTATTTCAAATTCTAACTATGATTAAATTATTTTTAGTACATCATTCGAAAGATATTTTAAAGTACTTTTATATTATCGAAAGCGAGATTCAAGATTTCGCTTCATTTACATGTTTTGAGGTCTCCTGAATCGGTTTTCTTTTGTATCTGAGCTACTAATTAAAATAATTCCATAAGTAATACATCATAAGATAGCTTTGTTGGTTTGAAATCGAACAGAAGATTACAGAAATTTCTACCGCCAGATGGCGCTGTAATATTTTAAAATTTCAATATTTCAATTTCTAATTATGATTAAATTGTTTTTAATACATCATTCGAAAGATATATTAAAGTTCTTTTATATTATCGAAAGTTTTAACCAGATTTGCACGTTTTGAGGTGTCCTGATTAGGTTTTTTTTGCATCTCAGCTAATTCAGTTAGACCGTTCAAAATTGGTATATGTAGGTTAATTAGGAAGGGCTAAAAGGGTGGGGAAGATATAGGCGTGCACCGCGCGCACGGGACAGCGATGCCGAAGGCAGTGGGGACCCGGTCCGACTTTTTAACCGATGAGAAATGATTTTTTTTTCATTTTCTTTTCTTAAGAATAAAAATTTGATTTGAGAAGGAATATGTGCGCGTAGCGCGCGTATACCTTCACACGCGCGTGCGGGTCTGCGCTGCCGAAGGCAGTGGGGAGCCGGTGTGAGTTTTTACCCGATCAGAATTTTTTTTTGAGGGGGGGGGCACGGAGGATCAGGGAAGCAATACGCGCATGCAGCGCGCACGGGCAGCGCTGCCGAAGGCAGTGGGACCCGGGCCGACTTTTTACCCAATCAGAAATGATTTTTTTTTTCTTTTCTTTTCTTAACACTAAAAGTTACTGTTAGTGATTCATTTGAAAATACTGACCCGCTAGCGGGCGAAGCTCGCTAGTCTCCTTATATTATTAAAATCTGTGCGCATCTGTCTGTCTGTCTTTCTGTCTGTCTGTCTGTCTGTGAGAAATGCCTTGTCATAGCTAAAGCTCCGGCGCTAATGGTCGCAGCGCTTCGAAACCGATGTCGACAGACGCAGCATTTCTTCATCTCGACATCGCGATAATTCGCTAAGCGATGCGACCCTAATTAGCGGATATATTAATTAAAACGTCGACCCATATCTACCGAAAAATGACCCAGAATTCATGATTAAATGCTTAAAAAGCGACATTTTTACGGAAAAAGTGGAAAATAAATTAGAAATATCAGTCGTATCGTTACAAATAAGATATCAAATGAAAGGTCCGATTTTTCTGAATCCGACGGTTTAAATAGCTTATCTATAGGGTAATTAGATATTTTAAAATTAACTAAAGTATGAAAAAAAAGGTGGCAACAAATCACAACAGTTCTATTAATTTCGCAATAGACGTATTTCGGTTACCATGGCGCCGGGCGAAAGAATAAATAGATTTTACTTCCAGCTTTACTGATTTTGTACTGGAAATAAAAATTGCAAATTTCAAAATGCTTCAAATTTCTTCAAAATTAATTCAAACTTGCTACAAACTTTTAACATCACAAGACGAAGTTCCAGTTCAAATATCATCGGGTTACGAGAATAAATAAAAAATGTACAATTTAATTGCAAATTAAATGTTATTATAATACGCGTATTTCAAATTCTAACTATGATTAAATTATTTTTAGTACATCATTCGAAAGATATTTTAAAGTACTTTTATATTATCGAAAGCGAGATTCAAGATTTCGCTTCATTTACATGTTTTGAGGTCTCCTGAATCGGTTTTCTTTTGTATCTGAGCTACTAATTAAAATAATTCCATAAGTAATACATCATAAGATAGCTTTGTTGGTTTGAAATCGAACAGTAGATTACAGAAATTTCTACCGCCAGATGGCGCTGTAATATTTTAAAATTTCAATATTTCAATTTCTAATTATGATTAAATTATTTTAATACATCATTCGAAAGATATATTAAAGTTCTTTTATATTATCGAAAGTTTTAACCAGATTTGCACGTTTTGAGGTGTCCTGATTAGGTTTTCTTTTGCATCTCCGCTAATTCAGTTAGACCGTTCAAAATTGGTATATGTAGGTTAATTAGGAAGGGCTGAAAGGGTGGGGAAGATATAGACATGCACCGCGCGCACGGGACAGCGCTGCCGAAGGCAGTGGGGACCCGGTCCGACTTTTTAACCGATGAGAAATGATTTTTTTTTTTTTTTTCATTTTCCTTTCTTAAGAATAAAAATTTGATTTGAGAAGGAATATGTGCGCGTAGCGCACGTATACCTTCACACGTGCGTGCGCAGCGCGCATGGGTCTGCGCTGCCGAAGGCAGTGGGGACCCGGTGTGAGTTTTTACCCTATCAGAATTTTTTTCTTTTTGAGGGGGCACGGATGGTCAGGGAAGGAATACGCGCATGCAGCGCGCACGGGGCAGCGCTGCCGACGGCAGTGGGGACCTGGGCCGACTTTTTACCCAATCAGAAATGATTTTTTTTTTTTTTTCTTTTCTTAACACTAAAAGTTACTGTTAGTGATTCATTAATTTTAGTGATTCATTTGAAAATACTGACCCGCTAGCGGGCGAAGCTCGCTAGTCTCCTTATATTATTAAAATCTGTGCGCATCTGTCTGTTTGTCTGTCTATCTGTGAGAAAAGCATTGTCATAGCTAAAGCTCCGGCGCTAATGGTCGCAGCGCTTTGAAACCGGTGTCGACAGACGCAGAATTTCTTCATCTCGACATCGCGATAATTCGCTAAGCGATGCGACCCTAATTAGCGGAGATATTAATTAAAACGTCGACCCATATCTACCGAAAAATGACCCTGAATTCATGATTAAATGCTTAAAAAGCGACATTTTTACGGAAAAAGTGAAAAATAAATTAGAAATATCAGTCGTATCGTTACAAATAAGATATCAAATGAAAGGTCCGATTTTTCTGAATCCGACGGTTTAAATAGCTTATCTATAGGGCAATTAGATTTTTTAAAATTAACTAAAGTATGAAAAAAAAGGTGGCAACAAATCACAACAGTTCTATTAATTTCGCAATAGACGTATTTCGGTTACCATGGCGCCGGGCGAAGGAATAAATAGATTTTACTTCCAGCTTTACTGATTTTGTACTGGAAATAAAAATTGCAAATTTCAAAATGCTTCAATTTTCTTCAAAATTAATTCAAACTTGCTACAAATTTTAACATCACAAGACGAAATTCCAGTTCAAATATCATCGGGTTTCGAGAATAAATAAAAAATGTACAATTTAATTGCAAATTAAATGTTATTATAATACACGTATTTCAAATTCTAACTATGATTAAATTATTTTAGTACATCATTCGAAAGATATTTTAAAGTACTTTTATATTATCGAAAGCGGGATTCAAGATTTCGCTTCATTTACATGTTTTGAGGTCTCCTGAATCGGTTTTCTTTTGTATCTGAGCTACTAATTAAAATAATTCCATAAGTAATACATCATAAGATAGCTTTGTTGGTTTGAAATCGAACAGTAGATTACAGAAATTTCTACCGCCAGATGGCGCTGTAATTTTTTTAAAATTTCAATATTTCAATTTCTAATTATGATTAAATTGTTTTACTTACATCATTCGAAAGATATATTAAAGTTCTTTTATATTATCGAAAGTTTTAACCAGATTTGCACGTTTTGAGGTGTCCTGATTAAGTTTTCTTTTGCATCTCAGCTAATTCAGTTAGACCGTTCAAAATTGGTATATGTAGGTTAATTAGGAAGGGCTGAAAGGGTGGGGAAGATATAGGCGCGAAAGAATAAAAATTTGACTTGAGAAGGAATATGTGCGCGTAGCGCGCGTATACCTTCACACGTGCGTGCGCAGCGCGCATGGGTCTGCGCTGCCGAAGGCAGTGGGGACCCGGTGTGAGTTTTTACCCGATCAGAATTTTTTTTTTGAGGGGGGGGGGTGCACGGAGGGTCAGGGAAGGAATACGCGCATGCAGCGTGTACGGGGCAGCGCTGCCGAAGGCAGTGGGGACCCGGGCCGACTTTTTACCCAATCAGAAATGATTTTTTTTTTAAATTTCTTTTCTTAAAACTAAAAGTTACTGTTAGTGATTCATTAATTTTAGTGATTCATTTGAAAATACTGACCCGCTAGCGGGCGAAGCTCGCTAGTCTCCTTATATTATTAAAATCTGTGCGCGTCTGTCTGTCTGTCTTTCTGTCTGTGAGAAATGCCTTGTCATCGCTAAAGCTCCGGCGCTAATGGTCGCATCGACTCGAAACCGGTGTCGACAGACGCAGAATTTCTTCATCTCGACATCGTGATAATTTTCTAAGCGATGCGACCCTAATTAGCGGAGATATTAATTAAAATGTCCACCCATGTCTACCGAAAAATGACCCAGAATTCATGATTAAATGCTTGAAAAGCGACATTTTTACAGAAAAAACGGAAAATTAATTAGAAATATCAGTCGCATTGTTACAAACAAGATACCATTGGAAAGGGCTTTTTTTTCTCAATCCGATGGTGTAAACGGCTTATCGATCGGACAATTAGATTTTTTTAAATTAACTAAACAACAAAAAAAAAATGGTGGCAACAAATCACAAGCATTTTAACTTGGCAGACGATCTTGAACGGAAAGAAAAAACATCTGGTGTTTAATGACATCACGTGTTTTTGTACTGCGATTAAAAATTGCAATTTTCTATTTTCTTCAATTTTTCAAAATTCGCACACTTCAATTAGTATACAATCCTAACACCACAAAACAAACTTGCAGTTAAAATTTCATCGATTTTGGTCAATAAACAAAAGATTTACATTTTAACTGCAAATTAAATTTTATCTTTACACGCCTGACATTTTATTTGTCGAAAGAGGATACCAGTTTCAAAACGACAGAAATACACTTAGGGTAAAACTATTTCTTTTTCTATTTACTTCCATTAACCGACTACCGTAGATAATGGAATTCGAAATTTCACCTGACTTACACGTTTTGAGGCCTCATGGCGCTGTATTTAAAATTTCAATATTTAAAAATCTAATTATGTTTAATTTTTTTTTTTTAATATGTCATTGTATACACATTTTAAAGTACGGTTACATTATCGAAAGGGGAATTCGAGATTTCACCAGATTTACACGTTTTGAGGTCTCCTGATTAGGTTTTCTTTTGCATCGCAATAGTGGAATTCGAGATTTCAGCTTATTTACACGTTTTGAGGTCTCCTGAATGGGTTATCTTTTGTATATCAGCTACTAATTAAAGTGTCGAAAGTGGAATTAGAGATTTCACCTGATTTACACGTCTTGAATGGGTTTTCCTTTTTATCTCAGCTCCTAATTAAAAAAAATTTCATAAGTAATACATCATTTGAAAGCTTTGTTGAGTTGGAATCGAACAGTAGATTACAGAAATTTCTACCGCCAGATGGCGCTGTAATATTTTTAAATTACAATATTTCTATTCTAATCATGATTAAATTTTTTTTAATGCGTCATTCGATACATATTTTAAAGTACTTTTACATTATCGAAAATGGAATTCAAGGTTTCACCAGATTTACACGTTTTGAGGTCTCCTGAATCAGTTTTCTTTTGTATCTCAACTACTAATTAAAATAATTTCATAAGTAATACATCATTAGAAAGCTTTGTTGATTTGGGATCGAACAGTGGAATACAGAAATTTCTACCGCCAGATGGCGCTGTAATATTTTCAAATTGCAATATTTCAATTTCTAATCATGATTAAATTATTTTAAATACATCATTCGAAAGATATTTTAAAGTTCTTTTATATTATCGAAAGTTTTCAGCAGATTTACACGTTTTAAGGCGTCCTGATTAGGTGTTCTTTTGCATCTCAGCTAATTGAGTAAGACCGTTGAAAATTGGTATACGCAGGTAATTAGAAGGGGCTGAAAGGTTGGGGAATAAATAGGCGTGCACCGCGCGCGTATCCCCTAACTTGTGCGCTCGCAGCGCGCACCGGACTGCGCTGCCGAAGGCAGTGGGCACCCGGTCCGACTTTTTAACCGATGAGAAATAATTTTTTAAATTTTCTTTTCTTAAGAATAAAAATTTGATTTGAGAAGGAATACGTGCGCGCGCAGCGCGCATGGGTCTGCGCTGCCAAAGGCAGTGGGGACCCGGTGTGATTTTTTACCCGATCGACATTTTTTTTAGGGGGCACGAAGTGTCAGGGAAGGAATGCGGGCGTGCAGCGCGTGAATTCTTTAACTTGTGCGCGAGCAGCGCGCACGGAACTGTGCTGCCGAAGGCAGTGGGGACCCGGGCCGACTTTGTACCCCATGAGAAATGATTTTTTTTCTTTTCTTTTCTTAAGAATAAAAATTTGATTTTAGAAGAAATATTTGCGCGCAGCGCGCATGGGTCTGCGCTGCCGAAGGCAGTGGGAACCCGGTGTGAGTTTTTACCCGATTAGAAATGATTTTTTTTTTTTTGGGAGGGGGCACGAAGGGTCAGAGAAGGAATACGCGCGCGCAGCGCGTGTATCCTTTAACTTGTGCACGCGCAGCGCGCAAGGGACTGCGCTGCCGAAGGCAGTGGGGACCCGGGACGACATTTTAACCGATCAGAAATGATTTTTTTTTAAATTTCTTTTCTTAAGACTAAAAGTTACTGTTAGTGATTCATTAATTATATTGATTCATTTGAAAATACTGACCCGCTAGCGGGCGAAGCTCGCTATTATTATTAAAATCTGTGCGCGTCTGTCTGTCTGTCTGTGAGAAATGCCTTGTCATAGCTAAAGCTCCTGCGCTAATGGTCGCATGGCCTCGAAACCGGTGTAGACAGACGCAGAATTTCTTCATCTCGACATCGCGATAATTCGCTAAGCGATGCGACCCTAATTAGCGGAGATATTAATTAAAACGTCGACCCATATCTACCGAAAAATGACCCAAAATTCATGATTAAATGCTTAAAAAGCGACATTTGTACGGAAAAAGTGGAAAATAAATTAGAAATATCAGTCGCATTGTTACAAACAAGATACTATTGGAAAGGGCTTTTTTTTTCTCAATCCGATGGTGTAAACGGCTTATCGATCAGACAATTAGATTTTTTTAAATTAACTAAACTAAAAAAAAAATGGTGGCAACAAATCACAAGCATTTTGACTTGGCAGACGATCTTGAACGGAAAGAAAAAACATCTGCTGTTTAATGAGGTCACGTGTTTTTGTGCTGCGATTAAAAATTGCAATTTTCTATTTTCTTCAATTTTTCAAAATTCGCACACTTCAATTAGTATACAATCCTAACACCACAAAACAAACTTGCAGTTAAAATTTCATCGATTTTGGTCAATAAACAAAAGATTTACATTTTAACTGCAAATTAAATTTTATCTTTACACGCCTGACATTTTATCTGTCGAAAGAGGATACCAGTTTCAAAACGACAGAAATACACTTAGGGTAAAACTATTTCTTTTTCTATTTACTTCCATTAACCGACTACCGTAGATAATGGAATTCGAAATTTCACCTGACTTACACGTTTTGAGGCCTCATGGCGCTGTATTTAAAATTTCAATATTTAAAAATCTAATTATGTTTAATTTTTTTTTTTTAATATGTCATTGTATACACATTTTAAAGTACGGTTACATTATCGAAAGGGGAATTCGAGATTTCACCAGATTTACACGTTTTGAGGTCTCCTGATTAGGTTTTCTTTTGCATCGCAATAGTGGAATTCGAGATTTCAGCTTATTTACACGTTTTGAGGTCTCCTGAATGGGTTATCTTTTGTATATCAGCTACTAATTAAAGTGTCGAAAGTGGAATTAGAGATTTCACCTGATTTACACGTCTTGAATGGGTTTTCCTTTTTATCTCAGCTCCTAATTAAAAAAAATTTCATAAGTAATACATCATTTGAAAGCTTTGTTGAGTTGGAATCGAACAGTAGATTACAGAAATTTCTACCGCCAGATGGCGCTGTAATATTTTTAAATTACAATATTTCTATTCTAATCATGATTAAATTTTTTTTAATGCGTCATTCGATACATATTTTAAAGTACTTTTACATTATCGAAAATGGAATTCAAGGTTTCACCAGATTTACACGTTTTGAGGTCTCCTGAATCAGTTTTCTTTTGTATCTCAACTACTAATTAAAATAATTTCATAAGTAATACATCATTAGAAAGCTTTGTTGATTTGGGATCGAACAGTGGAATACAGAAATTTCTACCGCCAGATGGCGCTGTAATATTTTCAAATTGCAATATTTCAATTTCTAATCATGATTAAATTATTTTAAATACATCATTCGAAAGATATTTTAAAGTTCTTTTATATTATCGAAAGTTTTCAGCAGATTTACACGTTTTAAGGCGTCCTGATTAGGTGTTCTTTTGCATCTCAGCTAATTGAGTAAGACCGTTGAAAATTGGTATACGCAGGTAATTAGAAGGGGCTGAAAGGTTGGGGAATAAATAGGCGTGCACCGCGCGCGTATCCCCTAACTTGTGCGCTCGCAGCGCGCACCGGACTGCGCTGCCGAAGGCAGTGGGCACCCGGTCCGACTTTTTAACCGATGAGAAATAATTTTTTAAATTTTCTTTTCTTAAGAATAAAAATTTGATTTGAGAAGGAATACGTGCGCGCGCAGCGCGCATGGGTCTGCGCTGCCAAAGGCAGTGGGGACCCGGTGTGATTTTTTACCCGATCGACATTTTTTTTAGGGGGCACGAAGTGTCAGGGAAGGAATGCGGGCGTGCAGCGCGTGAATTCTTTAACTTGTGCGCGAGCAGCGCGCACGGAACTGTGCTGCCGAAGGCAGTGGGGACCCGGGCCGACTTTGTACCCCATGAGAAATGATTTTTTTTCTTTTCTTTTCTTAAGAATAAAAATTTGATTTTAGAAGAAATATTTGCGCGCAGCGCGCATGGGTCTGCGCTGCCGAAGGCAGTGGGAACCCGGTGTGAGTTTTTACCCGATTAGAAATGATTTTTTTTTTTTTGGGAGGGGGCACGAAGGGTCAGAGAAGGAATACGCGCGCGCAGCGCGTGTATCCTTTAACTTGTGCACGCGCAGCGCGCAAGGGACTGCGCTGCCGAAGGCAGTGGGGACCCGGGACGACATTTTAACCGATCAGAAATGATTTTTTTTTAAATTTCTTTTCTTAAGACTAAAAGTTACTGTTAGTGATTCATTAATTATATTGATTCATTTGAAAATACTGACCCGCTAGCGGGCGAAGCTCGCTATTATTATTAAAATCTGTGCGCGTCTGTCTGTCTGTCTGTGAGAAATGCCTTGTCATAGCTAAAGCTCCTGCGCTAATGGTCGCATGGCCTCGAAACCGGTGTAGACAGACGCAGAATTTCTTCATCTCGACATCGCGATAATTCGCTAAGCGATGCGACCCTAATTAGCGGAGATATTAATTAAAACGTCGACCCATATCTACCGAAAAATGACCCAAAATTCATGATTAAATGCTTAAAAAGCGACATTTGTACGGAAAAAGTGGAAAATAAATTAGAAATATCAGTCGCATTGTTACAAACAAGATACTATTGGAAAGGGCTTTTTTTTTCTCAATCCGATGGTGTAAACGGCTTATCGATCAGACAATTAGATTTTTTTAAATTAACTAAACTAAAAAAAAAATGGTGGCAACAAATCACAAGCATTTTGACTTGGCAGACGATCTTGAACGGAAAGAAAAAACATCTGCTGTTTAATGAGGTCACGTGTTTTTGTGCTGCGATTAAAAATTGCAATTTTCTATTTTCTTCAATTTTTCAAAATTCGCACATTTCAATTAGTATGCAATCTTAACACCACAAAACAAACTTGCAGTTCAAATTTCATCGATTTTGGTCAATAAACAAAAGATTTACATTTTAATTGCAAATTAAATTTTATCTTTACACGCCTGACATTTTATCTGTCGAAAGAGGATACCAGTTGAAAACGACACAAATACACTTAAGGTAAAAATATTTCTTTTTCTATTTACTTCCATTAACCGACTACCGTAGATAATGGAATTCGAAATTTCACCTGACTTACACGTTTTGAGGTGTCATGGCGCTGTAATAATTTAAAATTTCAATATTTAAAATTCTAATTATGTTTAAATTTTTTTTTTTTTAATATGTCATTCGATACACCTTTTAAAGTACGGTTAGATTATCGAAAGGGGAATTCGAGATTTGACCCGATTTACACGTTTTGAGGTCTCCTGATTAGGTTTTTTTTTTGCATCGCAATAGTGGAATTCGAGATTTCAGCTTATTTACACGTTTTGAGGTCTCCTGGATGGGTTTTCTTTTGTATCACAGCTGCTAATTAAAATAATTTCATAAGTAATACATCATTTGAAAGCTTTGTTAATTTGGAATTGAATAGTAGATTACAGAAATTCGATATTTCGACATTTCTCCTGATTTAAACGTTTTGAGGTGTCCTGAATGGGTTTCTCTTTTGTCTCAGTCACTAATTAAAAAAATTTCATAAGTAATGCATCATTTGAAAACTTTGTTGAGTTGGAATCGAACAGTAGATTAAGGAAATTTCTACCGCCAGATGGCGCTGTAATAATTTTAAATTACAATATTTCTATTTCTAATCATGATTAATTTTTTTTTAATGCGTCATTCGATACACATTTTAAAGTACTTTTACATTATCGAAAATGAATTCAAGATTTCACCAGATTTACACGTTTTGAGGTCTCCTGAATCAGTTTTCTTTTGTATCTCAACTACTAATTAAAATAATTTCATAAGTAATACATCATTAGAAAGCTTTGTTGATTTGGGATCGAACAGTGGAATACAGAAATTTCTATCGCCAGATGGCGCTGTAATATTTTCAAATTTCAATATTTGAATTTCTAATCATGATTAAATTATTTTTAATACATCATTCGAAAGATATATTAAAGTTCTTTTATATTATCGAAGTTTTCAGCAGATTTACACGCTTTGAGGCGTCCTGATTAGGTGTTCTTTTGCATGTCAGCTAATTGAGTAAGACCGTTCAAAATTGGTATACGTAGGTTTATTAGAAGGGGCTGAAAGGGTGGGGATGAAATAGGCGTGCACCGCGCGGGTATCCCCTAAATTGTGCGCGCGCAGCGCCCACGGTACTGCGCTGCCGAAGGCAGTGGGGACCCGGTCCGACTTTTTAACCGATGAGAAATAATTTATTTTATTTTATTTTATTAAGAATAAAAATTTGATTCGAGATGGAATACGTGCGCGCAGCGTGCGTATACCTTCACACGTGCGCGCGCAGCGCGCATGGGTCTGCGCTGCCGAAGGCAGTGGGGATCCGGTGTGATTTTTTACCCGATCAGAAATGATTTTTTTTAGGGGGCACGAAGTGTCAGGGAAGGAATGCGGGCGTGCAGCGCATGTATTCTTTAACTTGTGCGCGCGCAGCGTGCACGGGACTGCGCTGCGGAAGGTGGGGAACCGGGCCGACTTTGTACCCCATGAGAAATGATTTTTTTTCTTTTCTTTTCTTAAGAATAAAAATTTGATTTTAGAAGAAATATTTGCGCGCAGCGCGCATGGGTCTGCGCTGCAGAAGGCAGTGGGAACCCGGTGTGAGTTTTTACCCGATCAGAAATGATTTTTTTTTCTTGGGGAGGGGGGGCACGAAGGGTCAGGGAAGGAATACGCGCGCGCAGCGCGTGTATTCCTTAACTTGTGCACGCGCAGCGCGCACGGGACTGCGCTGCCGAAGGCAGTGGGGATCCGGGACGACGTTTTGCCCGATCAGAAATGATTTTTTTTTAATTTCTTTTCTTAAGTCTAAAAGTTACTGTTAGTGATTCATTAATTATAGTGATTCATTTGAAAATACTGACCCGCTAGCGGGCGAAGCTCGCTAGTCTCCTTATATTATTAAAATCTGTGCGCGTCTGTCTGTCTGTCTGTGAGAAATGCCTTGTCATCTCTAAAGCTCCGGCGCTAATGGTCGCATCGACTCGAAACCGGTGTCGACAGACGCAGAATTTCTTCATCTCGACATCGCGATAATTCGCTAAGCGATGCGACCCTAATTAGCGGAGATATTAATTAAAATGTCTACCGAAAAATGACCCAGAATTCATGATTAAATGCTTAAAAAGCGACATTTTTACGGAAAAAGTGAAAAATAAATTAGAAATATCAGTCGTATTGTTACAAACAAGATACCATTGGAAAGGGTTTTTTTTTTCTCAATCCAATGGTTTAAACGGCTTATCGATCGGACAATTAGATGTTTTAAAATTAACTAAACTATAAAAAAATGTTGGTAACAAATCACAAGAATCTTAGCTTTGCAGACGATAGTCTACAGTCTTGAACGGAAAGAAACACATCTGGTATTTAATGAGGTCACGTGTTTTTGTACTGCGATTAAAAATTGCAATTTTCTATTTTCTTCAATTTTTCAAAATTCGCACATTTCAATTAGTATACAATCTTAACACCACAAAACAAACTTTCAGTTCAAATTTCATCGATTTTGGTCAATAAACAAAAGATTTACATTTTAATTGCAAATTAAATTTTATCTTTACATGCCTGACATTTTATCTGTCGAAAGAGGATACCAGTTTCAAAACGACACAAATACACTTAAGGTAAAAATATTTCTTTTTCTATTTACTTCCATTAACCGACTACCGTAGATAATGGAATTCGAAATTTCACCTGACTTACACGTTTTGAGGTGTCATGGCGCTGTAATAATTTAAAATTTCAATATTTAAAATTCTAATTATGTTTAGATTTTTTTTTTTAATATGTCATTCGATACACCTTTTAAAGTACGGTTAGATTATCGAAAGGGGAATTCGAGATTTGACCCGATTTACACGTTTTGAGGTCTCCTGATTAGGTTTTTTTTTTGCATCGCAATAGTGGAATTCGAGATTTCAGCTTATTTACACGTTTTGAGGTCTCCTGGATGGGTTTTCTTTTGTATCACAGCTGCTAATTAAAGTGTGGAAAGTGAACTAGATATTTCACCTGACTTACACGTTTTGAGGTCTCCTGAATGGGTTTTCCTTTTTATCGCAGCTGCTAATTAAAATAATTTCACAAGTAATACATCATTTGAAAGCTTTGTTAATTTGGAATTGAATAGTAGATTACAGAAATTCGATATTTCGACATTTCTCCTGATTTAAACGTTTTCAGGTGTCCTGAATGGGTTTCTCTTTTGTCTCAGTTACTAATTAAAAAAATTTCATAAGTAATACATCATTTGAAAGCTTTGTTGAGTTGGAATCGAACAGTAGATTACAGAAATTTCTACCGCCAGATGCCGCTGTAATATATTTAAATTACAATATTTCTATTTCTAATCATGATTAAATTTTTTTTAATGCGTCATTCGATACACATTTTAAAGTACTTTTACATTACCGAAAATGGAATTCAAGATTTCACCAGATTTACACGTTTTGAGGTCTCCTGAATCAGTTTTCTTTTATATCTCAACTACTAATTAAAATAATTTCATAAATAATACATCATTAGAAAGCTTTGTTGATTTGGGATCGAACAGTGGAATACAGAAATTTCTATCGCCAGATGGCGCTGTAATATTTTCAAATTTCAATATTTGAATTTCTAATCATGATTAAATTATTTTTAATACATCATTCGAAAGATATATTAAAGTTCTTTTATATTATCGAAGTTTTCAGCAGATTTACACGCTTTGAGGCGTCCTGATTAGGTGTTCTTTTGCATGTCAGCTAATTGAGTAAGACCGTTCAAAATTGGTATACGTAGGTTTATTAGAAGGGGCTGAAAGGGTGGGGATGAAATAGGCGTGCACCGCGCGGGTATCCCCTAAATTGTGCGCGCGCAGCGCCCACGGTACTGCGCTGCCGAAGGCAGTGGGGACCCGGTCCGACTTTTTAACCGATGAGAAATAATTTATTTTATTTTATTTTATTAAGAATAAAAATTTGATTCGAGATGGAATACGTGCGCGCAGCGTGCGTATACCTTCACACGTGCGCGCGCAGCGCGCATGGGTCTGCGCTGCCGAAGGCAGTGGGGATCCGGTGTGATTTTTTACCCGATCAGAAATGATTTTTTTTAGGGGGCACGAAGTGTCAGGGAAGGAATGCGGGCGTGCAGCGCATGTATTCTTTAACTTGTGCGCGCGCAGCGTGCACGGGACTGCGCTGCGGAAGGTGGGGAACCGGGCCGACTTTGTACCCCATGAGAAATGATTTTTTTTCTTTTCTTTTCTTAAGAATAAAAATTTGATTTTAGAAGAAATATTTGCGCGCAGCGCGCATGGGTCTGCGCTGCAGAAGGCAGTGGGAACCCGGTGTGAGTTTTTACCCGATCAGAAATGATTTTTTTTTCTTGGGGAGGGGGGGCACGAAGGGTCAGGGAAGGAATACGCGCGCGCAGCGCGTGTATTCCTTAACTTGTGCACGCGCAGCGCGCACGGGACTGCGCTGCCGAAGGCAGTGGGGATCCGGGACGACGTTTTGCCCGATCAGAAATGATTTTTTTTTAATTTCTTTTCTTAAGTCTAAAAGTTACTGTTAGTGATTCATTAATTATAGTGATTCATTTGAAAATACTGACCCGCTAGCGGGCGAAGCTCGCTAGTCTCCTTATATTATTAAAATCTGTGCGCGTCTGTCTGTCTGTCTGTGAGAAATGCCTTGTCATCTCTAAAGCTCCGGCGCTAATGGTCGCATCGACTCGAAACCGGTGTCGACAGACGCAGAATTTCTTCATCTCGACATCGCGATAATTCGCTAAGCGATGCGACCCTAATTAGCGGAGATATTAATTAAAATGTCTACCGAAAAATGACCCAGAATTCATGATTAAATGCTTAAAAAGCGACATTTTTACGGAAAAAGTGAAAAATAAATTAGAAATATCAGTCGTATTGTTACAAACAAGATACCATTGGAAAGGGTTTTTTTTTTCTCAATCCAATGGTTTAAACGGCTTATCGATCGGACAATTAGATGTTTTAAAATTAACTAAACTATAAAAAAATGTTGGTAACAAATCACAAGAATCTTAGCTTTGCAGACGATAGTCTACAGTCTTGAACGGAAAGAAACACATCTGGTATTTAATGAGGTCACGTGTTTTTGTACTGCGATTAAAAATTGCAATTTTCTATTTTCTTCAATTTTTCAAAATTCGCACATTTCAATTAGTATACAATCTTAACACCACAAAACAAACTTTCAGTTCAAATTTCATCGATTTTGGTCAATAAACAAAAGATTTACATTTTAATTGCAAATTAAATTTTATCTTTACATGCCTGACATTTTATCTGTCGAAAGAGGATACCAGTTTCAAAACGACACAAATACACTTAAGGTAAAAATATTTCTTTTTCTATTTACTTCCATTAACCGACTACCGTAGATAATGGAATTCGAAATTTCACCTGACTTACACGTTTTGAGGTGTCATGGCGCTGTAATAATTTAAAATTTCAATATTTAAAATTCTAATTATGTTTAGATTTTTTTTTTTAATATGTCATTCGATACACCTTTTAAAGTACGGTTAGATTATCGAAAGGGGAATTCGAGATTTGACCCGATTTACACGTTTTGAGGTCTCCTGATTAGGTTTTTTTTTTGCATCGCAATAGTGGAATTCGAGATTTCAGCTTATTTACACGTTTTGAGGTCTCCTGGATGGGTTTTCTTTTGTATCACAGCTGCTAATTAAAGTGTGGAAAGTGAACTAGATATTTCACCTGACTTACACGTTTTGAGGTCTCCTGAATGGGTTTTCCTTTTTATCGCAGCTGCTAATTAAAATAATTTCACAAGTAATACATCATTTGAAAGCTTTGTTAATTTGGAATTGAATAGTAGATTACAGAAATTCGATATTTCGACATTTCTCCTGATTTAAACGTTTTCAGGTGTCCTGAATGGGTTTCTCTTTTGTCTCAGTTACTAATTAAAAAAATTTCATAAGTAATACATCATTTGAAAGCTTTGTTGAGTTGGAATCGAACAGTAGATTACAGAAATTTCTACCGCCAGATGCCGCTGTAATATATTTAAATTACAATATTTCTATTTCTAATCATGATTAAATTTTTTTTAATGCGTCATTCGATACACATTTTAAAGTACTTTTACATTACCGAAAATGGAATTCAAGATTTCACCAGATTTACACGTTTTGAGGTCTCCTGAATCAGTTTTCTTTTATATCTCAACTACTAATTAAAATAATTTCATAAATAATACATCATTAGAAAGCTTTGTTGATTTGGGATCGAACAGTGGAATACAGAAATTTCTATCGCCAGATGGCGCTGTAATATTTTAAACTTAAAATATTTCAATTTCTAATCATGATTAAATTATTTTTAATACATCATTCAAAAGATATTTTAATGTCCTTTTATATTATCAAAAGTTTTCAGCAGATTTACACGTTTTGAGGCGTCCTGATTAGGTGTTCTTTTGCATCTCAACTAATTGAGTAAGACCGTTCAAAATTGGTATACGTATGTTAATTAGAAGGGGCTGAATGGGTGGGGAAGAAATAGGCGTGCACAGCGCGCGTATCCCCTAACTTGTGCGCGCGCAGCCCGCACGGGACTGCGCTGCCGAAGGCAGTGGGGACCCGGTCCGACTTTTTAACCGATGAGAAATAATTTTTTTTTTAATTTTCTTTTCTTAAGAATAAAAATTTGATTTGAGAAGGAATACGTGCGCGCGCAGCGCGCATGGGTCTGCGCTGCCGAAGGCAGTGGGGACTCGGTGTGATTTTTTACACGATCAGAAAAGATTTTTTTTAGGGGGCACGAAGTATCAGGGAAGGATTACGGGCGTGCAGTACGTGTATTCTTTAACTTGTGCGCGAGCAGCGCGCACGGGTCTGCGCTGCCGAAGGCAGTGGGGACCCGGGCCGACTTTGTACCCCATGAGAAATGATTTTGTTTTTCTTTTCTTTTCTTAAGAATAAAAATTTGATTTGAGAAGGAATATTTGCGCGCAGCGCAGGTATACCTTAACACGTGCGCGCGCATGGGTCTGCGCTGCCGAAGGCAGTGGGGACCCGGTGTGAGTTTTTACCCGATCAGAAATGATTTTTTTTGGGGGGGAGGCACGAAGGGTCAGGGAAGGAATACACGCGCGCAGCGCGTGTATCCCTTAACTTGTGCAAGCGCAGCGCGCACGGGACTGAGCTGCCGAAGGCAGTGGGGACCCGGGACAACATTTTACCCGATCAGAAATGATTTTTTTTTTTTTTTAATTTCTTTTCTTAAGACTAAAAGTTACTGTTAGTGATTCATTAATTATAGTGATTCATTTGAAAATACTGACCCGCTAGCGGGCGAAGCAATCACAAGTTTAAAATAACTCTTATTATGCACATTTATACGAAATTTTGTCCTATACTGCCATGTTAAAAATTTAGATAAAATGCGATCACAGCGCCACCTGTTGAGCTATTGATCCCCAAATGTAATCAGCACCAATTTATGTCGGGGACCAACTAAATACCAAGTTTGGTTGTATTTCGTTCATTGGTTCGTGAGATACAACGTCCACAAAATTCGTGATACACACACACAGACAGACAGACATTTTCTAAAAACTATCAAATCGTGTTCAGGACATCCCAAAACGTGTAAATCCATCGAAAACCGGAGTTCGAAAATTTTCACGATTCCAATACTTTCTCTATATTACATATAGAAGAAAGTAAAAATGTGTGCATGTAGAAGCCTCACTCCCACCTGGGGAGGGGGAAGTGCTTCTTATGGGGTTTCAAATTTCGATATGGATATCTTTCGCCAGAACTCGTCAATATCTTTAAAACGAATGGTTGAACCATAGACCTGACAATTTAAAATAAAATTATCTATTGTTTTAATTTTTAACGAAGGAAAAAAAAAAAAAATAATAATTTGTTTTGATGTTGGTACAAAATTGACTTTCTTTTGGCATTTAGTGTTAATGCTTCTGGGAGATAAAAATCGTCTGCATTCATCATGGAAAATAAATTTAATAAATAACAATGTAATAAATAATTTGTACTGTGAGAATTAGTATAAGATTATATAGAAGAAAATCTTGTGGTGTCCACAGCATACTAGTTTCTATATTGCTATTGCTTTATTTTTATTAAACACAATAGCTCACATGTTTGTCCTTAATCTTAACCCTACAAGGCACCCAGTTCCATATGTGGAACACCGACTTTAATCGTTCCTATAGCTATAAAACTATTATAGTAGCGACATCTCTTGACATCTTGATAGAAGCTACTGACTGACATTTAGCAATGTAGTAATACGAATCTTTACCTAAAGATGTCGTTCGTTTTTTTTTTTTTTTTTGTTATAGTGCACTCAGTGTGAAATTTGAATGAAAGTGATACGTTAGTCGTTTGTCTGAATTCAAAAATTAAAAAAAGAATAGTTATTGAACAGTTTTGACTCGAATAAAAAAAAAAAATACTGTGTGTTATAACGAAGTGTATATTTTGCTGAGGTAAGTTTTTTTTTAATATTACAATAGTAAACGTATTAGTAATCATATTTTTATGTAGGTTCCACATCCGCGATTGTAATGAAATGCTCTCCCTCTGGTGGGCTAAGGTGAAATGACAATAACCATGCTTTAATTCGACTTTCATCAAGCCGCCATTGATGGCCGATGTTTAGTTTCACATATATTTATTGAATAAAAATGAATAAATCCGGTAAAAAAGATAACACATACTGTTGTGTGCTACAGTGTAACTCCAAAGTTTCAAGAAATTCAGAATTAAGCTCCCATTTATTTCCAAATGACAAATTTAAAATTTCAGTTGCTTCGGCCAATGGAAGTAAAGAATTAATCAGATGATTTGAAACTAATATTTGTTCAACTTCAGTTAAAAATCTACTTCCGATCGAACTTTGAATAAACTGAAATATTTTTTTCCAAAAGCAATAAATTTTCCATGATGTAATGGCGGAGAAATTATAGTACGAATATTAAGTAGAATAACAAAAAGAACAATAATAAATACACGTGACTATTATATTTACTAACAATAAAAGCTGAAAAAGCGCCATCTATCGATCATTACAAACGCGGATACGGTACGTTGAGCTAAAAAGTTGATTTTTCCGTAAAATATGGTTTTATTTTTTATAAGTTTTCCTTATCTTCTGATCACTAATTACAACCTATATATTTTTGTCGCGCACTAAAAAAAAATTGAGCCTTGTAGGGTTAAAATTGAAACATTCTCGATTAACCGAAAATTTTGATTTTCCGGAAGATGGCTGGTTTCAATTACTTCAGATAATCGAGGTTCTAACTTATTTTGAAACACATAATAATAAATTACTTAAATTACAGACTCCGTGAATATTACATAATATAAATTATAATAATAAGGACCTAAACAACTCAATTTAAATATTTACAATTAAAAACATAGGTATAAAAAATTCAACTTAACGCAATATGAAAGAAATATTTCGGGAAATCTTTACATTAATACATCGATCACTTCTTGGAACGAATACCACAAATAACGAAGCCAAAATATCAAAGAATTTAGACAATAAAAATAAAAGAAAAGTAACTTATTTAAATAAAACTGACGAATTTAGAGAAAATCGACCGCCTTCTGTGCAGCAGAACAAAGCATTTTCAATTTTATCTAAAGAAAATCCAATTTGCTTCGATAGAACATCAACGCAAAGTAAAAAGATATATCCATACCAGTTCCGCAAGCTCTCTCCAATACCAGAAGAAGATATGAAAGAAAACGATGTCAAAACCCTATACCTGTCTCAGTTTCCTAGAGGTAACACTGAAATAAAAGCACAGGTATGTGAATAAATTACGTTATCAATATCATATCATAAAGGTTGCGGCACAGCTTTAATATGGGATCCCCCTTGGGGAAATTTGAAATTTGTCCCCGAAGTAGTTCAGACGTTTCTCGCCAAGGTTGTACTTGGGTAGTTAAGTTATGAATACGATAGCTATTTCAATTTATCGCCAAAATGGAGATGGGGTATGGCTTTGTAAAGGATATTCCTTTGTCTTTGTTCATTTTAAATGATTTCTAAAACCTTTTGCATTCATGTGACTAAAGTATGCAGAATTAATTTATTGTACTAAATTTTTAATTTTGTATTTACATATAGTATTTTTAAGGGTGTCCACTACTGGTATCGAGCAATAGTATCATAACCAGTAGTGAACAGTCCTATGCACTACTAGCTCATATGACATTTAAGGCAAGGCCAATAGTAGACTGGGCACAGTTCAGTAATGTCTCAAATTTAAAAGGTGAAACGGAAATGAGAATTCATTTCAATCATCCGATAACTTTGAGACATTATAAAGAATTTTTTCTCGCATTTTTTCTAGGTTCCGTATTGGAATAATTGACTGAGTTCGGTACCCATTGAAACAAAGACAGTGAAACAGCATTCACTAGGGTCAATATTTGGAGGATTGCGACCACAGACTAATAATAATTCATTACACATCTATGATTGTGACTCTCTCGACGGTTCTGCGAATGCGGGTACAACTTCAGTATACACCCACAGCTGAATTTGGCGATTTTTCTTTGGTGCCGTTTTGAACGATAACGATGTCGTTCTGGACTGTTTGCGATATAATAAGGCAGCCTATATGTTGTTTATTTTAGATTTGTGATTTTATGTTTTATGATTTAGATTATGATTTTTAGATTTATGATTTAGCCATAATCACCAACAAAAAATCGCCAAATATCGTTGTGGGTGTATACTGAAGTTGTTCCTGAATGCGAATGGTCAAAGAGATTTCCTCCACAGGGTTATTCAAAGCCCATGTTATTCTATCGATAAAATTGTTTATAGAATTACATATTACTTAATTGTTGTTTTTAAATTCCGTTTTCACATTCCGAAAATACACAACCGGTGAATTAGTACTCATTTGCCAAAAAATTATTTTATTTTTTAATTTAATTTGAGTTTAAAAATGCGAATTTTCTTTAAATGGATCTTTCTCATTTTTAGCTGTAAAATGAAATATTAAAATAATAATAATTTAACATATGGAGGCATGTGCATATTCACCTATATGCAATGCACCCTTAAGACCATTTCTCATTTAGTTTTCATTTCTAAAACTGTTTAAATTTTTCATTTCTTTTTAAACTTACCTTTTACTTGAGAAAATTTGAAATAATATGAGTTTTAAAATTATCACAATGTTAAAGTTAATAAGATTCGATTAGTAATTTTATAATAAGCATGCCATCCACATTGTATGCGTTCATATACTCACATCACGGATTAAACTCTTAATCCGTAACTCACATGTTTAACTAGTATGTTGTGGCCACCACATGACTTTAGTCTATATTTTCTTATATAAATTCCCTCAGTAAAAATAATTTATTAAAATAATTATTTATTAAAATTATCTTCTATGATGAATGCTGACGATTTCCATCCTGCAGAAGTAATATAACACTAAATATCCAAAGAAAGTTAATTTTATTCACTACATGACATCTTAATATATATATATATATTTTTTTAAATGAAAATAATCTGGTGTGTCACTCACACGATTTTCTCTTACCCCGTAATTTAATACTATAAATACAGGTTGGAGATTAAGGGGTAAGATAACAAGTTATGTTATGTAAACCTATGTTAAAACAATGCAAATTAGGCTTCGAAGAGTTTTATATACGTCTGTGTTGTGTCAGGGGGGGGGGGGGGCTATCGCAATGATAATAGTTCTAAGTGAGGGGGGCTACCCCCTAACGGGTCATTTAATTACTGCACCTACATTTATATAGAATTTAAATATGTTATTAAAATTAAAAGTGCACTTAAAATTATTCAGACAACTTTCACGCGTAGCATTCCTCAAAACTTATCATTCTTGATCAAACTTTTCCAGTAACAAACCAAGGCTTAACAAACTTATATTAACTTCAAAGTACAACATTTGGATCTCCTAAAATTATTCGTTTTTAAGTTACTCTAAGAGACACAGACAAAGATCAAACGTTAAAAAACTTGAGTTTGGTAATCAGGAAGCCTCAAAACGTGTAACTATACAAAAAACAAGCGATGAATATTTAGCTTAAAAACATACATTATTTACCATATCTCTATGAGGAATTCAATTCAATTCCTGAACAGTTTTCCTGGAAATGGTAAAATATTATAGTAAAACACATCCACTAACAACAAAAAAGAATGTTATCGCTTAAATATTGTCAGCCCTGTATATCTTTTGAAGATTATGTACAGACCACATGGTGCACCTAAATATGATCTTATAGTAATAATACACGGCCATCCTGAAATACACTTCCATCAATTTGCAACTGTTGTCGCACTTTTATCTAGTTCTTTTGTGTAGCCGTGTAAAGGAACAGTGAATGATTTCCCTACCATATTCTACATGAGACATGTTTTTACGCATATAAAAAATATATATTACTTTCATTTGGTTTAGTACTGTCTATAAATGTTAAACTGTACTTACCTGCAATTTACCCCATACGTAATGTATTTGAATTCTCTTGGGTGTCTCTGTACACGAACCATTGGCTTGATCTCAACGAAAAGTTTAGTGTAACATCCCTATATCATACACATTTAGAATACCAAGTTTGGACTTTCTGCTATAATTTGTTTTTGAGATATGCTGATAACAGACACACACACACGCACAGACCAACCGCTAAAAACACGATTTTCATATTCAGTGGACTTCAAAACGTGTAAATATAACAAAAACTCATTTGATCAAGACTCATTTGAAAAATTTGACCCCAAAACAATGCTTTCTCTACCTTATGGGTAAGAGAAAGTAAAAAGCGATAATTTTATTTTAAATTATCTCAGATCGATGGTTCAGCCATTCGTTTTAAAGGTATTGACGAGCTCTTTTGAAAGATACTCATAATGGAAATTTGCCTCCCTCGGGGAGATTTCACCCGGGGGGGGGGGGGGGGTAAGCGATGCTCCTAGATATAAAAAACAATTTTATCACCATACAAATAATTCTTTTTAATTTCATAATGATTATTAAAAAATAATTCTCTTTATGTATATTTATACGAAATTTTGTCCTATACCGCTATGTTAGAAATTTAGAAAAAGCGAGATGGCAACGCCACTTGTTGGATGATTTTTTCCAAAAGTTGATAGGCACTAATTTATGTCATCGTGCAACTACATATTAAATTTTATAAAATTATTTGCAGTAGTTCCTGAGATACAGTTGCCAAAAAATTTTGTCACACACACATACACACAGACAGACATTTTCTAAAAATAGTCAAATCGTGTTGTAAACCTCTCGAAACGTGTAAATCTCGAGGTTGAAAATTTTTACGAATCCTATACTATTGAATATAGAAGAAAGTAAAAATTATGTATAAAAAAAGAACGGGAGAACAGATTGTTGCTTTAATTTTATATAGCATAGGAGATTAAAAAATAAACATGCGAACTTCAACTTGTTTAAGAAACATAACAAGTCAAGTGAAATAATTAATTGTAAGAACATTTTAAACATTCATCACATCATAATTACCCTTAAGAAAGATTTTATAATAGTGAAATTCTTAAACATAATTGTAAGCTGAAAACAAACGAATTAGAATGAGATAATAAGGAATTGAATAATTAAAACATTTTAAGGTTTCGAAGATTTGGAAAGCAAATATGGATTCTTAAGCCATGACTTCAATTCATGTCACTCTTATACATAACAGAGTCTATTGAAAGATAAACTAAGATAAAGCGGAGAGAAATGACAGACTAATAGTCCATGTATAGCAGATGTGCAGGAATGCTGAGAAAACATTAAATAAAATACAAATAAAAATAAATTAATTAAAGACTTTTTCTATTAGCTTGATTCACCCTAAAAAGTATGAAAAGTTTAAAATGAAGTGTTGCCACCAAAAATGTCATACTTTAGTTAATTTTTAAAAATGTAATTGTCGTGTGGAAAAACTTTTTGCACATTCAGAAAAATCACCCCTTTCATTTGGTACTGAATTTGTAACGAGCCACGTACTTTTTAAAATGACTGAAAAGAATTAAAATGAAGTGTTTCCACCTGAATTTCATACTTTAGTTAATTAAAAAAAATCTAATTGTCGTGTCGAAAAACTGTTTACACCCTGGATTCAGAAAACTCGCCCCTTTCATTTGGTACCGAATTTGCAACGATAGGACTGATATTTCTAATTTATTTTCCACTTTTAACCCGGATTCGGCAGAAGGTTTATGGCAGAGAATGTAAGCTAAAAAAAGTAAAAAAAAAAAAAAAAGAGTAAGTATATGCCAAAGATGGTTTTGCACAGGAAAAGTGTTGCTGCTTTCAAGCTGCACCCACACCTACTTTTTATTCCCTTGGTTAAGTGTTGTGATTAATTATTTGGACCTGAAACAATCATTGTACGTTTCTGCGGTTTTTCATGCAATCTACAAGAGTTTTTTTTTTTTTTTTTTTTCTTACTCGTTATTAATTATTCCATATTAAATTTCAATTTAGGGAGATACAAAGAGCAATATGACTTCAGAAAAGAAGAAGGATGAAGTAATTTGCTGGAAAATATACAATCAAGTTAAACCAAATACTAGCAAAGAAAATGAAACTGTTCAAATGTTAAAAGATATGACTTCTTTCTGTGAAGTTAAAAAGAAAGGTAATATAATATAATAACAATGAAAATATCTTTTTAAGAAATGAATTCAGTAAAAAGGCTTGTTTATGATGCATACATATATACAGGGTGATTCCACGGAAAACAGGACAATTATGTCCGGCACGTAACAGCTATAATTTCATTAAAAAAATTATAATTAAAAAATACAATGGAAAAAATTTTGTGCTTAAAAAATCATATAAACATATATGATTTTTTAAGCATAATTTTTTTTTTTTTTTCCCATTGTATTTTTTAATTATAATTTTTTTTTATGAAATTATAGCTGTCACGTGTCAGACATAAACAGATGGGTGACAATAATATGACACTTTCGAATTAGACGTTTTGTCCAATATCTACCGAAATACACTTAATGGATTTGCTTGGAACTTAATGGGTGTAAAGAACAAGTTATACAAGATATATTTAAACAAAAGTTTTGTCCCGAAGGCAAAATGGGAACCAGTAATAAATAATAATAAAAAAAAGATTTGGAGAACCCTGCAAAATGTAATGCTTGAAAAGATTTCAACCTGTTGCGTGTCATTGACAGGCTTCTTTTAATCATCTGTATTTCTTTGTATGTCAATAGCATGTATATTCATGGACATATAAAAGTTTCTTTAACACAATTGAAAATATTTCATAATTTTTTTTTAGTTCCCCATCATACTATAGGTATGGGGAACTTAGGTAATCGTGAAAATTTTCGACCTTGGTTTTTTGACTTTTCTACACGTTTTCAGGTGTGAGGAATCCGAAAATGACAAAATTTCTATGGTGTCTGTTAGTACGTTAGTGTGTCAGTCCGTTAGTGTGTCAGTGGGTTAGTCCGTTAGTTTGTTAGTCTGTTAACACGATATCTCACGAACAAATGATCGCAGAGAGGTCAGATCAGTTTTAAAATATTATTTTCGATACTGGCAAGAACCCTATTCTTTTGCAACATTCGAATTAAAAAACTTCGTAATTTATGAGAAATTTACGATTTTCTTAACATGGGAGAATAGGACAAAAATTCACTTAAACGAGCATTAAATGGAAACTTTTTACTGTAAAAATATCAGACCAGTTTTAAAATATTAGGTTTGATGCCGGAATGAACATTAGTAACTATAAATGTAGTACTTTGAAAATTTCGCAAGTTATTGGAAATTTACGAATTTCTTAACATAGTATAGCAGTATAGGGCAAAATTTCACATAAACGTCAATTTTTAGAGATATTTTCATCGTAAAGATGTCAGACTACTTTTGAAATATTATTTAGAACACTGGCATGAATATTAATGACTATGAATTTTCCAATATAAAAATTTCATAAGTTATTGGAAAATTACGAATTTCTTAACATCGCAGCATAGAGCCAAATTTCACATAAACGTCAATCTTGAGGGATATTTTCATCGTAAAGATGTCAAACCACTTTCGAAATATTATAGAGGATACTGGCATGAATATCATAGACTATGATTTTTCCAATTTAAAAAATTCGTAAGTTATTTGGAATTTACGATTTATTTAACATGTCAGAATAAGGCAAAATTGAGCATAAATTTCCATTTTGAGGATCATAAATACATTAGACAACTTCAAAATTACATTTATGATATTTGTTTGAACATGATTGAATACAAATATTCTAATAGGAAAATTTCGTAAATCATTCGTAATTTACGATTTTATCAACATAGCGAAATTGTAAATTTTTCATATAAATATGAATTTTGAGGATTATTGCATTGGAAATAGTAGCATGAAAACTAAACAACGGAATTGACCCTGATAAAATAAATTAATAGATTAGAATAAGATATATATATCGAAGTGAACGGTGGATAGCCTATTAGGCGGGGATTTCATTCTGTCACTATATCAAGCTTTGGTCAAATTCATTTCTTTTAACATGATTATAATATGTCTCGCACTAGAAATTTATGAGAATATAAATATGATGGGGAACTGAGCAGAGTCCACCTATGCCAACTAGTTTTTGTTTATAACATGCAATGGTACAACGTCCCTTTTAGAAAACTTGACATATTACAATAGATGAATCATACTGTGATAGAAATATATATATATATATATACATAAAAATATATAAATAGATATATATTGAAATATGAGAATTTTCACTAAATAATTTTTAACTGCGCATGCACAAATTTTAACAAAATTTCTATTGCACAATCTGCACTATCTACCAATATGTATTTGGATACTATCAAATTTAGACATTTTGTCAAATATCTAGAAAAGTTCTGTAGGAATTATTTTGAAACTTTGGGAGTTTAAAGGACGCGTTATACTTCATATATTTCAGCAAAAGTTTTGTCCTAAAGAGGAACAAGTTAAACAAAAGTCAAAATGCTTTATATTACCCTGTAAAAAGTAATACATGCATTGTGGCTGTGGCATGTGATTATGAGGATCCTTATGAGGCTGCCACACATAGTTATTAAAATATAGCAGTTTCTTTAAAAAAAAAAAATAGAAAAAATAATACCACTTTTTAAACTATAACATATAGGGTATTAGATCCAACGCAAAGCCATTTTTAGAAAACTTAGTATAGTAGATTACGTACAGCATACTGCAATCAGAATGCAAAAATGTTAAATATCTTGCAAAATATGATAATTTTTACAAAATCATTTTTAACTATGCATACACTAGCATTAAAAAAAAAAAAAAAAAAAAAAAAATGCATAATTTAATAGGTTAGATGCATAGGTGGGGAACCTTTGTATCATTAGAGGCCACATTTATATTAGGCGTTAATAAAGAAGGCCGCATAAGTTGATATACCTATACAAGAATTTTTTTTTTTTTTATAATTATTATTATTTCTAAAGTTTCTTTCTTTCTTTCTTTTTTTTGGCATTATATAGAAACAATAATCTGGTGTGTTATTTACATGACTTTCTCTTACCCTGAAATTTAATACTATAATTACAGGTTAGAGATTAAGAGGTAAGATAATGAGTAATGTTATGTAAACCTATGTTAAAACAAATCAAATTAGACTTCAACATAGTTTTATATGATAATCAGTTCTGTGTGAGGGGGACTACCACCCCTCTCAACCCACCTACATTTATATAGAATTTAAATCTGTTATTAAAATTAAAAGTTCACTTAAAACTATTCAGACAACTTTCACGCAACATTCCTTGAAACTTATCAGTCTTGATCAAACTTATCCAGCAACAAACTTATATTAATTTGAAAATACGACTTTTGGATCTCCTGAAATTATTCGTTTTTAAGTTACTCTAAGTGGCACAGACAAAGATCAAACGTTAAAAAACTTGACTTCAGTAACCAAGAAACCTCAAAACTAGTAAATATACAAAAACAATCAATGAATATTTAGCTTAAAAACATACATTATATACTATATGTTTATGAAGAATTTGTTTAAATTCCTGAGCAGCTTTCCTGAACATGGTGAAATATTTTAGCAAAGCACTTCCACTAACAATAAAAAAGAATTTTATCGCTTAAATATTTGCTGCCCTGTATATCTTTTGAAGATTATGTACAGACCACAAGGTGCACCTAAATATAATCCTATAGTAATAATAAATGGAGCAACCTAAAATACACTTCCATCAATTTTCAGCTATTGTTGCACCATAATCTAGTTCTTTTGTGTAGCCCTGTAAATAAACAGTGAATTATTTCCCTACCATATTTTACGTGAAACATGTTTTTATGCATACAAAAAATTTACATTAATTCCATTTAGTTTAGTGCAGTCTATTTATGTTAAACTCTACTTACCTGCAATTTCCCCATAGACGTAATGTATTTGAATTCTCTTGGGTGTCCCTGTACACGAACCCTTTGCTTCATCTCAACGAAAAACTTAGTGTAGCATTAGCATCCCTATATCATACACGTTTAGAATACCAAGTTTTGACTTTCTGCTACCATTTGTTCTTGAGATATGCTGATAACAGACAGACACACACACAGACCAACCGCTAAAAATATGATTTTCGGATTCAGGGGACCTCAAAACATGTAAATATAACAAAAACTCCCTTTCGAAAATTTGACCCTAAAACAATACTTTCTCTGCCTTATGGATAAGAGAAAGTAATAATCATAATAAATCAGTTTATTATTTAAATAAATTTATTACATTATAAAGAAGCACAAAAGAAAAATAATAACATTAAGTAATATAAAACTAACATGGCCATAATACTTACACAGCAAAATAGTTTTAAAATCCAATGGAACAGGGTTTAAACTGCCATTAGTTTTTTTAGCATTTTGCTAAAAGGTATCATATTTTGCTAAAACATGTCGGTCAGAATTTCGCTAAAAAGCTAAAACTGGATAACTGTATAAAATATCTCTACATAATAAATAACTCAGATTTTTTTTTTTTTTTTTTTTTTGTAATATTTGCAGGCAAAAACTACGAAAGGACAAATTTTTGGGAATCATTATTTACATAGTAATTTGGATTTATTTTTCATTTTCAATGACTGAATTTAAATGCAAAAATATTTAAAAGTATGTCAGAATTCAGAATTTGCTTCATAGAAGCATTCTTAGCACTAGTATTTCACGATTATCTACCACTACACTTTACTTAATTTTTAAATTCCTTTTTTATTTTACACATATGATATGAATACCTCTTTTTCTATTGTTAAAATCAAAACATAGTTTCCCTGATTCATATTTTGAAAGTCACAAATATGGATGCTTGGTTACAATCATCAATGAACAAAAGGAATAGAAAACAAAACTGAGGATAACAAAGCTAAGTAAAAGAAATCAATGGTATCCAAAGAATTAGTTAACTTTCGAAAAAGCTAAAATAGTGCTTGCCTATTTTCGCTAAAATGCTAAAGTAATTTTTTTGCCAGGTTAAACCCTGCAATGGAACATTTAAATTAGTGGGATATTTGCATTTGTTTTTTGCTTGAAGATAATTAAATATTTGGAACAAGCTTGGAAACGCACAGTCTTAATTGTTCCTCTAAATGAGCACCTTTAATTTTAGTTCTAAAACTAGTTTTAATTTTTGTCATTAGAGAAAATGTTGACTGCAACAGTAAGATTCTAATAAGTATTACTGGCCCAAAAAAGAAGACATATCAGTTGTTGATGTAAAGGACATAGAGTTGTAGTTAAAAAATACTACATTTATTTCACATTCCACAGAGCCAAAGTTCTCATTTCCTATTTTTTCAGTCGGTATAACATTAGGCTTAATCTGTTTGCATAGACAACTATTGTGTTATGCAACAAAACTATTATATTGTCAGTGCTTTTTTTACTGTGTTGCTTACAGTAATTGAAATGGAAATTTAAATTTGCCTGCACTATTACCCCACTTGACTCTAATAACAATGTTTTAATTAACTTCGATTCCTGTTTGTTTGTCCAGTACAAATCTTGCAATTGATTTTTAACTAATTTCCCAACTAGCTAGACATTTCAGGATAGCTAAGGACAAGGTGACAATACATTTTTTTAACACTTTTAGTCAACTGTTTCAGGTCCCTACTGCCTTTGGCAGCGTTTATATGATTCGACAGAAAATTTATTTAACTTCCCGACTAGCTAGACATTTGAAACTTTCAGAATAGTTCAGAACACAGTGAAAATGCATTTTTAAAATACTTTTAGCCAACTGTTTTGGGTTCCTGCTGAATTCGGCAGCGTTACCAGTACAAAGATTGCAATCGATTTTTAGCTAACTTCCCGACTAGCTAGACATTTGAAACTTTTAGGATGGCTCAAAACACGGTGACAATACATTTCTTAAATATTTTTAGTCAACTGTTTCAGGTCCCTATTGTCTTTGGCAGCGTTTATATGATTCAACAGAAAATTTATTTAACTAACTTCCCGAGATTTGAAACTTTCAGAATAGTTCAGAACACGGTGAAAATGCATTTTTTAAATACTTTTAGCCAACTGTTTCAGGTTCTTGCTGCCTTCGGCAGTGTTACCAGTACTAAGCTTGCAATCGATTTTTAACTAACTTCCCGACTAGCTAGACATTTGAAACTTTCAGAATAGCTCAAAACATGGTGACAATAAATTTTTTAATACTTTTAGTCAACTGTTTTAGGTTCCTACTGCCTTTGGCAGCGTTTATATCATTCAACAGAAAATTTATTTAACTAACTTCCCTACTAGCTAGACATTTGAAACTTTCAGAATAGTTCAGAATAAGGTGAAAATGCATTTTTTAAATACTTTTAACCAACTGTTTTGGGTCCTTGCTGCCTTTGGCAGCTTTACCAGTACAAAGCTTGCAATCGATTTTTAACTAACTTCCCGGCTAGCTAGCCATTTGAAACTTTTAAGATAGCTCAGAACACGGTGACAATACATTTTTTTAATACTGTTAGTGAATTGTTTCAGGTCCCTACTGCCTTCGGTAGCATTTATATGATTAAAAAGAAAATTTAAAAACATGGTACATAAAAAGTTTTTTTTATCTTGTAATTATTTTCATTCTATTTTCAGTTCAAAAAGGGAAAGAAAACACAGAAACTGCTCAACGGAGACTGAAAGTACGTGCATTTCAAGATTATAAAACTGTAAGGAAATAAAAGGTTATATACATAGATAATAATAATGAAAGAAAAAAAAATCTATTAACAATAATTGTATATGTGAAATGAAATAAAATTTAAAACCTGACAGAAATATTATTATTTATTAGTTAACATTAAACTGCTGCAATATTTTCAAGCGCCACATATGAAAAAGGATGTATTTCAATGTTTTAGGATTATTAGGTAAATTATAATAGTTACTGCTTGAAATATTTTTTACAATACTTCCTGTCTTTAGAAGCATTTATGAGATTTTTTTAATAAGAAAATCTCATAAAATTGGAAATTAGTAGATTTACTACAGTGAAAAATGGTTCTTCAAGTTATGTGCTGTTACAGTTGCTGTATGCTATATTTAGTAAGAAAACATAATAATGAAATAGAAAATTCAGTGATGCAAACTGCATCGTGCAGTGTTGTGCAAAATTGAAGAAAAAATGTAATGGAATAAAAAGTAAGGGATTGTATATTTCCGCAGCTATACAAAGTTGTTTTCCTATTAAAAGTAGTAATCTCAGACAGAATATATCTGTCAAAGAAAAAATAAAAATTAAAGATTTAACAGTCTTTAAGGGATAGTGGGCATAAAAAAATGTTTTTAGTATGACAAGACTATTGTTTCAGACAGAGATTTTAGCGCTGTGGAAATTTTCAGCAGTCTATTTTGAATCAAGCATATATATATATCAGGTTTTAATCCCTATATAAAGCTACACTATTCAACTAATCACTACGAAAATTAGTACATTATCAAGATAAAATCTCGCTAACTCCATTTTTTTTTCCAATCAGATAATTGATATTAAATTGATTGATATTAAATATTGATATTAAATTGAAATAATAATTGATAATAATAATAATAATAAATATTGAATTGATATTAAATAAAAAACCCCATTTTAATTATAAAATTATTATTTTTATTTTTTTTTAATTTTTTTTTTTTGACATAAAAATAAATATATTTATATTTATGTCGGTAAAAATAAATAAATAAAGCGAACATTTCACAATTTTCTTTAATTTAAATTGAGGGACAAGACAATTTTTTTAAGCACTTTTTGTATTCTTAGAATAATTACAGAATGTTTTTCCCTCTTGCCTCAAATTAAAAAAAAAATATTTTTAAAAAATTGAGAATAATTGTGCTAAAGAAATGGAATAGCTTTAGTATAGGACCCCTTGACAATATGACAACAAAAATTTAAAAGCCACCAAGGGGGCCCTATATTAAAGTTGTACCAAAGAAATTAAAAAAAAAAAAAAAAATGAATACAGTGACAATTTTATTAATATCACACAATCAGCAAATTGGGAAAAAAATCATATTTTGAAAATTTATTTTTCCAACTGATAGTGACAATTGCTAAGGAACAAAACACAGTTACCGCATGCCTTTATGTGGAAGGATAGATTAATAAAAAGTCCTGTCATACTAAATTAAATTATATTTTGTACAGAATTTTATATCTATTACTCAGAAAATAAAAACAGGCTTCCTATTTTTACTTTCTGAACGTACATATGTAAGGAAAGTATTATAATCATGCAAAAAATCAGACTTTGAGATTTTAGTGTTTCTACACGTTTTGAGGTCCCATGAGTTCATTTTTGTTATTTTTACAGTGATATATAATGTATGT
The DNA here is from genome assembly GCA_963930645.1 of Salticus scenicus. Lineage (NCBI taxonomy): Eukaryota > Metazoa > Arthropoda > Arachnida > Araneae > Salticidae > Salticus > Salticus scenicus. The sequence continues at coordinate 43,805,685 of OZ005650.1, forward strand.
ATGTGAGTGAACACAATAGCGTCTAAATGCTTTGTTTGAATGAGCTGAAAGTCAGTATATGTTATAGGTCACCATAGCATGAACCCTATTGATTTTGGTGAATCCAGAATTTATGTTTTTTTTACAGGGACACAAAGAAAAATTCTTTATTGTTATGGCCTACGGACCCAAATTTTTTTAAAGTGCAATAGCGTCTAAGTGCCTTATTCTATTGAGCTGAAATTTTATATACATGTTATAAGTCACTTTTGCACAAACTGTATACATTTTGATGAAACTAGCACTTATAGTTTTTTACGGGACACAACGAAAAATTTGTTATCATTATGTCCTATGGGCTCAGATTCTTTAAAGTGTGATAGCGTCCAAATGCCTTTTCCAATTGAGCTGAAAATTTATGTACATGTTATAGATCCTCGTCACACAAAATGGAATTTTGGAGAATCTAGCACTCGTAGTTTTTTTACAGGAGCATAAAGAATTTTTTTTTTATTATTATTGTGGCTTATGGGCTCAAATTATTTAAAGTGCAATAGTGTCTGAACTAAAAATTTATGTACATGTTATAAGTCACTGTTGCACAAACTGTACAGATTTTTGTGAGTCTAGTACTCATAGATTTTTTACAAGGGCACAATGAAAATTTCTTTATCATTATGATCTATGGGCTCAAATTACACAGGTCAACATGCAAAATTTTGATTTTATAATTTTGGCTGATCTTTATGTTTTTTGGTGTGCTGAAACCAAAAAATGAAGCCAGTTTTTCTCTATCACGTCTCTATCTTGTCAATACAGGGGACAATTACCTTTCTTCCATTACTCTTCCGCCAGCATAATCATATGGTAAGTTTTATAGTATGTTCCCATGAATAATTAATCATGGATACCTATTTTTGTAATTGCACAGCACTAGTGCGACATGTAAAATAAAACCATACCAACCAACCAACCTACTGTTATGATGGTATACATAAGAAATTGGGTCGGTAAACACCCCGTATTGACAAAAATGTATACATGATAGAGAAAAATGGGCTGCATTTTCAGTTCCAGCACATCAAAAACATAAAGATCAGCTGAAATCATCAAATCAAATTTTGTCAACTTCATTTTTGTAGGCCTGTGTTATTTGAAGGGCAATAGAATTAAATTAAATAACATACTTTACAGACAAAAATACTCAAACATCCTATTATAATTTTCTCTTTTGTTTATTTAATGAATTCTCTTACTTTATTTAAACAACTGTTAATTACTTAATGTTCGGAAAGTCAAGTGGAGTGGTAAATTACTTTCTTAGAGTTGTGTAAATTTATATATATATGGAAAAATTATTAAGTTTAATAAAATGAAATTAAAAAGAAAAAAATTCCTGCTAATTGATTTTAATTCCTCCCCCCCCCCCACTCAATTTTATACGATTATAGTACAATATATTCTAAATATAGTTGGTTATTATTTTACAGATTCATTGATAATTTTTAAAAAATATTTTTTTGTTTGAACGTTGGAATTAAAATATGAAAATATTTATAAAAAAAATTCGCTTTTCAATGAATTTACAAAGTAATATCCAAATATGTTTAGAATATATTGTGAAAGCATAATAATATAAAAATTAAGGGGGGAGGGTGAAAAATTAGTTAGCAGGCAGTTAAGGGAAAAAAAAAAATAATAATAATATTCTGAATTTCATTTTATTAAATTTAATTAGTTTTCCAGAAATTTTAAGATAAATAGAAGACCACTAATCGGCACACCTAGGGATGGTTGGGTGGATTTTAGTTTTTGAGGGTTATAAATCATTTCAAACTAAACTTTATAAAATACCAATATTTTCAATTCACAAAGCTTTCAAACAAATAAAGAACAATAATCAACTTAATTTAAAAGATTTAATAATCATACTAACTGGCTTTGAAGCCACTAAGAATTTTCGACTAAGTATCAATTTATGAATTTCGAATTAGGATTGATTAAATTTAGAATCTCATATTAAGAAATTCTAACTCATTTATTTAAATTCAAATTCTGCAACTTCACTCTATCAGAAATAAGAATAACATGCATATTAATCAAATGAGAATAAGTTTAATTCTACTTACCCTATCTGCCAGATTTCCCGGGTGAAAGTAAAACTAGAACTGCCAATACATAGACTCAGACCTCTAAATTCTGCTTAGCAAACGATTTATTGTTACAATCCTAATTTATGTTATTTGACTCGAATAATGACGAATATGTCTTATTATATTAAAAGAGTTTGTTTTCTGGTTTTAAGATGCATTGCATCTCTCTTCGATTCGATTCGGCGACTAACTCAATCAGCTCTGTCCCGTCACACAATAGTTCTGTTCTGCGCATCGTATCCTGCCTCCTTCTCCATTCTCTTCCTCCCCGACATCCTCGGGGGGGGGGGGGGGCTGAGCATGGCAGACTGGCGACTCGATTCACCGGTCTTTTGATGACTCCAGATGGTGTCTTCAGAGTGACGACTCTTACGATGCCATCATCTCCAGGATGCAAGTCCAGAATTCTGTCCAAGTTCCACTGTGCTGGCTGAATAGAAGGCTCCAACACCAGGACTAGCTGACCAGGTTGCAGATGTGTATTGCCGCTCTTCCACTTTGCTCTAGACTGGAGTGAAGTCAAATAAGACTTTGCCCATGTACTCCAAAATTGCTTCTTGATCTGCTGGAGGAGTTTCCACCTGGAAGAAAAACTGGTACACAATGGATTAGTTTGGTTAAAAGAGTGTTCAGGAAGCTGGAGAAGCGGAGCCCCAATTAAGAAATGTCCTGGCGTAAGCACTAAGAAATTATTGGGCTCGGTGGAAAGTGGGACTAAGGGTCGTGAATTTAAGCAGGACTCAATAGTAGTGAGAATCGTAGCACACTCCTCAAACGATAGGCAACTGCCTTTACACGCTTTAAGTAAATGGCGTTTGGCCAATTTAACCGAAGATTCCCATAGGCCGCCAAAGTTAGGCCCGTAAGGTGGCATAAAATGCCAATGAATTTGTCTAGTTGTGGCAAAGTCTTGAATAATATTGGTTTTTGAAAGTGTCACGAGTTTCTTCAAATGGGCATGGGCACCAACAAAGTTGCGTCCGTTATCTGAGTAAATGTCAGTAGGATAGCCTCGACGCGCTATGAATCTTTGTAGGGCATATAAAAAATGTTCAGTTGATAAATTCGTGACTAGTTCGAGATGAATTGCCTTGGTGCTCATGCAGATGAATAGGCAAATATAGGACTTAAATTTTGTTTTTGTTCGTTTATGTTCACACTTTGTTTGAATAGGGCCTGCATAATCAAGGCCAACATGTTGAAATGGTCTACAAGGGTTGACTCTTGCACTGGGAAGGTCACCCATCATTTGTTGAATGGGGGTCGGTTGGACTTTGGCACACGTGACACATTTACGAAGCTCCTTTTTCACAGTGGATCTACCATCAGGAATCCAGTAAGACTGGCGAATGAGATTTAATACTAGGTCGACACCTCCATGAAGACTATACGTGTGAAAATGTCTTATTAATGTCGATGTAAAAGGGTGATTTTTAGGTATGAGTATTGGATGTTTAGTATCATAGGGCAGAGTGATGTTTTTATCAATTCTACCTCCCACTCTCAATAGATTTTCTGAATCAAGAAACACATTGAGATTTTTTAATTTACTGCTGTTTGCCACGGGTTGGCCGCGCTGCAAAAGGGCGATTTCTGAAGCAAAGGACCTTTGTTGGACGAATTTAATAACAATTTTTCTAGCTTCTGAAATTTCTTGTACTGAGACTGGTCCTTTCAATTTTGTAGCATTTCTACTGTTATAAATAAACCTCTTCATAAATGCAATTACACGAAAAAGTTTATTACTTGATGAAAATTTTGAAACCAAATCCTCTATAACAGATTCATGCATTGGAGTTGATTCTATTAGTCCAGGAATTCCCACAATTGTACATGGGACTGAGGTAGCAATCTTGGACTCGTGATCTGAGACCGGAATCTTTGACCAATCAGGTCCAGACCACCACAAATTAAAGTGGTTTAATTTGTCGGGTAACAGCCCACGGGTTGCACAGTCTGCTGGGTTATGTTTGCTTGGTAAGTGATGCCATGATGTTGTGTCTGTGAGAGCTCTAATTTTGTTTACTCGGTGTAGGACATATGTGTTGCCCTTTAAGGGCGGATTTAAGATCCAACTACGGGCGATTGTTGAGTCTGTCCATAGGAGAATTTCCTCAACCTGATAATCCAGCGAGCTCTGGACGACTGACAAAAGTTCCGAGAGTAATACAGCCGCGCATAGCTCCAACCTAGGCAAGGTAATGGGTTTTAAAGGAGCTACACAGGTTTTAGCTGCAATCAATTTTAAAGATGAGTTCTGACTTGGGCGTATATAAATTACGGCAGCATATGCCTTTGTTGACACATCACAAAATCCCAGAATCTGGTACATAGGTTCGGATTTCAGGTCTAAAAATCTGGGTACTGACATGGCTTTAAAGGAAGCAATTTTTTCATAAAATTCGTTCCACCTGTTTTGAATGTCTGGTGGTAAAGGATCATCCCAACCAAGTTTTAGCTTCCAAACATCTTGTAGAAGCAATTTTAAAAGAATAGTGGCAGGGGATAACAGACCCAAAGGGTCGAAGATGCGTGCAATTACGGACAATAATTGTCGTTTACTTTTGACGTTTTCTTCTGTGTTGACGCCAACCTGCAGTGTATCCGATGTTAAATTCCAGTTTAGTCCTAAAATACGTTGGGATTGATCGGGGTTTAAGGATAATTCCTGATTTGTTGATTTTAGAGTCTCTGGGACCTGAACTAGAGCTTCCACATAATTTGAAGCCCATTTTCGCAGCTTGAAACCCCCAGCATTAAATAATGCCTGAAGGTCTGTGACCAAAGATTGAGTGGCTTCGATTGTTTCAGCCCCTCCAAGGAAATCGTCCATATACAGGTTATTGCGGGCAGCCTGCACAGCTACGGGAAAATTGGGTTCTTCATCGTTTAATAGCTGTAATATGGTACGCAGGGCTAAAAATGGAGCACAGGCTGTGCCATAAGTAACAGTGTTCAATTTATACACTCTGAGTGGATCTGAAACATTGGCCCTCCAAAATATTCTTTGAAAGTCTGTATCAGGCTCTGCGATTAGAATTTGCCGAAACATTTTCTCGATATCACTCGAGAGGGCGACTTTATTTAAACGGAATCGAATCAAATTGCAAAATATACTAGATTGAAGTGTTGGCCCTTTGTGCAAATTGGAGTTCAGGGATTTGCCATTTGTAGTTACGGCCGACGCATTGAACACTACCCGTAGTTTCGTAGTGCTACTATTTTCATTTATAACTCCATGATGGGGCATATAATAATTGGGTTGACGATTAAGCTCTTCAGCCCTTAGTAAAGTCATATGACCTAGATCGGAGTACTCACACATAAACTGAGCATACTCCCTTTTTAGGTTGGGATTCTGCGCAAATCGATTTTCCAGTTTCTTAAACATTTTTAGTGCACAGTTGGCACTTTCACCCAAATCTATCTCATCATGGAGGGGTAATTTTACAACATAGCGGCCTTCGGGGTTGCGCTTGGTGGAAGATTTATATAGTTCCTCTGCCGGATCGGCTTCGGTTTCACTCTTAGAAGATATTATTGGTTGATTGTCAAAAAAATCGTTCAAGTTAAGGCAGTGTAACGATGAGCTATATGTTGATTCTGGTTCCATTCCATCCCTTGAGAGGGGGCCACTGAGTAAGTACCCAAGTGGACTGGGAATGGCAGATGGTTCTCCTGGCCTTCCCGATACTGGTTTGCCACAAATTAGTGACGCAAAAATATCTGCGCCTAATAATACTTCGATTGGTTTTTGCTTGAAGAAATTCATATCAGCCAACTGCAGATTTTTTGTATGTGGCCAAGACGTCGTTTGCACCCGGAAATTTGGCAGAGGGGTAGTAACCCTATTTACTACTAGCGCTTTCAAGTTCCTATACTCGTTAGCGAAATATGGCGAGAATGAGAATTCCGTAAAATTCAAAACAGTTTCTGCGGAAAGACCGTTTATGCCTATAAGTCGATGAGAAGTGCCAAACAAAGGCAAATTTAGCTTCTCAACGCACTCCTTTGTTATGAGACTATTTTGTGAGGCACTATCAGCTAACGCCCGACATTGAATAATTTTGCCGTTAGGTGACCTAACCTTTATAAGGGCAGTAGCCAATAATACCTTTTGGTTACTAAAATTTGCATTAGATTGTGAACTATTGGCCACCGACGTAGTAACAAGGCCGCCTCCCTGATCTGCAGAATTCTGTGCATAAATGTGCAGAAGAGTGTGATGTGAACCTGCACATACTTTACATTTAATATTAATTCTACATTGACGCACTTGATGATTAGTTCGCAAACAATTTTCACACAGTGATTTTGATTTAACTAAGTCCCACCGCTCCTGAACACTAATTCGATTGAATTTGGGACATTTAAACAATTGATGTACTTGAGAACAGGCGACGCATTTATTTTCTTTGACTAGCATTGAATTATTGACACAAGATTTTTTTACACTACTACCTTCTACTGGCTTCTTAAACATCCCTGGTTTATTTTCAAGCTTTGTTTGACTCGACGCCTCCCTTTCAATGAATGTACAAAACGAATTTAAATCGGGAATAGTTTGCGTATTCTCTAGACTGAGCTCCCACCTATGCCTAACGGATGAATCCAATTTTGAAATCATGAAATTTATAAGAATCAGATCGCTAAGAGGATTAGATTCCAATCCGAGGGTCGATAAATTTCGCACCGCTTCGTTACAAGTATCTATTAAATTGAAAAACGATTTAGGATCATCCGCTTTGTTTACTTTTACTGAAAAGATTTTATTTATTTGAGTTATAGCTAATTGACGTTTATTTTCGTGGCGCTGAGTAAGAATTTCCCAACAGTGTTTAAGATTTTCCGATTGTAACGAAAATCCACGAATAAGTTTTGACGCACTACCTCTTACACACGATTGGAGGTATTGTAGCTTTTCAACCTCACTAAGGCTGTCATTATCCAGAATTGATGATTTAAATAAATTTTTAAATGACAACCAAGATTCATTATCCCCGTAAAAATAAGGAATTTCAAGTTTATGAAGACTAATATGCGAATTAACAGAAGTCCCGGGTTTGGTACGTGCATCATTATTTACATTTGGAGTATTTGATTGCGATTTACCCTCTAATACAACGGATAATTCTAACAGAGTGTCCCTATTCTTTAACACCTCTTCAGAGTTTTCATCGTTTTCCTCTTCGGAAAAATTTGTAACTATATCCTCGAATTTAACCTCCAGTGCATTTACCTTATCTTTTAGGATCTTTAATCTGGCTTGATCGCTTTTATCGCAATCATTGACCTTCGATTTTATAAATTCTATTTCTTTAATTACATTTTCAAATTTTATCACTTCATTAGATTTTGAGAACAACGCACTCTGTTCGGCGTCATTCGCCCTTGTTTTTCCCTTTCTACCCATCTTATGAGCAAACTAATTACAAACAATTAAATTTAAATATGAATTAATCGATTGCATTAAATTATTATTCTGCAGATCAGGAAGTAAAACAAAACAAAAATATAAGAACAAATGAAAAGAAACAATACATATAGAATTTTTTTTTTTTTTTTTTTTTACTGAAATAAATAAACTAATAAAATATTAAATGCACTTTTCTCATTCTCATACACTTTTTTTATTCAACAATTACTTAATATGAAAGTTTATTTCTGAAATTCCAAACCGAAACTTTCGGTTTGAAACCCAAACTATTTTGAATTACGTTTTCTCTCAAAACAAAACTTCTACGTAAGCATGAAAGCGAAACTACTTTGAATTACGTTTTATATCAAAACAATTTAACCTTGTATTAATGATTTATTTCAACAAATTAATTTTAATTTACTTTAAAGTTCTTTTACAGATAATTTAATCCTACGTAAACAAAAGAATTTTTTCAATTTACAATTTTTTTTTTTTTTTTAATTTAACGAGTTGCGATTAATTATCTAATTAATAGGTAATTAAGCCTCCGTGAATCGACGGACCACTATGGCTTTGAAGCCACTAAGAATTTTCGACTAAGTATCAATTTATGAATTTCGAATTAGGATTGATTAAATTTAGAATCTCATATTAAGAAATTCTAACTCATTTATTTAAATTCAAATTCTGCAACTTCACTGTATCAGAAATAAGAATAACATGCATATTAATCAAATGAGAATAAGTTTAATTCTACTTACCCTATCTGCCAGATTTCCCGGGTGAAAGTAAAACTAGAACTGCCAATACATAGACTCAGACCTCTAAATTCTGCTTAGCAAACGATTTATTGTTACAATCCTAACTTATGTTATTGGACTCGAATAATGACGAATAAGTCTTATTATATTAAAAGAGTTTGTTTTCTGGTTTTAAGATGCATTGCATCTCTCATCGATTCGATTCGGCGACTGACTCAATCAGCTCCGTCCCGTCACACAATAGTTCTGTTCTGCGCATCGTATCCTGCCTCCTTCTCCATTCTCTTCCTCCCCGACACTAACAATAAAAAGAAAAACACGTTATAGTAGTTGCTTGTATATTTTATATTTCTTCAATTGTTATTATTATATTTTTTTTTTCCAGTTTTAATTTCTTTTCTTTTCTTAATTTGACACGTCACTTAATTTAACATCTTGTAATAAGCTTTGTAAAAACAGATAGTTAGAGACCTTTCATGTTACAGAATACATAATGGAAGTAGGGGAAAATAAAGCCACAATACAGTACACCCCCAAAAATCCACATAGCTTAGGACCAGAAACCGTGCAGATTTTATGTATTTTTTTGTTTGTATTTCTGAACTAAAATTTTAATGCTATGATGCATTAAAAATTACAATGATATAAGTAAGCATGAAATATATTAAAAAAAAAATAGTTAAGGCAATTAAAAGAGCAATAAATGTAATAAAAGATATAAAAATATACATAATTTTATATTTCAATCAACAAATTAAAATTTGCCCCATAATGGAGAAATGCAAAATTTAAGTACATAAATATCTGATACAATATAGACTTGTGTGTTATAAATTTACATATTTTATTATAATTAAAAAACATAAATCAAACTTTTTTTTTTTTCAGTCTTTGAAAAGTTATTATTTTTTGTTCAAACACAAATACAAATGCTGTATTAAAAAATTTAGGTATTCATCTCCAAGACGTGGACTTCAACAAAAATTACCCCCCCCCCCCCTTTTCTTTAATTATGCTTAATTCAGTAAAAAAAAAAAAAAAACAAAAAAAAAAAACACTGTTAAAATAAGTGGTGTCTAATTTTTTTCATTGAAAACTTATTATAAATTTCACTGTTTACATCAATTGTGGTGTGTAGATTTCTGGGAGTCTACTGTATATCTATTTCATTCTCTAAATTTACAAAACAGTAAAATATCAGTTAGTTCATTTTTTCCCAAGGTAAAAAAAAAAAAAAAAAAAAGACTTGTTTTTATTTTTCTATTAAAAAGATTGAAGCAGCATATGCAACTATATGGTCTTATTTCTGTTATAGGTAAAATATTTTTTTAATTTTTTTTTTTAATACCATTGAGATAAAATGTTTCCATTTTATGAGTGAGAATGTATATTCTTTTAATCCACTGCCACAAATGATGGCCATAGACATCTGTGCAGAAGTTATCACACATATTTTTTCTAAATTTGCAATTTAAAATCTTAGAAGTTTTGAAAGAAAAGAGAAATAAAGTACACTTTTAGAAAATGATTTTCCAGCTTACTTAAATGAAATTGAATTGTAAGGGAATTAATTTCAACACATTAATTTTAACTATTTGGCAGATGTGAGTTTCAACACATTATTTTTATTTTTTGCCTCATCTGCTTATTAAAATATCATTAGCAATATCTAAATAATTTCATTCCTTAATTACTTTTTCCCAGTCTTGGTGTCTTATCATAATGATTGTTGCTTGGCAAGCTTATTTATGTCAATCTTTGGGGTCATTGTTTTCAATTGTCTTTTTCAATTTCTAATTTTGCTATTGATTCACTATTAGAACAAATAAATAATTAGCTGGTATAGATGACGAGTTTATTTGAAGTGCAACTTAATCTGGAAGACCAAAATGTTGACTTGTCACTTTGTTCTCATAATCATTCTGCTACTAACTGCTGATAAGCTAACTATGTAAGAATTTGCTCTCTCTCTCTTTCACTTCGTAATGATTTCATTGTTCATCATGCTAGACATATGTTCTAACCATATCCATGGGCGTCGGCACATAGGGGCAAGGAGAGGCACTTGGCCCCTCCTGGAAAATTCTAATAAGTAAAAAATTATTGAAAAAAATTACATTTAAAGCTTTAAAGTTATGTCATTAGATTTGAAATGCTTAGCCAAATAAAATTTATGTCACAGTGCCATTTAGAGTCAAACCAACCCGACTTGCATTTATAGGTTATGAAATTTAGATATATATATATATATTCTGAAACTTTGCACTGTTAAGTTTGCCCCCTCCTGAAAAATTTTCTAGCGACGCCACTGACCATATCTAAGCTGAAACATGTTAAAAAATTTTAATAAAATTTCATAGTTAATAGATAAAATGTTTCTTCTCTTCATGCTTGATAGTCTCATATTTTAGACAGAACTTTTAATGATTATTTTAGAGCAAAGATATCATCATACCATCCATTTTTTGGCAATAGGTAGGCAAATTATGGCTATAGCTGTCCTGTATATTTTTATTAATGAAAAAATAAACATTACCAGTGTGGACTGTAATAGTGCTTTTTTTATTCTTCAAAAATATATCGAACAAAAAATGATGTAACAGTCTAAATAAAATAGTGTACAATTTTCTTATATGTATTTTGTTTCATAAATTAATTACCTTTATATATATAAGCAAAATAAATTTTGCATAACACTTTTATAGTCTAATGAATAAATTATATAATTTTATTTGAAAATAATTTACTTGTGTTAAACTTACAGACATTAAAAAATAAAAATAAAAATAAAAATAAATAAATAAGATCTCATAAACATTTTCATCCTCTGCAGAGACTAATTCATATTAAAATTCCCTATGGCTGTAATCGTCCTCTGTCCTTAGGATATTTTTTTTTAATTTGAATTGCAAAAATCATAGCTATCATTTGTTTTGAGTACAGAAAAAACTGTAAGTGTGTGGCAATGGGTTAAAAATATTATATTACAACTGAAAGAAGCCTGAAAAATTAGAGCCCTTCATTCAATTAACATTCTGAAAACTATTATTTTCTCTATATACCATAATAAAACTGATAAAAAGTTCATAATGGATGTATATGTTGATAATTGTTAATGTATTTTGGTTAAGCAAAATAAATATGCATTTCAGTTTTGAGACAGCTGTAAAAAATATAGCACAATAAAAATTATGTAATAAATAAAACTTTCTTAGTCTATTTTACTTAAAATGTTGGTTATCCTGATTGTTCAGGAATAAAACTGATGGATTATAGTATTCTGATTTGATTAATCACACAAAAGTCAGGTCTGTAGTGACTGATTTAATTTAATAATTCCTTACTAATAAAATTACTTCACTTAATGTTATGCAAAAGTGATAATTTTGAAGTGTGTATTGTTGATTGTTTAAAAAATAAAGTCCTTTTTATTTATTTATTGTTTTAATTAAGTGCATAATTCACCATACTTGATGATGTTCAACTAGATAATAAGTAAAATAATGTTTCGAAGAATGACATTATCATAAGATTAAATGTTTTAATCTAATTGTGATAATTTCTTAAAATGCTTAGGAAATACAGAAAATACAAGTAACAAAACCACATAAACATAGACAAATAAAATCATAAACTGTAGTAAGTAAATATTTTATTAATGCTTTAACAACCATAAAAAATCCAGGTAGAGTAAAAAAAAGCCTGATATGTGTTTTGATGCAACATAAAAACAATTACATATATTCAAAAATCAAACAGCTTTTTAACATTTTCACAATTAAAAACCATTTTCAAATCAAGATGCATGTATTTAATTTTTTAATAGCTAAATATTTTCAAACTTGAGGAATATTTGATTGCTGCTTCAAATTATATATGACTTTAGTATGTTAGACTGTTATTCAACAGCATACCAAAAAAAAAATTTTAATTCAAAAATTGAGAAATGATCTCAAAAGCAAGATGAAATTTGGCACAAAAATTTTGAAATATGAGCCAAATAAGGCACAAAAAGAAAATTTCCTTTAAAAATTTAATTCAGGAACTTACATTTAAATAAAAATTAGAAATACCTTTTTTAATGTTTATGCCAAAACTTTTCGGTCAGGGCCCCAGCCATTATCAGGACTTTTCATGATGCAGTGACAGTTGGAGCCCGGGCTGAAAAACTTTAGCATCAACTTCAAAAAAGATATATCTAGTTTCTAACTAAAACATAAATCTCCCATGACTATTTTCTATTGATAACCCATTGATTTTTTAGTAAGGCTTCTGGATCAAGTAAATTGAATCTTGTCTTTAACCCCTTAATGCATTTCCCAGTGTCTGACATGGGTGAAAGTTACCGACAAATTTGCACATGCCCATGTCTCACACGGGCGATCTTGTATCTTGCGTTATTCTATTTCTAATGCCGGTATAAGATCCGTTCTAGTAAAAATAGACAGGCTAGATTATAATTAAACTTATTTACCATAGTTAGCACCACTATGCAGCATTTTTGTTGTGTAAACCACATAGTGCATTTTGATGATTAGCTATAAGTTTGTTAGGAATTTTTTGTCAAAAACTATACTCGATCCTTTTTCATCAGTTTTTCTGAAAAAAACTTGTGCTTTAAGGGGTTAACTATGCAGAAAAGAATATAAATAAATAAAACAGACTACAATTTTCAAAATTTGTAAATTGCTCTCTTTTAAAGCTACACTTCAGAGTGAGTCAGCATTTCTCTTTCTACATGTAATTGCATAGGATTTTTGTTGCTTTATATATTTAAAGTATAACTCGCTGAAAAATGGGATTTTTTTTTCCCAAATCCACTCTTTGAACATATTTCCTTTTATCATACTGAGCTTTTTTTTTTTTTCATTCATTAATTAACCATCTGACCACCATTGACAGATACACTATCTACCAATAAGTATTTGGACACTTTCAAATTTAGACGTTTTGTTAAATATCTAGAAAAATTCTTGATGAATTATCATGAAACTTTGGGAGTATAAAGAATAACATATACCTAATTATAGAATATATACCTCATATATTTCAGTAAAAGTTTTGTCTTGGAGAGGAAAAAGGGACCAGTAAAAAATTAAACAAAATTCAAAATGTTTTGGATCACCCTGTAAAAAGAAATGCTTGAAATACATTTTGGCTGTAGCATGTGATTATGAGGATTTTTTAAATTATCTGTATTAATTTTTACGAAGCTACCACATATATTCATAGAGATATAACACTTTCTTTAAAAAATTGCAAAAAGAAATACCACTTTTTTAATTACAGCATGTAGGGTATTAGAAGCAATGCAAAGCAATTTTTAGGAAACTTGACGTACCACATTTGAGAATACTGTAATCAAAATTTAAAAATGTTCAATATCTTACCAAATATGAGCATTTTTACTAAATAATTTTTAACAATGCATTCATAAACTTAAAAGAAATTTCATTTGCATAATTTAATAACCAAAAGTATTGTTACTTATACGAAAACCCAAAATGAATATCGTGTAAATTCCAAAAGTTACGAGTTACAGAATGAACAGAATTTCAGTTCCTCTAAAAATAAATAAATAAAATAAAGGAAAATGATAATTGTTTTTATCAATATTTATTTACAGTCAGTGAACACTGCATTAGGATTGGGCTTTGATTGAATCAGAATAAAAATGTGAGTAAAACCTTTCACAGTTTAACTTTTATTTTGAGAGGAACTGAAATTATATTCATTCTATCTCTCATTATGTTTTGAATTTACACGATATTGGTTTGGGGTTTCATGAAGTAGCTCAATACTTTTGGGTTATGGAATTGTGCAAATGAAATTTTTTAAAAGCTTGCGCGCACATGTTAAAATTTATTTAGTAAACATGCTCATATTTTGTAAGACATTTAAAATTTTTGCATTCTGATTACAGTATGCTGTGTCTAATGTATTATGCCAATTTTTTTTTTTTCAATTTTTTAAAGGAACCGTTATATCTCCATGGATATATGTGGTAGCTTCATGAAAAAATATACAGATAATTAGAAGAATCATCATAATCACATGCTACAGCCAAAATACATTTCAAGCATTACTTGTTATAGGGTGTTCCAAAATATTTTGATTTTTGTTTAATTTTTTACTGGCCTTTTTTTTTCTCTTTGGAGCAAAAATTTTGCTGAAATGTATGAGGTATAACATGTTCTTTATACCCCTGGAGTTTCAAGATAATTCCTGCAGAATATTTCTAGATATTTGACAAAACGTCTAAATTCGAAAATGTTCAAATACTGATTGGTAGATAGTGCATGTCTGGTCACTGAGCTGTTTCTTTTTCCCCAATACACTTATAATTCAAAATTATATAATTATAAATACAGTGGAACTCCTTTTATACGTTTCTCATTTATACGTTTTTCTCATTTATACGTTTTTCCACTTCGGTCCCATATCATTCCATTGAATTCTAATGTTAAAATATTTCGTTTATACGACACAAGCAAATTCTTAATTTCACTTATACGTTTTTTCTTCCTCTTTGTAGAATCCCAAGTTTGAGTTTCATTCCAGAATTAAAAAAAAAAAAAAAAAGATGAATGCTCTTTATGTTTTTTTTTTTTTTTTTTTTTTCCCGATTATTTTTTCTTAGAACTATGGTAACAAAGTGCGGCTATAGAACAAAGTGCGACTTGCATTGATAGCCTGGGGGGAAGGGGGGTTAGAGAAATTTTCAGAGATAAGCCAAGTAGCCAGTGACCACTTGCAGACCTCCCACTTTCTCTTTTAATTGATTCCAGGAATGGGGTATGAAAGGAAAAAAGCCCAGAACTTTATAGGCATTTTCTAAACTTGAAGATTTATTACTCACTTCTGTAGAAGATTTACTTATCGTGTTTATTCGACATTACGGTTGGAGAAACATTTTTATTTTTCTTTCCTTCCTTTTAATCGTTTGCAAAAATGTCATCTTCATTTAGAGAACAAAAGGCTTTCTCTTTAAAGATTAAAATCGAAATCTTGAAAAAAATTTCTGTGTTTCTGTATTTTTAATTATTATTTAATTTTTATTCAACCTTTTAAAAATATTTTAAATATAATTAAAATATATCTTATTCGAATAAATGTAAAGGAAATCACGAAAATTGATTAGACTTTTATTATTAATATGATACTTTATTGTGTACTAATGTTAAAACGAATTTTCAGTTGTACGTTTTATTCAGTTATATGTTTTTTAGGAACGGTCCCTTGAAAAACGTATAAACGGTGCTCCACTGTAGTTAGCTTTTTTTTTTCAAGTTTGAAGTTCTTTTACAATAGTCATAAGGATTATTATGATGTACACAGTTTCATTTTTAATCTCGAGTTGAAATAAGCCTTATTTTAATATACAGTGGAGCACCTTTTATACGTTTCTCATTTATACGTTTTTCTCATTTATACGTTTTTCGACTTCGGTCCCAAATCATTCCATTGAATTCTAATGTTAAAATATTTCATTTATACGACACGAATAAATTCTTAATTTCACTTATACGTTTTTTTTTCTCCTTGTAGAATCCCAAGTTTGAGTTTCATTCCAGGATAAATAAATAAATAAATAAAAAAAAGAGAGAGAGAGGAATGCTCTTTATGTTTTATTCTTTTTTTTTTCGATTATTTTTTCTAAGAACTATGGTAACAAAGTGCAGCTATAGAACAAATTGCGACCTGCATCGGTAGCCTGGGACAGGGGGGATGTTTTTCAGAGATAAGCAGTTGGCGACTGGGTTGAATGTTTGGTATACAAGTAGCCAGTGACCACTTGAAGACCTCCCACTACTCTTTTAATTGATTCCAGGGATGGGATATCAAAGGGAAAAACCCACAACTTTATAGGCATTTTGTAAACTTGAAGATTTATTACTCACCTCCATTGGGCGACTTGGAAGAGAATTTGGAGAAACAAGGATTCTCCCCCCCCTTCTTTTAATCGTTTGCAAAACTGTCATCTTCGTTTAAAGAATGAAAGGCTTTGAAAATCGAAATCTTGAGACAATTTTCTGAATTTCTGTATTTTTAATTATCATTTAATTTTTATTCTACCTTTTAAAAATATTTTAAATTTAATTAAAAATATATCCTATTCGAATAAATGTAAAGAAAATCATGAAAATTGATTAGACTTTTATTATTAATATGACCCTTTATTGTGTATTAATGTTAAAACGAATTTTCAGTTGTACGTTTTTTTCAGTTATACGTTTTTTAGGAACGGTCCCTTGAAAAACGTATAAACG
Organism: Salticus scenicus; assembly: GCA_963930645.1. Taxonomy (NCBI): domain Eukaryota; kingdom Metazoa; phylum Arthropoda; class Arachnida; order Araneae; family Salticidae; genus Salticus; species Salticus scenicus. Next base: position 43,822,267 of record OZ005650.1, read on the forward strand.
GTGCTCCACTGTATTGGAAAAACTGTGCAGTGAAAATAACATTACAATGTTGCCCTTTTCAAAGGTGGTCAGAAGGTTAAACTCAGAGAGCATTTTTTCAATCTTAAAAAGAAATATTTAAATTTATTGTTTTTAAATTTCTTTATTAAGATTTAAAAAAAAAAAAGGCTCTCTCCTCTCCTCTCCCAATGTTACTTATTCATGCCACTAACATATATGTGCATATAAATAACAGCAGAGAACTTCTCATTAAAGTAAAATTACTCCATAATGTACAACAAGTTTCTTCTTATTATTTTTTTTTAAATCAGAACAATCATTAAAAAAAAAAAAAAAAAAAAAAACATAAAAACAACAATTATTTACTTAAATAAGGTAATAAATGAGGTGTGTTTTACATTCTGTTCTTCAATTAAGAAAAACTATAGTATATCTTAAAAGTTGATATGATATTTATAACACTGTTAATGCAAACAGTTATTTAATATTTACAAATATGCAAATAAAGAGCTAAAGATAATAAAAATGTTTAAAAGCTTAAACAAAAGTATATACCTGAATATCACGAAACTAAAAATTCACAGTTAAACATTGAATAATAAAGTAAGTTTAAATAAATTCAACGATAAAATTTAAAATTCCAAAAACTTTATAAAATAAAACTTAAGGTAACTAAAACATAATACTCATTTAAAATATATTGAGTAATAACGTAAGTTTAAATAAATTCAACGAGAAAATTAAAAATTCCAAAAACTTTATAAAATAAAACTTAATGTAACTAAAACATAACACTCATTAAAAATATATCAGGCTTTTCTGGAATCAAAAAAATACATGTATTCAATATGAATAAACATTAACAACATAGTTTTCAATAGAAAGTTCTTGGAATATTTTTTTATACAAATCCTAAATGGAAAAGTTTTCTTAATGTTCCAGGACCAGACCAATGTCCCCTAGAATGAAAGTAAAAATAAATAAATAGTATGAATAAAGTACATTTCATAACACTAGAAAATTTTCAATTTTAATTCTAAACCCATTTTTCCCTTTAGAAAAAAATAATTTTTTTTTTTATTATTATTTTGATTAAAATGAATATAATGATTCATTTCAATGAAATTTCTGTTTAATCCAATTACATATTCATAGCTCCTTTTATTCAATTTAAAAAGAGCAAAGAATATACAAATGAAAATACTTAATAAAAACAGGCACAGATAAAATGAGTATTATTTGTAACAAAAGAATAAGCAAGCAAGAAAGCATACAGTAGAACCTCAATTAACTGAGACATAATTGGGACTGAACCTACATCAGATAATCAAAATTTTCGGTTAATAGAGAATTTTTCAATAATTAACACATAATATTGTCATCGAACTGCTGCTATTATGACTATTTAAACAGGTAAATAAATATCCAAATTCAAATTATACATGAAAATTTAATTTCATTGAGGGCACAAAAATATTAAAAACACACTTTAAGATAGAGAAAACAAAATATTTATGTGTACTTGTAGTTTGGAAAGCACGTTTAAATACAAAAGGAATGTAAAAAAAAATTGGTTGAAAGAAAGTGTTGTTTAAAATAGTTTGGGATAACAGATGATGAAAAAAAAAAAAAAGAGAGAAACGTCAGGAAACCAGCGTCAGTTAACGGAGAGTTCTGGTTAAATGAGGGTCAGACAGCAGGTTCTACTGTATTTAGGATTCTGGATTCTCTATATATTAAAAAAAAATACTGTCGCTGATGTCAAATTCTTTTGTCTGCGACCACATCTTCTCGCAGAGGGCAGTATCCTTCGCATTATGAGAGGTAGGTATCAATGCTTGCCAAATACTCCAAGGAAGACATTTCAGTCACTTAGATATTTCTATCACCTTAATTAACAAAGTTATTAATTAAAACATTGGGTTAATAAAGGTACTCTATCTGCCAACTTGAAAAAGTTTCTCTTATGATGTTTTTCTGTCATGATGTTATTTTCCACAGGAAAATTAAAATGTGATCTTGTGGCACGTGAACTCTATGCATGAACTGGTAACTAAAAGCTACTTAACTTTAATTCCAATTCTAATTTTAGTTTGAATTCATTTTTAATGCTTGATGCAGAATAATATATTCATTCGTATTCAAAATGTAAATATTAATTTGGTTTAGTTAATGTTGGTTTATTTATTGAATGTAAAGTAATATAAAAATAACAACACCGATTGTCCATATTGGTGAATCCCAGATGTGATCAGCTATGAAAATTGCTTAATAAAATAAGCTTAACATATGTTTTTTTTTTAAATGCTAGGGGGCTCTGCCCCCTGCTCGCCAACCCCCAACTCACTTTACTTAATAACACATGCAGAGCTCTGCCTACCTATTCGCTGCTTTCTTTCACTGAAAAGGAACATCAATCGTGCATATTACAAGACAAAAGCAGAAAATTATTATGGAAGTCCTCATATTCAATGTCAAATCAAAATATATAATATTTATATATATATTTTTAATAGAAAGAAATTTATAATATCTAGACCATTTTTCATTACAGCTTTAGTATATGACTATTTTTATTTTATTTTTACAACTTTAGATCTGGACCGCGGTACCCCAGCCGGTAGAGCGCCGAGCTTGTAATTGGAAGATTGCGGATTCGGTTCTCAAGCCGGCCAAAGACCGTCGTGTACACTAATGGTGGCTGGTGCACGTAAAATATGTCGTGGCCACAATATTCTCCATGTTCCCATCAAAATTAAACCTCTGGGTGGTCACCAAAGCGGGGGAGCCATCCCCTTCATGTAGGACCAAAACTGTGGTGGCATGTTTCCGTAACATCCGTAGGGGTACGTCCCAGAGCGTCGCCAATTATCCATAGCACAGTAATGGTGTGACATCAAACACAACATAAATAATTATCTATTTACCTACAACCATGGATCATATTTTAATTTTCTAGTGTAAAAAAATTAATTCTCTAAAAGTAGAGAAAAAATGTTAAAATGTTATTTATTTTCTTTCTTTTTTACATGCGTGGTTTCGGGTCGCAGTATCCTAGTCGGTAAAGTGCCGAGCGTGTAATTGGAAGATTGCCGATTCAATACTTGAGCCGGCCAAAGACCGCCGTGTACACTAATGGTGGCTGGTGCACGTAAAATCTGTCGTAATTCCTCCATGTTCCCATCCACACTGTACCTCTGGGGATTACCAAAGCAGGGGGCATCCCCTCCGTGAAGGATCAAAATTGTGTTTACATGTCTCCGGTGCATCCCAGACCGTCGCCAATTATCTATAGCGCAGTACTGGTGCGACGTTAAATCCAACCTACCTACCTACATATATACAACCATGGATCATATTTTAATTTTCCCGTGTAAAATGACTTCATGACAGAAGAACAACGTCACTGGGAGAAACTTTTTTCAAAATGGCAAATAGAGTACCTTCATAAACTTGTCATTTTTAGTTAATAACTTCTTTAATTAGAATGATAGAAATTTCTAAGCAGTTGAAATGTCTTCCTTAGAGTATTCGGAACACATTGATACCTCTCATGACGCGAAGGACCCTTCCCTCTGCTAGAAGATGCTGTCGCAGACAAAAAAATTTGACGCCAGTGACAGTAACTTTTTTTCAATATATAGAGATAAGGTACGTACCATCAATACATATGATATATATTACTGAAGACATTAGCATTTAGCAAATTATCTCTTTTTATATTTATTCTAAATGATTAACAGTAAAGCAGGTGACTCTATTAAAATAAAAACTAATGCTGAATTAAATTGAATTTCTGTAAAACCACCAACATTTTGGAAGAATTAACCAAAATTATGGTTTTTTCAACTCAAAGCACAATTTTCTAACAGCAATATCACTCAAGATTTAACTAAATACAATATTATAGTAGTGGCTTTAGATGAAGATATTTTAGACTTTTGCAGTAGTTATCTTATCAAATCCACCTCAAGACAATAAATATGAAGCATTAAAAAGTGCATTATTAAGTTGATTAACAGATACTGAGGAATCATGCATTAAAAAATTGTTAACAGACATTGATCTTGGTGATAAACGACCATCAAACTTGTTGTGCCAAGAAAGGTTTGGCGGGAAATTCTATTTCGGAAGAAGTGATCAAATCTCTTTGGCTTCAACATCTAAGAAAGCAACTTTAAAGCAATTCAGGTAGTAAAAAGAAACACTTACTTTAACATAAGGTTCCAGTAAAGAAATGGCATTAAATCTTTTTTCAAATAAAATGAAATATATCGTTCTTTTCCTTGATTGATTGGAAGAGTTTCAACAGGTTTCAAGTCATAATCAAACTCAGCAAGTATTCCTTTGTTGTATCCAGTAACAAGAGGGCAAGATGAGTAACCATAATACTGAAATTAAAATAGGAAAATCAATCCGTTTTATATTTTTAACTAATTCAAATGATAATTACTCTTCTGTAAAATACAGATAATTGAGAGAGGATGAAATAAATCCTCTTAAAAAATGTATTTAATCTTTGTGGCAGAAATTAAATGTCAATCTAATTATTAGAAAATGAAACACATGTTATCATCACTTAATCAGGATAATCTCTTTAAACTATTATGTTAAATGGTTATATATATAATAAAGATGATCTATTAAGCCAAGCAACAGATACAAGATCACTGAAACACCAATGACCAATAAGATTTTAAAACATTTTATCAGTGGATGAAATACACTAATGTAAAGAAACCAGATCCACTAATCAACAGCCTGCAAAACAAACGAATCAATAAAGTAACACAACAAATCCCAACTCAAAACCATAAACTTATCAAAATTAATGAAAAACTAACCTAAGAAGCACAAGATAGGAAGGAAGAAGGCAGGCGGCAAGACTTGTGACTTGCCTGTGGGGGTTAAACTAGTTTCACGCCGGCAACACTCACCCAGCCTGCCATGACCAGAACAGGAACCATATGGATTTAAAAAAGCAAAATTTCAAAGCAGATGAATAACAATGAAACCACGAAGCAACAATGAAATTCACGGATTGATTAGAATTTTAAATATAGTTGACAACTCAAAAAGGAAGAAACTGAAATTTTAGTGGAAAAAGAAAGTTTGCATAGTAATACAAAGTAAATGCAACAAGCCTTCTGCTTTTTTTTTTTAAATTTAATTTCACAAACCCACTTTACCATCCAGCCTTACAACACCACCCCACCTCCATAATCAAACATCTGCCCACCCAACCGCCACCTTTTTTATTGTCTTTTATTATTTTATAATTTTTCTGTTGATATACACAAAAGTGTACACATTTTTTTTTTTTTTTGTACTGACAGAGACATGGTTAAGGATATAAAATAGAAAATACAAAGTTTTTAGGAAAACCCATTTTAGCAGTGGCTGTGATCAGGTTATTAATATTCTTGTTTTTAAACTTCACAGAACATAAATGATTAATTCGAAATAAATGGTTAATGATGATGTTTCTAAATACCGAAAGATGCAGACATGAATTAAAATGTGTAAATAAGTTTACTTTAAAACTAAAATCTTGCTGTTTGTCATAGATATCTGTGTAAATTTTATTACCATCGATGATTATTTTGAGATCTAAAAAGTTAATTGATTGATTAGTTAGAGTATTTTGAGTTAGCTTTAAATTAGGTGTATAATTGAAGGAAAAGTCATTTTGTGAGTGCTTGTTGAGATATATATATAAAACCGGTGTGTAGCATCTACATGACTTCCATTATCCACTAAGCAAACATAAGATTAGCTAATTAAAATCCTGCCAATTTTCAGTAGTTACTAATACATGCACCATATGAATGTCTAAAAGGAAGTTTATGCAGCTCTAATACTGAAGAAAATCTTTAGCTGTTTTTTGACACACTTACATCAAAGACCTAAAATTGACCTTTTCACAAAAACTTGTCTAACTCATCTCTACACCAGACCTGCCTTAAATACAGTGAAACTTGAATAATACGAACTTGTTTAATTCGAAATTCTGGATAATTCGAGTTTGTTACTCGGTCCTTTGAATTTTGTATTAAAATAATGTTAAAAAATCGTGGATAATTCGAATTTTTCATACGATTAACTTTAAAATTTTACAGTAAAATTTTTTCCCAAGATTTTTCTCAGCTAAAATGCATTATTTATTTTAATAGTCTTTCAACATACGGATAAGGAAATACAAGAAAAGCCCCTGCCTAGTGCATCAGAATATATGGTGCTTATCCATGAACTTCGAGGTTTTTTTTAAATTGAAATCATGTCTAATATAGAAGATTCTGTTTTTGTATCAACTGATAGGTTGAAGTCATATGCTATGACACAAAGATTGTACTTGAAGAAGCAATAAAAAATATCTGACAATTTTTTAAAAAGTGTTGAATAATTAAGCTCGTAAAAAATATTGATTTAATGGGAGGGGAGGGGGATGTAGCAGTTTTCTTAGGTATAAAGTTTATATGCTAAATCAGAGCTGCCAACATTTTTTACTTTTAAATCAGAATTAACACCAGTATTTTTAAATGGAATATGTTATATATATTTTCGCCGATTACTGTTACCGAAAACAGCTATAAAAGTTTTCCGGTTTGAAGTCTCCCTTGAAAAACGGGAGACTTGGCACCTATGGCTAAATCTTTGATCGTAGAGTTTTAATTTTTTAATTTATCTCTTCTTTTCGACAAAATAGAATACTTGCCAACATCCTAATTAATATTCTGTAGTATTGTTAGTCACACGCTTTTTTTCACATCAGTAAATTTTTAGAGTAATATTTTGCAAATGCAATTACGATTAAATAAGAATAAAAATACACTAAAAAGGATACTGGTGTGAAAAAGAAGGCGGGGCTAACAATACTACCGAATATTAATTAGTATGTTGGCAAGTATGAAATAGTACATGTAATTCGAATTTTTGGATATTTCGAATTTTTCTCAGGTCCCTTCAACTTCGAATTATCCAAGTTCTACTGTATAATTTTTTCCTGTAAACAGGAAAGACTTCGAAAAAATAAATATTTAATAGGAATTTCAATTTTAAAATTACTGAAAAATAAAATTGCAGGAATTGTCTTCTTTAAAATATAGTGGTAGCACATTAAACATTATTAAACTGGAATGGAACTGCAAAAGAAAATATATCCTGAGTGAAATTAAAGGAAAAAAGATAAAGATTAACTTACCACTAAGTAGTAGAGAGAATTTTTTTATTAGCACATAATGCAAGTTTACACTATGTAGAATGGATCCATTTTATGCTTACAGCACTTAATAACATAAAAAAGGAAGGAAATTAAAATATCCAAGCTATTTGGCACACACACTGTTAATTAGTTCGTTTTAGTCTAATTCATGTATAAGGCATAAGAGTCAGATGAGTGTTAATCATTCGCACTATCACCAATGCTGTAATGGCTTTTCCTTATTTGCTGAGGAATGATAATGGGCTCTTCCCATTGTCATCTGCTCAATCATGTGATAGAGGAAAATGAATAATCGAATTCTGAGAATCGAATTCAATTAAATATTGTTCTTAAGAACAAAAATGTTAATATTTAATATAAAATAAAATAAAAGTAATATTGTGCATTTGTAAACAGTAGAATAATTATATTTGTAAATTTAATAATTTTTCAAAAACACTTTATGTGTTTATTTATTTTCAACTGTAAGAATCGATTTTTGTATATTGTAGTGTAACTGTAACATTAACTGATTTAGCAATAAATAATAGCTTCTTGTGGAATGTTTATGGATTATAATTTGAAATTTTAAAATGTTTTCATTTAATTTAATTGCATAAAGGTGTTACAACAAGTTAATTAACTTAGTTACTGGTCTAAATGGATGTACACAGTACGATATTGCACTGTCACTGATTTAAATACCAAAAATCAGATTATTAAACATGTTCTTCAAGAACATCAATAACAAACATAAACTAAATGATGATTGTAAATATATACAACAAACAAAACATGATGAATAATGATATAAAATGGATTAAAAATTATGATTTATAAAAAATAACACAGATTAAATACGATTGATCAAAAATAAGAATAGAAAATATGTTATTTCAGCAATCGCTATTGATAAACAAGACTTTGTCAGCTATTTGTTTTTCCTCTATCATGTGACCTCTGATGTCAGGTGGGAAGAGCCCATTATACTGAATTTCCCATAGGCAATTTTAAGTGTCAATACTTTGCAGATCGCATGGAGACAAGAAGATAGTGTCAGAGAACTCCTTCTTTGTAACCGATACTTTTCATGAGGATAAATTGTCCACACAATCACCGATGCTGTAAAGACTTTTGCCTATCTGCTGAGAAATGGCAATTTTGCTGAATTCACCATAGGCTAGACAACTTCGGATGTCTACATTTTGTAGAGCTCATGGAGACAAGAAAATAGAGTCAGAGGAATCTATCCCATTCAGAGCTTTTTCTTTTTTTAATGACAATGATGTATCGGCGACTTTGTCTTTAGAATAGTAATTATCACATCGGTGGAGACAAAACATAAAAAATATTCAGCAAAATGTAGGTGTATGCAAAAGGAGCTCCATCATATTGGTGCATAGAAGGCATTACTTAATAAAATATAAAACAGTGGTAGTACATTTCTGGCCCTGCTGCTCTTGTCTTTAAATAGCTAAAACCATTGCTAGATGAAATTCGAAATTTTGAACTCCAACATCTCCAAGCTTTGATACAGGAATAAAATCCCAGTCTCTGCTGGAGAATATATCCAACATGTCTGAGATTCCCAGCTGTTTTGCCAAAAAAGTATCAGAAATTCACGCTCCTCGGGAAGCGAGTCAATCAGCGCTCTAGTAAGGAAGACTATTAACATCAAAAAACGACGCTTATTTCATCACGCCATGTGCGAATGACCGTCCTCTGTGTGTCCTTGGTAAGTTCTGGAAGTATGTGAAAAGATTCCCCCCCATCCAAAACGCAGGAACTACAAATTCTTTAAAGTAAACATGGCTGACCTCGGATTTTAAAAACTTAGTGAATAAAAAAAGCTGTCTTTGAACTTAAGTTTTTTTGAAAAGTAAATTATTAAATTTTAAGCTATTTTGATGAGCGATATATCAAATTAAATGAAATTAAAAAAGCAATCTCATAAAGCCAAAAATAAATAAAAATAAAACTTAAAAAAAAAAAAAAGATTCTAAATAAACATTGACTGCTGATAAAAGCAATTTTGGATTTTTCTGATTTTAAAATTTCTTTATTTGTTTATCTGCTGTTTTACGGATTTCCCTATTTTTTTTTATAGTTGTTTTACTGAAAGGATAATCGATTGAATTATCCTTGATTGAATTATTATTATTGTTTTAATCTGAAAATATTGGAATTATTTACTTATTTATTCATTTTTAGAAAAAGACTAATTTACAAAGTTAAAATGGAAGTATTTTAAAATTTAAATCGGGATCATTTAAACTAAAATTTGCAAAGTTTCAAGATCAATTTCAAATGAGAAAGCTTTTTAAACAATAGAAATCTAAAAACCTATAGTTTAATAAAAAAAAAAAAATAGAATTATGCTAATTGAAACATAAAAATAAAATAGTGTTATGCTAATTAAAGCGTAACATTTCCCCCTTCAGAGATATGATAATAAAAAGATTCCCTACACAAATACACACACAGTGATCAAGTTTCAAATAATACTCTTTTGCACTCAGGCGACCTTAAATCATATAAATTAACTGAAAACTCGATATAATTTTTTTTGACTGAATAGAATACTTCCATTACTTATGATAGTCAGGTAATAAAAATAACAATCAGTTTAAAAAAAATTAAATATAAATTTATAGTTTATGTTTAATCTGCTAAGCATTCGAATGGTTTAAATAAATAGTTGAAAAAAGAAAAATCTTGGAAAAAAAAAATACATGCTTTATTCAGTAAAGAAATGATTGAAGGTGGATATAGCTAAGGGTTTTTAAGAGTGTTTTCTAAATGAGAAATCCGTTAAGAAAAAAAAAAAAAAAAAAACATTTAATTAAGAAGAAATTTACAAACAATAATAATAAAAAATAACTGTACAATAAGCATGGTGAGTTACTATAGAAGTACAGAACATAATTTGAATTTCATAATTAAAAACATTTCAGAATTTTAGCTGAATAGATTACAGCTTTCTAATAAGAAAAACTGCAGTAACCGCCGCTTAATAAATTCACTGGTTAATAAAATCAGCTGCTTAATCTGATTAAATTGCCAGGACCGGAATCAAATCAGTGCAAACTAATTTCAAAACCACCGCTTAATAAAATCATCATCGCCGGTTAATAAACTAAAAAAAAAATCTCTTCAGTAGCAAAAATGTCATTTATGCACGCTAACAAATTTTTATTTACACTGGGATTTTTATTTTTGAAATAAAATAGAAAATAAAATACAGTAATCTCTCCGTTATCTCTCTTTGTGGAGAATTTTACATTTATAGCAATTAAACACGTCCCATCCCCTGTCTTAGTAATAATTTCAAGGAGTGTATTTTTAAAAGCGTAATAAGTTAAAAATTTGATTTGATTCGCAAGTGATTTTTTTTTTTAAATGATGTTTAATTAAAAGTCAATTTTTAGTTCTTATTCTGAAATAACTAAGATGCAAGAAGCTTAAATGGAAATATTTTAAATTAAAAAGAAAAACATGAATTTTTAACAAAATATTGATGATTTTTCTCAAAGGAGAGCGCGTCAGAACTTGAGATGTGTTTAATTCACTTATTTTGAAGGAACAATCAAATAATTATCTGTTAAAAATTAATTAATATTGTTTATTAGTTCCATTATTTAGTACTTTTTGAAATTTCCTTCTATATTCAGGTAAATAATACCTTTTTCTTGAGTGCAGGAACGTTCGCCGGATATAAAAATCGGCTGCTTAATAAAATCACTTTTGCTCAGAACGAATCTGATTTTAATAAGCGGCGGGTACTGTATACTATTTTATATAATAAAGTGAATAAAGATTACCCTTTTTTAAGGGGAAAAATATTAACTTGTTATTATAATTTTAAAGCTAAATGCTATGGGATAGAAAGAGATAAATTTAAAACAATACAAACAGCTATAGAATTTATATACAAATTTAAGAAATAAATTAAAATAAGGCAAAAGACAAAAGATTTTCATACCATATTGGAGGGGTTTTTCCCTTCAAGGACCAATTTTAAATTTTTAATCAGTATGCCACATTGTTGAGCTGAAAATATTTTGTGAAAGAAAGAAATATATATGTTATCAAGAATTATAAAATAATTAAGTGAAGCAATTTTCATAAAATTTACAATAAACATATATATATATATATAAACTGTTATTTACCGAGAACAAGTTTCCAAATTGGTTTTTAATATAATTTAAATGTTTTAAAAAATTTATGTAAAAGTAATAGCATTTCAAAGAAAAAAGTAAAATATAGTAAAACTCCAATAGTCTAAACACCAGTCAATTAGATTATCAAATCTCTAAATTAATAAGCAATAAATAATTACAAGTTGAAAAAACTTTTTATATACCCCTTTTTTAATTTTTCTGTTGAATTCATATAAACTTGACACATTACCTGAATAATTACAAATGCATTGTCACCGGGTTCTGAGCTATTCTAAAAGTTTCAAATGTCTAGCTAGTTGGGAAGTTAGCTAAAAATCGATTGCAAGATTTGTACTGAACAAACAAGGAAGCGAAAGCGATATAAAAAAACGTTGGTTTTAAAAATAAAATATTAATCCTTTTAAAACAACATATATTAGCATCATGAACAACATTAACACTTTATCAATGTGTAGAAATTTTTAAAGTTATAATGACGTCAATTTTTTTTAGATGCATAATTTAACTGTTTAAAATTTTTTAATGTTCACGTTTAATTAAATGTATTTATTTTTATATTAAAAGAAAATTAACTCATAAATTTTTTTTGGCAACAGTTAAATTATAGTTAATATTTAAATGGCTAATTTTAAAGCTATTAGGAGGTTATTATTTTCATATTTTATCGAAAATCAGGCTTCGAGATATTGTGTTGCCATCGTGTTCTGAGCTGTTATCAAAGTTTCAAATGTCTAGCTAGTCGGGAAGTCTGTTAAAAATCGACTGCAAGATTTTTACTGGACAAACAAACAAACAAACAAGAAAGCGAGTTAATAAAAACATGGTAAAATACTGCACATTCAACAGACATGAGTGAGAAAAGAAAAGAAAAAAAAAAAAACTGAATGCGATTTACTATGTAGTCATTTCAAATTGAAATTTGTACGTAACAGTGAAATTAAAGTTTTATTTGAATTTTCAAAATTAAATTTTGATTACCATTAATGAATAAAATATTAGGTTGAGTCAAAAGTTTTGTCCATTTTTTATCTGCATATCTTTAATTATGTTACATTAAAGTTGTAACATAAATGTCATATATATTTTGAAAGCTCATTTTCTGCTGATCAAAATGATGTATTTAATTGTTATGTTTATTTCATTTTTTGCAGATTTATTACTCTTTAAAAAAGATCAACTATGTCAAAAAAAAAAAAAAAAAAAAAAAAAATCCTAAGCCTAATCTTCCATGAGTTTAAACAAGGCCACAATGCAACTGAAGCAAGCCATAACATATGTGCAACATTTTTAAGGAAGTCTGTAAATGAAAGAACATTCAGACGTTGGTATGCAAAGTTCCATTCTGGAGATACACAGTGCGGTGATAAGAAATGCTCTGGGCGACCATCGACAATCAATGGAAGCGCTTTACTCTGTGCGACTGAAGCCAATTCGACTCAAACCGCCTGAAAATTAGTGCAAGATTTCGGCACTTCTCAGTCAACTGTCAGTTGACACCTTCAGAAAATTTTGAAGGAGATCAGGCATGGTCAAATGGTACCGCATGAGCTCAACGAAATGCAAAAGAATCAGCGAAAATCAGTCTGTCAGTCTTTGCTGCAAAAGTTTAGCTGAGGTGGATGATGTCGAGTTCTTACCTGTGATGAGAAGTGAGTACTATACAACAACAAAAAAGCCAGATGTCAATGGTTCAGCCCACATCAGCTCCGAGTTAGGACGGCTCAACCTGGGATGCATCCAAAAAACACTTTTGTGTGTTTTTTGGATGTTGACAGGAGTTGTGCATTGGGAACTTCTTCCTCAAGGACAAACAATGAACTCAGATGTCATCACCATACATCCCCAACATTGCACCTATTATTTGTTCAGGTCGCTAGAGCACTTTATGCATGGATGGTGCTTCAACAACAGATACGACCCCTGAGAAGGCATTACCGACTTCTTTGCTCAAAAACCAGGGGCTTTTTACAACCGTGGAATTTCAATGTTGCAGTCACGTTGGAAAATGGTTGTTGAAAGTAATGGTAAATATGCTAATGAAAATATGTCATAATTGTTATATTTTTTTACTTTTAATAAATGATTAGAAAACGGACAAAACTTTTGACTCAATCTAATAATACCAAAATTGTCGAAATGTGGGATCATTTCAAAGCTGACAAACAAAATTTATATTGAATCACAGCCAATTGTTTAAGTACAAGACTCTTTTTGCAATCAACAATTTCTGAAACAGGCAATTATTTCACTGCTAATTAAAAAAAAAATTGTACTTCTTTTCAAAGCTGATTCTCCAAAGTCATTAATTAGCCACAAATCAACAAAGTTCCAATTTTTTCTCTGTCTTATTTCTCAAATATACCGTATTTTTGCAGCTGATTACCAAAATGCACATATAAAAAGAATAACAATAAAAGAATATTAAAACAAACCAAAATAATTTAAAATTTATCACAAATTTCCTGCTATTAGAACATTAAAGTTCTCATTTATTTTTATCCTTTTTTTTTTTTTTTTTTTTAAATATAAACAAATAAAAAGTTTACTTCCTAATAGTAATAGGTATTTTTGAAGGTCGTTGAACTAATTTAAATTTGTCAGCAGAATTAAAAAATCTTAATCTAGTAGAATGAATGATGTCGGTTTTTTTGTTAGTTAAAAAATTGGGTCTATTTATTTCAAATGTTACCTCTGATAGTTTCTTAATGATTTTGTAAGGTCCATCAAAAGGGGGAGTTAATTTTCTAGTATTTGGGTATATAAAATTTTCAACCATGACAATATCTCCTTCCTTAAATGGAGAATCTAAAAAATTTTTGTCATACCTTATTTTGTTTTTCTCATGGTCTTTAAGCGTTCTATCAAATGCAATTTCTCTAGCTTGTTCTAAAGGAGGATATATTTCCATATTTGGCAAGGGGGATTCATACGGTAGTGTGCCATACAGTAAATAATTAGGAGGAAATGAGGTTACTTGGTGTGGTGTATTGTATTCTGCGGTTGCTTGTTCTAATAATTTTGGCCATGGAGTTTTCAAATTTCTGGAATTAATTTTACATCTCATCCTCTGTATAATTGTTGCCCCAACCCGTTCCTGTTTTCCATTACATTGTGGTCTATGGGAAGGCATTAATCGTTGAGTGATACCGTTATTTTTAAAGAAATGTTTAAATTTAGGAGAAGTGAAAGCTCTATTTCTGTCACTCAACAGTTGTTTAGGTTTTGCAATTCGGAAAATTTGTTTCAAACAATTAATATAGGTCTCAGTGGTAGCATTAGTACTAGCAAAAGTCCACACATACCTTGTACAATGGTTGTTTAGGTTAGAAAGGTACTACAATTTTAGTAAAACCCTTCTTTTGACTAGTTAATAAATCATTTATTTTTTTAAATTTAGGGTTAGATAAATTATCCAGTTGTTGATGGTCTCTAATTTCATCTATGTCTAATAATTTAATCTGTGTACTTAAAAAATGAGAAATCGGTTGTCTACTTAAAAAATCTGCTTCATGATTAGTGGATCCTTTTTTATATTTTACGGTATAATCATACATAGACATTTTAAGGGACCATCTAAATAATCTACCGGTAAGATGTTTAATTGATTTTAACCACACTAGTGCTGCATGATCAGTGTAAATAGTAAAATGGGTTCCGTGTAAATAGCAATGAAATTTGTCAACAGAATCTATTATAGCTAGACATTCTAACTCAGAGGCACTATAATTTTTTTCGTATGGTCTTAAGGACCTTGAATGGTATGCTACAGGGTGCAGATTGCCGTCAGGATGCATCTGTTTCAAAACACTCCCTATGCCATCTCCAGAAGCATCTACGAACAAACTGCATGGATAATTAGGATTATATATTGATAAGATAGGTTTTGATATTAAACAATTTTTAAGAGCTTCATATGCTTTTTGACATTCATCATCCCAAACCCATTTCACATCCTTTTTTAATAAATTATTGAGAGGTTTTCTTACTTCAGCATACCTAGGGATAAACTTATTGTATACATTGACACTTCCTAAAAATCTTTGCAATTGTTTAGTATTACATGGAGGAACAAGTTTTTTGATAGTTTCCACATTTGCATTATTTGGTGAATAAGTCCCCTCCCCAATTTCATACCCCAAAAAAGAAATCTTTGTTTGTGCAAACTGGCATTTAGAGAATTTTAATTTAATGTTTTCCTTCTCGCAAATTTGAAAAAGAGTTTTAAGGTGTTCTAAATGTTCCTGTAAATTGTTTGAAAAGACTACCACATCATCAAAATAATTTAAGGCGAAATTTACTTGATATTTATTTAAAATTTGCTTTAATGACCTTTGAAAAATAGCGGGGCTGTTTTTATAACCGCATGGAAGAACTTGAAATTCGTATAATCCGAAATTACAGGTAAATGCTAATTTTTCTTTACTTTTGTCCTCTAGGGCAATATGCCAGTATGCCGATGTTATGTCTAAAGTTGAAAAAATTCTAGCTTGACTAAATTGATCTAATATTCCATCAATCCTGGGAATTGGTTCTTTATCAGTTTTACAAATTTCATTGATTTTCCTGTAGTCAATACATAATCTTGTTTTTCCTCCCCTCTTTTATGTGCTAATGTTACGGGGCTACTGTAAGGGCTATAGGATGGTTTAATAATATTATATCTTAAAAGTTCATCAATTTGTTTTTTAATTTCAGCATTATCTTTTTGCGATGCCCGATAGGGTCTCAAAGATACAGGATTTTCTGATGTTAAATTTACCATAGCTGGTTCCATTCTAATCTTTCCAATATCAAATTTATTTTTAGAAAAAATATGAATGAAGGATCGTATTAGAGATGCCAGCTCCGTCACTTGATCCATTTCAGCGAATCCAGGTAAACACTCCTGAATAGCCAAATGACTTTCAATGTTTTCAGCCAAGTGAGGGAAGCTACCATCCCCAATGCTCTCCTTTCAATAAAGATATCAAATACGTTAGTTTTTCTATCACAGCCAAATCTTGCCTTTGGTTGATGGTGGCATCGAATATTTGCCAGAAAGAGTTCCATGTATTAATATCACCTTCAAAAACAGGAAGTTCCACTTTAGGAAGACGTGCTGAAATCGTCTGTGCTTGTCTGTTTCTTTCTGTTGTATCAGCGGCACTTTTTGAAACTTCTACCATTTTTCCTTTTTTCTTCTTTTAAGTTAATTTCAATTTTCTTCAAGGCTTCAATAATTTTTTCTTGGTATTCCTCAGAAGCGTCAGTCTTTCAAAATTTCTTCATTTTTTCTGTTGTTATACTAATTATCTCCTTGTCAAGATTTTCCAATTCTGTTTTCTTCTCTTGTAACTGCTCTTTTAAAACTTCTAACTTCATTATATCTTCTGTATTTTTAATTAAATCTTCTTTTCCGAGGAGTTTCGTCACCTGTGTTCTAAGTAATCTTCTTTGTTTCTTTAAATTTTCCATTTTTAAAAAATTATATCAGAATACACAATTCATCGGAAAATTCCTGAAACGTTCCGCGGTACCTTACCGTCAAGATTAAGGCATAGCTCAAAAGAAACCTATCGGTGATATCTAATCTATCACTCCTCTCTTTTTCTACCAATGACATCGAGGCGAAAAAATTCTTTTTTGCCCGCCCAGCAGACAGAAAGAGGAGAAATCATTCTTTTTCCCCGCAATACTGAAGAGGGGGGCCAAGGCGCATTTCCGCTCCTCTGACTTGACTTTTCATCCGAAACTTATGACTGTTAAATCGAAAATAAAACATTTAAAGTTTATATTTTTAAATAAAGTCCATTTTAGATGAAATAGTCCTCGCATGGCATTCTATCACTGTCGACTTGTAACATTCTAGTTTCGCATGTTACTTGAATTTAATAAAAATTAAATACTCAAGAATTAAATTAATTTCATGAGCCAATATATCACACGTCTTTATTGTTCAGTGGCTAACTCCAAAGTGCGAAATATACAAGCTAGTAGATACAGACTACATCTACATGGTAGTACCTGTACATTTTAACTTTGCGTTTACCCTTTATAACCTTATATGGTAATGAAATATGGACAAAGGATTGGGGATCTTACGCAATCATCTTTTCGACACGTGGCAAGGCTGATGCAATATCTAAACCCGAATGAAATATATAGTTAAAATTATAAATTCTTAATAAATAATAATAATTAAATTAATTATCCGGATTAATGAAATATTAATTTTATTATTACATATATATATATATCTTGGTACTAGTACAATTTTTGTTTGCCTTTATATTAGTTTAAACTTATTGAAGAAACATGATAGAATCAAGGAATTTAGTAAGAACGTTCAACATAATTACATATATGAGAAATATTGAGCACTTCTATATCTTTATAGATTCCAGGGTCTAATAGTTTAACAAGTTTAACATGAATATTGACATTTAGATTGTGAAATGAGAAAAATTGGAGACCACAAGACTTCAGTGAGAGACCACAAAACCTATCTTTAATTAGGGGAAAATAAAAGAGAGAGAGATTTTTTTTTAAAGAGGAAAAATTCCTTTCCTGATTTCTGCACTGAATTTTTCTCAAAAAGAGACCCTTGCTTTCATGCTCCTTTAGTGTGAAGGCAATCACATTCGAAAAATCCACTCATAAATATTTGTTTTTGAAACAGTTTTGTACTGCTTCTAATAATTTATCATTCTTATTTAAAAAAAAAAAAGAGTTTTTGGTGCGAGCCCTGGACAGATCAAATCTAAATGTTTTTGACAGTAAGTTAATTTGAGAACATTAACGTTTCTAAGAGTTTAGTTAAAAAAAAAAAAAAAAAAACTGTTTAAACTGGAACAAAGAGCAGTTTTGCTAAACTTTGAATGAATTTTCCTTCTCCAAACTACAAATATTTATAGAAAAAGCACCGCAGAACTTATAAGAGGCAGTTTTCAGAAAAATTTAAAGGCAGAAACTCACCTTTAAGTGAAAGATTCTTATCCCTGATTATACTTTTTTAGATAGTAAAAATTCACTACTCTTTAAAATATTGCATTCACATATTATACTTATATAAGAATAGATTAGAAGAACCAAAGAAGAAATTTTACCAACAGCAGCAGCAGTTTTTGAAGTAGGTATATTGGTACAATCACCAATTCCAAAGATGTTTGAGAATTTAGTACTCTGAAGTGTATTTTTGTCCACATCTAGCCAGCCAGCTGCATCAGCTAATTTACTTTCAGCTACTGAAGTAGGGGCAATCATGGGGGGAGTAACATGCAGCATTTCATACTGAAAAAAGGATTTTCTTTTTAATCAAATCATCACCACAAATTAAGCAGTTATGAAATAAAGTAAGAGAATTAATTTTTTTTAAAAAAGGAATACTTTTTCTAAAAATCACTGTTTGCTTATTTCCTGCTTTTTTTTTCCCATTTAAAAAAAAAAAAAAAAGGAAAAGAAAGAAAGAAAAAAATCGTGATTTTATCTGCCTTTGTACACATTGTAATGAAAAGGTCCTATTTGACAATGTTATTTTTATCAAATTTAGCAACACCAAAATGTTTATCAACAGTCTACAATTTAAATCTGGTCATATTAGCATATTGTGCAGTTTCTATATCATTCTCACAATTATCATACTTGTAATGACCAATATAAAAAAATATTCTATACATTTTTATCAAATTTATATTTTAAAGATTTCCATATATCAAAAATATGCAATATGCTTTTTGTTCTTCTCTCTCCAGAAACAAAGAACTAATATTAAATTAAGGAAAACCCAATTCAAAGTTATTTTAAAAATAATTTTTTAATTTCCCTTGTAAACTTTCTTACTCTGTAATTCACTTTATAAAATGAACAGACATTAAAAGCAAAAGTAATGATGCAAATTTCTGTGGTTAACCACTTGAGTATGTCGTCGAAAGAAGCAGACGGCTTCCTGCTACCAGGCTTTGCAGGAAAGCAAAGACAATTCTGGGAGACGCACAGACACAAAGCGCAAAAAAATAAATTGATGGTCGCACTCTATGTTAATCAACTTTAATCATCAGAAATTTATTTATTTATTCAATTTAAAACTATTTTTACAGTCGTCTTACATTTCTTTCCATATTTCTATATTTTCATAGTTCATTGAAATTCTGAAATAAAATTCAAAACGAAAACACTCACATGGTCTAAAATTTAAAAATAACTAACGAAAACACGCACTTACTCTATACACTAACAAAGCAACAAAAAGACAAAAAAATCCTCGTAGATAATCAGTTCTATTGCCCACGTTTCCGGTATGCTATTGGTTCAAAGTGTCCTCGTTATCCCAGGTGAAAAAAAGCATCATATCTTTCCTACAAGACATAAGAAAACTTTATTGCCCTTGCAACGATATGATTCTCTTTTGTGTATAGTGAAAAGAGGACACTATGTATGGAGTGTACATAACCGCCATTACGCACATAGTACAAACTACTTACACAGTGTACGTAGCCGTAGTCAAGTGGTTAAGATTTAATTAGAGTCCAGAAATTCTCTTTGAGTTCCACACTGTCAATTTGAGGTGAGTAACTAATAAAGAAGATTTAATTATTCTTCTAAATAGTGGAGGTTAGGAACTGTAGTATTGAAAACAAAACAATACAAGATGAGAGAGATATTATTATTATTTAAATATAAACATGATAACTTTACTGGTGTCTTACAGAAATAACAGACACTTTAGAGTAAACCAATCCTTTATTGTGCATAGAGATGCATCATGACTTGTTAGAGTATCCTGAGTGTCCCATTCATCCTAAGTACAACAAATTGGCCAAAAGGCCAGACCTCCAAAAAGGCAGCAAGTTAAAAAAGAATTTCTGGGCTTTAATCAATATGCAAATCCTAAACACAGAGACTTGCAAAAAGCATTGAAATCATCGCTTTTGTTTTTAAAGTTTGTTTATTTTATTGTATCTCGTATTATAAAGAGAGTTACATAAAAAGAAAGTTTACTGGGAAAATTTAAAAAATATTTTTTATTTATAATTCTCAATAGGATTTTCTTTAACTCTTTTATATGCTTTCATATCCAATATAATATCATTTTTTATAAGGTACTTAAAATTTTATCATTTTTCATATTTCATGTATTTAAGTACTTTGCAAATTTTTATGAACAAAATTATGGCATTATTATTATCATAGTTTAAGAAATTTGATTTTGTTTAAATACAAAGATGATCCTTATGATATGTTAAATCAACTCGCTTTATAACAAGATTTACATGGATCAAAATGGTAATTATTTATTTTTTCTTGCATCAATTGAAATAAAAATTTAGCATTAGCATCATAATAATTTTTTTCTTTCCTATTGTACAAATATTTTGAGATTTTGTATCCATCTTACCTCAAATGTTTTACTGTCAACAACTGATCCATCTTTATCTAATATATCAAAAATAGCTTCTTTAGTTGCTGCCTTCACTTCTTTAAGACTGTGGAAGTAATTAACAGTAATATTTTTTCTTTTTGCAACATCTCGCAAAGCTGCTGCATATTTTGGTGCAGAGAAAATAGTTCCCAGAGCAGTGTTGAAAAACATATTAGCTTTATCTCTTTTTCCACTCTAAAAAAAAAACTATATATACAAAAGATAGTGCAATTATTTTATATTTAAAATATATTTTACCTAAGCATAAAAGTTTAACTGTAGATATAAAACAATGACATTTAAGTTACAACATGTTATATTATATAACTGCAACACTGTTCCAATTCATTGGCGTTAGCAGGGTTAGAAATTGGAATGTGAAAGTCAGGTGTCAATGGCACTTTTTTTTTCTTTTTCTTTAATTGCTTATTGGGATTATAAAAGGATAAAGCTTATTATTATATTTATTTATTCATTTATTTAAATAATAAATACAAACACGAAAGTTAAAAAATGAACACATTTATACTTAAAATAATAATAATAATAATAATAATAAATAAATAAAATTAATTAATTAAAAATTACTTAGAACAAACAGTAGAAGAAAAATTTCAACTGATTTTTAAAGTAAGTCAAATACCATGTATTTCGTCTTCAAGCAAAATGAGAACTATTAGAAAATATCCATTAAAACTATTTATAAATTATTTATTTATATTTTCAGGTTTCATAAGCAAAAATTTGGTTTAAATTAATTCAGTATTTCAAAAATTATCCTGATGGCAATTTTCTGTATGTATGCAAACTAAGTAATAGCAATAAGTAAAAAAGTTTTTAAAAAAGATTTGAAAATTATGAATTTTGAAAATTTTTCTGCAAACAGCATTTATGTAATTTTGTACTTCAAAGAAAAAATTTATTATGACAAAATTTATTCTTTAAAATCTGGTCAAAAGTTAGGTGCCAAAAATGACGCCTAAGTGTGATTTTATGGTGTGTAAACTTAAATTTCTAGGTGCTAATTTAAATTGCTAAGTGCTAACGACTGCTAATTTTGAACCCTGGGAGTTAGGGGTGAGATTGAGTAAATCTTAAAAATAAGGAAACTATAATAAAGCAAAAATCTACAGTAACTAAACAAAAAAATATAGAATGATTCCACTCAACTTCCAACAGTTTAGTAGTTC
Source organism: Salticus scenicus (assembly GCA_963930645.1). Taxonomy (NCBI): domain Eukaryota; kingdom Metazoa; phylum Arthropoda; class Arachnida; order Araneae; family Salticidae; genus Salticus; species Salticus scenicus. The sequence continues at coordinate 43,844,239 of OZ005650.1, forward strand.
ACAAGCCCTTATTAAACTTGAATCAGTGAATAATTTAATAAATAAAAGAGTAAAACATAATTAGATGTTTGAATATTTTAGCCCAAGTTTGTATACTATTTGTACAATAGACCTAAATGTAACCAAATTTTTTTTCTGTATACCCGTGAAAGAACAATAAATAGTAAGCACGCAATATCAAGTAATACCATGCTGTAAGAAAAAAAAAAATCTAAAATATATATGTTTATTCTCTTTTAAATAATTTAATGTGCTTAAGATAACTAGCCTGCATTGGACGTAATATGTGTAAATTATTTCATGCTTCCTTGTAAAAGAATTATAAGTAATACATACATCAGTCCCTATAATAACAATACTCTAACAAGGTGCACATATGTGTTTTTTCTGCTCATAATTTAAAGCAGAAAAAACAGATATGGTAAATAAGTTTTATGGTTGCCACAGCATACTAGTTTTAAAAGAGAAAATGAAGCTTTATGTTTACATGTAAGATACCTAAGAAAAATTATTAATATAAGTTTTCAAATAGAAAACTATTTAAAATTAAAGCAGCGACTAAATTGGAAAATATTTGTATAAACCTTGGTGAAGTATTCTTCAGCCAAGTACGCAATTTTCTGAGGAGCACCAGCACATTTGATTGGATTGATTGGTTGTGTGAATATAGCATTTCCACTTTTGAAATCTTCTAAAGCTTTTGCAGTCTTCAAAACAGTTTTCTGAGAATAATTGGAGCATACTCCTGGTGTATCAAAAGCATCTGGTAAACCTTTGATCTATATAAAAATCAAATAGAAATTAGAGTTCATTAGCAACAAAATTACATTTTACATTAGGATACAAAATAAATAAACTGACTGCTAAATTTAAATTTTTTTTCGTAAAACTAAAACCAATTTAATGCTTAGAATAATACACATATTATGATCTTAATTAGCCAAACATTTTCTTGACAAAAATTCCTATTATTGAAATATACATATCAAGTTGAGCACTATTAAATAATATTTTTGATGGAAAATCCCTGATTTATGAGTCGCATTCATAAAATAAAATCTATAGCTTGATTTTATGCCATATAATGTAATGAATTGATGTAATCACATATGATAAATAACCAGAGTTTTTTCCACATAAGTTTCAAGAAAGTGCCACACCAAGCATGCCCTTCGGTTTAAGAAAATAAAATAAAACAACACTCTTCTTGCCACTCATCGAAAAAAAAAAAAAAAAAAAAAAATTAAACCTTCTAGCACCTCATAAAAAAAAAAAAAAAAAAAAAAAAAAAAATCCAGCCTTATTGTCCTTTTGTATTAAAGAATTTCATGCTGAACATGTGCATAGCAGTTGCTAGGCACATGGTGTGTGCATAACCAAACACAACTATTTATAGAAATAATAACTAACTTTCTAATAAACACTTCACATGTAAAAATTTTTTGCTTATGTTTCTTGTAATAATGGGAAAGCAACCAATCAATATGTTATGAAATCAACCATTTCCTTATAAAAAATATTACATGTATTGATGTATTTATTAAACAGCTACTAAATATGGTATGAGTATTGCTTGTTATGACTAATTGTTATTAATTGAATGGAAATGTTTCGCTCCATGCAAAATCTTTCAAAAGGAACTCTACATTTACTCAATTTAAGAAAACAGATTTTGAAATTGAAGAGAAATGATATACTATATTAGGGGGAAGGGGGCAGAACATACCTAAACATGTGAATGAGGTTCAGAAGGAAAGGAAAAAAGAAAAATTTAGACTGATTGGAGAAATTTCAAATACTTTTTAGAGAAAGTAAGAAATGAAAGTTGAAATGACAATCAGTGGATAGAAACAAACTTTCTAATGCTTATTAAATATGCTGACAGTTGTTATCTATGTTACAGTGTGTATTTATTCTCTTATTACATACATTTATTCTCTTATTACTTACAGTAAATGGCTTGTATAACACAATTGATTCTTGACATTTTAAGGGAAATTTGAAATACTATAACTAAAACCAGTCTAACTAATATTGTCTTCAGTACATAAAGAAATGAGAGAGAAGTGCTCCTATATATAGGAAAGGAAATGGATTCTGATCAACCAATAGAATTATGCAGAATGTGGGGGAATTGAGTATAGGAAATTCCATTGGTTGATTAGAATCTGATTCCTTTTGTACATATAGGAACACTTATCTTTCATTTCTTTATTCACTGATCACGCTACATGCTATATCAAAACAGCTCAAGGTGGCTAGCATTTAAACTTTTTTAAATTCCCTGATTTTTCAAGACTATTTTTTGAGATTTTTCCTTATTTTTCCCTGACTCTAAATGTTTATTTTCCATGAAAAATTCACAACAGGGAAAAATTTAGTGATTTAAAATAGCAATAATTTAATGATTAATACAGCTTATTTTCACAAAATTTGTCAAAATTCCCTGACTTTTCCAAATTTTTTAAATTCCCTGACATTTCCATGATTCTTTGATTTTCCCTGACTGCTAGCCACCCTGCAACTATCTGCTATTCAATTTTCTCTTTGGCATTCAAGATGTTGAAACTTTTTCCTGGTTTTAGCCATCCAGGACCAAGTCTCCTTTTAATATCAAAATTTGGAATGAGTTTGGGGAAAATTTCAGAGATTGGGAAGTTTTATACAGCCCTGTACTATAAAAATAAAAACCATTGCGTTATGGACATCAGCATTTAATTATAGATTAGTAATAGAGAAATATGGAGATAAATGGAGAAATTTAAAAAAAAAAAAACTTTCTTGTATGAACTTATGTCAATTTGGAAATGAGCATTTGGATTTTCCGTGTAAATGTGCTCTTAAAAATACAAAGCTGTTTTTTTTTTTTTTTACTAGCAGTACCCTGCCTCTTTCGGGAAAATTCTGGTATATGAAGTTGAGAAATCATAATCTACTTCTCTCAGAATGAGGAATGTAAAAGAGTAAAACAGAAAAATAAAAAGTTTGTTTGAAAAGTTCTCAAAATCACATGACTTACGAACAATCATTTTTTTCTGTTTTATCATCCAGAGATTTAAAGTGGTTTTCTCCCTGTAAGTTACTGTCTGAATTGAAGTTAGTGGGTACAATATACAGATTGATTCATTACATTTTATTTCTGAATAGCAATGATAAAGTATTGTGATAATATTTGCTGTTATTTCAAAGAAAAGAATAAAGAATGCTGATGTAAATTTTAAGATAAAAAAAGAGACAATTATTTTTTTTTTTAATAAAAATAATTAACAAAGAAAAAATAACTAAATATCCACGAGAAAAACTATTTAAATATTTAAAATTTTCTATCTAATTGAATATAATAGTGGAAGATTTATATTATACAGCACATTTTTAATTATAGTTATTTAATAGTTTACATATAATTACTACAATGATATTTTTTCACACTTTTATACATATACAGTGCGTGATCAGATTATTAGAATTTTTTAATTTTGACATTTTTTCAATTATCTAAAAGAATACCAGACAAAATGGCTTGAAACTTCATAAATGCAAATAACATTTTAAAACTCATATTTTCCACTATCGAATCGATTTAGTATAGAGTGCAATTAGGGGACCAACAACAAATTGAAGAAGAGCGAAAACCACTTATAGGCTTGTAACTTTAACATAATTTTATTTATTTACTAAGATTTATTAGTTCATAAGGGGTTTTTCACAAAAAAGAACTTTTGCAACGTGTCTGACATAATTGGATCTTTAAATTAAAAATATGGCATGTGTAGAACCCCTTATGAAATTTCAATTCTGAAAAATACCTAAAATCTAGGTTGTTCTTTGCCATCAATTTGCTTAATTTTTATTGTATTTAAATGAACTTTTGACAAAAGTTGCTCAATGTATTTAGCTTTCAACCTATGTAATAAATATTTTTCAATCTTTTGCGGATGCACAGTAAAATAATATTTACTAAAAATACTCTTATCTCAATGAATATTACACATGTGAATTTTATGTTTCAGAATAATGTTTCTCTAATGTTTTGTCAATTTCTCAGTAAGTTTTTCAAAAATTTACGGAAATCTGTTCTAGTTATAAGCAAAAAATTTGTCAAAAAAGATTAAGTAATTTTTGAAAAAAAAAAAAAATATATATATATATATATATATATGCTCAAATAACTGTGCAATTCCTGCTTCAAAACATACAAATATTGTCCATAGTTTGGGCAACAATATATTAAAGTTACAAGTCGGTTGTAGCTTTTTGTGATACAGGGCAATCCAAAGTATTTCCGCTCTTTTTCAATTAGTGGTTAGTCCCTTAATTGCACTCTACTAAATCGATAGTGGAAAATATGAGTTTTTAAATGTTCTTTGCATCTTTGCACATATGATGTTTCAGGCCATTTTGTTTAGATAATTGAAAAAATGTAAAAAAAAAAAAAATTCTAATAATTTGATCACCCACTGTATATATATATATATATATATATATATATATATATAAACTTAACTTTTATAATGATATTCAAGGTGATTATTGTACTCTCTGTCACACACACTCAGGATAATTCCACAAAAATTTTATAACAAAATAAAAACAAATCAAAAGAGACATATTTTAACCAAATCAATAAACATGTACAAAATATACAAGGAGAGTTTAATAAATAATCAAAATTGTAACTAAATTTAATCAATAATCATACCTTATTAAATGCAAGTTGTAACCCCAAAGCAACTATTAAATAATCATACTGAATCTGAAAAAGAAGAACACTTTAATCCTTTTCTGTTAACCATTACTTACTTTTTTTTATTGAAAATGATAGCTATTGGACATAGAATTTTATTTATTTTAGAGGGGCACACAAAAGATTTTGGAAACATCATGGTCTATGGAGATTGTTCAATAAGTGTATTTCAATAACATTAATATGCTCAAATAAGCAAAACTGATATGTGGCACTGAAATTATTTACAAAATATTCTCAAACTTTAAATGGTTTTCAATCAGAATGAAAGATAAATGGGCCAAATGTTTAATTAATAAAAATAAAATATCATAGAAAGTTATTAAAAAAATAAAATAAAATAAAATATAAATTAAAGTTCATACAAATAAGAATAGGCGAAAAACTAAACTCTTAATGTTATAGTAAACATACAGAAATTTAATGAGATTGTAAAAATGTAAACATACATTCCCATTCTTTTCTGTTTTTATCATATTGTCTTCTGGAGAAAAACTTATAACTTTGTCCTTTATCCATTTTGCATTTTTAGGAATTACTGAACTCATAGGACGAGCAGAATCTTCAAGATTTTTTTTCTTACCTCCAACAAGAGTCCAATAGGGTTGATAGTAATGTGTCTGCAATTTAAATATCATTACCATTACTAAAATTCACGGTACTAATAATTGAATATATTATAGTTGCAAAAAATACAAAACATAATTTTCAACAAATGAAACAACAAAAAAACTATTACAATATGTAACTTTTGATCAAAATAATGCAAAAATAAAATTGAAATTAATTACTGGAAATATCTTATTCTTTCTTGATTGCAGGTGGTGTGTATGTAATTCTCTGTCATTAATTGACCACATAAAAAAAAAAAAAATTCTAAATGTCATGTGTCATAACTAACTTCAATGACTTTTACCTAAATTCTGTTATTTTGCTTTTTATTCATTCATTTCCTGCAAAATCTCTAAAATTCACTCACATTTTGATCTTATCTCTCTTAAAATTTCATTTGTACTGAGAGTCAGTTTAGTGAATGCTTCATCTTGTGTCCTTTGTACAATCTAGGTTATATAGGGGAAACTCGGTAGCAGTGAAATGCTCAAAAAAGTTAGTGTTCAAAAGCAAAAAAGATTTAAAAAAAAAAAAAGGTAAACACCAAAAATTGTATGAGCTTGCAACAATTATTTTCGGTTAAAATAATAGCATGATCCTTCATCAAGTGAAATAAGTAGAGCAGCATCAATGAAGCAACATATTATCAATGGGATCGTTAAGGGAAGGTTTTTCCATTGATGAAATAACTGTAGTGAATATTCAGCAATTTATGGTGAAATTCATAGGTATTTGAAATATGGAATTAATAAGTTATAACGAATTTTTTCATTTACATTTTTCCCCCTTATTATGAACTAATAATCTTTTACTAATTATCCCCTCCTCCCCCCCCCCCCCCCAAAAAAAAAAAAAAAAAAAAAAAAAAAAAAAACTGGAATTTGTACCACCATATATCTATTTTAATTGTTGAATATTCATCATTGGGAAACACCCATAATTTGGAAATATTAAGCTCTAGTCATTCCAGATTTAAGATGTTGTACTGTATAGTCATTTAAAGCATTTTTTTTTTTTTTTTTTCATAGATTTAATTCTTAAAATTTTTTATAGTGCTTTTTAAAAAGTCTTATACTTTATAATTCAAGCATGAATATTCTAATTTTTAAATACAACTCAGAGAGTTACACTTAAACATGTTAGACATAATTTAATTTTAAATAAGTAGTACAGTCTCTATTTTTATATATAATATTTATATCTAAATTATAAAAAATAAATTAATTATGAATAACATAAAATACCTCAGCAGGATCAATAATTGTGACATCTTTTTCTCCAAGCTTGAGAATCTTTGCAGCCACTGCTATTCCTCCAGTTCCAGCGCCAGCAATGACAAACTTTGAATAGTGTTGCTGAATAATGGCAACACTAAAAGTGGTTTTTACTAAATTTATGTTTTTGAACAATCTTACAGTGCATATCATACTGGATTTTTAAAAAACCTAAAGAATGAAATTAATAACACTTTAATTAATCACAATATGGAATAGGATCTGTACTTTGAAAAACAGGGAAAACACAATTATAAATTATAGTTATGGGTGTAATTAATTAGAAGCTCATAATGCAAGTGATGAAACAGATAGACAGAAGACTGAAAGGAATTAAATTTTTATTCCAGTAGGGATGTATGAAAGGTATAAGGAATATGATGTATTTAAGGTTCACAGATACTGACCCAGAAAATAAATAAATAAAAAACAAAGATTGCTCTAGACTAGATACGAGGAACAAGATTATTAAAAAAAAAATCTGGTGTGAAACAATCATACGGTTTCCATTACCCACTATCACACATATTATATGCACTTTTCGGGGATAATGTTATCAGAAGACATAGAACTGACCTAATGAAATAGACACCTAACAATTTTCCAGTAAGAGAAAGTTAATACACATGTAAAAACATAAAGCAGAATTTACACAGCAAATTTTATTATTTTTAAGAAAAAGAAAATTGAAAAGAATAAAAAAATTGGTAGAGTTATTTATTTATTTTTGAAACACCAATTTCCAAGATCTAAAACTGATCTATCTGATCAGGATGACTATTAATTTTCTCGTGATAACCAAGTAAAGCATGAGAAATGGATATCTAAAATGGGTTTATGTAGCAATTTTCAAGAAAATCGTTAGAGCCGTTTTTGAGACACCAACTTTTACCAAAGCTTGGCATAATTAACTGTTGACCAGAAAACAACAATTGCATGCAAAAGGATATTTAAAAGAGGGTTACCATGGCAAGTTTGAAAAAAATTCATACAGCCATTTTGCAAGGAGTGCACTTGCAGGATCTGAAATTCAGCTATTTATACAGGATGCTTGTCAGTTTTTCTGAACTAACCAACTATATCATTTGAAAGGACATCTAATAGAGTGTTTATATAGCAAATTTGAAGAAAATCGTTAGAGCCATTTTTGAGATATGGACTTATGCGGGTAATGGAAGTAATAAAAAACATATAAAATTAGTATTAATTACTGTAGGAAAGTGTATTACTTCGATTACACGACTACCGTAAGTAATGGAAGTATTGTATTTGGTCCAAAAATTCGATATCGAGATTTCACCTGTTTTAAGGTCTCCTGAGTCCAGAAAAGTGGTTTTTGGCATTTGGTCAGTGTGTATATCTATGTGGGGAATCTTCTGGCTATTATATCTCGGAAACTAATAAAGATTGAACTACAAAACTTTATAATTGAAACAGGTCTGGTGTACAGATGAATTTTCCAAATTTTAGTGGAAATTGGATAACAGGAAGTGGGACATTCGAAACCAGAAGTGGGGTCACAAGTCCATATCTCAAAAACGGCTCTAACAATTTTCTGCAAAATTGCTGTATAAACACTCTATTAGATATCCTTTCATGATATAGTCGGTTAGTTCAGGAAAATTGATAGGCGCCCTGTATAAATAGCTGAATTTCAGGTCCTGCAAGTATGTTCCTTTCAAAACGGCTGTATGATTTTTTTTCAAACTTGCCATATTAACCCTCTTTTAAAAATCTTTTTCCACGTAATTGTTGTTTTCTGGTCAACGATTAATTATACCAAGCTTTGGTAAAAGTCGGTATCTCAAAAACGGCTCTAACGATTGTCTTGAAAATTGTTACATAAACCTATTTTAGATACCCTTTCTCATACTTTACTTGGTTATCGCAGGAAAATTAATAGTCATCCTGATCTGATAGATCAGTTTTAGATCTCAGAAACTGGTGTTTAAATAAATAAATAAAAAACTCTACAAATTTCTTTTTATTTCTGTTTCATTAAAAAAAAAAAAAAAAAAAAAAGAAAAAAAAAATGCTGTGTAAACTCTGTTTTATGTTTTTACACATGTATTAATTTTCTCTTACTGGAAAATTTTTAGGTGTCTATTTCATTAGGTCAATTCTATGTCTTCTGATAACATAATCTCCAAAAAGTGCAAATAATACATGTAATAGTGGGTAATGGAAGTCCCGTGGTTGTTTCACACCAGATTTCTTTTCTCTTTTAATGGTCAACAAGTTTTTGGTCAGCAAGTAACATCAAAGTAGGGGCAAGTAAAAAATTGTTTGACGTTATAATAAACATAGTGGCTGTTGGAACAGGTTATATAAGTATTCAGAAAAGTTATAAATAGTGATGTGATGATGACAGTTAAATCTGATTAACTACATGTGGGTTCTAAGCAAGGGCATAGTTAAGGAAGGGGAGGCTATAAGCCCAGTAGCAGAAACAGTGCAGCACAGCAGCAAGCACTGCAAATTACTTTAAGCTCTGCAGATTAATTTAACATCTCAAAAAGAAATGCCAAGCTTAAAAATACAAACAGAATTTACATTATGTCTCTAATTACTACACTTTTTGCCGAAAATTTTGCTACTGGGGCTATAAGGGCACAAGCCATCCCTCTCAATACACTAAAATTAAAACAAAATTCATTTTTAACCAGTGAAACAAACTATTAAGTTGGCCTCAACGCCACACAAGCTACTTTAGCCTACCAAAGAAAATGTCTCTGGCTAAGCCCCTGGTCCTAGGCCTGGTGAATTTCTCTCCATGGAGGGTCTTTTTATGGGTTTCTAGCTCATATGTAAATGATTTTCAGAGAAAACCACAGAAAACTCCAAATGGCTAAGACGACAAGCATGACCTGGGATATTATTTGACAATTCCCATTAACCTGCTTCAAGAGCAGAACCTTCCGGTATAATAATGTAGGATATACAATGAAAAATTTTTAGAAATTATAACCTAATATAAAAGAAAGTAGTTAAGTTCTGATAAAACTGATTTAGCAAACCGCATTTTTACTTTCTGAACATGCATTATGTCAGGAAAGTAGTCATTGTAATTGTGAAAAAATTCAATGATAAGATTTCAGTGCATCTAAACATTTTGATGTCTCCTTAGATCATTTTTGCTATTTTTATAATGATGTATGCATGTGTGTGAGTAAACAGAATAAAGTTTAAATGCTTTATTCGACTGAGCTGAAAGTTGGTAGGTATGGTATAGGTCATCATTGCACAAACTGTACAGATTTTGATGAGTGTACGACTAACAGTAGTTTTTTACAGGACTACAATGAAAAATTATTTATGATTATGGTCAATGGACGCAAATTATTTGAAATGTGATAGCATCTAAACACCTTATTCAATTGAACTTAAAATTGAAAACATATATCTCCTAAGTTCGCTTTTACTATTTTTATGGTGACATACAGTGACGGTCTGTCAATAAGGGCCAACGGGGCCTGGCCCCACTTACATTTTTTCTCAACCAAAGAAATAATATTAATTTTTTCTTTCGATTTTTATTTATTGTAGCTGTTCAAAAAATATATATATACAAAATAACAACTCAATTTTCTCTTTCCCATCTTCTTGTAATTGTCTGTGTGTCAATATGTCTTTTTCAGATCCCATAAATCATTGAATGACTGGCCGCTATTTTCTTTTCTGTTGAGAAAGGGAACTGGCTTTAGCTGCCCAGCTTGGCATATTCATTTGTATAATATTTATTCTATTAGTACAGTGGGCTAACAGATTTGGCGAGGTCATGCTTTATCAGTGCAAGAATTTTTTCGTTTTGGGGCACGGGGAGAGCGGGTCCTTGGAAGATATCTATAGAGGAAATTAACCGTCTCTTTTAAAATATGTTAAACCTACAATTCCTGGACAAAATTTGGCGACTTTTGCATTACTTTTTCTTTCTTTCTTTTTAAATCTACTTTTTATACATTATTTCGTTTAAGTCTGATTTTTCAATGCCTTTTTAAAACTTATATGTAACAGTTTAAAACATTAGTTTAAAAACTAGTTGGCATAGGTGGACTCTGCTCAGTTCCCCATCATATTTATGTTCTCATAAATTTCTAGTGCGAGACATATTATAATCATGTTAAAAGAAATGAATTTGACCAAAGCTTGATACAGTGACAGAATGAAATCCCCGCCTAATAGGCTATCCAAAGTTCACTTCGATATATTTACCTCATTCTAATTTATTAATTTATTTTATCAGGGTCGATTCCGTTGTTTAGTTTTCATGCAACTGTTTCCAATGCAATAATCCTCAAAATTCATATTTATATGAAAAATTTACAATTTTGATATGTTGATAAAATCGTAAATTACGAAAATTTCCTATTAGAATATTTGTATTCAATCATGTTCAAACAAATATCATAAATGTAATTTTGAAGTTGTTTAATGTATTTATGATCCTCAAAATGGAAGTTTATGCTCAATTTTGCCATATTCTGACACGTTAAGTAAAGTGTAAATTCCAAATAACTTACGAAGTTTTTAAATTGAAAAATCATAGTCTATGATATTCATGCCAGTATCCTAAATAATATTTCGAAAGTGGTTTGACACCTTTACGATGAAAATATCCCTCAAGTTTGACGTTTATGTGAGTGTTTTTGCTATATTCTGCCATGTTAAGAAATTCGTAAATTTCCAATAACTTACGAAATTTTAATATTCGAAAATTCATAGTCATTAATATTTATGCCAGTGTCCTAAATAATATTTCAAAAGTAGTCTGACATCTTTACGATGAAAATATCTCTCAAAATTGACGTTTATGTGAAATTTTGCCCTATACTGCCATGTTAAGAAATTCGGAAATTTCCAATAACTTGCGAAATTTTCAAAGTAGATTTATAGTTACTGATGTTCATTCCGGTATCAAAACCGATATTTTAAAACTGGTTTGACATTTTTACAGTAAAAAATGTTCATTTAATGCACGTTTAAGTGAATTTTTGTCCTATTCTCCCATGTTAAGAAAATCGTAAATTTCTCATAACTTACGAAGTTTTTTAGTTCGACTGTTGCAAATGAATAGGGTTCTTGCCAGTATCGAAAGTAGTATTTTGAAACTGATGTGACCTCTCTGCGATCATTTGTTTGTGAGATATCGTGTTAACAGACTAACGGACTAACACACTGACCCACTAACAGACACCCTACAGACAGACACCTTACAAATTTTGTCATTTTCGGATTCCTCACACCTGAAAACGTATAAAAAAGTCAAAAAACCGAGGTCGAAATTTTTCACGATTAGAATTTGTCACGATCAGTTCCCCATACCTATAGTATGATGGGGAACTAAAAACATTTATGATTCACTATAAACATCTTTTTAGAAGAGCATTTAAATTGAAAACTTGTAATTAATAATTTAGGGTCACATTGACAAAATTATTTTCAATTTAAATAATTAAATAGAAAGAAAATGCAGTTAATATAGTTTTCGTCAGATGTGCATGTGGTGTACTAAAATTTTATGCAAATGAATTATAAATGAATAAAATTTTCATACAAATAACGGATTTAAATTGATAAATTAAATATCTGAATAAAAGTGTTTATTATTATTATTATTATTAAAAACCGATTTTTTTAAAATACGATTTAATGCAAGCATCTGCATGTTTTTTTTTTTCCCTTTTAAGATGGTACACCATTTCTTAATTTTAATTATTTCTTATTTTCTTTCTTGGAATTAAAAAAAAAAAAACTATATTTTTGTTTTTTCCCTTTTAAGATGGTACACCATTTCTTAATTTTAATTATTCTTATTTTCTTTCTTGGAATAAAAAAAAAAAAAAACTATATTTTTGTTTTTATTTGCATTTAAGAATTAATTTTTAATTCTGAAATTAAACTAAATTTTCTCTACATGCATGTTTTTAAAATTGTATGCATGAAAAATTGAAATCTCGTAAGGATAAAAGTATTTAACTTTAAATGCATTATTTCTACTCTATTTTCTTTAAGCTGGATCAGGAAAAAAAAAAAAAAAAAAAAAATTAAAATAAAAAAATAAATAATAATAATAATAATAATAATAACATTAATTTATCTAATATTAAAGAGAAAAACATTTTTTTCTAATCTGCATTGATATTACAGTCTCACAAGTTTCTAAATTCCAATGTAATTTCTTGATTAAAGTTTATTTTATTTCTTTTTTAAGATAAGAAATATAGATATAACATTTGAAATCTTTTTTATCAAAAGGTGTGGCGATATAATGCACACAGTACAAAAAAAAAAAAAAAAAAAAAATAGAGAAAATTAAATTTAAATTTTGATAATGTTTGGTGTTGTGTTTAAGGCAGGGATAAGAAAAACCTGGTTTTTTTCAGATTTAATCAGGGTTTTTTGGGCTTTATCAGGTTTTTTTCAGAGTATTTTCAGGTTTTATCAGAGTTTTCAGGAATATTTTTCTTTTTTAACAGAGTATATCATTCATAATAAGATAATTTACAAAATTAAATATTAATTATTCATTAAAATAAAAATTAAAAAAATTCTAAAGTCTTTTTATGATTAAGTTATAAAGAAATTCTTAAAAATTACATAATTGTTCTTTACATACTCTAAAATTCTGTTCATCTGCCCTTTACAACAGAAAACTGGATTTTAATAATTATTTAGTATGGCTTTATTAAATTCATAGTTAATAGATTTTCATAAAATATTTTTTGATTATTGTTCCTCTACATTACTTAACAATGTTGCACTGTTAAAGTTTTCAGAATTTTTTTAAAATTTAATTTTTATTTATTTATATTTTAGATTCCTCAAGCACCACAGTTTTCTTTATATTGACAAACAACTGTGTTTTTTCTTGCTTATATATATATATAATATATATATATATAATTTTTATTTTGTTTTAATGAGGTAATTATAAATTTTTTCATGGGAATTTTTCAGGATTTTGTTTTATAGAGCAGTTTGAGTCCCTCCAATATTTCTGAAAAATGTTCAGTTCTTACGTATTATCGCAACCAGGTTGGCGCGATTTGTAAGTTTGAGTAAGAAAGTTAAGTTATTAGTATTAATTAAGTTATTATTATTATTATTATTATACGTATATTATTATTATTATACGTATATTATTATTATTATTATTATTAGTTAAGTTATTAGTATTAGTTAAACTATTTCACAGCATTCAATCTAACCAGTAAGCAAAATAATTTTTTTTACGAAAAACCACGTACGTAGGGTTGCCGTAAGTAGGGTCGCCAAATTTGGCGATTTATGCGAATTTTGGCCTGGTTGCGATAATATGTAAGTACCAAATGTTCTAATAATGTATACTATAATATTTGTTTTATATTTATATGTTTATTGCAAGTTAGATAAACGTGCAATTTTATGTAAGAAAAAACCCACTTGGGTTTTTTTTTCAAGTGGATTTTATTAATGTTTATTCAAGTGGGTTTATACAAATACTTCTAAGGACTTATAATCAACATAATATTAATATGGTTAAACTATTTATAAGTTTCTTACATAAATGATTAAAACACTTGATTTTGTTTTCTTGTGAAATATTCAAATTTTACAATTAATACTATGTTATTTTAAAGAAATAGAATAATTTTAATAGTTAAATGAAATCGAAATTTATTTTTATAAAAAATGTGTCAATTTCTAATGCATCTATTTTAATAAAACTGTGCTAAAAATGATATTTCTTTAAATTTTAATAATATTGAATCCTACACAAAATTAAAACATAAGTTATGGTTATAACTAGTTTTTCTTGCAACTTATATTTCTGTTGTAACTTATTGATAAGCAGGGTTAGTACTTTGAGAATTTAAAATTTGTTTTTGATAGGACATACAGTTTTCACTATCTTAATTTGAAGAAAAGCGACTACAAAAATTCGAAAATTATAAATACACGAAAGATTTCATGGGTAATTAATACTGTAAATTAACTAATACACTGAATAAATATTTGATGTTTGAAATTTGAGAAATATCTTTTTATATTCTGAAAAGAACCTGGATATTTTGAGAAGTTATACAAGTAAATTTAGACAAAAGTAGGATGAAAATCCATGGAATTCCTCCAAGATCTTAATATTATTTTAAGTTGAATTTTTAAAACTAAATTGAATTCTTCACTATAAAAAATAAGTTTCTGTTATATTAACGTATAAATAATGAAAATAAAAAGAAATTGAAACCTTTTATTTTTTTGGAAATTCGTAAATAATTGCGAAACAAAACAAAAAACCGTGTTCGGAATATAAATGCCAAACATAAAAAATAAAATACTTTCGCAATCGCAAATACAAAAAAGATGGTTGGTTGGGTTGAAGTTGTTGAAACATTGAATTGATCCTCAGGTTCAGGATAATATTGTCATATATTTCAGCATATAAGGAAATAAATAAATATGGAATCTCCAGGATGTTCTCTATTGAATTATAAGATTTTTAACAAGTCTCGTTTAAGTTATTCTTTACAATTAATACAAATATTTCATGATAAATGGAAAAGGAAACTTACGTCTTGTTGGTTCAATAGCAGAAGATTGTTTTGCCGACGTTCTGCACCATTTACTACTTAATTTTACCCAATCGGCTTAAAGGAAAGATTATTTATGTTTTGGTTGTACTATCGCCTTTGTCTATTGTGATACGGTTTAATGTCGAATCGTTATTTTTGTGCAGTTTTCTAAAAAACATGCTATGCTATTTATCTTGATATTGCTTTAAATACAGTGTCGAGATTTAAAAATCTATTTTTGAATCAATCATGGATATGTCCTCACCTTTTATGAACTTGGGTACTCCATTATCGGTACCCGCTCAGCCAGACCCTATAGAAGAACAACACTTACAAGAACTTCAGCGTCATCTTCAACCATCTCCCATTCAGCCTCCACAACATGAAACAGTACATCCAAGTCCACAAAATCAGCATTTGCAACAGCAAAGACCTGGTGTCAGTGTAATTCAACCATATCTGTCTAACAGTGGTTTAACACCACAACCTCAGTCTATTATACAGCCTCAAACTCCAGTATGACATGCTTTTATATTTTAATTTCTTTAATATCAGTAATGTTCCTTTCCAGATTTTTTTTTCGTATGCAAATAAAATTTGAAAGGTTTATTTATATTTTCGATTCTAACAAGAAATGTTGCTTATTAACTTTTATGAAAATTTTTTATGTAGTAATTAGCAGGGGTGTTTGTGTTCTGTGACTGCCCCTGAATTCAGGATTTTTTAATCTAATCCATCCGTATTTTCATATTTCCTATAAAGTAAAGGGCAAAACTGGGAAAATTCATTAGTGGCCAGTGGCCGGTACTGTCAGTTTCATTAGTAGCCACTTTTTTAAGTTAGTAGCCACTTTTCACATGATAAGACTATTTCTTTCAGACTGCAAAAAGCAATTGTCACCAATTTGCGGTATAATTACCACAAGAAAAATATGAAAATAAGAAATACATATAATAATAAAATTAACACAGGGACACTGAAATTGTAATTTGTAATTACGCTGTTTTTAAAAATCCTAAATTGCACATCCTAAATTAAAATCTGCTTAGGGCTGTAATAATAACAGCAAAAGTTTTTATCTTTCAGATAATTCGGTAGTACTTTTTTTTTTTTTCAATTTATTTAAGTGAAAAAAGCTGTTATCATTCACAGTTCACATTGATATTTTCTAGTAAATGAATCAGCTGATACATCATCATCACAACTTTTACATGGTCATGTGTAAATACATTTAGCAGTTTTATTATTTTTTCTTATTTTTAAAGACACACTTTTTAAAATGATTTTATTTCAATAGAGTTAAAATATTTCCTCTTAAAAAGTATAGATATGGAAACTTAGCTGCTTCATTAAAAATAATTTACTTAGCTGCCAAATTTGTATCTTTAAAAATAGGGAGATTTCTGCTTTAAAATGGGAAGGAAAAAGGAAGATTTCTACTCAAAAGAAAGCAAATACAATTTTTTTTTGAAAAATACACATTTAAGCCAAATCAAATTTTGATACACACATTTGTCAAATATCTTAAATGGGTTAAATATACATTAAATACTATGGAGATAATAATGGAAAAAGATTGTGCTTTGCAGGACATTTGATCATTAACTGCTAGTTGAAATGGAGCGCACATGTGTGTGTGTGTGTGTGTGTGGCAGGTGGGGGGGGGGGGAATACATCTATATACTTCTTTATAGGTTCTAAAATCTAATCAAGAAAGTTTAAAATGAATATTTACATTTATGTTATGGATGGAGAGAGATTGTAAATCACAAGGTTTCAGTGGAGCATGTAATTGCCAATCGTTGGAGGGGGGACGGGGGGGAATTCAAGAATTATGAGCAAGAGATATTAAACAATTCTACTTCTTTACAGATTCTAGAATCTAATAAAGTAAGTTTAAAATAGATATTTATATTTTTGCAGCAAATGGAGAATGATTAGAGATTATAAAACTTTCTACAAGCTGTGTGATCCACTGATCTCTATAGGGTTACTGGATTGACGATTGCTCCGTTTCGCCAATAGAGCAGGTGAAGGCCTGCCCACGCCCCTACTACACCCGAGGAAGCAATTCTAAGCGCTTTCTCAATAGAAATTTCTACGATGATATGACTTTATTTTCTTACTTTTTACTGTTTAAATTTTTATTTTTCATAGCGCAACAAATTTTCACAGATAGATGTAAATGTAGATTGATTATGATTATTCTTGAAAATTTCAGAACATTAATATAATGAAAAGGCAAAATATATTGTTAATATTTAATATATCATGACAAGAACACCAGGAAGGAATTGCACCTCCTTAACTTTTAAAATAATAAATAATAAAACGGAAAATTTATGTAAAAAGTTTGAAATACATAATGGAAAGTACTATTTTATTAATTTTATATTTATATAAAATTAAAGCCATTAAACAGTGTAATATATTGTCTATCGTATTTCAGGAATTACTTGTAAGCAGTTTTTAAATCAACTATAGTTAATTGTATTGCATTATGTTATTACAGGAGAATGTTTTACTTTTTATTGAAATCAGGGGGTAAAAAAAAGATAATTATTACGTTCATCGCTGTTTTCATTGAATTTAAATATTTTAATAGTGCTAGGTTTTTTTTTTTTTTTTCCCTTAAGGGTAAGTTAATTACATATTTCCTTATTTAAATTTTCAATTAATTTAGCTTTCTTGATAAAAATAGATAAATGATTTTTTTTTTCCTTTAAGGGTAATTTAATTAAAGCTTTCCTTATTTAATTTCCAGTTAATTTAGCTTTCTACTTTAAAATAGATAAACGATACTTTTTTTTTATTGGTTACAATACAGAAATGCTGAAGGAATATTTCATGCATTCATTATAAAAAAAAGAGAGAGAAAATCTTAGAGTTACTATGTTTAAGCAAAAAATATCAAGTTCCTCCCCCCCCCCCCTTTCATTTGCCAGCTATAGTCCTAGAAAACATGTTAGCTATTCAAAAAAATTATTCTTTGACCACAAAATTGCATTTACTGCCACAAAATATAGTCGGCATAGTTCGTTTTTAACTTTCTAATATTCTAATGTGAATTATTCAAGCATAAATAATATAAAAATCAACATAAGCCTAAGCGAAAACAACAAGTAAATCAAAATTCAAAATAATGAATGATGGTATAATTTCGCCAACTGAGTTAAAACAGAGTAAAAACAACATAAAAAGAAGCGATATAGTCGCCAATCTGGTCCAAACTACACCCTAAAGTTCCTCCTTGTAGGCTTCACTTCGGTAGCACGAGATCCGCCATCCAGATTAGTATAGAGATCAGTGGTGTGATCACAGATCGTTAGGGGGAGGGGGGGTTTCCAAAAATTATATGAGTGAGATATATTAAACAATTCTACTTCTTTATAGGTTGTAGAATATAATAAAGCAAGTTTAAAATGAACATTGACATTTATGCCATGGATGGAAAAAGATTGAAAATCACAAGGCTTCGATTGCCTATCTTCGCTCGATTTTTAGAATCTTTTAATGATCACAAAAAGTGGCGACTTTAGTGGCGATCGATGCATAATTTTTAATCGCCATCTTTTTTTATTTAGTCGCCATGTGGCCGGTGGCGACCGTTAATTTTGCCCTTTACTATAAAGTTATCTTTTGTTTTCATTGGTTCCTCATTTGTCATCCAGGTAATTTGTGAACAAATTGTATATCTTTATTGGTTGATTGATTGATCAAAAAGATTGAGAAGTAATTTTAATGTCATTTGATATGTTAGTTTTTTTTTATTTGAGGCTCTAAATTTACAGGGATTTTTACCTTTGAATCACAATCATTTCTTAATTAGTATTGAAACTTTTATTTCTAAACTCAAGTTAGAATTTGTGCCAAGTAGGACAGATCTTCAGCACTGGGTTCTGAAATTAAGCCAAACAGTAAGATTTTTTTATTTCAACTATTTCAATTACAAAACTGGGGAAAAGAATTTGAATGATTTTCATACTAAATTGAAAAAAGTCCTGTTGAGGTGTCGAACATGAGCTAGACATTTATAGCCTAAGTTGCAAATAATCTTACCATTGAGGCATCATAAACAATCTTAGATCAATATGAAACATATACGATGTTTCGATACAGCATTTCAGAATTTCTAGTTGAGGTAGAGTGCATCTGATGATTCAGAATCATATAGCAGTGAAAGGTCAAAGAAGCTTTCCTGATGCGATGGTGTACAGGTACACAGAATAAAAAACATCACAAATAAAAGATACCACATAAGTGATTATTTGTTTTAATGAAGAATGTACTTGAACGAAAGGAATGTTGGTCAAAGACTGTATTCGAAATTTTATCCACCAATATCAATACAGTACTCATTGATTGTAAAAATGATGTACTAAATTATTGAAAGAAATAATCACTTACATTGTGTCTTTTTATTTCTGATTTATCTGTATATGATACTAACACCATTGAGAAAGCCTTTCCGATCCCAAATCGATATTTGATTCTGAATATTACTTTAACCTCTCCTTGAAGTTCTGAACATAGTACTGAAATGCCCTTTAGAATTGGATAGACTTATGGCTTTATCACATGAGAGATTTTCGTTTAACATTTTACGCAACACGTGATGAACTTATTTCTTATTTGTGTGGTGGTCAAAAAAAGTTGAAACTCTCTGACTTTAAATTTTCCCCATGCACTGCTGTGTTGTGTTTGATGAACTTTTGGATGGGAATATCTTGTGTGATACAGCCATTAGTCACTTGAATTGAAGCAAAAGTAGCAAGCTACAAGTAACTCATTGGTTTGGATGACAGTCAGAAATTGTCTGTCGTATGTTCAGCCAAAAGCTACAGCTTCAATTCCTTTCAGGAATTTTTTTTCCTGAATTCAAAACACTTATCTTTTTATCAGACTGATCCAGGTTTTAATTTTTGGGGCCCTTTTTGTAAAAAATATTTTTGTGATTCTCTTTTTCCTTTGTGATTCCCCCCCCCCCTCCCCCTTTTTCAGAAATTAGACCAAAAAAAAAAAAAAATAGGAACTTTATTGATTTGCAGTGAAATAATCACATATTTTGAGAATATCAGCTTTGAAAAAAGTTAGAATTTTTGAGGAACAGGGATTAGATAATGGACTCTTCCCAGCACCGTCTGCTCAGTCATGTGATATTTGAATAACGTAAAATCGAATTCAATTAAATATTGTTCTTGAGAACAAAAGTGTTAATATAAAATAAAAGTAATATTGTGCATTTGTAAACAGTAGAATAATTGTATTTGTAAATTTAATACCTAATTTTTAAAAAACACTTTATGTGTTTATTTATTTTTACCTGTAAGAATCTATTTTTGCATTTTGTAGTGTAACTGTAACATTAACTGATCTAGCAATAAATAATAGCTTAGCTTGTTCTTGTGGAATGTTTATGAATTATAATTTGAAAATTTAAAATGTTTTCAATTAAATTTAATTGCATAAAGGTGTTAAAGCAAGTTATTAACTTAGGTACTGGTCTAAATGGTTTTACACTGTACAATGTTGCACTGTCAATGATTTAAGTACCAAAAAAAAAAAAAGTATTTAACATGTTCTCCATTAACATCAATAACAAATATAAATTAAATGATGATTGTAAATGTATACAGCAAACAAAAGATGATGAATATTGATATAAAATGGAGATGTATAGAAAAATAACAGATTAAATACGATTGATCAAAAATAAGAATAGAAAATATGTTATTTCAGCAATCACTACTACAGATATAGAAGACTTTGTCTGCTGTTTGTTTTTCAAATATCATGTGACCTCTGATGTCAGGTGGGAAGAGCCCATTGACCATTTTATTTAGTTACTATATTATTACTTTTTTTTTTAATTAGTGGTATAACAGTTTTGCATTCAGCCACAACAGTATAACGCTTCATTTTGTTAAGTGACCAGTGTCTACGAAAAAGCACAGTTTTCATCAACTACGAAAAAATGACATTTTCCGGCATCTATCGAATCTAAAAAAAATTTTGGTCCAAAAACTGAATTTATTTTTTAAAAATGATGGTTTTAGAATGGACCCTTCAGAAAGTTCAGCAAACTTGAAGTGGGCTTTTTAGAAAAATCGCAGAATTAAAAAGAAAAAGAAAATTCTGACAGCAAAATTTGTTTCTTTTAATAATCATTCAAAAAATTTGTTAATAAGTAAATGGGGAGCTAAAAGAATTTATCAGCCACTGGTGAGTAATTTAAAATTTTCAATATTTAAACATAAAAACTTCTTTACACACTATTTCAATCTTGCTTATTGTTCCTAAAGTAGTAATATGTGTTTTTGCACCTGAAGAAGAAAGGTCACCAGGGGCCAGTCCAGGATTTCAAACTTAATACCTATTTTTGTGAAAAATCTTAACTGTATTTTATTTTTGTGAAAAATTGTAGCACACTCTTTTTTTTTTTTTTTTTTTTGTGTGTGTGTGTGGGGGGGGTTGTTCAAACTAAGTAAAATAATAAAAATAGCGCTCAGCAGTGTGAGGTTTATAGCAGAACAGGAACCAAAACTCACTTCTCTCTGAAGTAAACGGTTTAGTAGAGAGAGTGTAAGTAGAAGTTGTTTTTATTCGTGCTAATATCACTGCATTATATATGAATTATACCAGGGAAGATAGACACATCACCATACAGTCATCAAAACGTCAAACCATCTGACGAATCAGCAAACAGTACACTATGGCCACAACTTGAGAACGTGTCTGTATCGATACACATGAGGATCGTTTTGTTTACTTATGCTACACCGTTTTTCGCCCATAGCAAAATCAGGTTTAAATTAGGTTAAAATCAACATTCTGCATGATTATTGCTTCGTAAATCGTATAAACAGAAATGCACAAATAAGTTACTTTTCTTCGAAAATGTGCCCATTTAAAATGTCAGATTTTGCTGGGATGAGTAAGATTTTTCGGAAATTACTGATTTTAGCTGTATGATTTTTGTAAAAGTACCTTTTTTGCCAGGTTGATTTTTGTGAAGGTACCCATAAAAGGTAGTGAAATCGACCTGTATTAATTAACTCCTGGTCACATCCTTTCGATACCAGTAGTATAATTTCGATATCATTCATTAATTTTATGGTGTGTAAGGAAGTTTTTAAGTTTAACCTTTAAGTACACGCACTTAATATTTTGACACAAGTGCACGCATGGTGTATTTTGTACACCACCAAAATATCAAACCCCTAACAACACACTTGTCCACAGGACATCCTGAGGAGGTCCATAGGATTTCCCTTTTATCCACAGGACATCCTGAGGATGCCTTTCGGAGAAGATGTGCTGTTAGGGAAAATAAACAAGAACAAATATGTATGCTACAGTTAGCAGCAAAAGTATGCAAGCACTAGCTATAATCCCTGTCTAAAAAAAGTACACATAATACTGCTTTATTAAATAAATCCTTGTCGAGCCATGTTCCTAGTCAGTTCTAAGAACATGATTCGACAAGGATTTATTTAACAAAATAGTATTAAGTGTACTTTTTTGATATAAGAATTATTGGCTAGTGCTCGGATACTTTTGCTGCCGACTGTATAAGTTTTATTTATCAAAACTTTTTATAAAAACTAATGAAAAATCTTCGAATAAATGCTTCAATGATAGGTTACATGTGCACACAGCGTGAGGAGAGGGATCCCAAAGTCATTTATATTCTGTTTACTATAAATGTATTTTTTACACCAGTGCATGTAGTTAAAGGTTAAACATTGATTGTACACCAGTTCTTTAGCTTAGTATTAAATTTTCAAGTCTGCGATTCTCAAGTGCAATGCTGTGTAGGTCTACCGGAAAAAAAAAAATAATAATAACCTATTTGTAAGAAATGTAGTGTTTTCAGTATATTGCTTCATTCTATTTTAGGCTTCTATCTTAGCTGGTCCTAGTAGTGTTCAGCATGCTACTCCAGTATTTCCAAACACTCCAGGAGGACCTATGACACCTATGACTCCAGTTACTCCATCTTCAGCTGATCCTGGTATAGTTCCACAGTTACAGTAAGTTATCTGTAGTGTTTTTTAGTTTGAAGAAACTTTGTTTGCTACAATATTGTCATACTTATGAATTTCGCTGTGTGTCAAATATTTTGCATAAAGCTTAGTTTTGCAATGTGCTATTATAAATAATTCAAAATTTTTATTGCTTTAAAATTGCATTTGGAATTCAATTAATTTATTAAATAGCATGTTTTAAATATTCCATTATTTTCCATGAAATTTCTTGAGTTGATTAGAATGCCAATTTTGTTCTGAAATTGTTGAACAAGGTTGTGTCTGTATATGCGTCAGTCTGCCTGGCTTTATCCTCTGTAAATATTTTAAGAATTTCTTCAAAATGATATGTTATTCAAGTTCATTACAGAATGTTTCCTATTTAAAATGGTATAAATAACAGATTTAGTTTCTGTAGGTACATGGATACACAAAAGAATGCCAATGCATTGCATTTTATTAGAGGCATCTTCATAAATCATATTTAAATAATTCTGTACTGCACAAATCATAATAAAATTGACATTTATTATTTATATGGTAAAAAAATGTTTTCTGTAGAAGATAGTATGTTTAGCGTTGAAATTTACCAGGTGTGCAGAAAATGATCAGATCTCTGAAATTTCCTCCAAACATGTTCTAAATTTCCCTTAATATCACAAGAATTCATTTTGTTATACAATGCCATATCTTCTATGTAAATAAGTGTTTTTGTGAAAACAAGTATACACTATTACATAAAATTACTGCTGTTAGTTCATATTTTAAATATTATAAAGTTTGTTTTTTAGCAGATTGTCAGTTAGACTTACATTTTTATTTCCTCCTAAAAATATTCAAAAATTTCCCAGGCAACTGAAATTTTCCTCATTCCTTGTTTGGGCGTTTTGACATGTTCTCTGCACCCATGAGATTTACATGGCTATGCTAAAATATTCAGATACATTAAGGGCTACAATTTGAAATTGCTGGAATTACATTTCGAGTTGTGTTAAGCATTTTTAATACTTTCCAACAATGTTTAAGTGTGATTATGTATTCTATTACTTTATCTCTGTGTACGTTTATGCCATTCTGTCTATCAGTTGATGTTTCATTTAGGCAAAGCACAATAAAGGTTAAATAATTCAATGAATATTTAACGTTGAAAAGTGTTAATCTATGTGAACTGCATGATTTTTCTTCTTCTTCTTATTTTTTTTTCCTTTCTAAAATAGCATCAATTCAATTCTGTGGATTATAGTGACTATTTATTATTATTATTATTATTTTAAATTGTTTCTTGAATTTCATTTTCATTTATGTATTGCATTGATATTTTATGAAGGGAAAATTTTTGTTCTTTATTAATGATCTTTATGTGCATTTATTTAAAATTATTTAAATATATATATTTTTTTAAATTTCATCATTTACAATTTCTTTTTAGAAATATTGTATCAACTGTAAACTTAGGATGCAAATTAGATCTTAAAAAAATTGCTCTTCATGCCCGCAATGCTGAGTATAATCCAAAGCGTTTTGCTGCAGTTATAATGCGTATTCGAGAACCTCGCACAACAGCCTTGATTTTCAGCTCTGGGAAAATGGTTTGCACAGGTGCCAAAAGGTAAGCATTTTTTACATTCTGCATTTCTTATCATTGCTTTTGATTTTTTACTTATCAGATTGAAAAACAGATTTTTTAATTTTACGAAGTTAAAAAAAAAAAAAAAAAAAAAATCTAAAGTATTTCTTAGATAAAAATACCACCTGAGGAAAGTTTATTTGCTACATATTAATTTATTTTAAAAAGAATTAAATTACATTTTAGTTAAAAATATATATCTAAATATATTATCCTTTTTTAAGAAATATGCACTTACAGCTTTAGAGCAAATACATTTCAGATACATAGTATCCATCTTCAGTGCATCATTGTGACGCCTCCTTCTGTTCTGCGTTGTTTCTGTCTTCTTGATCCTCTATTCTCTTCACTTCGTACGTTTTTTTTCTTAATTAGGTGTTGCCATACAGATGGTATTACGCTATGCTCACGATCGTTAATGGAAAGTCTTGTGAGCATAGAGTTGCGCTAAGACATTACATAAGTCCAGAAGTAAACAGAAGATGTACATCATCACTAGATTGAACTCTATTAAGGAGAAAAATGTCCGGTATCGTCTTTATTATATTATAAACCAACCATACGAAGTGAAGAGAATAAAGGATCAAGAAGACAGAAATAACCGAGAACAGAAGGAGGTGTCACAATGATGCACTGAAGATGGATACGATGTATCTGAAATATATTTGCTCTAAAGCTCTCAGGGCATATTTTTTAAAAAAGGATAGTATATTTAAATATATATTTTTATAAGTAAAATGTTTATTTGCTATTTTTATTTTTAACCAATTGTTTTAATTTTCAGTGAACAGCAATCAAGACTTGCTGCTAGAAAATATGCTAGAATTGTACAAAAGATAGGCTTTGAAGTAAGTTAAATTATTTTTTTTATAATGAGCAAATTTAACTATTTCATTTGTACCTACCTTAGGAATACCTCTGATTACCATGTTATGCTATAATTGTTTTTAATTATTGAACTGTAGGTTCTCATTATTTAATTCTATTGTTATAACAGATTTAATATGAATATGTATGTGTACATAAAATAATTTGCTTTTTATGAACCAATCATTAACCAATTCCCTTTTGAAATGATAGCTTATTTCTTATTGGCAGATGTCAATTCTATTTTGTCATTCTGCTTCTGGTTACGAGAGTGTTGAGATGTGTGAGATGAGTTAAGATAAATGCCACCAAAGATATTCTAGTTTTTTATTCTGTGTTACAGGGGTCGATCCTGGCAAAATTTGGGTCCCTTTTGCAGCTTCTTCACAAAATTTCACATTGTACAAAGGGACCCTTCACAAAATTCAAATTTATAAAATGAGTCCCTTCACAAGGTTTTGCTTTATAAAAATGATCCTTTTGTTAAATGTTTTCATGTTTCAGTATTATTTTTAATTAATGTCTTAATTTGGCTCAACGGAATTCTATTAACTCGATATTAAACATTATATACAGTGATTGCAAAAAGGGAAGATTTTACATAATATTTTACTTTTTCACAAAAAAGGGACCCAAAAATTAAAACCTAGATCGACCCCCTGGTGTATGTCTGCAGTGTAATGTCAAATATCAATCATCATTTTCTTATTGCTTAGTGCATAATTGCATATGTATATATAATATATTATAATATATATAATAGCTTATAGTAGCATTGCAGGACTTGTATATAACAGTTTAGCTGAAATAGTATTTAAATTTCATGAATGTGAAGTGGACTATCTTTGATAATAAATGTGTCTTCTGTTGTCTCCTAATTTGATTTACTTGCCAATGCCAGTTCTGGGATACTTGTTTAACTGGTTTCTTTTTTAGTTGCTACTTACCAGAATTTGTTTATGTTGGCTAATTTAAATTTTAACTTTTTTTTCTCATTGTACCCCCTAGAAGGTGTAAGACAGCTAGAAGCCGTATTTAAAATGATGCAAAAAAAAGTTATTTATCAATTCAACATTTTTAACTTGTTTAAATAATTTAGTAATATTTAATTGTGAAATTTCACGTTTTTATTACATAAGCAGGCATATAACACTCATTTTCCCCCCTCAGTCTGTGGGGATCAAAATGAATAAATTTTCAAGTTATTTTTTCTTATCAAGAATTATGCATCTTAAATCCTAATTGCATTATACACAAATTTCTGAATATTTTTCATCAGAAATAAATACACTGTTAACTTATTGTATTTGCGTATCATTGAACATTTATCGTCTTGATTTACTTATGTAAAGCACTGTGTCTTTACATGAATTGTATTATATTTTCAAAATAATATTAAAATTTGGCATATATATAAAGTACAAAACTGAAAAATTTTATTAGTGACCAGTAGAAGTAGTTTATTTACTGGCTGCTTTTTTTTTAGAGCAGCAACCTTTTTTTTTTTTTTTAAAGTTAGAAATAATAAATTCAATATGTTTTAAAAATTTCTGTCAGATTAGTAAGGATATAAAATTACACAATCAAAGTAAATATGCTAATATTAATAAAATAAAAAACTTTATTATTATTATTTTTAATTTTATAATGTATGAAGATGAAATCATAAGAGTTATAATCTTTTACTCTAGAGCTTGGAAAAATAATTTTCCTTTTCTCCCGAATATTAAAAACTATTGTGCATACTTAAATTAACTTTTACAAAGATGAATGATCATTGTACAAAATTGTACTTACCAAACTAAGGCCTAAGTTCAGAACCCACACAGACATTTCTTTTTATTTATATTATTTAAATTTTCAATCAGTATAATTTTTACTTTCCGAACACTATAGTGAGGAAAGTATTGTAATCATGTAAAAAATCCAAACTTGAGATTTTGATGTTTCTATACGTTTCGAGGTTCCCTGAGGCCGTTATCACTATTTTTGAGACTATGTATGTATGTGTGTGTGTCTGTGAGTGAACACGCTAGCATCTAAACGCTTTGTTCGAATAAGCTGAAAGTTGGCATGTATATTGTAAGTCACCCTCGTACGAACCCTATTGATTTTGGTGAATCTAGCACTTATAGTTTTTTTACCGGGACACAAAGAAAAATTCTTTATCATTATGGCCTATGGGACCAAATTTTTAAAAGTGCGGTAGCATCTAAACGCCTTATTCAGTTGAGCTGAAAATTTATATGAATATTATAAGTCACTGTTGCACTAACTGTAAGCATTTTGGTAAATTTAGCACTTACAGTTTTTTTACAGGGACACAAAGAAAAATTCTTTATCATTATGGCCTATGGGACCAAATTTTTGAAAGTGCGATAGCATGTAAACGCCTTATTCAGTTGAGCTGAAAATTTATATGAATATTATTAGTCACTGTTGCACTAACTGTAAGCATTTTGGTGAATCTAGAATTTATAGGTTTTTACAGGGGCACAACGAAAAATTCTTCATCATTATAATCTATGGGCTCAAAGTTCAGTAGTGTCTATTAAAATATCGTGTAATATATGGAGAAAAATACTAAAACACTCTATTATGGTTTTCTATCT
The DNA here is from genome assembly GCA_963930645.1 of Salticus scenicus. Lineage (NCBI taxonomy): Eukaryota > Metazoa > Arthropoda > Arachnida > Araneae > Salticidae > Salticus > Salticus scenicus. The sequence goes on from OZ005650.1 coordinate 43,872,554, forward strand.
TTTGTTTGTTTAACAACTCCTCTTTTTTTACTTTATCTACAAAACTGTTAATTACTCAATGTTCGGAAAGTTGAGTGGAGTCACTCCAGATTTTTTTTTTTTTTTTTTTGTCACCAATCATTTTAATAATAATTCTTTAAGAAATCTGTGGAAGTATGATAACCTACTAAAAAGTAGGTTATCATAAAGTTTTTACCATATTAAATCTATTAAAAAATAGATTTAATATGGTAAAAACTTTAATGGTTCAAAATAAAAATTAGTTATGTTTGACATGTTCTAGTTTTTTTTTTTTTTTTTTTTTCAGGTAAATTGTAAATTATTATTTTTGTGTTTTATTAATTTTTAATTAAAAATAAATTTATTTCTCCTTGCAGGCTAAATTTTTGGACTTCAAAATCCAGAACATGGTAGGCAGTTGTGATGTGAAGTTTCCAATTAGATTAGAAGGTCTTGTGTTGACCCATAGTCAGTTCTCCAGGTAATAACTTTTATTAGATTGTCATTTTTCTCCTTTTTTTTTTTTTTAAATACTTATGCTAATTTAAACATAGGTACTTAATTCTTATTCAGCTTTATATTTTCTTTTTTCATGCTTGTGTCTTGCGACCTGTATTTTTGAATGCCCTAGTCATTTAAATGCTTATAAACACTAATGTTTTATTTCAAAGCTGGATGTAATGTCTTTATTATTCAGATTCTTTTTTTTTTTTTTTCTTTTTATTAAGGAGATGTTTTTGTAGATTGTTTTTTTTAATTTACTGATTCAAAATAACAATCTTATTTTCTTATTAAAGAGAGAGAGAGAAAGAGAAAAAAAAAAGAATATATTTTTAAAAATTGCAATGAATAAATAAACTTTAATACTTTTAGATCAAACAATTAATACTGGTACAAAGTTTCTTAGTTAAACTCTGATATCAATTTTGTACTGATAAGTATAAAGGATTTAAGTCCAATAATGTCGATTTTGAGTTAAGTACATAGTCAGACTCAGAAAAAAATTCGATTGGTATAAAGGATTTAAGTCTATGTCATTTAGTTTTTGAGAAAATTCATTGGTAAAAAAAGGTTCAAGTCAGAAATTTACCATTCATGTATGGTATAAAATATTTAATTCAATTTTTTCCCGTTATTAAATGAAGGTTGACAACCAGTGAATGGTATAAAGGGTATAAGTCAATGAAATCCCTTTTTCCTAATCAATTCTTCTGCTTTGTTTTTAGTTAGTTTAATTTTATTTTTAGTCTCCTGAAAAATCAAGAATATGGACTTAAATCCTTTATACTTATCAGTACAGAATTATTCATATATATTTATGTATATGCACACATACATATATATATTTTCTAATTTTGTAAATGTGATTTAATTTCTTAAATTTTGCAATCATTTAGATGATCAGGTCCAATTTATTTTACAAATATTGATGAAATTTGAGTTCACATGTGTATATTTTTCTAGCTATGAACCAGAACTTTTTCCTGGATTAATATATCGGATGGTAAAGCCGAGGATAGTTCTTCTAATATTTGTATCTGGAAAAGTTGTACTTACAGGTATGTTAATTTTTGAGTAGAATCTTTAATAAATGAAAAATTTTCTCTAGAAAATTTTTCAATACTAATCATCACCCTAGCATTAATTATATAACCACAAATTTCTAAAAGAGGGTCAAGGTGGTATTTTTTCAGTCATTAGGGCAATCAGGGCACAGTATCCTCCTGAAACAGTCTAGGGGAAACTCTGGCTTAGCATTACTATATGGATATATAGCCGCAGCATACATTGATTGAGATTCAAATATACTAAAAATGATAAAGATTATACTTACTTGAGCTTGGTAAAAGTTCAAACTATCAATATTAAAAAGTATTAATATTCTAGTGTTTTATCCAATCTTCTTGCAGATGATAATAAACAGTACTAGAAATTTATGCATAAAAAATGTTTTTCTTGAAGACAATTTTGACATTTTGTCACAATTCTAAAGAGAAAATTCAGGTTTTAACGAGTTAACACTTTCCATTTTTTTTTTTTTCCTTTCGGTTTTACTAATCACAAAGTAAAACAATATCACTAATCATGTTTATTCAAAATTTTCTTTTTTTTAAATAAATATTATTGTGAAGATAATAATATTGAGATAATATAATTCGTTGAAAAATTTAATTTGACCTTTTATTAGACCTTTTATTTTCAATAAGTGCTCAGTGATTTTTTTTTATTTATGTTAAAGTATTTTTAATACAAGTAGATTATTTGATAAATACTTAACCCTTTTAATTTAAGGGGTTGATTTTTTTTTGTGCTTACAATTTTCTTTTTCTCGAAGAAGAACATAGTTTGTTTTCTAGAAATCTCAAAGGAGAAAGATTCTAAAGCAAAAAAGGATCTATATATATATATTTCAGACCAGTAATTTTTCATAAGTAACTAAATAAAGTAGATCATGGACCTTTAACGAAAGTGACTAACTAACAAACTTGACTATAGATTGGACACTGCATCAACTTTTTTATTTTTGGATTCATCATACCTCACAACATCAAGAAACCAAAGTCTAATTTTTTCTAAGTTCCCCATACCATGTATGATAAGGAATTTAAAAAAAAAAAAACCTAAACTGAAGTAATCTTGATAAAAGTGTTCAAATAAAATGTGAAAACAAATTCTATTAATTTAATGCAAGTGCATTATTGTAATCAATGTTTATTTAAAACTAGCAGGCTTTGCCCGCTTCGCTGGTCACTATATTTAAAGAAAACTTTTTTTCCAATATCGCTTTATAAACAAACAATAAATAAATTAAAAAAAAAAAACTGAAATTGCTTAGGAGCTCGCTTCGTGTCCCTGCTGCCTTCGGCAGCACCTTGCTCATCCACAGAATCTTGAGTGCCTGTCCCTATTGTCTGTGACAATGGCTTCCAGAGGGCTTCCATTTGGGTGCTTATTAGATGACAGTTTCGATACGGACAGTATAAAAAAACTAAAGTATTCTTTTTATATTTGAATCCCAATTACATATGAACAACACTATACGTACGGTATATATGATTTACATTCACGCTATTTCCTAAATTTATTTGGTTTATACGGCAACCATAAAATGACAGCCATTTCTAACAAAATATATTACAGTATTCTATGATTGGCTATGTCGATCACATGAGACAATTATTTTTTTTGTGGTAAAATGTACTTCATGGTTAGTTAATAGTAGTTGGTATATAGAAAAGTAAATAAAAAAAATAATGTAATCCTGATCATGGTACAGCTTTAAAAGAGATCCCCTTGTTGACTTGTAAATTTTTGATGGCATTTTAGACAAAAATGCATAAATTATGCGATTATTGTTTCCATTTCTTTCTTTTTTCTTTTCTTTCCCTTTTTTTTTTTTCCAATATTTTATAATTTAAGCCAAGTAGCACATCAAAAATATAAATAAAGTGGCTGTCACGAAAGTAGAATCCTTGGCGAAAAATGTCCTAACTACTTTAGCATCAACATTAAAAAAATTGCCCAGGGTTATCTATAAGTTAAGCTCTTTAATATAATGCTGAATTAGCTTTCATGCCAAGCGTGGTCCATCCATGCCAAAAACGTATTATTTAAAAAAACACACTAAAAATTGAGGTATATTAAAAGAGGTTATGAAACAAAATTCGGAAGAAACGTGCCAGATTTTTATTATTATTTTATTTTAAAGTTATAAAGACGTTATTCTTTCACATGTATGCACAAATTTAATATTTGATTTTTTTTTTTTTTTCTGCATGAAAGCATATTTTATTTTATGTTGGGAAAAAAAAATAATAACTTGTTAACTCTTTGGCAACAATTAAAAAATTAAATGTCTAATTTTTAAAGCTGTCATCAGGTTATTATTTTCATATTTTAATTAATTTTAGAAAATCTAATCAAAAATTTGAAAATCTGGCTTCGAGGTGCATCAGAACAGGTCATAACGAACCATCATGCAAATTTGTGTAGCTCTGTGATCAGCCGTTTTCTTAAAAAGCTCCGGATATATATTCACACAATGACATACACAAATATATCTTATTTTATTATATATATAAATAATAATAGATGTCAATGTTTTTACTAATGTTTTTAAGAATCTGAATGTTAAAATATTCTAAAATCAAAAGTACTAGGCATTTTGATGCTGTTATAATTGGTATTAAAGTAATTATTTATGCTTTTAAAATAATATTTTAAATAAATAATTATATATATGTATTTTTTATTTTTGTTTTAGGTGCTAAAGTAAGGTCTGAAATTTATGAAGCTTTTGAAAATATCTATCCTATATTAAAAGGATTCAAAAAACAATGATAAACATTTTATTTTTTATTTTTTTGGGAAGAAATTAATTAATTTTATTAATTTGTAAAAAAATGGACTCTGTTCAATCTGTAGTGTATACAAAACCTTCATATTGCATTTTCATCATTTGAAATTTTGTTTTCTAAATTAAAAATTTTAGGTTTTTTATTTTTATAGCAGCTTTGGACAGAAAAAAATAAATGAAATGAGTGATGGAAAACTTTCATTTAAAAGTTTTTAATGGCACCCTGTCCACTTTTTAAAGCACACAAATGATTTATATTAATTGACTAACACAAAAAGACTCAAAATATGAGGTAATAACCAACGAGATATATAAAGTAGAGTGATAAATGGTAACCCTTGAGAAGGTCCAAGATGAGTCATGTGACATGCTCTCCTTGTACCAGCATATTCTGTGGTTCCCTTGGTAACAGCTTATTTTCAGTAAATTTCTATGGCAACGGTTTTGAGATTGTCCTTCGCATAAGTCATAATCGCCAATGTTTTTGTTTACTTACATAGTTTAATATTCTTTTGTTCTAAATCATTTTGATTTTGATTTTACTTCTTTTTTATTTCGTGTAGTTGAACTTTAACCGACAAAATGCGGAAAAATAGTTGAAAAATTGTTATTTGTTGTTAAATTTAGCTCTTTAAAAGTTTAAATTTTCTTTTATAAACACTTTTAAACTTTGTTGGGAAACAATGAAAGAAAAAAAGGTATTTTATTATTTATTAAAATGTGAAATGTGCGTAAAATCATTTTAAAAACAATTTATTTCTGTCATAGGACTGTCATGTTACCTAATAATAATGATAATTTGTCGAACTGATATTTTAAATGCCAAAATAGCGATAAAGGGTCAAACACAGCAACCTATTGGAGCATGTCACGTGATTCATCTTGAACCACGGAAAGCTAATCCTTCATACATTGAATCAGCACTCTTAATTTATATATCTCGTTGGTAATAACTGTGAATTATCTCGTAGCTTGCTAGTCAAATGTGTTAATATTTTAATTTGATTTATGGTTGTCTTAATGTTGCATATACAAGCAGTATTGTTTTATTTATTTTTTTTTGTGACTGTTAATAACTTTTGGCAATAAATTTTCATTGTCCTGAGTCCAAATTGGGAAAATGTTGTTTTGTAGGAATTACCAAAGCTGCTATAAAAAAAGAAATATGAAATGCTTTTGCTTTTTATACATATCTGTATTTTCCAGAGTATGGTGTTGTATGTAAATAGAGAAAACATTTTCGATAAATATTAGCTATATTTATTGTTTCTATTCTCATTATAATCTGTAGCAATTTTTCATTATATTTTCTACATATAATTGTAATAAATAAGTAAATATTTGACATAAATTTCACCACTTTGGTGTAAATTTTTATCACTACATTTGATTTTTAATTGTAATTTTTATTGTTGTATGTTATTGTTAAATATTATCTTTTTTAAATTTTGATCCATTTGAATATTTTTTATGAAAGATTTAAAATAAATTAAATAAATAAAGCATTGTTTGGTGAAAAGTTTATTTTTTGGGGGGTGTGTGTAAGGTGGAGGGGAGGGGGATTTCTACTTTTGTTCCATTAATTAATTAATTAATTAATTATTATTATTATTATTTTTTGAGGGGGGGGGTGTCTGTGTTTAAAGATTTTCTTATAATGCTGTTACATTGATTTTTTTTTTTTTTTTTTAATTGGAAAGCAACAAAATTAATTAAAAAAAATATACATTTTTTGATTATACATTTACAAGGGTGAAATTTTTTAGGGGCTACCCCTGAATTCATTGTTTTTGAATGTTTTACTCTCTGTTAATTTCACGTTAAATTATTTTATTTTTATAGATCATTTTGAATGTTTAATTTGCCTTATAACGTATTAAAAACTCTCTGGATATCTTTTAATATGGGTATAAGTAAATACTCTTCATACTAGCCATATGATATGTTATTATAAAAAGTTTCCCTTTGCCATTCATTCTTCATATAAATAATAGTTTTCAGAGATTTTGCAAGTTAAGTCCCTTACATTTTTTAATAATAATAGAAAGTCAGGACTTATTTTGTTGGACATGTTTAAAATACCTACATTAAATAGTATTTTTGCATAACCTTATTCATCAAAAAATACAGCAAATTTGATTTAAATACTATACCCTGGTATTCTTGTTCACTTTTCCTACTAATTTTTCTGTAAATTATATGTGTTAGTGTGAAACATATGCAATGTTCACAACAGTCTGACAAAGTGAATTTTGAATGCCATTAAAGAGTTTCTAAAATTATTTTATTGCAACAGACCAGGCATGCTAAAACACACCTAATTATCATTAGGCCTAATCAGTAATCATTTTCATCGACGAGATATTAGAGTAGACCCTGGATTAGTAACCCTTTTGCTTCTGAAGATTACATCCCCCAAACCGGCATTCCATTTTCACCAAAGCAAGTTTCCTCCATCACTATTTTATATTTCGATTGGGGATAAACTAAACACAAACCACGACCTACACTAAAACTAAATTCAAAACTGGTGTACAAACGATAAATAGATTATAAGACTTCTTCACACACCATAAATTTTAAGCCAGCACAACCGGTTTCAAAAGGACGTAGCCTTTCTTCATCTGGTGCAAAAAAACATGTGCTACTGCCTTGGTGGCAAAAGCAAGATTTGCTTTTAGGCAAAGCTTAGACTTGATTTTTGCTTGGAGGCAAAAGCAAGACTATCGCCAGTCTTTCTTCTTTTGCCTCCAAGGCAGTAGCATGTGTTTTTATGCACCTGATGAAGAAAGGCTAGGTCCTTTCGAAACTGGTTGTGCTGGCTTAAAATTTATGGTGTGTGAAGAAGTCTTATAATCTATTTATCACGACCTACACTAGCTGAAATGAAAAGCAAGTGATCTAATCCTTGTTATTGATTGAAAGCTGTTCCGTTTGACTTTTCTTTGGAGTTTTGAGTGTAAGAGGAACAAACCATTTAAAATATGCAAAATATCAAGAACCAGTTGCCAAGAAAGCGATTATCGCCAAAAGAAAGCCAAAATAAAATAAATAAAAAACTGATGTTCCGAGAATTTTTCTCCATAACCAAACCAATATAGAGAATCCGTACTCTACTAGTTTATCTGCTTGATGGTCATTCTTCACAAATTAACTAAAGCTTGAGAAACAAACTAGTATTTATTATACAGAGTGTGTGTTTCAAAAATGAACTCAGCAAGCTTACTGATTAAATGAAAAGGAAATATTCCTGTCTTATTTTATATGCATCATCCCAGAAAACATCCAGGGTATCTATTCTCCGATCCGACTGCCATAGTGACCGTCCTTAAACAATGACAGTCATCAAATCAAAAGTCGGATCAAAATAATGACTGCCACAGTTGGAATTGAGGTATAGTCTGGTCGGAGAATAGATGACCAGAAGTTACTTATGATGTTCTGTATGTTTTTTCTGCCTCCCCATGTTAATATCACAATACTTTAAAGATATCTCATTGCAAAAAAAAAAAAAATTCTTCTATTTGAACATATTGCCTTTTGTCTCAGTGAACTCAGTTTCTTGTTAAATAAATTTAAATATTCTTTTTCGATAATGAAAATTAATGCATTAAATAACGTAATAAAAAAGAATATATATATCAAAGTTATAGAATGTCTGAAAACAGATGATGAACTGCCACCATAATCAGCAATAAATGAAATAAAAATAACCAGTGATAATTTTAATAAAGATATATATATATATAAAGTAGTATTATATATGTAATTAGTTATTAAATTAATACTCATGATTGTAAGATTATTATATACCATGCATTAGCATTTATAGTAACATGAAGATATAATGGTATAAAATACACTGTCACTAAACCTACTATATATTGATAATGAATTAAGTAAAAAGTATTAAATTGAATAAGTAAAATGAATTAAATAAATTACTTAACTGAAACAATAGAAATGTATATTTGTTAAAAATTCTTGCTAAGATAAAAGGTGACATGTTCAAAGAGTCAAATTAAAAAAGTAGAATTCGAAAAGCTTCATTTTTGAACAAGATATCCTTACAATATGAAGAAACAAAAATTCCATAGTATAACATGGGGAGGGAGAATAGTGTATCCAACTGATTTTTTTGAAAGGTTCTTATTAAAAATATATCTTCCATGCATATTAGATTTCTTAAAAAATAAAAATCATGCAGCAATTTCCCCTTCCCACCCTTCTTCCCCCCTTAAGCAGACAAATATTTCATTTTGATTATAAGAATCTATTGCCCCCCCCCCCCGCCCCAATACACACATAAAATTATAATTTCTGAAGAATCTGTTTACAGGGCCTCTAGTCATGGAATTTAAGTGAGTTTGGAAAAGTCACAGAATTTGACAAATTTTGTGGAAATAAGCCAGACTTGAAAACCCATTATTGTAAATTGCTAAATTGTTCCCTAATTTTGTTAAATTTTTGTGGAAAATAAACAGTGCAAGTCAGGGAAAATGATGGAAAATAGTCATGGAAGAGTCAGGGAATTTTGCAAAATTCGAATGTTAGTTACACCCTGTATATATATATTTTAAACTAATGTGTGATTTTAAAGTTTTTTTTTTTTTTTTTTTTTTTTTTTTTTTTAACTAAGCTGCAGTTTTAAGTGTAATATTTAACTTCCATATATTGTGGAAGAAGTTGAATCTTCAAATTTACATCTTCAATTACATCTTCAAATATTGTCTGATAAATGAAGTAATGTGTATTTATCATTTTGAAATGTTTTGATTTTCAATTTCAGTTGTACATTTGTCTTCCACTATTTCAAGGGTTCGTTTTGTATCTTGATTATCATGTTATTATAGGAGGGTATGGGGGTAACCTCCAATACCCCCTTAATACAGCTAGTGTGTTTTTAAAGGAAAATATTCTTAAATACTGATCTTGGAGCTTTTTCATTTTATGTTATTTATTTAATGTCTTGTCTTAGTCTTGTTTTTAGAGCAAAACTAATTTGAAAAACATGAGCCTAATTTGTATGAAACTATGTTACCTTAAAATAAAACTAATAATTTAATCTTAATTTTTGGAAATTTAAACCAATGGGATACTTTAAATTATGAATACTTTAAATTATGAATGATACTTTAAATTATGAATACTTTAAACCAATGGGATACTTTAAATTATGAATGGTAATTTCTGCAATTATTTTTTAATTTCTTTGAATCTTGTACGCACATACATTCTCTCAACATTTTTTTTTTTTTTTTTTTTAGGTTGTTATTATTTTTCAGCAATTTAGAACTGTTTATAAAATTTGTACTTATATAAAATGTCTTTGATTGATATAAATGTTTGTATTATAATACTGCTCAAACAAAACATTTTTTTTATAGACTGGCTGAAACAGTCAAAATATGTTTTTTATTCTATATTTGTTCCTCATAAAATTCAGCATCATTTATTTTTTTTCCCTTTATTGTTATTGTGACTACTTATAGAATGTGCTTTTTTATCTTTTGCTGATGTAAATAAGTATGTATAGAATATGGCATAAAAATCCTTCAACAATTCTTTAGATTTATGTTTATCATGCATATTAAATTTATGGTCATTAAGACTATCTTTCAGTACACAATGGGAGATTACATTCTGTGAAATTCATATTAGAGTAGCTATTCATTTAAAAGAACAAAATATTATGTTTTTTTTTTTTTTTTAATCATTACATTGCTTCAGTTTACAATATTGCGTATAAAAAATTCATCTGATTGACACAATCAGAAAATATCTTATAAAAGTTTTGAGGTTTATTTTTTTGGAAATAAAACCTTTAAATGTTACTGTTAAAGTTTATCCATGCATTTTATGAATATTTGTAGACACTATATATATATATGTGATAGATTCCCATCATATATTTGACGATTAAGTTTTATTTGTGTTACCATATTTTAGTTGGATTTCAAATTACGGCAATGTTCTTCAATGTAAGACTTGTACATGATGCACTGAACAGATTTTGAACTTTATGTTAAAAAAAATATATATATATTTATAGGAACTTTTTGAATTACAATGTTCTGTTTTATAAAATATTGTAGTTCAGTCTTTTTGCTATTTATGAATACTTATATATTTTAAAAAACGTTTTTCATTATTAGACTGTTTTAAAAACAAATTATAATATTTTAGATAGATATTTAAAATGACTTGAGATTCTGTGTCAGCAAATCAATATTCAATATTCCACAAAATTATGCAAATGTGAAGTAGACTTCATGATTTTTGTAAGTAAAATCTATGTACATGTACGTACACCAAAAAATATTCCAAGAAATGTATGAGCTGTAAAAGTTTTTGCATCATTATTATTCATATCTGGATTATAATCAAAGGTATTCCTAAAGTAAAGCTAATTTGCTTCAAGAATACTTTTGATTGTAATTTAGTTATGTTTTACTGTTCTATTCAAGTTCTTTTCATATGCCTTTGTCATAGTACAGTGTCGTATACATAAAGTAAAGCAAAAGCAATAATTCATTAAGCTAGCTATACATGATGTTATTTTGATTATCAGACTGTTAACCATTTTTTTTAAGAAATTGCTTAAAGCAATGTATCTCAAGGATGTCTATTTACAAAATCTTTTCATCCTGTTTCATTTTATTTCACTTGCTGTGTGCAAATTACTTCTTTATATTTTGTGGCTGCCGTAACTTATTACTTCAGCTATCTTGGCTAAGAAATTATCTCACGGACATGACAAAATTTTATTACTAAAAAAAAAAAAAAAAAAAAAAAAAATGCATAAATACATATTTCAGAAAAAAAAAAAAAAAAAGAATGTAGAATGGTAAATCGAGACAAATTTTTATGGGGGGGGGGGATTTTTTTTTTTCCTTCTAAATAATACGAATGACCATAGGATTAACATTATGCACTAAACAGCAGCTTGAAAACCTGCCGCTAAATAACCAAAGAACATTTAAATGGTTTAGTCAGTTTAAACTGCAATATTTTTACAAATTAGCATCATAACTATTTTTTGTTTAAAATGCCAATTTTAGTTAATATATAAACTAATGTAGCACTATACTGCCTTATAGAAACTCTGATAATACTAGCATGCCTTGTTCCTTAATTTCTCCTTATCACTAACTACTAATTAATGATTTGGTGGAGTTTGATTACACTATAGAAATGTGTATGCTCAAATAAATGCAGCCATGTTATTTTCAAATGTTTCTGACTATTATGAAGTTGTATACGCAGATGAAATATCTTTTTGCAATGAATATTCCTACTTAAATGGAGATAAAATAATTTTAAAAGATTTACAAGAAAAAAGGTTTGAAACTTTTTTTTTTTTTGAAGAATATTATATTTTGAAACTATTGCCAAATATGTACATATATTGTTAATGTGTTGTTCATTGGTCTATATTATGCCTGTTTCATGTTAATAATAGAATTTTATATAATTTGATAGTATGCATCCAATTATATATTCCATCCTATACTTCTCTATCTATGCAATGCACAAAAATTGTATTTCTAATACTTTTTTTTTTTTTTTGTTAAAATAGCCATTTGTAAATATTTCACATGTTTGAGATAATAAAGTTTTTAACAATTGTCAATTTTTCTTGAGTTTTTCTTTTTTCCCTACACAGTAAAAAATGTGTCCTATTTGCTGTCAGAAATTCTCTGTAATTTGATAAAATACACGTAATTTACGAAAAAATTACATTGTCAGAACGTATTTTCTCAAATTACAGAGAATTTCTGGCCGCAAATAGGACATATTTTTTACAGTGTATCTTTCTTCTTTTCTTTCTCTCTCTCTTTTTTTGTTGTTGTTGTTTTTAAGTATCTGGACTGTCACCAGTTACCCATAGCATAGTACTATAGTCTTTTTCCTGAAGAGAGGCACTTCAAGGCCATCCACTCTCCCCCTTTCCACTCTAGGTTGCTTGGTTACAAGGGATACAAAACTTTCCTCTTTTTTTCTGCACATCACTTCTACCTGGTATTGAAAAACCCTACCCCAAATATTTTCGCCCTAAGTGCAGTGCAATAAAAAAAGGGAGAAACTGGACAATCTCCCATTCTCCCCTCTGATAGTGGGGGAGTGTAACGACCTTCACCCGATTATTCTAAGGAAACAGAGTATAGTGCAATATTAAATTCAACCAACTGACCTTCTTAAATATTTGGTTACTTCTATGTCCATTTCAAATAAATTTTTTGTTGTAGGATAGTATATTTGTTAATTAATGTTAAAAATACAGTTATAGAATGCCAACTTAAAAAAAGTAATCTAAAAGTAAGTTAAGTTCAATAAACTTTGTGAAAATTATGGTGATAGAATAATTTTTAACTTTTAAGATCTTAAATCTGTACATCAAAAGTTTAGCAAAATTTGCAAACGATCAGTTTTTTTTCAGTTTGAAAACTTATCTCTCGATGAAATGTTTTCCTGGATCTTCATGTTTTTCAGTGAAGATTGGTTTAAGACAACTTTTAGGGGGCCGGTAACAAATTGAGCAAAATCCATAATGTTTGTGAGCAGCACCCTTTATCGTTAAGTGAACAAAATGAGCTGTAACTTTAGGATATGTTAATATAAACCCAGTTTAATTTGTGGATGAATTTCTGTGACGATAGCATATTAAATAACGGTGATATAAGCATTTATTTTAAAACTAAAAAAAAAAAAAAAACAGCATGTTTTTTATTTATAATATACAGAGTTTTTAACGAAAATTATTCCCACTTTCAGATAAGTTGGAAAAACACTTTTAAAACAATATACTGAAATCGGAGTATAAATATCTCAAATATCTCATGAAATATGAGCATTTTTATGAAAAATGTTTTCACTGCGCATGTGCGAAAGATAAAAAAAAATTATTGCATAGGTTGAAAGGTATATTGGACAACTTTTGTCAAAAGTGCATTTGAATAGAGGAAAAATTAAGCAAATTAGCTAGATTTTAGATATTTTCCAAGAGTTGTGTTAAAAGGTAAAAACTTTTAAGATTTTATTTAAAAAATTTATTATTTGAAAACTTCCTTCCAGAATTCAGCTATCATGAATTTTTAATAAAAAATAATAAAAACGGAGATGATTTATTTTAAAAATTGAAATCGGAAATAATTATTTGAACTCCGGAAATAATTTATTTAAAATCCAGAAAAATCTATTTTTTCAGTTAATATGCTCTGAAAAATTATTTAATAAACCCAAAAAATAATTAATAGATATTTCCTAAAAATCCAGAATAATTCCCAAAATATTTGGTGAATAAGCATCTGAAAAATTAGTTAAATATCTTTAAATAAACCGAAGATTTCGTTAGTAAATTAAGAGAAATAGAAAATAACGATAATTATCACCTTGTTAGTTTTGACGTCATAAACCTTTATCCTTCAATAGACATTAAAGAAGCCTGTGAAATAGTTAAAGAAACCATAGACAATAATTACACAGACCCCGAAATAACCCGAACATTAAACTCCACCACCAACTTTTTACTTAGAGAAAACTATTTCACTTTCAACAATAAAATCTATCAACAAATTAAAGGTGTGCCCATGGGGTCACCCATATCGGGCTTCATAGCGGAGTTTAAATTAAGAAAACTAGAAAACCAAATAATAGAAAATTTAAAAAACGACATTTTATACTGGTACCGCTACGTCGACGACGTCTTTGCTATAGTTAAAAAGAAAACTGATCTCAATAAAATCCTTAAAGATATCAATAACCACGACGTAAATATCCAATTCACCTGTGAAGAAGAGAGAGAATCCAAACTTAATTTCCTTGACGTCACAATAACCCGGAACGAAAATGACAAAAAGTTTAAAACCACTGTATACAGAAAACCAACTAATAGTAATGAAATCATCCATTTTAAAAGCAAAACCCCCTTTAGATATAAAACCAACGCCATTCAATCTTACATTAATCGCGCCATCCTGATTTGCAACGAACCCAAAGATCTAGAAGAAGAACTTGATTTTATTAAATACCTAACCAAAAAAGCAGGATACCCGAACAAAATCATAAATAAATTAATTAAAGACAAACTCAAAAAACTCGACCATATTCCAAATTACCAAAAACAACCAATTAAATTCACCTCATCCATCCCTTTCGATCGCGGAGCCGCCAATAAAATCAGAAATACCGCCAGTAAATACAATATAAATATCCCCATAAAACCAAACAAGAACATTTTCCAACTAATTCGTAGCGACAAAGACCCAACCCCCCCACTTGAAACCGCAGGTATATATAAAATTCCGTATACAGACATAAACAATAAACCCGGTTCCTACATCGGCGTCACAAAAAGAAAAATAAAAACCAGAGTTAAAGAACATAAAAACGACATCAAAACTGGAAAATTCAATACAGCCCTAGCCAAAACATATAAAGATAATGACATTAAAATAGAATTCGATAAAACCACTAAAATATCCGACTACAACAATTATCAATACGCCATGTACCGAGAATCAATCGAAATATCAACCAATGAAGACACATGCAACGAAAGCGGCGCAGTAGCCCCAAATAGGGCATGGAGCCACCTGTTGGAAAGTCAACAAAGAAGCATCCAGAAGTCCAAATCTCCAGCACAGTGATAACGTTCTCCGAAGAGGCCCGGGTGCCCGGCGCTGAAAGATCTCAGAACAGCCACGAAGTAAAGATAGGTTTTATTATATTTATTATGTAGTTAAATATCTTCTGGATTCCTCTATTTATTTCAAAAAAGATATCTTTGATATTTTGTATTTTCAAAAATACATCGTTTTCTCTCTCTCTGACGCTATGACGTTAGGCTCATTCCGAGAATTTTTGCTTGAGTTCGATGCCCCCCCCGGATGTACTCCTACGCATTTTCAAAAGATAGCGTCATTACAAAATTTTCAATAAAAAATAGAAAAAATAAATTATTCTTTCAATAAATCAAAAATAAATAAATTGTGAATAAAGATAATTTACTTTCGTCAACTCTAATTAACTTTTATTTATAAAATAAACTCCAATTAAAAATAATTGGAGTGAGCTATTTGAGCGCGTACTAATTCGCCGGTAAATCGGCACTCCTAGGCGGGAGATTTGGGAAGGAACGCCGAGACATTCTGACGAAAAACATCGTACTGTAAGGACGTGCGGTTCGAGGTCGGCCTGGCGGCTCTGCCGTTAGATATGGTCGTTAGGTGCGACTCGGGCCGTGACTTCCCTTCTTGCTGTTTATTAAATAATATCATTATTCTTTATTATTTACGATATTAATTTTCAGAACATTAATATATAAATTTTACAAAATCAATAAGCTGATCCATCAAGAATTGAGATTGCGTTTTGCATCGTTTGATCTGTCATCCCCAGCAACTGATCTTTAGGAGAAATAAATCTTCAATTGCAACAAGTGCTGATTATCCAGAAAAGCTCATGTTTGTTGGAGGCTTATCTTTACGATTACGCTGCAAAATCTTCATAATAACGGATCTACAATAATGTAATGAGGCTTCCATAATCGTTTATGATCATCTTGGACCCAACCGAATAAATGTCATCAAATAAGATTCAAGAGAATCAACTTCAATTTATTTCGTCAGCATTAAGAAGAAATGCCAATACAGTGTGATTTACAATCGACATCATCGACAAACATCATTCTTGGTGTATAAAGATTTATTTATACTAATATATGATCAATTTTAGCGAGGCAACGCGCCAAGTGCTCAGATATAAATTTCATACTATCGTAAATAATTGACTGTGAACATTTTTGATAACTCAGAACTGAAGAACGTTAGTTAAGTAAATAAAAGGAAAAATAAATTAAGAATAATATTAAAGTGAATTTCATTTAAGTAGTATCAATATCATACCTAAGAAATAATCTGATCAAAATAGCAAGATGTCAATTTATTATGATTCTTATTATTCTTTGATGTAAAATTGGGTGCCGGCACATTTATTTTTATAATTATGGCAATAAATAGAGTCAATTTAAGTGATTTAATGGTGTTCTTATTTGTGTATTAACATCAGTTTAATGTTCATTTATATTTCAGAGTTGAAGGTAAGCTCTTTCAATATTTGTCTTTTATATTTTTTGATGACCATGCCTTTTTTTAGATGATTAATCAGCAAGAGAGTATATTTCCTGCCGTCTGCCGATAAAACGGCACTTAGAAAAATCGCCGCATTTTTTATGTCCGCTGTTATGTAAACAACGCAATGCATGTTTATTCTTAATGAATCATTAAATCGACTTTGACCCACCTAACTCTCTCTTTCATATCATAACCACATGGCCTTGCTTCCATCATCCATTCCAACAGTTAATCAATTGAAATACTATTTACTTAATTATTATTTTTTCAAGTTGAAATTCCTTAAGGGGTTTTTCACATGCCGCGTAATTTATAGATCCAATTATTTTAACCACTTAGAAAAATTCTTTTTTGTGACAATACCCTTATAATTTCACAAATCTTAGTAAATAAAATATGTTAAGAGTTACAAGATTATAAGTGGTTGAAATAATTGGATCTTCAATTTAATTACGTGGCATGTGAAATAGCCCTTAAGAAATTTCAACTCTTGGAAAATATCTAAAATCGAGATTGTTCTTTTTCGGATGATTTGCTTAATTTTTACTCCATTCAAATGCACTTTTGACCAATATATCTAATCTAACTTTCAACCCATGCAATTTTTTTTTTTTAATCTTTCGCACATGCACAGTGAAAACATTTTTCATAAAAATGCTCATATTTCATGAGATATTTAAGATATTTGTATTCTGATTGCAGTATATTGTTTTAAAAGTGTTTTTCAAACTTATCTGAAAGTGGGAATAATTTTCGTTAAAAACTCTGTATATTTTAAATAAAAAACATGTTGATTTTTTTTTAGTTTTAAAATAAATGCTTTTATCTCCATTTTTTAATATACTATCGTCACACAAATTCATCCACAGATTAAACTGGGTCTGTATTAACATATCCTAAAGTTACAGCTAATATCGTTCACTTAACGATACAGGGTGATCACAAATATTATTGATTTTGCTCAATTTGTCACTGGCTCCCTAAATGTTGTTTTAAACCAATCTTCACTGCAAAAAACATGAGGAAGATCCAGTTCTTTAAATATCCAATGTTTGAAAACATCTCATCGAGAGATAAGTTTTTTAATTGAAAAAAACTGATCGTTTGCAAATATTGCTAAACTTTTGAGTAGGAGTGTATTATGTCATGTTTAACTACCGTAGAAACAATTATTAGTTATTGTTAATTGTATTACTCACGTTTTACTCAAATGCAGTGGGAGAAGTGTAATCTTTAATTTAACTTAAAGTACTATCAGACCAAGTGCGATATGAGAGTCATTAGCACATACTACCTCATAAACAGGTTTTTCATGAGGGAGACGGTAGAAATATCTCCGTTTGATACAATTTGCCTCACGTATATTCTTCAATCACGAACATTTGACTGTTTACATCTCACACAGTAGTTTTCAGCACAAACTCCTCCAATCAGAGAATCGCGGTTTCAGAATATCTTCTATCTTCATTCCTTTCAAACCCCCTTGAGGTGAATTATCACCAAATATTGCATCCATTGTTTACATTTGTGAGTTTTATTTATGCTTAAAAATATCCTAGATTCAGCTCAACAAAGTCTTTTGGTAGCTTTGACATGCAATATCTTGTACTTCAGAATATACATATTTCCATCTGATAGCAGCTTTAAACTTGGTAACTTTGTTTATTGATGTTTACTGTTTACCTTTCTGCACGTACACATTGTATGGCACAGCAATTGCTAGTACAAACATAAATGACGTGATTTCGAGCAGCTACTATTGGCTATTGAATATACATCCTTTACACAGTATGTAAGAACCAGGAACCAGCTGTAAAAGGAATATTTTCTTATTTCTGTTTGTGTTTTGATTAAGTTATGCTTAGTTTTATTCGCTGTCCATTCCATTTTATTTAATAATGTCAAATTTAGTTAATATCTTCAAGCGTTTTGAGAAAGTGTTTTAGGAGTCCATATAATTTAAAAAGATTATATTTTGATAAGGATACTTTGTTTATTGTTAATGTCGTCAAATATACTACAGTTGAAAAGAAAGAAGATGTTTTCCTTTACCTCCCCTTGAAGTCAGTTCTGGCAGTGTTTTCCTGGAAGTTGTTATAGGGCAAGTGTTTATTAAAATATTTGTTTGTGTTTAAATTAACGTTTGTTTGCATTCATTTATTTATTTTTAAAATAGTGATTATTAATATGTAAAAGTGTTTTTTTGAAGGATGTGGTTAGAACTTCAGTAATTTTTTTTTTTTTTTTTTTTAGAGTTATGGTTTACACAATATAAGGTGATTGGCGATAGATTGTTTTGAATGAACTTTTGTGGATTTATGGTTCATTAGTCTAGGACTAATGTCCTTGAGTAACTACTGTTGAATTGCAGTTTGTTTGTCCAGGGCTAATTTTGTTTTCAGGGTTACACAAAATTTCTTACATCTTTAAATTTTAATAGTTAGAAATTTTAGTAATGTTTTGGTCACAAAGTTGTTAATTTTTTTTTTTTTTTTTGAACCTGAAATAGTGTTAAAACACCTTCATTATTAAGTTTAATGTCAATGCTAAAGCTAATTACTTGTTGTTGTTGAAACTTTTTGTTAGGTTTTAGTACTAATAAAACTATTTGATTTTACAAACTCTGTCCTCTCCATTTAAATATACCAAATTTATTTATGCAAATTTTAGCTAATCAAATAGAGCTGCATCTAGCATGGTAGTTTTTTACTATACCTAGTATTTACTCTGCAAACACACCTTAATTATAGCTAATTTGCAATCATTATGCATTTTTTGAATGGATTAGAAGTTTTTCAATGCTTTTTTCGTAAAAAAAGAGTGATAGTACATTTTTAGACATTTGCGCACAAAAGCCTCAACAGCAGAGTTATCATCGAATTGTTTACTTCCTAGTGCTTCACTTCTTTCAGTGGTCCAAACATGTGATAGTCCAACAGTGCTAGGTTAGGTTTGTTGTAGATAGGGTGCTCCTTCTATTATAATTGTCCAATAATTCTTTCAACTTTTGTTTGACTTTGTAGTGGTTGGAGACGGGCATTGTTATGGAGCAGAATTACGTTTCTCATAGAAAATCTGAGCGGAATTTCTACCAATATGCAAGCTTTGTCTGATGCAATAGCTATATAGCAGTAGTAGGCAGCATTAACTGTACAACGTTAATGGAGAAAGTAAATTGTGCAAAACTCTTTTGAAGTTGAGAGATACTGCCGCAAGGACCTTTCCACAGCTGGAATATTGTATCAGTATACACTTGTACACTTGGGTTTTCTTTAGGCTAATCTCCTCAAATTGGGCTTCATGTCTTTGAGTGATTTCAGCTGGTTTGACACCTACATGTATAAAAAATTTTAAAATAATGCGTTGTGCAGCATTAGAGTGAACCTTTTGCTCATTCATTTTAACACCAATTGAAGTGCAGAAGCAAATGGACTTACGCAGTATAGGTTGTCATGTGATATCATCACCTATCATGCTTAGTCAACGAGCGCTCTTTCCTGATGCATTAGCATAATGGCCATATGAAAGAAAATTTCTGTACATATTTGATTCATTCTCATAATAAACTCAAAAGAAAACCTTTTTTTAAATTTCTTTTAACATGGAGTTCAAACTAAACGCAACAAAAATAAAAACAAACAATCTTTTATAACTTCACGGCATGGCTGGAACGTTTTCGTTGGGGTCCCCCAGATTTCTCAACGGCACTCCTGGTGCTGGAAGGTTCGGTACTGCATTGTTTAACACTTTCGCCGCTTCTTAAGAGCATATGGCGGATGGCGCCACTGTCTGTCCAGCCCCGTCACATCAATGCCATTGCAAAAATTTGGAAAGCTGATAATTTCGAGTGCTTCTCGATATGCGGCATATTTGTGTTTATTGTAATTGGCGAGTTCTTTTACACTATCAAAATGAATGTTAATATTTTCTTCTTTGTTAACTTTCGTAAGTGCGGTGGTGATTTTACCCATGGCGATATCATGGCTATGTTCCTTAAATCTTGTTTTTATTTTCCTTTTGGATTTGCCAATATAACACATGGGATTACCTTTATTATCAGTATACAGTATTTTATAAATGCCTGCCTATTCCAAAGGATGGACTGGGTCTTTATCATTTCTAATCATTTGAAAAATATTGGGGCTGGGTTTTATAGGAATATTTACGTTGTATTTAGCTGCAATATTTTTAATTTTTGGATAGACATCGTGTATTTTGATTATGGTTTCTGGTAGTTAGGAATTTCATCAAGACTCTTTATTCATTTTTTATATTGTTTATTATTTAAGATCTGGGTATCCTGCTTTTTTAGTGTGTTGTTCTATTATGGTTAATTCATTATGAAGGTTAAGGTTCACTGCAAACAATGAAAGCTCTATTAATATATGCTTGGATGGCTCTAATCTTATATCTAAAGGGGGCTTTGCTATGTTAATGAATGATTTTGGTACTTCTAGTTGGCTTTATATAAACTTTAGTGTTAATTTGATTCTCATAGCGCATTATTGTTATGTCAAGGTAATTAATTTGGTTATTCATTTCCTCCTCTAAAGTAAATTTAATATTTGAATCTATTACATTTAAAGTGTTTAAAATTTTGTTAGGATTTACTTTTCTATCAACAACTGCAAAAACATCGTCTACATATCTGAACCAATAAAACACTTTTATTTTTAAGTTTTTACTATATTTTCCATTTTACGTAATTTTAAATCTGCCAAAAAACCCGAAATGGGGGATCCCATAGGGACCCCTTTAAGTTGCTAATAAAACTTGTTATTAAATTTAAAATTCTCATTAAGCAGGAAATTAGTGGTGCAGTTTAATGTTCGGGCTATATCTGGGTTATTTTATTGTTTATTAATTTCAGTGTTTACCAATTCAGCAATTTCTTTAATACCTATTGAGAGGTAAAGGTTGACGACGTCAAAACTTACAAAACAATAATTATATTTAACGTTGATATCCTGAATTTTACGGATGAAATCTTCGGTCGAATTTAAACAGTGTGGTGAGGTGAAAACTTCTTACCCAAAAGAAAATATTACAATATTAAAACCCGAATAAACTACTACGTTAGAAACGCCAAAGAAAAATATTTGAGATGCATACAGCTGTTTCGGTAGCCTTAAGCGTACCGTCTTCAGTGCAAAAAGAATTCTTAATCTGGAGTATGCATCTCAAATATTTTTCTTTGGCATTACTGAAGTAGTATTATTCGAGTTTTAATATTTCAACGCTAAGTCTCCTGTTATTAATATTACAATATCTCATGTGCAACTGCAAAAATCTATGCTGGATGAAAGATGTTTGAATTCAACATGGTGGTTGAAGATCAAGCTGTTTTACAATAAGTTGCTAAAATTACAGATCATTGAAATTTGGCACCAGTGCTAATGTGGAATATTAAAATTGAATAATCAAATATAAAGTAATTTCGATTTTCTATTCAGCATGCCCTAGAACTACTTATGACCCGTGAGTCACTGAGCGACCCATTTCTCAACTTCAAATTATACGCCTGGACTCTGAAGAGAAGGTATAATTTATTTTTATATGTTTCACTTCTCCTTTGGAACTCAAATGGGCCACTCAGCGACCCACAGGTCTTAGGTTGCTGTGGTAGAATTATCTACCCTAGAGTTATTTCATGATCATCTATAATATAAGAATAGATATCAAAATTATATTTTAGATAAAAGTTCAATGCAAGGTGTTTTAAAAAATAGTGTATTTTTTACTTCTTATTTATAAAATACTTGTGCTTCTTATTTATAAAATAAGATTCTTTTAATTTCAAGAAATGATTCAAAACAAGAATATTAACAAAATTTTATTTAATATTTATTATTAACCCTATACACAATACAAAAGCACAACTAGATTCTTATTTTACTTTCTATCTGTTGTCAAGGAAATTCAGTGCAGCATTCTAGTTTGATGTGCAAGTAAAAATTCATTAGCTTTGACATTAGAATATAATGCGCTGTAATTGTTCCATTTCACTGTACATTGCAAGCTAAAGTATTTTTCTTTTCTTCTTTTTTTGGATAAAATTAATTTTAAACTGATGAGGATACACAGATGGCATATACGAGTAAAAATCTTTAAGCTCACTTCTACTTAGGGTTGGGTTAGTTGGGTTTTACGTAGGCTGACCATATGTCTTCGAATCTCGAGGACAGTCCCCAAATTTCTAGGACAAAACTCTTCATCCGCAAAAAATTACAAAACATTTGGGGACGCCAGTTATAAAGTTATTAATGTTTTATTATAGTAATTTATTATATGTATAATAAATAAGCTGAAATAAGTTCTTTTAGGTGCTTTATACATAAAAATTACTAAAATTTTGCAATTTAAGGTGATTTAATTGTTTTTTTATTTTTTTGTCCTCGAAATTCGAGGACGCTGTCATCTTTGTCCCCAAATTCAATGAAAAAAATATGATCACTCTACTTTTACGTCGCACTAGTGCTGCGCAATGGACAATTAGCGACAATCTGGAACTCACCCCTAGAGGTGGTATGGAGACATGTCATCACAATTTCACTTCAACTTAGGAAATAAGAAGTTGTTTCAGTTAAAACGTGTCTGACTTTTACATTTCACATGTGCAAGATGTAACATCATTAATAAAAACTATATATATATATATATATATATTTTTTTTTTTTACAGCATCTGTATGAATTATAAATTATGTATTATTCTATTATTCATATTCTAAATAATACTGTGCTCATCATGAATTTTTGTAAGAAGTTAATGCATTTATATCAGTTTTGATTTGATAATACAAAGCCATTTGTATTATAATAGTAAAATGTTGCACTAATACTTCGTAATTAATAGCTGAAATGTCATTTAAAATATCTAATTAAAAATTAAAAATTTTTCTTGGTAAGTGCATTTTTCTGCAGTCTTGTATCAATTATATGCTTAACTGAGTTTTATAGATAAGCTGTGAGATACTGCATACTGAAAACTACATTGGGCTTTTGGTTTCTGCAAATCGAAAGTCTAACTGTTAAGTAAAATCTCAAAGTAATATTTTCACTAGTAAAAAATCACTAGTATTTTCAAAGTAAGCACATCTATACTACATATATGTTAATAAACATATGTTACATACAGCTTACTTTTCGCAATGTATATGAACATCGCTCTATGATATACACATAAAATATGTACAGAAGTTTTTTTGTGCATCCATCTCTTTTGTGCTGTGAATGACAGTCATGAACAAACTGATCCAAATAAATTTATAAAGTCTTCCTTTACTTTATACAAAACTTCCGTTTTGACTTTGTATTCAACTGTAGTCAAATTTAGAGCACATCTCCAATCAAGTTTCTTGTTCTATCATGTTATTTATATTGCCATTTAGAATTTGTTTTGAATTTTCTGAATTCTTTGTTTTAGTCATGATTTCTCCATTGTTGTTTCTGTTGTCAATTTCTTCAGGATCGAATATCAATTCTAAATTACTGTCTTTCATTTTTTCATTGTACAACTTGCTAAATTCTATATTCTGTTCTTCTGTAAAGTAATTTTTCCAGTCTCCAATGATACCTATAAATAAAAAAGTATTCTAAAAATGGAGATATTGATTATGAAGAAGCACAGAACATTTAATTACACTAAACAGATAAAATACTGCTAAAGTTAATTACTAGGATAAAATAATGTTAACAAATTAAATAAAGTAAAAATACACATACATGCAACACACACACACACACACACACAAAATAAAAAAAGAAAGATGAAAGAAAGAAAGAAGTGATATACTCAATAAGTTTTATTTTATGTAAAATAATGAATATAAATTAATATGATGAGTTATAATAAGGGATTTATTGTATTTGATGTTTATTTAAAGATTTGTTTTAAACCGAATATTTCAAAATACAAAAAGTTTATTTCTTCGATAAATGACGATTGGATTGTTAAAAGCACGTTTTTTAGAACGCTGTAAGAACATACATATACAATGTTCTCAGAATCGACACATATGTTGCACGTTCTTTAGGACGCATTATTGAAAGTCTTCATGATAGACTGGACATTTAGATGTCTGACACGTACAATTTAAACGTTTTTAAAACGTTCTCATTGAACAACTACGTTTCGATGCTACTTGCACCGTGAAAGCTTTAATTTACGAGATTTTTTTTTTAATACTTTAATATAAAATTATATTATTAACTAACTAAATATTATAAAATTTACACGTCATCGCTCACAATTTAAGTCTGAACGCAGCAGCCTGTGGTAATTTTACAAAACAGAAAATGTATTCTCATAATCTTTCTCATTAGCAAACGTTTAATTACAAAAAATATTTTATTTGGAAAGCCATATAGAAATTTTAAAAGGCCTAGATGTAATTTATTTGCATATTTGTAATTTTTATTTATAATTTATTTATAAATTTCTTATATTGTAAAATAAAAATATAATTTTTTTCTTTCGTTCTGTATTTTTTTTAAGACCTTTTCTTATACCCGCTCTGTCTGTCACCGGCGTTTGTCCGGATGTGTCACATCTTTTTGCTTATATCTCAGCAATCAGACCACCTAAAGACTTCGGGTTTTCACTAAAATATTAGTCATGTCTGACACTACAATTTAACACAGTCAGATTTTCGAATTTTTGATTAGTTTTCTTTTAATTAATAAAAATATGAAAATAATAAGATAATAATAGCAAAAAATTAGCCATTTAAATTTTATCCATAATTTAATTGTTGCCAAAAAATTTACGAGTTCATTTTCTTTTCGACAGGAAAATAAATACATTTTTCTAAACGCGAACAGTAAAAAATTATAAAAAAAATAAATTATGCATCTCACAAAGATTGACGTCATTATCACTTTAAAATTTTTTTTACGCATTGATAAAATCATAGATATAGTAATAATATATAGATTGATCATTGGAGAGAAAAAAGTGATTCCTTTTATTTACCAAAATATGGCCGTCTTTTCCCGAGTGAATACACACGAATATTTTAGCAAATAAAATTTATGAATAATTTATTTACTAAAGGTGAATGAAAAACTCTAGATACAGTTTCAAATTCAATTTTCTTTTCTTTTCAATACCACTTAATGGCTGATTCCAAAGCTTTTGTTTCGGCATTAAAAACCTTTGTACGATAACATGGGGATGACAGATAACAGATCTATATATACTACTATATCTATGGATAAAATGCTAATATAGTTTACGATGATAATATATGTTGTACTAAAATCAGTTTTATTTATAGATCCTCTTGGGCGATTTTTTTTTAATTTTTGCGTTGAAGTACACCAAACATTTTTCGCCAAAGAGTTTAATTTAGCAACAGCAATTTTAATCTAGGTAGCGCATCAAAAATATAAAAATTATAAAATATTGTAAAAATAAAAAAATAAAAAATAACACTTATTTAAAAATATAATAAAATGTCCTTTTCTTAATACACTAAAAAGAACAAAATAACTTTTTCAGCTCAGTACCGCCGATCTGAATACTTGCATTTTACTACTATTCCAATAAAATTCCACCTCAAATGACGAAAGGGGCGGCTCAAACCATTTTATACCAAAATTTCGTGAAAAATTTTAATTATTATGCATTTATGAAAATATGAGCTAAAATTAGCCAGATTGGAAATTTTAGTATAAAAGGGTTTGAGCAGCCCTTTTCTTCGTTTGAGGTGCAATTTTATTGGAATAGTAGTAAAATGCAAGTATTCAGATCGGCGGTACTGAGCTGAAAAAGTTATTTTGTTCTTTTTAGTGCATTAAGAAAAGAGTATTTTATTTTTTTTTAAATAAATGTTATTTTTTGAAATTCCTACTTTATATCCAGTAAAAGCAATTTATTATAATTTTCAAAATTTTATATTGTGTTTGTGGACACTGAATATAAATCCCCTTTTCTATTCTTTTCTTTTTCCTTCTTTATTTTCTTTTTCTTTCTTTTTTTTTTTTTAATTCAGAGAGAACTTCTGAAATATTAGCTATTAAAAAAACAACTAATAACGCTTACAAGTAATCGTACAAATGTCATAGAAACTTGCATTTAGGCAAATTGAAAATTGTAAAAAAAAAAAAAAAAAAAAAAAAAAATAGTAAAAAAAATGTGAGGTGACATAATATATATATATATATATATACAATTTGTATTAACTTTACTGTGGAGTTATTGCTTAAAAAGTTTTTTGAAAATACCGGAAAAAAATAGACATAACGGTTCATTTCTGTTACTATTTGAGTTGGAATTTGTTTTATTCTATTTAATTTTTTCTACGCTTGAACATGTAACTGTAATTTTTAAATTTAGTGCAACTGGGATTGTAAATGAACATTATTTTAAAGCATTGTTTTCTTTGAATTTCTTCTATTTTTGTTCATAATTGGAAAAATGACATTTTACCTTTCCTCATGAATTTCGACTGTGTCATATCGAATAAGTCTGGTATGGGAAGCACTTCTCGGTTCACCATGTTGTTATTCTTCATCTGTTCAAAGGTGCAATGGTTGGATATGGCTGTAATAGCTTCTGGAGAGAGAGGTCGATTTAGGAATGTGGAAATCTTTGATACCATGCCAGGGAGATCCTAAATATATATATTAAAAAATATATTAGTCAAATAACTAATTCAATTAAAAATAAAAAATTATGGGGAAGAAAAATAATTTTATGTTCAACGTTAAAAATAATAGGTCAACGCAGTTCCTCAGTCTATATTTTGGTTCTTAAGTTTTACCATTGTGGGTGCTGACTACTGAAAGCGGGAAAGTAGCATTCTAAATTTCTAAAAATATTGGTGGCAGCTAAATTAAAGCCCTTTTTCTGGTGAAATGTAGGATTTTATTTTTAACAGTGTATGTATTAATTAATTTTTTATTATTGCTTCTTCAACTTGAAATATGTATTTGTATATGCATGAATTTCAATAATTTTGAATTTATATCGATATTTTTATTTTCCGAACATACATATGTAAGGAAATTATTGTAATCATGAAAAAATTCAACTTTGATATTTTTGTGTATCTATACGTTTTGAGGTCCCCTGAGTTCCTTTTTGCTATTTTGACAGTGGTGTATGTATGTTTGTATGTTTGTGAGGGAACATGGTAATGTCTGAACAGGGGACAGTCCCCGCTTATCGCTCTTGGAGCGATGTTGAGCGCTTCAGTGTCTCGGGCAACAAGTGTCCGAGACAGAGGGAACTGCTCCGAACGTTTATTGAGAATTCAACAAGCGTTTACAAAATTCGCCAGGCACTGAGCCTCAGCCGACAGAGGGCGATAATTTACTTATAGCAGGTGTGCCGGGATTAAACCCCACGCGACAGAGGGCACAAGGAGGAAAAAATAGCTTTGTTAAGACTTTGCAATGAGAATTTTAGCTTGGAATGAGAAGCTTGGAGGTTAATCTGTTAAATTAGTAATATCTTCTAAAAGTGCGTAGATTTTATTTAGTTTTTGGATTAGGGAGGGTCTGGTGATGATATTATCTAACCAGTTTACTGGTCTTGGGGATGGGTTTCGTAGGTGAAAACTGGAGGTAAGGGGACAGTTGAAGTAGTAATGGGAAGCAGTGCCTTCCTCACCACAAGGGCACAGGGGTGAGCGTCGTCGGTGGAACCTATAAAGGTATGCTTGAAATGGACCGTGACCCGTGAGAAAGGCCGTGATAGGGGGAGTAAGGGTCCAAGTGTTTGAAGTGGGCTTTGGGATCAGGTTATAAGTATATCTGCCTTTGATGGAGTTATCCCATAAGGATTGCCAATTTTGTTTTAATTTTTCCTCGAGTCTAAATTTTACATAGGAAGGGGGGCGGGTAATTGAAAATCAATCGTTGCATGTTCTGTGGCAGTTTTTGCTAAATGATCTGCCATTTCGTTCCCGACGACACCCCTGTGGGTAGAAACGTGTGCCAGGGAGATGATGGACATGGTAATGTCTAAACGCTTTGTTCAAATGAGATGAAAGCTGGTACTATGTTACAGGCCCCCACACAGGGCCGGCTCGACCATATAGGCAAACTAGGCGATGGCCTAGGGCGCTCAAATCTAGAGGGCGGCACAATCCAGACAACAAGATATATTTTATTTATTATTATCTAACGGCACTTTAGAATAGATAAAATGTAGTCTTGGAAACGCAGCACTCATGTTGTGTGAAAATTTTAAACACTTACAATCTTTGTCTAGAAAGGACTAAAAGGTACAAGTCTGCTGCTATGACTTGGAAACATTTACTAAGTTTTTCTTGGCGTGTTTTCAATTGGACGTGTAAAAATAAGTAAATGGATAATCCTCGAATTGACTTTTCAGGGCATCAAAGTCAATCTAATTTATCTAATGAGAAGCGCTAGAGAAAGAGTCACAAACAACTGGCTTGATTTTACCATAATAACGATCTATTTATTTCAAAAACTTACAACGTCGAATTCAGTTTTGAAAACAGTCCGTCATTAAATCTGTCCATCTAATTGTTAACAGCTTTACACTATATCTAAAAGTCACCGAGTCATTATTTAATGGGGCTGTACGTTATTGCTATTGGGACTATAAAGTTTTGACTTTCCATTCAAGGGTTTAAATTGTACATCATGTTTTTTTATAATTTTGAACTGACATAAAAAGAAAAAATAATAATAAGATTTGAAGGAAGCTAGCTCTAACTAAAAAGAAGTTTTAGCTCTTTAGACTAGGTGACTTTGTAGGGGCTATGCGTGGGGACTTTTTGGAATCTTATTGATTATCTTTGATTCTGTTATAGTTTCTTTTTCTAGTTTCTCAACTTAGTAATAAAATGTGAAATTTCGTTTTCAGTACAGTTAATACTTGAGACTAACTGTTAACAGAAAAAAAAATTTAGAGTACAATTTTGTAAGAGAAAATTGGAGAAAAAATATCATTAGCAAAGCAAATTAGGCTCATTTGAAAAGTTATTTTCGTCCGAATCCTAAAGAAACACTATCAAGATAATAATTTGAAAAAACAAAAGATTTTTCTACCTGAATCTGAATAAGCAAAAATCTTGCTTCATCTTCCAAAATAATTAGTAAATAAACAACAGTTTGATATGAAAGAAATAAAGATTGAGGCTTTGATAAACAGAACATGGAAAATGCTTCCGGTTTCACTTTGAGTTTATGTATCCTTGCAATGTGAGAAAATTCTATGGGTAATCTGCAGCGAATAGACGACATGACTCTCTGACGTCATTCAAAGTCCTGACGATTTTCTTTTATTTAACCTAAGACTCCTATAATAGGAGCTGACTCACAGCTGATCATTGTTGCCCAGCGGAAATATAGCTTGGCGACGTTTAGTTGCAGACAGGGCCGTGCTTAGGGGGGGGGGCGACCGGGGCGGTCGCCCAGGGCGGCTAAAAGCTAGGGGCGGCTAAAAATGACAAAATTTCAGCTAAAAATTAGGTTTACTAAAATTGTTAGATTTTTTTAAAAACAGGATTGGATTGGATTTGGGAATAAGGCCGATTGACTGCTGTAGGTCCTAGACCTGAGGGGGAGTGCCCTCCGTGGGGGTCTTCTAAGGGGTCCTAGCCCGTATTTATGCAAGTTTCGGAGAAAACCATGGAAAACTCCGATCGGCTAGGCCGACAAGCGCGACTTGAGATTGAACCCGGCACCTCATGTCTACCAGCTTTGAGCGCATACCACTCGGCCGCTGGAGGCTTATTTTTAAAACAGAGAAAAAAAAACTTTAACTTTTCATCTGTGGCAACCCGGCAGTTTTTAGCTTTAAAGGATAGTTTTCAGAAGCAGAAGGAGGGAAATAGTTTTAGTGCCTAGTATGGCAGCTAAAATCTTTTGCCTAGTAGGGCGGCTAAAATCTTTCGCCCAGGGCGGCTAAAGGTGTAGGCACGGCCCTGGTTGCAGACGTATTACTCGGCATATTTGTTGCCTAAAATGACAAGTTTGCCTAAATAGAAGCGTGAATTATTGTTTGTACTTGATAAGTTTGGCGGTAATATTTGGTGACATTTTCTTATAACCCTTGTAAAAAGTAGCCATCACTGTTGCAGTTAAATTAGTTAATTTTAAATATTTATACACGCTGAAAAGTAGTGTAGGTTGTAAAATACAACATTTAGATAATCAAACAGCAATAAAAACAAATAACTGATACAAAAAATACAAGAAAACATATTATAATCACACTTCATATTTGTGACTGAAAGCTAAGCGTACAATTTTCTTTTGGACAATTAATAGCCCATTTCTTTCGCCTTTCTTCATCTGTTGGAAATTTAAATGTTCTAAAAGCAGTTCTGGTATGATTTAAGCAATTTTCGGCTGTAAAACCTCCATTTTATGTGATTTGATAACACTTGAAATTCGGACCGCGTGGGCAACAATCGCTGAGTGGGAAACAAAATGCCTGATGAGCTAGCCTGTATTGGAGGAGCTCTAATTTAACCTGTAGGAGTATTCTTTTAACCCACAAACAGTGGAATGTAGCCTATCATAGCACAGCTTTTTCCCACAAACATTGAAAGCTGCGCCTCATTCTAGTTGTCCATTCTTGACGAACACAAGCCAGATCATGTATAAAAAATGTTAATTTCCTATTAGAAAATAAGTGAAGAAAGTTTTCGTCAGTACATAACAAAAGACGACGCGCCAGTGGTGAAAATGTGACCCAAACTCCACTACTAATGCACTACTAAAAACAAATTTTTTTTCTTGGAAACTGTAAAATTGATTTCGAGTTTGATAAACAGGAGGCATTTTCAGAAGAAATTAATATTGCGGTATCATTCCCATCGGAGTCAGAGCCAGCCCGATTACGAAAAATGAAAAAGAAGTTTAATTATGCAGTCAGCTGATAGATCAACAAGTGAGGCTAAACGTCATTTTAAGATTAATTTTTATATTTCTTTTCTTGATACAGCAAGAAATTCGAATGATGAGAAGTTCAAACAGACCAAAACGATAAATCGTGTTTTCTGATGTCTTTCTAACGATTGTGAGTCGTAAAAAGAAACTTTCAAAGTGATTTTGAAATTATGTAGAAGATTAGGAGATTATCTGACTCAAGGAGACTCTAAGGATGTTGATGAAAGTGTACATGTTGATGATAGTGTACACTACAGGAAGTTTTGAATAATTTTTGTGAAAACGAACTAGTACATTGCATATTGAATTTAGTAACAGCAATAAAATTGTTGATGACACTTCCTGTCTCTGTGGCCAGTGGAGAACTCAGCTTCACATAATTGAAATTAATAAAAACTTACTAGCGTTCTATATTGACGTGAGAACGATTTGTAGGACTATCACCATTATCAACAGCTCAAGATGAAGCTAAAACAATTCATTTGAAGGATATTGTTTCTACTACCGCTAAAAGTAGCGCCGAAAAAACAATAATATGCAATATGTAATAAAAATAATTAGTTGATTATTTATTACAGTATTTGTATGTGTATAATTGTCTGCATGCCTTCCTTTTTTAAAAAATTTGTTTTAATGGGGCGCCACGAAAATGTTTCGCCTAGGGCGCCAAATTTGCTCGAGCCGGCACCCCACAGAACGAATTCTATTGATTTTAGTGAATCTAGCGTACATAGTTTTTTACAGGGACTTAAAGAAAAATTCTTTATCATTATGGCCTATGTGTTGCAATTATGTAAAGTGTGATAGCGTCTAAACGCTTTATTCGAATGAATTGAAAATATATACACATGTTATACGGTACCGTCACTCGATTCGTATAGATTTTGGTGAATCTAACACATATAAATTTTTACAGGGGGGTTAAGAGTAAGTATTTTAACCACCAGATAGCGCCACACCTCAGAAAACTGTGAGTAATTTGTTTTTGTTTTCTCCTTCTCAGCTATGTTGTGATGTAGCGATGAACGAGTTAGCAGCGAAAGGCTACTCGCATGCTTCAATTTGCAGTAAAGTAGTGTTCAAGGATTCATTAGTGTAATTGATTAGTGACTATTGATTCATTAGTGAAATACAGTCCACAGATATTACTTAATTAAAGTGACAGAAACAGCGCATAGTGGTCTTCAACATAATTAGTGCTTAACTATTGGTCCATCGAGCCGGATAACTTTCGTTTTTGCCGCATGCTCTCGCTTTCTTCCCGTCGCTTTCATTCAAGGCCGGAATAGCCGGTAAGTGACTTAAAAAAAAAATATTCTATTAAATTTCATCGTGAAAATAATATTTTTGAATTTTAATGTGAAAATGTTTATTTAAAGAGTTAAAATGTTATTATAGTTAAAATGTTACTGTAAGAATGCATTCTTAAAAAATAATAGTAAAATAAAATTAATAATGTCAACACAAAATGCTATAATAACGCGTAAAAGAGTCCTTAAAGGACAAATTACGAAATTTAAAGAAAAATGTAATGTTGAAATGTCGAGTTATGACATTCATGAATTACAATTACTAAAAGACAAGTGTGAAAAATTCTGTGCTGAACTAAGTGAAACTTTTAATCAACTATATGAGGTGTCAGATGAAAAATAACTAGACGAGCTAATCGATGAGCAAGATGATGTTCAAAATAGTCTTGATGAATTACTTTTATTGCTAAATATAGGAATTTCAAAAACAAAAGTAAACAATACTGAAGTTTCGATTTAAAAATCGGAACAAAAGATCCAGAGCGTACTCTTATCAAAACTTTTGCTTCCAACCATTAGTGGTAATATAACAGAGTGGTTAACTTTTTATGACTTGTTTACTGCCAGTGTTCATAATAATATTAATTTATGAAATGCACAGAAACTGCAATATTTAAAATTATCGTTAAAAGGCGATGCATTCAAAGTCATTCAATCAATTTCAATTTCAGATGCAAAATACGAAATTGCTTTAAATTTACTTAAAGACAAGTATTCTAAAAGAAAAAGAACACTTATTTGCACAAATGAGGAGATTAATATCGCTTTAAAGCATTCAAATTCAATCATTAACAGCAATTTTACACTTAGTTGATATTGTAAATGGAATTATTCTCAGAACAAAATGCGAATTCACTTGAATCATCAGATAATCTCGAGACATTTACATGCTTTATTCGCGATTTTTTTTTTCTGGTTTCCATATTAGACTAGTTGGTTAGGTTCGGTTCCCACTGAAACACAGGGCCGCGGTAGCCCAGTCGGTAGAGTGCCGAGTTCATAATTGGAAGATTGCGGGTTCGATACTCAAGCCAGCCAAACATCGTCGCGTACACTAATGGTCGCTGGTGCGCGCAAAATCCGTCGCGGCCGCAATGTCCTCCATGTTCCCATTCAAGTTATATTTCTGGGGGGTCACCAAAGCAGGGAACCATCCCTTCCGTGTAGGATCAAAATTGTGATGGCTTGTCTCCGGGCGTCCTTAGGGATGCGTCCCAGACCGTCTTCAATTATCCATTGCTCAGTACTAGTGCGACCCTAAAAACCATTCAACCCATTGAAACATTGATATTGAAATAGCATAAGTGCAGTCAGTATTTAGAGGGTTGGGGATGAGTGGATTTTATGTCGCATTAGTGTTGCACTATGAGCAATTGTCGACGGTCTGAAACTCACTCCTAAGGACATTTAGTCACTTAATGTCCAGAGACATTTATTGACCTCCCAGGGATTTAATTTGGATGGGGGAGGGACATGAAGGACATTTTTATTTAGATGGTTATATCTCTCATGAATGTTTTACTCAGGGTCCGAGAAATTGTCATGACCGTGTTCTCGTTAATTAGTTATGCTCGATCAAGTTATCAATTTCGCGTGAAAAACGTCGTAGTGCAAAATGGGGAGCCAATCCTTCCGCATAAGATGACGGTTTGTCTCTTAGTGACTCTCAAATCGTCGCCAACAGCCAATTAGGTACCTTTAGTGCGATATAAAATCCACTCAAACTTCAACCGTAAATCTGGTCCCCAACGAGGATTTATGTAGAGTTAAACTGCTAACACGGTCTGTCCGCAAGAAACAGAGACGCTTGGTCACCTTAATTTTAAAGCAAAAGTTCAAAGGGGTCCACTACTTGGTATTAGTGTGTCCACTACTGGCTCATTTTAAGCTCTTCTTTTGTTTTCTTACATTTATAAATGCTACAAGTAGCAATTTTCGTGATACAGTCATGTAAAGAAAGAATAAAGGTGTTAAACATTGATTATTTTTTGAGTCTCTAAAATTTAGAAAATTGCACAAAAAATAGCCAGAAAATGTCCTTAAAGTGTCCACTACTGGTGCTCTTACCTTATATAAACTAGCGGGAAAAAAAAAGTTTCCATGTGACCTATATATAGGAGTGCAAATGCGCATTATTTAAACATGTTTGCATGAATTATGGAATAATACTCGCCAGTTTAAGATCTTCATATGAAATGAATAGCATCCTGTCGGGATGTTCTTGGCAGAACTTCCAGTAAGGCAGAACATGATCGAACCAAGAACCATAGACAACTGAAAGAAGAAATTGCATATAGAATTGGATGTACAAGGAAGTGAATATTTTTGAGGAAGGAGAGATGTGGAAATTTATCCATGTGAATCAGAGGCATACATCATACTTACGGTAACCTTTCATGAAGAGGTAAAGAAACTCATCCCACGATCCTTTGAAGTTGCCCAGAAATGTACTCATACGATGATGATGATAATAAGACACAGCGTTATCTTTTGGATTACGCACCACATAGATGATCTGAAAGAAGAAAAAAATTATATATATATTTGACTTAATTATTATTAAATGCTAAATTTACTTATTTTTATCACACTAATTCTAGTTACATTTTGGTAAAAATTACTCTTTGAATTAATTATCCTGTTTTTTCATTTTACAATTTTCACAAGAGTATTTATTTTCAATTTCACAGGCTGAGCAATTAAATTTTCTATGTATTTTGCTGGTAAGAATTCTGTTATTTATTTATTTACTTATTACTTTTTAGAATTTTAATTTATTGTTAAAAAAAAAAAAAAAAAAAAAAAAAAAAAAATCTGGTATCTTCTGGCTAATAAAAAAAACTTTCTTTTGCATTTTCCTATCCGCGATTGTAATGAAATGCTCACCCTCTGGTGGGCTAAGGTGAAATTATCACACCACTGCAAATCATCATATTATGCAATCGATTTTCCGTGATGAAATGGCGGAGAAAGAACAATAATAAAACACGTGGCTATTATATTTACTACCAACTGCAGTTCAGAGAGCGCCATCTATCGATCATTACGAACGCGGATAGAAATTCACGCAGGAGAAATTATTAATTAAAATTATTTTCCACTATCATGAATGCAGACGACATTCAATACAGATAAGTATAACACTACATGTCGAAAGAAACTCAATTTTACTTTATAGACGACATCTTATTTTTTTTTTTTTCTAAATTAATTTTGTAAAAATAAAAAAATAATCGTTAATATTATTTCAAATTAAAGATACTAGCAGGCTTTGCCCGCTTCGCTGGCCACTAAATTTAAAGGAAACTCGTTTCTATATAGCTTTATAAAAATAAAATAAAATAAATTACTGAAATTGTTCAAAAGCTCGCTCCAGGTCCCTGCTGCATTCAGCAGCGATTTGGTCATCAACTGCAACTCGGGCGCTTTTCCCTATTACCTGCGACAATAGTTTACCAATGAGCTTCCATTTAGGTGCTTATTATATAACAGTTTCGAAATAGATAGTATCGAAAAAATTGGAGTTTCCCTTTTATATTTGAATCCCAGTTACATGTGAACAACACTATACGTGTTGTTCACATGTAACTCGGACTGGACTCAAACGTAACTGGGTTTAGACAACATAATATTTGCTTTTACGTTATTTCATATGTTTTTTTTTGTTTATCCAATCAACCATTAAATGACAGCAATTTCACGCCAAATATTACAATATGCTGTGACCGGCTACGTCTGTCGCATGAGACAATTAATTTTTTGTGTTTATATATAATTCATGGGTTGTAAACCTGATAGTACAGCCTTAATATAGTTCTCTTTGGCGGCTTTTGAATTTTTGTCACCATTTTAGACTTAATCCATTGTAAAAATAAGACTTAATCCCTTGTAACAATATGCTATGAGCGCTATTTCTGCCGTATTTTAGACAACTAATCTTTTTATGGTTATATATATTTCCCATTAAACATATTTTTTTTTATTTATTTAAATATTAATTTGAATTTTTCAAATATTTCTGTTCGACAGCGTGAGAGTGCAGTAACACACAGAGGTTCATTTGTTTGTATGATAAATTAGCATAGTGATTATTATATAAAAAAATAAATAAATAGGTAAACATTATCGTGTTACACAACTTTATTATGTCGTTCCATTGGCGGCTTTTGAATTTTTGTCGCCATATTAGCGATGGATTTT
Source organism: Salticus scenicus (assembly GCA_963930645.1). NCBI lineage: Eukaryota > Metazoa > Arthropoda > Arachnida > Araneae > Salticidae > Salticus > Salticus scenicus. Next base: position 43,909,431 of record OZ005650.1, read on the forward strand.
TTTTTTTTTTTTTTTTGTATGAAAAGGGGAAGACTATTTTGCTAATAATTTTATCAGACTCTTTTTTGTTTATACATAATCCTTTATATTCTGCTTATATTTTTAATGCTTTTTAGGTTTAAAATAGTGCTTGTTGAAATAAATTTCCTATCTTTAAAACTGCATTTGTTCTGTAAATTTTGTGTAAAAATAAATCATTTATATTTTTATATATTTGATGCGCTACTTAGATTAAAATGGCTGTTGCTATATTAAACTTCTTGTCGAAAAACATTCGGTGTTTTGGTGCACAACACCAAAATTTAAAAAATCGCCCAGCAGGATCTGTTAATGAAGCTGATAAAATAAAAATATGGTTCATAGAGTTTAAATAATCTATTTAAAATTTTTTTTAAAACCCAAGTTATTAATCTATCGTATCACATACATAGATATAGTAATAATATATAGATTGATCATTGGGGACAAAAAAGTGATTCCTTTTCACTCGGGAAAAGACGGCGATTTTACCAAAATATGGCAGTCTTTCCCCGGGTGAATACACACGGGAATACACACGAATGTTTTAGCAAATAAAATTCATGAATAATTTATTTTCTAAAGGTGAATGAAAAGCCCCAGATATAGTTTCAAATTCATTCATTTTTTTTTTTTTTTTTTTTCCTTCAATACCACTTAATGGCTGATTCCAAAGCTTTATTTTCGGCATCAAAAATCTTTGCACGATAATATGGGGATGATAGATCTATATATATTATTATATATATGATCACATAAATCTTTTCGAAAATAGAATAAAACTTAATTTGAAAAAAAAAATAATAATAACTTTTGTTTATTAACCAAAATAATTGATGAAATTTGAAATGCAAGTTGGTCTTGTGGGGTACAGGCTGTATATTATATTTTTGTGTTCGTGAGAGAAAATTTAAAAGAATTTGAAAACTGCAATTTTTATTCCCTTTTAAAAATCATGTGACTTAATGTGAAGCAGATTTTTCATTTTTTTTCTCCTAACGGTTTCCATACAATCTTCTGCTGTTGCCACCTAAAATTCATACTTTAGTTAATTTTAAAAAATCTAATTGTCCGATTGATAAGCTGTTTAATGCGTCGGATTAAAAAAAAATTTCCCTTTCATTTGCTATCTTATTTGTAACGATGCGACTGATATTTCTTTTTCTAATCTTTCTGATTTATTTTCCTCATTTTAAATAAGTGTACGTTTATTATTATTATTATTATTATTATTATTATTTTGTCGAAAAAAATGGCAACAATTAAATTATGGATAAAATTTTAAAATTTTAATGTCTTATTTATCAGAAATTAGAAGGTTTTTATTTTCACATTTTAATTAATTAAGAAAAAACTAATCATCCGATTGATAAGCTGTTTAATGCATCGGATTTACAAAAATTTTCCCTTTCATTTGGTGTCTTATTTGTAACAATGCGACTGATATTTCTAATTTATTTTCTAATCTTTCTGATTTATTTTCCTCATTTTAAATAAGTGTACGTTTTTTATTTTTATTATTATTATTATTATTATTTTGTCGAAAAAAATGGCAACAATTAAATTATGGATAAAATTTTAAAATTTTAATGTCTTATTTATCAGAAATTAGAAGGTTTTTATTTTCACATTTTAATTAATTAAGAAAAAACTAATCATCCGATTGATAAGCTGTTTAATGCATCGGATTTACAAAAATTTTCCCTTTCATTTGGTGTCTTATTTGTAACGATGCGAGTGATATTTCTAATTTATTTTCTAATCTTTCTGATTTATTTTCCTCATTTTAAATAAATGTATGTTTTTTTTAATTATTATTATTATTTTGTCGAAAAAAAAAATTGGCAACAATTAAATTATGGATAAAATGTTAAAATTTAAATGGCTTTTTTTTTAATCAGAAATTAGAAGGTTATGATTTTCACATTTTAATTAATTAAGAAAAAACTAATCAAAAATTCGAAAATCTGACTTCGATGTGCACAATGACCCTTCGGGATGTACCTTTGTGTTAAATCTCGTGACTGTCCGAGCTACCGTTTTTGAGATCAGGGAAATATACATACAAATATTGCTCACTTAATAGTATAAGATATAGTTAAACCATTCATTTTTAAAGATATGCACGAGTTCTTTTGAAAAACACTCAAACTGAAAATTTACACAACCTAGGAGAAGTACTTTTCCTCCCAGGGGGAGAGGGGTGGATGCTTCTACATATACAAAAGATTCTTTTCTGGTTGACTATTATATATATAATCTATGCATGTCCTACTCATTCTACGCACGGGAAATGCGAATAAAAATGGAGGTGGAACTCAGATTAAGATGATTAGACTACACACAAATAAATGTAAAAATTAAAGAATATATGTATATATATATATTGTGTGTGTGTGTGTGAATTATAATAAAGAATGTGTATTAATAAATTTTAATTCATTATTTGTGTTTATCAGCATAGAAACCTGCAAATATTAGAGAATTATTTTTTCTAATATAGCTTGAATTGAAAGTCACCTGCACAAGTTACTTAAAAATTGAAATTTAAAATTTGAATCAACTGCAAAACAAAAACGAAGTTGTACTAAAATCAATGAGTTTAATTAAACCGTCAACGAAAAGTAAAAGAAATCTGAAAATGAATCAAGTATTATATGAACATAAGGTGTTAAAAAAAAAAAAAAAAAAAAAAAAAGTTTAAAAAATTGAATTGTACTCTTATTAAAAAAAGTTCATTAAAAAAAAAAAAAAAAAAAAAAAAAAAATCAAGAACGAAAAATCCTGTGGGAGTTCCCAACTTTACGTACTCGTTTCTTCGTTTCATTTTCAATGTACTTAGCTTACGTGACCACGTAACGGACAGATAGATCGACAGAAAGACAGACACATAGTATGATTGAATTCATAATCTCTCTTAAACATCGTTGGAAAGTGTTAAAAACGTTTAACACAAACATAAATGTAATTTCCAATTGTATTCTTTAATGTATCTAAATTATTTTGGTGTAGCTCTGTAAATCTTATCGCTAAATATACCATATTCTGCAGAAAACATTTTAGCACATGAATAATAAATGTTAATTTCATTATGAATTGTGCAGTACAAAATTATTTAAATATTATTCTAAAAAATGCCTCTCATAAAACGTAATGCATTGGCATTCTTTTGTGTGTCTTTGTACACAAACCAGTTGTGTTACTTATAGCATTTTAAATAGGGAACATACTATAGTAAACTTGAATAACATATATCATTTTGAAGAAATTCTGAAATTTTTTACGGATGCTAGAAGCGGACAGAGAGATAGACAGACGGATAGAAATACGGACAAAGAGAGTAATTTAAATCATAATCATTCTTAAACACTGTTAGAAAATTATTAAAAAACGCTTAATAAAAACAAAAGTGTTATCGCAGCAATTTCCAATTATAGCTCTTAATATATCTGAATATTTTTGTGTGGCTCTGTAAATCTTAACGCTAATCATACTACATTTTGTAGAAAACATTTTTCTGTGTATATGAATAATAAATGTCAGTTTTATTACGATTTGTATTAAAATATGGTTTATAGAAATAGCGCTCATAGAACGTAATAAAGATATCTTTTTATTGTTCCATTTTGTGCATTATAATGACAAAAGGTTTATTGCTCATGCGCAAAAGTTTTATGCCCATATATCTAAATTAAATTAAAATTTCGAAATAGTCGGTGGATATAATTTTAAGTTGGATGCAGGCGTAAACCCCTGACAAAAGTCGTTCATTTCCGTTCTGCCGTTTTCAAGCGATTTCCGGATAAAAAAAAAAAATAATAAAATAAAATAAAATAAATAAAAATAAAAAGCAGCTATGCATACTTTCCTTCTTTCTCATACGCATATCAGAAATTGTTCTGAAGACATGTTCGCCCCCCCCCCTTTTTTTTTTATGTCTGAAATGCAAATTCTTTTCCATTCTTCGCGTTTTACTGAGAAAAGCCTTATTGCGCATGCATTTTTTACCCATATCTTTAAATCTAATTAAAATTTTGGCATGTTCGATAGATATAATTTTAAGTTGGATACAGGTCTAAACGTCTCCCAGATGTCATTGAATTCCGTTCAGCCGTTTTCACGTGATACCCGGACAAAAAAAACTATTACAGATATACAGACACAACGACACACAAAATATTCTGAAGAAATTTTCGGTTCTTCTTCTATCTGAAATGGGAAGATATCGCAAAATTTGTGGATCCTGATAAATTTTCAGACAAAAATATGATTATATATATGTATGCGTATATGGGAATAGTGGGGATATATGGAATAGTCAGGTAAAATGTAATGCCGTTATATCTCACCTGTATGGAACTGAAACCTATCGGAAGTACGTCAAACGTCTTCACGGAGTCTCAAATGTGAACGGTAGTTCACCTTGTGTCAGTGAGAAGAGCAGTTTTTATATCATACAACTTCTTTAGCTTAAGATTAAGACTTTTTTAGAGGTTCAGTATTACGAATTCTGTAATCTATTTACGAAGCAGTTAAATGAGTGAAAATAAAATGTCGTTTACGGTAGGGAAGTTGAGTTATTTAGTATTCTGATTTATATGAACTTATTTTTACCAACAGGTGGTCGAGGTTGACTCATTCTGCAAGATGGCAATTCGGGTAATATGGATAAAAAATACTATTACATATTTGCAATTTTTTGTAAAACTTGAATGATGATAATTTTTTCAATACTTTTTATTTTCAATAATAATTTCAAAATAAATTTTCATATTGCAATTATTCACGATTTTCTGTAAAAATATTACCCTATTCCATATTATAGTTTAAGGAAAGGGGTATTCCATATTACCCCCCCTCCCGACCCCCCCCCCCCCCCCCCGAAAAAAAAAATTCCCCGTAATTAAAAATTTTGCATGTAAACTGTATTATTATTATTATTATTATTATTATTATTATTATTGTAACAGGAAACCATCAAAACACATTAATAATACTTGAAAGTTTGCTATAGTCGAATTGACAATGATCCAAAATACTTCAGTTTATTATGGTGAGTTCAAATAGAAATGATAGTCAATATCCACCTACTTTCTCTTATATACAAATTTCATGATTGGTTATATTTAAATAATTCTCTTTAGGCACATTTATACCAAATTTTGTCCTATACTCCCAAATTAAAAAATATGAAAAACTGTATGACAGCGTCACTTGTTAGGCGATTTGCACAAAAAGTTGATAGGCATGCATTAATAAATGTCAAGGTGCAGCTAATATAAATTTGTATGAAATTCTGCGCATTAATTTTTTAGCTAGAGCTCTCACCCACATAGCAACTTTAGTTTGTAGCAAAACTGCAGCAGTCTTGCTTTGTAAGTCAACAATTTTGCAGCAAATTCAGCGTGGCGAACTTGCAAGTTCATAACAAGACTGAAGCAAGATAACGCAAACTCCGAAGTCACCATACGCAAAATTTGCAGCAAACTTGTCGTGCAAGTTGCACTCTTACTGTATTAAATTTGTAGCAAATTCATTGCAAACTAGTAGAAAAGTTAGCATTGTCGTATCAATATTACTGCAAATACGTTGGACAAGCAAGCTCGCCATGTCACTCCAACTGTTGACTATTTACAAATACGCAAAGAAATATGTAAACACAGCACAAATCTCACAGAAACCTTGTCAATACAAGCCACGCGAACAACGCTACGCTTCTTCCATCAATACACAGCATGAGGTAGACAACGTTGCGGAATTGCTTCTTTTCCAAACACTGTGCCTGAATTTCAAATACTTACATATCAATTTTAGTTTGCAGCATAAACGGTGTGAAAGAAAAAAAATATATATTCTAATTAAAACGAAAGATGGATATATGTTCTGTTTACTTTGCGGCAATTTCACAGCAAATTTGTCGCGTCAAATTTGTCGTTGCAAGATGGTAACAAGAAAAATCAAACTTGCTGCAAATACGCTTGCTATCTGGGCACAAACATTTTGTCACACACAGACGGACAAAAGTTTTCAAAAAAGGTCTAACCATGTCCCGGACATCTCAAAACATGTAATTCCATAGAAAACTAAAAATAAATGAATATAGAAGAATGAAAAATATTTGTTGATTTCCTTTTACTACCGATGTATATAATGTGTATATGTTTATAATCTTTATGTATTCTATATTTTTACTTTCTCTTACCCATAGGGTCGAGAAAGTATTGTTTTAAGGTCAAATTTTCGAACGTGAGTTTTTGTTATATTTACATGTTCTGAGGTCCCCTGAACACGAAAATCATGTTTTTAGCGAATGGTCTGTGTGTGTGTCTGTTATCAGCATATCTCAAGAACAAATGGAAGCAGAAATTCCAAACTCGGTATTCTAAATGTGTATCATATAGGGATGCTACACTAAGCTTTTCGTTGAGATGAAGCAAATGGTTCGTGTACAGGGACACTCAAAAGTATTATAAATACATTACGTCTATGGGGGAAGTAGCAGGTAAGTAGAGTTTAACATCTATAGACTGCACTAAACCAAATGAAACGAATATATATTTTTTGTAATAGAGATAGTTAACTGGGAAAATTTTTTTGTGTATGTAGGAGCCTCGCATCCCCCCCCCCCCTGGATAGGAAGTCCCCCCTCGAGGGGAGTAAATTTTCATGATGGGTATCTTTCAAAAGAGCTCGCCAATACCTTTAAAACAAATGATTGAACCATCGATCTGCGATAATTTAAAATAAAGTTATCTTTTTTTTTTTTTTTTTAATGTAATAGTGAGAATATAGTTATACCACTTCTCTAATATGAAAATTGTCTGCATTATCATAAAATTTTTTTAAAATAGTAATTTTAATAAATTATTTTTTAAAAACAGAGTTATTTTATAATAACCGAATTCAATTCTATATAAATGTAGGTGCTTTAATGAAACGGGGGGTTGAGGGGGGCGGCAGCCCCACTCACAAAGAGCTAATTATCATATAAAACTCTTCCTCTCACACAGAGCTAATTATCATATAAAACTCTTCCGATGCCTAATTTGAATTGTTTAACATAGGTTTACATAACAGTACTCGTTATCTTACCTCTTAATCTGCAACCTGTATTTATAGTACTAAATTTCAAGGTAAGAGAAAGTCGTGTGAGTGACACACCAGATTATTTATTATAAAAAATGCTTTTTTTTTAGAGGATTTTCCGCTCTCTGTAACAAAAAATAAAAATAAAATCATTGAATACTTCACGATACATTATAAGATTCATTAAAACGATTGGTAGATATTTTTTGCTTAGAAAAAAAAGAAAAGAAAAAGGAGAAAAAAAAGGAATCTCTACCTTAATAGTCTGTTGCTAATCTTAAATAGTAGTTGCTAAGCAACTTACTTACTACAAATAGTAAATTGTAATTTAAGGCCCGATCGAAGTGTTTATAATTCTCCATTCTTCAACTGGTTATATTTTTAATCCTATTTTATGATTTTCAAATTGGACAGTTTTTGATAATCCAACAAATTTCAGACACGTTAATATATTAACATAAACACATGTTTTGCCATAACGACAGATTAGTCTTTTCGTCAACAGAGATTTCTGAAACAAATCGTAAATAATATTTACGTTGACAGTTATAAATTTTATAAATTAACTACTCGTAGTTTAGAAACAGAATAAGAAAATATATATACTTGATTTCGTTTAGATGTTCAATTCAGAATTTATAATAATAATGATAATAATAATAAAATGCCTAACTACTGTTACACTTTAAGAAAAAAAGTAAAGTAAAGAAAAAGAAAAGAAACTAGTAAGTTGTGGCCATCACAAAACTTTCTTCTATGTTTTCCTATACAGATTCACACAATGCAAATTATTTATTAAAATTATTTTTGATGGTGAATGTAGACGATTTTCACCTCGAAGAAAGTATAGCATAAAGCGTCAAAAGAAAGTCAATTTTATACCTTATAAACGACATCTTAGAAAATATAATTTTTCCAGGATTCTTTATATTTAAAAAAATCTATAATTTTATTACAAATTATCACAGATTTATGCTTCAACAAAAATTACTTTCTTCTATATTCAATAGAAGAAAGCATTGGATTCGTAAAAATTTTCGATCTCGGGTTTTTGATTGATTTACGCGTTTTGAGAGTGTAGAACACGATTTGACCATTTTTAGAAAATGTCTGTCTGTGTATATGAGACAAAATTTCGTGGCAACTGTATCTCAGGCACTACTGCACAGAATTTCATACATATTGGTATGTAGTTACACATTGACATAAATTAGTGGCTATGAACGTTTGGTAAAAATTGTTCGACAGCTTGCGTTGCCATCCCGCTTTTTCTAAAATTTTAACATGGTGGTATAGGACAAAATTTTGTATAAATGTCCATAAAGAGAATTATTTTTAAAAATCGTTATGAAATTTAAAAGAATTATTTGTAATAGAGAGAGTCAACTGGGGAATTTTTTTTTTTTTTTTTTTTTTTTTTTTGTATGTAGGAGCCTCGCCTTCCCCCCTGGAAGGGAATAAATTTTCATGAAGGATATCTTTCAAAAGAGCTCGCTAATACCTTTAAAACGAATGGTTGAATCATCGATCTGTGATAATTTAAAATAGAGTTATCGATTTTTTTCATTTTTAACAAACAAATAAATAAATATATAAATAAATAAATAAAAAAATGTAGTATTGAGAATAAAATTGACTTTTTTTTTTTTTTTGATATTTAGTGTTATACTACTTCTCTAATATGGAAATCGTCTGCATTATCATGGAAGACAATTTTTTTAAATAATAATGTTAATAAATTATTTTTAATGAGTGAATTTGTTTAGGGAAATATAGAAGAAAGTCATGTGGTGGCCACAACATACTAGTTTTCAAGGGTATTGATGACTTCGTTTGAAAATTGCTCAATTACTCATGTTAAAAATTTAGACCCCCAGAGGTGTACTATTCCCCAGGAAGGGGAGGAGGATGTTCCTACATATACAAAATTTTAATTCCGATTTGGTTATTACTATTATAAATAATTCGTTTTACTTTTATAATGATTCGTAAAATAAATGATTTTCCTTGTGCGCATTTATACGAAATGTCGTCCTATGCTGCCATATTTATAAATTATAAACAAAATTTGATAGCTGCATCACTTATCGGGTGATTTTCACCAAAGGTTGTTTCCCACTAATTTATGTCAAGGGAACTACATATAAATTTGTATGAAACTATGTGTATTAATTCTTGGGCTAGAGTTTCAATAAAATGTTTATCATACGCAGACAGAGAAACACATACAGTAGAACCTCGCTTATCCGACGCAATTGGGATCGAACCTACATCGGATAATCGAAATTTCCGGAAAATAGAGAATTTTTCAATAATCATCAAGTTTAATACGTAACATCATCATCGAAATGCTATCATGATTATTTAAACTTCTAAATAAATATCTAAAATCAAATAATACATGATTTTTTTTTTTTTTTTTAAACAAAAATCTTACAATGATTTAAACGGAAGCTTCATCTGGCGTTAATTTCAAAGGAATTCTAAGAAAGGAGAATCAAAATATTTATCTGTACTGGTAGTTCAGAAAGAACGCTTACATACATAAGAATTGTGAAATTATAAATTGAAACATTTACATAAATTTATAAAATATTAAAAAAAAAAAAAATTAAAAGATTAATTTTGGTTAATAAAGAGTTTTGAATAAATGACGCTAAGAGAGAGAGAGAGAGAGAGAGAGAGAGAAAAGAAGAAAAGTTAGGAAATCGACGTCGGTTAACAGAGAGTTCCGGTTAAACGAAGGTCAGATAATCGAAGTTCCACTGTATTTCCTAAAAATAGTCAAACCGTGCTTTGGATTTATCAAAACGTATAAATTCATCGAAAATTTTTACGAATCGAATACTTTCTGTATTGAATATAGAAGAAATTAACTACAAATAAAAGGTAACTTTATTTTTTTTAACTATACAGTAGATCGCGTATTTAATAAAAAGCTCGGGACACCGAAAGGGGCTCTTTAAATACGATCGCTCGTTGAAGTAGAGTTCAAGTTTAGTACAAAAATTTTATTTCGTAAAAAAAAAGCTTATGTGGATTTCTCCTTGATAATCTTTAATGAGAGATAAAACAATATTTATTTAAAATTGTTTGCTTGAATTTACAAAGTTTTGTTTCATTCAATTTTCGTCGTAAAACACTTTATGCTTTAGTATTATGTAAGATTAAAAGGAGACTTCGCACTTGTTAGATATAAATATATAGAAAAGTTATCTGATAAGAGTTTTTCTAAAACCATTTTCAAATGTTTTAAAAGTAAGTTTATATAACGTCACTTGTTATCTTACCCCTTTATATAGAGGAAGCCGGGGTAATAAGAGACAAAAGGGGTAATAAGAGACAAAAAATATTAATAAAATCTATACTATTAATCTAAATAACTTGAAATAAATATCTCGTATTAATTTCATTAAATGGACTCCTCCTGATTTTTTTAGGTGATTTTTGAACTTAAATTTTTTTGTTAATTTTGTTTTTTAAATTTTCATTAAATCCTTGTCTCTAATAACCCCACGTGGGGTAATAAGAGACCAGGCTTGTAACTGTCCATATATAACAATGTAAAATCATGTGGGATGATAAAAGACATCTGGAAACAATTCTGAATCAGCCAATAGTTTTTAATTTTTATTATTTACATCCATCCAAAAAATATGTTTTCTCGAAAATTAACTGCCATAAATGTGTTTGTGAAATTCATTTATTTTAATATTAGGTCCTAAATAATATAATATTGTACTTAATGATAGTTCTACATAATCAACATAACCTAGAGATTAACCAAAAACATCAATATACTTTTTAAAATGGGCAGAAAATATTTTACCCATTTTCTAAAGTGTAGGCAAAAAAGACGTATCTTTGATGTGTATACAAGCGAACAAAATGTTATAAAGATTTTTCTAGTAATTATAAATGAACTTATTTATTATGTAATGAAGTATTAATGACTAAATACTAACTTATACACATTCTAAACATAAATTTACATAATCATAACAACTAAATATGGTCTAGCCAAATCAGTAAAACTGCTTTTTGATTTAAAGTGAAAAAAAAAAAGTTATCTTGGTAAACTTAGACTAGGCCTAACACTTGGTAAACTCTTCGTAAACTAGTCAGGCACAATTAACAGAAACTACAATGGAGGGTGGGGGGGGGCACAGTAATTAACAGTGGGGGTAATAAGAGACTCATGTCTCTTATTACCCCCACACTAATAATAATTACTCTGTTAATTATTATCAGTCACTGTTAATTACTGTACACTCTCATGTCTCTTATTACCCCCACAAAAAATAAAAATGGGGTAATAAGAAACATGCCTAGAACATGTAAATAAAGAATGCTTTCTAGGTTTTAAAAAATTGTACGTCAAAGTCATAGTCTTGGTCAAAAGGTTACACATTAATAAATCCCAAACATCTTACCTACAAAAAAAAAAAAAAAAAGAAAAAAAAGAAAGAAAAATTTAAAAAAAAGTCACGAACTTTCAGGGTAAGTTCAAAGTGAAGGTTCTTTTTCGTCGTATAAAAAGAATTCAAAATGTGTTATAAACTTCTCAATAAGTGTATTGTAGTAAAGAATACACATGATACTTAATATTACACATTTTTAAAGTTGTCTAAGTATATTTTTTGGTGGGATTTTTGACTGCGTCTCTTATAACCCCTGTCTCTTATTACCCCGGCTTCCCCTACTGTCTTTATAGTATTCAGATGCAGGGTAAGAGAAAGTCGTGTGAGTTACTCACCAGATTATTATTATTATTATTATTATTTTGTGCTGTACTAATTGTAAGCCCATAACAGCATTATGAATTATGCCCTTTCCCTTTCCTTTGTATATTAGTTAAATTATCAATGCCCATTTGTATGACACTTTTAGATTTTATATATATATTTTTCTTCTTCTTAAATTTTTAAATTAAAATGTGCATAAATTCAATTATTTGGATTTTTTTCGTTATCTTCCTGATCATCCTAGCTTATCTACTGTAGAATGTAATTTCAAAGTTTTTTTTGGGTAAGAATATCAATTATTTAAAAAATACAAGCTCATCGATGATGTTATCGTACTTACTTTGCACTTTCCTTGCCGCAACTGCTTCGGTATGAGTGGAAGAGGTAAATGAGTGGCCATAAGTCTCGGAGATCGCAGTTTCCTTAAGTGCCTGAGATGGCCCAAAGGACGTCCGACTTCGAGATGCTCGACCCGGTAGTTTAATAATTTGTTTCGGACTGCATCTGGATTGCCATCGTGATACACCAAAGATAGGATTTCTTCTGTCCACGTGGTTCCTGCATATTAAGAAAATAGATAACTATAATTAGCTTTGTTTTATTTTATACGAGTTGGACTATCGGGCACTGAACGTGCTACCTTTGGTGTAAAGAAAGTATGTTAAAAAAATAATAATTTACATTACTCACAAAAACATTGAACTACATGTATGTTTAAAATAAAATGTCTGAGTGTGCACATATGGAGTGACTCATATTTTAGTTCACAAATAATGTAATTAAACAGTAATATTTATATTATTTGGAAAATATAAATAGCTAAAAATTAATAAAAGTAAATAACTAATAGGTACTTTTAAGTAAAAGTAAGTATAATAAGCAAATATAAAAGTATTTTAAAACTTCATAATAATTGAAGGAATCAGTAAATTTTGATGGAATTAATAACATAAATCGTAAAAGCAGTGGCGGACCTGCAACTCTCGACACCTGGTGTGAAAGAGGAGGTCCCCTAATTGGGACCCCGTAATTGGATGCTCCCCCCTATCAGGTGGCCCTCGTCTATTTTTCTTCACAAACTGTTATCCGTAAAGGCATTGAAGTACGATTGAATAAGAAGCCCAACTCAACGTGGGAAGGGGAGAGGGCCATTGACCCCACTTGTCCTGCCTTAATCAGGCCTTGCATAAACGGGCTCTTTTGGTTTTGGCGTTTTGAGGTTGTCACTCTGCTGTCACTTTTTGTACATTGCGGTTTCTTAAGACGGAACCTATGGGTTAAATTGGAATTGCAGCGAATGTTTGAGGTCAAAATAATTACACGCCAACTTACGATATACATACATACTTAACCCTTATCGCTCGTATGTCCCTTCTGAGGGGACATTAAAAAATCGAGCCACGCCTTAAGGTGTTGCTCTGCAAATGAAATGTTATTTTTCTAAAACGTGTAACTATAGTCTACCTTTCGGCTACCGGAAAATTTTAACAGAAAGATTTATTTTATTTAATGATGAAGTAAAATAAAACAAATTATTACAATTTTTCGGTAGCCAAAAGGTAGTAAGTTGGAAACTATACCTGTGACGTTTTAAAGGAACGCCAAAAGGCGTGTCTTACTGTTCAAAATAGGAAAATATGCCGAGCGCAAAGGATTAAAACTTAATTTTTTTCGGAGTCTCTCCCCCTTTCTTTATAAGTAGATGCCTACAACCCCGCCTCTTGGTACGCTACTGCAAAAAGTTGAAGTATTGATATATTTTAAAGGAGTTAACCCTTTCAGTCGCAGTGTTCCCGCTGATGGAACACCTAATTTTAATTCTCAAGTGCAAAAACTCATCCCGGAATTTTTTTAGCAAACATTTATATTTATAACATAGCAGAAAAGGCCCTTTTTTTAACCTGAAAATTTAAAATTTCTTTTATTTTAATTTTGTTCGTAAATTTCGGTGGGAGTGTAATTTAAATGGTCCGAATTACCCTGCGCCACAAAGGGTTAATAAGTACTTTAAGAAAATGTAAGAATATGTAAATAGTTTTAAAAATGTGAAAGTTGAAGGAATAGGTATGTATTACTGCGGTTTGCGAAAACATTATTCTCACAGAAGAGGAGGGGATGGTTTAAAAAAATTTTTTTTTTTAAATCAAAAATTTGTCAATGGTGAACGATGGACGCAAGCAGTCATATAAAATATGCAAATCAGAGTCTTATAAAAGGAAGAATGGATTAAGAAATCATTTTCACTTATTTTTACATATGAACTCTGGAATTACCTAGTATTTCAGCTAGCCATACTATATAATAATATATAATTTTAATATTAATGTCACCAATAATAAATACAAAAAAGTGTATGTGTGTGTGTGTGTGTGGGGGGGGAGAATGAATAACGTTAAAATCGGTAACATTAAAAAAAGTTCACTCAGTATATTTCAATGAATAAAAAAAAAAAAAAAATTAAAAAAAAAATTGTTAATTCATTCGCAATTTTCCTTTAAAAATTATAATTTTTTTTTTCCTTCTAAGTATTGAGATTCAGAATTTATCGTAGAAATAGTGTCACCTTGTAAAGGAGGTCAAATCCCTTTGATAAATATCTACTTCATATCATCATCATCATCTTATATACGTAATTCTTAGCGAAATGTGGAAGAAAAATGAATTTCTTACTATTCTTTCGAAAATTAATCGCTAACTTTCATTTATATAAATTTTCCTGCGTGTTCAATTTCGCTTTTATTTCCTCCCCTTACGATCTGATGTCAGATTAGGTCTTTGTCGAACACGCGTCTCGATATTGCACGATATCTTGCGTGAGAATCTTAAGTCCTCTATTTCATTCAAACATTTTTTTTATCTTGCTCTTGTACCCCTTTTAAAAATTGATAACTACATTCCAAGGTTAAAAAGAAAATCATCAATTAGACCTATGGGTTAAGTTTATTTATGTAGGTTCTTCCTGGATTAAAACAATTTATAATAACTGCCAACAATCAGTTTATAACCTATTCCAGTAACAAAATATATTGCATTGTACAATCGGTAACAAAAGTGTCAGAACACTAGAAAAAATTCCTATGTAAAAGAAGTACACTTCGTTTTGTTAAATAAATTCTTGTCGAATCGTCTTCTTAGTCAGTCTAAGAACGGGATTCGATAAGGATTTATTTAACAGAACCGTATGAAGTGTACTTTTTTTTTTTTCATAGGAATTTTTGCTAGTGTTCGGACACTTTTGTTACCGACTGTACATGAATATACATGGTGTGTCTAAAAATAATGAAACTTTCCGTAAAATTCGTTTATTTAAAGATAATTTTACACGACGCTTAATAGTCTTCAAAATAGCCTTCTTCTGCATTAATACGACTCTGCCACCCATGGATGCCTGCTTGGGGGTTTTCAACTGACGCCGAGCTTTTCGTTTCTCAGAACGAGCTTTACGTTTCTCTGCAAATTCTTCAGACTGTCACAAAGATTAAAAACAACCCCGAAACAACTTCTTAACCTAGATTTTTACCGAAGGAATAAAAAAAAAGTCCGGCAGTAACGAGTCGGGATTATACGGTGGTTGGAACAGCGTTGCGACGCTGTGTTTTGCTAGGAACTAAGTCAATAGCTTGCCACAAAATTTACACATTTGAAGTTCCTCCGTGACGATTTGATCCTCAATCAACTGGATATCATGGGGCGGGTTGCAGGAAAATTAGCCAATAGGGGATTGAGAAGCTTTGTGTTATGGAAATTGTAGGTGAAAATTAAGGGAATGTGCATTTTATATAATATTAGGTCGTTGCAAAAGTTCGTGCGGACGCCGATCATTTTATTGCCTCCAAAGACGAGAGCTTCTATCGCAGTGGTATACATTTGTTACCCGAAAAATGGACAAAGGTTGTAGAAAGTAATGGAGAGTATTTTGATTAAAAATTGACATTTGATTTGATGTATTTTTATGAAATGAAGCAATAAAAAACCGCACGAATTTATGCAAAGACCTAATATTTAACTATCAGGCAGAGGGGGTATCGCGAAATCGCAATATTGATATTTTAAAGATTTTTATAAATATGGAAAGCGTTAAGAAAGTTCAATTTTTATTTTCGTGTTTTTAATGCTAATGACATTTCACTTTATAGTACCTTTTTAACGTCAAGTCACGGTTTTATATATTAGAATTTATAATATTAAACTATCTTAATAAAATAATAACTTACCAGATTTCGGATAGGTTATGATGAATACGTCATCGTCTCTGATTTCAAAATCTTCAATTCCCCTGAGAACATCTTGATGGACGAGGTATCCCTGGAGGAGTATTCCACCGAACCATTGGGCACGAGGAATGGACCGCACGTATGCCACCCTTGCGGCATCATCGTTTAAGTCTGGAATATCGTTACGTACTTGTTTGTTTTTGTTGTTTTTCTGACGCCAACCTGTGACCAGTGAACCCAGTGGGCTTTTATAGAGGAACTTCAAGGACAACATGGCACAAGATTCAGATGACTATTACCTAAATAAAATTATTATTATTATTATTATCATCATCATCATTATCATCATCATTACGACTTTGAGGAAGTGAACAAATGAATATTCAGAGAAGAAGAAGGCAGTATTCTTGTTTAGAATTGTGCTCGTTCACATCTATTTCGTAACAGAAATGTGAAAAGGCCAAAGCTATCAAAATATAAATAAGCACATTTCTTTTTCTGCAAGTATTCAGTAATAGGGATTATTTAACTAATAAATAGCATTCATATTTGATATGAAAGTTTTTTTTTTTTTGCGTTGAGTTAAGTGGATTTTACATCACACTAGTGCTACCACTTGGAGGAATGACATAAAAGGAATCGCGATATAGCGTATCAGCATTAGGAGTAAATGAAGTTAACAGTTGTCTAATCAAGATGGCTTCTGCCATAGCAGCGCTATTGCAGGATCCATATTGGGTCTACGAAAACATTAGCTAGTGCTGTGTTAATGGTTTGTGGAATTATAATTTTGGTTTCATGTTTTTTCTAGACCTGTAAATTCCTCTTATATCATTTCACCAAGTGCTACGCTAAAGTGCAATTGGCGATGGTCTGGATAAATGTCCTAATAATTTTGATCTGCCACGGAGGAGATGGTTCCCCTGCTTCGGTGGTTCCCAGAGATATTATTTTGGATGAGAAAATAGAAGACCTTGCGGCCATGATAGATTTTACTAGCACCAGTAAGGTTTTTCGAAAATCATACGCAAGTTGAAAATCACGAACATTGACACATATATATTTTAAACTAACATGGATAAATAAAATATTTTTCAAACATACATTCCTCTCCGACACTTTTGTTTTTAATTAATGGTGTTTCTTCTTTGATGTAAATTTCTCAAATAATTTCCCTGGTTACGACTGAGGGCCCGGTAGCCTGGTTGGTAAAGCGTCGTGCTCGTAGTCAGAAGATTGCGTATTCAATATTCGAGTCAGAGAAAGACCGTTCTATACATTAATGATGGCCGGTGCAGTAAAATTTGTCGTGGATGCAATGTCCTCCATGTTCTATTAAACTACTTTTGAGGTTATAGAAATCGGGGGAGCTATTTTTTTCGAGGAAGATACGAAAGATCAAAATTGTGATGACATGTCCCTGGACCATCTTTAGAGGTGAATCCTAGACTGTCCCAATTGTCCGTTGTGTAACTCTAGTACAATGTAAAGTACAGTCAAACTTCAACCCTGCGACAACAAATCTCTTTCTGCTTCTCCAATTGTTCACTTCGTCTGTGAAATAATATTTTTACAAATAGCAAATCATTATCATCACAATAATAATAAAAATGGATTTATTTTATAAATATATTATAAAACATTTTGAAAACCTTTAATAATGATCAGAAGAAGTTTTTTCCTGCTTGTCTAACTGGCTGTTTATAATTTTTAAGCAATCTTCAAAATGTCTAGAAATTATCATGCCATAGTTACAGTCAGCAGCAAAATTATTCGAGTGCTAGCAATAATTCCTATGTAAAAAAAGTACACTTAATACTGTTCTGTTGAATAAATCCTTGTCGAATCTTGTTCTTAGTCAGTCCAAGAACATGATTCGACAACGATTTATTTAACAAAACAGCATTAAGTGTACTTTTTACTTTCTCTTACCCATACGGTCGAGAAAGTATTGTTTTAGGGTCAAATTTTCGAACATGAGTTTTTGTTATATTTACATTTTCTGAGGTCCCCTGAATACGAAAATCATGTTTTTAAAGAATGGTCTGTGTGTCTGTGTGTCTGTTATCAGCAGATCTCAAGAACAAATAGTAGCAGAAATTCCAAACTCGCTATTCTAAATGTGTATCATATAGGGATGCTACAGTAAGATTTTCGTTGAGATGAAGCCAATGGTTCGTGTACAGGGACACTCAAAAGTATTCAAATACATTACGTCTATGGGGGAAATTGTAGGTAAGTAGAGTTTAACATCTATAGACTGCACTAAACCAAATGAAACGAATATATATTTTTTGTAACAGAGATAGTCAACTGGGAAAAAAATGTTGTATATGTAGGATCCCCGCCTCCCCCACTCGGGGGGAAGTCCCCCTCGAGGGGAGTAAATTTTCATGATGGGTATCTTTCAAAAGAGCTCGCCAATACCTTTAAAACGAATGGTTGAACCATCGATCTGCGATAATTTAAAATTAAGTAATCGATTTTTTTTTCATTTTTAACCAATTTTTTTTTTTTTTTTTTAATGTAATATTGAGAATAAATTCAACTTTTTTTTTTTTTTTTTTTTTTTTGATATTTCGTGTTATACTACTTCTCTAATATGAAAATCATCTGCATTATCATAAAAGATAATTTTTTAAAATAATAATTTTAATAAATTATTTTTTAAAAACAGAATTATTGTTTAATAACCGAATTAAATTTTATATAAATGTAGGTGCATTAATGAAACGGGGAGTTGAGGGGGGCGGTAGCCCCTTCACACAGACCTAATTATCATATAACACTCTTCTGAAGCCTAATTTGAATTGTTTAACACAGGTTTACATAACAATACTCGTTATCTTACCTCTTAATCTGCAACCTGTATTTACCGTATTAAATTTCAGGGTAAGAGAAAGTCGTGTGAGTGACACACCAGATTTATATAGGAATTATTGGCTAGTGCTCGGATACTTTTGCTGCCGACTGTATATAAAGCGGAATACAAACAGTGAAAATATTCACTATATGGTAAAAATATTTGTATTTTATATACTAAAGGATGTAAAAACAATAAACAAAAAAGTGTACTGAACATGAAACCAAGTTATAATCCTTAAGCTAATTTATGCTCTAATTTAAACAGTATCGCAGACAGGTCAAAATTTTGATTTATTCCGGAGCATTTTAAATACCCGCCTTTTTTCACTCCACTCCATTTATTGTAGTGAAATTTTCTCAAATATGTAATTGCGATTAAATAAAAAAATATCCTTCGAGAAAAGTGGCGTGAAAGAAAAGACGGGTACAACAATGCTCTGGATAAAGTAAAATGTTGGCATGTCTAGTACTGTACTGTACCAGATAAAAAATAAAACAAAAACAACATAAATCTTTATTTATCATGTTATTTATTTATTAATTTTTTCTTAAAAAAAAAAGCAAAGCAATAATTATTTTACTTTCTCTTACCCATAAGGTAGAGAAAGTATTTTTTTTGGGTCAAATTTTCGAAAGTGAGTTTATGTTATATTTACACGTTTTGAGGTCACCTGAATTAAAAAATCATGTTTTTAGCGGTTGGTCTGTGTGTGAGTCTGTATGTCTGTCTGTTATCAGCATATCTCAAAAACAAATTATAACAGAAAGTTCAAACTTGGTATTCTAAATGTGTATCATATAGGTATGCTACACTAAACTTTTCGTTGAGATCAAGCAAATGGTTCGTGTACAGGGACACCCAAGGGAATTCAAATACATTACGTCTATGGGGGAAATTGCAGGTAAGTAAAGCTTAACATCTATAGACTGCACTAAACCAAATGAAACGGATATATATTTTTTATATGCGTAAAAACATGTTTCATGTAGCATATGGTATAGAAATCATTCACTGTTTATTTACAGGGCTACATAAAAGAACTAGATTATAATGCGGCAATACTTGAAAAATGACGAAGTGTACTTTAGGTTGTGCCATGTGTTATTAATATACGATTATATTTATGTGCACCATGTGATGCGTACATAACTTTCAGAAGATATACAGGGCTGCCAATATTTAAGCCATAACATTATTTTTTATTTGTAACTGGAAGTGCTTTATTATAATGTTTTACCAAGTCCAGGAAAGCTGTTCAGGAGTTGAAATTAATTCCTCATAGCCATATGATAAATAATGTATTTTTTTACGATAAATATTCATCACTGGTTTTTTTGTATACTTACACGTTTTGAGGCTTCCTGAATACCGAAGTCAAGTTTTATAGTTTGATATTTATCTGTGTCTGTTAGAGTAAATTAAAAACAAATAAGTTCAGGCGATCCAAATGATGTATTTTCAAATTAATACGCTTGTTACGAGAAAAGTTTGTTCAAGATTGATATGTTTCAAGGAATGATGCGTGTGAAAGTTGCCTGAATAATTTTTAAAGAACTTTTGAACTTAATAACAGATTTGAATTCTATATAAATGTAGATACAATAATGCAACGGGGGGTGAGGGGGGGGGGGCAGTAACCCCCCTCACATGCAATTCTTTGTCAAATAAAGCTGTTCCGAAGTCTAATTTGAATTGTTTTAACTTACGTTAACATAACAGCTCTCGTTATCTTAAGCATTAATATCCAATTTGTACTTATAGTATTAAATTTAGTGTAAGAGAAAGTCGTGTGAGTGACACACCAGATTATTTATTTTTTTTGCAGTGCGCATAGTCCACTCGTAAATAATTGGGAGTTTACTGTTTTATTAATGTTCTTTCACCTTTTCCCCATATTTATAAGTGAAATGTATGCATTCGTCAAAATTTCGAAAATTTCCTAATTGGAGAATTAGGAAATTGGAGAATAGGAAAAATTTTCCTAATTGGATAATTAATACAAGATTTTTTTTTTCTTTAAACAGAAAAAAGTATTATAAAAAAGATAGCCGATTGTTAGCGTATTTCATATTTTTTAACCAGTTTAACAATGAAGTGTAAATTTTAGCATTTTGCCCTAATATGGCGTGTTAAAAGTAATAATTTTCTTTTAATTTTTCTAATACTCAAATAGGAGTACTTCTCTGGGTAAAGCGTAAATATATAGCTTTCGAACCATTGTTTATGTTTAATAGGCCATTTTCATGCAAAAAAAAAAAAAAAAAAAAAAAAAAATAATAATAATAATAATTATGCAGACACGATAAATAAGCCCTATTCTGAATAGTGGCGAGTCAGTTTTTCCCCCATTTAAATAATATAGTCAAAATCATTAAAAAAATTTGACAACAACATCCTTTATATTTTTATGCAATTCTAAATATGCGAACGGTGTTCCGTGCATTATGATTATATAATATACGGCAAAGCTTGGTTATATATATAAATATATATAATTTTTTTTTTTCACTATAACAAAATGTAAAAGTTTCGCTATAATATTATTATGTCAGAAAATGCTTTTGACTAATACATGTTGCGTGTTTTTTCCCCTCCTTTAGTAATAAAAAAAAAATATCTATCGAATAGAGAAGGTTCTATTTAAAATTCCGAATAAAAAATATTACACGGAAATCGAAAATTCAATAACTACTGTAGATTCAACCAGAAATATTTATTTGTAATATATATATATATTTGAAGAATTCTGGTAGCATATTAATATGCATTAAAAAAAGTTTTGTTTGACATGATTCGATTTCTCTGCTTTAAATTAAAACACATTCTTTCAATTATTTTACATTCACGGTAACCAATGGATAAACAGCAGTGAAACAGCCACGTGTCTGACAATCAAAGTGTATAGGTAAAGTCGTTATCGACAATTTTGGTAAGTTCATAAATTATGAATGCTTCCCAATCTTCAAATATGGTTCGATATATCTGATTTATCGATTCCTATACTGCCCTCTTTTCAAGAGAAGTTTTATTTTTGTTTCCTCGAGGAGAAGATTTATCCCTAACTAGCTCTATAAAAAGAGGAAGTTCATTAACATTGCATAGATATGTTCTCAAAATATTATTCTCACATATACTTTTATATGTTTATTTTTTTACTAAATTGAAAATCGAAGAGAAATGCAGTAAAAACACTGTTCATATGTCTTGCAAGGAACTGATATAAAATTACGTATAAATAATAAGACTTTTTGCACCCAGGCAAGAAAAATTGGCACAAGTCAAAAAATGGCACATTTGAGTATATGTCTTTGAAAATTGCGTATGAAATGCTCCAACGTGCGTGAAAATTGTCACATTCTCTCTCTCGCAACTCTTTTACCTGAGAGCAATGGCTTCACAGTTAAAAATTTCAACAGAAAACTCTGTGTAATGTATTCTCTTAAGTCTTACGTAAAATTACAGAGAAAAATAAACGGAGATGTTAAAATATTTCTCTTATATATTCACTTTAATAACTAATATTAATTTAATTAATTATTGCTGAGAATATTACCTTTAAATATGACGGATGTGGCAACTATTCTAACACTGAACTATAAATGTTTGAACCTTGTTTAAGTGTGGGAGACAATTGCCAACACTGTTTTTAATTTACTAATTTAACTAACTAATTTAATTCAAATTTTTTACATTATCATTTCTACAATACATTTACATTATCGTTATCATTTTTACATTACCATTTTATAGGCTTTTCCAGAGAAGTCCTGCTAATATCGATGAATTAAAACAGATCATAAGTGAAGAAATTTCGTCAATAACACCAACAATGCTGCGAAGTATGTCAAAAACCTGGTTTGACGTGTTCATTTTTCCATTCAAAATAGTGGCGAACATTTTCAACATTTTCTGTGAGGAATGATAATGTAAAAAAAATTGAATTAAATTACGTTTTTCAAAAATAAAATTATTACAGGATTAAAAAAATTGAGCGTCTCCATTTCTGTTTTACCTCACAAATAAAGTTGTAACAGTCCAACAGTGTTAGAAATTGTCTCACAAGCTTAAACAAGGTTCAAAGCTACAGGTCTGCACGGGCTGGGCTTTCGGCCCGAGCCCGAGCCCGAGCCCAAGCCCGTCCCGGACTCGGGCTTAAAAGTTTTTTGTAGGCACGGGCCGGGCCGGACTCGGGCTCAATATTTTTGTGTGTACTCGGGCCGGTCATAGAGGAAATTTTAAGCCCTAGCCCGGCCCGGCCGAATTTTTTTCTAGATTCCTCGTTAATCAACGAAAAAGGAAAATGATAAAATACTTTTTCAGTCATTTATTTTGCATAATTTTACAGTACAGTATGTCACATAAAATTTTATTTTGTTAAAAGATGTCTGTAACTTCAATTTAATTGTCTATCAGGTTTTCTGTTCGCGATCTGATTTTCCGCAAATATTTTAAACATGTCTCGAAATTAATATATTTTATTTAAAGTAATATTAGATGGTTTACAATTCAAAATAATACGCATAATACTACCAGTTTGCGTACATGTAACAAAGAAAAGAAATTAGATACGTTACTGTATATAAGGCTTTGTTTTCTATGGTCTGTAGTGTTTAGATGAAGGCTATAAAAATTCTTCCGCTGTAACTTTTCCTCTAAGGCTTCTTTTTCTTTTCTCCGGAACACTGGATGAAAGTAGCATCATTTTTAGCACGTGCAAAAGCATCTTTTCTATTGAATATGGTTGGATTAGCATTAAAGTTTTGTTTACCGGATCACATGAAAGATTTGGATACATTACGGTATATAACAGGAAGTGGTTGAAAGTGTATTTTTAGTACTATTAATCATTTTAAATATCTTCCTATATTGTTTGAGGAATGCTAATATTTTCGATTTGACTTTATGTCTGTCTTTGTGCCTTTTATACGTCTGTAATAATGAAATACTGTTTATATATATATATGTAAACATTCAGCAGTTTTGTTAAAGAACATTCTATTGCTTAGCTATATAAAACCTCTACAAAACTCATACTAAAAATCTTTTTCGTAGAAAGGCAATTTTTTTTTTTTTTTTTTTTTTTTTTTTTTGTAATTTTACATATTTTTGAATCGGGCCGGGCCGGGTCGAGCCTGATTTTATCGCTCTTTGTCCGGGCCGGGCCGTACACTAGTAAAAAAGAAACGGGCCTGGCCTGGGCTGAATTTTTCGATTTCATACCGGGCCGCGGGTAAGCAAACCTTTCCAACGGGCCGGACGCGGGCCTGAAAATTTCGGACCGTGCAGACCTCTAGTTCAAACAGTCATACTTTAATGTTAGAATAGTTGCCACATCCGTCAGATTTAAGGGTTATAAGAAAAACCCACGGGTACTCTTTTAATCTGATCACCCTGTATTGTATATATATATATATATATATATATATATATATATATATATATACAGAGAGAGAGAAAGAGAGAGTTAAAAAAAAAAATTAGACGTAATTTTATTTAGAATCCGAATCCTATTTTTAACTGCTCTTTAACGACTTAATACCTTTAGCTATCTGTAATAGAATATTTATTATTATGCAAAGCTCAAGGTGGTCTAATGCAAAGGTGGCAACACTTTTTACGGTCTGAAAGAAATCAGATTCTGGTCCAATGATATTTTGAAGAAAATCACAATAAAGAAAAAAAAGTTATACACATTTATAATTAATTAATAATTATTTTTAAAAAATGTTCCTTAAACTAGAAATTTTTAAATGATTATGCCTCAAAACGTGTAAATTTAGCAAAAATTCCATTTTGAAAATTTGAAACTAAAATCAATACTTTCTCTATCTTATATGTGTAAAAGAAAGAAAAAAAATTATTATTATTTGTGTCATAGTTTAAAGTTATTGAAATTAAAAATATCAATGATATATAAAGGATGATGAGACCCTGGGATATTATTCATATAACATGGGTGGGGAAATAAAAGACAAAGAAAAGGAATTTTTCATATCTTTCAATAAGAAAAAAAAAAAAAAAAAAGTAAGGTGTTAAAAAATTCATGAAAAGAGACCGCTTGAATTTTTAATGATTTTATGTTCATATTCTAAAAGTAAAATATTACATCTAGATATTCATCTGCAGTGAGAAATTATCGTCAGAATCTCTCTCTCTCTCTTTTTTATATAATCCAGCCCCGCCCTGGCCTTCGACTGCTCATCATTTATGGAAACAGTTCAAAAGATGTAGGAGGAAGAGAATGGAAAATCAATAGCTATCGCATTTGTGACGTCATTGGATAGCAATAATTATAAATTGTGGGAGGAGACTTAAGAAAGAACTCAAAAATAATATCTATAGTAAAATAAATAACCATACATTTTCTCATATTAAGAGATTTATATCTTGTGAAGTTCCTTTAGCTAGTTTCTTTATTAAAAATAAAATTTATTCCATATAGATGACAAATGTTTTGGAACAAAGTTTAATGCGAAATCTATTAATTTAGTTTAAATATATGCCTCCTCCCCCCCTTTAAAAAAATAAATAAATAAATAATTGCGGCTCTTAGTATTTCCTACGATTTTTGGAATGCCCTGTGTAATGTCTTAATTTTTTCAGTCCAAACTCGTATCGTCAACGAACGCAAAACTTTCTGTTTTCATTAAAAAAAATTTCAAGTTTTTTTTTTTTTTTTTCCTTTTATTCTTTACTTCTGGGGCTTCACATTAAATAATCTCTGCTCACATGGGAATTTTTTTCAGAGACAACATTCTAAATTAAAACCCTTTCGGCTACTTTTTATTATTTTATTATTTTGTATGTTTTTTTGCATTTTTGATAGAGGTAAGCATTGGTTGCGTCCACATGCAGGTATTACTCCGATCCGAACCCCTCACGTTGGCGTAATGCGAAATCTCTTTTCTGTTTTATGAGAAAATAGAGCCTATCAAGCAAAAAGAGGGCCTAGGACCCAATCTGCATTTAGATCCTCTAGTTTTGTTTTACTTTACCAACAAAAAAAATATTAAACATTTTTGATGTATTAAAATACATTGCATGAGCATATAAGTCAATATCGGTAAGGGTAAGGACGCCTAGTACTCGTACAAACATTTCTTCAAGTCTTTTTAGAAAAATATAACTTAAACTTCCCTACTTCCTATTCGCAAAAATGCATTTTTAAGTAAAATATACCCTTTGAAAAATTTTCCATTTTCCTTTTAAAAATAAAGGTTTCATGAAGTGTTTTTTTTTTTTTTTTTTTTTTTTAGGAACATTTTTATATTTTTTGAATTAGAAACTAAATTTTGGTCCTCTAAGTCCATTGACACTGGGTCACGTCCCATTTGACCCTTGCGTTAATCCCTTTAAGAAACATGAAACATAATTAATATTCACTATTAAATCTTTCAGTACACGTGTCACCACCTTTATACACCAGAATAAGCATTGGAGAAATTTAACTTCAGTTTTAGACAGTCTAAAATAATTTTTAATTTTATAAATCAGATATATTTTTGTTTTCTGAATTTAAACATAAAGGAAAGATTTTCTTTTTCTTCTTACTAGACATTTACTTTTTTAAAAAAATTAAACAGACTTCATTTGCAACACATTTTTTTTTTTTTTTTATATAATATATATCAATAAAGAGTTGTATTTGGAGTGAACTTTATCCCACGTGTGTGACTGTGGATTAACAGAAGAAAAAACAAAATGTCGACATACTTTCCATTTTGTAACAACTCCAGCTATAGAGAAAACATACTGAAATTTCAGGAATATTTTCAAAACATCCAGATAGTTTGTATATATAAAGTGGGTGATCAAATAATGGGAAATTTTTTCATTATGACATTTTTTCGATTTTCTAAAAAAAAAAAAAAAATACTGGACAAATTAACCCGGAACTTCAGACATGCAAAGAACGTTTAAAAACGTACATTTTCCACTATCAATTTTGTTCAGAGTGCAATTAGGAGACCAACCACAAATTAAAGAAAAGCGCAAATACTTTGGATCACCCTGTATATAAAAAAAGTTGTAAATGACTCGTAACTTTAACACATTGTTTCACATACTATGTATAATATTTATATGTTTTTGTTGTGGAAATTACGCAATTATTTAGGGAGATATAAATTTTTTTCCAAAATTATTCATTTAAAAAAAAAAGTTTTTTTACTTATAACTAGAACGGATTTTCATAAAACTTTACATAATTTACAGAAAAATTGACAAAACATTAGAGAAACATTATTCTGAAACATAAAATTTCTGTGTGTTATATTCGCTGAGATATGACCTTTTATATTTTATATTAGTAAATACTATTTACTGCGCATGCGCGAAAGATAGAAAAAATTACATAGGTTGAAAGCTGAATATATTCGGCAACTTTTGTAAAAAGTTCATTTGAATAGAGTAAAAATTAAGCAAACTGCCAGCAAAAGAACGAGCTAGATTTTAGGTATTTTCCCAGAGTTCAAATTTCATAAAGGGTTTTTTACATGCCGCGTATTTAATTTAAGGATCCAATTTTTTCAACCATGTTGCAAACGTTCTTTTTTTGTGAATGAACTCAGTCCTTATGAACTCAGTATTTTGTCCTTATGAACTCAGAAATCTTAATAAATAAATAAAAATATATTAGAGTTACAAGCCTATAAGAATGGGGTATAAATCTTTTATCGTCGCAGAGCTATATGATTTTCGCACTTATGCATTGCAATATAACAATATAAAATATATTAAAATTCTTAAAAACCATTTAAATTAAAAAAAAAAAAAAAAAAAAAAATCAAATTCAAAAATTTAAAATTTTTGAAAATACTTAAAATTCTCCCTGCTGACTAATTTTTTATTTTTTTCTTCCATCTGTTTTATAATATTTTAAACAATATATTCTAAATATATTTGGGTATTATTTTGTGGATTCATTGATAAATTAATTTAAAAAGATATATTTTTGTTTGAAGGCTGGAATTTAATACAAATTTTTATCATTCAAAATATAACGCAAGTTAATAATTGTTAATTAAAAAACTAGTATATTGTGGCCACCACAAAACTTTCTTCTATATTTTCCTATACAAATTCACTCAATAACAATAAAAAAAGAAATACAATTTTTTCCCAAGTTTTTTTTAGTTAAAAGAAAAAGAATCGATAACTTTGTTTTAAATTATCACATATTTATAGTTCAGCCATTCGTTTTAAAGGTATTGACGAGACCTTTCGAAAGATACCCATCTTTAAAATTTAACCCCCCCCGGTGTACTTCCCCCTGAGGGGGGACGCGATGCCCCCACATGCACAATTTTTTTTTACTAATTAACTACTATTACTATCAATAATTCATATTAATTTTACAATCACAGGTTAAGAATAACTCTCATTATGTACATTTATACGGAATTTTGTCCTATACTGCCATGTTAAAAATTTAGAAAAATACGATCACAGCGCCACCTGTTGAGCGATTGATCCCCAAATCTAGTCAGCACCAGTTCATGTCAGGGTGCAACTAAATACCAAGTTTGGTTAAATTACGTTAAAAAAAAAATAAGATTTTTTTTTTCTAAGTTTATTTTCGTTAAAAGTAAAAAAAAAAATCGATAACTTTGTTTTAAATTATCACAGATTTATAGTTCAACCATTCGTTTTAAAGGTATTGACGAGACCTTTCGAAAGATATCCATCGTGAAAATTTACTCCCCTCGAGGGGGGACTTCCACCCCAGGGGGGGGGGTGGCGAGGGTCCTACACATACAAAAAAATTTTCCCAGTTGACTATTTCTATTATAAATAATTCTTGTAAATTTCATAGTGATTACTAAAAAATAATTCTCTTTATGCACATTTATACAAAATTTTGTCCTATATCACCATGTTAAAAATTTAGAAAAAGCGAGATGGCAACGCAACCTGTAGGACAATTTTTACCAAAAGTTGATAGGCACTAATTTATATCAAGGTGCAACTACATACCAACTTGTATGAAATTCTGTGCAGTAGTTCCTGAGATACAGTTGCCACAAAATTTCGTCTCACACACAGAGAGACAGACAGACAGACATACAGACAAACAGACTTTTTCTAAAAATGGTCAAATCGTGTTGTACAGCTCTCAAAACGTGTAAATCCATCAAAAACCCGAGGTCGAAAATTTTTACGAATCCAATACTTTCTTCTATTGAATATAGAAGAAAGTAATAAATAAATAAATAAAATAATAATTACATAGTTGCGATAATTTATTTTCATTTGCAAATTTATGAAACAATTTTGCTGAGTAGACATTTTTACAGTCATGAAAATAAATTCGTCAAAGTAAATCAAAAGTAAATAAATCGATAAATATTTAAAATTATTTCATTTTCAACTGAATGAGTATTAAAAACAGAAACTTTTTACTTCCTGGTAAGTGCTGATGTACTTTATGACCGGATTATTACTTTAGCTTGCAAACAATGCATTTACAAATAGATTCCAAGGAAACAATTTCCCGGAACGTTTTACTCGACACACAATGAAGAAAATAAAATTATATTTGCCTAATTTAATCCATGTCAGTGCCAGTGAATAAGTCACCTTGAAATATACCATGAATTAACTAGGAACCAGCGTGAAGAACATGCCATTGTTGAATTAATGCAATAGTTGCTTATTGTCCCTTTTTAATTGCTTTAATTAAGAAATTTTTTTAATGAAATTTGCATTAAGACTTTATATTAATTCTCCAGATATCCGATTCTTCAAGTTCGTGGTCATTTATGTTATTTTTTTATTAGTCCATTAGCTGCCGCAATTGGAATAACTGTTTAAATATAAATGTAAACTAGTATGTTGCTGCCACCACATGACTTTCTTCTATATTTTTCTATAAAAATTTACTCAGAAAAAATAATTTATTAAAATTATTATTTAAAAAAGTTATCTTTCATGATAATGCAGACGATTTCCATATTAGAGAAGTAGCATAACACTATATATCCAAAAAAGTCAATTTTATTCTCAACATTACATAAAAAAAAAAAAAAAAAAATTTAAAATGAAAAAAATCGATAACTTCATTTTAAATTATCGTAGATCGATGGTTCAACCATTCGTTTTAAAGGTATTGGAGAGCTCTTTTGAAAGATATCCATCACGAAAATTTACTCTCCTCGAGGGGAGAAATTTGTATGAAATTCTGTGCAGTAGTTCCTGAGATACAGTTGGCACAAAATATTGTCACACACACACACAGATATTTTCTAAAAATGGTCGAATCGTGTTCTACAGCTCTCAAAACGTGTAAACTCATCAAAAACACAAGGTCAAAAATTTTTACGAATCCAACACTTTCTACTATTAAATATAGAAGAAAGTAAAAATTGACATTTGTTGTTAATAATAGCATTTTCCTTTTTATTTTAAATTACTAATTTTCAAGTTGCTAATTTTATATCTTATTTTTTACATATTGATATTGTAGTAAATATTTACTTGGCAAATCTTTAATTAAGCAATCGAAAGTAAACTTCAACTATATTATACATTATATATTTAAATAATTTTACATGATTGTAGAATACAATATAAACATATGACCAAATGCCAGAATTATCCATAAGTACCAAAATCGATATATTCAGGAATATTTAAAAGAAATATGAAATCATTAAGCATGTCAAATTAACAGCATAAAGGAATTTCCGTCCATTCCGAAAACTTTAACATCATAAATGAACAATGATAAATTTTATTAAAATTTGAAAAAAAAAAAAAATAATAATACAGACACGACATTATTTCATTATTTAAAACATGAAAATCTGACATTGGCAGATTTTAATTTAGTGCCAGAGGCCTACTGCTAAACTTGTTAATATCGACAAATTCTTCTTTAGTTAATTCGTGACGATCTAAATTCCATGATAAAGTTTTCATTAAATCAAACCAATGTGTTTCAGCTGCAGATATTGTAACAAATAACGTTGGAAGTCCAAACTGTCTTATAGCCGCAAAACAACGTTTTTTCTCTTTTTCCCAATGAGGGGGAGGTGTGCCTTGGCGGGGACTCATGTCAAAGGTGTGCCTTAGGGGGGGACTCATGTCAAAGTTGTACCTTGGGGGGGACTCATGTCAAAGTTGGGCCTTGGGGGGACTCATGTCAAAGTTGGGCCTGGGGGGGACTCATGTCAAAGTTGTACCTTGGGGGGGACTCATGTCAAAGTTGTGCCTGGGGGGGGACTCATGTCAAAGTTGTGCCTTGGGGGGACTTCATTCAATAAATCCCCATTCAATAAACCGACTGAAATAGGCCCTTAGCACTATTAAGAGTGTATTATAAAAATTCGACGACAACGCTGTACCGACTGAAATAGGGGTACCTTGGGGGGGACTCATGTCAAAGTTGGGCCTGGGGGGGGACTCATGTCAAAGTTGGGCCTTGGGGGGACTTCATTCAATAAATCCCCATTCAATAAACCGACTGAAACAGGCCCTTAGCACTATTAAGAGTGTATTATAAAAATTCGACAACGCTGTACCGACTGAAATAGGGGTACCTTGGGGGGGACTCATGTCAAAGTTGGGCCTTGGGGGGACTTCATTGCGTAAATCCCCATTCAATAAACCGACTGAAATAGGCCCTTAGCACTATTAAGAGTGTAGTATAAAAATGCGACAACGCTGTACCGACTGAAATAGGGGTACCTTGGGGGGGACTCATGTCAAAGTTGGGCCTTGGAGGGACTCATGTCAAAGTTGGGCCTGGGGGGGGGACTCATGTCAAAGTTGGGCCTTGGGGGGACTCATGTCAAAGTTGTACCTTGGGGGGGACTCATGTCAAAGTTGGGCCTGGGGGGTGACTCATGTCAAAGTTGTGCCTTGGGGGGACTTCATTCAATAAATCCTCATTCAATAAACCGACTGAAATAGGCCCTTACCACTATTAAGAGTGTATTATAAAAATGCGACAACGCTGTACCGACTGAAATAGGGGTACCTTGGGGGGGACTCATGTCAAAGTTGGGCCTGGGGGGGGGACTCATGTCAAAGTTGGGCCTTGGGGGGACTTCTTTCAATAAATCCCCATTCAATAAACCGACTGAAATAGGCCCTTAGCACTATTAAGAGTGTATTATAAAAATGCGACAACGCTGTACCAATTGAAATAGGGGTACCTTGGGGGGGACTCATGTCAAAGTTGGGCCTGGGGGGGGACTCATGTCAAAGTTGTGCCTTGGGGGGACTTCATTCAATAAATCCCCATTTAATAAACCGACTGAAATAGGCCTCTAGCACTAATTAAGAGTGACCTATAAAAATTCGACAACTGTACCGACTGAAATAGGCCTCTAGCACTAATAATAATAAAGAAATATAAAATAAAGAAAGAAAAATCTCCGCAGGGGCCGTGCATTATTCATAGAGCAAAAATATCATAAAATATTATTTTCTTTTAATTTATACGTATAATTTCTTTCTTTCTTTTTTTTTTAATCATCTCGAATCAAATGAAAAAATGAAAACAACAACCAGGAATATTTTTCAACCTACTGAACTATTTGGTACAGTATCGAACAAATCGAACAAAATTTATTAGAATCGAAAGTTCTTTTGCTCTCTTCTTCAGTTATTCTATAAATTGAGTACTAGTTGAAACAAAACCATCTGCATTGTTTATTATCCAATGGATCGAACAATAAAATTAGAGTGTACTTATTGTGTTGCTTGGAAAGTTATTTTGTTGTTTTATTTAACTGTTTTTACATTCTTTATTTTGATCCAATACCCTTTGCCTTCTTTTTTGACAGTAGCATGATTCCACGTTCATAAAATTTCTGATCTTTGCTGGCAAAAAACTGACCCAAGTCATTTTTGACGTCCTCATTTGAAGTAAAGGTTTCGCCGTCTCAGAACAAGTAATAATTCGAAGTTGTCAGATCTGGAGAATATGATGAATGTAGAAGTACATCCTATCCAAGGTGTAAAAACTCTTGACGAGTTACCAAACTTGTATGCGTTCTCGCATTATCTTCGTGGAACACTACACATTTTTTAATGATAATTAATTCTAGCCTTTTCTGTTTGAGAGAACTGTTCAGTTTGTCCAGTTGATTATAGAATGCTTCAGAATTGATCGTTGTATTTATCCATGAGAAAAAGGAAAAAGACTGTCGGGTTTTGAAGTACTTTGAGCTGGCTCATCTTTCTCACGCCATGATCTCTTGCATTTAACATTATTGTAGACAACTGATTTCTTATCCCCAAGGATGATTCGCTCAGAAAATAAATAATTTTTTTGACGATTGAAAAGCAAATCACAGACGTTAATGCGACGGAGCAAATTGCTTTCTGTAAGAGCATGTGGAACCTATATATTGAATTAAACCAAAGCGTTTCACTTGATGATGAATGGTCGAATTCGATTAATTCGATCTCCCAGAGATCTCACAAGTTTTTGTTATTCGGCGGTTTGCCTCAAGCAGTGTCGTTATTTGGTCTTCAGTGATTTCTACTGACCTTCCAGGACGTGATGCATCTTCAACATCAAAATTGCTGGAACGAAATTTTGTAAACCAGTTTTGGCACTGGAGTTTTGCCAATGCATCTTCTCCATAAACATCAGATAATTATTTATCGGATAATTTATTTTCTTGCTTGAACAGCATTATTGACTTTTTGATAGGAAAAAAAAAAAAAAAAAAAAAAAGGCAAAATACGCCGAAAGTGCTGCTTTCGACTTTCCATAATTCTTAGGGCACCAACAAAACTATTATGTAAAATAATAATAATAAAAAAAACTTTTTCACAAACAAGCCGTGCTACATCATCTGCCAAAATATATAATGAAAATGCGGCTTAATTGTGAAGTTGGTATGTATAAAAATACAATTAAATCCTCAGCTGGGAAAAAAGGAAATTACTTTCCGGACAATCCAATATAATCTATTAAATTCTTCGGGTCATATGTAATGTTCCATAATTTTTGAAGAGAAAGGCCGAATAATTTTGAATAAGAATGAAAAAGTGAATAAGAGAGGAATCTTATCTTTATTTTTTACCTACCGTGCCAATGTTTAATGTACTTAATCTACGATTCTTAAATGTACTTAATTTGCAAACGATTAACGTGCTGTAATCTACGAATTTTGAAGGGGAAAGCTGAATAGCTTTCAACATGTGAAAATTAATGAAAACAGGAATCTAACTGGACTTTTGATTTAACGTGTAAAAACTGTACTCACTGAGCTAATAAAGCAGATATTTATACACAGGGGTTATATTCCTGACTTGGACTCATTAAATTCTTATTGAAAACTATTCGTTCTTTCTTTTTCAACGACCGTAAATTACACTTGGGTGTGGCTTTCAGATTCATAATGTAATTTAATAATAATAGACTTTCGCAGAAAAAAAAAAAAAAACATACAGACGGCATTATTACTCTCAGAAGAGATGAAATTTAACTTTCAAATAAATGAATTATTCGATTCCAATGTCAACCGAGTTAACTCCATGAATAGTATAATAAATGGAACATGTTAAGTCAAGAACTCAGGTTCGGTTTGTGGCCTGGCTTCTTTTTACAGATACTGAAAATCATTCTGCTTTCCTTTTTAAAAACCGTAGAATGTATTCTCATATTTATACGGTTGTAACTTAGTCCCATCTTCTCAAGAGCTCTATCAAATAAATTTGCATACTATACAATATTGTGTAATCGATAAAGTAATTTTTACAATTCAGTTAACAATTACTAGAATTTCGCAGTAGAACTTGGTATCCGTTTCACTTATTGACTTTATTCGCATTATGTACCTAAGTGTTTCTTTGCAAATCAGAAATAGCAGAACAGATTCAATACACGCTTTGTCAAAAAACTTGGTTCGAAGTGTTCATGTTTGCATTCAAAATGGTGGCGAACATTTTCAGTATTTTCTATAAGGAATGATAATGTAAAAAAAATTGAATTAAATTTTGTTTTTCATAAATAAAATTATCACAGGATTAAGTAACATTGTGCGCCTTCATTTCGGTTTTACCTCACAAATAAAGTGGTAACAGTCCAACAGTGTTGGAAATTATCTCCCACACTTGAAGTTCAAATAGTTATACTTCAGTGTTAGAATAGTTGCCACATCCGTCAGATTTAAGGGTAATAAGAAAGACCAACGGGTACTCTTTTAAATTGATCACCCTGTATATATACGTCTATATGTAATTTATGATTTATTTCAGGGCCCGAAATTTCAACTTAGATTACACTTACTGAAAAAAAAAAGTTATTCGCCACAAAATATAGTCTTAGTAATTAATAAGTTTTTAAAGGAAGTATATAAAGGGGATTTTTTCACATATCTACATTTTCTTCATTGAAGAAAACAGTCGCTTTGTGGGAGTGTTTTTGCCAGGAGGACATAAAATGAATTCAACTAACATTTGCATATTTTTATGAGGTGGTGGTAGTGTTATCATTAAGGCCGATTATCAGCACTAGGGCTCTAGGCCTGAGTAGGAGAGCTCTCCGTGGGGTCTTTCTAAGAGGTCCTAACCCATATTTACGCTGGTTTCGGAGGAAACCACGGAAAACTCCTAACGGCTAAGACAACGAGCGCGGCCGGGTATCGAACACAGCGACTCACGTATATCAGCTTCGAGGACAGAACCTCTCGATCACTGGTGGGCCTATTTTTATGAGGAATATTATTCATGCAAAAGGGAGAACACACGTCAATCTACCGCGTATCAAAAGAGCACCGCCTTCTTAATGATTTCATGACAATTTCAATAGTGATTTCGTGTTCTGGATCAAAGAACCGTACAAATATAGGGAATACTTTTATTTCTTTGTGACTCAAAGAATCTGAATAGACATAACCATAATATGCTTCGGCAAGTTTATTAGAAAGTTGTTCTTTTGCGAACCTAACACAGAAAATAGTTAGTGTTCACCATTTGATGCAACCAACAGCCGATTGAGCTTCCAATTTTTGCGAAAAGTTTGAAATTGAGGACTACATCCTTTTAAATTGAAAAAGAGTTCAGAGGAAGAAAAACATAAAAAAAGAGGACTTTTTAGTCCTTAATGTTTTTTTCGTTTAAGAGGGCAGAGCGTCGAAAAAGAAAACTGTCCTCTTAAAAAGAGGATGTCTGGTCACCTTACCCAAGATTAGCATGATTTTACGTTTTTAAATACATATATATTGATAGCACCGTATACTGTAAGAATTCTATCTACATTTAGACCGAAATTTTACTCGCCACAGTAAAATTTCCACTCGCCAATGGCGAGCTGGCGAGCGGAAATTTCGTGCCCTGATTATTTGATATGAAAACTATGCGAAAAAGGACAAAATACAAACTAATGAAAGAGAAATAACAAAAAGAAGCAGAAGTCACCACAGCTTAAGACGGGTAGAGCAGGTTAAACCA
This sequence comes from Salticus scenicus, assembly GCA_963930645.1. Taxonomy (NCBI): domain Eukaryota; kingdom Metazoa; phylum Arthropoda; class Arachnida; order Araneae; family Salticidae; genus Salticus; species Salticus scenicus. The sequence continues at coordinate 43,945,772 of OZ005650.1, forward strand.
ATTTCGGGGGCGCTTAACTTTCCTCAAATACTCTGAAAGACCATAAGCAGTAGTTCATGCTATCAGTAACTCAAAAACAAATCTTCATTTTGACGGGTATTGCGAAAACAGTTCATGTTAAAAGTAATTCACGTTAAGCGTGTTCACGTTAACGAGATTCAACTGTATAAACAAACTGTGAATACATTTTAAATAGTTTTATTATAAAATTATAATTTTTGCGGATAAGTCAGAGAGTGATTTTACAGTAATCAACATGTTTATCTTTTTATCCGCGATTGTAATGAAATGCTCGCCCTCTGTTGGGCTAAGGTGAAATTACAATTAACATGAAGAACTTTCGGCTTTCGTCCAGACGCCATTGCTTGCTGATGTTTAGTTTCACATATATTTATTGAATAAAAATGAATAAATCCGGTAAAAAAGATAACACATACTGTTGTGTGCCACAGTGTAACTCCAAAGGATCAAGAAATCCAGAATTAAGCTTCCATTTATTTCCAAATGACAAATTTAAAATTTCAGTTGCTTCGGCTAATGGAAGTAAAGAATTAATCAGATGATTTGAAACTAATATTTGTTCGGCTTCAGTTAAAAATCTACTTCCGATCGAACTTTGAATAAACTGAAATATTTTTTCCTAAAGCAATCAATTTTCCATGATGTAATGGCGGAGAAATTATAGCACGAATATTAAGTAGTAACACAAATAGAACAATAATAAATACACGTGGCTATTATATTTACTAACAACAAAAGCTGAAAAAGCGCTATCTATTAAAATTAGCGCTATTTATTAAAATAATTTTGCCGCAGGATTATAATTTTTTTTAAAATTAATTTTATTAAAATTAAAAAGATTCTTAACAAAAATGTAAATAAAAAGAGTTTATGAAATTTTATTTTACCGACCGAGAAAACAAAATAATTTTAGATTATATTTAAAACGCAAAAGTTATCGAAGTAATGCAGAAAAAATAAGTGTATCGCACAGTTGTTTGTAGTTTTCATAAATAATTCTTTTTGGAGTGTTAACTATAAAAAGGAGGATAAACAATAATAACAGTATACATGATTGCAGGCCACCAAAAAATGTGTGTGATACTGTTTCTATTTTTTTTTCTTTTTCTCTTTATCATATAACCAGGTAAAACTAAATCCCCAAAACTTATTTATTTATTTATTTTTAATAAAAAACTGAAGCATCTCTATTATAATTATTTTTTCATTTATTTTTTTATATATATATATATCAGTGGCGGATCCAGAACTTGACTTTTGGGGGGGGGGGGCTTCAGCCCCCTAGCCCCCCCTTAAATCCGCCACTGATATATATATATATACAGTAAGCGACAAGAAAAAAAAAAGCTCCACTGCAGAAAAAATGACTTATACCTTTTTAATTTGTAATAACTTTAAAATTAATGGTTGAAACAAATAAAACTGTCATGTTTGCATAATACCAAAGGGATGAAATGATACCTGTGTACATTTTCAATTTAATAATTAGATTTATTACACTCTACGAAGTACTTTACAAAAATCTACATAAAACTTTCGTTTTAAACATAATGCAATAACCATACACTTTGTATTCTATTATGATTTACTATACGAAATAAACAAGTTATTATTTTAGTGTATAAAATAAAACTATTTGTTAGATCTAAGTAATTTTTTAATAAAAATGTATATTCTGCATTGGGTTAATTCCACCTTTATATGGAATTACTGCTTTAAGGTATCTGCCTACGTACGGAGCACTTTTTTCTAAAAAAGCAGACTATGCATTAAGTAATTATATTTTTAGTTATAAAAGGACATAGAATGATGAAAAATAGTATATTTTAAACAAAAATTTCTTTATTTTTCAAAGAGGCAGGTGATTTTATGTAAAAAATGAGCAAATTTTCACGTTTACACCAAACCTCATATACTCAATAAAAATTAATATAATTCAATATCCATTGAAATACATAATGATATGATCCTTATCTGTGCATTGAACTAAAAGTTAAGAGAAATTCTTAAAATTGACTGAAATATGGTAACTAACAGAGAAAAATACAGAATTTTTCAAAAAAAAAAAAAAAAAAAAAAAGAAAAGAAACTGTTTTTCAGAAAATAAACACATGTAAAATCTTCAAAATAGTACATAGAACTTAGCTTTTAGTTCATTGCATGACTGCAAATCTGTTATATACTGTGAAAAAATTTCATAGAAATATCTAGAAAACTTTTGGAGAAATCAGGTTTATCGCATACACAAAAATCGAAAAATATAGTTTTTCAGAAAACGCATTTAAAGATTTTACTTTGAAATTTACTTAAGTTTTTTTTAAAATTTATACCTTCAAAATTTCACACATTTATAAGACAAGCATTTATTTATGTCACAGTGCAACAACTTTAATTTTTTGATTTGTCATTTTTTTTAAATCAATTTTTGCAGAGGCATGTGAATGCCATTTTTCTGAAAAAATGGCAAAATTTCCTGTCTTAAAGAATCTCACTTCCGGTTTACTTAATTGGCTATAACTTCGGATCTAATTGGCGTACAAACAAAAGTAAAGGTGTTTTGGAAAGCTAAAAATCTATTCTTTAAAACTAAATAAAAATAAAAATTATACAGACACGACATTATTTCATTATTTAAAACATGAAAATCTGACATTGACAGATTTTAATTTAGTGCCAGAGGCCTACTGCTAAACTTGTTAATATCGACAAATTCTTCTTTAGTTAATTCGTGACGATCTAAATTCCATGATAAAGTTTTCATTAAATCAAACCAATGTGTTTCAGCTGCAGATACTGTAACAAATAACGTTGGAAGTCCAAACTGTCTTATAGCCGCAAAACAACGTTTTTTCTCTTTTTCCCAATGAGGGGGAGGTGTGCCTTGGGGGGGGGGACTCATGTCAAAAGTGTGCCTTGGGGGGGGGGGACTCATGTCAAAGTTGTACCTTGGGGGGGACTCATGTCAAAGTTGGGCCTTGGGGGGACTCATGTCAAAGTTGTGCCTGGGGGGGGGGACTCATGTCAAAGTTGTACCTTGGGGGGGACTCATGTCAAAGTTGGGCCTGGGGGGGGGACTCATGTCAAAGTTGTACCTTGGGAGGGGACTCATGGTCAAAGTTGTACCTTGGGAGAATTTTTTATATTTTTTAAAAACTTGTAACCTTCGTTATGAGTAATCAAATTATCTACAAAATCTTCATTCAATAAATCCCCATTCAATAAACCGACTGAAATAGGCCCTTAGCACTATTAAGAGTGACGTATAAAAATTCGACTACACTGTAACTGTACCGACTGAAATAGGCCTCTAGCACTAAAAACAGAAAATCAATATTTTTGTCAAAAATGGTCATTTTAAAGTAGGCAGATACCTTAATGTACAGTGGCATAGTATTATACAGTTCTTTGATATAAATCTAAACAATTTCACTGTGCTAAATATTCTAAATGATTTTTCTAGTTCTTGCAAAGTTGTAGGCTGCAAATTTCGAATTTTCCTCTCTTTCCCTGCGCCTTTTTATGACTAAACATTTTCGAACGAATTGAGATTAGGACTGTTTCCAAGTGTAATAAAGAAGAAATTCGACGATATTCTTTGTGAGATTTAACTTAGAGTGAAAAAATGATATTATTGCTTACAGAATTATAGGTGCTCATGGAAATGGATAGGTAATTTTAACAATTTGATTCAAATTGACGTACCACAGGCGCCGTACAGTAAGGTGCATTGTCATCTTGAAATGCTGTTTGAATAAAAGTCTGAAATACCTCCAAAATAGTCGATCAAACGCCACTTTTATAATCACTATTTTTTATTTTGTGTTAATTGGTCCCTTGAGCATCAAAATTTGTCTGATTCTTTGAAGAAGTATGCACCTCCGTGCCATAATGTACGGAGAATGTGTCACTGTTTTAAGAGAGCAGTTTTCATTAAACCATTAACAGCCAAAACTAGAAATAATGATTTTTTCTAAATACAAACAGTAATACTCATTATTTTGATCATATATAACAATAATTTAAAATAAAATGATTAAAATTAGTCTTATCTTACTAAATACAGGGTGTTGTGTTTGTACAAATTCAGTGGAATAACAGTACAGAATGAATACAAATAAATGTTTAAGGAAATTTCCTTGAGGGAGCGTAAAACAACAAAAACTACAGATGACTTCAAAAGTAATTATTTTATTATGAAACATTTTTTTTTACAAGTTATGTAAACTTATTCAAATATGAAGATTTTCAAAAGTTTTTGATTGATTAGTGCTTCAAGTTTGAAATTTATTTTTAAAATTAAAATTATTTTTCAGATCAATTTTTTTTTGTAATAAAATAAACATCTATCCTTTCCTTACTTAAAAACAATACTTAATATAAAATATCTTTCTTAGTTAACTGTTAAACGCAATTACATCTGGTGTTGTGTGAACGTAACATCAGCGAAAAATGGGTTAAGTCAGTCCCATTTTTACCGTCCTAGTAGATTTTTTCATCAGCTCAAAATATATTAAACTTGTCTCATCAGAGAAACTCAGTTCAGCCTGATAATTAACTGCTATATATTTTTTATTTTGTGGTCACAAAAGTCTTTTTTTTTTTTTTTTTTATATTTGACCTTAATAATGTTTTTTTTTTTTTTGCAGATCTTCTGGTTTTTAACCTGCCCTGTTTAGTTGCTTCCGGACTATTTTTGAAGAAAGTATTTTGCTATACACTTTTTTACTTTCCGAACACTATAGTGAGGAAAGTATTGTAATCATGTCAAAAATCCGAATTTGAGATTTTGATGTTTCTATACGTTTCGAGGTCCAATGAGTCCGGGGCCCACCAGCGGCCGAGCGGTTCTGCGCTCAAAGCTGGTAGACGTGAAGTGCCGGGTTCGATCCCCGGTCGCGCTCGTCGGCCTAGCCGTTCGGAGTTTTCCGTGGTTTCCTCCGAAACTTGCGTAAATACGGGCTAGGACCCCTTAGAAAGACCTCCACGGAAGGCACTCCCCCTCAGGCCTAGGACCCCAGTGTTGTCAATCGGCCTTAATCCCTAACACCAACACCAACACCAATGAGTCCGTTTTCACTATTTTTGCGATGATGTATGTATGTGTGTGTGTATGTATGTGTGTATGTGTGAGTGAACACGCTAGCGTCTAAACGCTTTGTTCGAATAAGCTGAAAGTTGGTACGTATATTGTAAGTCACCATAGTACGAACCCTATTGATTTTGGTGAATCTAGCTCTTGTAGTTTTTTTACAGGGACACAAAGAAAAATTCTTTATCATTGTGGCCTATGGGACCAAAATCTTAAAAGTGCGATAGCATCTAAACGCCTTATTCAATTGAGCAAAAAAATTATACACATATTATAAGTCACAGATACTCAATCTGTATAGATTTTGGAGAATCTAGCACTTATAGTTTTTTACAGGGACACAAAGAAAATTTTTTTATCATTATGGCCTATGGGGCGAAATTTTTTTTAAGTGTAATAGCGTCTAAAACCCTTATTAATCTGAGCAAAAAATTTGTACACATGTTATAGGTCACAGTTTCAATAACTGTATAGATTTTGTGAATCTAGCACTTACAGTTTTTTTACAGGGACACAAAGAAAATTTCTTTATCATTATGGCCTATGGGACCAAATTTTTAAAAGTGTGATAGCATCTAAACGCCTTATTCAATTGAGCTGAAAATTTATACGAATATTATAAATCACTGTTGCTCTAATTATAAGCATTTTGGTGAATCTAGCATTTATAGGTTTTTACAGGGACACAACGAAAAATTCTTTATCATTATGATCTATGGGCTCAAAGTTCAGTAGCGTTAAATAAAACATCGTGTAATAGATGGAGAAAAATGCTCAAACACTCTATTATGGTTTTCTCTCTTTTGTTTGTTTAACAACTCCTCTTTCTTTACTTTATCTACAAAACTGTTAATTACTCAATGTTCGGAAAGTCGAGTGCAGTCACTCCAGATTTTTTTTTTAAAATCTTTTTTAAGTTCTGAACATGATACAAATTGAGTTTTTAAACATTTGCTTTTAAACTTGCGGTTATCTTGCTTGGATGAGCAACGTGGCCGCCTAAAGCCAAATTTCCAGTTTAAACAGCTAAAAAATTTCATATTTCACTATAAAGCATTTTACGAGTATTTGGCTAACATTTAATTATTTTACCATCTCACGTATTAAAATATTTTTTGATTTTCATTCAAAAATTAATATTTTTTGTGGCATCGTTAACTGCTTTATTCCTAGCATTTTTGAAATAATTTCTAAAATTACAGTTTTTCTGACAATTGCATTTTGTTTTTAACACTGGACTCAATACTAAAGTGTATATGAAGGACAACATAATAAAATCTGTTCAAAAATTTGCTCTTTAAACGATAAAATTGGCGGTTGTAGAAGGTAAAAAGGAAAATATCGAAGTGCGGCTTTTTTTTTTTTTTTTTTTGTCGCTTGGTGTATATATCTGTACTGATAAGTATAAAGGATTTAAGTCCATATTCTTGATTTTTCAGGAGACGAAAAATAAAGTTAAACTAACTAAAAACAAATCCGAAGAAGCGATTAGGAAAAAGGTATTTCGTTGACTTATATCCTTTATACCATTCAGTGGCTGTCAATCTTCATTTAATAACCGGAAAAAATTGAATTAAATATTTTATACCCTATAATAACAGGAGACTTGGCGTTGGAATATTAAAACTCGAATAAACGACTACGTCAGAAACGCTAAAGAAAAATATTGGAAATGCATACAGCAGTTTCGGCAGCTTTAAGCGTGCCGTCTTCAGTGCAAAAAGGATGATCATCTTTTTTGCACTGAAGACGGCACGCTTAAAGCTGCCGAAACTGCTGTATGCATTTCCAATATTTTTCTTTGGCAGTCGTTTATTCGAGTTTTAATTTTATACCCTACATGAATGGTAAATTTCTGATTTGAACCTTTTTTTACAAATGGATTTTCTCAAAGACTAAATGACATAGACTTAAATTTTTTATACCAATCGATAGAGAATTTTTTTCTGAGTCTGACTATGTACTTAACTCAAAATCGACATTTTTGGACTTAAATCCTTTATACTTATCAGTACAGATATATATATATATATGTTAAATATTCATTAGAAAACACATAGGTTTTATTTATTTTTTTGTTCAAACAGCGCTTTGTTGACGTAAAAAAAGAAAAAAACTTACCTGCTTTCTATAGATGAAAGGAAAAAAGATTTTACTGAAAATGAAGTATCGATTCTGTGTACACAAACAGACCCCTACCCGTTCCTGTTCTTATCGGTTTTAATACATTCTTATCACATTTTTATTATCACACATACAATATTGCACGCGTTGACAGTAAGTAAAGTGACTTGGCATTTTGGACATATAAGAAAAAGGAACAATGATATGTTTACAAACAATGTTTTTATTAATTTTTTATTATACAAATTCTGAAATATTAAGGGTTACATGCGTTACGAAAATTAAAGAAAAAAAAAAAAAAGGATATTTTCTCCATGGAAAAAAGGATATTTTCTTTTGCTATGTTGAGAAAACCTGAAATTTCGAATAACTTACGAAAATTTCAAATTAGAATATTCGTAATGAATTACGTTCAAGCTAGTATCCAAAATGATATTTTAAAAACATCTACCATCTTGAAGATAATTTTTTTTTTCCCCAAAATGGACAATTATGTGAAATTTCGCCTTATTCTGCCGTGTTAAGAAATTCGTAACTTTCGAATAATTTTGGAAATTTTCAAAGTAGAATGTACATAGTTAATGATGTTCATCAAACCAATAAAACTCATATTTGAAAGCTCTTTACGACAAAAAAAAAGTTCCTTTTAATGCACGTTAAAGTGAAATTTTGCCCTATTCTCCCTTGTTAAGAAATTCGAAAATTTCGAATAACCAAGTTTTTAAATTAGAATTTTGCAAATCAATAGGGTTCTTACCAGTGTTATAACTAATCTTTGAAAACCATTTAAAAAAAATATTAAAAATTTTGGGAAAAAAGAAATGAGATGGGAACTCTACCGTTTGGTCAATTTGCTCTGAAAATTGGTAAACATTAATTTATGTCAAGATGCAACTACATATAAATTTATATGAAATTCTGTGCATTAGTTCTTGAATTAGAGCTACTACAAAATATCACACACAGAGAGAGAGAGAGAGATAGACAAACATTTGCTAAACATGGAAATTATTCCCAAAATCTGTCGTAAACTAGAAAGGAAATACCTTTACGAAATCAATATTTTCTTCTATTGAATATAAAAGATAGTAAATATATATGTAATCACTGTGTTGCTGAAAAGAAATCTACAGTTAAACAGTTTTTAATATCTGACTCTTGTTTCACGAGGTTTTGATTATATCTAAACATTATGCGTGTGTTATTATGACATATAACCATCAGCAACAGAGATCACATTTGAGGACACAATTGATTAAACATTCATTATTCTATTCTCTCCAACACAATAAGTAATAAGTATTGCTAAGCAGAGAAAGGGAAGTAAGTAAGAACGTATAGTAAAGAAACCAATTCATAGTGTTCCAAGAAAATAATAATAGGGAAGCGTGGGGCTAGTTGTAACAGGAGTAAGAAGTAACAAGCAATTTACGAAGTAGTTTGTACAATTTTTGATTAAATATTCTGATAAACATAATTCTTATGACGCACATAATTCTTGTGTAAGCAAAATTAGTGTTCCGCAAAAATAATTAATGAGAGGTTCTGTACACGTGCTTCATTTTAGCTAGTTAGTGGGAAAAAACACATTTCGTAAAATTTGATTAAAGGCATGTTAACTTATATTTTAAAGAAATGTTTATAGCTATTTATTTTGTCTATGTGTTAAGCTATAAAATGCATGTTTAATTTTTTGTATAAATCGTTATATATATATATATATATATATGATAAATAAACAAAATGTTCAAAATCATTCGATGGGGGCAAGTTGTAACATTCATGTAATTAGACATTCTATTTTAAATGTTAACAAGCAAATTATTTATTTTATGTTTTATTCTATGAATTTGTTTTTTCTTGTTTTATAATGAGAAATTATAAAAATAAGTTTAAAAAAGCTTCAAAAGGTCATATATGATATGGCTACAGCTGAAATCTTCGAGAAAGATACAAATATTAAACATCATCACCCGAAAAAAAAAAAAAAAAATTGAAAAATATTTTGAAGAGATTATTAACTAGTATGTTGTGGCCACCACAAGACTTTCTTCTATATTTTCCTATACATATTCAATCAGTAACAATATTTAAAAAAAAAAAAAAAAAAAAAAAACGATTTTTTTTTCTAAGTTTTTTTTTTGTTAAAAGTAAAAAAAATCGATAACTTTGTTTTAAATTATCACAGATTTATGGTTCAACCATTCGTTTTAAAGGTATTGACGAGATCTTTCGAATGATACCCATCTTCAAAATTTAACCCTCCCGGGGGGGTATTTCCCCCCAGGGGGGGGAACCGATGCCCCCCCATGCACAAATTTTTGTTCCTAGTTAACTACTACTATTATCAATAATTCATATTAATTTTACAATCACAAGTTTAAAATAACTCTCATTATGCCCATTTATACGGAATTTTGTCCTATAAAATGCGATCACAGCGCCACCTGTTGAGCTATTGATCCCCAAATCTAATGGGGACCAGTTCATGTCAGGGTTCAACTAAATACCAAGTTTGGTTAAATTTCATTCATTGGTTCGTGAGATACAGCGTCCACAAAAAAATGATACAGACACACAGACAGACAGACAGACAGACAGACAGACAGACAGACAGACACACAGACAGACATTTTTTAAAAACTATCAATTCGTGTTCAGGACATCCCAAAACGTGTAGATCCGTCAAAAAACGGAGGTCGAAAATTTTCGCGAATCCAATACTTTCTCTATATTACATATAGAAGAAAGTAAAAAGTAACACAAACATACAGAGAAAGAAAAAAGAAAGAAAAAGATTAAAGGAAGAAATAAATAAATAAAAAAACCGAAAGGATAAAAATTAAAATAAAACAGTTTTAACTCCAGATATAAATTCTGAATCAAAGGAGTGATTTTACTTAGCGTCTGGAGATGCCTATCCGCCTTTATTTTCAGGACAGTTTCGTAAAAGAGAAATTTATGTTTTTTTTGCTATCGCTACTTTTATACAATGATTTCTATCCTGTTTAATCACGATACATTATTTTAAAAATACAATAAAAATTTCTCTAAGAAAAATAGCGGTAGCTAAACAGGCGAAAATTTCTCTTCCCTAAAAGTGTCCCCCTGCCCCCCCCCCCCCCCTCAAAAAAAAAAAAAAAAAAAAAAAAAAAAAATGCGGGGACTATGACTTCTGCTACGAATGGGTATAATGCTTAGTTTGCAAAATGTGGGCACACATTAAACGTGTGAGAGGGAAAATGAAGAATATATCTTTGTTTTGTATTAACTTCAGTTCTGAGAAAGAGTGATTTCTATATTGATTAGATATATAATTTTCTCTTTATTTTACTACTAGCAGGCTTTGCCCGCTTCGCTGGTCATCATATTTAAAGGAAACTCTTTTCTATATAGTTTTATGAAAAAAAGAGAAAATAATAATACTGAAATCGCTCAAAAGTTCGCTTTGGGTTCCCGCTACCTTCGGCAGCGCCTTGTTCGTCCTCGCATCCTGCGATACATGTCCCTATTGCCTGCGACAATGACTTACCCGTGGGCTTCCATTTAGGTGCTTATCATATATGACAATTTCGATACGGACAGTATCGAAAATTTTGAAGTAGCCCTTTATATTTGAATCCTAGTTATATATGAGCAACATTATACGTGATGTACATAATATTTGCTTTCAAGTTATTCTCTATATTTATTTGATTTAATCGATCAACCATAGAATGACAGCAATTTCAAGCCAAATATAATATTACAATATGCTATGATCGGCTACATCTATCGCATGAGACAATTATTATTATTTTGTGGTTATATATACTTCATGCTTAGTTAATAGTAGTTGGTATATAGAAAAATAAATAAATTAATATGTAAACTTGATCATGGTACAGCCTTAATGCCCTTGGCGACTTTTAAATTTTTGTTGCCGTTTTAGACCAAAATATAATTTATGCGATTATTGTTCCTACGCAAGCGAAGTGTGACGTCACTGACCGTCCGTGGATGCAAGAAATGATTTCCTATGTTAATCGCCCATTGGATGTTTTGTAAAATATGATTAAAAATCGAAGAAAATTATTTCCCGAGTTTAATTCCCATATTTGGGTACATATATGTTTTAGTTATCATGTGCATGTGTTAGATTGAGTTATTTTGCTGTCAAATTGACAAAATTTTAATTTTAAATTTCAAAACTCTGTCGTTCTTGGCGCTTATTGTATTTGGTGATCAAAAACGTAATACGAAAGTATACATGCCAGATGTATATTTTCGTAATATGCATTGTACGAAATATTGTTTCATATTATTCATGGAACAACTATAGTATTTCCCCCCAGCTAGATTTGGCGATTTTTCGTTGGCGATTATGGATAAATCATAAATCTAAAAATCATAAATCATATAGCATAAATGATAAAATCGTAAGCTAAATTATAAATCATAAAATCATAAATCCAAAATAAATAGCATGCAGGCTGCCATATTATATCGCAAACAATCAAGAACGACATCGTTATCGTTCAAATCGGCGCCAAAGAAAAATCGCCAAATTCATCTGAGGGGAAATACTGTAGTTGTACCTTATTCATTACTGTCTTAAAATAAGTTGTTAAAATAACCATGATTTTTGAAAGGAATTAAATTATGTTCGCCAAATAATTTGGCGATATTTTATTTTTCTACCAAGGATGACCGATATCAAATCTATTCCGCTACAACATATTAGTATCTTATATTAGATACTTTATTTAGACATTTGAAAACAAATTTGACTTCAAATTATGATAGAATATTTATCATTTCCCTTTCAATCAGTATATTAGTTGGATATTGTGTAAATATCATCCTTTGAAATGAAATGTTTGTGTTTTCAATCGAATATGGAAGTTTGGCTTTTTTTTTCTAGAGTTTTGAAATTAAAAATTCAAATTTTGTCAATTTTACTACAAAAATAACTTAATCTAATGCATGGACATGATAACTAATACATATCTATACCTAAATACGGGGATTAAAATCGGGAACTATTTTTCCTCGATTTTTAATAATTTTTTACAAAAAATCCAATGGGCGTTTAACATAGGAAATATTTTTCTTGCATCCACGAACGGCCAGTGACGTCATCACTTCGCTTGCGTATTTCTTTCTATCTTTTCCTTGGCGAAAAATGTCCGATCTACTTCAGCATCAAAATTATAAAAAATTGTCAAGAATTATCAATAAGAAAATACCTTTAATATATTGCTGAATTAGCGTTTATGCCAAGCGTGTTTCATCCGCCATACTACAAAAAAAGAAAAAAAAAAAAAATCTGAAGTTGAGGTATATAAAAAAATGCTGTGAAATAAAATTCAGAAGAAATATGTTAGATTGTAATATTACTATTTTATTTTAAAATTATAAAGTGTCATTTTCTCATCGAGCAATTTAACATTTAGTAATTTCTTATTTTTCGCGTGAAAGCATATTTCATTTTATGCTGAAAACAATAAATAAATACATCTCGTAAACTTTTTTTGGCAACAATTAAAAATTTAAATGGCTTGTATTAAGTCAATAAGTTTATTATTTTCATATTTTAATTAATTTTAAAGATTTTTTCAATTTTTTTTTTCCTAAGCCATCCCTGACCTATAAGGAAACTAGTATGTTGTGGCCACCACAAGACTTTCTTCTATATTTACCTATACATATTCAATCAGTAACAATATTAAAAAAAAAAAAAAAAAAAAAGTACGTTTTTTTTTTTTTTTTTTCTAATTTTTTTTTTTTTTTTTTTTGTTAAAAGTGAAAAAAATCGATAACTTTGTTTTAAATTATCACAGATTTATAGTTCAACCATTCGTTTTAAAGGTATTGACGAGACCTTTCGAAAGATACCCATCTTGAAAATTTATCCCCCCCGGGGGGGGTAATTCCCCCCAGGGGGGGAAGCGATGCCCCCCCATCCATAAAATTTTTTTCATAGCTACATACTACTATTATCAATAATTCATATTAATTTTACAATCACAAGTTTAAAACAACTCTAATTACGCACATTTATACGAATTTTTGTCCTATGCTGCCATGTTAAAAATTTAGATAAAATGCTATCACAGCGCCACCTGTTGAGCTATTGATCCCCAAACATAGTCAGCACCAGTTTATGTCGAGGACCAACTAAATACCAAGTTTGGTTAAATTTCGTTTAAAAAAAAAAAAAAAAAAAAAAAAAAAAAAAAAAAATTGCGATATTTTTCTAAGTTTTTTTTTGTTAAAAGTAAAAAAAATCGATAACTTTGGTTTAAATTATCACAGATTTATCGTTCAACCATTCGTTTTAAAGGTATTGACGAGATCTTTCGAAAGACACCCATCTTGAAATTTTGCCCCCCCGGGTGGGAACTTCCCCCCCCGGTGGGGGGGCAACCGATGCCCCCACATGCACAAAATTTTTTTCCTAGTTAACTACTACTATTATCAACCTGATCTTTCGAAAGATATCCAATGTGAAAATTTACCCCCCCTGGGGGGGTATTTCCCCCCTAGGGGGGGGAAGCGATGCCCCCCCATGCAAAAAATTTTTTTCCTAGTTACATACTACTATTATCAATAATTCATATTAATTTTACAATCACAAGTTTAAAACAACTCTAATTATGCACATTTATACGAATTTTTGTCCTATGCTGCCATGTTAAAAATTTAGATAAAATGCTATCACAGCGCCACCTGTTGAGCTATTGATCCCCAAACATAATCAGCACCAGTTTATGTCAGGGACCAACTAAATACCAAGTTTGGTTAAATTTCGTTAAAAAAAAAAAAAAAAAAAAAATTGCGATATTTTTCTAAGTTTTTTTTTGTTAAAAGTTAAAAAAATCGATAACTTTGGTTTAAATTATCACAGATTTATCGTTCAACCATTCGTTTTAAAGGTATTGACGAGATCTTTCGAAAGATACCCATCTTGAAATTTTGCCCCCCCGGGTGGGAACTTCCCCCCCCGGTGGGGGGGCAACCGATGCCCCCACATGCACAAAAATTTTTTCCAAGTTAACTATTACTATTATCAACGAGACCTTTCGAAAGATACCCATCTTGAAAATTTACTTCCCCGGGGGTGGATTTTCCCCCCCAGGGGGGGAACCGATGCCCCCCCATGCACAAAATTTTTTTCCTAGCTAACTACTACTATTATCAATAAATCCTATTAATTTTACAATCACAAGTGTAAAATAACTCTCTTTATGCCCATTTATACGGAATTTTGTCCTATGCTGCCATGTTAAAAATTTGCATAAAATGCGATCACAACGCCACCTATTGAGCGATTGATCCCAAAATCTAATCAGCACCAGTTTATGTCAGGGTGCAACTAAATACCAAGTTTGGTTAAGTTTCATTCATTGGTTCGTGAGATACAGCGTCCACAAAAAAATGATACAGACAGACAGACAGACAGACAGACAGACAGACAGACAGACAGACAGACATTTTTTAAAAACTATTAATTCGTGTTCTCCATATCCCAAAACATGTAAATCCATCAAAAAATGGACTTCGAAAATTTTCGCGAATCCAATACTTTCTCTATATTACATATAGAAGAAAGTAAAAAACAAAAAAAGAATGATCGAAATCGGTCAAGCCGTTTACGATTTTATAAATAACATACAGACAAACATTCATTTTTATATATATAGATAATCCATTTGATATAGTTTATTGTTACTATACGAAGAAGGTATAATGAATATTACTTATTTACTGCCTTTTTTTTTTTTTAATTAAATTAATAAATGATTGATAGCAAAAACATTTTGAAATATTGTTGTTTTTTATTATTAGTATTTCCCTCACAACTGTTACAATTTGACCCATGTGTGTTACAATTTGCCCCAAATCCGGGACATTTTTTTTTTTTTTTTTTTAATAAATATGATAGATGAATATGTATGCTATGGAAAACAGCAATTACAAACGGGAAAACGTAAACACATTTTAAAATATATTTAATTTTCTAAAAACTGTTACAACAAACCCCACGCTCCCCTACTTGGATAAGAGACGTTACAGTAAATTACGTCACCAGGAAGTTGTATATGGATTGAAACGTTATTATCGTATGTTTCATAATTTTCGATTGCAGGGAAAAGATTTTCCATTTTTGTTTCGAATGTCACATTAGTTAAACTGTTTTAAACAGCTAATTTTTTATATCAAACTTTTTTTTTTTTTTTTTTTACTATTTTTAATTTTAATATCATGTGAATAATATATATATATATATATATATGAATTTTTTTTTTATTTAATTTAATTTCTTTCTTTTTGATTTCTCTTTCTGTTTCCGTAATGGATTATTAAAAGAATATTTTTGGTAATTTTTATTTTGTTTTTATTTTGAATAATCAAAACCTTTTTAAATTTCGTTCATTATGGGCACATTTCAAGCAAGAAAAGTTTGCAAATGATAATAATAATAATAATGACAACAGGAACAACAATAACAACAACAACAACAACAACAAGAAATTAATAGTACCTCAGTGCCAAATTTAGCTAGCGAATTTCCACCTCGATGATTTCGATATAGGCTTAATATTATACTAGAAGTCCTGCTGAAATTGATAGGGACAAAGTAAAAGATTTAGGATTTAAAAATTCAACTAAAAATAAATAATATATTTCAGGTGGAATATATATACAGGGTGATTTTAAGATCATGGGACAAAGTTTCAAGGGATCCATCCATCACAAGGATTCAGAATCATATAGAAATTATCATGGTAAATATCATTAATATCATGGCAAATAATAGGGAAAATACCATTTTAACCCTTTAAGAGCTGGATGTTTTGCGTTATTTTTCCCAAATTCTATGTACTTACTGTCATTCACTATGGTATGTTTATGAATCTCAACATAATTTAATTGTTGCCAATTTGTTTTTTTCGACAGAATTAAAAAAAAAAAAAAAAAAAAAAAAAAACGTACATTTATTTAAAATGAGGAAAATAAATTAGAAATATCAGTTGTATCGTTACAAATAAGATACCAAATGAAAGGGAAAATTTTTGTGAATCCGATGGATTAAACAGCTTATCGATCGGACAATTAGATTTTTTAAAATTAAATAAAGTATGAATTTTAGATGGGAACAGCAGAAGATTGTATGGAAACCGTTAGAAGAAAAAAAAATCTGCTTCACATTAAGTCACATGTTTTTGAAGTGGGATTAAAAATTGCACTTTTCAAATTTTTTTTAATTTTCTCTCACGAACACAAAAATATAATATTCAGCCTGTACCCCACATGACCAACTTGCATTTCAAATTTCATCAATTGTTTTGGTTAATAAGCAAAAAATGTTACTTTTTTTTTTTTAAATTAAATTTTATTTTAACTTCGAAAAGATTTATGTGATACGATACATTAAGAATCTGGGTTTTTTTAAAACAGATTATTTAACAATAAAATCCAAATAACTCTGTCTATTGCGTAAATTTTAAAATTTTCTTATGCTTCATTATTTCGCAAAATCATACACAATATTCGCACTAGTGCAATCCGCGATTGTAATGAAATGCTCGCCCTCTGGTGGGCTAAGGTGAAATTACAATAAACATACTTTAATTCGGCTTTCATTAAGCCGCCATTGCATGCCGATGTTTAGTTTCACATATATTTATTGAATAAAAATGAATAAATCCGGTAAAAAAGATAACACATACTGTTGTGTGCTCCAGTGTAACTCCAAAGGACCAAGAAATCCAGAATTAAGCTTCCATTTATTTCCAAATGACAAATTTAAAATTTCAGTAGCTTCGGCTAATGGAAGTAAAGAATTAATCAGATGATTTGAAGCTAATATTTGTTCAACTTCAGTTAAAAATCTACTTACGATCGAACTTTGAATAAACTGAATTATTTTTTTCCAAAAGCAATCAATTTTCCATGATGCAAAGGCGGAGAAATTATAGTACGAATAACAAGTAGAATAAAAAAGGAACAATAATAAATACATGTGGCTATAATATTTACTAACAACAAAAACTGAAAAAGCGCCATCTATCGATCATTACAAACGCGGATGAGTGCGATAAAATACAGTCTTTCTTAAATATTCAACAATGCTTGAAATTTACCGCGCAAAGAGTTGGCTTTTTTTTTAGTTCCCCATCATACTATAGGTATGGGGAACTTAGGTAATCGTGAAAAATTTCGACCTCGGTTTTTTTACTTTTCTACACGTTTTCAGGTGTGAGGAATCCGAAAATGACAAAATTTCTATGGTGTCTGTCTGTAGGGTGTCTGTTAGTCTGTTAGTCTGTTAGTCTGTTAGTGTGTTAGTCTGTTAGTGGGTCAGTCCGTTAGTTTGTTAGTCTGTGTACACGATATCTCAAGAACAAATTGTCGCAGAGAGGTCAGATCAGTTTTAAAATATTACTTTCGACACTGGCAAGAACCCTATTCATTTGCAACATTCGATTTTAAAAACTTCGTAAGTTATTCGAAATTTACGATTTTCTTAACATGGGAGAATAGGACAAAAAATCACTTAAACGTGCATTAAATGAAAACTTTTTATTGTAAAAATGTCAGACCAGTTTTAAAATATCAGTTTTGATGCCGGAATGAACATCAGTAACTATAAATATGCTACTTTGAAAATTTCGCAAGTTACTGGAAATTTACGAATTTCTTAACATGGCAATATAAGGGAAAATTTCACATAAACGTCAATTTTGAGAGATATTTTCATCGTAAAGATGTCAGACTACTTTTGAAACATTATTTAGGACACTGGCATGAATATTAATGACTATGAATTTTCCAATATAAAGATTTCGTAAGTTATTGGAAATTTACGAATTTCTTAACATGGCTGAATAAGAGCAAAATTTCACATAAACGTCAATCTTGAGGGATATTTTCATCGTAAAGATGTCAAACCACTTTCGAAATAATATTTAGGATACTGGCATGGATATCATAGACTATGATTTTTCCAATTTAAAAAATTCGTAAGTTATTTGGAATTTACGATTTATTTAACATGTCAGAATAAAGCAAAATTGAGCATAAACTTCCATTTTGAGGATCCTAAATACGTTAGACAACTTCAAAATTACGTTTATGATATTTGTTTGAACATGATTGAATACAAATATTCTAATAGGAAAATTTCGTAAATTATTCGTAATTTACGATTTTATCAACATAGCGAAATTGTAAATTTTTCATATAAATATGAATTTGAGGATTATTGCATTGGAAATAGTAGCATGAAAACTAAACAACGAAATTAACCCTGATAAAATAAATTAATAGATTAGAATAAGATAAATATATCTAAATGAACGGTGGATAGCCTATTAGGCGGGGATTTCATTCTGTCACTGTATGAAGCTTTGGTCAAATTGATTTCTTTTAACATTATTGCCGAAACGTCAGTGGAGGCCCTCTGTTGAGACTCAAAACGGTTTTGGGCTGTGTCTGTATGTCTGTCTGTCGCGCGATAGCGGCCGCCAAAAAAGCGCTATTTACTTGAAATTTGGTACACATGTTCATGAGCCCCACGAAATCAGCTGTATAGTTTTTGGTATGTATTCCATTTGTAGTTCGTATACAGGGACACGCCAAAGTTTTTCTTATCATTACGGCCTATGGGAGAAATTTATATGTATCACGATAGCGGCCACAAAAATCACGCTATTGACTTGCAATTTGGTACACGTGTTCATGTGCCCCGCGAAATCTGCTGTATAGTTTTGGGTGTGTATTCCATTTGTAATTTGTGTACAGGGACACGCCAAAGTTTTTTTTTACCATTATGGCCTATGGGAAGAATTTGTATGTACCGCGATAGCGGCCCCCAAAATAACGCTATTGACTTGCAATTTGGTACACATATTCATGAGCCCATTGAGCAAGCATTTGACGAAACTGATATAGATCTGAGACTGACCGCCTTGGCGAAAATAATGCTCCTTTTATACTTTTCTATCGAAAACAGACTGTTCTGGAAAATTCTCGTATCACATCAGCCAATGAGATTAGAGCTTCCATATTTGGTATATCCCTAATAAGGATTTTCTCGCCAAGATCGCCAAAAAAATCGCCAAGGAGGGAAATAGTCGCCAAATTTGGCGCCAAATTTATTTCTTCCCTTATAGGAGCTTTTTAATTCGTTTTTAAAGGAAAATTTGGCTATTTTAACGCTAAAACGACTATAAAGGCACAAAATTAGCATTTTATCAACTTACTAAACCTCTTTGAAAGAATTTATACAAAAATAAATGCAATTATTTACAATTTCGTAACACTTTATATCATATACAAATAGGTATACAAAGAGAGATACAACGGGGGGTTGAGGGGGGCTGCCGCCCCCCTCAGGAATGTATTTGATTTTGGTAATAAGTCGATCGAATCAATATATACTATTATATAATAAGGAATAAATAAAAATGACCTATTGAATAATGTCTGATGCAAATAGGACGTTGAGGCTCCTGATCTGCAGATCCACTAGTAATATGTCTCGCACTAGAAATTTCTGAGAACATAAATATGATGGGGAACTGAGCAGAGTCCACCTATGCCAACTAGTTTTTTTTTTTTTTTTTTTTTTTTTTAAATACGTACATTGTGATGTAATCTAGCATGATTTTTAAAATATGTAGTTTCATTAATCTAAAATAATGTAGAGCTCATTACGTTTAAGTAACTATATTCGTGTTTCCAGTTTACAAGCTGGAATGTTACTATATTCTAATTGCCATTTTAATATTAGAATGATACTGGTCTTTCATTAACTTTGAAAGTAATATCTTGTTTCTGAGATGTTTTATGATAAGAAAATTACTTTTTGGATATTTAGCTTTTTTGGCTATTTTCCATATATCTCATAAGTTTTTCTTTCTTTCCTTTTTAAACGAGTTTCATCACGCTAGTTCGTTTTGTAACTTGATCAGTTTGTCACCATTTTTTTTGCATAAATTGAATACATTACCTCGTTATTTATTCATATTATTTGCTAATTCAGTAATTTCACCTCATGCCTGATGTTACGTAATTTGTTCAAATTATAATAACAATCAAAACTATTCAGATAAAATGACATACAATTTAGATAGTTAATTCAATTGAAGTTTTATTTTATTTTATTTTATTTATTTATTTATTTTTTTTTTAAGATGCGCAGTTATTTAAAAAAAAAAAAAAAAAAAAAAAGGGTTATTTGAAACTTGTAATTGTGAGAAATTAGAAATTATGCACATTTCTGTTATTAAAATAATAATAATAATAATAATTACTTAAAAAATATTTTTTGTAAAAACTTTTTCTAATTTTTACTTTCCGAACACCATAGTGAGGAAAGTATTGTAATCATGTCAAAAATCCGAATTGGAGATTTTGATGTTTCTATACGTTTCGAGGTCCAATGAGTCCGTTTTCACTATTTTTGCGATGATGTATGTATGTGTGTGTGTATGTGTGTATGTATGTGTGTATGTGTGTATGTCTGTGAGTGAACACGCTAGCGTCTAAACGCTTTGTTCGAATAACCTGAAATTTGGGACGTATATTGTAAGTCACCATAGTACGAACCCTATAGATTTTGGTGAATCTAGCACTTATAGTTTTTTTACAGGGACACAAAGAAAAATTCTTTATCATTATGGCCTATGGGAGCAAAATCTTAAAAGTGCGATAGCATCTAAACGCCTTATTCAATTGAGCAAAAAATTTATACACATATTATAGGTCACAAATACTCAATCTGTATAGATTTTGGAGAATCTATCACTTATAGTTTTTTTACAGGGACACAAAGAAAAATTCTTTATCATTATGCCTATGGGGCCAAATTTTTAAAAGTGTGATAGCGTCTAAACGCCTTATTAATCTGAGTAAAAAATTTGTACACGTATTATAGGTCACAGTTGCACCAACTGTATAGATTTTGGTGAATCTAGCACTTACAGTTTTTTTACAGGGACACAAAGAAAAATTCTTTATCATTATGGCCTATGGGACCAAATTTTTAAAAGTACGATAGCATCTAAACGCCTTATTCAATTGAGCTGAAAATTTATATGAGTATTATAAATCACTGTTGCACTAACTATAAGCATTTTGGTGAATCTAGCATTTATAGGTTTTTACAGGGACACAGCGAAAAATTCTTTGTCATTATGATCTATGGGCTCAAAGTTCAGTAGCGTTAAATAAAACATCGTGTAATATATGAAGAAAAATACTCAAACACTCTATTATGGTTTTCTCTTTTTTGTTTGTTTAACAACTCCTCTTTCTTTACTTTATCTACAAAACTGTTAATTACTCAATGTTCGGAAAGTCGAGTGGAGTCACTCCAGATTTTTTTAAAATTAAGATAATTTAGTAAAATATAAAATGTTTGTACAGTTTAAAAAAATTTCTTTAATAACTATAGTGTCGTAATTAACATAAAATTCGTAACAATTGTTTCGGGTGAACCATGAAACCATGATATTTTGACAGATGAACAGAGTACGCGCGAAAAAATTACAAAAAAATTGACACTTATAAATCATTTTTATGAAGAAAAAGTAAAAACTACTGACATTGACTGTCAATGAACTTTTTTCCTTTTTTTTTCAAATTATTATTATTATTATAGTTTTTTTTTTTTTTTTTTATCATCAGTTTTATAAAATAATTATCCTGCGCAGGTTATTTACTTTTTTTCTTTTTACTATGCTATATTTCGTCTAAAAGTAAAAAAAAAAAAAAAAAAAAACTAATTATCAGAATAAAAGTTTTCTTCAAAAGTGTTCCATTTGAAAAGAAAATATTTCAAGCATCTGCTGACACACTAATACTCATATTTCCGACATAAAAAAAGTAGATTAGTGCGACAAAAAAATCCGTTTGACATTGAATTTCACCGAGGAAGTCAAGTTTCTTTGTAGTTTTCTTTCTCCCTTTTCAGTGGTAATAAAAAATGAATCAATACGATGATCTTTGTACCTTTTCTAGGCCGCCTGGCTTCCCGATTTCCCTAAGTAGTTAAAAATGCGTGATCCATATTTTTCAAATGGCTTAAAGCAGCGGTAAAAAGATAGTTCCGAAAAAGAAAGAAAAAGGTTTTTATTAAATAAACAAATCGAAAATTTACAAACCTCCAGGTAAACTAACAGCTACGTAATTCAAGTTCAAGGCCCTGTTCTAGTTTTGTTAGAACGAGGTCGTCACGCCGCTTTTGTCGGTTTTTATGATTCGTATATACTCGTCTCTTCCGCATAGTCGGGATACGCCACAAGGGAAGCATAATACACTACTATTTTGAGCATCTTTTTTTTAAAACTTAGAACAGTGAGTACATCTTTTGAAAATGCCGCTGTTCAATGTGCAATACATTATTACTATTATTTTATTCCCCCCCCCCCCTCACAGGTGTGAGCTTCAGTCGCCCTTTTCCCTCCGTAAATAAACGAGAGGTGTAGGTTATCGGTTAGTCTAGAAGATTTTTTTAGGACTGAGGACTATTAGTCTCAATCTGGGATTTTTGCGGTGTCATTTTTAGATAGTTGGACATTTATCGAAATCTAAAGTTGATCGAAAATATAATTGAATAATTTGAAAGCAATGTTATAATTTGAAAAAAAAAAAAAAAAAAAAAAAAAAAAAAACTAATAGTCCTCCGTACTAAACTAAATTCTGCTTTTGCCAGAATTTCATCAATTTTTTTTTTTTTTTTTTTTTTTTGGAAAGAAAAAGGAAATAAAAGAAAATTAATAATAATCAGTAAATCAGTATCGAAACAAACATTATCGAAACAAACACTATCGAAAAAGTTTTTTTTTTTTTTTTTTTAATAATTTTGAATTATGAAATAAAAAGTGCGCGTGCAAAATGAAATAAAAATAAGTAGAAAAAAAATGAATTTAATGATTTAATTTTTATATGAAACATAATCGCGTGCTATCTTAAAAATTAGATGTAAAATTTAAAGTTTATGTGGTGCGTGTGGCATGTGTAAAAATTGTTTTAAGAAATAGAATAGAATAAAGAAAGCAACGATGTTGGTTGCATTTTGTTATATAGTTTGAATTTTTACTTCCTTATACAAAGTATAAGGAAGTATAGTAATCCCGATTTGCGAAATGGATTTTGTATTTCACATTGCTCGAAAACGAATGATCGCTGGATGTTGCCAATTTATACGTGTGACTCTCATGATGTCTAGTTGCACACCTGCAAGTGTCGTCTTAACACGAGCTCTCGTTTTAGAGATATAAGGGTTTTTACACGATTTTTCGTGACGTCTGTATGTGTGTGTGTGTGTGTGTCTCTGTGTGTGTGGGTATGTCGCATAACTCAAAAACGGTTGGACGTAGAAAGTTGCGAATTGGTACATAGGTTTGTTATAACATCTAGTTGTGCACCTCCCTTTTTGGACTTTCTATGATTTTCGGTTTTGGAGATATTTAGGAAAATTAGGTTCATAATGACAAAAATACATAGGTTTTGGCCATAATGTATCAAAAAACGGTAATAACTCAGAAACGGTTTAGACAAATCTTGCAATTTAACTGACTTCCCGACAAGCTAGACATTTGAAACTTTCAGAAAGGCTCAGAACACGTTGACAATGCATTTTTCAAATATTTTTAGCCAACTGTTTCCGATACCTGTTGCCTTCAGCAGCGTTTATGCGATTCAACAGAAAAATTATTTAACTAACTTCCCGACTAGCTAGACATTTGAAACTTTCAGACTAGATCAGAACACGGTGAAAATGCATTTTTTAATACTTTTAGCCAACTGTGTAGGGTTCCTGCTGCCTTCGGCAGCGTTACCAGTACAAATCTTGCAATCGATTTTTAACTAACTTCCCGACCAGCTAGACATTTAAAACTTCCCCAAGGCACAACTATGACATGAGTCCCCCCCCCAAGGCACAACTTTGACATGAGTCCCCCCAGGCATAACTTTGACATTAGTCCCCCAAGGCACAGCTTTGACACGAGTCCCCCCCAAGGTACAACTTTGACATGAGTCCCCAAAAGGCACAACTTTGACATGAGTCCCCCCCCAAGGCACAACTTTGACATGAGTCCCCCCCCAGGCACAACTTTGACATGAGTCCCCCCAAGGCACAACTTTGACATGAGTCCCTCCAAGGTACAACTTTGACATGAGTCCCCCAAGGCACAACTTTGACATGAGTCCCCCCCAAGGTACAACTTTGGCATTAGTCCCCCCAAGGTACAACTTTGACATGAGTCCCCCCAAGGCACAACTTTGACATGAGTTCCCCCCCAAGGCACAACTTTGACATGAGTCCCCTCAAGGCACAATTTTATTTTATTTATTTATTTATTTATTTTTTTTTTTACGTATGCGTGCATTTTTTAAAAAGTATTTTTAGCCAACTGTTTCGGGTCCACTGACAATGTTTTTTAACATTATGTATATTTCTAAAAGTGTATAAGGAAGTCATGTGGTGCCCACATCAGATTTTTGAATTTTATAGAAGTAATATCTACCGTAGGAATAATTTCTTATGTTAAAACTATAGGGAATTGTTATGCGAGCACAAGCGATGCTACTTTATTTTATTATTATTATTTTTTCATGAATGATTCAAAAATTGGGGATATATAAAGTGAAATAACTTCTTTCCACAGAAGTTGAAATATGAGGGGATAAGAATAATTGTAAGTGATTATACATAACATCGCAGTTATTTTGAGGTTAATACTTTTAACTTCTCGCGACACGGTCAGTTTATGTGTGAAACTGCCTTTTTTTATTTTTAATTGCAAGTTTTCAAAATCCAGTTGAGGAAGAAAGAATGTGGAATGTAGAACATATTAAAAATCTAAATTTATATCATCAATCAGCATCAATTTCAGAGCCTTTATCAATCGACTGCAGGATGAAAGCCTCTACTAGGTGATTCCAAACTACCCTTTTTTCTACAATCTTTCTCCATTCTGCTCTTCCAAACTTCACAATTTCATCTCTCAAACGACACAGTGGTCTCTTCCTCGGTCTTTTCTTTTCTTTTGGTATCCAAAATAGGACTTTGGTGGTCCATCTATCATCATCTTTTCTTCCAAAGTACCCAGTCCTGCTCCATTTTAACTTCTTGACACTAGAAATAACATCAGTAATTTTGATTTGCTTCCTAATCCAAGTGCTTCGCTTTCTGTTCCTTCGGATGAATGCTAACATGCATCTCTGGGTTGTTTGCAGTTTTTGCGTAGTTTTACATATTAATATATACATATATATGTACATGTATGGCCTTGCAGAGGTTTTGCTGAAAGTTGAGTGTCCGTAAAACTTGTTTAACCCGCTTCACTCGTCTTAAGTCGAGGTGCCCTCTGCTCCTTCTTATTGTTATTTCAGTTTCATTTGTTTGAATATTTCAATTGTTTCACACAGTTCTCAGTTATTATATTAATTTTATGTATTAATTTCTTATATCAAATATATATGTATATATATATATATTATATTATATATTGAAATTCTGTCTTATTTCAAAAGGAAGCTTGATTTTGGTTTCTTAAGTGATTGGCTACTTTTTCCATTTTTCACCGAGAGCATTTTAAACGCCTACTTATAAAATTTTTGAGTAAAAAATAAATAAATAAATAATAAATAGGCTATGATAAATACATATATTCTGCACTCTGTGTTGCTCAACTAATGTTCAGAAACTACTCTGACGTTACTATCAGAAAAGTGTTTGCAACTCTTGTTACTCAAAATTTTTTAATTATAGTATGTATTATGATACCGAAACTGAAATTACTTAATGATAGTAGATAATTTCTATTAGATAATTAAGCCAATAAAAATTTATACTGAGACATTTGTAAAACAGTCTTTAATATTTAAATAAAAAAAATCTGGAGTGACTCCACTCGACTTTCCGAACATTGAGTAATTAACAGTTTTGTAGATAAAGTAAAGAAATAGGAGTTGTTAAACAAACAAAAGAGAGAAAACCATAATAGAGTGTTTGAGTATTTTTCTCCATATATTACACGATGTTTTATTTAACGCTACTGAACTTTGAGCCCATAGATCATAATGACAAAGAATTTTTCGTTGTGTCCCTGTAAAAACCTATAAATGCTAGATTCACCAAAATGCTTATAGTTAGTGCAACAGTGATTTATAATACTCATATAAATTTTCAGCTCAATTCAATAAGGCGTTTAGATGCTATCGTACTTTTAAAAATTTAGTCCCATAGGCCATAATGATAAAGAATTTTTCTTTGTGTCCCTGTAAAAAAACTATAAGTGCTAGATTCTCCAAAATCTATACAGATTGAGTATTTGTGATCTATAATATGTGTATAAAATTTTTGCTCAATTGAATAAGGCGTTTAGATGCTATCGAACTTTTAAGATTTTGCTCCCATAGGCCATAATGATAAAGAATTTTTCTTTGTGTCCCTGTAAAAAAAACTATAAGTGTTAGATTCACCAAAATCTATAGGGTTCGTACTATGGTGACTTACAATATGCGTACCAACTTTCAGGTTAATCGAACGAAGCGTTTAGGCGCTAGCGTGTTCACCCACAGACATACACACATACACACATACACACACACATACATACATCATCGTAAAAATAGTGAAAACGGACTCAGGGGACCTCAAAACGTATAGAAACATCAAAATCTCGAATTCGGATTTTTGACATGATTACAATACTTTCCTCACTATAGTGTTCGGAAAGTAAAAAAGAAATATTAATAATAATTAAAAGAAATTTGTATAACTGCTGTTTACGTAAATGACATTGATGCAATATGAAAAAAAAAAAAAAAAAAAAATTCCTGTTTTTTTTTTTTTTTTACTCGTATGCTTATTTCTTCTGTATAGTCAGGCTCAGGATGCCACCATTTGATGTCCAACACATTAGTTTTGATTTTTTTTTTTTTTTCTTTTTTTTTTTTCTCTAAAGGTGAAAGTTTCAGTTACCCTTTTCCATATGTAAGTAAAAGAACTGTAGGATTGTCGGATAGACTAGATTTTTTATGAATGAATCGAGTAATGGAGTACATAAAAGGAAATAATTTCTTTTAACTGAAGTTCAAATATGACGGAAAAATGAGTAACTGCAAGTGATTATGCCAAATTCTGCAAATATTTTGAGGTTAATACTTTTAACTGCTCATTAAAATACGGATAATTTACACTTTTATGATCCAACACAGTCAGACAAGCGGAAAAAATATTTCTGAATGTACAAATCTGTTTCTTTTTTCTTTTTTACTTTTAAACGCTACACTAATTTCCAAAAGTAAAGCATAACCTGCTTTTATTTTTATTTATTTATTTATTTGGTATGTGTGTTAGTGTTTCGATTAAGACATATTGCCTACCCTAATAGTGATCTAGGCCAAAATAAGATGCTCTGCGTGTGTGGAGGAGGGGGGGGGGAGGGCTTTCTAAGGAATAATACCCTGTATTCATACATGATGTCCATGTGTTTCGAAGAAAAACATGGACAACTCCGTAAAGCTAGGCCGACAAGCGCGACCTGGGATCGAACCCCTGCACTTCTTGTTTACCAACTCAGAGAGCAAGATCTCCCGGCACCTGCTGTGGCACTGTTTTTTCTTCTTTTGCGACTAAATTTTAAACTAATAAACATATGAGCATGAAATTTGAACGAGGGTTTGGGTTTGGGGTAGCAATCTACGATAATTTTTTGCACATTACTGTTCATTAGCCCGGAAAGCACGGCTTAGCGTGAATTCTGAATCACTAAAAACATTCATTCTTGACCAAAGTTTCGAGTCCGCATCTGGCGATTGAAGGCGTAAACGTTAATTATACAGCTACCACATGAGATAAAATTTAGGTGATATGTTCGTTTTGAAATAATCAATCGAAATTTATATTAATTTAATGTGAGGAGTAGTTTTTAAACTTACATTAACTCATTTTTTTTTCCAAAAAATTTTAAAAAATAATCTGATGTGACACTCACACGATTATTTTACAGTATTAAATTATTTTACACGATTAAATACAGGGTGGGCAAAAAGTCCGTAAATACTTTAAAAATTCATAAAACCCGAAATAAAAAACGGTTTGCAGGTTTAGCATTGATAGGTCACGGGACTTTTTTTAAGAAAAGAAAAAAAATATCAAAAAGCAGCTGACAGATGGCGCTGATATGAACGACTTAATTGGAAATATGCAAATGAGACAGGCGATTATGAATACTTTTGGCTATGGGGATATTTAAAATCCTGAGTGTAGCCATCCCGTCCATCCAATATGTCGGAATTGAAAAATTCAATCCCCCGAGAACTGTTATATATACAGCCGGAGATGCTGCACTCTGCCGTTGCTGTATTTGTGACACGCCTGCAATGTGTTGTCACCTGTGGTGGTGGATACGTGGAACACATATTGCTGTAATAAATGATTTGGTAACATTAGTTTTGTTATTTACATGTCTTTTCTTTCACTTATGTACGAGACGCCACCTATCGGCTGTTTTTAGAACAATTTTTTTTTCTTATCTTAAAAAAATTCCCGTGACTTATCGATGCAAAATCTGCAAACCGTTTTTTATTTCGGTTATTTTTTTCGGGTTTTATGGATTTTTAAAGTATTTACGGACTTTTTGGCCACCCTCTATAATATTACACGATTAAATATAATAATTTTACACGATTATTTACAGTACAAATTTCTTATCCTGAAATTTAATACTGTAAATAGAAAATGGAGATTAAGGGGTAAGATAATAAGTACTATTATATAAACCGATGTTGAAAACAATTCAAATTAGGCTTCGGAACAGATTTATTTGACAAATAATTCTATGTGAGGGTGGCTACAACCCCCTCGTTTTATTATTGTATCAACATTTATATAGATTTCAATTCCGTTATTAAATTTAAAAATTCATTTAAAATTATTCAGACAACTTTTACTCGCACCATTACTTGAAACTTGTCAGCCATGATCAAATTTTCAAGAAACAAACTTATATTAACTTCAAAATACAACATTTGAATTGTCTAAAATTATTTTGTTTTACTCTGATGTTACTCTGATGAGCGACAGAGACAAAAATCAAACATTAAAAACTCGACTTCGGTAATCAGGAAACGTCAAAACATGTAAAAAAAAAAAAAAAAAAAAAAAAAAAATCCATGTAAAGAATATTTAGATTCAAAAGGGACTTTATTTGCCGTATGGGTATTAGGAATTAATTTTAATTTCTGAGCAGTTTTAATGAACATTGTAAATATTCTAGTAAAGCACTTCCACTAATTACATTCAATAAAACGGAATGCTTTCGCTTCATTAATGGCAGCGCCGTACATTTTCTTAAAATTATGTACACAAAACATTGTAAGCTTAAATATAATCTTATATTAATAACATACAGCACACAGCCTGAAATGCACTTCCATGAATTTCCAAGTGCTGTTCCATTATATTCTAGTTCTTTTGTGTAGCCATGTAAACGAACGGTGAATGATTTTCATACCGTATTCTACATGAAATATGCTTTTATGCCTATTAAAAAAAATATATATATATTCATTTCATTTGGTTTAGTGCAGACTATAGACGTTAAACTCTACTTAGTTGCAATTTTCCTCATAGACGCAATGGATTTGAATTCTCTTGGATGTACCCGTACACGAACCATTAGCTCGATCTCAACGAAACGTGTAGTGTGGCATCACAGTATCATACAGATTTAGAATACCGAGTTTGAACTTTTTGCTGCTACTGGTTTCTGGTATGCTGATAACAGACACACAGACACACACATGCACCGACCGCCAAAAACATGATTTTCAGATTCAGGAGACCTTAAAACGTGTAAATGTAACAAAAACTCATTTTTCAAAATTTGACACCAAAACAGTGCTTTCTCTGCCATATATGGGTCGTTCATTGTAAAAGTGAATTAGCTCCTTGGAAATGTATTTTGAAATAACGAGTTTTTTGCAAATTTGTTTGTTGAAAAAATATACAAGTATTCAGTTAGCGTTATCGATTTTTTAAAGTTTAATACAAATCAGATAGTTATAAGGATTTATAAATTATAAGAAAAATAGCTTGAAGTAAAATAGAAATTTCGTTTTTACAATGAATATTTAAAAGTTTTAGTTCTGAAAGAACAAGTAATGCCATTTATGGCATTTTAATGCAATTATTGGAGTTTTTCTTTTTTTATAATGAAAGCCATGACTAAATGTGATACAATTAAGTATAAAAATACATATTTAAGAAATATAGTGTTACACCATATTTACATTGAACGATGCATATATGGGTAAGGGAAAGTAAAAACTAAACTCCTTATTATTATTATTATTATTATTATTTTCATTTAATTTCACTTTACTTTTTCATTCTTTCTTTTTCGCAAAAGAATACTTAAAAAAAAAAAAAAAAAAAAAAAAAAAAAAAAAAAAGAAAATTACAAGAATGAAGTTTGAATCAAGTACTCATTATAAAATTATTTACTTTTGACCTTTTTATTGCCGAAACGTCAGTGGAGGTCTCCAAGTGGAGATACGTCGTTACTCTGTATTCAACAGAATAAAATATTATTGAGATGCCTAAACTCATGTTTTCTATAGAAAATATGTGTGCTAAGGTTTCATATTTAATGTACAGGGCCTTACAAAAGTGTTTCGACAATGTCATGTAATCATCCAATTTTTGTCAAATTTCGAGCAATTATTCATGAAAACATAGAATAAGTTGATTAGTTTTTACTGGGGTATGCAATGTTTATGGGTTTTTTACAGAGACACGCAAAAGAATTTCGTGACATTAAAGCCTATGGGCAAATTTTTATTGAAGCGCATTTTAACGCGTTTATGCTGCATTCAACAAATTGGAATTTACATTATAAAGATGCTTAAAAGCATGATTTCTCTTAAAAAAAAAAAAAAAAAAAAAAAAAAAAAAAAAAAGTATGTATAAGGTAAATGTATTTACAGGATCACACAAAAGAATTCCGATGGCATTCTGTGATCATTCAAATGATATCAAATTAGGTTGAGATATAAATGAGCTATAATTAAGTAAGGGTTTTCTTTTTATTAGTGTATATAATAAATGTTGCTCCTTTTCAGGGACGCACAAAATAATTTCTTACCATTACGGTCTATAGACGGCATGTATTAAAAATGTTACTTTAACATGGTTATACCCATTAAACATAATGAAATGGTATTAGAATTTTTAAAAGCATGCTTTTCTGTGGAAAACTGAGGGCATAGAATTGATAATTAGTTTATAGGGTTACACAAAATAATTCTGACATGTTATGCAATCATTTTGCATGAAATTTGGTACAACTATTTATGAGTTATGAGGAATTAATAGAAGGCTGTTATTAGGAAAATATATAAATAAATAGACATAGATAGACATAGATAGAGAGATACGAATCTGTTTCTGTAGAGAGTGAGTCATATATATGTGTATATATATATCTATAGAGAGAGAGGGAGAGAGATGCATGTTAGGATTCACCCGAAGAAACAGAAAGCGAAAACTTGGATTAAGGAGCAAATCAGTGTTACTGATGTTATTTCTAGAATTATGTTAAAATGAAACTGGACTGGGCCCTTTTTCAGAAGGAATAATGATAGATGGACCACCGAAGTCCTATTTTGGATACCGAGATATAACAAAAGACCGAGACCACTGTGTCGTTGGAGAAATAAAATTGTGAAGTTTGTAAGAACGGAATGGAGGAGAATTGTAGAAAACATGGAAGATTGGAATTACCTAAAACAGGCCTTCATCCTGCAGTGGATTGATAAAGGCTGAAATTGATGATGATAATGAGATATATAATATGAAATAAATAAGAATGATCAATGATTTGGTGAATAATGGGTGATGGAAATAGGACGTTGAAGCTCCTGGTCTGCAGATTCACTAGTTTACTTCTCTCTTAGCTTATAAATTAATAATTATATATTTTTTCAAAAAGTTCGTTATGAAAACAAAACAACTGTGAATAATGCAAGAAAAAGCCAGTTGTAATTTAACATTTAGAGGCATGTGTATCTTTGCCTGACTATAAAGTAGTCTCAGCATACCTCCCATTTAGTTTTCTTTCTAAAATACTTCATTACTTTCTCTTACCCGTAAGGTAGAGAAAGTATTGTTTTTGGGTCAAATTTTCGAAAGCGAGTTTTTGTTATATTTACACGTTTTGAGGACCCCTGAATCCGAAAATCATATTTTTAGCGGTTGGTCTGTGTGTGTGTGTGTGTCTGTCTGTTATCAGCATATCTCAAGAACAAATGGTAGTAGAAATTCCAAACTAGGTATTCTAAATGCGTATGATACAGGGATGCTATATTAAGCTTTTCGTTGAGATGAAGCAAATGGTTCGTGTACAGGGACACCCAAGGGAATTCAAATACATTACGCCTATGGGGGAAATTGCAGGTTAGTAGAGTGTAGCAGCTACAGACTGCACTAAAACAAATGAAATAAATATATATTTTCTTTATGCGTAAAAACATATCTCATATAGAATATGGTTGGGAAATCATTCACTGTTCATTTACAGGGCTACACAAAAGTACTAGATTACAGTGCGACAATAGCTGAAAATAGATGGAAGTGTATTTCAGGCTGCGCGTTGTCTATAGCATTATATTTAGTTGCACCATGTGGTCCGTACACTATCTTCAAAAGGTATACATGGCTGCAAATATTTAAGCCATAAAATTCTTTTTTATTGTTAGTGGAAGTGCTTTACTATAATGTTTTATCATGCCCTGGAAATCTGCTCAGGAATTAAAATGGATACCTCATAGGCATATGGTAAATAATATATGTTTTAAAGATAAATATTCATTGCTTGTTTTTTGTATATTTACACGTTTTGAGGCTTCCTTATTATCGAAGTAAAATTTTTAACATTTGATCTTTGTCTGTGTCTCTTATAGTAACTTAAAAACGAATAATTTTAGGAGGTCCAAAAGTTGTATTTTCAAGTTAATATAAGTTTGTTGCTAGAAAAGTTTTATCAAGATTGATAAGTTTCAAGGAATGTTGCGTGTGAAAGTTGTCTGAATAATTTTAAGTGAACTTTAATTTTAATAACAGATTTCATGTCTATATAAATGTAGGTGCATTACCGCCCCCTCACACAGAACTAATTATCATATAAACTCTTCCGAATCCTAATTTGAATTGTTTAACAGAGGTTTACATAACAGTACTCGTTATCTTCCCTCTTAATCTCCAACCTGTATTTATAGTATTAAATTTCACGGTAAGATAAAGTCGTGTGAGTGACACACCAGATTATTTATTTTCTTTAAACACGTTCATTTATTTATTTATTTTTTAGTGAAGATAAAAAGTTATATCATAGATATCAGTTTCCAAATTATTTCCGATATTAAATTTATATAAAATTCGATTAAGGATTTGATTTATGTATAAGAGAAGAAAACAAGAAAACAGGTTTTACTTAATTTTTAAAAAACAAATAAAAAAAAATTAATACAAGAGATGTAAAGCATATTAAAAATAAAAAACCGGTCGTCTTTTACAAAATTACATTTTTTTTTTTTTTTTTTTTAAGAAATTTGTTTTTAATAAAAATGTGATTTCGGTTTTGTCAAAGGGTCAGTTACTCTTGCCATTATAACAATATTTTTATACGCCTATTTTTGTGAAATATATCTTCGGCAAAAATTTGAAATATTATGAAACAATCTTTAAAAATTGAATTGAAATAAATAAATAATTAAATAAAGAAAACAAGAAGAAAGTTTTCTAAATGTTAGGGTTCTTCACGTAAACGACATCATTTGTGCGATTGATATATTTTGTTTTGCTGAAATGCAAAATGTGTACAGTCTTTGGTATCTATACATTGCCTTCAATATGAACATTATTTTAATATTTCTATTAAAAGATGTTTAGGATAATTGCAGTAAGAATTTTTGATAAAATTTAATTGTTTTCGATGAAAAAATGATTTTTAAAGAATTTGTTTTTTCGTCAATAAGATAAAATAAAATTTTTTAAAATGGAATTAAAAAATTTACGAAAGTTAGTTTTAATTAGCTAAATCTGTGGACAAAAAAAAAAAAAAAAAAAAACTGTAAAGGAAGGTTTGTGTAAAATTATTGTCATTATTATTATTATTATTATCTCCTGAAAATTGCATTTGTTACATTTTTATTAAACATATTGAAAATTTAATGAACATTTCTTTACAAACTGCACATTAAAATCGAAATGGTCATATTATTTTACTAATTATTTTATGCGTAGACTTTTAAAAGTTCTTGTGTGTACTTTTTACTTTCTCTTACCCATAAGGTAGAGAAAGTATTGTTTTTGGGTTAAATTTTCGAAATTAAGTTTTTGTTATATTTACACGTTTTGAGGGCCCCTGAATCTAAAAATCGTATTTTTAGCGGTTGGTTTGTGTGTGTGTCTGTCTGTTATCAGCATATCTCAAAATAAATTATAACAGAAAGTTCAAACTTCGTATTCTAAATGTGTATCATATAGGGATGCTACACTAAGCTTTTCGTTGAGATCAAGCAAATGGTTCGTGTACAGGGAAACCCAAGACAATTCAAATACATTGCATCTATGGGGGAAATTGCAGGTAAATAGAGTTTAATATATATAGATTGCACTATTACTAAATCAAATGAAACGAATATATATTTTTATATGCGCAAAAACATGTTTCATGTAGAATATGGTATAGAAATAATTCATTGTTAGCTTACAGGGAACTACACAAAAGAACTAGATTATAATGCGGCAATACTTGAAAATTGATGGAAGTGTATTTCAGGTTGTGCCGTGTGTTATTAATATAGGATTATATTTATGTGCACCATGTGATGTGTATATAACTTAAAGAAGATATACATGATGTGTACATAACTTAAAGAAGGGCTGCCAATATTTAAGCCATAACATTCTTTTTTATTTGTTAGTGGAAGTGCTTTACTATAATATACTATTTCATATAATATTTTACCGTGTTCAGGAATTGAAATTAATTCTTCAAATTAATTGAAATTAATTCCTCATTTTTATATTCACACGTTTTGAGGCTTCCTGAATACCGAAATCAAGTTTTATGGTTTGATCTTTGCCTATATCTGTTAGAGTAAATTAAAAACAAATAATTTCAGGCGATCCAAATGATGTATTTTCAAATTAATACGTTTGTTACGAGAAAAGTTTATTCAAGATTGGTATGTTTCAAGGAATGATGCGTGTGAAAGTTGTCTGAATAATTTTTAAAGAACTTCTGAACTAATTCACAGATTTGAATTCTCTATAAATGTAGGTACAATAATTAAACGGGGATTGAGAGGGCCAGTAGCCCCCCTCACATAGAATTATTTGTCAAATAAATCTGTTCCGAAGCCTAAGTTGAATTGTTTATCATAGGTTTACATAACATAACTCGTTATCTTAACCCTTAATCTCCAATCCGTACTTTTAGTATTAAATTTCAGGGTGAGAGAAAGTCGTGTGAGTGACACACTAGATTATTTCATTTGAGATAAGCCCTAAAATATCTGTACTTATATAAGTATCTTTTGATCTTTTGATCTATTATTTTATTTATTTTTTATCTTTGCTTCTCCCCCTCCCTCCCATTTCAATAGATAAAGAAATGAATGAAGAAAAAGAAAAGAAAATGTAAAAAAAAGACCACGTGCTTATGCATGTTTCTTTGCTTGAACTGGCAAAGGTGTATATGCATAATAAGCTTTATGATGCGTGCAGATGCACTTGTCACAAAGGTCGTTTCCTCCAGGATATGTTCGTGAATTTTTATAAACGTACAAAAGAGATGACCTAATACTACGAGTGTCAGTGAAAAGAAGAAATATTTTCTCTTTCTGACACATCCATATTTTCCTACACCCATTCCTGAAAGTAAATGAAGAAGGAAAAGACAATTTTTCCTTACTCTTCATCTCAAAACCTTCAGGTGACCTTACTCCATAAAAACGTCATAATACAAAATCCTAGTGACTAAGATATGGTGTAGATAAAATTACTCAATGAATCTTTTCTTTTTCAGTATTTTTCCCCGATATTAATTGTAATAAACACAGAATACATTACAAGCTACATTCACTTCATAATATTTTCTGAGATAGTTTTTAATAATTATATTTTTTACAAGAGGTGTATTAGCAAGAAATTAGTAAAATCATCGTAGGAAATATGTCAAATAAATATAATACAGTATCAAGTCAAAAATAAATGACCGAACGCTTTCGATTTTAGATGTTTTAGTCAAATATCTACAAAAATTTTTCACGAATCATTCCGAAACTTCAGGGTTGTAAAAAACAACACACATAGGTCACATGTTTCAGCAAAAGTTTTGTCTTGAAGATAAAAAGGGATGTAGTAACAAATTAAAGAAAAAGTGTTTGGCATCCCTCAATAAAAAACATTGCTTGAAAAGCGTTGTGGTCTCTCCCATATGATTTTGATGCTTCTGCTAGCTATCTATCGACATTTATTTATATGAGAAAAACACATATATTCATAGAGATACAAAAAAATTTAATAACATCAAATGTTTTGAGTGTGTTTTTTCTTTATAGCACGCAAGGTCTTCAAACCAATGCTATGTCATTCTTCTGAAAACAGATTAAAAGTTTACAAAAGGTAATATTTTACTCAAATATGTATTTAAGGGTGAAACAATAATAAAATTTAACGCTTTTTTTACTTTCTTCTATATTCAATAGAAGAAAGTATTGGATTCGTAAAAATTTTCGACCTCGGGTTTTTGATGGATTTACACGTTTTGAGAGCTGTAGAACACGATTTGACCATTTTTAGAAAATGTCTGTCTGTGTGTGTGTGTGTGTGTGTGCGTGTGACAAAATTTTGTGGCAACTGTATCTCAGGAACTACTGCACAAAATTTCATACAAATTGGTATGTAGTTGCACCTTGACATAAATTAGTGCCTATCAACTTTTGGTAAAAATTGTCTTCCAGGTTGCGTTGCCATCCCGCTTTTTCTAAATTTTTAACATGGTGGTATAGGACAGAATTTTGTATAAATGTATTTATTTATATGAAACAAACACATATTCATGGAGATACAAACATTTTTAATAATATCAAATATTTTGTGTTCGTTTTTTATTTATAGCACGCAAGGTCTTCAAACCAATGCTTTGCCCTTCTGAAAACAAATTAAAAGCTTACAAAAGGTAATATATTAATCAAATATGCATTTAAGGGTAAAACAATAAAATTTAACGCTTTTTTTTTTTCTTTTTCAAACATTGATAAAAACCTGGGGGAAATAATAGGTAGGAGCCCCGAAAGGCATTGAACTCTCGGCCCATGTGGGTCTGGAACGGTTGGTAGTAGGTGTTTGTTTCATTTCAATACTACAACAGTAGGTACAACATACTGCAGTCAGAATAATTAATACATGAAATATCTAATGTCACAGGAACATTTCTGCTTAATGATGTTTAATTGCGTTCGCGGAAGCTTTAACATTTTTTTATTTTTATTTTACAAAATTTAATAGATAGAATAGATACATAGAACTATTCTTATAAAATTATTATAAAAATAATTTCACCACAGTTTATTATAAATTTACCTTTTGTTCGTCAATGTTGAACAATGCATTATTACTAGTCACAAAAGCTAGTCATCTTTAAAAAATTAAACAACTACTGCGCAATTTAAAGTCTTATATATCAATCTTGAAGGATATGTATATTGTTGAATGCACCAAATCAATTTATTTGACAAACTAAAAAATAATAAATAATCACTATTAAATATACGTATAGTATAAAAAACTGAAACCTTGCTGCCATAGTTTATCCGTAAATTTTATGACTGAGTTACATTTTTTATCTATTATTTGCCCTATTTACCCTAATTTACCACTTAATTGCTTTAAATTTTACGGTGAGCTGTAAAATTTACGGCTAAATAGCAGTGAGGTTTCAGTTTTTTTTTTTTTTTTTTTACCGTGTATCATATATGTGTTTCTGATGTGAAAACGACTGAAATGGCTGTGCCCTCTCGTAATCTGAAAAATAAAATAAAATAAAATAAATAAAAAGAATAGGTCAGGCATGGACCTAAATTTTGTTCTTATTTTAAATCGGAGATATATATTTTTTATTTTACTTCAAGCTCGGCTGGTCTGGTATGACTACTTTGCGGACTATGCCGGTTTCGGGCCTAATATTTCAGGCTCGTACATACATCTTTTGTAAGATTTATTGAACAAATTGGTATAATACCCTGCCCCCCCCCCCCCCCCCCTCCGAAAATAATAATGTATCACAGGGGTAAACCGCATGCAGTTAGAAACAAACGTTTGTGGCTTTAAATGTGATGACCAGTTTCTAAAACCACATCCACTAGATTTGAATTGTAACTCTGAAAATTAAAAAACCTAATTCAATAGTTTGAGACATATATATTACATATATTTAACGAAAAAATATTAAATATTAAATGCCTTATTTATTTTAAATAAATACCTTAAAAACAAAATGTTAAATGAATTGTTAAAAAAATTGTATTAGTATAACTGATATAACAAAATTTTTTAACCTTTTATCTACTGACGGTACTTTTTAAGATACCATTAGTTTAAATACCATTAGTTACCATTAATATTTATAAGAATAGTATATACTTCACTTTAATCTGACTACAAGGCACTAGATCTAAACAATATATCTAACCGTTTTTGTTCCAGTAAAGGAATCTCGCTGTTTTTGCTTAGCATTTTTGAAGATCTTTACGTTCGTTATAATTAAGAGCCAGTTTTTTTAAGAAGCGGGCAGACCTGGATAGTTGACATTTATGATTTTGTTGAAATTTTTAGGATATGTTCTTTATGTAAAGTTATTAGATACTATTTTTTTTGGGGGGGGCGGGGGAGGGGGGTGTTAAATATGAAGTCTCCTGTTTTTTTTTTTTTTTTTTTTTTTTTTTTTTTTTTTACAAAAAACATATCTATTTACGAAAGTCAATACATTTTACGCCAGAAGTGAACCATGGTATTGATAGTTATTTTGTATTCTCCCGTTTTCAGACTAACTGTTGGGACATAAATACATATGATTGACTCTTGGCGCAAAGGTCAAAGGTCATTCAAAATTCCAAAAAACATTCATTTTTTTTAAACTTCGACCCTCCAAATCTTCTTGCACCAGAAGTGAACCACAAAGGTATATATTTCAGTAAATACATACTGATAATGACTACCCAAAAATAGTAAAATTTGTGTGGTTGACTTCTGGCGCAAAAAAGTATTTGACTTTGAAATTACGAAAAACCAGAAATTGCATGACTTTGAATGTCATTTACTACTTGCGCCAATAATGAACAGGTATGAAATTAGTGAAAAAAGAAGCCTTAAGTAAAGTAGAGACAAGATCAATTCCCGAATCTATGGTAACTTACTTGGTTTTTATGTAATGCGGCTCTATATTTTGTGTTTTGTGGCACACGCTAAATAGCTTTCATCACTTTATTTCAGTACTGATTACTATTGCATATAAAGATATTACATCGAAATTCTTTAATTAACTGAATTTCTATCTAAAAATAATACTTTCTTAATTATAAAAGCCCACGTTTCACGTGGATAACGCTAAAACTAATGTCATAGTTACAAAAGTATGTTGAAATAAAAATAAATAAATAAATACATTTTTATCCTTGGTTTGGAAGAATGAACAAAATAATGAAGGACGAATGATTTAACGTAAAAAAAAATGACGTCACAATTGCAACAATACGTCTATATGGTAAATTATTCAACTTTTATGTAATGCTACTATATACTTTGTGAAAACATGTATTTGACTTAGTTTCGAATTAAATAATTTGGTATCCAAATGCGACGAAAAGTGGTAGTTTAGGATTTCCAAACTTTGGAATCTCTAAGTTTAATGGAAGTCGAGTTCTGAAAATTTCCAGAATAATTCATTGGTTTCTAACGTGGAACTACCTCGAAGATTTTATAAACCACTGACATGACTTGATGAATTCAAATTCTATTCGGACTTCGAACTGTGCAGATAATCTTTGTCGCTGAGTTAGATAAATACCTGCTTTGTGGTGTACTGTCGGCAGCAAAATTATTCGATCGCTAGCAATAATTCCTATATAAAAAAGTATACTTAATACTGTTTTGTTAAATAAATCCTTGTCAAATCATGCTCGACATAATTCGGGCGCAAGAAGATTTGGAGGGTCAAAGTTAAAAAAGTGCATTTTTTCTTAGAATTTTGAATGACCTTTGACCTTTGCGCCAAGAGTCAACCATAAGTATTTATGTCCCAATAGTTAGTCTGGAAACAGGAGAATACAAAATAACTATCAATACCATGGTTCATTTCTGGCGTAAAAAATATTGGCTTTCGTGAATAGGTATGTTTTTCGTAAAAAAAAAAAAAAAAAAAAAACAGAGGACTTCATCTTTGACCATCAAAAAACACACGGATTTTTTTTTTTTTTTCTTTTTCGGAAAAAAAAAAAAAAAAAAAAAAAAAAAATACGTGTCTAATACATAAAGAACATCTCCTGAAAATTTCAGCAAAATCAAAAATGTCAACTATAGGAAAAGTATAAGCAGCATAAAAAATGAATATTCTTTTACACTTTTTTAAGGTCCAAATATCTTCTTAGACCTCTGTGCACCAGTGGAACACAAAATCTTCTTTAACTACTATGATGAGGTGATGTGCTTATTTATATTTATATGTTTTGCCTACATTTTTAAATAATACGCTTAAGTAACTAACAATATAT
Organism: Salticus scenicus; assembly: GCA_963930645.1. Taxonomy (NCBI): domain Eukaryota; kingdom Metazoa; phylum Arthropoda; class Arachnida; order Araneae; family Salticidae; genus Salticus; species Salticus scenicus. Next base: position 43,986,852 of record OZ005650.1, read on the forward strand.
GTTTCAAACACAATTTTTATCGGTTTCGTAATGCTTTAGATAAAAGGTTAAAGAATAAAATTAACACGAAAACTTAATCTTAAAAGTTTCTTATAGATTTTTAAGAACTTTCTTTGAAACATGTTACACTTACTTAAGACGTGTCTGTATATTGTACGTATGCATCTGTATTGTATGAAGTTAATATTTATTAAGCAAACCCTACAAATATTTAATCCAAATGAAATTTACGAATTGTTTTCTCTTTTGTCTAAATGAAATAACAATACGAGGTTTAGATAACCATAGTAATTGAAAATTACTGTTTATTATACTATACATTTTTTCAAAGATTTTATATTTTTTTTTATAACGATCAATATTTTATTTCATAAACAAATATAAAATAAAAATTTCTATTCTAAAAATAATTTAATTTAGTATCCAAGTTTTATTTTTGATTTAGTCTTTTTTTTCTTTTTTTCTTTGTAATTTTTTAAGATTTTGTAACCGACTATTTCTTACTATATAAAATTCAAAAGTCTACTGTAAATGATGACGATCCTCTACTACTACCTCATTAATATTTTTTTTTTATAACGATCAATATTTTATTTCATAAACAAATATAAAATAAAAATTGCTATTGTAAAAATAATTTAATTTAGTATCCGAGTTTTATTTAGTCTTTTTTTCTTTATTTATCTGTAAATTTTTTAGATTTTGTAACAGACTATTTCTTACTAAATAAAATTCAAAACTCTACTGTAAATGATGACGATCCTCTGCTACTATCTATAAAAAAAATAAGTAAATATATATATGTATATATAAAAAAAGATTTATGAATAAGATATTTAAAAGTTCAGTTTCCTATTAAGCATCCATATTTAAGTGCATGTATCGATAATTATAAACTTTGAGCATATCAGTCTCAATCGGTAACATGTGTTAGACGTAACTTAAAATTTCTTCTATTAAAAGCTTAAAGATTTCTCCAAATAATATAAATATATACTGATAAGTATAAAGGATTTAAGTCCAAAAATGTCGATTTTGAGTTAAGTACATAGTCAGACTCAGAAAAAAATTATCTATCGATTGGTATGAAGGATTTAAATCCATGTCATTTAGTCTTTGAGAAAATCCATTGGTAAAAAAAGATTCAAGTCAGAAATTTAGCATTAATCTTTGGTATAAAATATTTAATTCAATTTTTTCCCTTTATTAAATGAAGATTGACAATCACTGAATGGTATAAAGCGTATAAACCAACATAATCCCTTTTTCCTAATCGATTCTGCTGATTACTTTTTTAGTTAGTTTAACTTTATTTTTCGTCTCTTGAAAAATCAAGAATATGGACTTAAATCCTTTATACTTATCAGCACAGAAATAATATCGCATATATTAAAAAATGAGATTGTATCAGAATGCCCCCTCCCCGCCTCACTTACACACACGCAAAAAATCTTTTAATCGATTACTTTTTGATAAAACTATAACATGCATGCAAAATGTTGTTCATTTTTATCATACAATAACAAAAATTAGTTGCCTGACTTTTACAACGTTAAAAATAAGACTTTATTTTAAAATTATTTCATCAAACATGTTTGTAATAGACTTGTCTATATTTAAATTTAAGTACAAACCGCTTTCTTTCATCCATTTTTTAAAAACTATATTTTAGCATACTAGTAATTTTATCGTATCATTTTATTATTCTATAAATCGATTAAAAGGTTATTACTGTTTTCAGAGTTCTATATTTTAGAGCTCCATTTTATCGATGGAACTCAATACTACTTTTTTTTTTAATAAATAATTTATGTATGTTGAAAATGCCGCTAAAAATTTTCCCCGTATTTTTTCTCACTTATTTGTTTTTTAGGAAATACGGGTGATTTCTAATATTTTTATTGTAGCATTATATTTTAGCCTTCTAATATTTTTCAGTATATTCATTTTTATTTTGTTCTCGCATTGTTTTGATGAAATAACTACAAGGACATTGAAATTTAGACTTCATGATTGAGGATTTCTTTATGCTAATAATATTTATTAGCATAAATAAATCTGATAGGGACACCACATGGCATTTTTGTACATCCAGAAAAAGATAAATTTTATTGTGAAAATATTTATATTTTGCCGCATAGGAAATGGTTTGTAAGTTAGCAGGCTGGTTTAAAACGTTCTAATAAAATTATTATGCTATATATATATAATAATTTACAGCAGGATATATACAGCAGAGCACGGAAAATCTATTGTTCTGAAACAAAAATTTACAGCTTGTCGTAGTTTCTCAATGACAAACTCCCATATCAGACAGCTCAATGGAATTAATTTATGTACAGATAATCTTATTTTTCATATAATTTGAGGATGTTTAAGGCGAGAGAAATCAGTAGATTATGGCTAAATAATAATAATAAACTAGTTAACTCCGTTTCAAATTGAGATGGGGCTTACAGATTTTGGCAACCCTAAACTATTATTATTTTTTTAAGTTTGGTAGCAAAGCTCTCCAAAAATGTTGCCAAATTCGTCACCAAGATAGACCTCCCTTAAAGCAATAGATATCTATTGCGTTGCTCGCTCTTTTAGATGTAGTTTTACTGAAAAAACAGTTATAATAAAGGAGAGCAGTTTTACCTTTTATCTAAAACGAGAAATAATATAATGAACAAAAATTTTGATTTTTAAGGAAAAATTTTAAAATAAAGTTCATTTAATAACCAAAACAGGAAGTAAACAACAAGCATGTCTGATAAATTAGCATTGATAAATAATATTCATTTTTAGTCGTTGTGTATTTAATACGACATTCTTGAAAATGATTTATCGAGCTCTTGGTGAAATTTTACAAAAACAAATTAAAAAATTTTATTCTATAATTTAATTTAATTTAATTATGGAAAATTTAAGGAAAATTATGGAAATTTCATGCATATTAACATCATATGACTAAATTAAGAGAATGAAAAGAGCACATGGAAATAAATTTATCAATCCGAACTTCAAAATTGAGAAATATATCATCCCTCCTTGGGGAAGTATTCAAAATAACTACATACCTCACGTAAATTATTTTTTGTTTTTAAAGGATAATGTGATTGCAGACATGTATTTAACATTAAGTGTAATAAAAAGACATAATAATTACTTATATTTACTACAAAACAAAAACGTAAAAACAAATTTCTGATTAGTTTTAGCAAAAATTATTAAATATATTAGTAATATCTTAATATCCCACCCCAATCCCCCTTAAAATAATAAATTAATTGGCATAGGTGGACTCTGCTCAGACCTCCATCATATATTTGATTTTATGATTTTCTATTATATGTATATATTATGATATTCTATTATTTTCTATTATTATAATATTTTTTTTATTATTTCTTATGTTAACGGCCCTTTTCACTAACCGTCGCCGGAAGCCTGGGCCAGTGTTATTTAATGGGAAATTTTCTTTACATTTAAATAATTAACTAATATATATTTTTAAATTCTATTTTCACACTCAGAAAATTCCCAACTGCTAGATTGATGGACCTTTTTTAAAAAACTTAATTTTTAATATTTTATTTTGGAACTGCAAAATGAAAAATTTCACATATTGAAAATTCGTATTTTACAACTTCAAAAAAAAAAAATAAAAAAAATAAAAAATAAATAAAAAATAAATAAATAAAAAAAAGCTTTTTAAAAAGGTCCGTCAATTTAACAGTTGGGACTTTTCTGAATGTGAAAACAGAATTTAAAAATATGTATTAGTTAATGAGTTATAAGTAAAGAAAATTTCCCATAAAATAACATTAGCTTCGGCTTCCGGCGACGGTGAGTGGAGCGGGCCCTTAAGAGAAATAAACTCGTCCGATCATCCAATATAATCAATACTGAAATGTCCTACCCACAAGCTACCCTATATAATTTCCCGAAACATTTATCTCGTCCTAATCTCGTGATTAAATTTATTAGGATTAGTTTCATACTTTAGTTTTAAATTAATTCCAATATTATTTTCAATGCAAGAATCCTCCCAATGCATGTTTATTCAATATTTCGATCTATTTTCCCATGTTGAGAAAATCTTAAATTTAGAATAACTTATGGAGTTTTTGAATTAGAATATTCATAGTTAATGATGTTCGTGCCGGTATCATAAATCATATTTTCAAACTGGTCTGACATCATTGCAATTAAAATATCCCTCATAATGCAAATTTATGCAAAATTTTGCCTTATTCTCCCATGTTAAGAAAATTGTAAATTTTGAATAGCTAACAAATTTATCAAAGACTGTTCATAATTAACGGCCTTCATGTCAGCATCATCAGTGATATTTTAAAACTAATCGAACATCTTTACAATGAAACTAATTCTCATACCAAGTACGTTTATGCGAAATTTGGTTCTAGTTTCCTGTGTTAGAAAATCGTAAATGTCGAATAACTTACGAAGTTTTTAAATTAGAACGTGGAAAGTAAAAAGGGTTTTTGTCCGTATCGCAAACGATATTTTAAAACTGGTCCTACTAATTTACGACAATTCGTTCTTGAGATATTATCTGCACAGACTATCAAACTAAATAACAACTGACTAAAACCTACACTAAATCAATTTTGTGATTTTCGAATTTTTCATACCTCAAAACGTGTAAAAACATAAAAAAAAAAAAAAAAAAAACCTGAATTCCCCATACCTATAAAATGATGGGAAACTTAAAATATATTGTGAGACTACTACTTTGACTACTTTTACATACAGTCGGTAACAAAAGTGTCCGAACACTAGCAAAAATTCCTATGTAAAAAAAAAAGTACACTTCATACGGTTTTGTTAAATAAATCCTTATCAAATCATGTTCTTAAAACAGGATTCGACAAGGATTTATTTAACAAAACCGTATGAAGTGTACTTTTTTTACATAGAAATTTTTGCTAGTGTTCGGACACTTTTGTTACCGACTGTAACATTTATTTAAATTTTCTCTTTTCAGTTTTTTTATTAACACGCTTTTATTAGCTTCACCTGTATGCATGTTTGTATGTATGTTTGTAACCGCTCTGGGAGCAAACAAAAAAACTATATTGTAAAAAAAGACTTTCCTTACGTGAACGATGTGGCTGTGAGGTAAAGCTCCGGGCTACTAACCTAAAGGTCTAACGTTCGAGCCCAGTCAGGGGAGATTTTTTAAAAAGGGTTTTTGTTTAATTCTAAATTATTAGTTTACATTTCAATAAAAACGTGTTCTTTAAATTTTTAAAAGTATAATATTATTTTATATACATATCATCTTCCAGTCATATAAAGATAAAAATAAAATTTTTATACTGAACTTAGATGCAATATTAATTAAAAAAGAGTTTCATTAAAATCACGTTTAATTTAAAGAATATTTTGAAAGAAGATGGATTGAAAAAGCTTTTAAATGTAATATTTAATACTCAAATAACCTAAAAACATAGAATAAAAACAGAAGTTACATCTATACTCCAACAGATAGGATATTTTTATTGCGAGCTGCGCAAACATAAAAGGTAGACTCCATTTCTTGAACAAATAGATTACTATATCTTTCAGTTTCCGCACTCTAGCCATTATGTCACGCTATCTCTACAAATATGCGAGTATTTGTAGGGAGAACATCTACAAACATTGATTATAAGATTTTCCAGTACGTTTTTTGAATTTGTTTATCAAAGATCTATAATGGTATGAGTGCGCATTTCTTACGGGAATATAAACAGTAGATATATGACATAAAAAATGCACTTTTGGATTGCTTCATTTATGTTTCTTTTGTGATAAAATGTCGTATTCTGAAAAAATATTTAGTTTAATGTTTGTCCATAAAAAAATTTGAAAACATTTCTCGAGAATTCCATTATCTAGTGGATTGGATTATTAATTTTCTCTAGTTAGGACTGAGGACTATTAGTCTCAATCTGAGATTTTTGCGGTGTCCTTTTTCGATAGTTGGACATTTATCGAAATCTAAAATTGATCGAAAATATAATTGAATAATTTGAAAGCGATGTTTAATTTGAAAAAAAAAAAAAAAAAAAAAAAAAAAACTAATAGTCCTCCGTCCTAAACTAAATTCTGCTTTTGTCAGAATTTCATCAAAATCATTTTATTTTATTTTTTATTTTTTGGAAAGAAAAAGAAAAGAAAAGAAAATTAATAATAATCAGTATCGAAACAAACGCTATCGAAAAAGATTTTCTTAATAATTTTGAATTAGGAAATAAAAAATGCGCGTGCAAAAATGAAATAAAAATAAGTAAAAAAAAAATGAGTTTAATGATTTAATTTTTATGTAAAACATGATCGCGTGCTATCTTAAAAAGTAGATGTAAAATTTAAAGTATATGTCGTGTGTGTGGCATCTATAAAAATTGTTTTAAGAAATAGAATAGAATAAAGAAAGCAACGATGTTGGTTTCATTTTGTTATATAGTTTGAATTTTTGAATTTTATAGAAGTAATATTTACCATAGGAATAATTTCTTACGTTAAAACTATAGGGAATTTTTATGCGAGCACAAGCGATGCTACTTTATTTTTATAAAAATGCTTTTGATAGAGTTATCCTGAGTATTATTGTAATGTGTATTTTTATAATGAATATTTTTAGTAGTAGTAGGCACTTTAAGGTAATTATCGGGCTATTTTTTGTTTATTAATTTTAATTTTAGTGACTGTAAATATAATAACAGTTTGGTACCATACATGGTTTTGCATACATATACATTTATTTTCTGTACATGACGGTACTGTGAAAAATGTTAACTGAATCACTTTTATACTCAAAATATTAATATTTACAAACAATTTAAAATACGCCAGTAGTAGACACCTTTGAAGTTTTTTTTTTTTTTTTTTTTTTTTTTTTTTAGAAAGGGAGATATGAAATGCTAACTGATTGAAAAAGCATATATTTAATAAACAAAAGGTATTTTGTGTTGCATTAATGCATTAAAATAACGAAAAAAATAAATAGACTTATATAATAATAATAATAATAAAGAAATATCTGAAAACATTAAATGTTTTGAAAACACATTGTTTTACTTTTAAAAAGTCTTAATTTTTAAATAACACTTTAATCAGCCCCCTCCCCTCCTTGAGTGAAACTCTTATAAATGCCAAGACTAGTCAATCTTTCTTTGAGATATTTACTTAATTTCTGCACGTTACTTCCAAAAAATGGAATTATTTGCATTCCGATCAAAGTTTAAGTGAAACGAACTGATATTCTTCTCACACTACGAATTTCGGAGAATACTGTGGTGTGTCTAGTATTGATTCTGGCCATAAAAGTCAACGAACCACTAATGGATATGACTGTCCATTACTGGTCATGATGACATTTTGTAGTGCCTGTGATGGACCCCAATAAAAATTCTATATACATTATTAAAAAATTAAAAAATTTGCACAATAAATTTAGTTTGCATGTATATTTTAATATATGAAAACAAAAGGTAGATGAAATCAGTTTAAAATAAGCAGAGACAAAGAAAACAAAATTTTATTTTCTTATTCAAAACACTGAGAATATATATATATATATATATATATACCGCCTTCATCTAGAATGAATAAGAGGTCATTTTCTAAATCGGTTAACTAGAAATATAGATTTCCGAGATATGCGCGTAAGGCACGCTTATAAACTGAATAGACAAAAATATCGAAAATTTCTAGTCTACACATTTCTAGAGGGTGAAACAATATTCAGAATCTTTTGTATTGCGAGAAATTCTCACTTGGTTTTCTAGAGTTGGGTCATAAACCAAGATTGTAGTTGCTGAAACCCGTCTTTTTCTTGTATTCGCACTTACTTGCAGAGATTTTTAAATAACTTTGCCCTCGAGAATATAGGCAAACGTTCTAGAATTCTAATAGGGGTTTCTAGAACTTGATTTCAAAGGGGACTAGAATTTATAAGGATGACATGGAACTATTTTTTCTAGAGCCACAATTTAGATTCTAGATGTCAGTTACAGAATTTTTTTCTCAGTGAACTAAAAGAAAAAAAAAAAAAAACAGCAAAATGAGAAAAAGTGCAATTTTTCTTTTTCAGTTAAGATAATCTTATTCTAGAACTGATGGCTGGAAATATTTGTAGCTCAATACATTATTAGTAGAGGATTGTAACACCACTCTGAATGTTGCTCGTATCTATGTGAGAATTAGAAAGCTTGTTTTCAGAGCTTAAATTTAAAAATGTCCAATAATAGGGCCCACTACTGATGTTTTTACTCTAGTTCAGAATTAAAAAAATTAATAATATACCTTTTACTAATATGTTTTTGTGCTGTTTCTGTAGAGCACTTTAGGCATATGGTACTAGTATATATATATTAATTGATTCTATTAAATAAAAAAAAATATTGAATATTTAAAGATAATTTAATTATTTAATAATCAGATTATATATATATATATATATATATATATTTTTTTTTTTTTTTTTTTCTGTTTCAGTGTGGAATTTCTCTCATATAAATCTAACAGGAAACGCTCATCTAAACGCAATCTAACGCTCATATAAAACAGGTGATTTAAGATCGAAACTTGTAATTCATTCTCTTGATAGTAATCATATTCCTGATTTTGACAACATTAAAATTTTAGCTTCAAATGTAAATTTGTACGAGTCCTGTATTTTCCTAGAGGGCGCTTGTACTAAGTTACAACTTTTTGCCTTGAACGAGGCTAAAGCTGTTCCCCCGGAATACCTAATCTTGTTTTGATGTTTTATGACTTTATTGTAAATGTCGCGTTTTGTATTCTTCGACCACATTTCATGAAACCATGGAAGCATCTGCGCAAGTACTAACTCAACGAGTCCAATGCTAAAATAGGGGTGACAGTCATCTGACTCAGAGAAAATGAGCAATAACACAGAGCGCGGAATTACTGGATGTTTTTCAAATTTCAAACTGTCGGTCAAGCTGGCATCCCTCCAACATTTTGGACGCGTCCACCCTGCTAGTTTTAGGATATGTGGCTGCATTGTATGTATCACTGATGATGGCTAGTGTTTAGCCGAATCGTCTGTCTTGTGTTTTTAGTTTTTAACTAAACTGTGCCTTTTATTAATATTAGTTTTTTTTTTTTTTTTTTTTTTTTTTTTTTTTTTTAAATCTTATTTTGAAAGTTACTTGGTTTTAACATATTACTGAGACGTATAGATTATGTGCAATTTTATTAACAGGAAATACTTTGCTTGTTGATTATCTTTCACCTATATTTTTTCAAGAAATTATTTTAAGAAAACTTACTTAGTGCAAAATATACCTGGTAAAATGAATTGGACAGGAAAAGATCAACGACAAGTTTTCTTCTAAAACTGGCATTTAAAAAAAAATTAAAAGAAAAATGTGACACACATACGCCCGATGCTTTTAGGTATCTAAAATTGGATTTTTCTACACCTCGAGGCTAGACAGCATGAAATTAAGTGAAACACTACGGGTAAAGTTATAAGTGTACCGAGTCAGTTACGGGTCACAGACCTTAATATCGGTCCAGGAAAATAAGAGGATAGAGATGAAAAGTTGTTTGAATGTGCGAATTTACTACTGTTGCGAGCAAAGAGCAATTCCGGTTTTGCTGCCCATTTCCTAGACGCTGTATACGTTATAAATAGCAAGTGAAATAGTTCCATTTTCACTTTCAAGGAAGTATTCCTCTTGCAAAAAAAAATCGCTGATGAAGAATTGTTTTTAATTTTCCGATTAATCCTTTTATTATTATTATTATTATTATTATTATTATTTTAACGTTTCAATCCATTTAACAATTAGACGCAACTTGAATATTGTTATTGCGTTCAGTTTGCGGTAATTGGCCAACACCAACAATTATGTGGACATATTTGATAATGAAGAAAAATATTTACAATAAATTACTTGTAATCTGTTCACACATAAGAGAATTAAGGAAGGGTTTTTTGTTATGTATGAGTGAATTAATTTATTTCTATTTCCTCTTACTTTTTAAAGGCATTCACTTTCATTTATTTACCGAGATATAATTAGATATTTAGGTTATCATATTAGCATCACGTGTAATACACGGTGACGACTTAATATTGCCTTAGATTTGAGTAAATGGAATCTTCAAAGCGGAAGAAAGTTTGTATTATGTTATGTTTTCTTCAATCAAAATATAGTAAGAATTAAATTCAGTTTTTGAATTTAAAAATGATTCAAATTTTCATATACACGAGTATCTTTTAGAGAAATCATATGAACATTTTATAAATAGTGGAAAAATTGAATAAATTAAGCAAAAATTTAATAAAATGAACAATTTAAAATTTTTTATTTAATTTTGATTTTGATTTATCAACTTAACAGTTTAGTCATGCATTTGTATCTATTAATTAAATTTATTTAAATCTTTAAATTCATATTTATTTGAATAAATAAATAAATAAATAAAGCACTCGATATATATTAAAGTAGCCTGTAACTACTAATTACTCCTCTGTTTATATGTTCTATGATATTCGAATAGGCTTGCTGTGAACCGATTTACGTGATTTGTCTAAAAGATAGACAACATTTTACAAAAATGTAACACATTAAAAAAATTAAAAACTAACTTGTTAAATATACTTGGAAAGAAAATAATGTTGAGATAAAAAAATTTAGTACTTATTCAATCCGAACCTATGGTGAAATATGTTTAAATTACTTGAATGATATATCGTACGCACTTAAACACGTTAAATTTTCATTCAAACGAAAATACTTTTTTAAAATTACAAGTATTCATAAAGGATAATGTTTTATGTCATAATGAGAGCCTTTTACAGTTATGGAAAACAAAATAGGGTCAAATTTATACTTTTTGATGTATTTATATTACTATAAACTTTTATGTAGTATATTACTCTTGTATGCGATGAAATTTATAAATATATGTATATTTGGAAATTCTTTTAATAAATATGTACTTTTATATTAATGTTGTTTTAAGTATACATGTTCAGGACAAAAGTGGAGAATAATAATACAAGTTCAAAATCCAGTTAAAAATGAAGATATAATAATGAGATATTTATCATTACTTTCGTTACATTTTATCAATTGGGAAATCGTAAAACACACGCATTATTATTATTATTATTATTATTATTATTATTATTATTATTATTATTATTATTATAGAATGTCTTTATATTTTTCTTCTAGTATATTGTAAGGGCAGTTCATCAAAAATAGGTGTAATGAGTTGTATTATGACAATAAATGTTCGATAGGAATATTTTAGTATGCATAAAATTTCATAAATCTTACACGAGGTCACTTTAATAAGTCATTTAATTCTCTTAGTTATATATATATATATATATATATATATATATATATATATATAAGGCTGGATGGTTGGGTGGGTTTGTGAAATTAAATTAAAAAAAAAAAAAAAAAAAAAAAAAAAGTAGAAGGCTTGTTGCATTTGCTTTGTATTACTATGCAAACTTTCATTTTCCAATAAAATTTCAGATTTTTCCTTTTTGAGTTGTCAACTATATTTAATGTTCTAATTATACTGTTAAACACAATGTGATCAATCGGTGAATTTCATTGTGGCTCCGTGGTTTCATTGTCGTTCATCTGCTTTGAAATTTTGCATTTTTAAATCCATATGGTTCCTGTTCTGGTTGTGGCAGGCTGGGGGAGTGTTGCTGGCGTAAAACTAGTGTAACCCCACAGGCAAGTCACAAGTCTTGCCGCCTGTCTCCTTCTTCCTATCCTGTGTTTCTTGGGTTGTATTTTCATTAATTTTGATAAGTTTATGGTTTTAAGTTAAGATTTGTTGTTTTACTTTATTGATTCGTTTGTTTTGCAGGCTGTTAATTAATAGATCTGGTTTCTTTACATTAGTGTATTTCATCCACTGATGATTTTTTTTTTTTTTTTTTTTAATCTTATTGGTCATTGGTGTTTCAGTGATCTTGTATCTGTTACTTGGCTTCTACTATGCTTAATAGATCATCTTTATTATATATATATATATATATATATATATATATATACATATATATAACGCAATTAATTAATGAACGTAAGTTGCTTACACAGTTATTGTAAATCTGAAGTTATTTATGTTTGTAGCGTAGTTAAGAGTTTTATGTTTTCATATATTGAAAAATGAGAACTTTGTAAACAAATATCATAAATTGGGAGAACATACAGCAGTTGTTTTGAGTAGTAATTCATAAGTTATCTTCTTTCATCGGGCGAAAAAGTAAATATGTTACACCGCAAAAGCAGTTATATAGGTAACGCAATGCGTTGTAGCACTAAAAAAAAAAAAAAAGAAAAAAAAAGAAAAAAAAAGAAAGAAAGAAAGAGTATTACGTTATTTTTTTATGCGTTTCAGTATAAAAAGATTTACACATTGCATGGCTACTACCACGCTGCACCACTTACATATTTTTTGGTGCTTTGCTGCTTTCAGCCTGTTTGAGGTTGCATTCATATCTACTTTCTATCTGATAAAGGGACGTGTTTCATTTTTCGATTCGAAATAATTATAGCGTAATATTGCACATTATGTTGTTTGCTTACAATTTTTTTTTTTTTTTTTTTTTTTTTTTTTAAAGTTCTTTATTATTCACTTTCAGAGCATTTTAGTATTAGCTTGACATATTTTTAAAAAGTATCTAAAACATTTCTTCGAAGAGTGTAACTTCGATAAAATATTTATCTGTGCTTAAATTACTTCTTCGATGATTCTGTATGAATTAGTTTAGAAAACATCACACATTACACTCAAGAATTATTGCGTATTATTTTCAAGAAAAGAATGAAGTTTAAAAATACGGAGGATTTTATTTATAATTTTATTTCGTCCTAAAATACATAGAAAAACAAAATAAAATAAAGTATAAAAATTCTCACCAGCTGAGGCTTCGAGATGCAAGTAATGTATCAGAATACAAATTATGTATTTTATTATTAAGTTTGGGCAGTGCCGCTGATGTCGAAGGTTTCCATTCAGAACTAAAAGTAATAAGAATATAGAGAATAAATAAAACGAACTGTAATAAAGAAAAAATATTAAATATTGTGAAATTGCACAAAACTTTTATATATATATAGTTTCAATACTAAATAAAAGAACTGGTGTACAATAGATATTCAAACAAAAAACGTCTTCACACACCATAAAACTCATGCAAATACTTCCGGTTTTCAAAGGACGTGGCCTTTCTTCCTCAGGTGCAAACACAGGCTACTGCGTCGGAGTCTAAAGAACAACAAGCAAAGGAACATAATTATTCAAATTAGACTATGTTTTAGAGGTCTTGCTAAGGCACGTGTTTGCACCTGAGGAAGAACGGCCACGTCGAAACCGGTAGTGTTTTCTTTAGTTTTATGGCGAGTGAAGAAGTTTTTAGCTTGAATATATCTGTACTGATAAGTATAAAGGATTTAAGTCCATATTCTTGATTTTTCAGGAGACGAAAAATAAAGTTTAACTAGCTAAAAACAAATCAGAAGAATCGATCAGGAAAAGGGTATTTCGTTGATTTTATACCCTTTATATCATTCAGTGGTTGTCAACCTTCATTTAATAACGGGAAAAATTGAATTAAATATTTTATACCATACATGAATGGTAAATTTCTGACTTGAACCTTTTTTTACCAATGGATTTTCTCAAAGACTAAATGACATAGACTTAAATCCTTTATACCAATCGATAGAGAATTTTTTTCTGAGTACTGAGTACTTTCTATGTACTTAACTCAACATCGACATTTTTGGACTTAAATCCTTTATACTTATCAGTACAGATATATAGTCTTGTTCAAATGAAACTTTTATGCTATAATAAATCCGTGGTTCTTTCAACATTTTTATATAACAAATAAATAATGGTATGTTTAATTTATCAAATATATATATATATATATATATATATATATATATATATATATATATATATAAATTCCCCCCCAAAAAATTAAAATATCTGTAATTGCACATTTAATTATTATTATTATTTTTTAAAAAACAGTCTTTCAATAAGTGCATGTATACATAACAGGCATACGTACATAGATATGTACATATTTATTATACACATGTCTTACAATGCATACATAGTACGCGTAACGTAGTTACTATTACAATAAGTACAACTTAAAATATGTACAACATATTTTACTTTCATGAAATAAACACAATAATACTTTAGCTATTATCTGAGTTAAAGATTACTTTGTCACTAATGTTAGACTCAATGTGTTATAGGAAAAAAAACCCCTTTAAATTATACTATTAAAACAGAACATATGTTGCGAAAAACTCCTTAAAAAAAAAAAAAAAGAATATCCATATATATATATATATATATATAGCAGTTTGAATCCCCTAAAGTACAAAAGTTCGCAAACGACGATAAAAAAAAAAAAAAAAAAAAAAAAAAAAAAGAAGGAAAAGAAGAACACCTTCATGATAAGAATGCTCTATAATTTTTGCTAACAACAATTTTTCAAAAAAGGAACATAATTATTCGTATTAAAAAAAAACTAGAATATTTATTTTTGATTTAAATTTATGAGGCTATAAATTTTAACAATTTTCTGACATAGTATTCTTGCAGCTGGAAATATGAAAAGGTGGAAGAAGAAGGTTGGGTGGGTAGGTTCAACGTCGCACAAGTGCTACACTATGGGCAATTGGTGACGGTCTATGACTTACCATTAAGGGTGGTCTGGAGATATGACATCAGAATTTTGATCTTCCGCTGAGGGGATGGTTTCCCGCTTCAGTGACCCTCCAGAGGTACTGTCGGCAGCAAAATTATTGAAGCGCTAGCAATAATTCGTATTTAAAGGATATGCATTTAATATTGTTTTGTTGAGTAAATGTCTGTCGAGTCTCTATCTTAGTCTTTATGTTGTCTATAAAAAAGTAAGCTGACGATAAAAATTAACGATCAAACTAAAAAAAAAAAAAATGTGGATGTATGCTTCAATAATTTTGCTGCTAACTGTATTATTTGGGATGAGAACGTAGAAGACATATTGCGGCTACAACACATTTCACGTGCACCAGCTATCATTATTTTACACGACAGTTTTCGCTGGCTCGAGTATCAAACACACAATCTTTCGATTTCGAACTCGCGCTTTGCCGAACAGGCTACCCCGGCATAAATGGAGGAGGGGGGGGGGGCAGGGGGACAAAAAAGTACGAATATCTTAGAATACAACAGTTTATTAAAATCTTAAGTATGGAAGAAAATTTCTACCCACACACTTTATTCAACAGAAAAATAAAACGAGTGGAGTAGATGTTTGCATTAATTATTGGAGACAATCAAATCTAAGCCGACTAGCGTCGTATAATTACCTGTATTGTGCTAGCTCTTAGTTGAAACATTCTTTTAAAACTTTCTTATGTACTTCTTAAAATTTCCTGGTCGGTAGAGGACCGAGCTCGTAATTAGAAGATTGCAGGCTCGATACTCAAGCCGGTCGAAGGCCGTCGTGTACATTGACGGTGGTTGACGAGCATACAATCTGTCGTGGCCGCAATGTCCTCCATGTTTTCATCTCAAATGATACCGATGGGGGTCACCGAAGCAGAGAAGTCATTCCCTTTTTGAAAAATCAAAATTATGATGGCAAGTCTACGGACCACCTTTAGGGGTCAATCCCATACTATCGCCAATTGTCCATAATATAGCACTAGTGCGACATAAAATCCACTCAACCAATCTTAAAATTGTTCCAAAAAACGTTTCCATCAAACTTCCGTTGTTTGAATGTCTCTCTACTAGAATAGATCATACTCTGGAGAATCACCTTTAATAACCCTCTTAACGCAACTTTCCACCTAAAATAGTTTAAAAATTAAGTATAACAACAGAACCTCACGGAAAGCTCCATTAAAGCTTGTATTTCCATCCACAACTTTCTTCACATCCCTCAAATTCTACCCTAGTTGAACAACTTCTGGCATTATTACGACGTGGCTCACAAATGTTTCTTAATTAGCCATGATTTTTTAAAAATAATTATTAGAAATAATTAATCAAATTGAACATCTACTCACATATACAAAAAAAAAAAGCAATTTTGTATAATAATAATAAAAAGAATAATTATTATTATTATTGTTTGATGGGGGAAAAAGAATAAAACATAGATGTATTGCGAAAACGAAGAGGAGAAGAAAATAAATGTAACATTGTCGATTTTTCTTTGCAATTTTTATAAAATAACTAGCTATTTTTTATTATTATAAAATATTTTTATGAAATTTTTATAATATTTTTATAAAATAGCTTTGCCCGCTTCGCTAGTCACTATATTTAAATGAACTATTTTTATAATGATAAGTCTAATTTTTAAAAATTCCTCCCATATTTATTAATAAACCTCAAAAATAGGAAACGTTATCGTTTGCTACAAATTAGTTATTTTTTAAATAACTCATTTTAAATAATTTAACACCAGGAAAAAAAAATGTTATTCAAAGAAAATAAATTGTTTTTGTTGTGCAGACAAATAAAATATTTATCTGTATCACACAAAAGCCTTCTAATATTATATTAAAATTTGATTACTATTATTTGAGTTAAGATTAGTATTTCTTACTATTTTTTTAACGCTAGTAAATAAAAGCCCCACACAGTCATAGTTAATCTTATCTTTCTTTTTGATATTTTAATTTATTTTTTTTTTAATAAATTTTTGTAGTTCTTTTTAAATTTGTTTTATTTTTCTGATTTTTTAATTATTGAAATGAAATATCCACTCCTAATACAAAAATATTTGCTTACAAAAACCTTACAGTAATGTCATTTGAGTGCAACTATTATTATTAACAATGTAATTGTAGTTATAATTAAGCGCAATCACTCCTACCCTATAAGGGTGAATTGCGCAAAATAGTCGGTTTATTACAGTTGTTGTTTTAAATTATAGCATGAATAGTAATGAAAATGCATAGAAAAAGAATCAACTCAAAGTTATGCCCCAATAGTTTAGCAAAATAAAATAAAATAAAATAAATAAATAAAATAATAATAATAATAATAATAATGTTTGAATTTCTTATATTGTTTTGTTGAATTGTGCGAAACTTTCCTAGCTTTACCTTATCTGTTGAAGAATATAACTAAATAAGATATGTTAAATGACATAACTAAATTTTGTGTAATATAAGTCTAATTCAGTGTCTTATAACATAAATTTAACATTGTTTCATTGCGGGTCGGGTTATGGTTCAAGTTTACTCGAATCGTACAGGACTTTACACTGATGTATACATTAAATGTATCAATGACATGTATTTTTATAATTTATAATTCATCGAATCTTTACAACTTTCCTAATATTTTTCATCTCCTTATTGCCATAATCAAATACCGATTATACGTCAATGATGAATAATCTCTTTTTCTTTAAAGATCAAAGTTCTTTAACCATTAACCCAATTGAAAAATCACGAATTTTTCACGTGTTTCAAAAAGTGCCTAACTTATCACACACATATAGGAAAGAAAAAAAGAAGAAAATTGCACCAACTGAGGTGTCATGTAATTGTCTGATTATGACGCTTTCACACGAAACGAAAAATAGATGTTATGTCACTAAAAAGAAAGTTTTGTTTTTAATTGAGAGAAGAAAATTAACACATTAAGGCACATAAAAATTAACATACATAGTAAAAAAAAAAAAAAAAAAAAAAAAAAAAAGAAAAAGAAAAAAGTTGAAGTTTTCATGTTTACTTTAAAACAAGTAGAAATACGCTCAAATGAGACACTTAGGCTTGCTATCTGGACTGTAAACTTGAAACGTTGCGATAATATAAAATCTGTTACATGTGTTTAAGTGTACAGTTGGCATAAGCCCAATCCGTTTTTACCATTTTCATGAAGGTCAAAGCCGATATTCATTTCACTAATGCTCAAATTTCTGTCATTTCACAAGTGTGTTTAATGGTCACTTATTTTATTACAAAAATATTGAGTAAAAATTGCCACGTTTTCGTCTTTTTTTCCCCTCCCATTTTCCACGTTATACTTAATTAATTGAGTCTCTTTCGATCTGATGAATTGTTGAAAATATAGTTACTAATGTGGCAACTATTAGTTTAGCAATCAAGTGGTGCAATTTATTACTTTACTAATTGCGTAGAGTGTTAATAATAAATGTATTAATTTTTATGTTAAAATTTGACGTGTTTGTGGTTCTTTGTTTCTGTATTCAGAGTTTTCAGACGTTTATATTCAGTATTGATATTAGTAGAATAATTGTAATATATATATATATATATATTATTTTCCTTTATTTTTTATTATTATGTTTTAATGCATACAAGCATTCAAGAATAATAATTTCCCTTATCTATTTAATTTATCTTTTATTCTTTAAGAGAATGGTAGACCTCGAAAATAGTTTTTTAAGGGGACTTGGCCCTTTTCATTTTGAACCACTGAAGGTCTCATATTAAAGCTTATATTTCCATTTAATATTTATAAACTGAACTACATTAGGTTTTCCCAATATGTATTCAGGCAACAATTCTTGTGTTTTTTGACACTTTTTTTACAAATAAATTGCGTTTTCTCAGTTTGCATTTTTACATTATGGCGACCAGATCAGAGTACCTTTACAAATTAGAATCGTGAATAATTATTACAATTCCCTAACTAAAAAGCAGTATTGGACATAATTGGTTAAAAAGTAATTGAATTACAATTGGATTACAAATATAATTATTTTACTGTCAATCGATTAACAAATAATTGATTACAAATAAATTGAATAAGTAATTCAATTTATTTGTAATCAATTATTTGTTAATTGGTTGACAGTAAAATAATTATAATCGTAATTTAATTGCAATTCAATTACTTTTTAACCAATTATGCCCAACACTGCTAGAAAGATAGTGTTACATTCTTTTAAATGGGGATGGAAAAGCTAATAATAATGATAAATAATTTTCATACAACAATTTTTTGAAACTTAGAGAAACGTCTCACAAAAAGCGATTGTCTTCTAAAAAAGAGGACATCTGGTCATTATAATTTTCATGGTTTTGTTGGTAGGTTGGTTGGTTTTTAATGGCGCAAGGTCCACACTAGGACAGGCTGCACCATTATATTTTTCATGAATTCATGATCTTCAAAAAGATTAAACTTTTGCAGATATTTAAGAAAAGACTTAATGTATTTTTTGGATGTTTAATAGAAGCTACTAGGATGTTTAATAGAATTAAGGATGGATTTTGCAATATTTTTAAAAGAAAAAATATTATATATATACATATATATATATATATATATATATTTTTTTTTTTTGGGGGGGGGGGGGGCAAAGTTTTATATACAGACATGCAGTCTTTAATTTTTTCTCCCAAAAACTAATTAAGGAATTTCAAAATCCATCCCAATTATAAGAATTTTCTTAAATATTTATAATAGAAGTTTTAGTATTTTGAAGATCGCGAATTCACAAAAAAATTCAAACACAGAAAATACAATTTAACGATTTCAAATCTGTAAAAAGTACATTAAAAAACATATGAATTGTTGCTTGAATCTATATTTTGTTGAACATACCTTATATAGTTTAATTTATAAATGTTAAATTTGCATCGTTTAATCTTCAATAAACCTTGCCTACACGATCACACCATGCACTTCCAGAAAAACAAAAAGACTGAGAGAGAGACTAATTGAATTCATAATCACTCTTAAACATTGTTGAAAGTGTTGAAAAAGCTTAATAAAACAGAAATGCAATTACAGCAATTTTTCAATTGTAGCCCTTAATGTATCTGAGTATTTTAGTGTAGCCTTATAAATCTTAACGCTAAACATACCATACTATATCGAAAATGTTTTTGTTTCAGCATATGAACAACAAACTTACCATTGATATGTGCAGAAGATAATCATTTAAATATGATTTATAAAAATACTTCTCATAAAACGCAACGGATTCTCTTCAATGGCATTTATTTGAGTATCTCTATACACAAAAAATTTGTGCTATTTACAGAATTTTAAATAGGGAAAATACCATAGTAAACATAAATAACATATACCAATTTGAAGAAATTCTAAACATATTTATGAGCGCTAGAGGCGGAAAGGTAGACAGACGGACAGAAAGACAGACAGATAGACTCATTCAAATCATAATTAATCTTAAACATCATTATAAAATACTAGAACTGCATAATGAAAATGAAAATTCAATTCCAGCAATTTCCAGTTATAGCCCTTAGTGTATCTGAAATTTTTGTGTGACCCTATAAATCTTAATGACAATCATTTCATAGTCTACGAAAAGACTTTTTGTATCTATGAATAATGAAGAATGACTCTCGCAGTGCCTTTTAATGGGCTCTTCCCACCGTCGTCTGCTCAATCACGTGATAGAGGAAAACGAATAATCGAATTCTGAGAATCGAATTCAATTAAATATTGTTCTTAAGAACAAAAATGCTAATATTTAATATAAAATA
The DNA here is from genome assembly GCA_963930645.1 of Salticus scenicus. Lineage (NCBI taxonomy): Eukaryota > Metazoa > Arthropoda > Arachnida > Araneae > Salticidae > Salticus > Salticus scenicus. The sequence goes on from OZ005650.1 coordinate 44,007,374, forward strand.
AAATAAAAGTAATATTCTGCAATTGTAAACAGTAGAATAGTTTTATTTGTAAATTTAATATAAAATAAAATAAAAATAATATTCTGCATTTGTAAACAGTAGAATAGTTTTATTTGTAAATTTAATAATTTTTCAAAATCACTTTATGTGTTTATTTATTTTCAACTGTAAGAATCGATTTTTGTATGTTTTAGTGTAACTGTTACATTAACTGATAGTAACAGTAAACTGACAGTAAATAATAGCTTGTTCTTGTGGAATGTTTATGGATTATAATTTGAAATTTTAATATGTTTTCATTTAATTTAATTGAATAAAGGTGTTACAACAAGTTAATTAACTTAGTCACTGGTCTAAAGGGATTTATGCCGAACGATGTTGCACTGTCAATGATTTAAGTACCAAAAATCAGAGTATTTAAGATGTTCTTCATGAACATCAATAACAAATATAAACTAAATGATGATTGTAAATGTATACAGCAAACAAAAGAGGATGAATAATGATATAAAATGGATTAAAAATGACGATGTATAAAAAAAATAGCACAGATTAAATACGATTGATCAAAAATAAGAATAGAAAATATGTTTCAGCAATCGCTCTAGATAAACAAGACTTCGTCTGCTATTTGTTTTTCCTCTATCATGTGACCTCTGACGTCAGGTGGGAAGAGTCCATTGTATTGGGTGTCACGGTATACAAACCAGTGGTGGTATTTACCCCATTTTCAATAAGGAAGAAGTAGTAAACTTGAATAACTATCAGTTTCAAGGAATATTTATTGGAGTTAGATCGCGAACAGACATACAAACCGAAATCATAAACAACTTTCAACTTTGTTAGAAAGAGCTGAAAATGAAATTCGCTAACAATTTTAAACTATTTAATTTTGATTAAAAAAAAAAAAAAAAAAAACCTGTCATATTTGATACTTTGATGTTCCTAATATCCAAAACTTATTTTAGCTTAAAAATACGGGAAATAATTATTAGGGATCAAAAGATTACAAAATACAGAACATATTATTCAAAAAGTTGAAATTTTCTTTTTTTCCAATTTTTAAATTTTACTCAATAAATTTTTCGGTTCATTTCTCATTTGAATTTATAGTGTCAAAATGTTAAGAGTTTAATAAAAAATAACCTGTAACGTATTGATAACTCGCGCACATATTAATTAAAAATTTTTAAATTATTTTATAAATTAGTCTTGTTTTGTAATTTCAATCTACATATATAAATTTATTATAAAAATATTCTCATGTACTTCTTAATAAAGACTGAAAGCTTATTCGTCCTCACTAATGTTGAATTTAAATCATTTGGAAATAAGCGACATACCTTCATTTAGATGCTCACAATCTTGCTCGACTGTGTAATACTTTACTGCATTAGTAATAATTTATATCTGCTTAAAGCAGGTACAAAATCTAAATGTTAAAGCATTTAACTTAAATATATCATAAATAATAAGATATATTTATTAATATATTAACTTAAATATATCTTTTAACAGAAAAAAAAAAACTGTTTAGTTTACTTCAGAGATTAACGAAATATATTGATAGAAAACATTATTCATTCTTGTTAGAATCGTAGTCAATAGTATTTTTCCTTCTTTCATTAATGATAATAATAATAAAAGCCTTCATTTCTCTGGTGAAACGCTCAAAATTAGCGTCATACCTACAAAAATGTGTTGAAACAAAGCTAGGGAAGTTTTATCCATTACCATGCATGCAATTGAAACAAATAAGATAATTAAAAAAAAAAATAATAAAAAACACAACTGCAACAATGTATTGTGAAAAATAAAATAAAGTTCTATCCTAGGTTTGCATGGTTTTGGGAGATTTGTCCTTTGATCCAAATGATAAATTAAACATTAAACACATAAAATTTATTGGTTCAGTTACAGAGAAAATCGCATTTCAAAAATTTAATTGAGTACACTTGCGCAGAATTTAGCTACGTCACGAGAAATTAATAATATAAATAAATACATAGACATATGGTTATAAAAATTTAATTAAAGAATTATGATGTCGTTTTTAATTTCTGGGAGCCATTTGGACATCAAAACAAATAAATATTATGATGTAAATGATGAGACTATTTGTTTTAAATAGCATGTAAAGCGATGTTTAGTAATTTAAGGGGTTAGGGGTAGTCAGAGACACGAAAAAATGATAATTTTCAGTAATTTTTTTTCGCTATTAAATCATTTTATTTTACAAAAGTAATAATATGGCATTATTATACAATGTTTTGACTTGAAGTCACGAAAATTTGAAAAAAAAAAAAAAAAAAAATTATAATTTCCAAAGTTATAGCTGTTTCTGTTGACCCAGTCCAAAAAAAAAGGTCCTTGCGGTGACAATGATAAGTCCTTGGAGATTCATCTAAAATCAATCGGATAAGAAAAATTAGTTTTATAAATAGATAATCCTGGGCCTGATCGAAGCTTTTTTTTTTTTTTTCAAAAATTAAAAAAATGGCGGACTCAGGAAATTTTTTTCTAAATTTTTGGGAAAAAGTCAACAGTTAATTGGTCTTAAAAAATCGAAATTTTTGAAAAAAAAAAAATCCTTCGATCAGGCCCGAGTTTATTATGTATTCTAAAAGCTGTATAAATTTCATTAAAATCTACTGAGCGGTTTTCAAGTTACAGTTGTCACCAGTTCAAAAAACATAGTTTTGAGAAAAACGCATTTAAAGTTTCGCACTAGATTTACGTACAGAAATACGAATTATTTAATCACTTACACTGAGTCATCTATTCCTGGGCCATATAATAGTTCTTCAGCCATTGTGGAAGTTTCCAAAACATCAATTTGCCGTTGCCTACGAAGCATTCTGCCTTCCCGAGTGTTGTCGTTGGCGCGCTGATCTGCCACTTTCACACGTGCAGCATCCTTTTTTTTTGCATACTGATGGGAATTAGACCCACTCGAAAAGTAATTATCGGATCAACTTCAAATTTTCAGAGAATATTTATAAGATATTACACTTTAAGAAAATGCAAAAAAAAAAAAAAAAAAAAAATTGATTTTTTGAAAATCCTGACTACCCCTAACCCCTTAAACAGGCAAGGAGAATTAAATTTGGAAAAGGATGTGTAAAATTTGAGCGCTAAGGGGGGCACAGGGCAACATGTATTATTAATAATAATAATAACAGTAATTTGTGCATGTAGAAAGATTAAATTATGAATAAGTTTGAGTTAATGAGAGTGCGTGTTAACATGATAGGTATGTCTAATATACATGTATGTGAGTATTTAACAATAATAAAATGTGTGTGTGAAATGAGATTAGATATTCCTTCTTTAATAACTAAACCAATCATTAACAATTATTATTAGTGACTTCTCGGCTGACCATTATGAGCTATTGATGAGGACAGTTTACAAGGCGATTGAGAATAGCGAGGTTATACTTTATTTATTTTAGTATAATGTAAATTTCAGTATAATGTAGATTCCCTGGCAATAATATGTTTATGTTACAAATTTTGGTAGCTAGTATTTTATTCCATATCTAAGAAACAATAAATCTCTGAAAAATAAACATTTTTAGAACACTTGTGCATTTAAAAAAAAAAAAAAAAGATTCTTAATGCACAACAAAGAATTTGTGGTAGGGTAGGTGCTCCAGTGATTGGCATTATCCAGTAATTGACATCTATCCCGAAAAAAAAATAAATAAGAAAAATAATAAAATCATATATTCTACATATAAGAATTTTAACATTTTATGTCAAACACTGGAGCATAGGGTGCTAATTGCTGATAAAATGAAAAACTGGCAGTGTCAATTACTGGAACATTGAGTGGGTGTCAAATAAAAATTCATAAAAAAAAATGTTATAAAATGTATATATTTTAACATATATGAGTTCTGAAAGTCTTTCATACCATATGTACTAACTTAAGATTTCGAAAAATATTTTCTGACGACTAGAACATTAAAAACATCAGAGATTGCTCTAAAAGTGTCAATCACTGGTGAACTTACCCTATATTAAGAATATATATGTGCATAAATTTTTGGTTCCACTATAAACTGTTACACTCCTAATTATATATATAAATATAAATATGAATATATATATACATATAATGACGTCTTTTTGCCAGAACGTTTTAGCATGTGCAAGTTTAAATATTTATGAATTTTTATTTAAATTTTATTATTTACGCGTAAATAAATATATTTCATTTTATGCTTCAATTTCTATCTAAATAAATAATTTAAAAGAAATGTTTTTTTAAATAACAACTGAAAGCAAAATTAGATAAATCACGAAGAAGGAAAAACTTCTTTCTTTTTAAAAGAGCATTGCAAATACTTGTTGTGCATATGTACTTTGTAGAAGTACAGGCATAATAAAATCAACAACTTAATCAAGAGTCCTTTACTATAGTCAGCTTCAAAGATTCTATTTATTCTAGGAACTTTTTAAAATACTATTAAAACTTAATATTTTGAGTGCGAACAATTGAAGGGGAAAAAAATATACTTCTGAAGTACTGCTGCAGTTTTCTGACGAAGAGGAAAATTCCACTTATATCGTTATTCATTTTATTTACTAATTTCAAGAATATTTCCATATTTCCACCAAGCACGTATACATTGATTTGATTAAATAAGGAAGAATGAGTTCATTTTTTCTCTGTTATTTAATGTTAAGAAATTACTGCACTTTCTCTATTGAGGAAAATTTTTTATTTATTTATATTTTTTATTTGAAAAATATCATTATTTGAAAGTTTCACTTATTTAAAAAGCATGGTGGCTACGATGTTTAAATTTATTTCATTGTTTCTTTTATTTGCATTTCAATTCCCCTTTTTTCACTTTCTCTTATCCATAAATGGTAGAAAAAAATAATGTTTTTGGATCAAGTTTTTGAAATTGAATTTTTGCTTTATTTACACGTTTTGAAATATATTGGATCCAAAAATAAGGTTTTGAGCGTTTTTTCTTTGTATCGGTCTGTGAATTTGTTAACACCATAACATAAGAACAAATATAAAAATAAATACAAACTCAGTATTTTAAATTTATATCATATCGATATGTTACTTGAAGCTTTTTATTGAAATCGGACGAACAATTCGTGTACAGGGACATGTAAAAGTATTCGAATACAGTAACCGCCGCTTAATAAAACCACTGGTTGATAAAATCAGCCGCTTAATCTGATCAAATTTCCAGGACCGGAATCAAATCAATACAAACTACTTTTAAAGCCGCCACTTAATAAAATCAACATCGCCGGTTAATAAACTCAAAAATATCTCCTCAGCAGCCAAAAATATCATTTCTGCACACTGAAAATATTTTTTATTTGCATTGTGATTTTTTTTTCAAATAGAAAAAGAAATCAAAGCACGACAAACCCTCCGTTATCGCTGATTGTCGAAGATTTCACACATGTAGGACAGTTACAAATTAAACACACCCCATAACATATCTCCGTAACAATTTCAAGAAGCTATTCTTCAAAGCGCAGTAATAAGCGCAGTTACAAATTTGCGCAGTTACAAATTTGATTAGAAATGATTTTTTTTTTAAATTATTAAAAGACAATTTCTAGTTCTTATTTTGAAATTACTATAATTCATGAGGTTTCAACGGAAAGATTTTAAATTTATAAGAACAGTGCGAACTTTTGTTAAAATAATGAGGATTTTCCTCTAAAGGAGAGCGCAGGGGAACTTGGAATGCGTTTAATTTACTTATCTCGAAGGAACAATTAATTAATTATCTATCAAAAACTAATTAATATTGTTTACTAATTCCATTATTCGTTACCATTTGAAGTTTCTTTCCAAATTCAGGGAAGTAATACCTTTTCCTTAAGTGCAGGAACGTTCGCCGGATTTAAAAATCAGCCGTTTAATAAAATCACTGGCTCAGAACGAAAATGTACAGTTCCCGCCGCTTTAATAAGCGGCGGGAACTGTACATTACATCTAGAGAAAATTTCTGGTAAGTTCATTTTAACATATTCAGATTCCACTGAACAAAATGAAATTAATATGCGTTCATTACATACATAGAAACATGTGTAATATAGAATAGGATGGGAAAGGTATTTATTCTTTACAGGAGGCCACAGAAGATTATGATACATTAGTGCTATGCTTGGAAGTAACTCAAAGTGCATTTCAAGTTGTATGAAACACTGAACAAAATGAAATTAATATGCGTTCATTATATACATAGAAACATGTGTAATATAGAATAGGATGGGAAAGGTATTTATTCTTTACAGGAGGCCACAGAAGATTATGATACATTAGTGCTATGCTTGGAAGTAACTCAAAGTGCATTTCAAGTTGTATGAAACACTGAACAAAATGAAATTAATATGCGTTCATTATATACATAGAAACATGTGTAATATAGAATAGGATGGGAAAGGTATTTATTCTTTACAGGAGGCCACAGAAGATTATGATACATTAGTGCTATGCTTGGAAGTAACTCAAAGTGCATTTCAAGTTGTATGAAACACTGAACAAAATGAAATTAATATGCGTTCATTATATACATAGAAACATGTGTAATATAGAATAGGATGGGAAAGGTATTTATTCTTTACAGGAGGCCACAGAAGATTATGATACATTAGTGCTATGCTTGGAAGTAACTCAAAGTGCATTTCAAGTTGTATGAAACACTGAACAAAATGAAATTAATATGCGTTCATTATATACATAGAAACATGTGTAATATAGAATAGGATGGGAAAGGTATTTATTCTTTACAGGAGGCCACAGAAGATTATGATACATTAGTGCTATGCTTGGAAGTAACTCAAAGTGCATTTCAAGTTGTATGAAACACTGAACAAAATGAAATTAATATGCGTTCATTATATACATAGAAACATGTGTAATATAGAATAGGATGGGAAAGGTATTTATTCTTTACAGGAGGCCACAGAAGATTATGATACATTAGTGCTATGCTTGGAAGTAACTCAAAGTGCATTTCAAGTTGTATGAAACACTGAACAAAATGAAATTAATATGCGTTCATTATATACATAGAAACATGTGTAATATAGAATAGGATGGGAAAGGTATTTATTCTTTACAGGAGGCCACAGAAGATTATGATACATTAGTGCTATGCTTGGAAGTAACTCAAAGTGCATTTCAAGTTGTATGAAACACTGAACAAAATGAAATTAATATGCGTTCATTATATACATAGAAACATGTGTAATATAGAATAGGATGGGAAAGGTATTTATTCTTTACAGGAGGCCACAGAAGATTATGATACATTAGTGCTATGCTTGGAAGTAACTCAAAGTGCATTTCAAGTTGTATTATGTATATATTTTCTGTTCTAAATTTAAGTACATTATTTGGTTCATATAATGTACAAGAATAAACAAAATAGATAATATACAGTGCTACTCAAAATTAGTCGAATAAGTTTCAGAGAAGGATTTCGCTGGCATTCCTTCAAATAATTTGAGTTAAATTTTAAAATTTAACTCTGCGAATGGCTTATGAGTATTTTCCCGTTCAATGAGCAGCTCTTATCTCCATAATGTCCTTATAATTCAAAAGAGCCTTATTATAGATTCTTAGCTTGTGTTTTTAGATTTGGATATCACTTACAATATTCATGACATTTACTTTTAAATGCATAATTATATTTTTAATTTCTAGCTAAAATAACTGTTGTTTCAGTACAGTGTTAAGATGAAGTGAAAACAACATTACAATTTTTCCAAGACACTCAGTGGGTTTTTATAACAACTACAAGTGGCTTATGGATATAGCTATATTATTCATGCGGCGGTGATGGTAGAGAGGGGAGGTAGCTAGCTGTCCTTACAAATACATTTATATCAAATAATACTCCTTCGAACTGTTATTTTTGAAGTATATTGTATAAACAATCTGTTAAAAAATAGAATGATTCTGCAAAAATAGAAAATTTCCTACATAAAATTTATGTTTTCAAAAACTATAGAAATTTAGTTTGAAATTACATCTCAATCTATCAAAAGAAACATTTTTCCTGTAACCAGATAAAATCTCTAACTATTGATATAGATTTTATCTGATGGTTACAAATTTTTTTAATGTAAAATTGGCATCAAATCAGGATTGAGAAGTACTAAGTAGCACAGCAAATTGTTTTCCTGTGGCTGAGATGTAATAGCGTTGCCTGCAATGAAATTGACTCTGGTTCGATCCTGGCTGGTAGAACAGGAGAATTTTGTTTAATGCGAGAATTCTTACGGTGTGCCGTACGTTTGTTTGTTTGTTGGTTGTAGGGTTTTAAGGCCGATTGGTTACTCTGGGGTCCTAGGCCTATAGGTGGAATGCCCTCCTTCTTTCTAAGGGGTCCTAGCCCGTATTTACGCGAGTTTCGGAGGAAACCACAGAGCGAACGGTTAGGTCAATGAGCGCGACCTGGGATCGAACCCGGCACTTCCCATCTACCAGCTTTGAGCGCAAAACCGCTGGGCCGCTGGTGGACCAAAACATCATTACTCGCCGTACGGAAAAAAGTTTGTTGTGCACAAATGTTCTCTGTATTGTTCTGTTGCAGAAAATTTATATGAACATATTTTTCCCATGCATACGGATAATTTATGCAGCTTTGATGGCAGAAAATTTCTGTAATATGACAGATATATATATATATATATTTTATAGTGTATGCTAAAATGTTCAACTACAATACCTCATACATTACACTTTAAACTGTGATAATATGTCTCTAGGGTCTCTAGGGTAATATAGGGTAAGAGAGTAAAAACGTTTGATATATTTTTTGAGTAAAATTTGAAATATTTTAAACTTTCTTTCACTGTTCATGAAATTTTTTATAATTGAAAATTCTTGATAAATTGTTTACAAAAGAAAATGACTTTTTATATAAGACCAGATAAGGATATATTATTCAATATTACTGCAATTTGAACAGATGTTAGAGTATAATGATATTAATTACTGTTTTTATTACACGATGCATTACAAAACAAAAGTTATTTTTGTATGAATATGAACTTTTCTCAGATGAAAAGAGTCTAGTCATGACTACATTTTATTTACAGTGGATTTTCTCTTTCCTCGTTATTTATTTGTCTTATATTTTCTAGACAATTGTTTGCTGTTTTTAGACCATATACAATTTAGGAATAAGCTTTTTGAAAGAAAATTATGGCTACATTCTTAACTTTATAGCATGGACGGTAGTGATAAAAACAACTGTCTGTATAATAATAATATTACAAAGTATACTGTTAAAAAAAAAAAAAATCCCGTTGTATTTAAAAAAAATTCTGTCAGAAAAATTACCAGAAAATATACGTATACTATTAGAAAAATACGTTGAGAGAAATATTCAGTAACAGAACAATAAAGAAAATATTCCTACATAACCGATTTTTCCGTAGAGCACAAGGTAAAAGAAACATGATTTAACTTAATTTTTCCTGCTGTACCACCCAGGATCGAACCACGGTCCATCACATAGTAGGTAACGACTTTACCACATAGACACAGAATCACATTCGACTACGTTACTGTTTGCACTTCCCAATCGTGCTTTAATACCAAGTTCTCTGTATGGAAAATCGAAAAAAAATATCTACTCACCTGATGAAATATGTAAAAATTAATACATATTTTATACGGCTACTGCAGGGAAAAAAAAAAAAAAAAAAAAAAAAAAGCTGACTTTCGACAGATTGAGATGAAATTTTATACTAAATTTTTTATAGTTTTATAAAACATAAATTTTCTGTAGGAAAGTTACAGCATTTTTTTTTAGAATGGATTATTTCATCAAAATTTGTTTTCTCCAGAAATTTCAAATATAAACTTTAGTATTTTGTTGCCTTTGAATGAATTTTTGGAGGCAATAACCAAATGTGCATTATCCAAAATATATATGTTCTTCAAATCATTTTAAGTAATTAATTGTAAAAAGCAAAGTGTCATACATTAGAAATAATAAAAGTTTAAGACCTGAACACGTGAAACTTGCACACGCGACACAACCTGAACACGTGAAACATTATAACCGTAAATGAAACAGTTTTGAAACACAATAAAAGAAAAATATAAACAGTTGAAAATTTCAGTAAAAAGTCTGTGTTAATTGTTTAAAAAATTGATAATCAATCAAATGTTATTTATTCTTCGCGTGCCCATATGTTTCTGAATTTTTATTATGGGAACTATTTATTTTCTATATAAAATTTTATAACGAAATTTACAAAACTAATACAATGCAGTCTGATATTTCAATAATAGGTGAAAATCGCCATGAAAACTTTTATACTTTTGTATAGAGACTTTCTGTTTTAAAACAAAGTAAAATGTATTTTGCTATGCTAGTTAATTTTTTTTTTTTTTTTTTTGCGATATTAATTATACTTTTGGTATCAATTCTTAAAACAAATTCAATTAATTACTATGAAATTAAAACTTTTGTAGTAGTTTGTTAATTACATATAAAAGTTTCAAAGCAAGCCATCTATGGTACAAACTCATAGAGGAAAAAAGAAATAAATATATATGTATTTTAATAAAATTAAACATAATCTATATGTCTCATTAATATATTAAAACCAAAGTAACATTTGAAATGAGATAAAGAATACTAAAAATTTTAAAAACACATTTTAATTAAAAAACATTAAAACACAAGACAGACGTAGAACACATCAGAAAAAGATTATATATTCCTCCGGAATATATAATCTTGTTCTGATGTATTATGACTATATTGTAAATGTTGTGCTTTGTATGTTTATGACACTGAGGAGGGCTAGTGTTTAGCCGAAATGTCTGTCTTGTGTTTTAATGCTTTTTAATTAAAATGTATTTTCAAAAATTAAAAAATTTTAGTATTCTTTATCTCATTTTAAATGTTACTTTGGTCTTTAATAAATAAATAAATAAATAAATAAATATATATATATATATATATATATATATTTCAAGTTTAAAATGGGTGACATTGTCATAAACATTCTAGACGTTAACAACAACAAAATTTAAAGGATTTAAAATAAAATTACATCCTCAGTCCCAAATAAACAGGCAGAAAATTTGGTATAATCAAAGAAATTTTTGTTTCACTCTTCGTGGAAACTTAATTTCTTACTCACTTCTCACATTTCTTCCTTCAAAATCACAGTACACGTCATTACTGATACAAATCCTTTCTCATTGCAGAGAATCTTCTTTTAAATTAATAGACCACGGAAAAGATAGAGAAAGAGCGATAATCCACGCCGTGCTTTCCAATAAGAAAACAATTTCTTTGGTATTATTAGGTTTTGTATATTTAGCTTCTATCGACTGCATTACGCAATTGTCTTTACTGCCATTATGCATAGCGTGACAAAGTAGTAAGAAAACAAAAGATGCCGTTATACTCCGCCATAAAGCCATCAAAAACAGGGAAATGTATTTGCATTTCTTCACAAACTACTTTGATGATGGGTTTTTAATAGATTTTTCCCACGAAAATGTTTTTACAAAGTTTATTAAAGTACAGTTTTGAAATCTCTATGAAAATTGAAAATCTATCTTATTGCAAGTCTTTTTACAATATTGCTATTTTATGGCATGCTTATTCTTAGTAACAGACTTTGGAGTAAACTGATTTGAATAAATTGTCTTCTTTTATCTTGTCTTGTAACATGTATTACTTTAATATGAATATATAAATAACATTAATTTTTTTAATGTATTCAAAGTCGACATACTACTTATTCAATTTCATTTAAAATTTACTTGTTTATTTTCTTTTACTTTTCCTTCGACATAAAATTTTACATCGTTTCATGCTTCAAAAAAATTATGCTGTAATAAAGAATAAAAATATTATTTTATTTTACTCTTTTACGAGATATTTTTCCAATATCGTACATTTAGAGTGCAGAAAAAGGGGCAAAAATTAAGTGAATTAAAACGGAGGCTTTTTTTAATACGTTTAAACATTTATACATTTAAATAATATACCTCAGGCAGTGTATAAATATCGTTAGAAAAATGTGACTTAAGCTATATGCACTACATAACTCATTTAAAAAAAAAAAATATTTAGGTCAAAAGTTAATATATTAAATAGTTAAAAAAAAAAAAAAAGTTTTCAGAAAGGCGTTAAAAAACACAGAATTTTTCCTTATCTCCTTAGATGCTTTTTTAAAGTGTAATTTGCTTTACTTCTTATGTTTTATATACTATTTGAAATTTCCCCTTATCCCCACAAAAATAAATAAATAAATAAAATACAAAATATATACTAAGATGCACACATATATGCATGCTTCGTTAATAATAAAGTTTAAAAAGGACAGTAAACAATACAGTATTCAATATTTCAAAGAAGCAAGAACATGAACAAATTTTTACTTTATAATTATTATTATGTTTAATGATGATGATTATTATTTTGTTAATATTAACATTAATAATATTATTTTAAATATTTTCATATTGTTATATGGGTCATTCTCACATAATGGTAAATTTTGTGTCCTTGGCTGAAAAATGTTATTTGAGCAAGTCAGCTATGAAAATAAAAAAAAAATTTTGAACAATTCTTTTCAAGCACTACACTGTGCAGTAATTGGAATACCAAAAAAAGTAAAATTTCAATATTTAAAAAAAATTTAAAGTTGTAAATGTTATTACCAAGGCTCGTCCCAAACTCCAAACTTTATTATTTGAACCTTTATTTTAAAAAATTGAAAAATTTAAAAATAAAGCTAACAATTTTCTAGGTATATTTAATTTTTCTATTTTTGATATATTTGGAGCTTTAGACATAAAAGAAAAAAATTCTATTAATTATTCTTATTTAAAATTTGTCCCTATGGGTAACTGTCATTACCAGGGTGCGTATGTTTTTTTTTTAGTACCTCACTACTAGATGGTGCTGTCATAATTATCAACCTGTCAAAAGAAAAGTATTTCATTCCCTTATAAGCAGACAAGTTTTTTTTATTTTAAGTAAATACAAATTATTTCATTTTGCTGTTTTTGTTCTAAAATTATAGTCAGTGTATTTATTGTGCGTCATTACAAAGTCCATTATTACAGAAATACACAATTAATAAATTTAAATTTACTGAATGATTTATAGAGATCTTTGGGACTACAAACAGAATAAATATTAATTGTTATAATATAGCCCTAAATAGGCTTAACATTAAAATTGTCATTACCAAGGTGGTCATTACCAAGGTTTTCTGAAAACATGGTAATGATGTCTAGGAACATGGTAGGGACAGTTTTAGACTTTTTTTTTTTTTTTTCATTTCATAACTACTCCTTAGCAGAAATTGCCAAGATTCCATTTTATGGGCTAATTTAGTCTATCATAAAACTTTTTGTCTCATTTGTTCTTATAAAGTGAACCTTATAAGATTATTATTCTGTTTTTATTAGTAAAAATGAAGATTAAAAGTTCTTTTGAATTAACCCTTTAATGACGCTTTTCTTATTCAATTTTCTTACGATGACATTATATTGAAATTCATAATATAGTTTATTTCCAAATGTATTATTTTGAGGTATATTTATTTAAAAGGTATTTTTACATAAAAATAAAAAGGAGTTTCTTTCTTTCTTTTTTAATGCTTTACTGGAAAATAAATTTAAATTCTAATGTAATAAAATCAATTTAAAAATTTATCTTTTATTTGGTTGCTTGGAGGGTTCATATTTATTTTCTTAATGTGCATGAATATAAAAACAATTTAAAATTTTATCGTTTAATTGGATGTTGACCAAAAATTATGTCACTGAAACTAATTTCAAAATAGTGCAGAGCAAGATGTAATTGAGAGAGACAACCATACTTTAGAATGCAAAAAATATGGAGAAAAATTAAAAATCCATAGAAAATAGCATGGAATGAAAATGAAAAAACACAGTCACAAGCGTGAAAAAAAAAAAAAGGTGCAACAACAATACGAACATAAAGAGAAAATAAAAGTAACTGAAGCTGGGAAGGGTGGGCAAATGGGACCTTGAGGCTATCGTCAAGGGTTAGCTACGTCTCGTCTGATATAAGATTCAGTGGGGATGGGCAGAAATCACTGCACTTTAGATTTTAGAATGAAAAAAAAAAACAAGGGAAAATAGTAAAAAAAATCCATAGAAAATAGCAGGGGATGAAAAAAAAAAATGCACAATCACGCGTGTAAAAAAAAAAAAAAAAAAATGTAACACGTATGAAAATAAGGGAAAAATAGACAAGCAAAAGTAACCAAAGGTGGGGAAGGGTGGGCAAATGGGGCTTCGTGCTGGTCAGTAAAGTGTAAATCACTTTATGTCGCCTGTTAAAACAGACAGCTATAGGATTCATATAGTGAAAATTATTCCAAAAATCTCACCACTATATGTCATCTAGACATTTTAATTTTTCTGTAACAAATTAGAATGATAAATACAGCTGTCCATAAATAAATGTGTGATTATTTGGCCATTGTTCATTTCTGTGGTTCTGTTTGTCGTTACCATGTTCACAAATGTCATTACCATGTTGCAAGGGAAAATTAAAAAATATAATTTAAGCTGTAATTAAGGCAAACGATCTCTGCTGGTAATTTTTTTCTCTATAGCAGACATGGATAATTGCATTAATGTAAAAAAATCAGGAATTAAAACAAACTTTTATATATTTTTTTCTGAAACCAATATTTACCATTATCTGAGAATGACCCATATATATTTTCCTAAAAGAATTTCAGTTTATACCGTGGTAGAATATAAAGCGAATATCAAGTGAAAGTAATGCTGTCTCAAATTGATATAATATATTAATATATATATATATATATAAATCATTTATATTTCAATGTCGTTAGGAGTTCAACAATACATTATAAGAAAAACCTGTTATGATATTTGCGATTTTATTATACCTGTTATGTGAAATAACAGGTATCTTGATATAGTTTCACATTGAATTCAATTTATAATGAAGGGAAAAAAAAGGTTATGAAGAATAATGACTAAATTGAAGATAATAAAATAATGATAATAATAAATAAAAAGCAAATGATAGATGAGGCGAATAATGATTACTTATATACGCATTTAAATTCTCAAAATGTTAATGTCACAAAAAACATAGGTATATTAGTAGAATCAAAATAAAATAAAAAAGATAAATAGAAAGATAAAAACGTAATTACTCGTAGATAAATAAATATATGGATAAGGAAGCAGATTTATAAACTTGTAAACTATGTGAAAAAAATCTAGATATGAAAAACTTTTAACAAAGTTTACAGAAAAAATAATCCTGAATAAAACTAATTAATAAAAAAAAAAAAAAAAAAAACTGTCACAATCAAATACAATTATTATGATTTTCAGTAGAAATTATTTATTTTCACCAAATTTCAGTTGAACCTTTTAAAGGAATTAAATTTTTAAAAGAAGTAGAAGATTAAATATAAAATAATCAGGTCACAGTCATTAAATAAAATATATTAAAACCGTAATCGGTTTAATTTTATATTTAAATGTATAATATATAAAAGTAAAATATTTAAATTCTAAAGAAGTGAATAAAAAGAATTTGCAATAGTGTTGACTAGTATAAATGCAGTGTCATAATAAAAACATTTTAAAATGTCCAAAAAAACCCGTGTTAAAAACCTATTATGTAAAATAACACGCATTTTTATATGCTGTCACGAGGAATTCATTATCTAATAAGAAAAATACAATACATTGAGCAAAAATCGATCGATCGTGAAGAATTATCACGACTTGATAACGGAGAACAGAGTATAATAATAACAATAATAATAATAATAATAATAATAATAAAATAGCAGACGAGGGATAGTAAGGGAAATGATTAATTTTATCCGATCTTAACATATCAAATTGTCGTCATCACAAAAAACATATTTATATATGCATAAAGAAAAATAAGTATAAAATATGTATGGATAGTCTTATAGATGTTTTAGATAGATAATTTACGTGACATAAATATCATATCATATAAAAAATTAACATAGTTTTATAAAAAGATAATTAGGCATAAAACTTATGAAGAAAATACTTCAACAAAGGGTAACTAATAAAAAGAAATATTTATGATTTTTGATAGAAGTGATTATCTTCTTTAAGTCCTGAACATTTTATAAAAGTCAATTCTGAAAATGAGCAAATTATTGAGCAGAGTCATTAAAAATAAATTAATTTTTAATCGTAACTGGTTAATTTTATGTAAAATATTTTAGAAACAAAATTAAGAAAGAAGGGATTACATTAAATATATATATATATATATATATATATATATATATATATATATATAATGAAAGATTGCTTAACAGTACGAAGTAAAAATAACAAACAAAAATGAAATAATTCAATTTTAAAACATGGTTAAAAAGTATTTTTAAAATTGCTCGCCAAAACAAATCAGTTTCATGATGAAAACACATTGAAAAGTCACCTGTTTACACTTCTCAATTAACATTCTCCCCTCCAATAGTCTAGAAGAGAGCGAATCACTTTTTACTGCAACGTAACTTCAGTGAAAGTGAAAACATGTTTACAGGAAGCAATGTAAAACGTTCTAAATATAGGAATATCTTTCTTGACTCATAAAATGATGGAGAATGCAATCAGGAAACACAGAGTGTTTACGTTCTAATTTTCGGAATATCATTTACTTGTTGACAAATTTTAAATATTTCTTAACCACTCAAGAACAAAATTATAAATTTAATAATTTTTGTAAATTGATAAAATATAATGGAAATACATCATTTAATCAAATATTAATAAAAAATCGAAATGCTATTTTATTTCGATTAGTTATGTAATTGATAGTTTATAACTGATTTATAATTGTTATTTTATTTCAATTAGTTATATATTTTTGCAACACTTTTTGCTTTGTATAAAGCTTCACTTTCATGTATAATTATTTATTGATTAATCCAAGCTTTTCTTACTGATGCTTGATCGTTGTAATGATGAATTATTATTATTATGTACAAGGGTTTAAATGATTTTAATCAAATGATTAAAATCAG
Source organism: Salticus scenicus (assembly GCA_963930645.1). NCBI lineage: Eukaryota > Metazoa > Arthropoda > Arachnida > Araneae > Salticidae > Salticus > Salticus scenicus. The sequence goes on from OZ005650.1 coordinate 44,024,449, forward strand.
TGATTTAAATAATAATTTAAATCAAATTATTAAAAAAAATCACTGATTTTAATTTAAAAAAAATAATTTTAGTGTTTTGTTTTGGACATTTTTTGAATACTTTTTTAAGGTCATTAAATTCAAATAAAAACAGAAAAGTAAGGAGATATATGTATCTCAGATAAATAAGATCTCAGACATATATATCAGATTCCACTTACATACTTCAATATTTTTATTTCCTGTATGACTCATTTGCTTTTATTTTGGAATTTTTTTTTATTGTGTATATTATTCTACTTATCAATATTTCTACTGTAATAGGATATATACACTAACTTTTAAAATATTATTGATTGGCAATAGACTCCTATTTCTATTTTATTAGTTTATTTCAAACTTAATAGTTTGAAATAAACTAGTAAAATAAACAAGTTGTTCAAACTTAATAGTTTGAACAACTTACATATGATTCCAGACATGATAAGCAGCCATGATCTTTAAATATTTTGTAGATAAAAAAACATTGTAGATAAAATAAAATTTTCTTTTCTGATTTTCAGTTTGAATTTGAAATTATTATGTTACTGATTGTTTATCTTTTGAAATTATTAAAAATTATTTTAATAATTAATAATTTAATTAAGAAATTAATTTACTTTGAAATTATTATTGACAATGTTCAACAGTGTTTGGTTTTGAAAATGTTTTTGTATAACGTAATTGATAGTGTTTATGTATAAAAAATCTGATTTAAATAAAAAAAAAAAAAAAAAAAAAAAAAAAAAAAAAAAAAAATTACGATTTAACTTAAAAAAAATCTGATTTTTTTTTTTTTTTTTTTTTACATCATGATTTTTATACATCCTGTTATGCAAAAAGTTATTTTTAAGAAAAATAACTATCTTGCCGCGTATATCTTTGTTTTACTTTCTTTGAAATATTGATAATCTCAAAAAAGACAGTGAGATTAATAAAATATTAAACTATATAGAATCTGTTGTACCAATAATTATAAAATTTAAAGTATTAATTGATTAGTATTGTGCAATTACCGGTAGTAATGAACTTCGTGCCAAAAGTTTCCCAGCAATTAGTAATTACATGCTAACGAAATGTTTTTGATCTCGAGATAAAAAAAAAAAAAAAAAATAAATAAATAAAAAATACAGTAAAACTAGTATGCTTTGGCCATCACAAGATTTTTTTTCTACATTTTTCCAAAATCAATTTCAGTAATGCAAATTATTTATCACAATTACTATTTATCAAAATTACTTTCCATGGTAATTGCAGACAGTTTTTATCTCATAGATTATTCATTTGTATATTTATTTTTTAATAGAAAAATCTATAATTTTGTTTAAAAATATCAAAAATTTATGATTTAACAGCTTGTTTTAAAAGTACTGACGAGGTCTCTCTCTCACTCTCTCTCTTTCTTTTTAAATACTTATATTGGTGACTTACACACGGGAGTACTGCTGCATGTACAAAAATTTTATCTTGTTGACTATTGCGTATATAAAGTGATTATCACTGTGTGCATTTATAGAAAATTTTATCCTAAAATGGCAGATTAAAAATGATTAAAAAACAAAAAACACGATAGAACCTCTGTCGAGTGGAGCGGTATACACTAAAAGTTGATAGACACCAATTTATGAATTGTTTAAATATAAATTTTAGACTTATATTATAAATTTTAAAGTTTTTTTTTTTTTTTTTTTTTTTTTTTTTTTTAATAGGCATAAAAATTTCAAGAGATTTAATTTTTACAAAATCACCAATGTAAACATTTTTTTCTAATCCTTGAATTATGTTGTATACTTTAATAAGGTAATATACAAAATTTCAGATATTTCAAATTTGTCAAGGCAGAAAGCTATTTGATACAATTTTTTAATGTCTTGAAAAAGTTGTTAGAGTCAAAAAAAAAAAAAAAAAAAAAAAAAAAAAAAAAAAGTTTCCGGGTCATGTTTAAGGGCTCATATGCAAATTACATGCAAAAACAATGATAACGCAAATAAATAAACGTGCTTTCATTTTAATATACCGTAAAATGCCGTTCAAGTGTCCCCTCAATATTTAAAGAAAATCAGAATATATTAGGGGTGGGGATGGATAAACTGTAAAAATATACAAAAATATAAAAATTGACATGTGTTTTACTGCTAAATTAAAGTGGCATAAAAATTATTTTAATACAAAACATATATACTTATAATTTTTTAAGTTCCAATGATAAATAAATAAATAATTAAATGCAGGCAATTCTTGGTTAACTAGAAAAATTCAGAACCCCCCCCCCCCCTTAAAATAAATAACAATTTTCTATGCCAAACCATGTATGGCCAGCCATTCTTGTTATATTTTGTTTGAACATGATATTGTTAGGTTTCTGTAGAATCGCCCATATATACATATACATAATATTTTGAATATATGCACTTCCATCAACATGACTTTAATAATATTACTGTGAAAATTCTTAATTTTAAGAAGAATTTGAATGAACGTCTTTTACTTGAATCACAATATATTAAATCTCTGAATACACTTTATCCCTTTGGTTTAAATTCTAATGTTTATAATAAACAACATATTGTTTATTCCAAGGTTTCAAAAATTGAATTTTACAGTAATATTTATAAAACATTAAATCACTCTTTATTTAAAAAGACTACTAGAACTTCTAGGGGTTCTTCTAGGTCGTCTTCCCCACTTCTGGACATTTCATCTCTATTACAAAATCTCAAATCCTTAGAACGTATTTTTCTTAAGTCTTATAATTAGAAAGATATACGTAATTTTATATTTGGGATAAAAAAGAAGTATCTTCTTAAATATTTTAAAGTTTTCCATTCTCATTCTTTTGATTCACACTTCAGTGATGTATTTTTTGATATTTTACACTACAGGGCTGAGTGTTTTAATATTAAACTTGACTTAAAATCTGGTCAAAAAATAAATAACTCTCTCTTGGTGACAAATTTTTCTCATCCTGTGTTTAATAAACTTCATATCCACAATTTACTTAATGATCCATCCAATCCTTTTCCCATCAAAAACTTCATCATTCAAAAAACTTTTAAATACAATATTACTTTAGGCAGAAAAATATTTAACTACAATAAATTTGCTAAATTTCTTACATCTATTGATCAGCCTCCATGCTATTGTTCTGATTCCAAATATAAATCTTTTTTCAATCCATCTCATGGTCATATTATTACTGGAGATATCAATATTGTGGAAAATCTTACTTTAAGATCTTTGATGAAATATGGCACTAAATTTCGTATGCCTTCAAAATTCAAATTTATTGATATCATTACTCAATTTAATTTAGACTTGGATCTCTTTATATACAAAATTGCTATTGATTATAATAAACCAGTGGAATATTTTAATGAGTAGAAATTTAAGCTACTTGAGAAATTTAAACTTGATTTAGTTTATAATATGCACCATCTTTCTAATATCAAGTACTATAATTTCAAAGAAATTAATTCAGCAATTCTCGACCTACAGTCTAAATTTATTATTACTTATGTTGACAAGGCGGCTAATAACTATGCAATTATTTGCAAAAAGTATTATAAACAACTTTTTTTTGATACTATGGATACTAGTAATATTTTTGTTAAGATTAATGACAGTATCGAAATTAAAAACAGGCATATATTTAATTATTACAAGTTGATAAAAACTAAAAATAATAACTATAATTATCCTTATTTAGTTGTAATTCCGAAATTTCATAAAGATCCAATTAAATTTCGTACTGTTACTGTTGCCTGTAATGCCTACACTTCTAATGCTAATATTATATTATTAAATATCCTTAAAAAATTACATAGTTATATTGTTTCTAACAAGTGTAATTTTTTTCTAAAAAATAGTTTTCAACTCGAAAATAAAATTAAAAATCTTACTGATATTACTGGTACAAAAACTTTTGATTTCAATGATCTTTTTAATAATATAGTTATTAAAGATATGTTTGATATTATAAATAAACTTTTTGTAGAAAATCTGCAGTATTTAAATCTAAATGTTAACATTACTCCTTCTACCTTTAAAACTCTGACTAGGTTTATACTTTTCCATAACTATATTTTATTCAATAATTATTTATATAAACAACGTTTAGGATTGCCACAAGGTGGCATTGCTTCTAGTATATTAGCTGATCTATACTTATATTATTATGAGCGTGATATTGAGTGTACTAACTTTAAATTACTACGATACATAGATGATATAATTATATTATACTTGGATAAACATCACACCAATCTACACTTACCTGTTAATTATCCTGAAAATCTGTCTCTTAGTAGTACTGATTTGGAATCTAATGTCATTAGTTTCTTAGATTTAAAAATTATTCTTAATTGTAATGGCAAATTAGAATTTGACTTATATGATAAAAAGAAAGATTTCCCCTTTAAGGTAAATTTTTTTACTAATTTTCAAACATGTTTACATAAATCTGTATTTGTCAATATTCTTCTTAATTTTAATCTACGTATCAAAAATTTAGTGTCTGATAAACATCAAAAAGTACAATTTCGATTTTTTAAAAAATTAGCATTAATTAATGGCTATCCCAAACACTTGATTCAAAAATTCTTTTAATCATTTATTTATTTATTTTATTATTGTAAATATTATTATTTATTTATAATTTTTATTTTTATTACTATTATTCACATTAAAATAATTATGAATAATTCATTTTATTTTATTTTACTATTATTTTCATCTCAATACTCTAGATGGCAGCACTATCCATGCTAAAATAATTATGAATAATAATCTGCTTTTTTAAGGATCTGAATTCGTATGAATCCTTAATTTACCTGAATAACACTGCGCATCCTTTATTACTCAATGGTCACTGTAATTTTGAACTGATTAACTGTGTGTTTAACTGAGTTCTGATTGTTAAATTTTACATGTGCATTGTATCTTAGTTTTTCTGGATTGAATTTTTCTGGTTTTTTCACATGGGTATCTTGTATTTGAATCAGTTTCAAATATATTTTATTAAGTAATTTTGTATGTTTATTTCAATCTCCAATAAATATGTCTTAGGATTATTTCAGGTAATATTGTGATTTTGATCTTTTTTATGGATTTTCTATGGATGTTTCGGGCCTGTGAACAAAGAAATTCTTAGCTTTTGCTTTCTTTGTGACAGAAAAAAATTCATTTCTTAGCATATTTGCATTCTACCAGGCCCTTGAAAACGTTGGAATGCAAATCATGCTTTTTTCTCATCTCCAAAATTCATTTCGTTTTATCTTTAATTCTTTTCTGATTTGATATGAGTGGTCTGCGATTATGATCTGAATAATTGTTTTAATGCTGAGGTTGAATCATCTTTGAATTTCATAAAATTTTGCACTGATATTATTATATTTTATTATTGTATTACTATATATATATATATATATATATATATATATATATACATAGTATATTAATTTTTAAAACACAGCAATAGCCAAAGAAGCATAAGATTTAATACTACTGAATACCACATAGACCATAATGAATTAATTTTCACCAGATTAAATTATCCTGTGATGACTTTTAGTTCAATTTTTTAAATAATTAATTCTAATTATTTTGTTTTTTAATTAATTCAATTTCACCTCAAACTTACCTTAACTTTATTCTTAGATATTGAGTTTCATTTCAAAATTTCATGCCTTTATAATGAATCGACCAAAATAAAAAAAGCAAACAAGCAATGATAGAGTAAACTCACGAGGACTAATTAAACTCATTTCAAGATATATTGATATATGTAGATGGATAGATAGATAGATAGACAGAGATAGATAGATAGAGATATATTGTTTTTGTTAGGGTTAGCACAGCAGAAAACGCTAAATTTCCTGGAGTCTAGGATATGTCACTTAGGTTTCTCATTGGGGTGGGGTGGGGGGGGGGAATGAATGAAAAGAAAAGAAAGCAAGAAAATTTAAAGAAAAAAATTAATTCTGTGTTTATATTTGTAAATGGGGTATTAATATCTGTTATTTCTCAGTTTTATGATTACAGATATACATGAATTTGCCTGTATTTGATTAGAATAATTGAATTAATGCCCCTGACAAGTGTTGATTAAGATGCTTTCATTTTTACTTCCAGGTAATGGTATTGTATTCAGTCCAAAATTCGATACTGAGTTTTCACCTGATTTACCCGTTTTAAGGTTCCCTGAGTCAAAAAAAAAAAAAATAAAATAAAATAAAATAAAGAAGGTTTTCGGCAACTGGTCAGTGTGTGTGTGTGTATGCATGTACAAAATCTTCTGACTATCATTTCTCCAAAACTAATAAAGATAGAACAACGAAACTTCAGAATTGACACAGGTCTGGTGTACAGATAAATTTTCTCCAAATTTTGGTGAAAATTGGAAAAACGGAAGTGGGACCGTAAGTCCGTATCTCAAAAACGGCTCTAACGATTTTCTTCAAAATTGCTAAACACTCTATTAGATATCCTTTCGAATGATATAGTTGGTTAGTTGAGGAAAATTTATAGGTGTCCTGTATAAATAGCTCTATTTCAGGTCTCGCAAGTGCGTTCCATTAAAAACGGCAGCATGAATTTTTTTTCAAACTCGGCATAATAACTCTTTTTTAGATATCCTTTCATATGTAATTGTCATTTTCCGGTCAACATTTGAGTTTGTCAAGTTTTGGTGAAAGCCTGTATCTCAAAAATGGCTCTAACGATTTTCTTGAAAATTGTTACATAAATCAATTTTAGATATTCATTCTCATGTATTACACGGTTATTACAGGAAAACTAACAGTCCTCCTGCTTTGGTAGGTTAACTTTAGATCTTGGAAATTGGTGTTTCAAAATACAACTTAATCATTTTTTCTGTTATTTTCTAACTTGCCATGTAAACTTTGTTTTATATGTCTTTACTCGTGTATTAAGTTTCTCATTCCGGAAAAACTTTAGGTTTCTACTTCGTTAGGTCAATTTTATGTCTTCTGATCATATCTCGAAAAAAAAAAAAAGAAGCATATAATACGTGTAATAGTGGGTAATGGAAGTCTTGTGGTGTTCTCACACCATATTTTTTAGATTTGGTTTATCTTTTCTTTTCTTTCTTCATTAAATCTATATGTGATATGTTTGTTTTCTATATGTGATATGTTTGAAGCGGTTTTCATACATATATGAAAACCTTTATTATTGCAATTCTTGAAATTGAATTTTATGAAAATTTCGTAATTACACCTCTTTATACTTTGTTATGCATTTCTAAGATGAATATTTAAAGAATTAAAAGCCGAGATTTTCCCAACAACCCATACACATTAATAATTTAAAGTTCTGTAAACAAACACCATAAAATGAAAAAAAAAAAAAAAAAAAAAAACTTGCAGTAATTATTTCGAAATAAACTGCACTCGTGTTTTCTTTTCTCCGCCTGATGCAGGGTCGTGTTATTATTATTATTTTTTTACCCGAAACAACCGCTGTGAGTTTTTGAATTTTATCGTATTTGCTTGGAAAGATTTTATTTCTTACCAATTTATGCCAGTTTTTCGGAGCATTTTATCTATTCTCAGTATATCACTGTAAATATATATTATTATTTTGTTCAAATTCAAATGTATTTTGATGCTGCTCTGGTATGCTCTTATTTACAATTTGAAACATTCAGCTTAGAGTTTGTAGTTCAATTCAAAGGAATTTTCCTTTAAATTTATTTAGAAATGAGTAATAATGAGTGTTATTTTTTATATTTAATTAGTCATTTTGGGTAAAGAAAAAAAAAAAAAAAAAAAAACACATACACTAAAAAATGAATTTATATCCCATTATATTATAATTCAACTTCTCTAATTGCTGTCTGCATAGTTTTTACTTTTATGCATGTATAATGAACCTTGTCTCATTGTTATGCGGTTTGTGTTGCAAGGAAAACAGCAAAAATAAAAATTAACGTGAAACGTAAGCTGGCATTGAATCAATGAAATATAGTAAAAATTTTTGAAAACTACATTATTTTCTGCTTCTGATGTAATTTACAAAGCACTTATCTTATTTCTTATTTATGTAATTTTTTTTTTCTTTTACTGCACTTTATTTAAAATAATATGGTTTGTATTGACATACTAAAGCACGTTAGTGGCTATATAGATTAGTTAAAAAAAAAAAAAAAAAAAAAGATAAATGCTAGGGTGATATTTTACCACTCAATATATTTTGTACATGAGAAAATTTAGGCAATTCAGGAATACATTTGAAAATGTATGGTTTCAAAAAATGTTTTAAAAAGAATATTAAAAATATCACAAAAGAAAGATATATGATTTTACGTATTTGTAATTGAGTTGAGAAATTGCCAAAAATTCTTTTCCTAATAATCTGTACATTAAAAGGCATTAAATCAATAATAGAAATTCAATACCATGAATTCTTTTTCTTTTTACTTCCATTACCCAACTACCGTTGGTAGTTGTATTCGGTCCAAAAATTCGAAGTCGAGTTTTCATTAGATTTACACGTTTTAAGGTCTACTGAGTCCAAAAAAGTAGTTTTTGGCAATTGGTCAGTGGGTGTATATATGTATGTACGTGTGTATGTGTGTGTGTGTGTGTATGTATGTATGTGGGGAATCTTCTGGCTATCCTATCTCCGAAACTAATAAAGGTAGAACTACGAAACTTCAGAATTAAGAATCCAAATTATTGGCGAAAATCGGAAAACCGGAAGTGGGACATCGGAAACCGTAAGTGTGCCCGTAAGTCCGTATCTCAAAAACGGCTCTAACACTTTTCTTCAAAGTGGCTATATAAAAACTCTATTAGATGTCCTTTCGAATGATATATTTAGTTAGTTTAGGAAAATTGATAGGCGTCCTGTATAAATAGCTCAATTTTAGGTCTCGCAGGTGCGTTCCTTTAAATACGGCAGTACGGATTTTTTTCAAACTCGCCATATTAACTCCCTTTTAAATATCCTCTTGTATGCAATTATTATTTTCCGGTCAATAATTGAGTATGCCAAGTTTTTTTAAAATTTGTATCTCAAAAACGGCTGTAACGATTTTCTTGAAAATTGTTACATAAATCCATTTTAGATATCCTTTCTCATGTATTACGTGGTTATTACAGGAAAATTAACTATCATCTTGATTAGGTAGATTCCAGAAATTAGTGTTTCAAGAAATATTTCTACATTTTTTTTTTCTTATTTTTTCACTCGCTATGTAAACTTTATTTAATATATCTTTATACGTGTATTAAGTTTCTCTTACCGGAAAGTTTTTGGTGTCTACTTCGTTAGGTTAATTTTATAACTTCTAATTGTATTATCTAAAAAAAAAAAAAATAAGTCGTGTGGTTGTTTTACACCAGATTTTTTGAACATAAAAATTAACACGTGTTTATTAATTTCTTTTAAATAATTTTCTAAAACTGCGATTTCTTTAGTATTGATTTATCGCCGTTTAGTGTACACACCAAGAAAAACAACTTTTATAAATTTTTAATTTAATAGCAAATATTATATAATAATAATAATAATTTATCATTACTGTAATCAAACACCAGGAAGGAAGACGTGAATTAATCGACAAACAACCACATGTGGAACCTTACACAAGACAAAAAATATTGATAAATTTAATATGAGACGTTTCTGAAAAATGGATGGATGAGATCACATGCAGTAAATATGAAAACAAGAACACACTTTATTGCTTAACTTTTCAAAACCAGTGTGATATATTCGGATTAAACACAGATGAATTTCAATTCAGCATAATTGAAACTTTAAAACTTTAAATTACATAAATAATATTAAGCAGATATTTTAATGTTCAACAACTAGTTTAGATTTATTTATTGTTATCGTTCATAGTCTGAAGCATTTTGCTAAAAAATAAATAAATAAATAAATAAAAATAAATAAACAAATAAAAAGCAGCTTGAGTAAAGCTAAGAAACATACGTGCAAACACGACAATAACTCATAATATTATTTGCAAAAAAAAAAAAAAAAGTATACATAATAATAATAATAATAATAATAATAGTAATAAATAAAATAATAAAAAAATAAACAAATAAAAAATAAACTAGGGGAATTTATTAAAAATAATAGCGCTATAACTTCTATGGGTCTGTGTGTCTTCTATCATGCCAATTTTGAAGTTAAAAGTTTTAAAACTAAACAAAAGGCTTGGTTGGGAAAAGAACTGAATCAATTATTGACATAGGATATTGAGGAGCATGAAAATTTACAGATTTTTGCAATGGACTACTATATATAGGTTCCTTTATTTAGTACCAGACTTCTAATTCAATGACAAAAGTAATGCTTTTAATTAAAAGTTTAATTACATATTTACATAAATTGGATCGTAATTTTCATTGTATTAAACAAGTTTAAGGATAATTTTTATTTTTGTTTAGCTATATATGCATGTATATATATGCACTATGTATATATGTATATGTATTTTATATATACATTATTATATTTTTATATATATTTATATATATACACACACACACACACATATATATATATATATATATATATATATATATATTGAAAACTTTTTCAAACATTGCAAATGATGAAACCAAGAATCTCAAGAAGAACTAGAAAGAACATGAATAAAGATTTCTGAAAAATTAAGCATTCTTTATAATGAGTAAATACAACATTAAGGACTTTTTCAAGGAATTAGATTGAATGTTGCATGAAATTAGGTGTTATTGCTGTCATACTGCATGCAATTTGCTAAACATTTACAGTATGCTAAGCCCAATAACACCTAAAGGATGTCTAAATAAATTAAACTCAAATAAGAAAAGGAAAAACATATATATGTAAAAAAAAAAAAAAAAAAAAGCATTAGCCTTAAATGACTTTTAATTGTCTATACAAAACATTAAAACAAAATCGGTTTACTAAAAAATGCATGAGTTTATTTAACAGCAATTTATTTTCATTATTTGCTTAATTGATATACACGGATTGTTTCATGTTAGACTTTTCAAAAACAGAAGAAACAAAAGAAATACATCATAAATATACGTGATATAAAATTTAATATTTTTTCTAAGGCTTCAGGAAGTTGCATTTATCTGATTATTTTTAAAATGTTTGTTTCCTAAGCAAAATTTTACCCGCTTTTGAAGTGTAAATCTTTTTTAAAACAGAGGATTTCAATTCAATTTATTTTACGAAAATACTTTTACATGTTTTATATGTTTTTAAGTTAAGAGGAATTCTAACGTTTAAAAAGTATTAAAATATTTATCTTTTGAGTGTTTGTAAAATCGAATATATATATATATATTAAATTTAAATTATCACGTTTTCTTTTAAGATAGCTATAGCAATACAGTTTTATAATTATAAAAGCTTAAGAAATTCTATTTAGTTTTGCAGTTAGGTATTGCAATGTGGTGTTCTATCTATCCTCCCTGGTGCATTTTATGAGATGGCGCTGCAAGCGCACAAAAAGCACTACAACTTTTCTCTCTGTAAAAAGTGTTGTTTTGGATTCTGCCATGTTCGAACGAGAGAAGTGTGTTCGCGTGTAGATAGTTCCTCGTTATGTTAATAAATAGTTCATTGTATTTCTATTTTGCATTACTTACTATGTTACTATTACATATTATACTGTATCAAGCATTTATTGTATTGAACTTTTGCATTTTACGTTCACCTTGTTCACTGGGGGGATACTCTGTGGTGTTCTATCTATCCTCCCTGGTGCATTTTATGAGATGGCGCTGCAAGCGCACAAAAAGCACTACAACTTTTCTCTCTGTAAAAAGTGTTGTTTTGGATTCTGCCATGTTCGAACGAGAGAAGTGTGTTCGCGTGTAGATAGTTCCTCGTTATGTTAATAAATAGTTTATTTTTCTACATTGGAGTCATTAATTCAAAATACGCCGACACGCCATTACATAACTGAGTGTTAAGCAACACACTTCAGCAAAATTAAAGATGAAGACTATATTTTCACCAGCCTGTCACGAAAATCTTTAAAAAAAAAAAAAAAAAACACGCTCTTACTTTTTCCAATTTTTGTTCTTATAATATTACAGATTTTTTTTGTTATTATAATACACTTATTTTTTAGTTCAATCTCATAAATTAAAGTTTTTTTTTTTTTTTTTTTTGTTAATGATGTAGTTTTTACAAAATGAAAATATGTTTGAATACTGCCTAAAAAGAAAGGGAAAAAAAAAAAGAACTAAACTTATTTTTGTTAAAATTCTGTACAAAATATAATTTTATTTAGCACGACAGGACTTATTTTAATCTATTCTTCCGTATAAAGGGATGCAGTAACTGGGTTTCATTCCCTAGTATTGGTTACTATATTCATTTCTTAATTTTTTTTTCGTATAGCTTTAGCACAGGAGCCCCTTGTCAATTTTAATAATTTTGTTGTCGTTTTGGCGATAAATTAAAATGGCTATCACAATTGCGTAAGTAAAGATCTTGACAAGAAACGTCCGTGCTACTTCGGTGGGAAATTTAAAATTTTCCCAAGGAGTCCTACACTAAAGCTGTTTCATTTCTTTAGCACGATTGCAATGTATAAAAATTTTACTTTGTATACCAGTATAAAAAAAGAAAAAAAAACTTTAAGTTCTACAGTCATTTAAATCTGTACCGTTTTTACAATAGCAACCTATAACATGCGTATCAATTTATATCTTAATGGAATGTAGAGTTTAGATGTTATTGTACTTCAAATAATTTGCGTCCACTGGTCATAATGATGAAGAATATTTCTTTTTAACTCTGCAAAAGAACTACAAGTTCAGTACTTATCTAAATCTATACAAATTGTGCGACAGTGTCCCATAACCTACCTACTAAGTTTTAGCAACTTCAGATATGTCGTTTAGACGCTATCGCAAATCAAATAATTTGAGTCCAATGGTAAAAACGATGAATTTTACTTTATGAACCTTTAAAAGAACTATAAATCCTACATTCATAAAAAAAATTATTAAAATCATGCGATGGTGAGCTATAACATACCTACTATTTTTTAGCTCAATTGAATCGTTTAGACGTTATCACACTTTAAATAATTTGAGTCCATTGACCATAATGATAATGAATTTTTCTATGTGTCCCTGTAAATGAACTATAAGTCCTGTACTTATCAAAATCTATACAAATTGTGCGACGGTGACCTATAATCTACCTACCAATTTTTAGCTCCTTTTGATAAGGCGTTAAAACGCCATCACGCTTCAAATAATTTGAGCCCATTGGTCATAATGATACAGAATCTTTCTTTGTGTCTCTGTAAAAGAACTAATAACTCACGAAGTTTCGAAATTAAAATATTCGTAGTCAATGATATTCATGTCAGTATCAAAAATGATATTTTAAAAGTCGTCTAACATATTAACAATGAAAATGTTTCTCAAAATCGGATGCGACATTTTGCCCTATTCAGATAACATATTCTAAATAACATTTTAAAATTCATCCAACATGTTTAGGTGTGGTGTAGGTGTTAAGATCAATTGGCAACACGAGGGTTTCTGGCCTCCGACGTACTAATGATTCTTGATAATGCACGTTCATACGAAATTTTGTTATATTCTTGCATGTTAAAGAATTTAGTAAATTTCACATAACTTCTAAAGTCTTTAAATTAGAATGTTAAAAATAAACATTCTTGGCATTATCTTAACTAGTATTTTAAAATTAGTCCGATCACTTATTCGTCCTCGATATATTGGCTACGCAGACAAACAAACTAACGTAAACTATCTAACAAACTGACTAATTTACAGACGGACATTGCATCAATTTTGTGATTTTTGAATTCCTTACGCAACAAAACGTGTAAAAATGTCAAAAAACCGAATTCGAAACTTTCTCGAATACTTATTGCACCATAAATACAGTATGATGGGAACAAAAAATACGAACAGACGATAAAGAAAAGAAAAAATCAGAAGATAATAATTTCAATAAGCAGTATAAGTTATTAATGAAAACAGCTTCAAAGATAGATACGAGCATTAACTATATTTCTTAGAGATACATATTAATAATTCCGCTATAGTTTGTCGACGTAAATTTTCTGAAAGTGGTTTTTAATGTTATAAACGTGCTGCACAAAACAAATAACAATTAAACTACGTCATTACTTGCGGACTTTTTGATTCGTTACAGATGGTTTAGCAAGAATGTCAAGGATGATATAGCACATAAAAGATCAGAGGTGCATGGTCAACCCCATTGTGAGAGATTCAGTATCACAGACGGAAGGAAAAAAACATTCAAATAATACAAAGTTTGCTACACTAGAATATGAAATTAAAAATTAAAAACGCCGTATTTAAACGCCGTAATGTTAAAAAAGATCTAGAGTTATTTTCTGCCCTTTATTTCCCGCATTGTGTTTCGGATGTTGTTCTACATTAATTTTGTTCGAACTATGCCCACGACGTATTTTTTGTTTTTTTTAAAGAAATAGTCTTTTAGTCCTAATAAATCTGTCTTTTATAGATTTTAATTAGCACCAAAGACTTCCTATAATCATAGAAATACTCCGAAGTTTGTCCAAAAGCTAGACAAAAAAACTCAAAAACATATGCTAGCAGATATCTAAATCAATTTCGTATGGGTACGAAATTGGACTTCATCAAACAGTTAAGTTTCTCTAAGATTGTGTAAAGTAATATAATTTTCATTTTGATATGCCAATTCAAATATGTATCATTTGATATTCATTCAATGTGCCAACTAAAGTCCTTTGTCATTCCAATAACTTCAGAACGGTGACAACTAGAGTTATATAAGTGGGGTCTAGGTACAGGAAAGCAGTTATGCGCTACGCCGTGGAACCACTTACAGCGCCATCTGGCGGCTAAATTCGTAGTTAGTGTTCTTATCTCAAAAACAAAAGTAAATTACAAAGCTGTAGAGAGCATACATGCTAACACCTTGCAGGCATACATGTTAAAAACAGAATGTTTAAAACGTGGATTTTTTTTTTCGTTACTTCATTTAATTTGACGTAAGAAAAGGATCTAAAAAAAACTAGTTTTCGTAATATATATTTTCGATGCTTAAACTTCTATCCATAAGCTGCAATGCCCATTTGGACACTTGTTTGAACATTACGCTGCACATGTAGCGTACAAGAAGACACAAATGCAATGTACAATTCAAATAAAGGTCCAAATGTGCGTTGCAGCTGACTGACAAAAGTTTTATTATCGAAAATAAAAGTATCTTACGAAAAACTAATTGTTTTTTCTTTCTAAGATCGTTTTCCTACGTCACAGTATAGTAAATGCCGAACAAACAAATGCATGTTTTAAACATTTTATTTTTAACTCTCATGTCTACAAGGTGTTTTTTCTTACTAAATTTATGATGTTGAACAACTTTGTAATTAACTTTTTTCCTGTGTCTCAGACTTTTTTAGATAAGTACATTAAATCTGAATTTAGCTCCCAGGTGGCGTTATAAAAGATAGTATTTTGAAGCGCATAGCCATTTTACTATACCTAGACCCTACTTTTATGATTATAGCTGTCGCCTTTCTAAAGTTAATGTGGTGACAAGACATTAGTGCACAAACTGCAGTTATTCTATCTTGTTTAATACGGTATTTATATTTTGATTTAAATGCCCAAAACTGTTAAAAAAAAAAAAAAAAAAAAAAAAGAACTAATAATAATAATTTTGCAATAAAATGTACGTTCCTTTGTGTTGGTTTGGTTACTATGTTAATTTCTTAAAATTTCTTTCTCGCGTTTTTATTCAATTTTTTTTTAAATATTTATAGTTTGTTTTAAAAATAAAAGAAAAAGTATCGTCCCAATTTGATGCATTTTGCCTGAAACAAATAAATCCTCTCGTTCTAATAAAAATAAATTATGGCTCAATCTTTTCGCAAATTTGTTTTGCGGTAAATTTTATCTGTCCTTGTGAGATATCAGAGATAGATTGCGATATTAAATGAATCATAAAAATAATATTATTTCTGGGTAAATTTTTATTGTAACGCTACATATTGATAATATATGAATACATGCTATTTTTTTTTTTAAATCCCTTGTTAATTTTATACAGAAGAAACTTTATAAGGAATATTATTTATTAGTTATAATACTACTAAGTCCTATTATTATTATTATTTATAATATTATAGACAAAACTTATTCATAATTTTTTTATTGACAAATATTTTTTATAAATCATAACATATTATTTTTATTTGACAACGATTTTCTAAGTAATATGCATAAATATTTCAGACATTATCTTTAAAAATGATAATTAATACTCTAATCATATTGATTGTCGAATGAAATAGTTTTAGCACACTAATATCTTTATGATACTGTCAAATCGCTGTACTAATGAACTAGATATACCAAATGGTATCTTCGTCTGTCTGGAACAACATTGCTTTGTTCAAATATGCAAACATTTTTAATACAGTATCGACTTTTTTTTTTTTTAAATTCATAAATGGATAACATAAATTAAGTATCAAAAGATTGAAAACGTTTATAATTTGTAGCAAATATGCATAAAAAATTGTAATAGATTGGTCATCGATGTCCATATTTCCTTGAATACCAAACCATAAAATCAGTTTAAATTATTTCAAAGAAAAAAAAAAAGTATATTTAGTTTTCTTATCATCTGAACAAAAATACCTGCATATGTATATTATTATATCAAGTTTAACCCCTATAAATTATTACTGTTTCATGCAAATAGGTGATGTTTGGTAACTTTTTTCTTTTGTTCTTTTTTTTTTTTTTTTCACATCTTAAATATTTTTCAATTCATCAATCGAGGGGTGAGGGGGGGACATCAACATTCACTTTAGTTTTTATTACTTCAAACATAAATTTGAATGAGATTTTGAAATTATAATGTGTTGATTCTAAATAACATGTATGCTTATTTTCTCGATCATATCAAAAGCAGATCTATGACTCGAAAAAAAAAAAATAAAATAAAATAAAATAAAATAAAATAAAATTTTTTACTTTCAAAATCACTAATTTAAGGAGGGATTTTAGTTGATTGAAAGTTAGTTTATTTTTTATCTGTTTGGTAATAAATGGTTTATATCAATTTTTCTTTTCTTTTCTCTTCTTCTTTCTCTTCTTTCTTTCTTTTCTTTTCTTTTTTTCTTTTTTTTTCTTTTCAACTTATCAATAGCACATATACAGTATGTAACAAAAGTGTCCGAACACTAGCAAAAATTCCTATGTAAAAAAAAGTGCACTTCATACGGTTTTGTTAAATAAATCCTTATCGAATTATGTTCTTACACTGACTAAGAACAGGATTCGACAAGGATTTATTTAACAAACCCGTATGAAGTGTACTTTTTTTACATAGGAATTTTTGCTAGTGTTCGGACACTTTTGTTACCGACTGTACTTGAAGGAATTTTTATCTTCACATTAATCATTACTTTGAGAATATATATATTTTTTCCTTCCAAAAGTTAATTAAATAATGAAAACCATCGTAATTCTTTAAAAAATGGTAAACTTTCAAAATATAATGTATCAATTCCTTAATGTTTATTTTGTAATTTATACTCGTATTACTAAAATGTCAACCATATTCCCAAAAAAGTATAGAATTTCTTAGATTTTTTTTAAATCTTTAATCAGATAATATGACAGTTAAATTTATGCATTTAATAAGTACTCTTGAAAAAAAAAAAAAAAGTTAATTCGTGTAAAAGTTTTTTTTTTTCTTTCTGTATATGTTAAAAGGAAGACTTGAGTTTTTGAAAATTTTTGACTTACGATTTTCGATGAATTTACATGTTAAGAAGCTACGTTAATAAGATTTTTTGTACTTGATTACCGACAATTGTTGCTGTTATGTAGAATTATACATAAAAATAAAAAGGTTTTGTGATGGCATACTAGTTGTTTATCATTTTTAATATGTTTAAATTTGAAAGTAGTAGTTTCAAAAAATGGAAAACTACTTTGACGGAATCCACAATACTTTATTCATCTATGTATTTGATCACTAAACAAACGAAACTGTGAAATGTAAATAAACATGCAAATACATTGCATTACAATATTTTTTAAATCTACACTCTTAAATTTCAAAACAATAGTTACTAAAAGTATGAAAAAAAATTGAGAGTAATTAGCATTTAAGAAAGAAATAAACTGAGAACTGTAAACTAACTTACTAAACGCAATAAAATATTTTAGAATGTTTACACAAATCTTTACTCAAAGCAATATTTAAGTGTAGCATGATTTGTAAATGTAGCATATATTTCTGCTACTACAAAAACTTCTGCTGTATCATTCTAATACATTTTAATTACCCAGTTATGTAATATTTAGTACTCTGAGTATTAGATATGAATTTCGTCTACTTCAATCAAACAGAATCTGAAAAACAGCCCTAATGTTCATTAAAATAATGATAATAATAAAATAAATAGTAAAACAGTTGTAAAGTATGAGTGGCGTCCAGATGAGAAAGTAAAGGTCGCCAATGGAATTCAGTTTTGGAAGAGGTTGCAAATTACGGTGGTGAGTTAGAATATTTGGTTGAGAAGGTAAAGGTCACCAGCTGAATTGAGTATTGAAAGTAATCTAAAATGATAATGTCGAGTCGAGGTAAAATGTTCGGTTGAGAATTTGGAAGGTCATATTTTGGCGAAGTTGTGCGGAAGACGGCTGGTTGGAAGTGTCGAGTAGAGCTGCATTTGGGTTGGCATGGAGTGTCTCTAGTTATTGGTTAGGTAGTTTGACATTTTAATAACAGGATCTACGTAGATTGCGAAAGGTGGGTAGAATTTGAATGTGAGTAGTTTTAGGCGAAGTATTTTGGTATAAAATGAAGTAAACCCCCCCTTTTTTTTAAGGTAAAGACTTTAAACAGAGTGATTAACGGAGCACTTTTTTTTTTTTTTTTTTCATGGACTGTTCTTTTAACAGAAAGCTATCTAAAAAGTGGTTCGGCCGGCGATAGGTCTTCTTTATGAAAGGTTAAAGTTCCCGAGTGACAGCTGGTGATAGCGCAATCTGCTATAGTGGTGAGGAAAGTTTTTGATATATTCTGAATTGCCTTAATGTATAATTAAGTCTATTTACGAGTTCTTCCACGTCTCAAGCCCTTTATTTCTTCTATAAGTTAAAATAAAAGTCAATGTGATAAAGTATCTAGTCATCTCTATTACTATTTACACTATCGACAGTGTTGAATGAAACAGGAGTTCAAGTTGACGTAGCAAACCAAACATTACACAGTCCTTTTGGAAAGATTCAAAATAAAAGTGAATCAACATTTTGTAATAATCATCTTGCATATCAAATATATGTTGTCTTCAGTGTCATTGAGACTGACATGACATACAGTCGGCAACAAAAGTATCCGATGTTCTTAGTCAGTCTAAGAAAATGATTCGACAAGGACCTATTTAACAAAATAGTATTAAGAATACTTTTTTTACATACGAATTTTTGCTAGTGCTCGGATATTTTTGCTGCCGACTGTACATATATCAAGCATATCATGGAAAGTGCATAATAGTAATATTACATGTTAAGCAGTAATACATTAAAAGTAAATCAGCACAGTTTTCTAAAATCAATGCATTTTATTTATCAAAATTCATAAGATTTCAGAGTATATATCTGTACTGATAAGTATAAAGGGTTTAAGTCCAAAAATGTCGATTTTGAGTTAAGTACATAATCAGACTCAGAAAAATATTCTCAATCGATTGGTATAAAGGATTTAAGTCTATGTCATTTAGTCTTTGAGAAAATCGATTGGTAAAAAAAGGTTCAAATTAGAAATTTACCATTCATGTATGGTATAAAATATTTAATTCAGTTTTTTCCTGTTTTTAAATGAAGGTTGACAATCACTGAATGGTATAAAGGGTATAAATCAACATAATCTCTTTTCCCTAATCGATTCTTCTGATTTGTTTTTAGACAGTTTAATTTTATTTTTCGTTTCCTCAAAAATCAAGAATATGGACTTAAATCCTTTATACTTATTAGTACAGATATATCGGAACATAAGTGTCATGGAAATCGCAAATGGTATGGAATAGAAGCATCATCTTCCGGGGATATACACTAAAATCGAAGCAGAATAATATGAAATAATATTTCTATAGAATAAAAATTGAGATAGGGTTAAACTACAAATTGCATAACAGTAATACTGAGCGTCTTTTCTTGAATCGTATGTGCTAAAAGCTGAACTACATCAATTATGTCATCTCATTTAAACATTAAGTTTCATAAACTTCTGTACTTTGGTTCTCGAGCTACAGATTCTGCAAAATCTGTGTAACACAGACACAAATAATTGTCGGTTGTAAAGTAGTCAAACCTTATCCAGAACATCAAAAAAATTGTAAATACATCTTTCAGAAAAAAAAAAATTGTTCACACAGAGAGACATACAGTCGGTAACAAAAGTATCCGGACACTAGCAAAAATTCCTACATAAAAAAAGTAGTTAGTACTGTTTTGTTAAATAAATCCTTGTCGAATCATGCTCTTAGTCAGTCAAAGAACATGATTCGACAAGGATTTATTTAACAAAACAGTATTAACTTTACTTTTTTTATATAGGAATTTTTGCTAGTGTTCGGATACTTTTGTTACCGACTGTACAGTTTCTAATAATAGTCTATGTGTTCAGGATATTCCAAAAACTAGTCTACTTTTACGAAAGCAAAATATAGTTAAAATTTAAACTATCTTACTGCCCGACTTATTCGCGCCAAAGAGTAGTTGTTATTAAATAATTCTCATTTTTAATCATTCTATCACTTAGTATTTAACGAATCAACCAGCATAACTCTCAATATGTTCTAGTATGAATAAAACATTCATTCCATTCACACGAACATACATGTAGTAATCTTCTACACTCGCATGTTATTTACTTACTTACAGTTTAAACAATACATGTAAAATAACTTACAATATACTCAACATAGATATAAATAATAAGTTTCACACATATGTGCAATACATTCAACCACGTTTCGATAATTATCTGAGAGAGATATCATTCTGACGTTATTAAAAGATATTACATTTAAATTAAAGAGCCTTTAACCCTCACAGCACACCTTCCGTTAGAAAATCTTCACAAAGGTTATTAAAAATGTGTTTATTATTTGCGATCATCTTACAAAGATTTTGGAAGACAATCGCTCATAAAACAGCGTGAATTATTTTTATTTCAAAATTATTTCATTAATGATTAGTATAATAGTAAAGCACCCTTTATACGTCTCTCGTTTATACGTCTTTTACATTTATACGTCCTTTTAGTGAAGTCCCGATTCATTCCTATTCATTTTAATGCAAAAATTCTTCGTTTATACGCCGCTAATATCGATTATACGTATTTTCCACTTTACTATTAAAATTCGCAAAATTTCTCGACCTGTCATTATTTTCCATTCTAAATAAGACAGATTTTTCCTAGAAAGCATCTGAAATGAAGGAACACAGGAAGGATCGAAGAATACTGATCAAAGAATCAATTGAATTCACAGTAAAATATTTAATAATCATAGACAAGCAGCAAATCAGACGAATATTAAAGATTTTTAATGTTATTCAATAACTATCTGTATGGACATAAATATCGTATGCTTATTATTAAACATACGCAAAATATATAATTAATATTCAAAATGTGTTCATATAGTTCTTAAGAAATGTAATATAATACTCAATATATGATATATGGAATTAGTACCCAGTCGTGCATTAATAGTATGATTTTCTCACTTTTAATAATAAATCCCCCCTTTTTTAAAAATTAATTATTGTCTTTAAAAAAAGTATGATATACATTTACTAACTTAAGAAACTTTATTAATTAGTATTTTCATATACATTTTGCTTAAGTGTCATTCAATTTGCAGTAATCAAAGTGTTATTATTAAAATTTCGATTATACGTCTTTTCATTTATACGTCCTTTTACGTCAGTAACTTGAAAGACATGTAAACGGTGCTTTACTGTACCCAAAAATAAAACAAAAAAGGATGACCAAAAAAAAAAAAAAAAAAAAAAAAGTAGAATATTTAATATTAAAATGATAAAGTATTAATTTGTGGAAGAGTAATAGACAAATCTAACGTAACTAGAATTAAAAAAAAAAAAAAAAAAAAAAAAAACTTGAAAGTACATTAAAACAGGAATAAACTACTACGTCAGAAACGCCAAAGAAAAATTATTGAGGTGCATACAGCTGTTTCGGTAGCCTAAAGCGTACCGTCATCAGTGCAAAAAAAGAATTCTGAATCTGGAGAAGTACTCGTATATATGGGAGAGGGACCGGATTTAGTTCAACCAATAGGATTACGGAAGAGGTGGGGAGTGTGGCCAATAGGAATTAAGGAATGTGTAGCTGTGTAAACAGTAGAAAAAAGGAATGTGTAGCTGTGTAAACAGTAGAAAAAGGAATGTGTAGCTGTGTAAACAGTAGAAAAAGTATGCACCTCAATAATTTTTCTTTGGCGTTTCTGACGTAGTAGTTTATTCCTGTTTTAATATTCCAACGCCAAGTCTCCTGCTATTATTTGAAAGTACACTGTTTATAAAGTATTTTGATAATTCCACACTAATAAATTTGGATAATAAATGTTTCAGGAAATTTTATATTTGAATCAAAATTAAGTTTTCTGAAAGAGAAATAATAAATGAAATCATATAATATATTAAATAAATAAATAAATAAATAAATAAATAATATATATATATATATATATATATATATATATATATATATATATAAATGATAGATAACGTGATAAAATTTAACCTTAAAATTTAGCAATTAATAGATCTAAAACAATACCAACACACAACAATATAGGACTGAATTTAACTAAGAGGAAAGACTGACACAAAATTTTTGCGATTGAGATTAAGAACCAATAAGAGACAATAATAACTTAAAGTACTTACGCCGACATGAATGATTATAAAAAAGGACCATTAAACTTAATAACAGAGAAAACAAATAATTAACCATAGAAATAATTGGATAAAAATGCTTATATATATATATATATATATAAGCAAAATATACGAGTAATTAAGAGCCACTAAATATATAATGCACGACATCAGATGTATATGTAAAAATAAAAATCTTAGTGCATCTAACATTATTTATCAATTGGCAAAGTGAAAACAACAAAAAGTTATGCAGAAAAGCATTCATATAATAATTCATCATGAATATAAGTTTTAACTAAAGTTAAAAAAAAAAAAAATCCTTTTTCGTTAAATGAAGGAAATAAATAAATTTCAAAGAAAAATTGTGGACAATTTTTAAATATAAGTTTGCAATTAAATTCGATTTTTTAAATTCTCTTCACAAACATTTTATTTAATTTATTGCTTTTTCTTGTAAGTTAGCAGGTTTTGTCAGCTTCGCTGGTTACTATATTTAAATAAATTTTCAATAATAATAATAAGAAGAAGAATAAAACAATAATTGGAACGTTCAAAGAAATATATTTCGATTAGCAAGTATTTTCGTTAAACTAAAACCATGGCCAAATACCATAATATGCAGTCATTAATGAAATGGAAAAGAAATTATACTGTTGAACTTTCATTCTATTAATTAGAAACATGGTTAATTTTAAATAAACTAAATATGCATTCAAATTAGTTTGCAGACTATAAAATCAAAGGAAAGAAAGAAAGAAAGAAAGAAAAAACCCATTAGAATATTTGATTAACAGAAATTGCAAATAAATAAAAATGAATATTTTAAATGGAAAATGTATATTTATTTTTTTATTTTTACCACCAATAAGTTTATTGGATAATTTTAAAGCTATTATGACGTCAGTTTTATCAGATTTATATATATATATATATATATATATATATATATGTATAGGTTTAACATTTCAGTTTTTTTATTCACGTGTAAAGAAATGTTTCTTTTTACTTTCTCTTACCCATAAGGTAGAGAAAGTATTGTTTTTGGGTCAAATTTTCGAACGCGAGATTTTGTTATATTTACACGTTTTGAGGTCCCCTGAATACGAAAATCATGTTTTTAGCAAATGGTCTGTGTGTCTGTGTGTCTGTGTGTCTGTGTGTGTGTCTGTGTGTCTGTGTGTCTGTGTGTGTGTCTGTCTGTTATCAGCATATCTCAAAAACAAATTATGGCAGAAAGTTCGAACTTGGTATTCTAAATGTGTATCATATAGGGATGCTACAGTAAACTTTTCGTTAAGATCAAGCGAATGGTTCGTGTACAGGGACAATCAAGAGAATTCTAATACATTACGTCTATGGGGGAAATTGCAGGTAAGTAGAGTTTAACGTCTATAAACTGCACTAAACCAAATGAAACGAACATATATTTTTTGTAATAGAGATAGTTAACTGGGAAAAAAATTTTGTGTATGTAGGAGCCTCGCCTCCCCCCCTGGGGGGGAAGTCCCCCCTCGAGAAGAGTAAATTTTCATGATGGGTATCATTCAAAAGAGCTTGCGAATACCTTTAAAACGAATGGTTGAACTATAAATCTGTGATAATTTAAAACAAAGTTATAGATTTTTTTAATTTTAACGAAAAAAAAACTTAGAAAAAAAATCGTATTTTTTTTTTTTTTTTTTTAATATTGAGAGTAAAATGGACTTTTTTTTGGATATTTAGTGTTACACTACCTCTCTAATATGGAAATCGTCTGCATTATCATAAAAAATAATTTTAATAAATTATTTTTTAAAAACAGAATTATTTTTTAATAACCGAATTAAATTCTATATAAATGTAGGTGCATTAATGAAACGGGGGGTTGAGGGGGGCGGTAGCCCCCCTCACACAGAACTTATTATCGTATAAAACTCTTCTGAAGCCTAATTTGAATTGTTTAGCATAGGTTTATATGACAGTTCTCGTTCTCGTACCTCTTAATCTGCAACCTGTATTTATAGTTTTAAATTTCAGGGTAAGAGAAAGTCGTGTGAGTGACACACCAGATTATTTATGTTAAAAAATACATATAAAATAAAAGTTGTAAGAATTTTATTTTTATTCGCATCAGTTTGAAATTATCTCTTAAAAAACAATCCCGGTAAAAAAAAAAAAAAAAATATATATATATAAAACACAATTAAAAAAAAAATCTAATAGAAATATTAAAAATCTAAAGGTGCGTTGCAAAACCAGATGTATTCCCTTATCTATAGAATAGTTTTCAGAAATATACGTGCCATAGTTTTTTCTGTACGACGCGCATAAGCAGACAAATAATCAAGCATTTTCTTTTATTACTATAGATGATTATTTTTGTTAGACATGTATTCTTCGTTTAAATATATATATATATATATATAAACTTTGTATGTAAACACTATTAATTGCAAAAGTACGTAAAAGTGTTTCTCTCGAAATAATTAATTACGACCCTTCATCAGCAGAAAAGAAATAGACACGAGTGTAGTATGAAAGTAGCAACATGATTGTGCTTAATTAAACGATCCAAAACAATTATTGCATATATGCAATTCATAGTGTTTTCTTACAATCTTTGTTTTTCACCATCATTCAAAATTAGGTGCATGTTTTTGTGCAAAAGTTTTTCCTATTTTTCTGACCAGTATATTAGAAGAAAAAAAAATCATCAAGAATCAACGATGATTATTACAACAACGGTTGAATTACAGCTTCTCTTTTAATCACTGCTGCATTGTTTTTGCATTGATTTCATTCGGAGTTTTAAAAGAAAAAAGCTTGCTGATGACAAGATCTATCATAATTCCTCAGTTATTTAAAAATATTTTACGAAATGGAAAGTTTTTTTTTTTTATTTTTTTATTATTAAATTATTTATGAAATAATTTAGTAAGTATGAAAAATTTGGTAATTCAAAAAAATTTTCAAAAACTTTTTTTTTTTTTTTTTTTTTTAAACAAGTGCAAAGTCTGAATTGAATTAAGCCATTACATATTCGTATACAACTTCGATCTTGAATTTAATTAAATATTATTTTTCAAGAAAATCTGTGTTTGTCAGTTGGAAAAAATGCTAGCCCACAAATTATGAAATGTAAACGCAGAGTTATAATTGAATTGAATTAAATATTATTTTTCGTTCAAAACTCTAATTTTCAAACGAAAAATTGTGATTGTTTTTTAAAAGATTTTTTAAAATATATTTAGATAAGTAAAAAATAAATAAACATATGACTTATTATCTGATTTGAGTTGGAAGTTGAAAGACTGGGAGCTGCTAAATTTTAAAATAATAAGACAAAATGGCTTGAAAATAGTCAAATTTAGTAATTTTAAAAAATCGCCATGAAATTTTTTACTTTCAAACAAAATTTGTCAAAATTAAAATTCTTGATTATATATATATATATATATATATATATACATATATACACACACATACGCACATATATTTATATAATATCGTGTAATATAATATATATGTAGCATAACCATACATTAAAAAAAAAAAAAAAAAAAAAAAAAAACTTTAAAATCGGTCTATTTGTTTTAAAGCTACAATGCTACAAACAAACAAAAGTTTTTCAAACATATAGTACCCACCTTTTTGATCACGGGTTTAAAAAAGGAAATTAACATTTTTTTTTTCTTTTTTTTTAATTTTTCAAAAGCGTCAATGAGTATTTTTTTAAATACGCTTACAATTATTTTTTTTCTTTAATATTCTATTTATTTTAATACATTTTAATACATAGTATTACTTTTCTCAAATATATTTTTTTATATTTTCTAACAAATATCCGATTATATATGTAGAGAAAAATTGCATCAAGTATCAACAATAGCCATTACATCAGAGGCTGTAAAACAGCTTTCTTTTCATCATTATTGTATTGTTTTGCGTTCATTTTATTCAGAGTTGTTCAAAAGAAAAAAAAAAAGTTCAATGGTTTGACAAGATTGAATAGTTACATAGTATTTTATTATGAACACTGAGAAATTTACAAGGAAACTCTTTTAGATTATGTTAGATTATATAAATGCTTTTGATTTACAATGGGATGCTTTTATATTACGTTGGACATGGTCGAAAATATATGATATGGGTAAAGATTTTTTTCGAAGCAACTTACGGAAAACGTTATGTTTTATGTTAATTTATGTTTGTGCGTCAATGGAAGTGTAGTTTTTAATTGATTGAGTTATTAAAGTATCCCGAATTAAAAATAATCATTATGAAAATTAATTTTTAACTCATATAAATACAAATACACATTTTTTTTTAAATCATAGTTATCTTAATATGTTGCTTTTTTTAAAAAAAATAAATAAATAAATAAAAAATAAATAAATGTATGTATTATTTATTTTTTTAAATATCAGTTCCTTTTATTTACACAGAAAAAAAAGTTTAGTCTATTCTTATTGATTTTCTACATACACATACAGACACACATACACACACTCGTAGAAAAAAGAAAGAGAGAAAAGAATACAACAAAACAAGCAAATTAAAAACTATTTTGTCTTGTTATTTTTTATGTGTTTTAATTTTTATTTCATTGATATATTAAAGTTACTTTAACATTCTAATTATACGCTTAAAATATTTTATTGGAATGTGCTCATAGTTTTTGAGATTGAGGATTTCCTAAAAGTTGAAATATAGATCGATCATACAGATCGATTTAGTTTGAAAATATAGTTATACTTATTGTTTAAAATATTTGTAAAACAGATATAAAAATCGCTATATTTTATTTTTTGTTAATATTATTTTTAGATATCTTGAGTATATGATAAAAGGTTCGCAGGTTATTAATTATTTATACTCACACTCATATAATGACACACACATGGATGCCTGAATGTGTGGATGTGTGTAACCATATTAACTATTTCGAACAATAAAATGAATCATTTTTAAAATCACACCTTTTTTTTTTTTTTTTTTTTTTTTTTTAAGAAAGAAAGAAATGAAATGAAATAAAATCAAAATTAATACGTATAATCAAAATTAATAGATACACATATATATGTATAGTTATTACGAGAAATAAAAGCAAAACAAGAACAATCGTAAATACCAAATAAAATCAGAAACATAGATTTATAATGATATATACGTTTAAAAAATAACAATTAAAAGATATTTTCGTTTCTTCACTGAAAAACAATTCTGCAGTGACGTCAATACATTGTCTACCAAACTTCATATTTGGTGTTAATATCGTTATTGCTTTAACAAATTAACTTTTCGTTCTCGCATTTGTTTTTCCTTTGGGAATCTCTACACTTTCCAATCTTCTACTGGAAATTTGTCTCACGATGGGGAAAGCATCTCCATCCTTTCTTCCAAACCGGACATTCGAAAATTGCATCCAAAGAAAGGTTGATGACACAGATTCAGTAGCGAAAAAGCTGCCCGGTTTCGGAATCATTTTTCCCTCTTTCGTTTCACCGGTATCCAATTAAGAAGCTATGCAACAGGATTCAGTGCCCACAACTGGGTTATGGAGCTATTTTTGGGAAAGCTGCGGCCTATAAAAATAAATAACAATGTTTAGTGACAGACGTTTCGATTTGTTGGTGGATGTGCGGATCAAAAAGATAATGGCAGACGATGTTTTGCGTTGGTGGTTACTGTTTGTCCGATCCAAGTGGTTGATTGTTAGATGAATGGGGTATCATTATACACAAAGGAATTAATATCTCATTAATCTTAACGATATTTTTAATGATAGTCCTGAGAATAACAATAGCGATGGTAATTATGGTCATTATATCGTTGCAATAATTATTCTTTTGTCAATTTTCATTAAATTTGTTTATTATGAATAGTTTTCAGTGAAGAGTTACGTATAAAAATCGCAACCTGAAAAAAGGTCCTGATTATTGTGTAAGACGTTTTTTTTCTTATCAGAAACCAA
Source organism: Salticus scenicus (assembly GCA_963930645.1). NCBI lineage: Eukaryota > Metazoa > Arthropoda > Arachnida > Araneae > Salticidae > Salticus > Salticus scenicus. The sequence goes on from OZ005650.1 coordinate 44,053,396, forward strand.
ACATTTGTACTTTGCGTCATTGTCTTTTTGTATTCAGCTTTATTTATTCCACGCAATATTTAATGATGCAGCTACTGTCATTTTAACGATGACAAATAGCTTTGTAATGTTTCATCTTAATTTTAATCCTTTGGTTTATTTTCAGTTTTAAGTACATTTTTCTGTAACGAAGAGGATTTATAACGTTATTTGGATACTACCACATTCAAATTTATCATTTAGACAAATATGTATATATATATATATATATATATATATATATATATATAGTTTTGTTAACGCTCGTGTTCTTGCCTGTAAAGTTATAATTAGAATATAGTTTTACTTTTCTTTTTTAGTTCTGGAATCCAATTTCTTTAAAACAGGAAAAAAAGCGTCATCAAATTTGTTGTAGATCCCCCTTGTAGCATTTTACACGATTAAAAAAAAGTTTAAAGTTTATTACAAAATCTATGTTTTTATAAATGCGTGGAATGAAAAAGTCTGAGTGAAAAGTAGTACTCGAGAAATAAATTAAATTCCGTTTAAGAGGGAATTTATATATATATATATATTATTATTATTATTATATAAAAAAAAAGAAGTAAATTATTCGGATAAAAAAGAATATCTGTCGTAAATAAAGCCTAGCAATTAGTACTGCAATCTAAAACTCGCATTCTTACTTCATTTAGACAAAAAAGATACATGCCTCATGAGTTTCATCAGGATTTTCGTTTATTATTTTTTACTAGGACGGAAACCTATTTCTGTCAGACAAAACGAAAACAATTCTTTTTTCTTTTCGCATCATGTTAAAATAAACTATGTATAAACTGATTAAAAAATATAATAAATAAACTTAGGCAAGATATATATATAATTAAATTCGGTTTAAGGCAAAATTTTAATAATAATAATAATAATTATTTTTTAATTAGTGCTTTAGCAAGTTTTTTGTTTGTTTTTTTTAGAAAATAAATAAATAAATAAATATATAAAAAAGCAAAATCTTTCAAAAAGGGAATATCATGACACCATAGGTGACAGGATATATGACGTAAAATCGCAAACGGGAAAATAAATTGTTATACATGGTAAAAAATAAATAAATAAATAAATAAAAATAAAATAAAATAAGCAGTAGATATTATGTGTAAGAAAAAAAAAAAATCTGATAATCAAACATTATTTACCGGAATTAAAATTAATTCGATTGTATTGAGTAGTTGGATGTAAGAGGAAGTGGGGGAGATAGCCTTATCATTAAAAATAAAATTTTATTCACGACATAATTTTAATTATATTTATTTTTTTAGTTGGGTGAAATATAAATAATAACTTTTCATGCTCTTAATTTACAACCTCGAAATCAGAATGAGTATATTGCTTATATATAACTTAAGAAAAAAAAAAAAAAAAAAAAAAAAAAACAGAAAAAGTTATCACAGCTGAAATATTCGCAAAACATAAAAAGTACATCATGCATAAATATTGCCAAAAATCACGAAATCTATATATATAATGTCAAATATAGTCCAATTTAGTCATTACTTACTATAAGGCATATGTTTCCAGTTTTCTGCGTATAATGTGTGTCTCTAGAAAACACATTTCACCTAGCTTAGTTTATGTCTTTTCGTGTTCCATTGCTTCATAAAAAAATCGATAAGCTTTTATATTAAGCACACAGTTTCATCGATTTGCGATCCATCCTTTTCGAAAATCCATCACTGTGATTCAGCATTGATAATTTATCATCAGATGAAAAGCAATTACACAAATGTAAAAAGAAAGTAAAAAAGGAAAAAAAAGCGCACTAATTTTTATTAAGTTACTAACGCACAGTCTCATTTCTAAAATTGTGTCCTTGTTATTCAGAGCACGTGCAAATTCCCCAATCCAATTTTGGATTATAGAAAATGTTTTACTTAATTCACAAAACTTTATTCTGATAAAAAAGATCTTATGCTCAAATTTATAGATTTGAATTAAAAACCATGTCCAGTTATTAACACTTTCCAATAAGGTTGAAAAGTGTTATGAAAAATTTAATTTGTATACAAAATATATTTTTAACAAAAAATTTTATTCAAAATTTCAGGCATAAGGAAGAGCAACATTTCAATAATATTTTATAAAAATTTCATTAAAAGTTTCGAAAATTCAGCCAGTGTGTATTGGTTTCCGGATACTCCTAAGAAGCAGAGCGACGGACATGATTTCTCAAAAAGTAATACACTAATCTTACTGAAATTTAAAATAGAATTGACTAGTGCTAGACGAAATTTAGATGTGCCTTTTTACTTTCTCTTACCCATAGGGTCGAGAAAGTATTGTTTTAGGGTCAAATTTTCGAACGTGAGTTTTTGTTATATTTACATGTTTTAAGGTCCCCTGAATACGAAAGTCATGTTTTTAGCGAATGGTCTGTGTGTCTATGTGTCTATCTGTGTGTCTGTCTGTTATCAGCATATCTCAAAACAAATAGTAGCAGAAATTCCAAACTCGGTATTTTAAATGTGTATCGCATATAGGGATGCTACACTAAGCTTTTCGTTGAGATGAAGCAAATGGTTCGTGTACAGGGGCACTCAAAAGTATTCAAATACATTACGTCTATGGGGGAAATTGCAGGTAAGTAGAGTTTAACAGCTATAGACTGCACTAAACCAAATGAAACGAATATATATATATATTGTAATAGAGATAGTCAAGTGAAAAAAAAATTGTGTATGTAGAATCCTCGCCTCCCCCCTCGAGGGGAGTAAATTTTCATGATGGGTATCTTTCAAAAGAGCTCGCCAATACCTTTAAAACGAATTTAAAATAAAGTTATTGATCTTTTTTCATTTTTAACCAAAAAAAAAAAAAAAAAAAAACATTTTTTTTTTTAATGTACAGTCGGTAACAAAATTGTCCGAACACTAGCAAAAATTCCTATGTACAAAAAGTACACTTCATACGGTTTTGTTAAATAAATCCTTGCCGAATCCTGTTCTTAGTCAGTGTAAGAACATGATTCGATAAGGATTTATTTAACAAAACCGTATGAAGTGTACTTTTTTTACATAGGAATTTTTGCTAGTGTTCGGACACTTTTTTGACCGACTGTAATATTAAGAATAAATTCAACTTTTTATTATTTTTTTTATTAATTTTTAAATATTTAGTGTTATACTACTTCTCTAATATGGAAATCGTCTGAATGATCATAAAAGATAATTTTTTTAAATAATAATTTTAATAAATTATTTTTTAAAAACAGAATTATTTTTTAATAACCGAATTAAATGTAGGTGCATTAATGAATCGGGGGTGGTTGAGGGGTAAGAGAAAGTCGTGTGAGTGACACACCAGATTATTTGATATCTAATAGATGTAACATGTTAGATCAAAACAAGATTTAGATATTTTTAGCATTTATTAGACTTAATAAGTCCAATTATTCGATATTTAACAGACATCATTAGATGTCAATCATTAGATGGATGTTAAAAAGAGTGACATTTATCGTGCTGATGTTTATAAAAGTGTAACGGATCATTCTTAAACTTTTGTAGATATTTATTAACTTTTATAGATGTCTCATGAATGTAAGTGGCTCTGTGGGTTTGTTCTTGAGAAATGTGCCCTTGTAGGATATATGAAAACCAGGACCCACCGACCGAATTTTCCAACATTTTCAAAGAAAATTTTATGAAATATTTTTTTAAATGCTGCTCTTTTAAATGCTCAAATTTTTGAATAAAAATTTTATTTATTATATTTAAACGAAATAGAGAAAAGATGCTTTTTTTTTCAGCCTTCAAAACTCATATAACCTCTTAAACATGCCATATTATAAATGTTTATATTTTTAAAAAATAGTTTGTTTTTCCGAGTATATGTCTGCGACCAATGATGCCGAAGATAGAGGCCTCCTCGCGACTTTGACTAGTGCTTGAACGAGGATCCGGACAAAATATCGTGGGACGAAATATCGCCGGACAAAATATCGCGTAAAAAAAAATAGTATGATCTATTTGAAAATTTGTATTTGTGTCACGTAGGATTTCTGGTGAATGCCACAGGGCCTTAGAAATCTAAATTAATTAATTAAAATAAATAAATAAATACATTATAGAAGGGAATTTTATTATTTTATATATATATATATATATATATTTATTATATATATTTGGTTTTAAGTTATTTTATCATTTGCTTTTCACCATTCAAAATGCATTTTTCAAATATTGTACACCACTGCTGACATCAAAGCTGAACACTGTTCAGGAACCTTAATTAAAAATTTTAAAATAGATAAGTACGATTGAATTCTTTATGACTAATCTTGACAAAAGTTAATTAACATAGTCATTAAACTTTTTAAAGTAAAATTGATAACAATTTTTGCAGTGGATTTGTCAGTATGCGAGTGCTCTGACTGTGGTATGTGTTGTCACGAAATTTTATGCAACATTATTAATAATTTCCAAGTCCTTATTACATTCCATTCATTTATGTAGGCGATATTTTGTTCGCGTGCGAGATTTCGTCCCCAACCCGCTTGAACGAAAGGTTTAAAAAATGAATTGAAATTTGAATTTTTGGAAGATGAGTTATATACAAAAACAGTACAATATTTTTTGTACATTTTATTCTACGTATAGTATTGTAAAATTAGTTGTAATTGACAAACGGGAACAGCCGACCGAATTTTCCAAATTTTCAAAGAAAATTTTATGAAATATTTTTTAAATGCTTTTATTTTTTTAAATGCTCACTAAAAATAAAAATATAAAAATCAATGAAAAAATATTAAATTTCTACTTTCTAAATAGAGAAAAAAAATGTTGAACAAACAACTTATCTCACACAAATTAAAAAAGTTTTAGAAAAAACTTCACAAAAATTAATTAATTAATTAATTAATTAAAACTAATAATAATAATAATAATAATAATAAAATTAATATAAAAACGTTATATAACATTTATAAAAAATTCTATAATGTAAAAATACGTATTCAAATTCTATAATGTAAAAATACAAAATATTCATGAAAAATTAAAAAATAAAATTTAAAAAAATCTATTGAAATTTACATACCGCTAAGTTGAATAACCAGTTAAAATAACTATTCTTAGACTAACTGTTAAATTTCTAATAAACTAACATAAATATTAACTTTCTACTTTGTAAATATAAAAAAGATGTTGAATAAACAATTTAACGCATGCATATAAAATACATATATAATAGGTAAATTAATTAAATCATAAAAAATATGTGATAACATTAAATTGAATTACAATCAATTTTATGTGTGTGTTGTTGGAGTTATCATGCGACTATTGATTGCTAAATTTTATGACGGTAATAAATTCTTCAATTCATTTTTATATATACATACATAGTTGCCAAGTCTTCGAATTATGCAAGAGATTTCATACCAGAAAATTTCTACAGAAAATTTTCATTTTATTTATTCAGGGAAAAATAATGTGAAATATTTCATACGAGAAATATTCCTGTCAAACCTGATTTAAATATTCAGAAATATTGCAAAATATTATCGTGCGGTTGACAGCGCTGTATACATCAAACATTTAATAAAAAGTTTTAGAAAAATCTTCAAATAAAAAATAAAATTAAATGAAAACTAAAAAAAAAAAAAAAAAAAAAAAAAAAAAAAAAAAAAAACTGAAATTTATCTGATATTTGTGAAAAATTCTATCTATGCAAAAATAAAAACTATAAAGTTCAGGAAAAAATAAATTTTCGACACGTTTTTATTTCTCATGAACTTTATACAGTAACCACTGCTTAATAAATTCACTGGTTAATAAAATCAGCCGCTTAATCTGATCAAATTGCCAGGACCGGAATCGAATCAATACAAATTACTTTTAAAGCCGCCGCTTAATAAAATCAGCACCGCCGGTTAATAAACTCAAAAATATCTCCACAGCAGCCAAAAATATCATTTATGCACACTAAATTTTTTTTTATTTGCACTGTGATTTTTTTTTTTTTTTTTTAAATAAGAAAAGAAATTAAAGCACAACAATCTCTCCATTATCGTTCATTGTCGAAGGTTTTACACTTGCAGCACAGTTACAAATTAAACACGCCCCATCCTTATCTCCGTAACAATTTCAAGGACCGCATTCTTCAAAACACTGCAATAAGTTACAAATTTGATTTGAAATGGCATTTTATTTAAATTTCTAATTATTAAAAGGCATTTTCTAGTTTTTATTTTAAAATTACCATAGTTCGTGAAGTTTAAACGAAAAGATTTTAAATTTATAAGAGCAACGTGAATTTTTGGTAAAGTAATGATGATTTTCCTCAAACGAAAATGCATGGGAACTTGGAATGCGTTTAATTTATTTATATCGAAGAAACAATTAATTAATTATCTATAAAAATTTAACTAATATTGTTTACTAATTCCATTATTCGTCACCTTTTGAAGTTTCTTTCCAAATTTGGGGAAGCAATACCTTTTCCTAATAAGTGCAGGAACGTTCGCCGGATATAAAAATCAGACGCTTAATAAAATCACTTTGGCTCAGAACGAATGTGATTTTAATAAGTGACGGGAACTGTATTTTTTACTTCCTTATACAAAGTATAAGGAAGTATAGTAATCCCGATTTGCGAAATGGATTTTGTATTTCACATTGCTCGAAAACGAATGATCGCTGGATGTTGCCAATTTATACGTGTGACTGTCACGATGTCTAGTTGCACACCTGCAAGTGTCGTCTTAACACGAGCTCTCGTTTTAGGGATATAAGGGTTTTTACACGATTTTTCGTGACGTCTGTATGTGTGTGTGTCTGTGTGTGTGTGGGTATGTCGCATAACTCAAAAACGGTTGGACGTAGAAAGTTGCGAATTGGTACATAGGTTTGTTATAACATCTAGTTGTGCACCTCCCTTTTTGGACTTTCTATGATTTTCCGTTTTGGAGATATTTAGGAAAATTAGGTTCATAATGACAAAAATACATAGGTTTTGGCCATAATGTATCAAAAAACGGTAATAACTCAGAAACGGTTTAGACAAATCTTGCAATTTAACTGACTTCCCGACAAGCTAGACATTTGAAACTTTCAGAAAGGCTCAGAACACGTTGACAATGCATTTTTCAAATATTTTTAGCCAACTGTTTCTGATACCTGTTGCCTTCAGCAGCGTTTATGCGATTCAACAGAAAAATTATTTAACTAACTTCCCGACTAGCTAGACATTTGAAACTTTCAGACTAGATCAGAACACGGTGAAAATGCATTTTTTAATACTTTTAGCCAACTGTGTAGGGTTCCTGCTGCCTTCGGCAGCGTTACCAGTACAAATCTTGCAATCGATTTTTAACTAACTTCCCGACCAGCTAGACATTTAAAACTTCCCCAAGGCACAACTATGACATGAGTCCCCCCCCCCCAAGGCACAACTTTGACATGAGTCCCCCCCAGGCATAACTTTGACATTAGTCCCCCAAGGCACAGCTTTGACACGAGTCCCCCCCAAGGTACAACTTTGACATGAGTCCCCAAAAGGCACAACTTTGACATGAGTCCCCCCCAAGGCACAACTTTGACATGAGTCCCCCCCAAGGTACAATTTTGGCATTAGTCCCCCCAAGGTACAACTTTGACATGAGTCCCCCCAAGGCACAACTTTGACATGAGTCCCCCCCCCCCCCCAAGGCACAACTTTGACATGAGTCCCCTCAAAGCACAATTTTATTTTATTTATTTATTTATTTATTTATTTTTTACGTATGCATGCATTTTTTAAAAATATTTTTAGCCAACTGTTTCGGGTCCAGTGACAATGTTTTTTAACATTATGTATATTTCTAAAAGTGTATAAGGAAGTCATGTGGTGCCCACATCAGATTTTTATTTTTACGTGATAGAATTTTTCAGAAATGTCAGATAACTTTTCTTTTCTGTTCACTTTCTTTTGTTTTTTATTTGAAGGTTTTTCTAAAACTTTCTTTAATTTTATGTATATATTTATATGTATTTTACTTGCATGGGACAAATTGTTTGTTCAACATCTTTTTATATACACTATCTACTAACAAATATTTGCCCACTTTCGAATTTAGACGTTTTATCAAATATCTAGAAAAATTACGAATGAATTGTTTGTTTAATTATGAGAAAAAAAAAAAAAAACCTTTAGTTCAATGTAATGGAATAAGGATTTTTTTATTGTATAAACTCTATTATTTTGCAAATAGCCGTAAATAGTGGGCAGAAATGGAGGCTAATTTTGGATTCCTTGCATTATGGAAAACTTTACTTAAATATTTCATTCAACTAAAAATAAATAAATAAATAAATAAAAATTTACTACTTTTAATTAGAAATAGTTATGCTTGTATCTCAATATCTATTTAAATGTTAAGAAAAGGAAGGAAATGGTAATTATATTTTTCCGGTTTTTAAAAAAAATGGCAAAAAAAAAAAAAAAAAAAAAAACCTTTCATTAAATATTTTCAATAGCTCTCTGCGTTTATATGTAGGATCTGATCAGCTTATATAAAGTTTTATGTCAAAAAAATAAATAAATAAAATAAAATAAATAAATAAATAAATAAAAATAATAAATTAAATTAAATTAAATTAAAATAAATAAATAACTAAATAAATAAATAAAAATAATAAATTAAAATAAAATAAATAAATAAATAAATAAATAAATAAATAAAAGCCTTTAGAGCTATAATGACGTCAATTTTACCCTGCAAGTTTATTTTTTCACAAAGTTTTATATCAATTTTAATATTTACGTGTGAATTTATTTTTATTTAAAAAAAAAATTTAAATCAACTCGTAAACTTTTCTGGCAACAATTAAAAATTAAAATAAATTATGTATTTTTGTCTAAAAAAGGGCTTCAACTTTTTCGATACTGTCCGTTTCGATTCGTATGGAGGACTATTATCATTATTACTATTATTATTATTATTTTTCAAGTTATAACATCGCTTTCAAATCATTCAATTATATTTTCGATAAATGTCCAACCATCGTAAAATTGGCGACGACGTTTTATCCGTAGATTGAGACTAATAGTCCTGCGTCCTAATAAATAAATCAAAACAAAATACAGTGCTTTTTTTTTTTTTTTTTTCTTTTTTTTTCAAACTTGCCTAAATATTAAAGAAAGGTATTTTTATGCCTTAAAAGAATTTTTCATCCATTAATTAGATGAAAATTTTTATAATGATAAAAATTGTATCCCATTTTATGCATCGAAAGTGAACACTTTTCTGTAAGATCAATAATTAGTTCTATAAAATTAAAAAAAAATAATAATAAAGACTGGTGAATAAAAAATGATATTCAATTTATAATAAAAAAATAAATAAAAATAAATGCAGCTTGTTAAAACATGACTTCCTTACTTATATCAATGTCATAATTCCAAAACGTTGTGTTCCTGCAGGATTCTCATCGAACTGTTAACAATAATGATTCTGACATTATTTCAAGGATTGTAAGGACTTGCGTCTCTCTTGTTTTTGTCATCATCATAGTCGAATATCAAATTTTCCTCACTGTTCAAACCGAAGAACCATTGGTCGTTAACCATAAATTTATAGCACAACGTCTCTCTCTTATGAAGAACTTTACAAGAAATTTCACCATTTTGATAAAACAGTTTTTGTATACAAAACTAAATGCAAAACTGGTGTACAAACGATAAAAAGACAATAAGACTTCTTCACACACCATAAATTTTAAGCCAGCACAACCGGTTTCGAAAGGACGTAGCCTTCCTTCATCAGGTGCAAAAAAACACGTGCTACTGCCTTGGAGGCAAAAGCAAGACTGAGTCTTGCTTTTGCCTCCAAGGCAGCACGTGTTTTTTTGCACTTGATGAAGGAAGGCTACGTCCTTTCGAAATCGGTTGTGCTGGCTTAAAATTAATGGTATGTGAAGAAGTCTTATTGTCTTTTTATAGTTTTTGTATAACCGCGGAGTTCGTTAACATAAAAATTATTTGGTTCCAGAATAATTCGTAATCAGGAATTGGCATTCAAAACACATATTCTTTAATTAAATGTAAGAAGAGATAATTTGTGCATGCAATATAAAGGAAAATGAAACAACGTTAAATAGAGCAGAAAGTAAAGAAAGTCAAAAAATAGTAACCGGCCGTTCCGGAACTTCTAAACTTCCAAAGCCCACTTTTGGACCACGCTTGTTTGGCAAGAAGCTTCGAGGTGTTTTAGCTTTCTTCTTGTTGTTCTTTCATTTTTTTTCATGTTTTAATATTTTTAAAAATTTTACCATCCTTGACGATGGAACTTCGCTAATTTTTGAAATTTCTTTAACTTGTGTTCTTTTTAACGTTGTTTCATTTTTCTACACATATTCTTTGCCTTAGTTTCTTGCCTATAATTCGTGTATTGTACGTTTAAAAGCTTATTTTCCTGAAAAATTGTCAACAGTAAATTTTCTTTGTGCAAAGGTTGCTATTTTGTTAAAAAAAAAAAAAAAAAAAAAAAAAAGTTGTGCTTATAACAATTTGGAATGACAACTGCATTTTTATATATTAGTTTAGCAGATTTCAAACTAGGTAGTGCCTATGAAGGCCAAACCATATAAAAGAAAAAAAAATGTCCTGTAATTTTAAAGATTCTGAACATATTTTATTTAAATATAAGTTTTAAGGAATTCATTAAAATCATTATTGTTATTTTTTTCACATTTACTGAGTTTAATGAATTTTAAATTTTACGTAAGTTCATAATTTATTCTTAATATTGTGTAATAAAAAGTCTTAGTCCCAAATTTTCAACATCTTATATACGTAATATTTTTTTTTTCCAAAATAAGCATAATAATAATAAAAATAGTTTTTTTTTTATTATTATATAGAAATAATTAAGTTTTAGTTTCTATTATTTATTTATTTATTTATTTATTTACACTAGACACTAGATTTTTTTTCTTACATTTCCATATTATATGGGTACTTCTCTGAGCCGACTAGAGAAAGGCATTGTACATTTCAAGTTCCTGCAAATCATGTGCTTCTTTTAAAAGAGAATTTTCAGTAGCGGATTATACGTTATTGCAGATTATACGATATTTTTCTTTTAAAATAGTATGAAATTCCCAGCAGCGGAATATAAGCTGTCACGGATTCTAGGAAATTAGAGTAATTAGAATCGCCCTTTTATATTGTATATTGACAAATACAGTCGGTAACAAAAGTGTCAGAACACTAGCCAAAATTCCTATGTAAAAAAATTACACTGACTAAGAACATGATTCGACAAGGATTTATTTAACAAAACCGTATGAAGTGTACATTTACATAGGAATTTTTGCTAGTGTTCGGACACTTTTTTTACCGACTGTATATGGTGTTGTTTATGCCCATTTTCTACACTAGAGACCTAAACCTAAGAAGTATGCCCTCCGTGGGGGTATTTCTAATATACCCCTTGCTTGAATAAGCCAGTATTCAAGCGAGTTTCGGAGAAAAACACAGAAAATGCCGAACTGCTAGATCGACGAACGAAACTTGGGACTGAACCTGCACTTCCCGTCTTACAGCTTCGGCAGCAAACCATCTCGGCCACTGGTAGTGCCTGGCATATGTATCTGATTAAAAGAATAGAAAAAGGTCATGTTAAGGTATTTTTTCTGAATACTTGTGTAAAACAATTCAATGTAGCTCTGAATGCGCATCCATAGAATATAAAGATATTGGATAATTAAAAATGCTTGCCGTTTTCAACCAAGTAGGTGAACAAAAGCAAGTAATGCATTAATATATATATATTTATAAAAGAACGTGAATCCTTGATGTAAAATTATGCATTCTTATATTTTTTTTTCTTTTGATGGATGCGTCTTTTGGAGATGTAAAAATTTTATAATATAAATAAATTTGCTATCAATACACATGAACTGCTAAAAACATAAGTAATATGGATGTATATTATCTCCTAAAAGAGATAATGTTATAAATAGCATGCGTAATATATAGTTTGCATTAAGATTTTACAAACACGTATTTAAAAAAAAAAAAAAAATTAATTGAAAACATTTTAAAAACATGTGTACATTCATTCGAAGCTTTTCGCTTTAATTTTAAAGCATTTTCAAGAATCACGAAAATGTTTCTTTCTTGCAGTTTAAATATACTTAAATAATAGTAATATTATATAAAATATCATACCCGTCATGAAATTTTCAAAATTAATTTTAGAAAATTAAATCGTAAAATGATTTTACTATTGCTTTACAATATAACGTTAGGAGCCAAGGTGTTATAAAAGCCACAGCAGAACAATGCTATTATTTAATTCTTTAAAATTAATTTTTCTTTTCTTTGATGTGACATTTTAAGAACTAAGCCATTATGTTTTATCTGGAAAAGTCATCCGTACACATAAATCTCACAAGGAAACATTCAAAAGGTGTCGTCTTCTAAAAATATTGAAAAAAAAAAAAAAAAATGTGATTCTACTCTTTCTAAAACACCAGAAAGGGAAAAAATTATCGGCTGATATGAATTACAGTGACCACACACACACACACACACACACACACACACACACAAAAAAAAAAAAAAAAAAAAAAAAAAAAAATCAAAATTAAGCATATTTGGCGATTTTACATTGCTAGGCGATTGATTTTGAGTACTTGGCGGAGAAACCAAACACGGTTCTGTTCGTACACGGCAATCTCGGTGCTAGCGAACTGAACCACTAACAGCGCTAAATCGCCAAATATGCTTGATTTTGATAATTTGTTGTGGTCACTATAATTCATTTCAGCCGATAATTTTTTCACTTCCTGGTGTTTTATGAAGAGTAGAATAACATATATTTTTTTCAATATTTTTTGAAGACGACACCTTTTGAATGTTTCCCTGTCAGTCAAACAATCTTAAAAAATTAACTCATCTTTCGAAATTCAGTGTGATATAAATAATTTTTCTTTTCAAAATGAGTTGTTTACAATCCAAAATACGCTATGTTCATATTTATATACATCCGCATTTGTAATATTTTTATCGTCTAAACCTTTTCCTTTCTCTTCTGTCCAATTTAATTGGAAATAGACGCGCTCTAGTTGCTTTTAGATGGACTGTGTGAAATATGTTTATGAAACACGAAAGGAACTGATTTTTGACAACTATTTTCAAGAGTTTTTTTTTTTCCCTTTCCTTTTTTAAGGCAAAAATATGAACATAGTGAGTATGTTATGAAAAGAAAATTCAGTTTAATCTGATTAAATGAATGAAAATTAAAAACAATTCAAATACAGTATCAATTTTCCATGCAAGTTAAGGGGATACTCCAGCTACCGTCACCAGCAGTCAAACAATCAAGTTCTATGGGAAAATCTGTTAAAAGAATTACGCATTACTTAATCCATTTTTTTAAGTTGAGTTTTCTAATTCAAAAAATTCACAACCATTATGTTTGTTCAAGGTTTTTTTTTTTTTTTTTTTTTTTTAAATAATATTTCATTTTAAATATACTATAAAGTACAAAAAGCGTATTAAATGCCCTTTCGCACTTTATAGCTACAAAAATTAAAATAATAACGGTTGTGAATTTTTTGAATACGAAATTTAAAAAAATAGATTAAATAAAGAAAATTCTCACAAAAAAAAAAAAAATTCACATAAAACAACATGGGGTACGGATGCCGGTGACACGGGAATTGCGAAACATATACCTTGCACTTAATACAGGGGTGATTGTAAATTCCCCAAAAATACCTGAAATTTTAACGAGAAAACCTTTTCATATGGATCGAAGAAAGAATTTATTACAGATAGCTCCAATTCACTCATTATGAAAAATATTAATTTTAACTAGGTTTAATTATCATATGTATTTGATATTTTAGTCTTATTTTATAAATTTAACTACTTAAAAAAATGAAAAAAATACCTGAAATCAGGTAAAATACCTGCACACAATCACCCCTATTAATACTATTTATTTATTTATTTAATTTTTACATTTTAATCTCCAGTGAAAATGATTTAAACAGCGGTGGAATCCACAGAAACCTTCTATCGGAATTACAGCGATGTCTGGAACAGTTCAGAATAGTGAAGGAAATGTCATTTTCATTTAAGTCATTTCATTATTCATTATGGACGTCATTTCAGTCTTCTTGAAATTATATCCATAAATAAATTTTTTTTTTGTTGGTCGTTAAACACGTTGTTTTCAGAAAGAAAAGTTTTTTATACCTAGGTGTTGGTAATTATTTATTTGCCTTAATATTATTAAATTTATGTTTATTATTACTGGATTATCATTACATCTTACTATAAAAAGAATAAAATATTACTTATATTTTAAATAAGCAGAAATTACTTATTACATTTTATATAGACATTTTATATGAATAAAAATTAACTGTTGATATATATATATATATATATATATATATATATTAATGTGCATGTGAAGGAATTATAGCAATTATCAGTGAGTGCCCCCATAAAATCATAATTATCATACATTTTATGAATGTCATAAAATATTTCTTTCGAAATCCTATGATTTATCTTTAATTTTTACTATTTTGATAAATTACCCAACCGAAAAGAATAAAAATAAAACCGATTTATTTATTTATTTATTTATTTTGTAGCAATTCCCAGTGGTTATAAATCCTTTAAAATATTCAGTTATGTTAAACGTTTCAGAAATATCACTAACCTTAGTAAAAATTAAAAGTGGCCTTCTATTGAATAGAAAAAAAAAATCTGTTTTTTAATACGAAATATTTCTTAATACTTATGTAATGCGTAATTACTTAAATATTTCGCATTAGGCATGGAAATTATTTGCTAATAACGATGGAGAATTTATCTTAGTATCAGAAATTAGACATTGATGTTGTTTAAATTAATTTCATTGTTCAATCTATCACAAATAACACTATAATGTCTGTATTGAATTGATTTCATAACAAATAACAGAATGCTGATAAAAATTTATTTTAAAAATTTAAAAAAATTTACTTATGGAATTCCAAAATTTATGCATTTTATATAAAGATAAGGTAGGCTGTTAAAGAGATTTCAATAATATTAAATATACTGGAAAACTTTTTTTGGCATCAATATTGTATATAATTTAAATAATTTCTACAAATCTGCGAAGAGCTTTCACGCAAGTTTTACAATCAATTCTACATATGCAAACATATGCGTTTTTTGTGTAAGCAATTTCATTTATTTGCTTGTTATCCTTTTGTTCATTAAATTTTTATTTTTATTTTTTTATACCGATTAAATTAACTTTTTTTTTTTTACTAAAATATTAGTGATCGCAATTGAATTATTAAAAAGACAGTTGATAGTTTGTAATTTTTGCGTTAATGTTAATTACTTGGCAAATATATATTTTTTAAAAATTCATTTATATCATATTAATAAATCAAATTTTAAATTCCAACACAAGAATGAGTTACACGTAATAATATAAGACAGATTATCCCCCAGTATAGACCTTAATGAACTCAAACATGTTTCCTCGAAACAATTTTCCTGGATGTACTTCTTCTTTTACGAACATATGTGGGTCAGAAAAGAAACCAATGTAAGCACACACCTCTTTTGTTTTAAACATTTTAAATAGTGGAAAAAAAAAAAAAAAAGAAAGAAAAGAAAAAAAATATTTTGCGATTTTTTCCCCTATTAACAGTTTAGTAATAAAAATACAATTACTCCCCCGACCACCCCCGCCATCCGCACAAAAACTCGACAAATCAAACAATAAAATAGCCATGATTTCTTTCTCAGTTACAAACCATCCTATATCACTTTCCTACTTCAAATTTCGACCAAATTTGCTAAAAAAATCTTGTTTTACAGAATTCTACCGCGAATAAAGTACTTTTATTTTTATTTACTTACTTATTTACTTACTTACTTATTTATTATTTTATTACTTTCTTCTATATTAAATACGAAAAGTATTGAATTCTTAAAAATTTTCGACTTTTACACGTTTCGAGAGCTGTCGAACATGATTTGACCATTTTTAGAAAATATCTGTATTCTGTCTGTATGTGCGACAAAATTTTGTGGCAACTGTATTTCGGGTACTACTGCACAGAATTTCATACAAACTGGTATGTGGTTGCACCTTGATATAAATTAGTGCTTATCAACTTTTGGGTAAAATTGTCTCGCAGGTGGCGTTGCCATACCACTTTTTCTAAATTTTTAACATGGCGGCATAAGACAAAATTTCGTATAAATGCGCATAAAGAGAATAATTGTTTAGGAATCATTATGAAATTAAAACTAATTCTTTATAATAGCGATAGTAAAATGTTAAAAATTTTATGCGTGTAGGAGCATCCCCCCCCGGTGGGGAAAGTCCCCCCGCAGATGGGGGGCAAATTTTCATTATGGGTGTCTTTCAAAAGAGCTCGTCAATACCTTTAAAATGAATGGTTGAATCATCGATCTGCGATAATTTAAAATAAAGTTATCGATTTTTTTTTTCATTTTTTAACGACAAAAAAATAAAATAATAAATATATATATATATTTTTTTTAAAGATGTCATATTGAGAATAAATTTGACTTTCTTTGGACATTTAATGTTCTATTTCTCTAGGATGAAAATCATCTGCATTCATCAGAAGTTAATTTTAATACATAACAATTTTAGTAAATTATTTGTACTGAGTAAATTTGTATAAGAAAATATAGAAGAAATTCATGTGGTGGCCACAGCGTACTAAGTTTATTATTATTATTTTGGTACTATATATGAATATGGTTGTCAATATATGTATATAATGTGTTACATGCTTTAAAGTGTCTTCTGAGAACACATGCTCTATAACGTGTTATGCACATATTTATGAAGTACTTACAAAAATTACTTGGAAACTGACAAGTATTTAATTAAAATGCGAAAAAGATTCCTCATTTTCAATTTGAATTTTATTTGGAGCTATATTTGAAGCAATTTCAAACACATCACACAAAATAACAAGTAGCAATAATAAGTTCACTAAGTGAGAAAAGAAAGCCTATATCTCATTCACCGGGCAAACAAAAATGTGTGAAAAAATAATTTTCGTATCTCCCCAGAGCAATTCTATCTGTCAAAACACAAACAAGAAAAATCTAGAGTGACTCCACTCGACTTTTCGCACATTAAATAATTAATGGTTGTATAAATAAATTAAAGTAAGAGAAGTCATTAAATTAATAAAAGGGAATTTGAGTATTTTACTCCATATATTGTTTAATTTAAACCTATTGCTTCTTTGTGTCCCTGTAAAAAAACTACAAGTGCTAGATTCACCAAACTCAATAGAGTTCTTACCAACTTTCAGCTCATTCGAACACAGCATTTAGATGCTATCATGTTCACTCATACGCATACACACACACAAACACACACACATATTATATCACCGTAAAAATAGTAAAAATGAACTCAGGGGAAGGGGACCTCGAAACGTATATATATATATCAAAATATCAAAGTTGATTTTTTGTCACGATTACAGTACTTTCCTTATATATATTCGGAAAGTAAAGAACAGATTTTCGGGGAAATAAATAAATAAAATAAATGAACTTGCAGTAAAGAACTCATAACATTTATCGTTTATTATAATATACGACAATACATACTTAATTTTTCGAATGTATAACGAGAGCTGCGTTCATTACGCATTTTTGCTTATGAAAAGCAATTTTCTTATTACTGCAGAAAAAGAAAATCTACATGTAGATTCGTTTTAAAGAAGCCGCTAATTTTCTGCAAATGATAATTTTAATGATATACTTATTCATTTATCTCCCAAAAGAAGATCACTCATTTTGTCAGATGAATAGTTTTCTTTCATCTACGCGATCATTCGATTCTTTGTTGAAAAAAAAAAAAACAATCGACAATTGCTAATATTCTTTCTAGAAGATTATTTCATCCTTTATTTTTCTGGAAGAAGATTTAATCACGTAAATAGAGCAATTTTTCACGAATACCATTTTACATTCGTTAATAGGTAAAGTTAATTAACAATTTTAAAGTTAATAGGTAGATTCCATTATACAGTGGGAAAAAAAAAAAAAAACTTGTTTTATTACAGAAAATTCCTGGCAGCAAACTTACCAGAAAATATCCGTACACTATGCGAAATATACATCGAAAAAAAAAAAAAAAAAAAATCTGTAACAGAATAATACAGAGGCTATTCGTACACAACAGATTTTTTTTCCGTGATACGTGCTGTAAAAATTCTCGCATGTAATAAAATTCTGCATTTCTAACAAAACACAGATTGAATGGAAGTGGACTAAAAAGAAAATTTTGAACTGGAGTTGGGGGATGCCGGGCCCTCATACCCCTTAAGCTCCTTACTGCTTGTCATTGAAATTATACATATATGCAAAATTTCATCTCAGTCAGATGATAAGAAATAGGTTACAGTTTGAAAATAAATTTTGAACTAGAGTTGGGAGACCAGTAGCCCCCTCCGTGCTTGAGCGTGCTATCGGAGTTATACATGTACGCAAAATTTCGGCTCGGTTCAATGTAGGAAGTAGGTTAAAATTCGTTTAGAAGATTTGATCCTGACAGGGAACAAACGAAGTTACGTAAAAGCCCATGGAAATACTTTTTGGGCACACTCAGAGTTATGCTGTTATGTTTACTTCTGTTAAATCATAATATCAGTTTTTAACGTTTTTGTTTCATCCTTTTACCAATGCATGTAGATAATATTAATTTTTGAAATGAGTAATTTGCCTCATTGTTTCACATTATAATTTATTTATTTTATTTTATTTAAAAAAAAAAAAAAAAAAAAAAAAAAAAGAGTAAAAAAAAAAAAAAAAAAAAACTGTAATTGAAGCATAAATAAAACATTTCAATGCTAAAACTAAATTACTGAAACAGACAAAAAAAAAAAAAAAAAAAATCAATATTTTACCATAAAATGAATTTTTCTGGTGATACTTCGCCAAGTTGCATCGAAGCAATGAACACATATTTCTAATAATAATTTCTTGCTCTACTGTGACTTTATTTTATCTTTAAGTTTCAAATAGTAAAAATCTCTAAATGTATGCAAAAATGTTTAATTTAAAAGAGTTATCAGAATAGTAATAGTCTAAAACACTGCAGAAATACTTTTTTTTTTTTTTTTTTTTTTTTTTTAAAGCTATAATATTTGAACATTTTTATCAATGACAAAGAATAAAGAAACACGATTTTTTCATTCGAAAATTTTGAAGGAAAAAAAAAAAAAAAATCGTCATCTGAAAGATTTTATTTAAATGTCTAAATTTTCTTTGAAAAAAAAAAAAAAAATATATATATATTTTTTTTTTTTGGTTCAACATTTAGTTTAACAATACAAATGAAAACAAAATCATAGAAAGTAAAGTACAAGGCTGATGATATAAAAGTAAAAGCGGTATCATCTTTATTGCACATTAGGCAATAACATAAATTAAGACAGCACGGAAAACAACAGCTGTCTTTGAGATAGTATATTTAATGACTTTTGCGAAGGTATTTCCCAACAAAGAAAATATAAGAAAAGGTAATGAGATAAACTACCAACCGTAAAAAAAGAAACTACTAGAAACAGCATTTAAAGAGAATAAAAGAAAAAAGACCAGAATATTAGTTTATGTTGAAATATACAATTTATGCTAACATTAAGACTTCTTCTTTTTCAATTTTTGTAAATTTGCTTTTATTTCAAAGTATTGAATAGATTTGTAGAATATCTACTTCTTTTGAAATGGAACTTATATCAAAGCGGAATTTTTACTTTCCAAATATATTCTATAGATTATAATCATGGGGAAAAAAAAAAAGGTTCAAGATTTTGGTGTATCTATATGTTTTAAAGTCTTCTGAACTTATTTTCACTATTTTTATTATGATATTTACATGTGTGTACGTGTGTAAATGAACACGATAGTGTCTAAACACTTTGTGTGATTGAGCTTAAATTTAGTAGGTATGTTATAAGGTAGGTATGTCATCGTCACACGATCTGTATAGATGACTGTAGTTCTTTTCCAGGGACAAATATATATTTTTTTTATCATTTCCGTCTATGGATCCTTATATAAAGTATAATGATGTTTAAAATCTACATTTATTTAATATAAAATTTAGTAGGCATGTTATAAGTCATCGCCGAAAGAATTATTCAAGTTTTTTATGAGTGTATGATTTATAGTTGCTTTTTTCCCTTACAGCGATACAAAGTAGAATTTTTATACATTGCGATTAATGTTAATAGCACTGTAAATATTCAAAATATTAACATAAAAACTTTTGGCGATCTCATTTGATTTTACCTCAACACTTTAAAAATTTTTTTTCTAATTCACAGTATATTCAATCTTTTCCTCCCTTTTCGCATTTAAATATATACTATACACAGTACACACACACACACACACATATATATATATATAGTATATATATATATATATATATATATATATATAGGTGCACCGGTTAATAATGCGGATCGAATTCAATGGTTGGAGTTGCAGTAGAATGCTTTAGGTGGGAGGTGGTGTGCGGCCTATTTCATTCCACTGACAAAAAGCTTCAAATTCTCAGAAGTCAAGTGGAGTGAAGGTGAATATAGATATATTCAGGAGTTTATAGATATATTTACACTAAAATAGGGATAGTTCATGCCAAAAATATAAATAAATAAATAAATAAAAAAAGAGCATATGCGGGAGGTGTTGATTAATTTGTTTATTTTAAAGAAAAATGCTGCTAAAAATTATCGTTTACTCCGGGAAGCTTATGATGAACATGCACCATCTCAAGATACGTGAATTGTGGTTTAAATGTATTTAAGGAGATGATTTTGATGTAAACCACAATGAATGGCCAGATCAAACAAAAAAGTTTGAAGACGAACAATTGCGAGCAGTATTGGATGAAAATGCGTGTGCAATCATTAACAGTGATCGCTACCGACAACAAATAGTCAATCCCAATGCCGGCCAGGTGGTTCGGTCGGTAGGTCACTGCCTTCCGAATCTTCTGGTCCCAGGTTCGAAACCTGGTGCGGGCATGGATGTTTGTGATGTCTTATGTCATCAAAATATTGTGTACTTGTTTCTGTGAATTTCTGTAATATGGATCAATCGAAACGAAAGTCATTGTAAGTATAGGTCTCAATAAATGTCAAATGTCAATCCCAACCATACTTTGATCGTCAAATGACAACAAAAGGCAACCACAATAGATACGGCAAGGTAACGACCATAATGGTACGACAAAATAATTTTGCTTCATGATAACACAGCGTCACACGATTCAATATTTGTTCAAGACACTTTAAAGGACTATGTCTGGGAAACATTAGGTCACCCGCTGTATGTACCAGACCTTGTCTCTTTAGATTATTATTTATTCTGCTTGATGGCGCACGCACGTTCTAAGCAGCACTTCACAACGTGTGAAGAAGTGAAAAAATGAGTCTCTGAATGGTTTGCTTCCTAGAACGCAAACTTCTTTTGAGAAGTATCCATAAACTGCTTGAAAGATAGAAGAAATGTGTAGCTATTGATAGTCATTACTTTTGATAAAGCACATGTGCTGTTTCTGTTAGAATTACCGTGTTTTCTTTGATTACAAAATATGCATTATCAACCGGTACACCTAACATATATATATATTGCTAATAGCAAAGTTTTAACTATATATTTTAAGATAATTGATTTAAATTAATAAATGTATGAAGCTGCAGTACTTTAAAACAGCACAGAAACTTATAACTAGCTATTCAAAGAAAAAGCACTAGAATGATTTTACAGTGGCTTTTATTCGTAAATCTGGAGGCATCAAAACACTAAATTCTACACAACACATGCCTCTGCAATTGCTTAAGGACTACCTTACATTTATTAAACTGTCATGATGTAAATTATCATCGATGGTTTTTAATTCTTTTTAATTAAAAAATATATATAATCGAAAAGATATATGATATATACTACCACGTAATGTTTATTTATTTTTATTTATCCATTTATTAGGAGGAGAGAATTGTTTCTCTCGGAAAAAAATGAACTTTTCACTAGTGTGGTAGATCACTACAAGAAAAATAATAATAAAAGAAACACTATACCAAAATTAAATACATTACAACTATTAGGTCGTTGCAAAAGTTCGTGCGGACGCGGATAATTTTATTGCCTCCAAAGACGAGAGCTTCTATCGCCGTGGTATACATTTGTTACCCGAAAAATGGGCAAAGGTTGTAGAAAGTAATGGAGTGTATTTTGATTAAAAATTGGCATTTGATTTGATGTATTTTTATGAAATGAAGCAATAAAAAACCGCACGAATTTATGCAAAGACCTAATACATTATTACATTTGTGACAGTATTTTTATTACACACAATTATTAAATGGGCCTCTCATCCTAAATTAAACAATTAAAAGTTTTACAAAAAATTCCTCCTAAATTAAATTCTGTTAAGGGCAGAATTAATGATAAATAATAATAATTAAAGTTTAAAATAATTTTTTATATTATTTCATTTTACTTTTTTTAAGTAAGCGTAAAATGCGTGTTATTTCCAAACATTCTTAACAAAATTCTAACAGCTATTTGAAACTGTAAGCAACTTAAAATTTTAAGGGAGAAAGAAGCTGTTAAGTTAACATAAAAAGAAGACATTCGTTTTTGATCAAAATAATTTAACATGTTTCTTCATCAAACAGAAAGATGGACAGATGTGATAAACAGACGGACACGTACATCATTTGTTTGTTTACCATACTGCCATTATTAGCATTATTTATTTATTTATTTATTTTGTGTATGTATGTTTGAATAATTTAAAGAAAATCCAATACCACTTATCAATATTGTATTATATCATTTTCTTAAAGCTTTTGTGTGTATTTGTATCAATTAACAAATTTTATTTGAGTCCACCCCCCCCCTTTTTTGTGTGTGTGTGGTATTGAATATGTGTGTGTGTTTGAATATATGTGCGTTTGTATTAATTTACAAAACATTTAAATGTAGTAATACACTGAGAAAAAAAAAATGTACCGCTTTCATCTAGAACGAATAAGTAACCATTTTTTGAATCCATAAACAAGAAATATAGAGTTCCGAGTTACCCATATAAGGGGGGAAAAATAACATGTACAGACAAAATGATCGAGAATTTCTTGTCTACACTTTTCCAGATGGTGAAACAATATTATGAAATTATGAATAATTTGTATCACGAGAAATTATTGCTTGTTTTTCTAGAATTGGGTTATAAAACCAAATTATAGTTACTAAAACTAGCTTCTTGTATTCGCATTTATTTACAGCGATTTTTAGATGAGACTGACCACGAGAATATAGGAAAACGCTCTAGAATTCTAACAGGGGTTTTCAGAACTCGCTTGCAAAGGGGGCTAGAATTTATAAGGATGACATGAAGCTATTTTTATTAGATCCACAATTTAGATTCTAGATGACAGTCACATAATTTTTTCTCAGTGTATTTATAATAAAATTGAATTAAATAATCGTACTTCATAGCAAAAAATTTTCACGCGCATTAAACGCTGTACTGTACACACGAAATACAATGCAAGAGTTTTTACCGAATACTCGAATGCAATAAATTACATGTAACGTGAAGTTGATTGTTAAAATATCTATTAGTAGTTATCAATAGTTTGAAAGTAAACAGAAACAGTAGAAACTGAAACAGGATTCAGTTTCCCGCTAAGATTGGCACGCAACGGTCATAATTGCTTTTGTCTCCAAGAAAACGGAGAATCTGTGTGACCCAGTTTCAGAAAGTAAATACTTTAATTCCGTCTTTTTTTGTGTGTGTAAGATTCAGTAAATTGTACATCAATTATTGGAGACTAAACTTTTCCTATTTTTGTTTAGTTTCAACAATTCTGTAAATAGTTGACAATTACTTGCAACAATTTTCCTCTCGTGAAAATAGCATGACTCATACTTAGTGATGCAAAGAAATTACACACTTCACCGAAACGAAATTGCTAATTACAAAATTACGGACAGAAATTGGTATTAAAAATATTTGAAACTCTGAGAATTTTATAAATATCCGTTAAAAAAGAGAAAGAGAAAGAGAGAGAGAGAGAGAGAAAAACGCGTTTAACGGCCCTCTTCACTTACCGTCGCCGGAAGCCCGAGCCAATGTTATTCTATGGGGAAATTTTCTTTACAAATAACTTATTAACTAATACATATTTTTAAATTCTGTTTTCACATTCAGAAAAGTCCCCATTGTTAAATTGACGGACCTCTTTTTAAAATGTATTTTTTTAATTTTTAATATTTTATTTTGAAATTGCAAAATGAAAAAAAATCACATATTGAAAATTCGTATTTTGCAGCTTCGAAGTAAAAAATAAAAAATAAATAAATAAATAAATAAAAAATAATTTTTTAAAAAAGTTCCGTCAATTTAACAGCTGGGAATTTTTAGAATGTGAAAACAGAATTTAAAAATATGTATTACTTAATAAGTTATTTGCAAAGAAAAATTTCCCATAGAATAACATTAGTTTCGGCTTCCAGCGGCGGTGAGTGAAGAGGGCCCTTAAGGCGACAATGGACCTTTAGGATTGAGAAAATTATGCCCCCAAAACGATTTTTTTTTTCTTTCAAAAAACGATTTCAAAACTTCATCAGATTTAAAATTAAAAAAAAAAAAAAAAAAAAAAACATGGAATTTTTCTGGTAAATTCTGGAGCTCCTGTGAAATTAAAACTTTAAATGCTGCTTTTTCAGAACGAGTATTTTTTTTTTTTTCATATTTTGGTTAGTTCAAAATGTCCCAGGCCTCATAATCTTTTTCGAATTACCCTAAAATTTTGCTCAATTGTTAGTTAAATATGTTAGCATATAAGTTATTACTTACAAACTTTGAATGAACACCATAAAATGCAATAAACTCGCAACAATTGTTTCGGGTCGAAAAAACACACGACCCTTCATCAAGCGAATAAAGTAAGCACGAGTGCTGCAGTCAAAGCGGCAACAAACGTGCGTTGCCGCTTTGACTGCAGCACTCGTGCTTACTTTATTCGCTTGATGAAGGGTCGTGTGTTTTTTCGAACCGAAACAATTGTTGCGAGTTTATTGCATTTTATGGTGTTTATTCAATGTTTGTAAGTAATAATTTTTACAACGCCAGTTTTGTGGTGCTTCTTTATTAAAATAGCATATAAGTTGCTAAAAATTTCATTATTTTTATTCTAAAAAACTAAAAAAGTATTAAAAAATATGTTTGTTAAAGTATTAAAATTATAGTTTATTAAAGTATTAAAATTAAAGTTTATTAAAGTATTAAAATTATGTCAAATTATTTTTTAATAAATTAAAAAATATGTTTTATGAAAATTCGCAAAAAATCACATACGTTTATCGAAAATATCTTTTTCTTGTAATGACTACGGTCATAAATAAGAGATGGCTAGCAAGTTTTATTATAACTGTATAAAGCTAGTTTAAGGGGAAAAAAATTAGGTATCTGAGGCAGAAATTAATGCGCCTGAAGCATTTTTTTAATATAACGATTAATTAACAGATTTTAAATAATATATTAATTAGTTATATTCCGGAAATTATTTTTAATTTAATATTTTTCGCCTATAAACAACACAGTATCAATTCACAAAATTTAATAACAATTAATTAAAAAAAAAAAAAAAAATTTGGAGTGACGCCACCCGACTTTCCGAACATTGAGTAATTAACAGTTTTGTAGATAAAGTAAAGAAAGAGGAGTTGTAAAACAAACAAAAGAGAGAAAACCATAATAAAGTGTTTGAGTATTTTTCTCCATATATTACAGGATGTTTTATTTAACGCTACTGTACTTTGAGCCCATAGATCCTAATGATAAAGAAATTTTCGTTGTATCCCTGTAAAAACCTATAAGTACTAGATTCACCAAAATGATTATAGTTAGTGCAACAGTGATTTATAATATTCATATAAATTTTCAGCTCAATTGAATAAGGCGTTTAGATGCTATCGCACTTTTAAAAATTTGGTCCCATAGGCCATAATGATAAAGAATTTTTCCTGATGTCCCTGTAAAAAAACTATAAGAGCTAGATTCACGAAAATCTATAGGGTTCGTACTATGGTGACGTACAATATACGTACCAACTTTCAGCTTATTCGAACAAAGCGTTTAGACGCTAGCGTGTTTATTCTCAGACATACACACATACATACATACACACACATACATACATCATCGTAAAAATAGTGGAAATGGACTCATGGGACCTTGAAACGTATAGAGACATCAAAATCTCAAATTCGGATTTTTGACATGATTACAATACTTTCCTCACAATAGTGTTCGGAAAGTAAAAAGTTTTTCACTGTCCATTGTCGCCTTAATTATTATTATAGTTATTATCATTATTTTAAACCAAATTTCGCTTAAAAACATTACTCGATGTAATGCAACGAAAACGTCTAATAATATGTTCAGTTTATTTAACGCAATCCGTATTTGAAATCTATTCACAATATAAAAAATGATATAACTGTCGGTTCGAATTGCTGTAATTTATATGGAATATCAAGGTTACATGGATTTAAGTTTGGTATTTTGTGACGAAAGAGGGAAGAAATTCTAGTAAAAATCGTGAATATTAGTTAAGTTATGTTATTAGTTATGTTATGTACGTGGATATTAATATGTATGGAGTAATGTTTTTAAGCGAAATTTGGTTTAAAATAATAATAATAATAAGATTACACTTTAAAAAAAATGAAGAACACGCTTTATTGAAATGTGAATTAAAAGCACAAAATATCTATCTTTATAGTATTAAAATGCAGGGTGAGATAAAATCGTGTGTGTGACACACCATAATATTTACATCTTTAATAATAATAATAATAATAAATCTGATGTGGGCACCACATGACTTCCTTATACACTTTTAGAAATATACATAATGTTAAAAAACCTTGTCATTGGAGTCAAAACATTTGGCTAAAAATATTTAAAAAAAAATGCATGCATACGTAAAAAAAAAATAAAAAATAAAATTGTGCCTTGAGAGGACTCATGTCAAAGTTGTGCCTTGGGGAGGACTCATGTCAAAGTTGTGCCTTGGGGGGGGACTCATGTCAAAGTTGTGCCTTGGGGGGACTCATGTCAAAGTTGTACCTTGGGGGGGGACTCATGTCAAAGTTGTACCTTGGGGGGGGACTCATGTCAAAGTTGTGCCTTGGGGGGACTCATGTCAAAGCTGTGCCTTGGGGGGGACTCATGTCAAAGTTGTACCTTGGGGAGGGGACTCATGTCAAAGTTGTGCCTTGGGGGGACTCATGTCAAAGCTGTGCCTTGGGGGGACTCATGTCAAAGTTGTACCTTGGGTGGGACTCATGTCAAAGTCATGCCTTGGGGAGGGGACTCATATCAAAGTTGTGCCTTGGGGGGGGACTCATGTCAAAGTTGTGTCTTGGGGGGGGACTCATGTCAAAGTTGTTCATTGGGGGGACTCATGTCAAAGTTGTGCCTTGGGGGGGGACTCATGTCAAAGTTGTGCCTTGGGGGGACTCATGTCAAAGTTGTACCTTGGGGGGGACTCATGTCAAAGTTGTGCCTTGGGGGGACTCATGTCAAAGTTGTACCTTGGGGGGGACTCATGTCAAAGTTGTGCCTTGAGGGGGACTCGAGTGCCTTGGGGGGTACTCATGTCAAAGTTGTGCCTTGAGGGGGACTCGTGTGCCTTGGGGGGTACTCATGTCAAAGTTGTACCTTGGGGAGTGGACTCATGTCAAAGTCGTGCCTTGGGGGGGACTCATGTCAAAGTTGTACCTTGAGGGGGACTCATGTCAAAGTTGTGCCTTGGGGGGAGACTCATGTCAACGTGTTCTGAACTTTTCTGAAAGTTTCAAATGTCTAGCTAGTCGAGAAGTCAGTTAAATTGCAAGATTTGTCCAAACCGTTTTTGAGCTATTACCGTTTTTTGATACATTTTGCCCATTATGAACCTAATTTTTCTAGATATCTCCAAAACGGAAAATCATATAAAGTCCAAAAAGGGAGGTGCACAACTAGATGTTATAACAAACCTATGTACCAATTCGCAACTTTCTACGTCCAACCGTTTTTGAGTTATGCGACATACACCCACACCCACACACACACAGACACACATACATACAGACGTCACGAAAAATCGTGTAAAGTCGCTTATATCTCTAAAACGAGAGCTCGTGTTAAGACGAAACTTGCAGGTCTGCAACTAAACATCATGACAGTCACACGTATATATTGGCAACATTCAGCGATCATTCGTTTTCGAGCAATGTGAAATACAAAATCCATTTCGCAAATCGGGATTACTATACTTCCTTATACTTTGTATAAGAAAGTAAAAAAAAAATAGATTAATTGTTGCCACTCATCGTTATAGAAATACGGCCAAATCCTGTGCCACATACGATAGAGTTTTATATATTTACATATTTTTTTGTTTGCCCCTTGATCCTGCCCCTGATGGGATAGGAGCCTGGAAACATTTGTATGTAGTACTGTCATCGACTATGAAGTCGTGTGCAAAATTTCAGGTCAATGGAAGGAACAGAAGTGGTCGAAAATTGAATTGCAAGATTCCGTTATATACGTTAATAGTTACATCATATCAGCATGTCAATAAAACGGTTTTTTTTTTTTTTTTGGTGGTGGTGTGTGTGTGTGGTGGGGGGGGGGATCCTTTTAAACCAATATTTATAAAAATTCTCAGATTTTCAAATATTTTTAATACCAATTTCTGTTATGTTATCAGGAATGTTTCATCGAAGCAAATTTACAAAAAAGATTTTAAGAAATTTGCTGAAATTAAAGCCTTATACCAAGAATGTTAACATTTTCCGACAAATTTAAAGACTTAAAATTTCATTTCATCTACCTATCTCTCCTCGAACTTTAAAAAATACGTTTAATCTGGAAAACATTTAAATATGTTATTAAAAGTTACTAAAACATATTTCCTACAGAAAAAAAAAAGTTTCGCATATATTAATAATTAAAATATTTGGTATACGTTATGAGATATGGGTGCTAATTACATGGTGTACAGAATTTCATGATGCAAATCTTTTTCCAACAGTACCGATATAACGCATATGTACTCAGAAAGTGTCAGAACTTTTTCTTAAAAAAAAAAAAAAAAGGGGGGGGGGAGCAGGAGAAGAACAGAAGGAAATTCTTCTGGAAACATATAAAGTTTCTAAACACATTTAATATATATATTAAGATTAGGAAGTATTTCATAACTTTTACACCAAAGATCAAAAGTAATCATATGTATTTTGACATAAGCGTCGTTATTATATCTGATTATCCGAAGATCTATAGACATTAGTTTTGTACAAGGAAGTTTTTAAATAATGAATATAATGACCTTTTAAAGGTCGAACTTGACTACGATTATCGTCAATTCTTCGAAGATGAAAATTAGTATGAGTACTGTATTTCAGGAATTCTATGAATCAAGCCTCTTAAATGTACGGCAGTTGAATGATGATGAATGACACAGGTTATCGTAAACTCATAAGATTTTCGTACCAAAGTGTAATAATAATATATAATAATAATAATAATAACTAAATCTATACTGTGAGTGTGAATAAGGTGGTAAGCAATTATTTGCAAAGTTAAACACCATTCGATACAATTCATTCTTTGCAAATTCAGAGATATCCCTAGTAAATCGTTTGTGCAATTTAGAAACAAAGATATCATAAATATTAATTTTCCAATGAATTTCGCAATAGGTTGTAATCAGCTGTTATAATAAATGAAAAAGAAAAAAAGAAAACCTTTTTTTTTTTTTTTTTTTTTTTTTTTTTAAGAACTATTAGTTTCAATCTGCGTAAAAACGTCGTCACCAGTTTTTGAAGACCAGTTTTGTGTAACACCAAAATAAATTAGAAATATCAGTCCTATAGTTACAAATTTGGTACCAAATGAAATGGGCAATTTTTCGGAATCCAGAAGTGCAAACAGTTTCTCTACACGACAATTACATTTTTTAAAATTAACTAAAGTATGAAATTTAGGTGACAACACTTCATTTTAATTCAATTCAGACATTTTAAAAAGTACGTGGCCCAGTTTTACGGTCAAAAAGGGAGATAAAAAATAAAACATCAGTTTTCTTTCTTTCTTACTTTTTTTTTTTTTACTGTTTACCTAACTTTTTCTACTATTATCTAAATTGTTTTATAACACTATTTGATGAACATTATAAGAAATAATTGATAAAATTAAGTCATTTTAAAATATTTGTTCAATATGGGGAACAAATTATTAGATGTACCAAAAAGTTCTGATGTTTCCTGGACAGAATTTATATAATGTTTAAGATGTTATTTGGTAACGTATCAAATAAATCCTGTTAAAATAATAATAATAATAATAATAATGATGATGATAAAATATTTGATTTTAAGCATAATATTTAATTTAAAAAAAAAAGTAAAAATTCTGTCAAAGACAAAATTTAGTTTAGTACGGATGACTATTAATTTCAATCTGTAAAATTTTTATTTTTTATTTATTTTTTATTTTTATCTCATTTTTTGACCGTAAAACTGGGCCACGTACTTTTTAAAATGACTGAAATGAATTAAAATGAAGCTTTGCGACCTAAATTTCATACATTTAAAAAAATCTAATTACCGTATCGAAAAACTGTTTGAACCCCTGGATTCAGAAAAATCGTCCCTTTCATTTGTTACCGAATTTGTAACGATAGGACTGATAATTCTAATTTATTTTCCCCTTTTTTGGTGTTACGCAAAAATGGTCTACAAAAACTGGCGACGACGTTTTCATCCATATTGAAACTAATAGTCCTCTTAGTCTTAATAGAAATAAATAAATAAAAGAATTAATTAATTAACAAAAATTAATTAATTAATTAATTAAAAATTAAAAATAAAAATTTTACAGATTGAAATTATTAGTCCTCCGTACTAAACTAAAGTCTGTAACAAAATTTTTACTTAAAAAAAAAAAAAAAAAAAAAAACTTCAAGTAATTGATTTTTTTTTTTTCCTTGAGGAGCGAAGGCCACCTGCGGTCGAACGGTTCTGCGCTTAAAGATGTAGACGTAAGATGCCGTGTTCGATACCAGGTTGCGCACGTCAGTCTAGCTTCTCGGAGTTTTCCGTGATTTTCGCTGAAACTTGCGTAAATACGGGATAGGACCCCTTAGAAAGACCCTCACGGCACTCCCCCTCAGACGAGAGTTACATTCACTGTACCTCTCAATGTAGAAAGGTAGCACAATATTTATCTTTTTTTTTTTTTCTATATTTTTACTGCGCAAGTATTTTGCAGTTCATTTATTTTTAGGAAATGATAATAGTATCTATAAAAATTTAGATTCTATTCCTGTATGCTGGAGAAAATATTTTTGAGAGTCTCTAAGTTACATAATAAACTTTAGATTTAATAAAAAATAAGTGCAAAAATCAGAAAGCATTTCAATATAAGGATTTAAAATTATAATTTATAATCAATAATTTACATACTAGCACGACTTCTGTGCTACATAAAGCTGCCTTTGCTAATTAGTTTTGCTTAGAAAGCAGAAGGGAAAAAAAAAAATCATTGAAAGAAAGAAAAAGTATCGTAATGAAAACGCAAAGAATATAGAAAGGTACTTGCATATAAACAAAGATGCGTAGTAGATACAAAGAAAGAGAAGATGTAATAACTGGCGACCCGTTTCATAACATGGAAAAGCGCGTGTAAATCCCTAAATCGGCGGCACATCCTAAAAGTAATTCCCGGCGCCACGCTCCAGTTGAGGGCATACAGCCTCCGGATAAATCCTTACTCAGAGAAAGACAGATAACTATGACATAAACAATAGAAGAAAACATAAGGAGTTATAGGGATTATCTCGCATAGATATAAATGACTTACTGAGTGACTAGATTAGTTGATGATCTAAAGGCAGATGGAAATAACAGTCCTTGTTAAATTGTATCTATATATCAGGTGCCTTTTTCGCTTTTTTTTCTTGCTTCATGAATATAGCAATATATTCATTCAGCTTATTAATGGCATTTAAAGACAACAAAACTATCTCCCAATAAGGAATTTTTTTTTTTTTAATTTTAAGCAAAATCGAATGAGAAGATGTAAAAATTTGAAATCTTCTTTATTTAAAACATTTTCAAATGTAGTTAATTGGAAAATTATGAAAATTTAAAGCAAAATAACGTGTTTTTTCAGAACTATGCATATTTGTAATACTGTGATTTCTAGTTTGGTAGGTACAAAGTAGCTATTATTCTCATTTGTGTAAAAAGAGATGTTTTTAAATATTACAGCACTCCAGTTATGATTTAAATGTATATTTATTTGAGACAAACTATTGTTAATTATCAGCAAAGATCAGAATGCTTTTTTATAAATTGAATAATACATTTTAATATATTATGTACTTAATAATATAATGTTTATGGTGTAAGATTTTAAATATATATTTATCTATTGCTAGTAGTCATATGTTGTATGTAAGTACGTATGATTAAATAGATCTAGGCTTGTATAGTGTAAATAAATCCTGTTGTTTTGATTGAATTTGAAACAAAATATCTCCATTTTTTATATACAGAAAAACTGTTTTCTGTTACATAGGTAAGATATTGTTTCTGGGGAAAAAAAAAAAAAAAAAGAAAAAAAGAAACCCTCAAACCTAACAAAAAGTAAAACGAAAACAGCGAAAAAATTGAACAACATATAAAACAGCAATCACCAGAGGGAGCTTGAATGGAGATGATGGTAGCGACCCTTTACTGAGATTATCCAGGGTTTCTAGATGATGGTGGCCATAAGCTCTGAAGATAGAGGCAATAACATGGAATCAATAAGTAGTAGGAATGCCACAAACGAAGTGATTTTAACCAATTTTATGCAGCTTTCAGAAGCTATCATTCAAAAGGAATATTCTGCAGTTTAATACAGTTGCACATAAAGAAAAATTGTACCAATTTTATAATAAAGTACAATAAGTATAGTATTAAGTATAATAAATGCGATAGAATAATAAGTTTTGATAAATATAATTATTAATACTAATATTCTCCATTTATTTCAGATAAATATAACTAAAGAGAATGCTTAAAAATTTATAGGCATTAATAAGCTGAAAATTAAAAAAAAAAAAAAAAAACATACGAAACACAAAATTATATTTTTTGTTTCTTTTTGTTTGTTTGTTTGTTTCTTTTTTTTTTTTTTTTTTTTTTTATTGTTGTTTTCTGAGCAGTATTTAGGGCAATATCTCGACTAGCTGTATATATTTTCAATGGTAGACGAACACAAATTTTGTGTGAAATGAGAACTTTCAGATTAAAAAAAAAAAAAAAAAAAAAAAAAGCTTAACAAATTAATTGATTCTTTCTCTCTCTATATATATATGTGTGTATGCGTGTGTACGTTGAATTATCTTTTCAAAAGAAATTTAATATTTTTAATAATCAATTTACAAAAATAAATTAAATATTAATACTTTTATTTGATAATTTTGGTTTCATTTAACAATGATTAGTTATAAAACTATTAATTTATATTTTTAAGTTTATATCAATACTCACCTAAAATAGTTTATTATATGAATGGTCTTCAACTTTTATTTATTTATTTATTTATTTTTAAGTAAGCTAGTTTTGTTAACGGTATTTAAATTTCACTTATTGTTTTCTATAAGTAAATATTTTTCTTATAAGTTTTATTTTTATCTTCTCATATATATATATATTTTATTGTATTCACCTTGCTTTCCCGTTTAATTAGTTTTGTATTGTATAAATGAATTGTACATTAATATTTGCAATTTCTTAGCTCTATGTTTACAGTTATACAAAAATTTACCTATATATGAATACAATACATCAGTTAATACCTCTAAAGAGTGTTGAATATTGTCTGATTTAATTTTTTATATTTTTTTTATATTTTCGTTTTTCTTAATTAAATTTTCAATTCCTTCCTGGGATATTTTTCATTTCTTCGTGTGGTATGTTTGAAAACCTTTTCATGTATATACACCATACTATAATACACCATAACATGACAGTAAACAAATCACCAGTTCAATAAATTTGAAGCCTGTTTTAACCCTTTCAGTCGCAGTGTCCCGCTGGTGGAACACCTAATTTTAATTCTCAAGTGCAAAAACTCATCCCGGAAATTTTTTAGTAAAAATTTACATTTATAACCTAGCAGAAAAAGCCCCTTTTTTGACGTGAAAATTTAAAATTTCTTCTATTTTAATTATGTTCGTAAATTCCGGTTGCAGTGTAATTTAAATTATCCGAATTACCTTGCACCGCAAAGGGTTAAGATACTCCGCAATAAATTGAAATGTTGGGATCTATGCAACTTTTACCAGTTTTTGTTGTCGATAATGTTTACTTATAAAGTGATTTATTTATTAAATTAAACATTATTTGAATTTAATAAGGTTTACTTACAGATGTTTCAAACCGAAAATTTCTCGAAAAGGAACAATGCTAATTTTTTATTACTTCCATTACCCTACTACCGTAGGTAATGGAAGTATTGTATTAGGTCTGAAAATTCAATATCGGGTTTTCACCTGATTTACACGTTTTAAGGTCCCCTGAGTCCAAAAAAGTGGTTTTTGGCAATTGGACAGTGTGTATGTATGTATGTATGTGTGTGTGTGTGTGTGTATGTATGTGGAGAATCTTCTGGCTATTATAGCTCAGAAACTAATAAAGATAGAGCTACGAAACTTTAGAATTGAAATACGTCTGGTGTACAGATGAAATTTCCAAATTTTGGTGAAAATTGAAAAACCGGAAGTGGGACATCGGAAACCGGAAGTAAGTCCGTATCTCAAAAACGGCTCTAACGATTTTCTTCAAACTTGCTATATAAACACTCTATTAGATGTCCTTTCGAATGATACAGTTGGTTAGTTCAGGAAAATTGATAGGCGTCCTGTATAAATAGCTCAATTTCAGGCCTCGCAAAGGCGTTCCTTTAAAAACGGTTGTACGGATTTTTTTCAAACTCGCCATTTTAACTCACTTTTAAATATGCTTTTGTATGTAATTATTGTTTTCTGGTCAATAATTGATTTTTTGTAAAAATTGGTATCTCAAAAACGGCTCTAACGATTTTCTCTTTAAGTCACTTTTATGTTTTCTGATCACATTATCTCTCAAAAATGCCTATAATACGTGTAATAGAGGGTAATGGAAGTCGTGTGGTTCTTTCACACCAGATTATTTTTTAAATATTTATGATCAGCTATGTGTCTAAAAGCCATTTTTTTAATTAGTTTAGTAATTTTTAAAATAAATTAAGCAGTGAACGTTAAAGGGTTAAGTAAAAGTGTAATAGACTG
Source organism: Salticus scenicus (assembly GCA_963930645.1). Taxonomy (NCBI): domain Eukaryota; kingdom Metazoa; phylum Arthropoda; class Arachnida; order Araneae; family Salticidae; genus Salticus; species Salticus scenicus. The sequence continues at coordinate 44,088,834 of OZ005650.1, forward strand.
TTAAAGAAGCTCTGTAAAATAAAAAATAATGAATAAAAACTTTCAATTTACAGCATAAAGTTTTGTAAATTTAATAAAAAAAAAAAAAAAAGTTGATTAAAATAGTTCTGTTTAATCGACTAGAAATCGAATGGGTAATACGAATCGAATTACTTTACAAGAGGTTGATTCTCTAAATATAAATTAATGCGTCTTAAATATAATACCGTTTCATTCAACGTTTTATAAATTAATGGAACAATTTTATATTGCATTTCACAGAAGAAAATAAACTGCTGCCCGTTTATAACACATTAAAAATGTTCTGATTATCTTTTTTTTTTTTTTTTTTTAAATGTAAATATAGAAAAGACAGTATAAGATTATTTTTTGCTGCATGCTAAGATAAAGTGATAACGTTAGAATTATAAATCATTTTGTACAGGATGTTTTTAGTCTTTTATGAAATGTTTCATAGAAATATGTCTGTTATGAGGTATATAATAAGGAGTAAAGGCAATTAAAAAATGTCATATTACCCTGTCAAAAAAAAAAAAAAAAAAAAAGGGGGATTTATTCTTCCAAGCTTTTTAAAACTGTTAGGGAAAAATTCTTAAAAGGAATGGTATATTATTATTACATACATGTGTAATCCTGGATATTATGCAATGACGGGGGGAAAAAAAAAGAACGGTCGAGAAAAGGGAAGAAATTATTATTATTATTATTATTATTATTATTATTATTTTTAAGGCTATCACTAAAAATCTGTGTCAGACTTTTTTAATATGTGAGTTCGTTACAGGAAAAGTCAGAATTTTTCAATAGTTTATTCCAAAATATTTCTTTTACAATATACTGAAAGTATTATCATTTAAATCTTATTTCCGTACGCTCTTAAGAATTTCAGTTCAAACTTGAACCACTATATGGAGAAGTTATAGGCAATACCATAATATGGTTTAACCTCACTTTTGCGTTTCTACTTCTTGCGATTGAATTTAAGTTGCACCAAAACTTGGAACTACCATATATCCACTCACAAGGGTAGTATGAATCATTAAAATTCCTATTGAAACCAAACCAAGGTTAAATTAAAGAGCGTGGTCAAAAAAGTGCAGATATTCTGCAACTCCCCCATGGACCAAGATAACACCCTAGAAAATTTAGCCCCTTTTATCAAAATCAGCGAAACAGAACTAGCGGGCAAGAAAGTGTGGCACGGTGCCAGATGTGTTTGACTTGAGACAAGAAGGTCTTCAGTTTGATCCCCGTCTCGGTCAAATGTTTATTTATTTATTTATTTATTTTTATTTTTTTTATATTTAAAATAAAAATAAACCAATGTTCGGTTCAACATCCCTAACAACATACTTGTCCACAATACATCCTAAAGATGTCCGCAGGATGTACTTTCACCCATGGGACATCCTGGGGATGTCAGTTGCAGAAGATGTGCTGTTAGGGATAAAATTACCAACTCGTTGTATTAGGTTAAACCATCGGGTGTTTGCAGCTACTTCAATACCAAGTTTTGGTTCAAACTAACACCAAATTTTTAACAGTGTATTCTTCTTTCACAAAACTAGACTTTTTTATAATATGAAATGTTCGTAAAAAGAAACAAAATATTGCAAATGGCGTTATCATACTATTTAATTACGCATGAAAATGCACAATCATTTAAATTATATAAAACATACAAATTGCAGTTTTGTAAACAATTTAATAATCAATATTGTATTTTGTAATTAAAACTGCAGGCACAACGAATAGAATTTTACCCTGAAGGGAAGGCAATAAAATTATTATCACGTTTATTCTAATTACATTGTGCATTAAGCCTTGAGTTTTAAACATTTTGAGAAAAAATACTGATTTCTCTTACTTCACCTGTTAATGTACTGCAACTTTCATTGCTATTTATATATTTTTTTTAACTTAGCAAAGCATCTAACTTTTATTTCACATCAATGTTTAGAAAACGAATAAAATAAAATAAAATAAAATAAAATAGAATAAAATGAAATAAATAAATAAAATTGCAAAAATTAGTTCAATTATGAGAATCAGTGTTTAAATTAAATGTAAAATTTTGTCAGCCATGTTAAAATCATCTATAGGGTTCTAAATCGTATTATCTCAGTAATAGTACTTCTTGAAGTAATAATTTTCTAATTAAAGCAAATCTATTGCAAATTTTGTAGTAAATTATAAATTTAATTCCCAATACTTTATGCTTAATATGTTTAAGTATAAAGCATCGGAGTAACAAGGATAGATTTTGTTATTCCGTAATATAAAGCTCTTATATCAGTATAAATTTCTAGGATGTATCCGTACTATGTTTTAGAAATTCCAGGAGAAGTAGAGTGAATCCTCACGATTTAAAATCATAGAGCAATGCAGGATCGGGGATGTTTTTCTGACGTAGTGATCTACAGAGAAACGCCCTAAATTAAAAGAAGCCACATGAGAGATTATTCGTTTTAATAATGAATGTATATGAACAAAATAATCCTATGTCAAAAACAGAAAATAAGATAAGAAGATAGTGTTTGAAATTTCATCCACTGACTTCAATGCAATAATTACTTACTTGGCGTCTTTATATTTCTTATGTATCTATGTATACCACCACCGCATCAGAAAACTCTTTCCGATCCTGCATTGCTATATGGTTCTGAATCGACGGAATGCACTCTACCTCTCCAAGAACTTCTAAAACATTGTACCGAAATACTCTCTATAAGACTTTTATACTAAAAAACATCTTTATACTAAAGTATGCAGAGTCAGTGTTACGTTAAAATCAAGACAAACCGTATTAAGTATGGAGGTTATTATATAAGGCCTTTATACTTAAGTATGTTTTCGATAACGTATTGGATTCTATGGAATATATATACATAGCAGTACTGTATGTAAGTCAAATGAAAATATGTATTTTGTTGTAAGGTTTATTCGCCTCTGTAGATGATTTTTTTTATTTCGGTTTCTTTCAAAATGTTAAAGATAAGAAAGTGCCTATATCATTTTATTATTACGTTCAAGAATGCGGTTTTCTGAAAAAATACTATTTTTTAAGCAACGTCACTGAATGCAATCGAAAATAAAACTAACATAGTTTGGGATTTAGAAAAAGAAAAAAAAACCTCGAGATAACTAAATATTTTATTAATGATACAATGCAAATTTTTAAGAGTTCCGAAGAATTTCTTCTTCCGAGAGAATTGTTCTTGTCCACTGAAGTATTAAAAAAGCAAATGTTTTTTTCCCCAGATGATTCGATGACCCTGTAACAAAAATTAGTATACTTTGGTCCTCACAACATATTTTTCTATACCATTCTAATATAGATTGATGAGAAAAGGGGATACATAACAGCACGTCGTACCACCTAACAAGCACAGATATTTACTCAACCTAGCTTTTTACAATAAACATTTTACACATGCAGTTTGGCCCAATTTAAACCAACAGCTTCTGAGATACAGTCATGTAAAAAATCGCAGTGCCATTCTCGAATATATATATATATATATATTATATATTAAGTTTCGTGCGATTGCATCTATTAAATGTCGATCATGGAAAATGGTAGTTGAAAAATTGTAACAAAACCAGCGTTGCATTCGTAGGCAGTCTCTGAGATGATATGTATGATATGTGCCAAAATTTAGTCAGCATGGTTTTTCAGTATAAACATCTTACATATAAAATTTGGTGTAAATTTATGGTGTGGCCATAGAAGTTTGAGATACAGATAGCAAACATATCATGAAAATCCGGCTTAACAATCTGTCTACTGAAATAAACCCAAATAAAAACAACATAGCTATTTACAATAGTCATCTCATGTATCAAGTTTAGTGTATTTATATACTGTAGAAGTTTATACATAGTCTTCTAATAAAAGGAGAAATTGCGGCATAGCTAAATTATCTGCTAGGCATTAAATGTCAAAATCTAGTCAGCAATGATTTACGCTAAGTCCAACTCAATATAAATTTTTGTGGAATTTTTTCCTTGACGTACAGACGCCAGAAAATTGTAGCAATACAAGTTTTCTAAAAGCCACAGCCTTTTTCTTAAAAGGGTTGAATCGAGTTCAGAACATCTCAAAAGGTATAAATCCATCGAAAAATTTCATAATTCTAATATTCTTTTCTTATATATATTTGTCGTTTGGAAGAGAAGAAGGGAGAAGAATTGCAGAAAACGGGGCAGATTGGAATCACGTAGGAGAGGCCGTCATCCTGCAGTGGATTGTAAACACTAAAATTTATGATGATGATGATGATATATATATATATAAAAGGAAAGTAAAAAGTTATTTCTATCTCTTATTTATCTAATTATCCTTTTAATAATTAATCAGGAAACACATGCAAATGCGTCATAACTTTTATAATTTATTCGAAAAAGTATATTTTAGTTTTAAATTTAAAACTATCTTTATTAATTTTTAATGTGAAATACTGCATTTTAAAACAATACTAATTATTTGATTAATATAAAAAAGAATTGTACTATTCTTTGTAAACAGCTAATCTAAAAGAAAGTAAAAAATGCCATGAGACAAGAAGTATATAACGATGACGTTTACCAAGTAAATATGGCGCTTACCAAGCAAACGTGATACTTTGTAAGAAGAAAAATAATTGCTTCGGATTAGATTTATGCTTAATTTACACGGAGAACTAAACAAAAAGAAACAATATTTATAATTATGCCTGTTGTTTTGAATTAACATGAATAATTAGTAGAATATTTTGTTTGAATTTTCCCAGACTTTATCAGTTTAAAGAATGGAAGGTCAAGAATACAATTTTTTTTCTACAGAAAATTTACTTTTTACAAATTTATATTTTTTGAAACATCATTTTAAAGAAGTAATCTAAGGCTCTTGTGTTACAGTTTCTCGTCCTTGATATATTAAAAAGGTCCTTTATAGTAAAAAAAGTAATAATAAAACATAATTAGTTTTAAATCATTCTTTGTGTAGATTTTTTTAAAGTATTTAAAATGATGTAAATGATAATAAAAGTATTTAAAATTAAAATTTACAGCTCGTTTGAAATTATAATGTGAAATACATTTCTGCTATTGTTTATTTTAAAATAAAATATTTAAAAAGTAGCTGTTCTTAATAATACATAACTTCTAACATTTAATTGAAAATTCTGATATTAATAACATGTAATTTAGTTCAAGTTTACTACTAAAAATTATTGGTATGAAATCTCTTTCCAAAAGCGAAGGATATGGTAGTTATAATAATAGCATGAAGATATTACATTATGGCTAATTTATGATATTATGAATTATTAAAATTTTATATAGAAGGTATTCACTTTTAGCTTATAAAATAATTTTGCTTAGAAAATTCTTACATTCTTTATGAGAATTTATAATTTTCAGAGTTTATAAATTATTTAAAATACTGTGAATGGAAAATTTTGTAAAACGTAATATTTTCATTTCGCAATTTAATGATAAACTAGTAAAAATTTTTGGAGACATATCAATAAAGATGGTTTGTTAATTTTGAAAAATGTTTCCTTTTAAAAGCCAAATGTAATCTTTTTTTTTTTTTTTTTTAAATTTACTGTTAACAATATGTAAATACATGTATCGTTAAAATATGTCTGTAATATTACATATCGTTTCATTCTCTTCAAAAATGTCAAACACTTCTCTTCTGTTTTTTTTTTTTTTTTTTTTTTTTTTTTTTCCCCTCTAAATACGAAAATTCCAGTTATATTAAATCGTAAATAAATTAAAACGTTAAGAAGAACATTGCTTCCTTTGTCACTTATATGGTCTTTGATTACTAAATTTATAATTACTGCCTAAAAAATTATCAGAATTTCATAATGTTTATATCTGTACTGATAAGTATAAAGGATTTAAGTCCATATTCTTGATTTTTCAGAAGACGAAAAATAAAGGTAAACTAACTAAAAACAAATCAGAAGAATCGATTAGGAAAAAGGTATTTCTTTGACTTATACCCTTTATACCATTCAGTGATTGTCAACCTTCATTTAATAACGGGGAAAAAATTGAATTAAATATTTTACACCATACATGAATGGTAAATTTGTGACTTGAACCTTTTTTTACCAATGGATTTTCTCAAAGACTAAATGGCATGGATTTAAATCCTTTATACCAATCGATTGAGCATTTTTTTCTAAATCTGACTATGTACTTAACCCAAAATCGACATTTTTGGACTTAAATCCTTTATACTTATCAGTACAGATATTTCAATTAACATAAATTGCACTGCTCGGCATGAAAATGGCCCCCAACACCACTTTTGCAAATTCTTATTTAAAATGACCATCTGAATCCGAATAGGGCGCCCATTTTGCCCTATCACCCACCTTATTATAGGGAAGGCCCCCTATTTTTATTACTTTTCGGTAATTTTAGGGCTGTAAATTTGATAATTTGATTTTAAAGGGAAGGGTTATTTTAAATATCTTCTGAGGGGCGACAGAGTTGGCTAAAACATCAACATTTGTGGCAAGGATTTTTTTTTTTTTTAATTTCTTTTTTTTTTTTTTTTGGGGGGGGGGGGGATTTGCCACTGAAGTTATGTATTACATTTTTTTATATTTTTGTAATCGATTATTAATTTTATTTATTTAACATTATATTTTTTGTTTTCGAGTGTTAAATGAATTCTTTTTCCTTCTCCAAATCCAATTCATGGCCATAAAATTACCGAACACTGATAAAAATTGGAGGAGGGGATGGTGTCCCGAGAAAACGGTGGGTGACTGGGCAAAATGGGAGTCATATTCGGATTCATGGGGTCATTTTACATAAGAATTAGCAAAAATGGTACCAGGACTCGATTTTTTTTTTTTTTTTACAGCGTAGTGTTATTTTATCCAGCCTAACCGGGCTCTTTCAAACAGTTTCATAACCATAGTTATAATTACATTTTATTTATTTATCCGCATGTTTGAGTATTTACACTGCATTATTTTGTAACGACACAATCATTACCATGTTGTTTCTTAATTCAAAAGAGAAGCTACGCAACCTCTAAATTGAACATCTATAATAACCAGATGTTGTTGGGACGTATCCAACTTGTCAAATCAAAAACCTTCAACAATAATTGAGACTCGGCTAAAAATTTCAATTACTTTTGTGATTTAAATAAGTAATAAAGAAATTAAAATAACTTTTCTTGTCATATTAGGCTCTGCTAATAATGTGCGATCATCTAATTTTGATATTTTGATGCTCCTTTTTATCCGTCTGAACAAAATGCTATTGATGTCATCATAAATTTCCTTCAACAGAAACGTTAGTAGGGAGAAAACACATTTACAGGCATAATTGTTAATTCTTGATTAGGTGATTAGCAAAATAAACTTGCCAAATGCTAATAGGAATTTCCTGTTGCGTAAATATATTTAACAATAAAATCTGAAGTAATACATAAAAATAAGACAGTTTAGATTGGACAAAGACGGAAATACTTCTAAAATGTTTGTCATCCAATTATATAACTCCGATAACAAGTGAAGTTTCAATGGTTTATGTTTTTAATATTATAATTTTCCAGTGTTTAATTAATTATTTATTTTTTTCATGCAAGGGGATTTCATAATGTTGTTTCAAAATAAAATTTTTACTCCTATGTCTAACTAAATTTAAAACAATAATAATAATAATAAAATTCTGAAGTTATTTCAAAAATGTAAAATATTTTAGAATTCGTTTGAGAAAATGAGGAAAAGGAAAAAGAACGAAAATGATATGCTCAAATGATAAAAATATTTATAAATTCGGCAAAAAGTAATAGTTGCATGAACTATTGTTGCATGAATAGTTGCATGAATAGTTGCATGAATAGTTGTTGATACTTTAATGGGAAATAAAATTAAGAAACATTAAAAAATAAAATGTTGACAATTGTTTTCAAAGAACGGTTCATTTATTAGGACGCAGGACTATTAGTCTCAATATACGGGTAAAACGTTTTCGTCAATTTTACGATGGTTGGACGTTTATCGAAATCGATAACTTATCGAAAATATAATTGAATAATTTGAAAGCAATGTTATAATTTGAAAAAAAAAAAATAATAATAATAATAGTCCTCCGTGCTGAACTAAATTCTGCTTTTCCCAGAATTTCATCAAAATCTTTTCTTTTCTTTTTTTTTTTAAAGAAAAGAAGGAAAAAAAAATAATAATCAGTATTGAAACGGACAGTATCGAAAAAGTTGAAGAAGTCCTTTTTTAGACAAAAATACATAATTTATTTTAATTTTTAATTGTTACCAAAAAAGTTTAAGAGTTGATTTTAATTTTTTTTTTTTTTTTTTTTTTTTTTAAATGAAAAGAAATTTACGCGTAAATATTAAAACTAATATATAACTTTGTGAAAAATTAAACTTGCAGTGTAAAACTGACGTCATTATAGCACTAAAAGTACTTCTTCTTCTTCTTCTTCTTTTTTTTGTTTCCGTCCGAATTTTACTTCATGACATTTATGAGATTTAGAAATCAATGCATTCTCAAAACTATTTTTTAGATCAGGTAAATGGAACTGAATTAAATTCTGTTTTAAATATTTTTGAAATTTGGCTTATACATGATTTGCAAAAATAATAAAATACAACTAAGTTTTTATAAAGATTTAAATAATAATAATAGTAATAATAATAAATGTCCTGAAAATTAGTAAGAATATCTGTTAGCATTGTTAGCAGAGAAAAATTTCTTCGTAAAGTAATTAGAATTTGATACAACTTAAATAATAATCAATGACTCTTGGATAAGTAATTATTAATATTTTGCAATAAATAGGAAAGTAAAACATTTTTATTCCCCGCTTAGATGTGTTTAATTTGACTTTCTGTGCATTTTCATTGGTGTAATTTTCTCTTGTTGATGACGTGGTGTTTCATGAAAATATTCATGTAATTCTGATTTACAGTGGTATAAGAATATTTTTAATTAATCAAATTATATTATTATTCATTAAATTATGTTTACAATTAAACATTTAGGTTTTTAATAAAAGTATTTTTTATTTATATTTTTTTCTTGTATATAATTGTCAACAGTAGAAAATATTTTAATGCTTGTAACTATCTATACAAAATTTGAAACATTTAATAATAATAATAATAATAATAATAATAATAATAATAATAATAAACTTAATATTTGTAATGAGAATTATTTTAGTCACATGTAATTTATATATATATATTAACTTTTTTTTTTTTTTGGTAATTAATTTACCGGCATCTATAACAGAAAGCAAATCACGCAAAATTACTTAGAAATAATTAATAATGTTCCATTTCATTCTTTTTAAAACTTATTTGGCATATAAGAACTTTTTTATTTTAATCATGAATTAGATGTACAAAATAATGAGATTCAATACGCAAAATTTCACGATATCGCACTTATACTAGATTATCTGTTACTGTAAATGAAGAAAACACAATGACGCTACAAAAGTAACTGCGTATTTCTTGAAAACAGAGAAATGACATGATGTTCATTTATGTCCGTCAAAATAGGCAACCTCTTCAGCAGAAAACATAGTAAATAATAATGATATTAAAAGATGTGTAACTTGAAGTTGATTCACATTCAAAGACATTTATTCAAGTTAACAATAATCTGGGTGCTTTATTTTTATGACAACATGTTAAATCGTGTATCAGCTAAATATAATTGCTTTCACAATTACAGTAAGTCTAAGAAAACGAAACTATTCTTATCGAAAACGGATACCTATAAAAAGTTGAGGTTTTTTGCAAAATATTATCTTTTTTGGATATGATCTTCAACCTGCGCGTGAGGCCTAAACTTTGAAATATCTGCAATTTTTTTACTTTTTTTTTTTTTTTTTTCTCGAGAATTTATATTCAAAAAATAAATTTTGGAGAATAATAATATGTTAAAACTTCTTTTAAAAAATACATTAATTTTTTTTTCGCGAAACTAACTCGGTCTCGAAAACAACATGAAAATGATGAAATATCTCAATATTTAAACCGCATGCGCTGGCAGAAAATATTATATGAGGACAACGGAAAAAAAAAAGTACTTTTTTTTTGTATATATAAATTGCAGGAAAATAATACAGAAAAACCGCAAAATTTACAGTTATTTTAAAATTTAGGCTTTTTGCGCGGGCTGAAGATGATTTCCTAATAAAAATAATAATAACTTGCAAAAAATCTTCATGGGCTATGCCACAATTATTAACAGGTACTCGGTTTTGATACGAAGAGTTTCATTTTTTTTTTTTTTTTTTCCGATCGACCCTAATTTACATTTTTCCTAGAAATATGATTTACGTGTAAAACTTTGATAAAAAATAATCACTTCACAAATAATCGAAACATAACAAAATTTTAAATGCAATACCTTCCCCCTCTTAAAAATATGTGTATAGAATTTTCTATTTGTAAAAATTTAAATATTTTTAATGTATCTTTAGAGTTTTCTACCTCAATATATGTGTTTGTAGAACTTTACATCTTCATCTGCCTACAGAATGGGCCACGTGTAATAAATTATTATGATATTAAACATTTGATTGAAATGATTGCACTTCGACATTGCAATATTTACTTATCGTATCAACGAATCGTTTATAATATAGGGTCCTTGAAAAATCAGTAAAGGTATTATTCGTTTTCTCTTCCAGGAAAAACAACTGTTGTAACTGCAGTGTTCAATAATCAACTATATGCTAACAAAAATGTGGGAAAAACTATGCTTGCAAAGTTAAAACCTTATATAACATATGTATTTATTATTATCTTCTGAATAATAAAAAGTCAAGTTCCTCGAAACTAACGCTGAAAAGGATGTTATAGTTAAAACAAGTAATTTTATCTATGGTTTCCATGTGTCATTTCAAATGAATAAAATAATGGAAAAGTATAATTTAACTACCATTACAATCATAACAATGTATTGAGATAAAATAATAATAAAATTTTATGCATCGTTTGAATGGTTGATTCCTTTATTGAATCAAATAATGAATTAAAAATGCAAAATTCATTTGTCCATTTACAGAAATTAATTTTAAAAATTTAATTCAGTAATAAATAAATTCAGGAAATAATAATAACAAATTAAACATGTAAAATTCACATACTTCAGAAGAAATGAAAAATATAAATAGATAGATAAGTGGTTATAAGATTTTAATTAAAGATTTTAATTATGATGCCCTTTTTAGTTTCTTGGGGGCGTTTGGATTTCAAATCATATAATTATCATGTTGTAAAAGAAGAAGCCATTTGTTTTAAATATCATGTAAACCAACGTTTAGTAATTTGAACTGGCAAGGAGAAATAAATTTGGAGGTGTAAAAATTGACGCAGGCATACTAATTATTTAATAACAACACAGTATCGAATAACTATTTAATTTGTTGTTATTTATAAATTTCTTGAATTCGACTAAACACTATGCTTCAAAAACATATTTAACGATTAATTTATCAAGGCGTATGGGTATGATAAGTACCCGTCATTTATGATATAAAAAAAAAAAAATAGTGTCCAGAAAACAAAAGCTTTGGAAATTGAAGTATATAATACATAACATAGTAAAATGTTTCGAAAACAAGATTTTTTTTTTTTTAAGTTCTTGTAGAATTTGTAAATATGCATAGAAAAAAAATGTTGGACTATACAGATATTTGATATCAAGATTTATGTACATATTTGGGTCTAAATTGTTTGAAAATAGAGCAATTTCAGAAAAAAAAAAAAAAAAAACTTTTCGATACTGATTATTATTATTTTCTTTTCTTTTTCTTTCAAAAAAAAAAAAAAAAAAAGTATTTTATTTTATTATATATATATTAAAAATATTAAGTTTCCATTTTTTAAATAAAATTACCTTCTTACTTTAAGAATTAAGGTAAAGATTATACAAGTAGTATGAAAAATGCTTAAGAACAAAACCTTTATTGAATAAAATAAACAAAGTCATCTGGAGAATTTCAATTTCAAATTCATCATATCAGTGAGCAGCAAGTCTTGAGCTTAAATAAGTTCTGCCTGTCATTAAGAGAGATTACGTATTCGAAATGGATTTACGACAATTGTGATTGAAAAAATTTTAATTGTAATATTAAGAAAATAAAAATAAATAAAATCTGATGACTTTTTTTTTAAAGAAAAAAATTCGAAAATTTCCACCTACAGATTTCATTAGTTTCTTCACAATGATTTTGACTGCCCCCCCCCCCAATCCAACTAACAAATGCAGGAAAGTGTTACAAACTTTATGAGATATGCATAATTTTATTATGTGCGCGTTGGTATGTGTGTATGTGCTTGTCTAAGGAAAATCGAAGTCTGAATCTTACATAGTTTTGTAGTTTAGCGCACAATGGCTATTTCTTTCGTTATACAAATGAGAAAATGATCAATAATCCACGAATGATATACGATTTTACTTTCTTGCTTTTATTATAACTCTTTCTCTTTTGTCTTACTCACGTGTAAATATACTGCAATATTAAATTATATTCTTCATCTTTTTTTTTTTTTTTTTTTACCCCACTATCTCTAATTATATCCCGTAATACGAGAGAGTATTTCATTCTATTTTGTTCCAAGTAGCTCACAAATAGGTAACAGCGTTCTTACTTCACCCATTATGAGTTTTTAAAAAACCATTTTGCATAATGCGGACTATTTGAATAGATATTAGAAATTATATATATATATCCTTATCTACAATAGTAAATATATAAATTATTCATTACATGGAAATAATTTATGTTTATTTTTTCTCGATTATACTAACTAAATTTTATTTTATTTTTACAGCAAAGAATAAATATTGCTCTTGCGACTTTAGTATGGTGCCTTCTAAAATTTGAACAGTTCACATATAAAAATCATAAATTGATTTACTTTTCATTAAAAAATTAATTCCAGGTACAAAAATTTAGAATAAATTGATAAAAAACTAACTACAGAAAAGAAAATAATCGTGCATTTCTTTTAAATTGCTTGTTAATTTCAAGCGCCTTATATTTGTGCCAGCCAGGTGAACAGCCATTGTTTTTGAATATAATTTTAAAATTAAATACGGGAAAAGCGAGTTTGTGTAAGCATTTTTTTTTAAAGTATATTAAATAGAATTTCTAACCCATCAAATATTTTTTTACAATAATAATTTGGCTATTTGTCTTTATTTTGATTAATAAATCAAATTATTTGATTTATTAATGAAAAATATTTGGCAATATAGTTTTTTAAATACGATTTTTTTCTTTTTCTGTCCACATTAGCCCATGTCTTTGGTTTAGTGTGGAAATGCTAAATTGATTGGACAATGTAATATATATATATAATCATGATAATATCAAACATAACTAATTTTTCTATATGATAACTGTTTCTGATTTAAATATTAAATAGCTGGGAAAAAGAGACTGACTCTTTTTTTTTTTAAAAAAAAAAGCTGCTTTGTTCATCTTTTTTACTTTTTCTTTGTTTCCCCTCCCCTTAAGAATCATGCATTAATGTTTATTAGATCTATACATGGCCCACCAGCAGCGGAGCAGTTCTGCGCTCAAAGCTGGTAGACGTGAGGTGCCGGGTTCGATCCCAGGTAGAGCTCGTCAGCCTAGCCGTTCGGAGTTTTCCGTTATTTTCTTCGAAACTTGCATAAATACGGGCTAGGACCCTCAGAAAGACCCCCACGGAAAAAACTCCCTCTCCTCAGGCCTAGGACCCTATTGCAGTCAATCGGTTTTAATTCCTATAACCCAGCCCAACCCTGATCTATAAACGACTTCAACTGTGCCAACATAGTAGAAAACTCTGCTTTTTATTTTTATTTAATTTATTTTTAAAGAAAAAAAAAAGAGGGGAAAAAAAGAAAGAAACTTGATTAGGACAAAGTTACTCATGCCATATGTGTCCATACTAGCCTCATGGAACTCTGTATATTTAGGCATCATATTGATTTATATAAATCATACAGATCAAATGTAACTTTCAAAATATATATTAAATATAATCATTTATAAAACACTATATTTTGTGATTTGAAATATAGAAGTGAAATAATAAAATCTCGTCATTAATCTTCCGTTAGTCGCAAGTTTCTTAGAGGTCCAATTTCCCTGGTCAAAAGTTTAATAAACAGCATGGACTATAAGTAAAAATCTGGTGTGAAACAATCACACGATTTTCATTACCCACTATCATACGTATTATACGCATTTTTGAGAGATAATGTGATCAGAAAACATAAAAGTGACCCAAAGAAGTAGAAACCTAAAATTTTTCCGGTAAGAGAAACTTATGAAGACATATAAAACGAAGTTTACATATAGCGAGGTAAAAAATAAGAGAAAAAAAAAATGGTAGAGTTATTTTTCGAAACACAAATTTCCGAGATTTGAAGATGACCTACCTAAGCAGGAAGACTGTTAATTTTCCTCTAATAATCAAGTAGTACACGAGAAAGAAATGGATTTATATAACAATTTTCAAGAAAATCATTAGAGCCGTTTTTGAGATACCAACTTTTACAAAAAATCAATTATTGACTGAAAAACAATAATTACATACAAAAGGATAGTTAAAAGTGAGTTAATAGGGCGAGTTTGAAAAAAATCCGTACAGCCGTTTTTAGAGGAACGCGCTTGCATGCCTGAAATTGAGCTAGTTATACAGGACGCCTATCAAATTTCCTGAGCTAACCAACTATATCATTCGAAAGGGCATCTAATAGAGTGCTTATATAGCAAATTTGAAAAAAATCGTTAGAGCCGTTTTTGAGATACGGACTTACGGTCCCACTTACGGTCTCCGATGTCCCACTTCCGGTTTTTCAATTTTCACCAAAATTTGGAAAATTCATCTGTACACCAGACCTGTCTTAATTCTGAAGTTTTGTAGTTCTTTCATTATTAGTTTCGGAGATATGATAGCCAGAAGATTCCACACATACACACACACACACACACACTCACACTGACCAATTGCCAAAAACCACTTTTTTGGACTCAGAAGACCTGTAAATCAGGTGAAATTATCGAACTTTTGGACCAAATACAATACTTCCATTACCTATGGTAGTAGAGTAATGGAAGTAAAAAATTGGAAATGCATCCAAAGGTTGCATACGACTATTGACGTCCGGAAAATATATGCGATAGTTATAATCTAGGCTTTTTTTTATCGGAGTTTCGATCTGGGAAGATACATCTCACAGAAACATGCAACTAATAGAAAGTCAAAAAGTAAACGAGAAACTTTCTTTTCCTCCTTAAAAACATTCCTTTATAAATTGCTGCTGAACTAAGAATTTTGTTATTATGTTACTGCTGATGGAAGTGAATACCAGGGTGACCAAATTTCAAAAAATTATAGTGATAAATAACATAGTTATTTTAGTTGTCTACTAGCCTTATTCTCTCCTATATTATTAAATATTAATAATATAAGCTGATAAAATTTTGTCACCTTTGCATACTTCCATTTTAAATTCCAATCGAAAAAATTAAACTAAAAGCCCAGAAAAGCCTAATTGGTAGATTTTATTTAAACTCACTATTATTTAATAAGTAAAGACTTACTATAAAGTAATTTTTAAATCATTGAATGCATCAATATTATTATTATTATTATTAATGAACTTTCTCACAGCTGAATCATTTATGTACTTCATCTGATGAATGAAAAGTAAATGTGCATCATTATTAAACGCTGTATGATATTTTATTTCCTTTTCCTATAACTATTCACGTTCGAAAACTCGAGATAGGTTTGTAGTTTCTGTGCATAATCGTTTAAAAAAAAAATCTTTTTCTATTATTATTATTATTTAAAAACTAATTTACTCTTACGTTTTTAAATGTTAAAACAAGTCATTCATTCTGAAACATAATATATTCTTAATTGCATTTACACATTTCTTTTGCACGCCATTCAATGAATTTTCCTCCTGTATGTATAAACTTCTTTTTACTTAGATTGTCCGTATATTTTTCTTAGATTATTTTAATTAGTTTTATTAAGTACTATACATGTAAAAATTAAATATTTAATAAAAAGTGCGTTGTATTTAGTCAGATTACATTTGTTGAAGATTTATTAAAAATAAATAAATAAAAATTTGAAGATTTTAACTGTACTGACGACTTGCGTAAACTATATCTAAATTCAATCAAAAATTATATATTCATATTAATTTTGTCAGAATTTTTTTTAATTAAATTTTTAATAGATTCTTCACATGCAAATCTTAAGCAATCTAACTTGATTCATAACATATATCAACAATAAATAATAATAATAAAATTATTATGGTTTTAGGATTAAATAAAGGGAGAGGTATACTTTGCAATAATAATGATTGGTTGGATACATAAAGACTTGTAAGAAACCTGACACTGACACTTCATCAAAATATGCTAAGAACTTCATTATTTTGTTCGATTTCTCATTAAATTTTTTTTTCTTTTTAATTGTTTGTTATATGCTTATAGAAAAGTGCATAACCGACATTGGTATCAAAATTCAAAAACTTTCCTTAATATGTTTTCCAAATTTTGCTGTTTATCATTCTCATAGTAAGCTAACATTTTCAGACCCCAACCCAACATGATCTTTTATCTCTATCATAAAAGATGAAGCATATATATAAATTAATAACATATTTAAAAATGTATAATTAACATGACTTAAAATAAAAAAGACTCGTTTAAAATCTATTTCTTTTCGGAAAAATTTACTTATTTATCATAATGAAATAATTTTATACCAATTTTTATTAAATTACATCAAATTCATATTTTAAAAGTTAGCATTTTATTACGAAGCAAATAAATAAAGTAAAATAAATAAAATACTCACCAAATTAAAGGAAGGAAATAGAACTGATTCAAACTGTATAATACAAAAATAATGACATATCCTCGAAGTTCAGAAAAGAAATAAAGAGAAATTTTAAAACCGAAAATCCAAAAAAATTTCAATAAATGTCCCACAAGTCAGTCTGTAGGGTAATCTTACGTTGCCGAACAGTAACACAAAACGCTGTTCATCTGCTATTTTTTTCTCACATGTCCTATGCGAAGCACAAAACAACGGAGTTTTTAGAGAAAAAATGAAGATTCCGAAAGCTGATGATACTTCATCGGCTTTTTGCGGACTAACTGTATTTGATATTCCCGTCTTTCAGCGAACTTACGTACTCGCGCAATGACGTCATCTCCATTCAACCAATGGGAAAGACGCGCTCCGGTTCTGTTGTCCGTTTTATAACTTACCTGTCTCCGTCGATAGGTAAGGTGAAAACTAGAAAATAATTTTTTTCTGATGAACTTTCCTTGTTCTTCTCTAGAGGAAAAAGTAATGTTTTGAGAGTGTATTTTTAAAACTGGATCGCAGTGAATGAAAAATACTTCCAGATGCATCTAATAATTTCTTTCTTCACTCTCTCTCTTTAATCTATATGTCATATACACTGAATATTAAAATTTACTTTAATTGTATTTTAATAAATGAGTTAATTAAAAAATAATTTACTAAATTTTTCAAAAGTGGAAAAAAAAAAAAATCGAAAAAATTACTTTAAACTTACAACACGCTAGATTTAAAATGAGTTTATTATTATTATTATTATTGTTGTTGTTGTTTATATGTCTTATGCAATAAATATTTTAATTATTGTAAGCATGCCTTAAAGGATACAGTCGGTAACAAAAGTGTCCGAACACTAGCAAAAATTCCTTTGTAAAAAAGGTACACTTCATACGGTTCTGTTAAATAAATCCTTGTCGAATCATGGTCTTAGACTGACTAAGAAGAGGATTCGACAAGGATTTATTGAACAGAACCGTAAGAAGTGTACTTTTTTTACATAGGAATTTTTGCTAGTGTTCGGACACTTTTGTTACCGACTGTACATATGCTAAATAATATATTGCAAAAAAATTATCTAAAGATTATAACACACTAGATTTAAAATGAGTTTTTAAATTTATTTTAATTATTGTAAGCATGCCTTAAAGGATACATATGCTAAATAATCTATAGCGAAAAAATTATCTAAAGCTTATAACACACTAGATATAAAATGAGTTTTTCAATTTATATGTTTTATGCAATAAATATAGCATATCTTACTTAAAGTATATGTATGTTGAATAATAATTTTCCGTAATTTTTAGAAAGAAACAAACAAAAACTCTTCCGAAAAAACTATATGTAAAACTTAAATTAATTTAAAAATAATTTTCTTATTTAAACGTCCTATACAATTAATATTTTAAAGTACCATTCCAAATCCAAAACTGTTTTTAAATGAAATAACAAGTAAAAATTGTGATATACTAATTTTAAAATAAATAAATAAAATTAGGTTTGAGTTGATGAATGAGAATTTTTATAGATCATGATCCAATTAAAGAAAAGGATTTCTCAAGACTTACTTATAGAAATTACAGTGTTTAAGTTAATAAATCGTATGAGAGTTCATCACCTATAGTTCATCATAATATCACAATAATTTTATACAAACCATATTGTAAATGAAATATTTTTTAGTTCGATATTTAGACGGTTATCTCTTCTGTTTATATTGCGACATTTTCTGTGTATTTTTCAAATGAAATTACATACTGAAAATTTTTATGTCAATTCTTACATTTTTGCGAAAAATCAAGAGAAAGATGCAATTAAATACATATTTGTTTTGGTTAAGATTTTTATGCGATAATAACTCAAAAAAGGCATGTGTTATTTATTTATTTTACTGATAATTTTATTTTATTTTATTTTATTTATTTATGTGTTGTCCAAGAAGAATTTTCAGAATAGCGAATAGGATAAGTCTGAAATACTGCTGTTCTGTTTCTCCCTGCTTTTGAAGTTCCGATAGGTAAATTTTGTTCGCTTTTCTACCTTTTAAAACCATAGTCAAACAATCAAACTATAATGATTTTTGAACATGTCCATTCTGCCTACTATATTAATGTGTGCCCTATGATAAAGGTCCCATAAAATTTTAGATTAACTTTTCAATATTTTTTGTTTAGTTTCAATTTCTGTTTATTCATCAATATATATATATACACTGATGGAAAAAAAAATCCCAACACCAGGAAGGAGCTGTGCTAGATAAACGAAATTTGGTAGGCGTGTTTATACCATATTCTTTGTTTATACATCTGAAAGATGACGTCGATTCAAATTTCGAGCTACGCGCATAAGTGTGGCGCTCTTAGCGACACTATGAACATGCAAATGAGGTTTGCTTTAAATAAGCGCTGTAAGGTTCGTGATCGTTATTTACAGTTGAGATTTGACGTAGTGGGTTAATGTTAGTCAAGGATGCCTCTAAGAAGACGAAGAAGCCATTATCAACAGCTCACTGAGTTTGAACGAGGTCGTGTAGTAGGGCTACGAGAAGGTGGGTTTTCTTTCCGCGATATTGCAGAAAGACTTGGCAGGAATGTATCCACTGTGCATGAGTGTTGGCAGCAGTGGTCAAGGGAAGGTACTGCCTCAAGAAGACCGGGTTCCGGGCGGCCACGTGGCACTACTGAGAGGGAAGACCGCCGTGTTCGGCGTATGGCTGTGGCTAATCGTACTGCGTCTGCAGCTGAAATTCGAGCTGCAGTTGGCACCACAGTGACACAACGAACTGTTACAAATCGGTTACTTCAAGGACAGCTCCGAGCCAGACGCCCTGTAGCGTGCATTCTACTGACTCCAAACCACTGCCGTTTGCGACGTGAGTGATGTCAAGCTAGAGCTCATTGGAGGACGGAGTGGAGATCTGTTGTGTTTTCTGATGAAAGCCGGCTCTGCCTTGGTCGCAATGATAGCCGTGTGTTGGTTAGAAGGAGGCCAGTTGAACGCCTGCTAGCGACCTGTCTGCGGCCTAGACACACAGGGCCTACTCCTGGAGTTATGGTTTGGGGAGCAATTTCGTATGACAGCAGGAGCACTCTCGTGGTTATCCCACGCACCCTGACTGCAAATTTGTACGTCAGTCTAGTGATACAACCTGTTGTGCTGCCATTCATGAACAGCATTCAAGGGGGTGTTTTCCAACAGGATAACGCTCGCCCTCATACCGCTGTTGTAACCCAACATGCTCTACAGAGTGTGGACATGTTGCCTTGGCCTGCTAGATCACCAGATCTTTCTCCAATCGAGCACGTATGGGACATCATTGGACGACAACTCCAGCGTCATCCACAACCAGCATTAATCGTCCCTGCATTGACCGCCCAAGTGCAACAGGCATGGAACTCCATCCCACAAACTGATATCCGACACCTGTACGACTCAATGCATGCACGTTTGCATGCTTGCATTCAAAATTCTGGCGGTTACACCGGTTACTAATGTACCAACATTTCACATTTGAAATGGCTCTACCTGTGATCTTGAAACTTTAATCAATTAAATATGTTACCTAGACAAATGTATTGCTGAAATTTCATTACTGTACAATAATTTTTCTTGGTGTTGGGATTTTTTTTCCATCAGTGTATATATATTTGAGCTTTTTAGTTAAAATTTAATCTTATTTTGCTTTGGTCCGAAATTCTTTTGCTCATTTCAAAATAAAAAGGTTATTTTCATTTCTTTAGCATCAAAATACACGGTCCTAGATTGTATTTCAACAGGTATTGTAGTCTACTAAATTAAAGTAAGTATTATTATTAATCTTAAAAATAAAATCAATTTAAGATAACTAGTTACTTTGTATGGCCTGTGTATGTTTCTGTGATTGACTATTCTTCGTTCTCATTCTTTTATTTTATTACCAAATGGATTATATATATATATATACACACACATAATTGCATATATAAATGCTTATAAAGATATGTTTACTTCTATGTTACTAAAGTTTTTTTTTTTTTTTTTAATTTTTCTTTTATACATAAAGTATTTATATTTATTTATTCTTTATTGTTTCATATGTTCAGCTACCCTAATTTTTTACTGTGCAATTTCGAAAATTGAACATATTTTTTCATGAATATTTCATCAGGTAAAACTTTACTTCGATTTTATTTATGTATAACATATTTTTTTATAATTTAAAACTTAAAAATCATTTAAAGAAAAAACTATGCAATCTGAAAATGTTTTATTTTCCTTTCTTTCTTTCTTTTTTTTTTTTTTTTTTTTTTTTTTTTTTTTCCACATTTTAATTGTCTACTAAAAATTACGATTATAGAAATCGAAATACATAAATTGTTGGTCCTACTAGTGATCGAGAAGTTCAACTCTTAATACTGATAGGAGGGAAGTGCCGAGTTCGAACCGAGGTTACATTCGTTAGCCTGGCCATATAGAATTTTCTGACGTTTGCTTCGAAATTCCTGAATATGTGCTAGAACTCCTTAGAAAACCACCATGGAGTGTATTCTACCCAGGCTTAAGACCCTCAAATAGTCAATCGACCTTAACCCAAAAACACAAACACAAATCAGAAAGTTCAAGATTTCGAATAACGAATCTATGGATTTTAGGCTTGATAAAAGAGTATTTATACACCTAAAATTATAAAAATACATATACTAAATTTTAAATAGGAAAACTGAGAAGTTTTTCGGCAACTATTTTACAGATTTATCGTGAAGAAAGAATCGAAAAGCGATGGTTTCGTTTGAAAATACCTGCGTTAGAATTTTTATAGAATGCAAAAGACATTTTCGAGTATTATTTATCCGAATAATAGACAAATACTGAATTTGTATTTATATGCAGTATTATACAAAATATTTTTTACGATGAAAATTTCATAAACATCAGCCCATACCAGATATGACATTTTTTTTTACAAGAATGAATTTTTGGCATCAATAAAAATAAGCCTACTTTGAATTTCTAGTTGAAATTTTTCATGCTAAATATATCTGATTTATTTATTTATTTACTTTTTAATCAGTACCATGTTTTCTTTTTCTCATTTAGCTTCTGAAATTTCAACTTTTTTTCTTTTCTTTTCCAATTAAAATGTATATTATTTTTTCTTTTCGCTTAGAAAGATATTATTGAAAAAATTCCCTATACCGAAAGTTTCTGCACAGCAGCACTTCCAGCTGGACAATACATGCAAAAATCCAAGGAGCACCAATTTATATTAAGGTCCAGCCAAATAGGTTGTCTAAAATTATGACCATTATTTCATGAGATACAGCGCCCAAAAAGGTTTGGTAACACACACACACTCGCACACAAATCACACACTTTCTCAAAAATAATCATATCGTATTCAGGACATATGAAAACGTATAAATCCATCAAAAACTGTAAGTTAAAAAATGATACATTTATTTTATTACGTTCGACACCATTTAAGATCATCACAACAAATTTCAAATATGTGTTCAAAATTTCTGTGTGTATATTCGTGTTATATCTGTAAATGCAATATACAGAAAAGACCATACATAGCACATTCATTTAAAACGAATCAAAGTAATATGCAGTGGTCTTTACAAGATTCTCAACTATATCATTTTATATAAAATCCCCACCTACCGGCTAAAAATTTAATGAAAATAGTTTCTCATAATTAACATTTTAAATATTTAATTTGGTGCAATTTTCATCAATAGATGCTGACATATAGTCATCTGAAAAATAGCAAAATGTAATAGGAGCGCCAACTGTCAGCCGATATACATTGAAACTGAATCACAATAACTTTTCAACATATATATCGCATACCAAGTTTCGTGCATTTATATTACATAGAAGCTGATACAGACTTCTGGTAAACCGAAATTATTGCAACATAGCAGCGTCAACTGTCGTCTGATATGCACCCATATTGAGTCAATATAACTTTCCATAATACCCTTCTCACTAACTAAGTTAGTGCATTTATCTATCATAGTAGTTGAGAGATTGTCTTTCGTCAAGCGAAATTAATTTGCAGCTCAGTAGCGCCTTTTACGGTCGATATACTAAAATTAATCACTATAGTTTTACATAATATTCGTCTCACATACCATGTTTAGTGTATTTATAAACTAGAGAAAATTTTCCTTCCCTTAAATGAGGGAAATCATAGCATAACGATGTCACCTGTCATATACGATATATTTCAGAAGTTAATCAGCATCGATGCAAGTCAAGGTCTACCCAAATATCAAGTTTTTTTAAATTATGTCTATTGGTTCATAAGATACAGCTTACATAAAATTTTACTAATACACACACAAACAGACACTTTATAAAAATTGCCAACAGGACATCTCAAAACATGTAAATTTATCGAAAACCAGAAGTCGTTCTTTTTTATGTATATTAAATAAAGTAACAACAAAGAAGTCATAATTATGAAAATAACACAAACGATGACGAACCAAATGTTCTTAAAGATGTTTCAAAATTTGATAAAAAGTTAAAAGATGTTTTAAAAGTTCTCAGGAAAAAAAAAAAAAAAAAGAAAGAAAGAAAGAAGGGACGGACAAAAGAGTCAGAAGCCAGATAGAAAAATTTTGTTACATTAGAATTTTTATTAATAACTAAAGACGAAAAATAGTCATAAAAATCAGGTGAGGTAATTGCGATATTTCGAGCGATTATCACAATGATGAAGAAACAGTTTACCTTGAGAAAAATATTCTTGTCGCGGACTGCCATTTACACTAGAAAGTGCAAGTAAGAAATGCAGAAGATTAACTAGTTCGACTTAAGTCTTTATACATTTGTATTTGCTTTAAATATTCTACGTTATTAGCTTTTCCGACACATCTGCCTACGCGCTCTATTCTATTTAAAGACTGATATGTGAAGCCTAAAAATTGCATAAACTGATTAAAAATCTTAGAATTAAATTAAATAGAATAATGATGCATAATCTAAGAAATTTAGTTTAAACTAAAACTAAATACCTTATAAAACTAGTATGTTGTGGCCACCACAAGACTTTCTTCTATATTTTCCTGTACAAATTCACTCAATAACAATATTAAAAAAAAAAAAAATTTTTTTTTTGTTAAAAGTACAAAAAATCGATAACTTTGTTTTAAATTATCACATATATCTAGTTCAACCATTCGTTTTAAAGGTATTGACGAGACCTTTCGAAAGATACCCATTTTGAAAATTTACCCCCCCCCCCCTCCTGGGGTACTTCCCCAAAGGGGGGGGGGGGGGAAACGATGCCCCCACATGCGCAATTTTTTTTTCTAATTAACTACTACTATTATCAATAATTCATATTAATTTTACAATCGCAGGTTAAGAATAACTCTCATTATGTACATTTATACGAAATTTTGTCCTATACTGCCATGTTAAAAATTTAGAAATACGATCACAGCGCCACCTGTTGAGCGATTGATCCCCAAATCTAATCAGCACCAGTTTATGTCAGGGGTCTACTAAATACCAAGTTTGGTAAAATTTCGTTAAAAAAAAAAAAAAAAAATCGATAACTTTGTTTTAAATTATCACAAATTTATAGTTCAACCATTCGTTTTAAAGGTATTGATGAGACCTTTCGAAAGATACCCATCTTGAAAATTTACTCCCCTCGAGGGGGGGGGGTGGCGAGGCTCCTATATGCATACAAAAAAATTTTCTCAGTTGACTATCTCTATTATAAATAATTCTTGTAAATTTTATAATGATTACTAAAAAATAATTCTGTTTATGCACAGTTATACAAAATTTTGTCCTATATCACCATGTTAAAAATTTAGAAAAATCGGGATGGCAACGCAACCTGTAAGACAATTTTTACCAAAAGTTGATAGGCACTAATTTATGTCAAGGTGCAACTACATACCAATTTGTATGAAATTCTGTGCAATAGTTCCTGAGATACAGTTGCCACAAAATTTTGTCACACACACACAGACAGACAGACATTTACTAAAAATGGTGAAATCGTGTTCTACATTTCTCAAAACGTGTAAATCCATCAAAAACCCGAGGTCGAAAATTTTTACGAATCCAATATTTTCTTCTATTGAATATAGAAGAAAGTAATAAAGCTCGTACATAATGACCAAAATTTTCATAATGACAAACACAGATTTAAAGAGATAAGTATTGGGATCGGGATTAAGGCCAGTTGATTACACTAGGGTCCTAGGCTTCGGTAACGAACCCACGAAGGCCTCTTCGTGAGTTCGTACAAACAAGTTATAATAATTATTTACGAGAGTTTCGAAAAAAACTACGGAAAATTCCAAAAGGTTAAGCCAATGAGCCAGACTTAAGTTTAAACTTGGCACCTCCCGTCTATCAGCTTCAAGAGCAGAATCACTTGGTCATTGGCAGTGTTGCCAGATTTGGGGACTTTTTTATTCAACATCCACCATCAAATACTTATTGCAATAATTGCCTAATCACATCGAAGATTAATCGTCTATTACGTATGTCAAATTTTACTTCTCAAAATTATTGGTGGTAGTTGAATAAAAAAGTCCCCAAGTCCGGCAACACTGGTCATTGGTGAGAATAGAAACTAATTTAAATATTCCAAACTACTGAAGTGAAAGTAGATCTGTAAAATACGGGCAGACGTAGCTGTCCCTCAAACATTTAGGATACTTTCCGATGTAGTTTTCTAAACGTATTTATGCACTAGACTGATAGTAAATATAAATAATTAAATAAATATTTATCTATGATGTACACTATCTACCAATAAGTATTTGGACACTTTCGAATTTAGACGTTTTGTCAAATATTTAGAAAAGTTCTTTAGGAATCATCTTGAAACTTCGGTAGTGTAAAGAACATGTTATATCCCATATGAACATGTTATATTCAACAAAAGTTGTGCCCGGAAGAGGAAAAGGGGACCAGTAAAAAATTAAGCAAAAAAAAAAAAAAAAAAAATTCTTTTGGATCACCCTGTAAAAAGTAATGCTTTATATGCGTTCTGGCAGTAGCATGTGATTATGAAGATTTTTCTCATTATCCGTATAAAGTTTTATGAGGCTGCCACATATACTCATAAAAATATATATTTTTTCAAAGAATTCTCTCCCCCCCCCCCCACCAAAAAAAAAATTTTTTTTTTACTTTTCTAACATTGTCATGAGGAAAGCATTGTAATCATGTAAAAGATCCGAGTATGAGATTTTGGTGTTTCTACACGCTTTGAGGTCCCCTGAATTCATATTTACTATTTTTACGATGATGTATGTGTATATGTATGTGAATGAACACGATAGCGTCTAAACGCTTTATTGAAATGAGCTTACCGGTGGTATGCATGTTATAGGTCACCATAGCACGAACCCTATTGATTTTAGTGACCCTAGCACTTATAGTTTTTTTTACAGAGACACAAAGAAAAATTCTTTATCATTATATGGTCTATGGGCCCAAATCTTTTAAAGTGAGATAGCATATAAATGCCTTATTCCACTCAGCTGAAAATTTATGCCCGTATTATGAGTCTCCGTCACACAAAATGTATAAATTTTGGTAAATCTAGCGTTAGAGTTTTTTACAGGGACACAAAGAAAATTTTTTTATCATTATGGTCTATATGAGCCAAATTTTTTAAAACTGGGATAGCGTCTAAACGCCTTATTCTGTTGAGCTGAAAATTTGTACACATACGTTGCATGAAATACATAAATTTTGGTGAATCTAGACGTATAGTTCTTTTTACAGGGAATGAAAAATTTCTTATCATTATGGCC
Organism: Salticus scenicus; assembly: GCA_963930645.1. NCBI lineage: Eukaryota > Metazoa > Arthropoda > Arachnida > Araneae > Salticidae > Salticus > Salticus scenicus. The sequence goes on from OZ005650.1 coordinate 44,115,513, forward strand.
TATGGGCTGAAATTATTCGAAGGGTGATATCGTCTAAATGCCTTATTAAAATGAGCTGAGAATTTATATACGTGTGAAAGGTCACCATTGCTCGAACTGTATAGCTCTTGGTTAATCTAGTACTTACAGTTTTTTTTACAGGGACACAACAAAAAATTCTTTATCATTATGACCTATGGGCTGAAATCATTAGCGTCTAAATGCCTTGTCCGATTGAACTGAAAATTTATATACGTACTGTAGGTCACCCTCGTATGAACCACAAAAATTCTGGTGAATCTAGCACTTTTGGTTTTTTTTAAAAGGACACAAAGAAAATATCTTTATCATTATGCCCTACGAGCTCAAATTATTTAAAGTGCAATTGCGTCTAAACTCCTTATTTGAATGAATTGAAATTTCATAAAAATGCTACGGATCGCAGTCGCACAAAACCATATCGATTTTGATGAATCTAACACTTATAGTTTTTTTTTACAGGGACACAAAGAAAAATACTTTATCGTTGTAGCTTATGGACTCAAATTATTTAAAATGTGATACAGTCTAAATGGCTCATCCAATTGTTCTGAAAATTTATATGCATGTTATGGCTAACTGTCGCACGAACTTTATAGATTTTGATAAATCTAGTATTTATAGATTTTTACAGGGACACAACGAAATTTTATCATTCTAATCTATAGGGCTCAAATTATTTGAAGGGTGTTAAATTAAACAACGTACTATATGAAGAAAAGTACTCATACACTACACCCTATTATATTTTTCTCTTTTGCTTATTTAACGATTTCTCTTACTTTATTTATACAACCGTTAATTGCTTAATGTTCGGAAAGTCGAGTGGAGTCACTCCAGATTTTTTTATTATAACAATTAAACCCAGAGCCAAGACATTTTTAGGAATATTCATTCGGACATTTTCAGGGTGATATAGGGCAAAAATTTTCAAGATGGGTATCTTTCGAAAGGTCTCGTCAGTACCTTTAAAACGAATGGTTGAACTATAAATCTGTGATAATTTAAAACAAAGTTATCGATTTTTTTTACTTTTTACGAAAAAAAACTTAGAAAAAAAATCTGTTTCTTTTTCTCTCCCCTTAATTTTATCAAACTCCCACGGTTTCCGTGTTCTGACAAACTTAAACTAATTTTTGCTTTTTTCCCCTAATTTTGTCAAAGTCCCACTTTTTTTTTTTTTTTTTTTTTTTCTCTCCTCTTAATTCTATCAAACTCCCACGGTGTCCGTGTTCTGACAAACTTAAACAAATTTTTGCATTTTTTCCCCAATTTTGTCAGTCCCACGGTTTCCGTGTTTTGACAAACTTAGAATAATTTTCACATTTTACCCAAAATTTTGTCAAAGTCCCACTTTTTTTTTTTTTTTTTTTTTTTTTTAAATTATTGTTACTGAGTGAATTTGTATAGGAAAATATAGAAGAAAGTCTCGTGGTGGCCACAACATACTAGTTTTCAAATCGAAATAAACAAAAATCACGTAATTGAAATACCGTTACATGGCCCACTACATTAATCTAACACTGAGAATTTAAACCTATAACATAAATAAAGCGGTTATTTTTAAATGATTATTACTAATTAATTTTTAAAAAATTTCTTGCTTTTCTTCATTAATAAATCAATTTAAATATATGTAAATAGTATTATTTAAAAAAAAAAAAAAAAAAAAAAAAAAAAAAAAAAAAAAAAAAACACTAATAATAAATAGTACTAAAAATATCCATGACTATTTTCATGCTGAACTCGTAATTACATATTTTTTCGCCAGATAAAGGATTGTGGCTAACTATTTCGTTCTCAAACAATTATTGTGATGTGTTTTGGTAGTTTATGGTGTTTCCTTATAACGTTCCTACACTTCTTCATCATTTACAATTGTATGTGAACTTTTTTCAATATACATATATCGAAAAGTTGCTGGTTTTAAGACAGCACTAAAAGTCTTGCAACAAACTTTATAATGAAAGAGTATATATCTCATGAAAGGCAAGATCAAGCATTCGAGCATTCAAGTTTAAGCATTCTAGTTTACTTTAACCCTTATAAGGCCGTGGGAAGTATACTTCCCACCAACTTTATTAATTTTTAAATGTCGAATCCCATACTTCCTAATTGATCTGGCAATTGTAACTGCCTTCATTCTCTGGAAAGTAAGTAGAAGAGATTTGGGACCAAGAAACCAATTAAATTTTCTACTTCGGCTAGCACGACATTTCTGGATTTTCAAGTCGTAAACGCAAAGGACGGCCTATACGTTTTCTGAGCAGCAAGAAAACTGTTCCAGATGAGGTACGATTGACTAAAGTTGGTGACCATATGCCAACTTTACAAAAAAATATATAATGCAATGCGAAATAAAAATAAATGCAAAACATATGATGTCTTACCTTTGAATAGCTGCCAGTGGGCGGTGGGAAACATACTTACCAAAAAAAAAAAAAAAAAAAAATCTTAAAAATCAAATTAATTTTAGGTAATAAGCTAAATGAATTTCTTTTTATAAATCAATCTCAATCCCAAAAATATTTTAACATAACATTACTAGAAAAAAATGGCCCTATAAAGGGTTAAGCTTGAAAATTCAAACCTGAATCAATACGTATCAAGCATGCATAATACTTGCTACAGTATACATGAATCAAATGCCTATAAAACTGGTTTTTAAAGAAAAAAAAATCCTGTATTTTCAATGCTTTGGTGCATAAAATTATCGATTGTATATTTGAAAAGTTCATTTTTCCTCTCTTTGAGCGAGAATAAACTAAGAACTGCTTGTAGAGCTTTCAGCCTTTGGCTTTGGCTTTTCACGTCAAGGAATTTTCAAGTTTGTAAATATGTTTGATTTATCAAATATGATTTCCCAAGCTTCAATCTACTTGAAAATATAAATCAACTACAAAATCAAGCTTGTTTTAAACAAATGTGCTGTTAGGGTTTTATTGTAATCTTAAGATATGAAAAATCGTATTTTTCGTACGACACTTTCACATACATGCATTTTTTACTTTCTTCTATAGGTAATATAGAGAAAGTATTGGATTCGCGAAAATTTTCGACCTCCGATTTTTGACGGATCTACACGTTTTGGGATGTCCTGAACACGAATTGATAGTTTTAAAAAATGTCTGTCTGTGGTCTCTTGTTTTTTAGAATTACAAATAAAAAATGTCCATGGATAAAAATTGAGGTGGAGATTGAGGCTGAACGAGTTTAAGTTCACATCAGAGATAATCAGTGTGTAAATTGACGGCAATCTGGGATTCACCTGTAAGGGTGGACCGGAGAGATGCCATCACAATCTTTGATCCTCCGCGGAAAAAAATGGTTATCTGCTTCGGTAACATACCAGGGGTATTATTTTTGTGAAACATGGCGGAGGTTGACATGGAGGGAACATGGAGGACATGTGCGACAGATTTTAGGAGCATCAAACCATTATTAATGCACACGGCTTTTATTTTTGCGCATATCACTCAACAGGTGGCAGTGTCGTCTCATTTTATTAAAATTTTTAAATGTTGCAGAACTAGACAAAATTTTGCACAAAAGTACATAATTTAGATTATCTTTAACTAATCATTGTGAAATTTCAAATTTTTATTTATAATTCTAACAACTAATCAAGATTTCCCTTTATATATATAGCGAAACACGTGTTCAATGAATTCGAGAAGGACCTCTTTTGGTGTAAAAAGTTTCGGCCCGGAAGGGCTAGTGGGCCCGCTAGGGATGGCAACTTTAAATTTTTAAATGGGAAGGTATGTCTTGTGATACAACCCTAGAAACGTCTCTTCAAAACAATGAATTTGATATAAATAGTGTTGTTCTATGATGATTATTAAAGAAAATACTTGAGTATTTAGACTTTTGAAATGTGAATTTCATACTTATGTATTCCCTATAATAATCATTGCAGTACAAAACTATTTATATCAAATTCTTTGTTTTGAAGAGACGTTTCCAGGGATACATCACAAGACATAATTTCCTGTTTGAAATTTTAAAGTTGCCTTTCCTAGTGGCACTACTGCTATCCCCTTGTCCGGGCCCAAACATTTTTGGGCAAAGTATGTCTTGTGATACATCCCTGGAAACGTCTCAAGACAATGAATTTGATATAAACAGTTTTGTTCTGCAATGGTTATTAAAGGGGATATATAAGTATAAAATTAACATTTCAAAAGTCTAAAAACTCATGTATCTCCCTTAATGAAATGTGAATTCATCATAGGGCAAAACTATTTATATCAAATTCATTGTTTTGAAAAGACGTTTCCAGGGATGTATCACAAGACATACCTTCCCATTTGAAAGTTTAAAGTTGCTCTCCCTAGCGGCCCCCTTAGCTCCCCCGGGTTGAAACCTTTTTCACCAAAAGAGGTCCCTCCCGAATTCATTGAACACGTGTTTCGCCATTTTTCACAAGTACGACTCATTTTTGAGTTAGGAAGGGGGCGTAAGATTTTTGGAATACCCTGTATATATAGGAGCATTGCTTCCCCCGCTTTCCCGAGAGAAAGTAGCTCTCTCGAAGATGTAAATTTTCAGTATGTGTATTTTTCAAAAGAACTTATTACTACGTTTAAAACGAGTATTTAAATCATATATCTGTGATAATTTCAAACAAAATTGTAGGCTTTATTTTTTTTTTTTTTTTCAAATAAATAAATAAAATAAAATAAAAATATAGATAAAAGTAAAATATAGATAAAAGTAAAATAAATAAAAGATTAAAATACCTATCCTCACCGATAGCCAAAAACCATATTATTCAATGAAGAAATTTTTTTATAGAATTGCTTATTACCTAATGCATTTTTTAAACTGAGTTTTCACATTCAGAATGTCAGCATTTTTTTAATTCTTTTTTTGCAATCAGAATATCCAAAGCCATTAAATTTGTTCTTAATTTCCAATTTTTTTTTTTTTTTTTTTTTTTTTTTCTTTAAGTTTGAATATTTTATTTATTAAGCTAAAGCTATAAGATAAAAAAAAAAAAAAAAAAAGTTCATTTTTCTTGCTTTGTAGCTTTAAAATGAAATATTAATCATTAAAAATTAATTTTGGAAAACGAGTACAAATGTAACGGTTGTCAGTTTTCTGAATATGAAATTAGAATTGAAAAAAATATTTTATTATAGGTAAAGAGTAATTCTATTAATAATTTTCCCATTGAAGCGAGCCCACTTCAATGCATAACATTTGTGTGACTGTGTTTTGGTCTAAATTACATGAATTTCTATAGGAAAATATAGAAGAAAGTTTTCTGAGGAGCATAGCACATACTAGTTATTAAATTTGTTTCTACCAATTTTAGATTTCATTTTGAAAAAGAGCTAATAGTTTCTTGGATGTAAATCTGGACTACAAGGTGATCTAGTGAAATTCCTTATACCGTTGCTTCTAACATTGTTAATTTTTAAATCAGATTTATCACCAATTTTTTTAAAAGAGAAATCTCTCAGATATATTTTCGACGAATATATAAAATTGAATAAATTGAAAACATTCATAAAAATTTTCCGCTATGAAGTCACCATTGAAAAAAACTACACTTGATAACTATGGCACTTACGTTACCCACTGTTAAAAATTTCAACAGAAAACCACTGGTAATCATTTATCTTAAGTCTTATGTAATATTACAGAGAAATATAAACGGAGACGATCAAAAATCTATTTTATATATGATTTTCATAATAAGTAATGTTAACTTAGTTAATTACTGTCGAGAAAACAACTGTGACTTTGGATGCTTTTTCTAAAATAAAAACATGTAATTTAAATTCTTATTGTGCAATTAAATAATAAAAATAGATAAAAATACAGACTAAAGATTGAGAATTTCAATTACTTACTTTTAACGAAGAATAAGGGTAAACTAAAAGAATTTGTTTTACAATGCACCTACGACTTTTATTTTTTTTTCTTCAACAACGATTAAACTTTATCTTTAACCTAATGTACACGAGCATCAAAGTACAGAATATGAACTCCACAAGACTTAATATCCCATGTGCTTATTATTACTTTCTTCTATATTCAATAGAAGAAAGTATTGGATTCGTAAAAATTTTCGACCTCGGGTTTTTGATGGATTTACACGTTTTGAGAGCTGTAGAACACGATTTGACCATTTTTAGAAAATGTCTGTCAGTCTGTGTGTGTGTGTGTGTGATAAAATTTTGTGGCAACTGTATCTCAGGAACTACTGCACAGAATTCCATACAAGTTGGTATGTAGTTGCACCTTGACATAAATTAGTGCCTATCAACTTTTGGTAAAAATTGTCTTACAGGTTGCGTTGGCATCCTGCTTTTTCTAAATTTTTAACATGGTGATATAGGACAAAATTTTGTATAAATGTGTATAAAGAGAATTATTTTTTAGTAATCATTATGAAATTTACATGAATTATTTATAATAGAGATAGTCAACAGGAAATTTTTTTTTTGTATGTGTAGGAGTCTCGCCACCTCCCTGGGGGGGAAGTCCCCCCTCGAGGGGAGTAAATTTTCAAGATGGGTATCTTTCGAAAGGCCTCGTCAATACCTTTAAAACGAATGGTTGAACTATAAATCTGTGATAATTTAAAACAAAGTGATCGATGTTTTTTTTACTTTTAACGAAAAAAAAAAAAAAAAAAAAAAAAAAAAAAAAAAAAACAGAAAAATAATAGTTTTTTTTTTTTTTTTTTTTTTTTTTTTAATGAAATTTAACCAAACATGGTATTTAGTTGGCCCCTGACATAAACTGGTGCTGATTAGATTTGGGGATCAATCGCTCAACAGGTGGCACTGTGATCGTACTTTTTCTAAATTTTTAACATGGAAGTATAGGACAAAATTCCGTATAAATGTACATAATGAGAGTTATTCTTAACCTGTGATTGTAAAATTAATATGAATTACTGACAATAGTAGTAGTTAACTAGTAAAAAAAATTTGTGCATGTGGGGGCACCGCTCCTCCCCCTAGGGGGATGTACCCCCGGGGGGGGGGAATTTTCAAGATGGGTATCTTTCGAAAGGTCTCGTCAATACCTTTAAAACGAATGGTTGAACTATAAATATGTGATAATTTAAAACAAAGTTATCGGTTTTTTTTTTTACTTTTAACGAAAAAAAAAACTTGGAAAAAAATCGTAATTTTTTTTTTTATTGTTATTGAGTGAATTTGTATAGGAAAATATAGAAGAAAGTATTGTGGTGGCCACAACATACTAGTTTTTACTTTTAAATCGCTTTCGCTGTTTAGATTAAAAGTTTGTATACTATTTTAATTTATTATTGTACATTTTTCATACAGAAAATGGGAAGGGTTCTCAAAAAACAGTGGTCATCGGTTTTTACAATGATGACAGCACTTTTGTTTTCTTGGTTACGTTTGAACGGTTTTCTCCAGTCCGTTAATTCTTCCGTCGATAAGATGATAGAGTATAAAATTTTTTTTATTTACATTTACAATCAATTATAAAAATTTTGCATAGTAAAATTGCATCTTCATAGTAAATGACAAATATCTGTTTATGAATTACTGAAATAAATCAAGTATCCGCCATGCAAAGCCCCTGATCACAGGAAGAAGCTCTTATGAAATGCCCAATATAATCTTTTTTGATAGATTTAATCTAAATGTCATACTCACGTTTTTAAATTTTCCTGCTATTCTTTATTTCCTTCTGCTTCTACAACACCTTCTGATTTTTCAATGGTCGATCGATATAAGGATTATTTTAAACAGTATCTGAAATCATGCGAAAATCTTCTACTCACTTTCTTGATATAGAATAAAAACGAGAAGAATCTTCATAAATATTAAACCACTGCTGAGTTATTTCGTTCAGATGGTGTGGTACTGTGGTAATGTGTGGTACTTTAGTTAAATACATAGCCTCAGAACCATACTCAGATTGGAACATTTTAGTACAAACCAGAACATTTCTTCATTCATTAAACAGTATAATGTGGCTATCAATAAAACTTTTTTATATTTTCCTATACATATTCTCGCAGGGCAAGTTATTTTTTAAAATTATTTTCAATGATGAATGCAGATGATTTTTATATCTGAAATGTGTGGTATTACGTGATCAAAGAAAACCGATTTTGTGCGCTGCAGACGAAGTCTGGGGAAATGCAATTTTTCAGGATTTTTTTTTTTCTTTTTAATGAAAAGAAATTCGATTGTTTTGTTTCAAATTATCATAGATATGTGGATCAACTATTTGTTTAAAATTATTGACGAGGTCTTGACACACACACACACACACACACATATATATATATATACTGGTAGAAAAAATTAAAGCAACAACCTGTTTTCTCGTTCTCTTCTTTTGCACATAATTTTTAGATGGCCTGTTCGTTATCATATTATTAACCGAATTTTATGTAACTTTAGCATAAGAATAATTTTTAAGCTAATAAATATTCATTTTTCTCTCAAAAGTAAGCTTTGGAAAAAAGGAAAAATTTCAATAATTTTTGGAAAGAACACTTAATGAAAAGTGGTGTTAAGAATGCATTAGAGATAGGTGAAGATGCACACGCATCCATATGTTAGATTACAACCAAATCTTTCTACCTGTATTCGCTTTTCTGTTTCTTATTTTTTCTTCCTTTTTTTCGCATGTGAATAACTTTTTAAAAATATACATACAAACATGAAAATTGAATAAGATGTTCATTATAAAACTATTTATCGACATTTTTATTATTCTGGTGATGCTCATAGTTTACAAATTATTAATTATATTTTTTTAAAAAGTCCATTATAAAAGTAAAAGAAAAGTTAATACAGAAAGAAAAATCGAGATTTAGTTTAACATTTCAAGGCATGTGTGTCTTTACCTATCTCTAATGCATCCTTAACACCACTTTTCATTAAGTGTTCTTTCCTAAAATTATTGAAAGTTTCATTTTTTCCTAAATTTACTTTTGATATAAAAATAAATATCTATTAGCTTAAAAATTATTCTTATGCTAAAGTTGCATAAAATTCGGTTAATAATATGATAACGAACAGGCCATTCAAATTTTATGTTCAAATGTTTGTTTGTTTAAAAATTATGTGCGAAAGAAGAGAACGAGAAAACAGGTTGTTGCTTTTATTTTGTCCACCAGTGTACACACACACACACACACACACACACACACACATATATATATATATATATATTGTACATTTGCAGCTCCAAGGGAAGTGATGCGCCTACACATACAAATCTGGACTGCTATTTGATGAGGTCGAATTCCTTATACCTACATATTTTAATTTTTATATATATTATCACCTTTTAACTCCTTATACTTACATTATAAACATATAAAACATTTTTTCCTGGCTGAATATTACTATAGTGGGGTACAAATTGAGAGGGATTATATATATATTTAATACTGAAAAATGCGTAATGTGTTATTAATTCATATTTCATAAAATATGAATATTATATGGAACTCAATAGACAACATAAAAAAAAAAAAAAAAGATTTATTTATATTTTGTAGCAATAACGAGTTTTATATTATCTAGTTATATCGTGGGAGCAAAATGATAAGAACGGCACACAATTTTCTAAATTTTTAAATTATTAGCCCTCTTTAGTGATTAATAATTTCAATAGTGGGCTGTGGCGTCGAACACTGATGAATTCGAACTTTCCGACATGATAAAACATCCACATACCACACTAACAACAAATTTCAACGCTATTATGAACATTTTGACCAGTTTTGTCGGTAGATATTATATTAAATTTAGGTCCGGAATATTATCCGACCATTCGAGTATAGCAATCTTATAATCTTTAAATCACTTTCTTTGTAACCTTTGCACAGTTGATCGGCTCATTAATTTCTCGAAAATTATAATTAACCCCCCCCCCATGTTTTTCATCCTTGTTCAGAAATTGCTTTCGAATAAATTAATATATGTAAGTCTATTTTACAGACCTTTTACAAAAGCAATAGTCATAAACTCCAGAAGCAAAATTCAGCTCAACTCATAAGAAAGACCTTTTATTGCTGACCTTTCGAAAATGCGTTCTTTTCCTTTGAAAGGTCATGCCGAGTGTTGCCAAATCTAGCGTAATTTTTATTCAATAATCACCAATAATTCTGAGATGTGATGTTTGATACACATAATAGACTATCTATCTTCTAAGTGATTAGGCAAACGTTACAATTGACAATTATTGGTGATTATTGAATAAAAAAATTAGCCAGATCTGGCAACACTGTTCATGCTAGTATGAATGTATACCGTCGGGATCATCCAAACTGAGCTTTTCGGCCTTCTTGTTGATTTTGCATCACCTTATGTAATCTGAATTCGTAAGAAACTAAAAACGACAGTCTTCTAATGTTTTATTTTATCAACAATTCTTTGGGAGAGCATCCATTGTTATTATAATCTAAATTTAGTCATTTTTTGATATCGGGAGACATTTATCCCTTTCCTCTCATCCAAATATTTTCTGAACTGAATGAATTAGATCAGATAATCTTCTAAATGCTTTGCTGAATGATATACAAACTAGTTGGCATAGGTGGACTCTGCTCAGTTCCCCATCATATGTATGTTCTCATAAATTTCTTGTACAGGGGATATTATATTCATGTTAACAGAAATTAATTTGACCAAATGCTTGACACAGTAACAGAACGAAATCCCCGCCTAATAGGCTACCTACCGTACAGTCCGATATATTTTTCTTATTCTAATCTATTGATTTATTTTATTGGGGTCAATTTCGTAGTTTAGTTTTCATGCTTCTATTTTCAATGCAACAATCCCCAAAATGCATATTTATACGGGATATCGTCTCATTTTGCTGTATTGATAAAATCTTAAATTTCGGATAACTTACGAAATTTCCCTATTAGAATATTTGTGGTCAATCATGTTCAAACAAGTATCATAAATGCTATTTTGAAGTTGTCTGATACATTTATGGTCCTCAAAACGGACGTATACGCTCAATTTTGCCTTATTCTACCATGTTAAGTAAATCGTAAATTCCAAATAACTTACGAAATTTTTAAAGAAAAAGTTCATAGTCGGGGATGTTCATGCCAGTATCTTAAATGATATTTTAAAAGTGTTCTGACATCTTTACGATGAAAATATCCCTCAAAGTTGACGTTTATGCGAATTTTTGCCTTATTCCACCATGTTAAGTAAAATATTAATTTCCAGTGACTTACGAAATTTTTAAATTGGAAAATTCATAGTCAAGGATGTTTATACTAGCATCTTATATAATATTTTAAAAGTAATCTGACATCTTTACGATGAAAATACCCCTCAAAAGGGACATTTATGCGAAATTTTGCTGTATTCTGCCATGTTAAGAAAGTCGTAAATTTCGAATAATTTACGAAATTTTCAAATTAGCATATTTCTGATTAATGATGTTCCTCCCGGCATCCAAACTAATATTTAAAAGCTGTTCTTACATCTTTACGATTAAATTATTTCTTTTCATGCACGTTTAAGTGAAATTTTGCCCTATTCTCCCATGTTAAGAAAATCGTAAATTTCGAATAACTACAGAAGTTTTTTAATTAGAATATTGAGAATGAATAGGGTTCTTGCCAGTGTCATAACTTATACTTTAAAACTAGTCTGACCTCTCTGCGATCATTTGTTCGTGAGGTATCGTGTACACAGACTAACAAACTAATTAACGGACTAACAAACTAACAGACACCCTACAGACGGACACCATACAAATTTTGTCATTTTCGGATTCCTCACGTCTGAAAACGTGTAAAAAAACTGAAAAAACCGAGGTCGAAAACTTTCACGATTACCTAAGTTCCCCATTCATTATAGTATGATGGGGAACTAAAAAATCCATTAATCATGTGCCGTAGTATTGAAATAGCTGCGAAGTTCTTATCATTTTGTTCTGGCGTAAATTAAACAAGGTACATCTACGAAAATGTATTTTTAAAAATCTGGTTTTAAACAACTACACGGCATCTATTACCCACTACTAAAGTAAAGACACCAGTGCTCGTCACTCTTAAGGCCTTATTTTTAAAAATCTGGTTTTAAACAACCACACGGCATCTATTACCCACTACTAAAGTAAAGACACCAGTGCTCGTCACTCTTAAGGCCTTATTTTTAAAACGTTTGTTTTTTTCGAGTGGTATTCGTGTGGTATTCATGTATCAATATTATACTTTGGTTTATTCCATACACTGATTCTTCTAGTTGTTGTTAGATACTTTCAAATTTTCAATACATTACGTCAAATTTAAAAAAAAAAATAAAAATTGAACCTATAAAAATGCACCAGTGCTCGTCACTTGAAAAATGAGTTTCACCAGTAGTCGTCAGGTGTTTGCCTCAGTGGTCGTCATGTAAACAAAGCATAGCAATTTGCTGAATAATTTGATTTTAATTGTGCTTTTAAAAAAATTCATGAAACAAAACATCTTTGGCACATGCCTAGAACCTAAATCCATTCTTAGTTTTTAAAACACAAAACATTAAATGGTAAAATTTAAACTATTGAGCAAGGTTTTGCGAATAAAACAATTAAATTCATATGCAAAATAATTTAAATTTTTTTTACTTTTAAAAAAGTCCTAAAAATTTTATTTGTTCTTAAAAATATCTTTACTTAACTTAAAGCAGAGGGTAAGTAGCAAGGGAGGGGCTAATAAACTTGTTCCAAGCGTGTGTGTGTGTGTAGTAGTGTAGTGTAGTGGTGGTAGTGGTGGTAGTGGTGTAACTTTGCTCCAAATTATCTCAGTAAGATTGATTTTTTTTTTTTTTTTTTTTTTTTTTTTTTTTTAACGTACGGGTAAGTTATGCGCACCTAACACACACTATAAAGGGATTTTACGAAATCTTTCACTTCTCCTCCTCCATCAAGTGTGGGGTGGATTCAAAAACATGTTTTCAAGAGTAATTCTGCTCCAGATTATGTCAAGAAAGCAATTTTTTGATGCGTCGATTAGTAACGTGTACCCAACACATACTATAAAGGGATTTTACGCAATTCTTCCTAACACATCTTGGGGAAGGGGAGCAAAAACATATTTTCTTGCATAACTTTGCTCTAAATTATCTTACAAAGATGATTTTTGATCTGTGAGTTGATCATATGTATCCAACAGCTAGCTTTGCGAAAATCTCTCGTCACCCCCCTTTTTATGTGTGGGGGCAAAAAAAATACGTTTTCAAGCTTAACTCTGCTCCAAATTATTTCAGGAAGAGTTTTTTTTTTATGTTTCGGTGGGTTATGGGTACTCAAAACGTATTATAACTGCGTAACTTAAAATACTTTCATAATTATTGACATAAAATGAAAACCTTTTGACTTAATTATAACTTAATCTTATAATACTTAGCAAATATTTCTGGTATAAACACAAAAAATAATATTTGTATCTGTTTCAGTTTTACACTGCCATTATGGGTGATTTTTGAGCCATCATAAAAAATATAAATATGATATTTTTGTGTAAAATAAGAGCTATAAGAAAGTTTATTTTTTAAAAAAAGGCTTATACATATTCCAAAATTTTTAAAATGCAGTTCCCATTATCTTGTTTTTTTAGTCTTTCAACTAATGTAACACTATATATGCTAGACAGGCAAAGGACAATCCTTTGAATTTCCAAAGAACAATCCACTGCTACTGAATATATCACCTCTTTTACCCCTCCCCATCCACACACACAGACATAAAAGGCACTACATACTTAAAAGTTTTTTTTAATTAAAAGAATCATTTATATGTTTCGTGTGTTTACCTTACATAAGTAATATAATATTATAAATAGAAAGTTTACTTAAGAAATGTTTTTATGTTTAATATTTTCTACATAAATTCTTAGTCACCTATATCTAACATAACAAAAATCCTTAATAAAATTTTGAATCGACTCACAGTTATGCTGATTATGGAATTAAGGCTTTGTATTTTATAACTTTCAAAATATGTATGAATTAAATTAATTAATTACGATCAATAAAAACTTATAAAAATATAAAATGCGTAATAAAGTGCTTAAATGATATTTATAGTTTGTAACTAATTAGTATGAAGCAACTTTAAAACAGCACACTTAAATACATCTTCGCAGAAGCATGACATCATAAAAATTTAAAAAACATTAGACATGTATAGAGTCATCATTTCTGTTTTTCTAAAATATATAGCAGAAAACTAGAAAAGGATCTCTATAACTAAATATGTTTATGTAACATTTATTTAATTTTTCCAGCAAAATACAATGGAAAATTATAGGTGGTTTAAATTCAGTCTTAGTGAATTAAAGTTACCAAGATTGACTCTATTTAAACAAGCTAGACAAAAGTTACAAAGTCAATACAGGTTACGTTCTTGGGGTCAAAATACGTTTGTTTACATTTACAAATACCCCTAACGACTACTGGTGCCAGTAGTCCAATTAAAGTAAAAACTATACCATCATAATTCTAAGCGAAAATATAGTATGTTTAGTAAAAAACATTACCCAATAATTAAAAATGTTAAAACACCAGTGGTCGTCAGGGGTGACGAGAACTGGTGAAACATGCAAAATGTACACCAGTAGGCGTCATACCATAAAAATCTTTATATTATGTTAAATTTTAAAAAGTCGCACATAAATCGTATTCTACATATCATAAACTTTATATACAATGATTTATGAGCAATGTCAAATACAACAAACAACAAAATATATCAAGAAATACATACCTCATTCCTTAATCATTTGCTTTACGTTGACTCAATCCAATTGCCATTTAACGCATATACTTCACTTATTTTGCAAGAAGCAGAAGACTTTGCAAAATCTAGTGCTGGTGGATTGAAACTCATAGATGTTAATTAACGCTTATTTTAATACTTCGTTTAAGAGGGTGACGACTACTGGTGCAGATTTTAGAGGTGACGAGCACTGGTGTCTTTACCTTACACGTATTATATGCATTTTTGGGAAATAATGTGATCAGAAAACATAAAAGTGACCAAACAAAGCAGACATCTAAAATCATATCAATTAATTAATATCGTCTTTTAGGAAATTAATTTGAGATAAATTAAGGATTAAAGAGCTATTTATAAAACACGCACAGTTTATTGTTTAAATCATAACTTTTATTTTAACATGAATTTATAAATATGTTTCTTCAACACAATTTAAATGTTATGCGCTTTCGAAATGAAAATAAAATAATTATTATTATTATTATTATTATATTATTATTAATTGTCATCCTTTGCTTGTCAATATTTCCAAATGTTATTAATTTTTTTTATTTAATATAATCATTTTAAATATTTTGTAGGTTTTTTCCTCTAATTTAGTTTAATATTTTGGCCATAATCTGATGGTTTTTAGTGGAAGCCGAGAAAGAAAACCTTACAAAGCATTACAAAAATCTACCCTTTCAAATTACATATCAGATTTATTTTACTTATTTCAAACCACGGATAAAATTAGTTTTTTTATCTATACATTGTTATAATTGTAATGTCATATTTTTCTGCTAAATCATCTTCTTCAATTAATGCATTCATCTCTCCTAAGCAAGGATAAAGTATTTTATTATTATTTCAATAATAAAGCAATGTGTAACAATGACATCAGTTTCAAGTGCTAGTTTCGGAAACTTGAGCTTTTATTATTATTAAGATTATTGTTATTAATATTAATATTAATATTATAAACATTAAATATTTGAAAAAAAAAAAAAAGGGGTTTTTTTTTTGAAATATTATAATTTTTTACCCTCCAAAGAGGAGGAGAAAACTATAAATTCTAAGAAAACTTTTTTTTTTTAAATGTAATGAATTTTACAACCAATTTTAGATGAAATTTTAGAATCATAAATAAACGCATCTAGTTTATTCATTAATCATAACTTTTATCTTAATATAAAGGAAGCTTTTATTCCTTTTTAAGTAAATTTTATTCTGACTAAATAATTCTTTGCCACCTACATTAATACGACGGGAGGATGTGCAGATAAATTCAGTACAAGGAGGTATCGTAAAGCTTTAACTATTACTACAGCGCTTAGAATATATAGTATGGCAACCGCTTACAACCGTAATATTTAAAATACTGCTCGGAAAATAAGCCTCCCTAGATAGCGCTGCGATTGAAATTCTTGCTCAAATCGTAACCATTGCATAAGAGTTAAATGGGGTCTTCCCAGTTTCATTTGCTCAATTACGAGATCTAGGCACATAAGTTACCAGTAAATATATTAATTTCGGTTTTTCCAGCAAGAACAAAAATCGCACTTACTTCTGGTGAAAGGCTTAATCTGTAGAGTACGGTTTTGCTGGACGGTTTCCACACTAGTGTATGTATACTCCATGTATCTGTACTATGTATAGTGTATGTATACTCCATGTATCTGTACTATGTATAGTGTATGTATACTCTATGTATCTGTACTACAGCGTCTAGAATAAACAGTGTGGCAAGCGGCAAATAAAATTGTACTAAAAAAAATTAAGCCTGTCACCAGATGTCATTGTAATCGAAGCTAGTGTCACGACATCAAAACCGAGACTCCTTATTGATTAATTATGTGTTTAGATCACGTGATTGAGCTGACGAAACTGGGAAAAGCAAATCAGGTCTTAGATTTGAGCAATAGCTTCTATCACAGCGACATCTGGGGAAGCTTAATTTTTGTAGCATTATTTTAACATCACGGTTATAGGTGATTTCCACACTGTTTATTCTAGACGCTGTATCTGTACTACACTATGTATACGCCACACTATGTATACTAGGCTCTGTAATATTCTTAAGAAATAACAGAGATATCTTGATAAAATTTATCCTGCATATTAATTTAACCTTGTCCTTATGAACGTAATGTTGTCAATTATAGTTGTTTTCTTCCCTTTCTTTCTTTCTGTTTTTTTTTTTTTTTTTTTTTTTTTCAGGAAGCTGTATACTGAAGTATCTGCCTTATTCTACAATGAAGGACTTCGAAAAGGGAAGAAACGACGGAAAAAATGTGTAACGCTAGACGGTCATTATGTATACAGATGTATCGAGAAAAACAAATAAAAATAAAATTTCAATCTCGATTATTTTTGAGCATTAATTAAATTTTTACGATATTTTTACTATTACGATATTGCGAAATGTTTACGATATCAGAATTTTTACTTCATACTTTAAGAAAAAATCGATATTTGAATTATCCTTTATGAAATCTTCTTTCTGTTCATACAGTATACATACCTGTACATAAAAAATATATCTTCGTTGACCTGTTACTATTCATGTTAGTGTAATTTTCTGCTGCACCTGAGAGAGAGAGTGCTGATGATTAATCTCTTTGAAAAATACAATAATATTATTTATGAATATTATAAAAGGTAAAGAAACACTCTGGGAAAAAAGTTATTAACCTTTAATCTTTCTCCAGTGTATTCTTACTAAGCCAAAATAAATTTTAGTTAAGATATTTTTCCTAGGTACATTTGCAAATGAAACGAATTATTAATAAATAAATAAACAAGAAAGAAAAATCATGCAATACGCATTGATTAGTAACACTTTCCAACTGTACGCAATTGTTGTATTGAATAAATATTAATATTCATTGCCTACGTTATCACACAACAGACAGAAGGACTGAAAAACATACAGATAGACTAATTGATTTTAAAATTACTCTTGCGAATTTTGGAAAGTGTTAAAAAGGCTTAACGCAAAAGAAAATGCAGCCGTTAGATTATAATTACAGCTTTTAAACTCTCTGAATATTTTACTGTAGCCCTTTAAATCTGAAAGTTAATCATATTATATTCTATACAAAACAATATTTTAGAATATTAATAATACATGTCAATGTTTTTAAGATTTTTGTAGTAGTAAGTTTTTTAAATATAACTTTTAAAAAATTCTGTCCTAAAACGTAATACATTGGCTTTTTTTTATTGTTGTTATTGTTGTCCCTGTAAAGAAACTAGTTGTACAGGACCTATTAATGACATTTTAAATAGGGAATATTCCATAGGGAACATGAGTGTATCATTTTAAAACATTTCTCAAAATATTCACGGATGAAAGCAGCCGGAGACAAACAGATAGAAAGGTAGACAATAGGACAGACAGATGCACAAATTGAAATCATATTCCCACTAAAATTATAAGAAAGTGCTAAAACGTTCATGTAAACAAAAGTGCAATTCCAGAAAATTTTTATTAATACCTCTTAATGTAACTGATTATTTTTGTGTGGCCCTGTAAATCTAATGCCAACCATACTATATTACATAGAAGGCACACTCTTTTGTGCATACGAATAATATATTTCAATTGCATTAAGCTTCGTGGAAGATAAAATTATTAAAATTTGGTTTATAAAAATAACTCTCATACAACACAATGCTTTGGAGTACTTTCAAGTGCCCCTGTACACAAACCAGTTAGAAATGTACTCTACTTTACATAGGAAACATCAGATAGGTTAATTAAATAACATGTTAAAATTTCATTAAAGTTTCTATACATTAAAGGTATTAAAATATGATTTATAGAAACTCGTCTCATAGAACACAATGCTTTCGAATACTTTTGGGTGTCCCTGTACACAAACCAGAAGTGGTATCCATTCCATTTTCAGTAGGGAACATTCGATAGTCGGTTATATATCGGTTTAAAGAAATTCCATAAATATTTTCGGTAATTAGAGCGCAGAAAAACAGACAGAGAGACAGACAGACGGACAGAAGAACAATCAGACATATACACAAATTGAAATTCTATTCACACTAAAAAAATCATAAAAAGTGTCAAAAACGCTTAATGTTAACGCAAGTACAATTCTAGCAATTTTTTATTAATAGCTCTTAATATAACTGAATATTTTTGTGTCACCCTGTAAATCTAATGGTAACCATGCTATATTCTATGCAAAGCATTCTTTTGTGCATATAAATAACATATTTCAATTTCCTAAAACTTCGTGGAAAGCAAAGTTATTAAAATTTGATTTATAGAAATATATCACAAAGAACGCAATGCTTTGGTGTAATTTTGAGTGTCCCTGTACATAAACTAGTGGTGGTATGTAATCTATTTTATATAGTAAACATCGAATAGTGAACGTGAACAACACATTTCAATTTCATGAAGATACTGTACAGTAAAGGTATGAAAATATGGTTTATAGAAATACCTCTCATAGAACACAATTCTTTTAAATACTTTCGGGTGTCCCTGTACACAAACCAGTAGAGGTATAAACTCCATTTTCAATAGAAAACATCCCATAGTGAACTTGAATAACATATATCAGTTTCAAAAAATTCCATAAATATTTACGGGAGTTAGAACGCGGGCAGACAGACAGACGGACAGATACACAAATTGATATCATATTCACACTTAAAAAAATGTTAGGAAGTTTTAAAAACGCTTAATGTAAACGAAAGTAGAATTCTAGCAAATTTTTAATAATAGTTCTTACTATAACAGAATATTTTGTGTCACCCTGTAAATTTAATGCTAATCATGCTATATTCTATGTAAAGCATTCTTTTGTGCATATAAATAACATATTTCAATTTCCTAAAACTTCATGGAAAGTAAAGTTATTAAAATTTTATTTATAGAAATATCTCTCATAGAAAGCAATGCTTTAGAATACTTTTGGGTGTCCTTGTATATAAAACAGAATAGGAAAAATCCAATAGTGAACTTGAATAACATATTTCAATTCCATTAAGATATGTGTACAGTAAAGGTATGAAAATATGATTTATAGAAATACTTCTCATAGAACGCAATGCTTTGAACTAATTTCGGGTGTCCCTGTATACAAACCAGTAAGGGTATAAGTTCCATTTTCAAAAGGGAACAACCGATAGTGAACTTGAATAACATATATCAGTTTCAAGAAATTCCACAAATATTTAAGGGAATTAGAGCGCGGAGAGCCAGACAGACGGACAGACAGACAAACCGAAGTCGTTAACACTTTTCAACCTTGTTGGTAAGTGTTAAAAATGTTAGAAAGTGTTAAAAATGCTTAATGTAAACGAAAGTACATATTTAGCAAATATTTATTAATAGCTCTTTATACAACTGAATATTTTTGTGTCACCCTGTAAATAATCTAATGCTAATCATGCTATATTCTATGCAAAGCATTTTCTTTTGTGCTTATAAATAACACATTTCAATTTCATAAATCTTCGTGCAAAGTAAAGTTATTAAAATTTAGTTTATAAAAATATCTCTCATAAAACGCAATGCTTTGGAATACTTTTGTGTGTCCCTGTGCACAAATCAGTGGTAGTATTTGCTCTATTTTATACAGGAAACTTCCGATAGTGATCTTGAATAACATATTTTAATTTCATTAAGATTTGTGTACAGTAAGGGTATGGAAATATGGTTTATAGAAATGCCTCTCATAGAGCACAATGCTTTTAAATACTTTTGTGTGTCCCTGTACACAAATCAGTGGTGGTATTAACTCCATTTTATAAAGTAAACATCCGATAGTGAACTTGAATAACATATTTCAATTTCATTAAGATTTTTGAACAGTAAGGGTATGGAAATATGGTTTATAGAAATGCCTCTCATAGACCACAATGCTTTGAAATATTTTAGGGGGTCCCTGTACACAAACTAATAGACGTATAAACTCCATTTTCAACAGGGAACATCCGATAGTAAATTTGAATAACATATTTCAATTTCGTTAAGATTTTTGTACAGTAAGGGTATGAAAATATGTTTTATAAAAATGCCTCTCATAGAACACAATGCTTTGAAATATTTTCGGGGGTCCCTGTACACAAACCAGTAGAGGTATAAACTCCATTTTCAATAGGGAACATCCGATAGTGATCTTGTATAACATATTTCAATTTCATTAAGATTTTTGTACAGTAAGGGTATGGAAATATGGTTTAAAGAAATGCCTCTCATAGAACACAGTGCTTTGAAATATTTTCGGGGGTCCCTGTACACAAACCAGTAGAGGTATAAACTCCATTTTCAATAGGGAACGTCCGATAGTGAACTTGAATAACATATATCAGTTTCAAGAAATTCCATAAATATTTACGGGAGTTAGAGCGCGGACGGACAGACAGACAGACGGACAGACAGACAGACAGACAGACAGACAGACAAACCCATGTCATAAACACTTTTCAAACTTGTTGGAAAGTGTTAAAAACTCACAAAAGAATACTACTTTGATTCCTAACTCACATGGTATATTAAGTGAGGTAAATATGATTTACAAATAAAATAAAATAAAATCTATATATATATAAATGAATGTTTGTCTGTATGTCCTTTATAAAATCGTAAACGGCTTGACCGATTTCGATCATTCTCTTTTTGTTTTTTTCCTTATAGGTCAGGGATGGTTTAGGAAAAAAAAATTGAAAAAATTCGCCCTCCCCAAGAGGGGGGAGGGGGGCAAAACGGGAATTCAAAAAATCCTTCATATCTCAAACAAAAAAACAGATATCCGTAAAATTTTTGCTTTAAAATATAGCTAATATAAATGTCTAAAAACCAATTTCTGGAATTTTCGAAATTGGGTCCCCAAGGGGGGCGGGGGGGCAAAACGGGATTTCACACGCGTAAAACGCGATTTCGCATAATCCTATATATCTCAAACAAAAAAAAAACCAGATATACGTGAAATTTTTGCTATAAAATATAGCTAATACAAATATCTAAAAACCAATTTCTAGAATTTTAAAAATTCAGCCCCCAGGTGGGGCAGCAGGGGCAGCAGGGGCAAAAACAATTAGAAATACAGTTAGGCCTTTCAAAATTGTTACAGATAGGTTTCAATAGCCTGCAAGTCGAATGGGGATAGTTTCGAAAGTGTAAAATTATTAGGAGGGGAGAGAAGGGGGAGGGGAGAGGGGGGGGGCAAAAAAAAATAAAAATAGAGTTAGATCGTTCAAATTTGGTACATAGAGGTTTTCGATACTTACAAATCGATTGCGGATATTTTCGAATTTGTAAAATTATTAAGAGGTGCGGGAAGGGGGTGGAGCGGTAAGGGGGGGGCTATGGGCAAAAACAAATAGAAATACAGTTAGGGCATTCAAAATTGGTACAGATAGGTTTTAAAGGCCTGCAAGTCGAATGGGGATATTTTCGAAAGTGTAAAGTTATTAGGAGGGGCGAGAAGGGGAGAGGGGATGGGGGGGGCAAAAAAAATAAAAATAGAGTTAGATCGTTCAAAATTGGTACACAAATGGTTTTCGATACTTAAAATCGAATGCGGATATTTTTGAATTTGTAAAATTAGTAGGAGGGGCGGTAAGGGGGGCTATGGGCAAAACTAATAGAAATGCAGTTAGGCCGTTCAAAATTGGTACAGATTGGTTTTAGAGGCCTGCAAGTCGAATGGGGGTATTTTCGAAAGTGTAACGTTATTAAGAGGGACGGGAGGGGGGGTGGAGGGGCAAAAAAAAATAAAATAGAGTTAGATCATTCAAAATTGGTACATAGAGGTTTTCGATACTTACAAATCGATTGCGGATATTTTCGAATTTTTAAATTTATTGGGTAGGGGGGGGGAGAGTGGTGGGGCAAAAAAATGAAAATAGCGATAGATCGTTCAAAACTGGTGCATAGAGGTTTTTGATATTTACAAATCGATTGCGGAAATTTTCGAATTTGTAAAATTATTAGGATAGACGGGAGGGGGGGCGAAGGGGAAAAATAACAGAAATAAGTGTTAGAGCATTTTGGGAATTTTTTCCGAAGGCAGTGAGAACCCGGTGCGACATTTTTCCTAATGAGATTTTGTTTCGCTTTTTTTTTTTTTCACGTTATAAAAATTAATGCAATTTTGAGAATTCAGTAATTATAGTGATTCATTTAAAAATAGGGTCCAGCGAAGCGGGCGAAGCCTGCTAGTAAATAAATAAAAATAATTAAGAATGTCTAATACACTTAAGAATATCTAAAATCCCATACATTTTTTGTAGACAATTAAGAGCACATAATCTCTGTACTTTAATGGTATAAAGAAATATGTACACACACACACACACACACACACACATGTATATATACATATATATATATAATTTTGTTTTATTTTGTTTATGCCTTTATAAATTGGAGGAAAGAAAAAAAAAGATATATATATGTACATATATATATATTATATATATATACAGAGGACCGAAATATTTAGCTGTCGATTTACATTCCTAGTTCCCTTAATTAAAAATAAATAAATAAATTTCGCTAAACGACGTAATCAGTATCTAATTATAAAAAATATATTTCAATTTCATGGAAGGAAAAAAAAACGACTAGCAAATGCTTTCTATAATTGGCATCAGAGTTTCCAGGTCACGGAACTGAATCGACACTCGGTTCACGTACTCTCGGGAGAAATTTGGGGTCAGGATCAGAATTTTTAGTGGGCCACGGCCCTGTCTCGTCTTCTTGTGAGTACATGAAAAAAATATTCGTAAGGTCCCTTCATCAGAACTCACTTATGAATCAGGTCGTCACGCGATGACATGGAAAATGAAAATTCGGTTGTGCGGTATATAGAGAATACTTTCTAACTCATTTTCTTAGAAACGGACATGCACTATCTATCACACTAACCTACAGAGAAATGATATGTTATAGGAACGTTAATTATCTGATGTTCAGAAGATTTTCTTTGAATCAAAGTTCAAGAACGTGAAAGAATATGTATTTTGTAGATCATGATTTAAAGATTATTTCTTGAGGTTTTTTTTTTTTTTTAATAATACAGATTAATACTTTCATTTTTTAAAACATACTAACACATTATGTGCCATACAGGGGGCTTGAGGGAGGGGGGGTCTTCCCCAAGGTTTTAAGAAATAGGACGGCATAATGAGGTTTCTGGGGGTGTTTTGTGCCTCAAAGTTCATTTGAAAATGGATCATAATTTTGTTAATTGTCGTTAGTTACCAAACACACTTAAGACTTTTATGTACCACAAGCTGCCTCCCGCGACCAACTGGTTCACCGACCAGCAAAAAAAGTTCGCATTAAAATATCTGGCTGTAGCAAACTCCTATTAGGTGGCGCCTGCTGCGCCCTCTTAAATAATTAGACGCCTAAAACAGCCTTTTTAAACGTGTATAAAAGCCTGTTTTCCTACCGTGCAAATGTCTCTTCAAAATTCTCATCGTAGTCACGACCCTTAAAAAAATCTGATCATAACAAATTTCTGTTTGGGGGCGCCTATGGCATGATTTCCCGTTTTAGACACTTACAATAGTCTGTTCGCTTACCGTACAAAAGACTCTTAAAAATTCTGATCGTATTCGAGACAATTAAGAATGAGTTAGTAGCAAACTCCAGCTGAGCGGCGCACTTTCCTGTTCAGACACATACAACAGCATGTTCGCTTTCCATGCAACGACCCTTGTAAATTCTGACCTTAGCAAATTTGCGCTCTGTGGCGACTGCGGCGCCCTTCTCCCATTTCAGACCCCCACAACTGACTCGTAAGTATGCGCAGTTGATTTTTCACCTATAAAAACTTAAAATTACGATTTTTCAAGGCCTTAGCTCCAATAAAAGGATTTCGGCAAGAAAATTGAATTTAAATAAAATTATCTAGTAATTAATTTGTTTGTTTAAAATTATTATTCTTTTAATTCTATTGGATCATTAAAAATTGGTCTTTCAGAGAGCTTGTCTTTAAATAGAGGTGATGAGGAAAGCAAAATTTTGGGCATATTACATACTACAAATAATAATATTAATAATAATAAATAAATAATAATAAAAAAAAGCTTATTGTATCTTATGGCTGTTGTATAAAGACGAAATTAGGTGAGGTTTGGTTTGGTTATAACGATTTCTCACTAACAATTTTTTCTAAGTGATCCTTTAAGCGAATTTTTTATTTTAGTTTCATCGCTAACATAGGTTTTGAAATATCTATAAGTTTATAGAATTCAATTACTGTTTCTTGATATGAAATAGCGCGAGGAAGTTAATTTAACGTTGCATTAATAGGCACATATTGGACAATTGGCGACGATTTGGGATTTATGCCCCAGTGGTGGTACGAAGGCAAGTCATCACAAATTTTATCTTCTGCGGAAGGGATGACTCCGCCACTTCGGTATCCCCAGAGGTATTATTTGTACGGAGCATGGAGGACATTGCAGCCACGACAGATTTTACGTGCACCAGAGACTGATGTACATTATGATCTTCGCCTGGCTCGACTATCGAATTCGCAATCTTTCTATTGCAAGATCGACGTTCTACCAACCAGGCTACCACAACAATATGAAATAGTTCATATAGTGAGTAGTTGGAAAGAGAAATAGACTCTCAGAGAGGAGTATGGAAAATAATAGTTTATTGATGGAAGAAAATTTGTCACTGAGCCTGTAGCTAAAAATTATCGATTAGAAATATTCGACTTATGAAAGGTGTTTTTTCAAAAAAGTTGCACTGTAATCTCTAAATTTGAATTAATTTGACATGAGTAATTAGAAAACTAAACTTATTAGTAGCAGACAAATGGATGCTGTAATAAGTATGTACTAGTAAGCATTAAGTAAGCACTTAAATAATAAATGGAGAAATTCAAAATTTCCGTGTAAAAATTTTTTTGGTAACTGCTATTATATTCTTCAAAAAGAAAGAAAAAAAAAAATACTATCAGCAATTTTACTTATATGACGAAGCGTATCTCTATGAACTTCTCTATTTTATTTGCCTGTCAATTCGACCAATCAATCTTCTTCTGGGCATTTTGATAGCGGAGAATACTGTGTATATCGAAACAATGTGTCAACAGATGAAACAAACAGAACTACACTCACTTCTCTTGCTAGACAAATAACAGAAAATAGGAAAAAGTAAATCTAGAAAATAAGCTAAATTGCACTGAATTGCATTTTAAAAAATTGCACATGCAGATAACTTTCTTCAGTAGTAATTTTAAATACAAAAAAAAGTGTGTAAAAAATGAAAAATTGTATTAAAAAAAAAAAAAAAAAAAAAAGGAAAGAAACCGAAGCTTATTTTTTGTTTCTAAGTGAGATAAATTTCTGTACATAAAAGATTTAATTTAGGACGACGGGACTTTTTTTTTAGTTTGTAGCATTTTTTAGCATGCGGTAATTGTGTCGCATTCCTTAGCAATGGCTACTACGTTCATTTCTTAAAATATTTTCTCTACGATTTGTCTAAATTTTATTTTAAATATACATATATATTTTTTAACTTGATGCGAGATGGGAAAAAAGAAAAACGTTTTTCTAATTGGTTTAAATATACAAAAAAGACTAATAAATAAATAAATAACTGATTTTTTCTCCCTTAAGAATGAACAATAACTAATTTCGCCGACAGTTGTGGCTCATGTTATTCTATGGGGAAATTAATTTTTATAATTATTTATTACCTAATGTATTTTTTTTTTTAATTCCGTTTTCTCATTCGTAAAAATTCACAATCGTTAAATTAGTACTCATTTTCCAAAAATTGACAAATTTTTAGTATTTCATTTTGCGGCAAAAAAGAAAGAAAGAAAAAGAGAAAGAGAAAAATGCACTTACTAAAAATTCGGATTTTTGAACTTAGAAATACATTAAAAAATAATAATAATAATAATAATATTTTTTTGAAAAAATTATGATTGTAAATTTTCTGAATGTGAAAAAAAAAAATAAAAATAAATAAATAAATAAAATACTTTAGGTAATGAGTAATCGTGAAATCAAACTTTCCCATAGAATAACATCGGCCACGGCTGTCGGCGAGATTAGGTATTGCCCCCTCTAAAAATATGAAGTTACTTCCCTTAGCAACAGTTACTACTTTCATTCTTAAAATTTATTTTGAAAGATTCACGTTTTACCTCAAATTATAACATCTTTTATACTTGTTGTAAAGAGGGGGGTGGGGGGTGGGTCCATTGTTCTACTTTGTTTCAAACCAATACTCTTGTCCTAAGAAAGATACTTTTGTTTAGCCTCATACGAGAATATATACATGTATGTATTTCTGCAAACCACCTTAACCATATTTTTCGAACGATACTACTTGTAAGCCCTTCTTTTTATTAAAAGTAGGCTAAAAACGTACGAGAAATTTCCTGTCTGCGTATTAATATATAGATTCTCTGAAAAAAAATTAGAATGCTCCAAAAATGTTAAAAAAAAAAAAAAAAATGCTGCTAAATGAAAAATAAATAAATAAATAAAGCTTTATTTTTGCTTGTTTGTTTTTTCCGGCATATTTTAGGAATATGCCCCGAAGGTTAGAGTGGTGGCACGTATTAACCGACGAGAGGGCCCGTGCCCTCGGTCTCTCAGATGTCAACACCCCTGAAAGTATGCGGGTGGCATTTACAGATGAGGAATACGAAAGGGCATCAAACGTGGGGTCTCCCCTTCCCAATTAAATTTTCATGCTACGCCACTGGTGCCGTATGAACTCAGACTTTTTCAAAAATGTAGTTTATCTTAATTCTATATTAAATTTACAAAACAAATATTAATATTAATAAATATCATTTAAATATACTAAATAATTACCTCATATACATTTCTTAGAAAAAAAAATCTGGTGTGAAACAACCACACGACTTCCATTACTCACTATTACACGTATATGCTCTTTTTGGAGATAAAGTGATCAAAAGACATAAAATTGACCTAACGAAGTAGACACCTAAAAATTTTCCTGTAACAGAAACTTCATACATGTGTAAAGACATATAAAACAGACTTTACATAGCGAGTTAAAAAATAAGAGAAAACATTTTAGAGTTATTTTTTGAAACACCAATTTCTGAAATCTAAAACTGACCTACCTAATCAGGAGAACTGTAAATTTTCCTGAAATAACCACGTAATACATGAGATAGGATATCTAAAATGGATTTATGTAACAATTTTCAAGAAAATCATTAGAGCCGTTTTTGAGATACTGACGTTTACCAAAACTTGATAAACTCAATTGTTCTCCGGAAAACAATAATTACATACAAAAAGATATTTAAAGGAGTTAATATAGCGAGTTAAAAAAAAAAAAAAAAAAAAAAAAAAAAAAAATCGTACCGCCGTTTTTAAAGAAGCGCAATTGCGAGATCTGAAATTGAACTATTTATACAGGACGCTTATCAATTTTCCTGAACTTGTGGAGAACGCGAATTCTCCATCATCATTTAGCTTTAACTTGAAGCTGTAAATGAAATACTTAAACTATGAAGAAATGACAGAGTCCAAATATATAACATAAATGAGCTTTAATTGAGCATAAATAAGGAGGGGGACACTGGACTTCGGTTGGATTTACTACGTTTAAATGGGCAGCCCTCTTAAATACTTTGATATTAATAAATAACCTCCGTTACATTACTTTACTTCTCGCAAATGGTCTCAACTACTTTTATTTAAATTAGCTTCTAAGGCCAAGTAGTCTTTCGCATGTTGGAGGATTCCCTGACACTACAATGCTACAGGACTTACTCTCTTCTATCCTAAGCTGCTAACAGCTAGCTCCCTCAACTCTCATACTTTCCTTCACACTAACTTTCTAACTACCATCCTTCAACTCACTCGCCTTCCAACTAACGCTCGTACCAACTCTCCAAAACAACTTTCCTTCCAATTAACTTTAACTCCTCTCCAACTGACTTCCAAAAGCAATCTTCTTTCTCCTTTTATACTATTCAGTTTCCAAAATATTAGCGTATTTCAATTTACAATTTTAGCTTAGGATCGGCACTAACTCTATTACTCAAATCGAATTCTAAAACAGCAGATTCACGTTTTACCCGCAAAGTGCGAGTTTTAATTGTAGCACTTTGCTATACCTGACAGTTCCTCCCCCGAAAAAAAAATTTCGCGGAAAAAATCCCCAACGGGCTTTTACCCGTGCAAATTTTAAATTATTGCAATACTATGCAAAGGAAAGTTAGCTGCAGTGACTTACTGCTTAAATTTCAACTATATAATATTTTAGAAAAAGAAAAAAAAAGAGGGGGGAAACTTAAATTTAAACTAAACTGCCCAACAAGAAGTATATTGTTTTAAAAATCTAATAGGGAAAAAAAAATTTTAAGAGTACACGGCCAAAAACTGGACACTTAGATTTGTAAAAAAAAAAAATGTTTCGTATTATGCTCAAACTAAGTCGCTTTACTCCAGAAACCGTTTGTACTCAATTTAGTTAACTAGAAGTCCAGCGTAATTACAGCGGGGAAATACAGGAACATCTTTCCTTAAATGGAAAGGAAAAAATTGTATGAATTAAAAAAATGTAGTACAAATGGGATCGCCTAAACAGAACGTGCGATCAGTCAGCATTCAATATAGCTTGTGTAAAATGATTCTGTAAAGAAAGTCTTTATTTCAGGTGTTTATAAAAAAAAAAGAGTTGCCGTTTTCCAGTAGATTTATCTCTAAAATGTCAATCCAGACTGCTGGCACAGTTCCAAAAAGACTTTACTTCAGAAAAAGAGAAACGCTGCTGGCAGACTTCCAAAAAGTTTTTTCGACTTCATGTGAAAAGTAACAATCTTTAAGAAATCAGCCTGGATTCAGATTTAACCTCTGTACTTCGGGTTTAGAGTCAGGATCAGCAACTGGACCTCAGATTTTCTAAAATTAAAACTTTTTTAAACGTATATATCAAAAATAGAAGGTACACTACCCTTTTATATAGGTAAATGACATAATTTATACATAAGCAATATTTCAACTAGGTATTTGCGTACGGAAAAAACAAAATGTTAGTGGATTAATAAGGTTAATTTGTTAAACGCGAATTAACATGCAAATTAGCTTTTAAAAAAAAATTCTCTTTTTACCCCATACTAATAGATATACATACATAAAAACTTTTAGTAAAAAATTCAAAAGTTTACAACAAGAAAATTCATTTGATACACTTTATACAACATTTAGAAAACATATTTAAGGATACAAAATTTTCAAAACTGCAGTTGATCGCTGAGAAATAAAAAAGATTTACGTACATACATTTTACATTACATTTACAAAACTATAGAGAAAAATGGTTATACACTTATAAAAGTTTATTTTATACAATTTACGACATTTAGAAAAATATATATAATGAATAGATATATATACAAAGTTATTCAAAAAGGTTTTCAATACTCCGTTGTTGGCTAAAAAATAGAAAAGTAGTAGCGTATATACATATTGATCATGTAAAAACTTAGAGAAAAAATTTATATACAAAGGTAAGAAAATTTATCTTACGAATCGCTGCAGGTGATGGCTAAAACAGAAGGCATTTAATTACATGTATATAGATCATTCAAAAACTAAAGAGGGGGGAAAAGTTTATACAAAAGTTCAACAAGGTTTTTTTTTTTTTTTTTTTTTTTTTACCAAAAACTGCTGGTGTTGGCTAGGAATTAAAAAAAACATTAACGTACATACATGCATATATTATATACAGAAAATAAATTATGACATGTAATCCAAAACATGAAATTTCGGTAGTTGAAAGTTCATGCAGCAAGTTTAAATTTAGATTTGTGATATTTTAAAAAGTTCATCTCTTTGAGATAATGATTGAAAGTCCAGAAGAAAGTTCTACATGTCGAAAATTTTAGTACAGTACTGATAAACCAATACTTGAGAAAAACTAAAATACTGAACGATACGACCTGACAAATTGAGTCCTTGATATCAGCAAAAGAGATGCGGTTCAGACTGGTCAGTAGAGTTGTTGTGGCAATTTCCGTGCTGGAGGCTTGTAGAACGGAGTCCGGCGTCGGAGATGCATTTTTCTGGGATGGACTCGAGCCCGGTTCCTTGTCACTGTTCGTAGTTACAACAGGGGACTGCTGTCGCTCCGTGCTTTTGCATGCAGGGCTGCAGGAGTTTGTAGAAACTTCACCATAGATTACATGCCCTGTTGAAGTTACCTTCTTGAAAATAACCTCATTTTCTTTAAGTTTAGGCGGCGGGTCAGTTTGACACTTTAAGTTCACGGTCTCATTAGAAATAATTGACTCTGTCGGCTGTATAGATTCAAAACTGACAGCTAAAGGCGAGTTACAAGGATTAGCCGCATCCTTTAATGATTTGTCACTGTCGGTCCGCTTAACGGTTTCAGCGGCCGTAGTTATTTTAATTTTATTACTTCCAATGTCTGTTATCCGAGCTTCAGTTACATGTGATATGTCGGCTTGAACCGTAGAATTTAGTTGAATATTCGTTTCACTTAAAGCAAGGGATTGATTTACAGAATGAGAGTCAATCGTATTTTCCTTTTCAGCCGCCGTCGGTGAGCTAGATATTTTATCGGATTTTTCATCCGTAGCTAAATTCTGAATAACTGCCGTAAATTGGTTTGTATCGCTGTTTAAGGGCGAAGTTTGCTCGTTTAGTTCAAATGTCATTTGGCTTTTTTCACTAGAAATAACGGGTTCCGCAGCCACAGTAATTTTAAATGGATTTTCCGTTCCAACCTCTGTCGCAATATTAGGTAATTTTTCGGATATCTTATCCGTAGCTAAGGGCTGAGTAACAGATGTGGACTTTTCTGTAGTCTTCGTTAAGGGTGTAGTTTGCTCGTTTTCATTCACTTTTATTTGACGTTTGTCACTAGAAATAACGGCTTCCTCACCAGTTTTAGGTTGGTTTAAATTATAGGAGCTTCTTGCTTCCTGTGACTTAATAATTTCTTGTGGTTTTTCCACCGGGTTTATTACTGCTTCCCACTGACGTTCGTGGGGGGGGGGGGAGGGAGCGGTCATGTTGTAATCGTAGTTTATCATACGGAGTGGCAAAGAGTTCGATGACCCGACTTTTTAACTCGTCATAGGTTGGATTTGGGCCAAGCGAATGGCAAGCGATTAACCTATGCCACTGTCTCGGTTCTCCTTCTAGGGAATAGGCTAGCCAAGAGTAGTGGTTTTTAACATTGATTTTATGAAAATTGAAAAAATATTCTAGCTGCTCAAAAAATTGCAGCACACTATTAGTGCCGTCAAAAAAGACTTGCTCGGGGGGGGGGGATTCGAGCAAAGTTGGGTGCCAATGTGGAGAACGCGACTTCTCCCTCATCATTTAACTTTAACTTGAAGCTGTAAATGAAATACTTAAACTATGAAGAAATGACAGAGTCCAAATATATAACATAAATGAGCTTTAATTGAGCATAAATAAGGAGGGGGACACTGGACTTCGGTTGGATTTACTACGTTTAAATGGGCAGCCCTCTTAAATACTTTGATATTAATAAATAACCTCCGTTACATTACTTTACTTCTCGCAAATGGTCTCAACTACTTTTATTTAAATTAGCTTCTAAGGCCAAGTAGTCTTTCGCATGTAGGAGGATTCCCTGACACTACAATGCTACAGGACTTACTCTCTTCTATCCTAAGCCGCTAACAGCTAGCTCCCTCAACTCTCATACTTTCCTTCACACTAACTTTCTAACTACCATCCTTCAACTCACTCGCCTTCCAACTAACGCTCGTACCAACTCTCCAAAACAACTTTCATTCCAACTAACTTTAACTCCTCTTCAACTGACTTCCAAAAGCAATCTTCTTTCTCCTTTTATACTATTCAGTTTCCAAAATATTAGCGTATTTCAATTTACAATTTTAGCTTAGGATCGGCACTAACTCTATTACTCAAATCGAATCCAAAAACAGCAGATTCACGTTTTACCCGCAAAGTGCGAGTTTTAATTGTAGCACTTTGCTATACCTGACAAACTAATCAACTATATCTTTCGAAAGGATGTTTAATATAGTAATTATATAGCAACTTTGAAAAAAAAATCGTTAGAGCTGTTTTTGAGATACGAACTTACGATCCCAGTTCCAGTTCCCGATGTTCCATTTCCGGTTTTTCAATTTTCACCAAAATTTGGAAACTTAATCTGTACGCTAGATCTGTCTCAATTCTGAAGCTTCGTACTTCTATCTTTATTAGTTTCGGAGATATGATAGCCAGAATATTCCTCACATACATACACACATAAACACACTGATCAGTGGATTCTTTCCACCCGACGTCAGAGGACACATAAGAAGAACTTTCAAAGAAAGAAGAACTTTCAAAGAAAAGGAGAAAATATCGTCAGAGCATGATGAGAAAATTTCAATATTGGCCAGTTTGGCTTCCTGTAGTTCAGCAATCACGTGACTTTTTTATGAGTTATCTTTGCCACTGAAAAAGGTTGCCATTGTCCCGTCCACTTTTACAATAGGTCTAAGTCTATATCAATAGCGATTGCTGAAATAACATATTTTCTATTCTTATTTTTGATCAATCGTATTTAATCTGTGTTATTTTTTTTTTTTATACATCATCATTTTTAATCCATTTTGTATCATTATTCACCACCTTTTGTTTGCTGTATACATTTTCAATCATCATTTAGTTTATATTTGGTATTGATGTTCATGGAGAGCATGTTAAATACTCTGATATTTGGTACTTAAATCATTGATAGTGCAACATCGTACGGTGTAAAGCCATTTAGACCAGTAACTAAGTTAATTAACGTGTTGTAACACTTTTATGAAATTAAATTTAATTGAAAACATTTTAAAATTTCAAATTATAATCCATAAACATTCCACCAGAACAAGCTATTATTTATTGTTAAATCAGTTAACGTAACAGTTAGACTACAACATGCAAAAATTGATTCTTACAGGGAAGAAGAAATAAACACATAAAGTGATTTTTAAAAATTATTAAATTTACAAATACAATTATTCTACTGTTTACAAATGCACCACAATATTACTTTTATTTTATATTAAATATTAACACTTTTGTTCCTAATAACAATATTTAATTGAATTCGATTCTCAGAATTCAATTTTACGTTATTCACACATCACGTGATTGAGCAGACGACGCTGGGAAGAGTCCATTGCCAAGAACTACATTTTCGGACTCGGAAGACCTTAAAATGTATAAATCAGGTGAAAACTAGATATCGAATTTTTGGACGGAATGCAATACTTCCATTACCTACGTAGTCTGGTAATAGAAGTAAAAAAGAATTCTAACTCAGTGTGGAAGTCTGTCGTCGAGAAATGGTGTTGCTGTTAAAAGTTTTCATGAAAATGAAAGTACACACAAAATGGGAAGTAATTACCGTAAGTAATTTTAAAATTCAATAAAATATAATATTTAGTAGTAGAATAGCAGAGAGTGAGAGAGTTTATCGATTAATCAGTTTCTGAACACAATATAGCTTCTTTAATTTTTATTTATTTATTTGTTTAATATTTTAATTTTAATTTTAATTTAATTTAATTTTTTTTTTTTTTTAATTCTTATAATTTTAATCTTTTAATATTCTTTTTAACACATTTAACATTCTTTTTATATTATTTTCTGATTTACAAAATGCCAAAATGCAATTTAATTAACTATAAAATGCAATCCGCGATTGTAATGAAATGCTCGCCCTCTGGTGGGCTAAGGTGAAATTACAATAAACATGGTTTAATTCGAATTCCATACAGCCGCCATTGCTTGCCGATATTTAGTTTCACATATATTTATTGAATAAAAATGAATAAATACAGTAAAAAAGATAACACATACTGTTGTGTGCTACAATCTAACTCCAAAGGATCAAGAAATCCAGAATTGAGCTTCCATTTATTTCCAAATGACAAATTTAAAATTTCAGTTGCTTCGGCTAATGGAAGTAAAGAATTAATCAGATGATTTGAAACTAATATTTGTTCAACTTCAGTTAAAAATCTACTTCCGATCGAACTTTGAATAAACTGAAGTATTTTTTCCAAAAGCAATCAATTTTCCATAATGTAATGGCGGAGAAATTATAGTACGAATATTAAGTAGAATAACAAAAAGAACACACGTGGCAATGTTTACTAACAACTGCAGTGTTGAGAAAGCGCCATCTATCGATCATTACAATCGCGGATATTTATGATCGTCTGCGTACCGGTTTTAATTCTGAGTAAATAATGGTTAAAAATAAAAAAAATAACTATCTGCATCTATAAAATATCGACAGACGATTCTTCCAAATTAAATAAGAAAAAACTTCAACTTGAGATAAGAATATTACAAAGTGTTTGCAATTTCTGAATGTTCCACGTTTGACGTATTTATTGTTTTTAGAACATTATTTATTTGTAAAGTAGAATACTTTCTTGGGTGAAAGTTAAGATTTGAATTAGAAATTTTATTAGAAGCTGTACTAAGTAGCATATTGACTTATGAATAAACTTAAAAGAAAACCAGCTGATCGACAATTTGGAAAAAGAAAAGCAGATTGTAAAAGTGCACATCATTTTTCACAAAATGTAAATACGAAGCAAATGGAAGAAATCTCACATCAGTTACCTGAAAATATAGAAATGAAAAAGAATCATGATGTTTCAGAAGCTTATATCTCAGAAGAAAAGGTATCACTTGATGCAAAGGAAGAGATAGAAAATGAAAAGAAAAAAGAAATTTTGCCTGAAGAAGAGATTAAAGAAGAGAATAAACAGTTGGACAGTAATATTGAATACGAAGCTTTTTCTGATTATTCTAATATAAAGATACCTCTAGTAGGCAAAATTATTTTCGATAATAATGAAAAGCCCTTTACTAAACGCTATGATTTAGCTATTGAGAGAAACAAGAGGCGATTTGCGTACATGAAAGAGAATAGATTAATTGATGAAATGCCAAAATTAACAGAAAGAAAAGCAAATACAACTGAAAATGATAAAAAGAAGAATGCTATTATGCAAAAGAAAAGAAACATAAACATGGCATATTACCTTACAAAACTCTGTTCAAAGATTTTGAAAGAATTAAGCAGTGATAAAGTTCGACAGAATAAAATAATAGGGTATCTAAGGAAATTTCTTCTTATTCCTGTAACAGCAAAATGTCTACTTTATGTTCCTCATTTGGTTCATACTATATCACTTATCAGAGGTAAAAAAGCCTTTAGTAAGTTACTCCGATTGACAGCTAATGAGTGCTATGATAAATGTCACGTATTGTTTCCCATTCCACCGGGCTACAATTTTGAAACGGTATACACATCTGAAATGCAAAAGTTTCTGCCTGATGATTTTGAAAAATTCGAAGGTGTTAAATTTGATTACGGTGATATAGGAAATATTCTTGAAGACTGTGATCCTGATGATTACAATGCTTTAATTACAATGCTATATGATACAAATGATTCGTAAGTACTTTCCAAAGAGAGAAAAGACTTTCGATGTAGTTATTCTAGACAAATTTCTTAGTATACTTGTTAATAATTATTTAATATTCCTTTAAAATGCTTTAAAGTATTATATTATTCTATTACCCATATATATATATATATATATATATATACATTCTGCATATTTACTTTTCTTCTCCTTAATTGTTGCATAAATTTACTTTATACATTTTCAAAGTGATTGGTAATGTTAGGCGCTAAACAACTACAACATTTTGTATTATAAGAATAACTTCATAGTGACGTAAAAAAAATTAATGTTAAAGCTAACATAAATTTAATGTCTTTAAGAATTTAGAAGAAATCTGAAAGTTTTTTGATACAGTTGTGATAAAAACTAGTTACTCATCTTAGTGATTCTCATAATCCTATTTGCACATATACTTTCAACATAATTTCTATCTTTATTTATTTAACTATTTATATAATCCCGTGTTGTACTTTTGAAGTGATTTGTAATGTTATATAGTAAAGAAAATATAACCTTTAATGTTAAACTTAATGTTAAACTGCAATAAACTTAATGTCTAGTAACTTTCTAGGAAAAATATAAATTTTCTTTTGATATAGAAAAATTAGTTACTCTACTTCTGATAACACTGCTTTGCAAGAAAATCGGCCCCAATACCATTCATGAAAATTCTTATGTAAAATGACCTCCTGAATCCGAATATGACGCCCATTTTGTCCCATCACCCACCGTTTTTTTTTTTTTTTTTTTTTTTGGAGGG
Organism: Salticus scenicus; assembly: GCA_963930645.1. NCBI lineage: Eukaryota > Metazoa > Arthropoda > Arachnida > Araneae > Salticidae > Salticus > Salticus scenicus. The sequence goes on from OZ005650.1 coordinate 44,152,515, forward strand.
GGGGGGGGGACGCGGACGCTCTCCTATTTTATCATTGTTGGGTAATTTTATGGCTATGAATTTGATTTGGAGAGGGGGGGGGTATTTTTTTAACTGTTAAATATCTTCTGTGTGGCTACAGAGGTGAAAAATTCTGAAACATGAACATTTGTAGCGAGGAGGAAATTAAGGTGAGGATTCACCACTGAAAATAGAAATTATACTTATTATATTTTATTAATCTATTATTATTAGGGTGTAGCGTCCTGCAAAAACTGGGTGATTGAGCAAACTGGGAGTCGCATTCGGATTTAGGAGGTCATTTTACATAAGAATCAGCAAAAATGATATCAGGGCTCGATTTTTTTTTCTTTTTTTTTTTACCCCCAGCAGTGTAATTATTCAAAATCCTTTTGAAATTTTGAGTTATTCCTGTATTGTCTTAGTTGTATATATACTTTCTGCACATTTTATTTTACTTTATATATATATATATATATATATTATTATTATTATTATTATTTATATATAAATTTGTATTTTTGCAGTGGTTAGTAATGTTGTGTATTAAAGCAACTATAACTTTAGTGTTATAAAAAATAACTTTATAATTAGAGAAAAAAGTTAATGTCCGTAACATTGCAGGAAAAATATAAAATTCTTTCGATATAGTTATGACAGATGAACTAATTAATCTACTGATGATAATTACTGAAAGTACTTTTAAAATGTCTTGTTAAATCTTTTATTATTCTACTTGTGTATATTTATATATATATATTCCACATACTTTCTTTTTCTTTCTACATATGAATTTGTATTGTATTTTCGAAATAGAAGGTAATGATATGTTTTGAAGCAACTATAACCTTTTTTGTCCTAAAAAAAACTTGATAGTGAAGTGACAAAAATTAAATGTCAAAAGTAACCTGAATTTTATATATATATTTATTATTATTATTATTATTATTATTATTATTTCAAGTGTTTATTGCTCTTCGAAATTTTTAATAAAGTTTGTCTGTATTCTAAAGATATGTGAATTTTTTTTTTTTCCATTTTTCTATAAGTAAACGATTATTTCCGCTTAATTTTTAATGATCAAAACAAATAATAATAAATAAAAACCCTAAGCCTATTTTTTTCTTCTAAGTAATAGACATAAAATTCTGCACAAAATAGAATTTAATCTCGTACGACAGGATTTACTTTAGTCTAGTCTTTCGTATAAAGGCATGCAGTAACTGTGTTTCATTCGCCAGCATTGGTTACTATATATACGTTTCTTAAAATTTCTTTGGATATGCTTTAACATAGAACTTTGGCGGCTTTTAAATTTTGTTAACATTTTGGCAAAGAATAAAAATGGTTATCGCAATGGGCTCTTCCCAGCGTCGTCTGCTCAATCACGTGATATAGAAAAACAAAGAAGCGAATTCAGTTAAATATTGTTCTTAAGAACAAAAGTATTAATATCTAATATAAAATAAAATAAAAGTAATAATGTGCATTTTTAAACAGTAGTAGAATTGGTATTTGTAAATTTAATAATTTAAAAAAACACTTTATATGTTTATTTATTTTCATAAGTAAAAATCGATTTTTGTATGCTGTAGTGTAACTGTTACCCCAGATTAAATATACTATTACATTAACTGATCTAGCAATAAATAGTGGAATGTTTATGGATTATAACTTGAAATTAATTAAAAATGTTTTAAGTTAAATTTAATCGCTTAAAGGTGTTACAACAATTAACTCAGCTACTGTCCGAAATGGCACTATACAATGTATGATGTATATTTTACATTGTACGATTTTTTGTGGACACTGTAGCTCACGAACCAATGACTGAAATTTAACCAAACTTGGTATTTAGTTGCACACTGACATAACTGGTGCTGATTAGATTTGGGGATCAATAATCTCTCAACAGGTGGCGCCGTGATAACATTTTTTGTAAACTTTTAACATGGCAATTTAGGTCAAAATTTCGTATAAATGTGCATAATAAGAGTTATTTTAAACTCGTGATTGTAAAAATAATATGAATTATTGATAATAGTAGTAGTTAACTAGAAAAAAAAAAAATTGTGCATGACGGGGCATCGGTTCCTCCCTGGGGGGGGGGGGGGGAAGTACCCCCAGAATGGGGGGGGGGTAAAGTTTCAAGATGGGAATCTTTCGAAAGGTCTCGTCAATACCTTTAAAAGGAATGGTTGAACTATAAATCTGTGATAATTTAAAACAAAGTTATCGATTTTTTTTTTTTTTAAATATTGTTACTGAGTGAATTTGTATAGGAAAATATATAAGAAAGTCTTGTGGTGGCCACAACATACTAGTTTTAGTAATTGCTGTAGATATAGAAGACTTCCTCTGCTCTTTGTTTAACTATGTCATGTGACCTCTGTCGGTAACAAATTTCAAGTCTCGCCAAGGGGTTCTGTATTGAAGCTTTTCTATTTATTTAGCACTATTTTTCTCAACTTTATTTTAATTATTTTAAAAAATACTGAATTCGAGAAAGTTTTCTACCTCCGTTTTTTGATGGATTTACATGTTTTGGGATGTCCTGAACACGAATTCATAGTTTTTAGAAAATGTCTGTGTGTCTGTCTGTGTGTATCACGATTTTTGTGGACACTGTATTTCACGAACCAATGAATGGAATTTAACCAAACTTGGCATTTAATTGGACCCTGACACAAACTGATGCTGATTAGATTTGGGGATCAATCGCTCAACAGATGGCGCTGTGATCGATTTTTTTTTTTTTCTAAACTTTTAACATGGCAGTATAGGACAAAATTTCGTATAAATATGCATAATGAGAGTTATTTTAAACTTGTGATTGTAAAATTAATATGAATTATTGATAATAGTAGTAGTTAACTAGGGAAAAAATTTTGTGCATGTGGGGGCATCGGTTACTCCCCCGGGGGGAGTAAATTTTCAAGATGGGTATCTTTCGAAAGGTCTCGTCAATACCTTTAAAACGAATGGTTGAACTATAGATCTGTGATAATTTAAAACAAAGTTATCATTTTTTTTTTTTTTTTTTTTTTTTTTTTTTTGAGAATAAAATGGACTTTTTTTGGATATTTAGTGTTATACTACTCTAATATGGAAATCGTCTGCATTATCATGGAAGATAATTTTTTTTTTAAAGTAATAATTTTAATGATTTATTTTCGAGTGAATTTGTATAGGAAAATATAGGAGAAAGTCATGTGGTGGCCACAACATACTAGTTTTTAACATCAATTTGTTTTTATCTTTTTATAATTTTAAAGTTCAAATGGGGATTTTATGTATAATCTTTTGAACAAATTATCCGATTGAGGTTAAAAATACAGCGTTAGCTAGATTTTGTCCAGTTTAATGAGTGTAACAACTTTTAATATAATCTAAAAATCCGCAGAGATACAATGACAAGTTTTCAACTTTATAAATTTTAAATAAAGACAAAAAATTTTTGCGGGTTCATTCATGATGATGGATAAAAATTGGCAACGACGATGTCTGAAAAAAAGAAAAAAAAAAAAAAAAAAAAAAAGACTTTTCGTATTAATAAGAAGAAAATAATCTATTTAAAAAAACTTTTAAAACCCAAATTCTTAATGTATCGTGTTACATAAATCTTTTCGAAGTTAAAATAAAATTTAATTTGAAAAAAAAAAAAAAAGAAAAAGATAACTATTTTGTTTATTAACAAAAAAAAAAAAAAAAAAAAAATGTTGGAATTTGAAATGCAAGTTGGTCTTGTGAGGTACAGGCTGTATATCATATTTTTGTGCTCGTGAAAGAAAATTAAAAAAAAAAAATTGAAAACTGCAATTTTTAATCCGCGTTTGTAATGGTCGACAGATGGCGCTTTTCCAACTTTTGTTGTTAGTAAATATAACAGCCACGTGTATTTATTATTGTTCTATTTGTAATCTTACTTAATATTCGTGCTATAATTTCTCCTCCATTACATCATAGAAAATCGATTGCTTTTGGAAAAAATATTTCAGTTTATTCAAAGTTCGATTGGAAGTAGATGTTTAACTGAAGCTGAACAAATATTACTTTCAAATCATCTGATTAATTCTTTACTTCCATTAGCCGAAGCAACTGAAATTTTAAATTTGTCATTTGGAAATATATGGAAGCTTAATTCTGGATTTCTTGATCCTTTGGAGTTACACTGTACTGTGGCACACAACAGTATGTGTTATCTTTTTTACCGGATTTATTCATTTTTATTCAATAAATATATGTGAAATTAAACATCGAATATACAGCAAGCAATGGTGTCTCGACGAATGCCGAAAGCTATTCCTGTTAATTGTAATTTCACCTTAGCCCACCAGAGGGCGAGCATTTCATTACAACAATCGCGGATCCCATTTCAAAAACGTGACTTAATGGAAAGCAGATTTTTTTTTTTTTTCTCCTAACGGTTTCCATACAATCTTCTGCTGTTGCCACCTAAAATTCATACTTTAGCTAATTTTAAAAAATCTAATTGTCCGATCGATAAGCTGTTTAATCCATCGGATTCACAAAAATTTTCCCTCTCATTTGGTACTTTATTTGTAACGATACGACTGATATTTCTAATTTATTTTCTAATTTTCTAATTTATTTTCCTCATTTTAAATAAAGGTACGTTTTATTTATTTTTTTATTCCGTCAAAAGAAAAAAAAAAAAAAAAAATGGCAACAATTAAATTATGTTGAGATTGAGATTCACAAACATACCGTAGTGAATGACAGTAAGTACATAAGAATCTGAGGATAAAAGACCCACAGATTATAGATATCAGTACTCTGTGAAAAGACCTATTACAGTTATTATAAGGTAATTTTTTTTTTTTTTTTTTTTTTTTTTTTGTTAACCTTTTGACTGCTTATTTTGTAGACAGAAATCGCTTCAATTTTTTTTTTTTTTTTTTTTTTTTTTTTTTAAATCTATATATATTGGAGAATCGAAATATGCATTTTTACTTTACGAACACTATAGTGAGGAAAGTATTGTAATTATGTCAAAAATCCGAATTCGAGATTTTGATGTTTCTATACGTTTTGAGGTCCCCTGAGTCCGTTTTCACTATTTTTACGATGATATATGTATGTATGTGTGTGTGTATGTCTGTGATTGAACACGCTAGCGTCTAAACGCTTTGTTCGAATAAGCTGAAAGTTGGTGCGTATATTGTAAGTCACCATAGTACGAACCCTATAGATTTTGGTGAATCTAGCACTTATAGTTTTTTTACAGGGACACAAAGAAAAATTCTTTATCATTATGGTCTATGGGACCAAAATCTTAAAAGTGCGATAGCATCTAAACGCCTTATTCAATTGAGTAAAAAAATTATACACATATTATAGGTCACAGTTAATCAATCTGTATAGAGTTTGGAGAATCTGGCACTTACCGTTTTTTTACAGGGGCACAAAGAAAAATTCTTTACCATTATGGCTTATGGGGCTAAATTTTTAAAAGTGCGATAGCGTCTAAACGCTTATTTAATCTGAACAAAAAATTTTTACACATATTATAGGTCACAGTTGCACGAACTGTATAGATTTTGGTGAATTTAGCACTTACAGTTTTTTTTACAGGGACACAAAGAAAAACTCTTTATCATTACGGCCTGTGAGACCAAATTTTTACTTTCTTCTATATTCAATAGAAGAAAGTATTGGATTCGTAAAAATTTTCGACCTCGGGTTTTTGATGGATTTACACGTCTTGAGAGCTGTAGAACACGATTTGACCATTTTTAACAAAATGTCTGTCCATTTGTCTGTCAGTCTCTGCGTGTGTGTGTGACAAACTTTTGTGGCAACTGCGTATCTCAGGAACTACTTCACAGAATTTCATACAAATTGGTATGTAGTTGCACCTTGATATAAATTAGTGCCTATCAACTTTTGGTAAAAATTGTCTTACAGGTTGCGTTGCCATCCCGTTTTTTCTAAATTTTTAACATGGTGGTATAGTGCAAAATTTTGTATAAATGTGCATAAAGAGAATTTTTTTTTAATAATCATTATGAAATTTACCAGAATTATTTATAATAGAGATAGTCAACTGGGAAAAAAATTTTGTATGTGTCGGAGCCTCGCCTTCTCCCCCATCCCTGGGGGGGAAGAATTCCCCCCTCGAGGGGAGTAAATTTTCATGATGGGTATCTTTCAAAAGAGCTCGCCAGTACCTTTAAAACGAATGGTTGAACCATAGATCTGCGATAATTTAAAATGAAGTTATCGATTTTTTTTTTCATTTTTAACAATATATATATATATATATATATATATATATATATATATATATATTTAAATGTAATATTGACAATAAAATTGGACTTTTTTTGGATATTTAGTGTTATACTACTTCTCTAATATGGAAATCATCTGCATTATCATGGAAGATAATTTTTTTAAATAATAATTTTAATAAATTATTTTTACTGAGTGAATTTGTGTAGGAAAATATAGAAGAAAGTCATGTGGGGGCCACAACATACTAGTTAAAAGTGCGATAGCATCTAAACGCCTTATTCAATTGAGCTGAAACTTTATATGAATATTATAAATCATTGTTGCTCTGACTATAAGCATTTTGGTGAATCTAGCATTTATAGGATTTTTACAGGGACACAACGAAAATTCTTTATCATTATGATCTGTGGGCTCAAAGTTCAGTAGCGTTAAATAAAACATCGTGTAATATATGTAGAAAAATACTCAAACACTTTATTATGGTTTTATCTATTTTGTTTGTTTAACAACTCCTCTTCCTTTACTTTATCTACAAAACTGTTAATTACTCAATGTTCGGAAAGTCGAGTGGAGTCACTCCAGATTTTTTCTTTCTAGAAAAGATTCTTTATATAGATTTTTATCATGAGAAACTAAGCTGTCAGAAAAACCAATTTCAGATGTTATCACAGAAAAAATAAAAAATAAAATAAATAATAATAATAAAAATAATAATAATAATAATAAAATCAATTTTAATTTAATTACAGTTAATTTCTATTTATTACAATTTTAGAAATATTCTTCATATCAATTTTGCACCACTGCCTAACGCTTTGCAAGTTCATGATCAGATTCATCGCTGTCTGAGGAGCAGTCCGAAAAATCTATATCACTATCACTATCAAAACTAAAATCACTTTCAGAATTTGCTAAATCATCAGGAATGAATATATACTCTGTCAATCGCTGAACGTTTTCTAGCAGCCATTTCTGATTAGAAAAAGGCAGCAAACATAGTGAAGTTAGAGCGGTAAATACCAAGTACCTTCAAATGCCGCAATTTAGTGAACGATTAATGACATATGTTGGTCAAAACCTAAATTAAAAGTCTAATTCTGTATATAATTTATTTCACTGGTTAAACGGTGAAAAGGCAGGATGCGCTTCTCAATAAAGGAAGAAACTGGCTACTCATCCCGCGAAAATCGCGGGATGAGTAGCCAGTTGATGAGTAGTATTTTTCATGACGATTTGTTAAAAATAATTCTATTTGTGTACATTTATACGAAATTCTGTCCTATTCCGCTATGAAAACACTGGATGACAGTGCCGTGCTACTTTTGAGCCAATTGTACCAAGAGTCCATGAACACTACTTATGCTGAAGTGCAACTACTTATAAATTTACATGAAATTCTACGCCTTATTTGTTGAACTAATGCTGGTTGAGAATCTTTGTCGCACACAAACTGACAGACAGACATTTTCTAAAAGTTATGAAAAAGTGTTTTAGACTTCGCAAAACGTGTAAATCCATCGAAAATAGCAAGTCAAAATTTGTGATCCAATACTTGCTTCTACTGAATTTTGTAGAATGTAATATCTTTATATGTATATCAGGCAATGTCTGTGCATGTGTGTGTGTATGTGAATAGAGTAGCGCAAAGACAGTAGCTCGGACAGTCAGGTAATTCTGCACGAAGGTACCCTCCGAGAGGTCCTACTGCACCTCGAAGCCCGATTTTCGATTATTTTCTTTTAATTAATTAATATGTGAAAATAATAACCTCATAATAGCTATAAGATTAGCCACATAAATTTTATCCATAATTTAATTGTTGCCAAAAAATTTTAGGAGTTGAAGTTTTTTTCGACACGAAAATAAATACATCTATTAACGGGAACAATAAAAAATTAAATTATGCATCTCATAAAAATTGACCTCATTATCACTTTGAAAAATTTATACACATTGATAAAGTGCTAATACAGTTTATGATGTTAATATATGTTGTTCTAAAATTTTCTTTCTTTCTTTTTCTTTTTTTTTTAACAACTATTTTTACTTCCATTACCCTACTACCGTAGGTAATGGAAGTATTGTATTCGGTCTGAAAATTCGATATCGGGTTTTCACCTGATTTACACGTTTTAAGGTCCCCTGAGTCCAAAAAAGTGGTTTTTGGCAATTGGTCAGTGTGTATGTGTGTGTGTGTGTGTGTGTATGTATGTGGAGAATCTTCTGGCTATTATAGCTCAGAAACTAATAAAGATAGAGCTACGAAACTTTAGAATTGAAATACGTCTGGTGTACAGATGAAATTTCCAAATTTTGGTGAAAATTGAAAAACCGGAAGTGGGACATCGGAAACCGGAAGTGGGACCGTAAGTCCGTATCTCAAAAACGGCTCTAACGATTTTCTTCAAACTTGCTATATAAACACTCTATTAGATGTCCTTTCGAATGATATAGTTGGTTAGTTCAGGAAAATTGATAGGCGTCCTGTATAAATATATCAATTTCAGGTCTTGCAAGCGCGTTCCTTTGAAAACGGCTGTACGGATTTTTTTCAAAACCGCCCTATTAACTCACTTTTAAATATCCTTTTGTATGTAATTATTGTTTTCCGGTCAACAATTGATTTTTTTGTAAAAGTTGGTATCTCAAAAACGGCTCTAACGATTTTCTCTTTAGGTCACTTTTCTGTTTTCTAATCACATTATCTCTCAAAAATGCATATAATGCGTGTAATAGTGGGTAATGGAAGTCGTGTGGTTGTTTCACACCAGATTTTTTATAATTTATTGTTAAATTGTTATAAAAAAAAAAAAAAAAAAAAAAAAACTGGGACCGCCGTAACCCAGTCGGTAGAGCGTCCAGCTCGTAATTGGAAGATTGCGGGTTCGGTACTCGAGCCGGCCAAAGACCGTCGGGTACACTAATGGTGGCTAGTGCACGTAAAATCTGTCGTGGACGCAATGTCCTCCATGTTCCCATCAAATTTATACCACTGGGGGTCACCGAAGCGGGGGCGACATCCCCTCCGTGGAGGATCAAAATTGAGATGGCATGTCTGCAGACCACCTCTAGGGTGAGTCCCAGACCGTCACCAATCGGACATTACGCAACACTAGTGCGACGTAAAACACAACTAACCAACCATGAAAAAGAAACTGCCCATGAAGTCACATTCGACCGCGTAGCATTTCTTTACTACTATAAATTCTATGAACTATAAATTTATTTCATCAAATTTATTTATAGATCATCCTAGGTGATTTTTTAAATTTTGGCGTTGAAATAGACCGAACGTTTTTCGCCAAGAACTTTAATTTAATAACAGTAATTTTAATCTAAGTAGCGCATCAAAAATGTAAATATTAGAAAAAGAATTATAAAATATCAAATTATAAAATATTACAAAAAGAAAAAAAAAAGAATTAAACCTATCAATGGTTACATAAATGGTCTATTTTAATCTGAGTAGATAGTCTTATAGAAAAAAAATCTGGTGTGAAACAACCACACGACTTCCATTACCCACTATTACACATATTATATGCATTTTTGAGAGATAATGCGATCAGAAAACATAAAAGTGAACTAATAAGAAAATCGTTAGAGCCGTTTTTGAGATACCAACTTTTACAAAAAATCAATTATTGACCGGAAAACAATAATTACATACAAAAGGATATTTAAAAGTGAGTTAATATGGCGAGTTTGAAAAAAAAAATGTTTTTAAAGGAACGCCCTTGGGAGGCATGAAATTGAGCTATTTATACAGGACGCCTATCAATTTTCCTGAACTAACCAACTATATCATTCGAAAGGACATCTAATAGCGTGTTTATATAGCAAGTTTGAAGAAAATCGTTAGAGCCGTTTTTGAGATACGGCCTAGCGGTCCCACTTCCGGTTTCCGATGTCCCACTTCCGGTTAAACTCAATTATTGAGAGGAAAACAATAATTACATACAGAAGCATATTTAAAAGTGAGTTAAAATGGCGAGTTTGAAAAAAATCCGCACAACCGTTTTTAAAGGAACGCCTTTGCGAGGCCTGAAATTGAGCTATTTATACAGGCCGCCTATCAATTTTCCTGAACTAACCAACTATATCATTCGAAAGGACATCTAATAGAGTAATTATATAGCAAGTTTGAAGAAAATCGTTAGAGCCGTTTTTGAGATACGGACTTACGGTCCCACTTCCGGTTTCCGATGTCCCATTTCCGGTTTTTCAATTTTCACCAAAATTTGGAAATTTCATCTGTACACCAGACGTATTTCAATTCTAAAGTTTTGTAGATCTATCTTTATTAGTTTCTGAGCTATAGTAGCCAGAAGATTCTCCACATACATACATACATACATACATACATACATACACACATACATACACACTGACCAATTGCCAAAAACCACTTTTTTGGACTCAGGGGACCTTAAAACGTGTAAATCAGGTGAAAACCCGATATCGAATTTTCAGACCGAATACAATACTTCCATTACCTACGGTAGTAGGGTAATGGAAGTAAAAATGCAGATTTTAAAAATAGAAAATTTATTTCAGCAAGCACTTTTTTAAACCATTAAAAATATAAAGAAAATATGAAGAATTCTTATAAATTAACGAAAAGGTGTACGATAAAAGTATTAGCAAAATATGGTTTTCCCTTTTATACAAGAATTATACCAAAAAAAAAAAAAAAAAAAAAAAAAAATCGGTCGTTAATATGGCGACAAAAATTCAAAAGCCGCCAACGGAGAGATTTAATAAAGTTATGAAGTACGATAATGTTTACTTATTTATTATTACTATGTTTTTATTAACTTCTATTCTTGTTTGCCCGGTAAAAATCTTGCAATCTATTTTTAACTAACTTCCCTACTAGCTAAGCTAGTCATTTGAAACTTTTAGGCTAGCCCAGAACCCGATGACAACACAATACTTCGTAACCCGATTTTCGAATTTTTGATTAGTTTTCTTTTAATTAATTAAAATATGAAAATAATAACCTCCTGAAAGATTTAAAAATAGCCATTAAAATATTAACTATAATTTAATTGTTGCCAAAAAAAATTTACGTGTTCATTTTCTTTCGACATAAAAATAAATACATTTAATTAAACTTGAACGTTAAAAAATTGCAAACAGTTAAATTATGCATCTCACAAAAATCGATGTCATTATCACTTTAAAAAATTTATACACATTGATAAAGTGCTAATGTAGTTTTGTAGCTATGATTCAACAGAAAATTTAAAAATATGGTATATAAAAAGGTTTTTTTTTTTTTTTTTAAATCTTATAATTATTTTTTATAAACCAATCGCTGCGCTATTTTATCATACAAATAAATGAGCTGCTGTGTGTGACAGCACCTGCATGCTGTCAGGCAGAAATATTTGATTAATTTAAATTAATATTTAAATAAATAAATAAAAATATGTTTAATGGAAAATATATATAACCATAAAACCATTAGCTGTCTAAACTACGGCAGAAATAGTGCTTATGGCATATTGTTACAAGGGGTTAAGTATTTTCCCTGTATCAATTGTACTGTTGCAATGAAAGTATCAAAATTCGAAAATTAATATTAAATAAATCTTTCAAACTGCTAGTACGTCATAGAAGAAAACTTTGGTAGATATTAAATTATTTTTCTTGTTCTAGCAGTAGAGGATTATTTAATAAAAGTATTTTAATGAAACAATTCCAGGTATCATATATGTTTGTAAATATATAAGAGAAAATATACCGTTTCCTAGACCAGATTTGTTTTCTTTTCTTCCCATACATAAAGTTATAATCAAAAATATTTAAATACATTTGTAAAATACGTATACTAAAGAATTTTTCTTTATTTACTTCTATCACTTTATCCCGATTATACTATTTTATTACAGGATATAAGCAAGATTAAATTAATTTCTTTTTAATTCTACGTCACATTAAAACTGTATCTGTGAAGATTATTTCAACATAAACTTAATTATTTGTACATAGTTATAAAATATTTCAATTAAACAGATATATCGTTATTTTTAATTTAAATAGTTCCTTTGAATAAATTATTTTTACTCGGATATATATATAAAAGAGAATTCCATATATTCATTTTCTCCAAATTGAATATTTAATAACATATTCGCATTCTTCTAAAAACTTCAGAAAATTTCATTTTAACAATCAATTTATCAATTAAAACTGAAACTAGTTGGCATAGGTGGACTCTGCTCAGTTCCACATGATATTTATGTTCTCATAAATTTCAAGTGCGAGACATATTATAATTATCTTAAAAGAAATGAATTTGACCAAAGCTTGATACAGTGACAGAATGAAATCCCCACCTAATAGACTATCCACCGTTCACTTCGATATACTTATCTTATTCTAATCTATTAATTTATTTTATCAGGGTCAATTCCGTTGTTTATGTTTCATGCTACTATTTCCAATGCAATAATCCTCAAAATTCATATTTATATGAAAAATTTACAATTTCGCTATGTTGATAAAATCGTAAATTACGAATAATTTACGAAATTTTCCTATTAGAATATTTGTATTCAATCATGTTCAAACAAATATCATAAATGTAATTTTGAAGTTGCCTAATGTATTTATGATCCTCAAAATGGAAGTTTATGCTCAATTTTGCCTTATTCTGCCATTTTAAGTAAATCGTAAATTCCAAATAACTTACGAATTTTTTAAATTGGAAAAACCATAGTCTTTACGATGAAAATATCTCTAAAAATTGACGTTTATATGAAGTTTTGCCCTATACGGCCATGTTAAGAAATTCGTAAATTTCCCATAACTTGCGAAATTTTCAAAGTAGCATATTTATAGTTACTGGTGTTCATTTCGGCATCAAAACTGATATTTTAAAACTGGTCCGACATTTTTAATGTAAAAAGTTTCCATTTAATGCGCGTTTATGTGAAATTTTGTCCTATTCTCCCATGTTAAGAAAATCGTAAATTTCTCATAACTTACGAAGTTTTTTAATTCGAATGTTTCAAATGAACAGGGTTCTTGCCAGTATCGAAAGTAATATTTTAAAACTGATCTGACCTCTCTGCGATCATTTGTTCGTGAGATATCGTGTTAACAGACTAACAAACTAACGGACTAACACACTGACACACTAACGGACTGACACACTAACAGACACCCTACAGACAGACACCATTCAAATTTTGTCATTTTCGGATTCCTCACACCTGAAAACGTATAAAAAAGTCAAAAAACCGAGGTCGAAATTTTTCACGATTACCTAAGTTCCCCATACGTATAGTATGATGGGGAACTAATTTCACTCCTGCAATATTTATTCATTTCAATTTTTATTTATTTAGTTTTTATTCTCATGTTGTTTTAAAATATTCATTTTAAATGGTTATTTAGTTCCCCATCATACTATAGGTATGGGGAACTTAGGTAATCGTGAAAAATTTCGACCTCTGTTTTTTGACTTTTTTACATGTTTTCAACAAAATTTGTATGGTGTCTGTCTGTAGGGTGACTGTTAGTGTGTCAGTCCGTTAGTTTGTTTGTCTGTTTACACGATATCTCACGAACAAATAATCGCAGAGAGGTCAGATCAGTTTTAAAATATTACTTTCGATACTGGCAAGAACCCTATTCATTTGAAACATTCGATTTAAAAAACTTCGTAAGTTATTAGAAATTTACGATTTTCTTAACATGGGAGAATAGGACAAAAATTCACTCAAACGTGCATTAAATGGAAACTTTTTACTGTAAAAATGTCAGACCAGTTTTAAAATATCACTTTTGATGCCGGAATGAACATCCGTAACTATAAATATGCTACTTTGAAAATTTCGCAAGTTATTGGAAATTTACGAATTTTTTAACATGGCAGTATAGGGCAAAATTTCACATAAACGTCAATTTTTGAGAGATATTTTCATCGTAAAGATGTCAGACTACTTTTGAAATATTATTTAGGACACTGGCAGAATATTAACGACTATGAATTTTTCAATACAAAAACTTCGTAAGTTATTGGAAATTTACGAATTTCTTAACATGGCAGAATAGCGCAAAATTTCACATAAACGTCAATCTTGAGGGATATTTTCATCGTAAAGATGTCAAACCACTTTCGAAATATTATTTAGGATACTAGCAGAAATATCATTTACTATGATTTTTCTAATTTAAAAAATTCGTAAATTATTTGGAATTTACGATTTACTTAACATGTCAGAATAAGGCAAAATTGAGCATAAACTTCCATTTTGAGGATCATAAATACATTAGGCAACTTCAAAATTACATTTATGATATTTGTTTGAACATGATTGAATACAAATATTCTAATAGGAAAATTTCGTAAATTATTCGTAATTTACGATTTTATCAACATAGCGAAATTGTAAATTTTTCATATAAATATTAATTTTGAGGATTATTACATTGGAAATAGTAGCATGAAAACTAAACAACGGAATTGACCCTGATAAAATAAATTAATAGATTAGAATAAGATAAATATATCGAAGTGAACGGTAGATAGCCTATTAGGCAGGGATTTCATTCTGTCACTGTATCAAGCTTTGGTCAAATTCATTTCTTTTAAAATGATTATAATATGTCTTGCACTAGAAATTTATGAGAACATAAATATGATGGGGAACTGAGCAGAGTCCACCTATGCCAACTAGTTTAATTATAATTTTAATATACTCGGCAAAAATAAAATTTATCAAATGGACAAAAGTCACTGACAGCATTTTAGGTTGACTTCTTTAGAAATAGACCTATAGCAATCACTTTGTTTGTCTATATCTATCTATATATATGTATAGGGGAATGCATCCGGTTGTGGGCACAGTTTTGATTTTGGCTTATAATTTTTGATAGAGAAGATATTATGCAAACATATGAATACCGATGGAAAGGCAGAACCCTTAGCTAATGTTTGATGAAGTAACTGTATTGATTCCGTCAACAAGAATTTTTTTTTTTTTACCAATTTTGTGAAGTGTTCATTTTTGACCAAAAATATTTTTGTACAGGTTGTAGGCACACTTAAAAAATCCACTGAAAATGGGAAAATGATAAGAAAAACCACCATAAATACTGAAAATAACAAAATTTATTCATTTTGTAAGGACTCAATGGCCAAAATAATAACAGAAAATGGTATTTTACCAATTTTCTTCGTCCTCCAAATCAGAAGTACGATGCTTGCAAGTAAAGTAATTTGCATGTATATTGGCACACTTCAAATGTACCAGACGGTCACTGCTGCATTTGATTGAGGTGGCTCTTGTTAGGCGTAGTGGCAAGTGCTTCAAACTGATGACAAAGAAGTCGACAACATTATCAGATTGTGGAGACTCCAATTTTTAGCGCGTTTGGCCGATATTCTGACAGGTGGAGTTGCCTTACTTTATCCATGCTTCCCTTCGGGGTTGACATTGCTAAAAAAAGCCTAAACATACATAAAAGCACTAATAAAATATGTTATCTTGACATAAACGACTATATTTGACAATTTGTAAGTCAAAAATACGTATTAAATAAATAAATAATAATAATAATAATAATAAAAGTGTGCCCACAACCAGAAATGGCAGCCATTTTTATAATGGTAGAAAAAGCAATTTTCGGTTCACATTTTGTCTGAATTCGATATTGCATCACAAAATATAAGAAATATACTGCATAAATATACCTTGCATTTAAATTTTTGAACTATTTCTCTTTGATTTTTCGCAATCTGAAAATATTCCTATATCACTTTTGTGTTGCTTTTTTTTTCAGATTTTTTTTTCCCATGCTTGCACTTACTAAGCAAATGCGTCTATTCACTTCAGTGTTAGCACAAAAACTACGTACTGTCACAATACATGTTTGACAGTACTGAAATCTACCATATTTGCTTTTTGTTGAAAGGTATGGTGGGGTGCCCATAACACGAGACATTCCCCTATAATATAAAAAAATTTTCATCACGATGACTTCTGAAATCTTGGATGAGTTTGTTAACCAAGTTGCTCCGTCATTTTGTTTTCAAATGGTAGCCACTTGAAAATTTCAAATCCGCACTCTAAAAAACGTAAAGACCGCATTTGCTTGAATTTTGATGTATACATAGACCATAAAAGAGTTTCAATCAAATTTAATAATGAACTTTTTCCGTCCCTTTAACAAAAGAGCGAGTACCTTAAATTAAGCCGGTCCACTTGAAATGAGGCTACCACTTGAGAATTTCTCCTCGCGATAACTTTTGAAATACTGAATCAATTCGAACAAAAATTGGGCAGTGAACATACCATACAAGTATTTTTGATGAGTTTACTCGGCAACTTGTTCCGCCATTTTTATTTTTATTTTTTTCAAGCTGTGGTCGCTTGTAATCATACTGCCAAGTGAAAATGTACTATCAGGACAACTTTTGAAATACTAAACTGATTCAAACCAAAATTCGATAGTAAAATTGTGATTCAATATCATGGATAAGTTTGCTGGACAACTTGCTCCGACATTTTGTTTCCAAGTAGCTGCCATTCGAAAATTTGTCTTTATGATAATTTTTGTAGTACTGAATCAAATCGAATTAAATTTGTGCAGTGGACTTATCATTCATAGATATATTAGAAAAATTTTCTGGGCATCTTTTGTTTCCAAGTGGCATCCATTTGAAATCAGGCTGCCACTTGAAAATGTACCATTACGATAACTTTTTGAATACTAAACTGATTCAAACGAAAGCTGAACAGTGAACTTACGGTTCAAATATCTTGGATAAGTTCGTTGGGCAACTTACTCCGACGTTTTGTTTCTACCTGGCGGCCACTTGAAAAATAGTCATTACGATAACTTTGTAATACTGAATCAAAGAATCGGGATCCAGAACTGATATAGCATAGATTGGAAATATGCTGCTGAAGGAAATGAGGTTTTAAGCGATTTCAATGGAATTTGTTTTTAAGCAGTGATTAATGTTTTTTGAAAATTTCTTTAAATATAGTGATTAGCGAAACAGACAATGTCTGTTAGTCACTTAATAAAATCATGACAATCTCTGAAAATTTTTGCTTTACACGTGTGACTACCTCATATTATTGATCTCTCTAAAGTGTTACATTTTTTGCAATGGAAATTTTTGAGAGTGAGCCGATAAGGGTAAATTAAAAATTTATTTAAAATACAAAATGAATTTTTGTACTCGTCTACTTTTAATTAAATAGAAATATGTATTCTTTAATAATAAAAAAGCATATTTTCAGATATCTAATGTAGATTAGTGAGTAATTATTATTAACATGAGGCGGGGGTGGAGAGGGAGAGGTCAGAATTTTAGAAACTTACTTTGAAATACATATTTATTGCACCAAAATAAGTTTTACAGTGAAGATGTTCAAAATAATAATAAATAAATAAATAAATAAAAATGCTGTGTTAAAGATAGTCTTTACAAAGCGAGAAAATTTGTACATAATTTAATAAGGTATAACTCTCAATTCTTATTTTATCTTTTCTTTCTTTCTTTCTGTTTTTCTTTTTAACAAATGAAGGAGCCGTTTGAGTATTTAAAAATTACTGAAATTATCTGAACAATGAGAAATATAAACGTTCATTATTAAAACGTAAAACAATGGTTCTTCGGATGACTGCTTTCCTTGAAAAATGAGCTTTCCTTTCATTATATCGATCATTAATATTTAATTTTCATGGAAAAAAATCGAGACATCGCCCTTTTCAGGTGTCTGTCATCTGAGAAAGATAAAAGAAATATTCATCTCCTTCCATTAACTCCCGATCTATCCATGTCAGACACGAAAGGAAAAGGCCATCCATTACTCCCACATAGCAATCTAATCGATTAATAGTGTCCAGTGCAATAACAGCATGAGGCCAGTAATGGACCAAATAAAAATTTGTCCTCTGTCCGGACAAAGAAAAGGATACTCTTTCAAGTGGACATTCTAAAGTGCATGTAAATTTTTGGAGATATTCCTTTTTGTATATATATATATATGTTTTGTTTTTTTATTCATACATCATAAGGCTCAATATGTTGTCTGTAAACTGCTTATTGATTTTATTTTGATTACATGTGGAGTTTTTATGGTACATAATGTAGTAACGATTGATTATAGGATAATCTGTATTATCTATATTGATTGCAGAAGATATAGTTTTTCTCAAGGACAGGGTCAGATTAAGGCATGGGCACATGGGGCATTGGCCCGGGGCACCCAAATTTGGAGGGCACCAAATCTGTAAATTAAGTTTTAAAATTTGTCACTACTTCAATGTTAAACTGTAGAAAAATGTAAATATAACTATGCTGTTTTTTGAAAAAGAGAAGTGGTGAAGGGAAAATGGCTTTTTTTTTTTTCCACCCATGTTTATATTATTGTCTAGAATTCATTAGCATGGATACCTTTCTTGTCCCACACTTTTGGCATGAGGATATCTTACTAAATCTGGAAACTTGTTCTTTGACACAAGATAAGAAATAAGCAAAAACATCTCCCTTTGCAGATACTGGGACTAAAGTATGAACTAAACATGTGTTTTTTAAAGAACTGAGTTGTAATTTAATTTTGGAAATATGCCTTGTTGCTTGCAATATTTTAGAAAACTCACAAAATATAGTACTTAATAAAATCCATTTACTCTAGTTTACGTGTTATTGTAGATATAAATGCATCCTTATCCAAACACTGCGTATTTAAACTATTACAGATAAATCTGCCATTTTGTCCAAATAAAGTTTTTCTGAATATTATTTTTCTCAAAGTTTTTTTTTTTTTTTTTTTTTAAGATGCATAATAATTTAATTTGATTTATATCGTTTAAAATGTCTGTTAATTATAAAAGTTTTATAAGATTTAATACACAGAAACATTTATTTAACTGTATATGGATAGGGGGGGAAGGGGGGGGGAGGGCTTATAAAAGTTGTGCCCATGGCCTCCAAAAATAATAGACGGGTCCTGCTCAAGAACTATACTATATTAAAGACAGCTTACTGATGTCTTGTACATAAGAAAAAACGAATTAGAGTCAAAGTTTGAAGTTCGATTCTGGGATATATTATTTGATGCGAAAGTAGATCAAAAAGTAATTCCTTACGTGTCATAAACACTTTATATATGAATATATATCAGCAGAAGTTATTATTGATCACAGTCTGAACTGTCCTTTACACTAAACTATCGTTTAACATATCCACCATGCTTTAGCTAGCACCATCGGCTCAGACATAAAAACATTTTGGAAAAATTCACGGTTTGCTGCTAAACTCATGATTTTAAAGCTGTTTCAGTGTTATTCAAGTTACTGAATCTGAAATCACGTAGTTTGTCTTTCATAGGTCCAAATAGAGAAAAGTAAGGAAGGGTCAAATGAAAGTTGTGGCGGGTAAAACTCTACTAATCAGCAAATTTTTGCAGTTGGTTCGGTCGTAAAAAATGACGAGTGTGGAGTGCATTATCGTGATGAAATAAACGACTTTTAATGACCTATTTTTTTCTTACGACTTTTGACGTTTCTTAAGTGTAGTTATGTATGTTTCACTGTTGATTGTGGCATGTTGTTGCAAAAAATCTACTACTATGCTCAAAACATCGCTGTCATAACTTTCTGTGCTGATTTGGTAGACTTGAATTTTTTGCGACGCGCGGAACCACTTTATACTTTACTTTCTCTACCATATAGATATGCCCATGTCTCATCTCCATTGATCACATTGTTGAAGAAATCCAGTTGCTCCCTTTCAAATGTCGCCAGAAGCTGGTGACAAACTTTCACTCGTCTATTCCAATTATTAACAGTCAATTGCTTGGGAACTCACTTACAAACTTCGTAATAATTCAAGTCAGAAATTATTCCTTGGGTTCCCTAGTACTATGCGAGACGTTTAATATATCAGCAACATTCCGAATTGCAACGCGTATGTCTCCTTGAACCATTTCATCAGACCGATCTCAATTTGTATCTGTGACTGATGTTGTCAACCGGCTGCATCCCAGTTTATCTACAATTTACCGTTTTCAAACTTCATTACTGAACGCCCGCGCAAAATTCTGACGCCTTTAACGCAATAACAGCATTCTCATAAACATTATTCAAGCGATTATGGATTTCCTTAGTTACACAACCATTTTTCTTTCTTTCTTTCTTTCCAGATATTCAATGACCATTCTTTCTTTTAGCTACAGATCTATGGTTCTAATCACCTAAAAAAAAGAAAAGATTGTATAAGTAGAGGATTGTTGCTGCTGAATAAAAGAGCATAGATAGTCCATTAGTTATGAAAGAAATAAAATTTATAGCGATGGTGAAATTCCTGTTTAATCTACCCTCGTAGTATGAGAATTTCAGGGCTCAACTCACAAAAAAGCAAAAATATCAATATCAGTATTAATAAAATCAGTATTATTAATATGATCTTGATCTTGAAATAGACGAGTGTAATCACTTTACTGAATGCATTTTTACTTATATACATTGTTATTACAAAGAAAAAATTGATATAATATACGATGGGGTGTGGTTAAAACTTTTAGCTGAATTCAGCTCAAAATTTTACAACACCTCATCGTTAAATAAACAAGATATCAGGTTTAATTGATTCTTATGTTCATAACGTTTTAAATTAAAGTTATTAATGATGATTTGTTTTATTCTAGGAAGTCATAGATTGGAATAATCCTCATTCTTTCTTTATATCTCCCCATCCAATGAATTATTTCCAATTATTATATTACATGCATTGTTATTTAAGTAGAGGTACTATAAAACTTTAATTATTACTAAGAAATTGCGAAGATATCTATAGTAAAAATTACCCTGCATATTATTTGATGCTTTATGCACCTATAATATTGTAAATTACAACTGATAATATTGATTTGTTTGGTTTCAGGAAACCGTATATTGAGGTAACTCTCAAAACTTTGGGGATGTGAGTTACTTCATTCAACGACTTCTTGAACCCAAACAAATGAACATTAATAGTTGTAATTTATAGCATTATGCATCTAAGGATCAATTAATCTGCAAAATACATTTTATCGCAAAGAGTTCCTTTTGATATTAAATATTTTGCCATGGTCCTACATGGTACAATAATCAATGTTTCTACATAATAAAATAACATAGAATCATATAAAAGAATAGAAATAGATCCTTATTTATCCTCTGCAAGTATACAGAGGCTGTCTGCACATTTTTTAGACGATTTTATTTCGCAGTAAGAAAAAATCGTTTGGAGAATTTTATTTTTACAACAGTTATATTTTTGGAAGTTTTATTTATCTTCTGATATTTAGAATTTTTGTTTAGATGCAAAAATGCGCTTTTAAAAAGGCATGGGATGGAAGGATAGGTTTCCGCTCTTTCGAAAGAGAGTTTTTAGTGAAATCTTTATGAAAAGCATTTATCAGGAGAAAAATGGAAAAATGTCGCAACAATAGATGAATCTTGGGTCTATTTTAGTGATTGCAATAAAAAAATATCAATTTATTATCACAAAAGTGGAGAAAAAATTTTTTGCTACATGGTTCAAAGCATCAAAAGAAAGTTTTTCTAAAGGATTTATGATTGCCACTGGTTTTTCATACAAGCGCAAGATAAAAGCAAAAAAAAAAAAAAAAAAAAGTGACAAAAATGTCAAAATCAGCTTTAAATACTATCAAGAACATATTTTAATTCCAAATTTTAAAAATGAAAATCCAGATCTTTATCCACAGTGCTATCAATCCGTTGAACTGTATCAAGACAAAACAAGCAACCACACATCGCAATCCGCAATTGCTTTTCTAAAAAAAAAAAAATGGAACAAAAAACGGGAATTAAAACCATACCCTTCACTGATATTCCTGCTAAATCTCCTGATGTATCACTGTTGGATTTTTGTGTTTTTTACTCTTAAAATCAACATTATCCCAACACCGACTACAACGCTTTGTGGACTTCGGAAAGCCGTTCAAGAGAAGTAGAAAAATATACCTCTTCCGATATTCTAAAAAGCATTATTATCATAGAAATTACGATGTAGAATGATAGTTAAGAACAAGGGCTATCAAACTGAACAATTAAAACACGAAATATGAGTGAAACTGCTTCAGTACACTCCATCAAAATCGTCTAAAAAATGTGCGAACAGCCTCTGTATATTTTTATAAATTGCATAGTCCTTCAGGTCTACCCCGTAACCTTTCTACCTACATTTTAAGTAATAATTTCGTGTGTCTTAGTAGCAAATCCAGTTTGAGGCCCTGCATAGGGAGATGAGCGAAATTAACTAACTTTGCACTAAATTTTCTTATCTTACTTCTATGTTTGCTGACTGATTAAGAGATTGTGATATGTATTATTATTTATTTAAATATTAATTTCACTTCTCGCGTAAGATAAATCACAATATATTTACGTCAATTAACTTTGATAACAAAGATATTACATATTAGAATATTTTTGTTTTCATATAAGAGCTTGTTATTATGTGCGTATTTTTAGTCATTTTTCATTAGTTCTTTAACAATGAAATACTACTTAAGGTGTCTGTAAAAACTCAGAAGGATTTCCTTTCTTCTTCTTCTTTTTCTCTTTTTTACTTTCTCTTACCCATAGGGTCGAGAAAGTATTGTTTTACGGTCAAATTTTCGAGCGTGAGTTTTTGTTATATTTACATGTTCTGAGGTCCCCTGAATACGAAAATCATGTTTTTAGCGAATAGTCTGTGTGTCTGTTATCAGCATATCTCAAGAACAAATAGTAGCAGAAATTGAAAACTTGGTACTCTAAATGTGTATCATATAGGGATGCTACAGTAAGCTTTTCGTTGAGATGAAGCAAATGGTTTATGTACAGGGACACTCAAAAGTATTCAAATACATTACGTCTATGGGAAAAATTGCAGGTAAGTAGAGTTTAACATCTATAGACTACACTAAACCAAATGAAACGAATATATATTACTTTCTTCTATATGTAATATAGAGAAAGTATTGGATTCGCGAAAATTTTCGACCTCGGTTTTTTGACGGATCTACACGTTTTGGGATGTCCTGAACACGAATTGATAGTTTTTAAAAAATGTCTGTCTGTGTGTCTGTCTGTGGTTTCGTTTTTTCACCGTATCTCACGAACTAATGAATGAAATTCAACCAAACTCGGTATATAGTTGGACCCTGGCGGGGCATTGTGCTGATTAGATTTGGGGATCAATAGCCCAGCAGGTGGCGCTGTGATCACATTTTATGTAAATTTTTAACATGGCAGTATAGGGCAAATTTTCGTATTTTTCACCGTATCTCACGAACCAATGAATGAAATTCAACCAAACTTGGTATATAGTTGGAACCTGACGGGGCATGGTGCTGATTAGATTTGGGGATCAATCGTCCAGCAGGTGGCGCTGTGATCGCAAAATTTCGTATTTTTCACCGTATCTCACCAACCGATGAATGAAATTGAACCAAACTTGGTGTATAGTTGGACCCTGACATGGAAAGGGTCTGATTAGATTTTGGAATCAATCGCCCACCAGATGGCGCTGTGATAGCATTTTATGTAAACTTTTAACATGGCAGTATAGGACAAAATTTCGTATAAATGTACATAATGAGTAATGAGCGTTATTTTAAACTTGTGATTGTAAAATTAATATGAATTATTCATAATAATAGTAATAGTTAACTACGAAAAAAATTTTGTGCGTGTGGCGGCACCGGTAAATTTTCAAGATGGGTATCTTTCGGAAGATCTCGTCAATACGAAAATCAAAATCAAAACGAATCTCGTCAAAACGAATGGTTGAACTATAAATCTGTGACAATTTGAAACAAAGTTATCGATTTTTTTACTTTTAACGAAAAAAAACTTAGAAAAAAAATCGTATTTTTTTTTTTTTTTAACGAAATTTAACCAAACTTGGTATTTAGTTGGTCCCCGACATAAAGTGGTGCTGATTACATTTGGGGATCAATAGCTCAACAGGTGGCGCTGTGATCACATTTTTTCTAAATTTTTAACATGGCAGTATAGGACAAAATTTCGTATAAATGTACATAATGAGAGTTATTTTTAACTTGTGATTGTAAAATTAATATGAGTTATTGATAATAGTAATAGTTAACTAGGAAAAAATTTCTGTGCATGTGGGGGCATCGCTTCCCCCCCTGGGGGGGAAGTACCCACCTGGGGGGAGGGGTAAATTTTCAAGATGGGTATCTTTCGAAAGATCTCGTCAATACCTTTAAAACGAATGGTTGAACTATAAATCTGTGATAATTTAAAACAAAGTTATCGATTTTTTTTACTTTAAAAAAAAAAAAAAAAAAAACCTTAGAAAAAAATCGTAATTTTTTTTTTTTTTTTTTAAATATTGTTACTGATTGAATATGTATATAGGAAAATATAGAAGAAAGTCTTGTGGTGGCCACAACATACTAGTTTTTGTAATAGAGATAGTCAACTGGGAAAAAAAATTTGTGTATGTAAGAGAATCGCCTTCCCCCCCTGGGGGGAGGGGAAGACCTCCCTCGAGGGGAGTAAATTTTCATGATGGGTATCATTCAAAAGAACTCGCCAGGACTTTTAAAACGAATGGTTTAACCATCGATCTGCGATAATTTAAAATAAAGTTATCGATTTTTTTTTTCATTTTTAACAAAAATAAATAAATAAATAAATAAATAAAAATAAAAATAATAATGTAATATTGAGAATAAATTCAACTTTTTCTTTTTGGATATTTAGTGTTATACTACTTCTCTAATATGGAAATCGTCTGCATTATCATAAAAGATAATTTGTTTAAATAATAATTTTAATAAATTATTTTTTAAAAACAGAATTATTTTTTAATAACCGAATTAAATTTTATATAAATGTAGGTGCATTAAT
The DNA here is from genome assembly GCA_963930645.1 of Salticus scenicus. NCBI lineage: Eukaryota > Metazoa > Arthropoda > Arachnida > Araneae > Salticidae > Salticus > Salticus scenicus. The sequence goes on from OZ005650.1 coordinate 44,177,676, forward strand.
GAAACGGGGGGTTGAGGGGAGTTGTAGTCCTCCTCACGCAGAACTAATTACCATATAAAACTCTTCCGAAGCCTAATTTGAATTGTTTAACATAGGTTTACATAACAGTACTCGTTATCTTACGTCTTAATCTCCAACCTGTATTTATAGTATTAAATTTCAGGGTAAGAGAAAGTCGTGTGAGTGACACACCAGATTAGTATAATGTATATTTGAAACATCGCTACTAATGTGCATTATCATACAGAATATACATAAAATTTGTGAATCATACAAAAATTTTTAAATATTTTGTATTTTAGGTTCAAAACATTTATAAAATCTGGTATTACTTTTAAAAAGTAATATATATATATATATATATAATTTAAATAAAGATATTTTTATTTTGTAAATTTAAGGGAAATGTTTGAAAGTTACTTAAAAGGATGAATCATACTTATAACTATAATCATCTTATTTTAAAAATTATATAAATTAACGTTCATATTTACACATAAATCGCGAAAAATTATAAAATTTCTTATCCTGTAGAGAATAAAAATGAAAAAATAGTTAAGCTATAATCAAAATAACGATTTATTTCCTAAATTAACTCATTTAAAATGTTTTAGCAAAGTTTTATACCGTTATAATTGTAATTTATTGAGTTATGCTGTTTTGCGATACAGCAAAATAAAAGAAATATATTTTTGAGAAAAAGTGAAATATAAGAGAATAATTTTTAAATTTCTTCCATGAAAAAGTTAAAAGCTAATTAGTGGTTGTTTCCTCTGTGAGAAAAAATATAGCGAAAGAAAATACTTGCAATTCTGTATTAAGCTCTGCTAATCGCTGAAGAATATTACACACACTAAGGTTTGACAATACAATTGATTTTGATGATTATTCTTGTTCAACAGTTGAGGTTTTTGAATAGTCATAATTTCACCATTTAACAGTGTTTTTTTTTTTTTTTTTTTTTTTTTTTAACATGCTGTACGTTTCCCGATATACAGCTCTAAAAGCAAGTGTTTCCTTGTCACCCCCGGGCTAATGACTTTGCTCTTAAAGTTGTCGACAGGTATCGGATTGGAAACCAGTTTGTACTTATCAATTTAACTTTTTGGAGCTTTTCGTGGTTTTCTCCTAAACTCAACACTTCAGAAAGTCCTCATCCCGTGGCATTCCCCGGACATTCCCTAGCGTAGACAACCAATCACTTTAATTCACACCACACCACCAAGCTTTTCCACATCGCATTTTACCACAAATTACATTTTCGAGCGATTTGTGTTGTCTGTAATTCATACATCATTTATTTCAAATTGAATGCCTGTAATGGTAATAATTTAGTTATATTTGTCCTAAATCTTCTAACCTTTGATTAACCCAATAATAAAATACAATGTTCGTAATTTTTTTTTTTTTTTTTAACTTTTTGGGAGCACAACAATATCCCCCCCCCCCTCCCCTATAAATTAAAAAACTCAAGGGAGATTTTTAATTCTCATTATCCTAAAAGTTATCTTGGGAAACAAAATTCGTTGGGTGGGAACCAAACATTTAAATATTTCAACAATTTAAGTTCAATTATATCAAGTATCAGATTTATATTAGAAAATAAATTCCTGAATAAACTATAAACGAGAAGAATTAATTGCCGAAACGTCAGTGGATGCCCTCTGTTGAGACTCAAAACGGTTTTGGGTTCCGTTTGTGTGTCTGTCGCGCGATAGCGGCCGCAGAAATCCCGCTATTGACTTGAAAATTGGTACACATCGTTATGATCCCCCCGAAATTAGCTGCATATTTTTGTATGTGCATTCCATTTGTAGTTCGTGTACAGGGACACGCAAAAGGTTTTCTTATCATTGCGGCCTATGGGAAGAATTTGTATGTACCGCGATAGCGGCCCCCAAAATCACACTATTTACTGGAAATTTGGTACACATGTTCATGAGCTCAACAGAAATAGCTGTATAGTGTTAGCTGTGTATTCCATTTGTAGTTCGTCTACAGGGACACGCCAAAGTGTTTCTTAGCATTACGGCCGATGGGAAGAATTTGTATGTATCGCAATAGCGACTGCAAAAATCCTTCGATTGACTTGCAAATTGGCGCGCACGTTCCAACTTTATAATTTTTATTGCTATATTGTTTATAAACTGTGTACAGGGACACGCCAAAATTCTTAAGATTACGGCGTATGGGGTGAATTTCGTTTAAACGCATTTTAACATCATTACTTTGCAATCAAGAAAATGAAACTAGCGTACGTGAGTAAGATGCTTAAACTTATGTTGTTTGAAGAAAATACGTGCTCTTAAGCTCTCTAATTAATGTACAGGACCTTACAAAAGTGTTCTGACAATGTCACGTAGTCTTCCAAACGATGTTAAATTTTTAACAATTATTAATTTTAAACACAGAATAAGCTGAATAGTTTTTACTGGTGTATACAATGTTTATGGTTCGTTTACAGAGACACACAAAAGAATTTCGTAACATTAGAGCCTATGGACAAATTTTTATTTAAGCGCGCACTTTAATGCGTTTATGCTGCATTGAGCTTAATAGAATTAAAATACATTATAAAGATGCTTAAAATCATGTTTACTCTTAAAAAAGGGTATGTATAGACTAAATGATTTATGGAACCACACAAAATAATTCCGAAGACGTACTGTAATTATCCAAATGATGTCAAATTAGTTTGAAAAATTATTGAGTTTAATTAATTAGGTGTATTCTTATTATTGGCGTTTATAATAACTGTGGCTACTTTTCTGGAATGCATAAAAGAATTTCGTACTGTTACGGTCTATAGTCGGTATTTCTTAAAAGTGTATTTTAACATGGTTACACCCCATTAAGTATAATGAAATTTTATTAGAATTTTAAAAGCATGTTTTTCTGTTGAAAATTGTGGGCATGGAATTGGTAATTAGTTTACAGGATTACGCAAAATATTTTCCGATATGCTATGTAGTTTTTTTTTTTTTTTTTTTTTCCATGAAATTTGGTACTTATGAATTTCAGGGAAATAATACAAGAGCATCGTTTATTAAGAATACATATATATGACATACAGATAGGTATACAAAGAGAGATACAGCGGGGGGGGGAGGGGGGAGGGAGGGGGTTAATGGGGCGGTAGCACCCCTCAGGAATATATCTGATTATATATCTCAGGAATATATCTGATGGTAACAAGTCGGTCGAATCAATATATACTGTTAAAAAATCAGGAATAAATAAAAATGAACAATTGAATAATGTCTGATGCAAATAGGACGTTGAGGCTCCTGATCTGCAGATCCACTAGTCTAATGCCATCCTTTTAATGATATTTTTTAATATACGAGTAATCTGAGTTATTGCTTAAAATCTTCCATTTCTTTTTATTCCATTTCTTATGAGCAGAGGAGCAGAGCTCATAAATGAGTTTAACGAATTATTGACAAATAACGCTGTATAAAAGTCAGCAAATTGCATTTATATCCATCATATACTTGGAATTAATTCCAAATAAATTCTAAATTTTTAAAATAGAAATTAATATTTACTTGAGTAGATTTATAAAAATTTTATGTGAAATAATCCTGCATTTCCTAGAGAAGAATAAGGATATAAGGAATAGGAGAGAAAAATAATAATTATTATTATAACTCCATATGCTTTTAATATTTTTAGAAGACAATTTATTTTTTGAAGCTGAATAACCTAAGTTCAAAAATATATTTACGTCATGACATATTCTTACTCATAATTAACATGGATTATTCAAGGGGATTCTCGCCATTTCGTTGCCAGAAACCAAAGCCAATGTTATTTTATGAGAAAATTTACCCCATTATAACATTCAGCTAACACATAAATTTAAATTCCGTTTTTACATTCAAAAAATTCACAACTGTTAAATTTGTTATAGTCTCCCCCCCCCCCCACACACACACACACATTTTACTGCTTCAAAATAAAACTAGTTGGCATAGGTGAACTCTGCTCAGTTCCCCATCCTATTTATCTTCTCACAAATATCTAGTGCGAGACATATTATAATCATGTTAAAAGAAATGAATTTGACCAAAACTTGATACAGTGACAGAATGAAATCCCCACCTAATAGGCTATCCACCGTTCACTTCGATATATTTATCTTATTCTAATCTATTAATTTATTTTATCAGGGTCAATTCCGTTGTTTAGTTTTCATGCTACTATTTCCAATGCAATAATCCTCAAAATTCAGATTTATATGAAAAATTTACAATTTCGCTATGTTGATAAAATCGTAAATTACGAATAATTTACGAAATTTTCCTATTAGAATATTTGTATTCAATCATGTTCAAACCAATATCATAAATGTAATTTTGAAGTTGTCTAATGGTATTTATGATCCTCAAAATGGAAGTTTATACTCAATTTTGCCTTATTCTGACATGTTAAGTAAATCGTAAATTCCAAATAACTTACGAATTTTTTTAAATTGAAAAAATCATAGTCCATGATATTCATGCCAGTATCCTAAATAATATTTCGAAAGTGTTTTGACATCTTTACGATGAAAATATCCCTCAATATTGACGTTTATGTGAAATTTTGCTCTATTCTGCCACGTTAAGAAATTCGTAAATTTCCAATAACTTACGAAATTTTTATATTGGAAAATTCATAGTCATTAATTTTTAATGGATGTTTTAATATTTTGGATTTGAAAATTTTGGTACTTGGTATGTTTAAGGAAATTAATCCCGCATACATTTATTTGAAGATAATATCGCAAAAGCCTGACATGACTCCATATGAAGGCAGAATTCATTTCCTGAGTCGTAACTAAAAGACATAGAATATCACTAAAGTAGCATGACTATTTTATTTTTCTCCTTGTAGGCGTTTGATATCGATTCTCAGCTGGAGACACGTATAAAAACTGACTCTAAGAGCTGAATCCATTTTATTGAATAAATAATTTACTATTATATCACTGTCACTACTTTCTCTTACCATGTATTTTCATAGAAGGATGGAACTGCACGTGGGATTGGGTTGAATATCCTCCAAGGTGCTCTTTCTTAAAGGTCCTAGTTCATATTAACACATGTTTTGGAGAAAATCAGGGAAAACTCTGATCGGCTAGGTCAACGAGTGCAAACGGAGATTGAACTTCCCGTCTGTTAGCTTCGACAGCAGAACCTCTCACTCAATGGTGAGGCTTTAACAGAAGAAATTTTTATTAAAATCTTTATCTTCATACTATCTGTTGTACCCGTTATTCCTATTTGAAATTACAACAAAAATTATGTTCTTCAGGAGGGATAAATTTGGGTCAAAATCAGCATACATGTAAATTGAACACAATATATATACAAATAAATATGAATTAAAATTAATAATTACTGTATTTATTAATTTTAATAATCCATTCTTTTTATTTATTAGCATGGTAAATTTCAAATATCATTAGATGAATTTTTTCAAATGTAATGTGAATAATAATTAATTTCTCAAGCGAAGAACGAGTATAACAGGTAAAAAGATACATAATTATTTATTTTTGTAATTTGGTTTGAGTTCTTTGGAAAAAAAAAAATGGTCAAAACAATATATTTTACGGAACTTACATGGGAAAAAAAAAAAAAAACCACCAAATAACGCAAAAACTCTGTGACATTTTATGAAATTAGATAACTGAAAAAAAGAAATTTGTTATCGCGTGAAGGCATTTTTGGATTCCTTGATGTCTAAAATGTAGAAATCTCTTAAATTTTTTCCATTGTATACAATTAACTGACAAAAAGCTTATTACTTTTTTCTTTTCTTTTCTTTTCTCTTTTTTTTTAATCATCATGCACAAACGTTTTTGGCTCACATCTCTAAATCTAACATTTTTTTTTTTTTAATAACCAGTAGATATAATTTTAAGTTTGGTACAGGTCTAAACTCCTCCAAAGTGTCATTGGATTCAGTCCAGCCGTTTATCCTGTACACACAGAAAATATTCTGAAGACATTTTTTTCTTCCTCCATATTTGATCATCTCAAATATTTCCTATTCTTTGCAATTCACTGAAAAATCTTATTGCAGATGCACAAACATTTTTTTTCCATCGAGTTAATTTACGAATTATATATCTGGGTTTCACTTTGCGGATTCACTGTTAAATTATTATTCTCTAAAATATACTTTAGGGTTCTATAGGTACTAAAAATTCCAACATATATATATATATATTGAAAAGTTAACTTATTAATGAAAATAAACTTTATGTTTGAATACTAAAAATTCAAACATAAAAATATTTTTAAGAAATTAACTTATCAATGAATCTACAAAGTGATATCCAAATATGCTTAGAACCTATTGTATTGTTAAACAATAAGAATGTAAAATCAAGGGAGAAAAATTAAAAATTAGTTCGCAGAAAGTATTTTAATGATTTAAAAAATACATTAAAATTAAAATTTTATTTTATTAAATTTAAATAGTTTTTAAAAATTTTAACCATCTGACCGCCGTTGACGGATATATCCGTTCACCGAGTTTTCATTTTTTCATTTTTTTCCCCTCACAATACACTGATAATTCAAAATTACATAATTATTGAATTTTATCCTATTTTTGAAACATGATGGTCACCAATGATATAGTACGTATAAGGTTTATCTTCAAATGCATATTTATATTTTTAACCTTAAGTTGAAATTAACATTGTATTAGTAAATTTAGAAAATGCACATTGAAAAAGAAATTATTACAATTTTGCCTTTTTCAAAGGTGGTGAGAGGATTAATATACTTCATAATGTTACATTTTAGTGCACAGGTATGTAAATTTTCACTATTAAAAGATAGCAATTAAAAAAAAAAAAAAAAATGTGATGTCCACATCCTCTCCAAGCAATCATGGAAAAATATTATTGCGATTGTATTAGCTGCTAATGTCAACAGTATACATTACACATTCTCCTTCAGTTGCATATTCAGATAATTTGAATGTTGAAATAATTTTGAAAATTGAAATGCATTACACAAAATGAAATCATTAAGCGGATGGCATCTACTATGTGCTTTCTGAATGAATATTAGCTACTAGCAGAAAACGCCCGCTTCGCTGGTCCCTATTTTTAAATGAATCATTATAATTACTGAATTCTCAAAATTGCATTAATTTTTATCACGTTAAAAAAAAAAAAAAAAAAGAGAGAAACAACATCTGATTAGGAAAAATGTCGCACTGGGTTCTCACTGCCTTTGGAAAAAATTCCCAAAATGCTCTAACTCTTATTTCTATTGTTTTCCCCCTTCGCCCCCTCCCCTCCCGTCTATCTTAATAATTTTACAAATTCGAAAATATCCGCAATCGATTTGTAAGTATGAAAACCTCTATGCACCAGTTTTGAACGATCTATCTCTATTTTTATTTTTTTGCCCCTCCGCTCCCCCCAATAATTTTAAAAATTCGAAAATATCCGCAATCGATTTGTAGGTATCGAAAACCTCTATGTACCAATTTTGAATGATCTAACTCTATTTTATTTTTTTGCCCCTCCGCCCCCCCCCCCTTCCCGGCCCTCCTAATAAATTTACACTTTCGAAAATATCCCCATTCGACTTGCAGGCCTCTAAAACCTATCTGTACCAATTTTGAACGGCCTAACTGTATTTCTATTTGTTTTTGCCCATAGCCCCCCCCTTACTGCCCCCCTTCCCGCCCCTCCTCATAATTTTACAAATTCGAAAATATCCGCAATCGATTTGTAAGTATCGAAAACCTCTGTATACCAATTTTGAACGATCTAACTCTATTTTTATTTTTTGCCCCCCCCTCTCCCCTCCCCCTTCTCGCCCCTCCTAATAACTTTACACGCTCGAAAATATCCCCATTCGACTTGCAGGCCTCTAAAACCTATCTGTACCAATTTTGAACGCCCTAACTGTATTTCTATTTGTTTTTGCCCCGTACCCCCCCCCCTTACTGCCCCACCTGGGGGCTGAATTTCTAAAATTTCAGAAATCGGTTTTCAGATATTTGTATTAGCTATATTTTAGAGCAAAAATTACACATATATCTGGTTTTTTGTTTGAGATATATAGGATTATGCGAAATCATGTTTTACGCAAGTGAAATCACGTTTCGCCCCGCCCCCCTTGGGGACCGAATTTCGAAAATTCCAGAAATTGGTTTTTAGACGTTTTTATTAGCTGTATTTTAAAGCAAAAATTTTACGGATATATGTTTTTTTGTTTGAGATATGAAGGATTTTGTGAAATCACGTTTTGCCCCCCTCCCCTCCCCATTGGGGGCGAATTTTGTAAAATCGCTTCTTAGTGGATGCCTACGTCATAGAAAGAACATTGTCACAAAATTTCATGCTTCTAGGTTTAGGGGTTTGGTCTGGGCGATGATGAATCCCCCCCCTCACCCACTCAGGAAGAACGATTTTATACGTATAGATTGTCAGGAAACGGATAAAAGAGAAAATAGATAAAATCATCTTTTCAATGTCCAATTAAAGTAAAAATAATTATAAAATAAAAAAAAAACTTTTTATATACCATGTTTTTGAAATTTCTGATGAATCATTAATAAAATACTCGAGGATAAAAAATAATATATAAGCACGCGGACTCAGTTCAGTGAAATAATAATAATAGTGGGGGAAAAAAATTGTTTTAAAAATGACGATAATGACGTCAACGACGTGGTGAAATGGTGATAATGATGTCAAATTTTCTGAGATGCCTAATTTAACTTTTTATAATTTTTTAACATTCACGTTGAATTAAATGTATTTATTTTTATGTCGAAAAAAAATGAACACTTTTTTTTTTTTTTTTTTTTTTTTTTGGCAACAGTTAAATTATAGCTAATATTTTAATGGCTATTTTATTGCTATTAAGAGCTTATTATTTTCATATTTTAATTAATTAAAAGAAAACTATTCGAAAATCTGACTTCGAAGTATTTTGTTGTCACCGGGTTCTGAGCTACTGTGAAAGATTCAAATGTCTACCTACTAAGGAAGTTAGTTAAAAATAGATTGCAAGATTTGTACCGGACAAACAAACAAGAATCGAAGTTAATAAAAACATGGAAATGAAAATAGGTGTATGTGTATGTGACATAGAAAACAAGAAAAGCAACAGCAGCTACAACAGCTTTAGTTAAATCATCAAATATTAGTTTCCCAGCTCATAAGAACTACAGATTTTAGAACTATATATACATATATATGTGTGTGTGTGTACTTCAAATAAAAAATCTGTAGTACATAATGGATGTCCCAGCACTAGCTTCTCAAACGTCCAGAGGATTGATAGTGTACAGTCGGTAACAAAAGTGTCCGAACACTAGCAAAAATTCCTATGTAAAAAAAGTACACTTCATACGGTTTTGTTAAATAAATCCTTGTCGAATCCTGCTCTTAGTTAGTGTAAGAACATGATTCAATAAGGATTTATTATGAAGTGTACTTTTTTTACATAGGAATTTTCGCTAGTGTTCGGACACTTTTGTTACTGACTGTACACCGAAACAAGTCAAAGTCATACAGTGCAGCAGGATCGCACTGCACACAATGAGGCTTTCAAACTCTTTTAAAGTTAAAAGCCCATTATATATATATATATATATTGTATATACTGTACCTGGGATTGCAAATGATATAAGTTAGGCTATGGATGGTTTTGAAAGTGCGCAGATTTCCATACTTTCCTTGAAAATATATTCATTGACTGTTACAAAGACTGTTTCTTCTGGAGCTTATTAAGATTTAGCAAATGACATCCCCGTTCACAGTATCGAGGATTTTCTAACACGCATCGCACAAGCTTCTTAAGATGTTCGAACCATACCCGGATTTTTGACGAAGTGGGACAATCCATGCGTTAAAAATATGAGATCTGTATCAGAAATTGTAGAGGACAACCTGAATATTTTGTTCTACATTTTATGACATTAGACCTGTACTTTATTCCTCATGTAAATGTAAGTGGTGCAAATTAATAAATAGCATATTTACTGATCCTATGTCCTTTGCATTATTGTGTTTTTCGTGTACACTATTGTCTATACTTGTTACAGTGCACTGCAAAAAAAAAAAAAATCAAGCTCTGATACTATTTTTGCTGATTCTTATGTAAAATGACCTCCCGAATCCGAATATGACTCCCATTTTTCCCTGTCACCCACCGTTTTCTAGGGACACCACCCAATCCCTCAATTTTTATCACTGTACGGTAATTCTATGACCATGAGTTTAATCTGGAGAATAAGAAAGAATTAATAAAATTAAACATAACCTATACGTCTCATAAATATATTAAAACCAAATTAACTTTTAAAATGAGATAAAAACACTAAAATTTAAAAGATACACTGTAATTAAAAAAACATGAAAACACAAGATAAACGTTTCGGCTAAACACTAGCCCTCCTCAGTGTCATTAACTTATGAAGCGCAACGTTTACAATAGAGTTACAAAACATCAAAACAAGTATCCCTTGCAAAACGTGTAATTCTACTTATATCGGTGAAACTGGCAGAACAGGTGAAATCAGACTAAAGGAACATAAACGCTCATATAAAATAGGTGATTTAAGATCGAAACTCGTAGTTCATTCTCTCGATAGTGATCATAGTCCTGATTTTAACAACATAAAAATCTTAGCTTCAATTGTAAATATGTATACGAGTCCCGTATTTTCCTAGAGGGCGCCTTTGCTAAATTGCACCTTTCTGCCCTGAACGAGGCTAAAGCTATTTCTCCAGAGTACCTAGTTTTGTTTTGATGTCTTGTAACTCTATTGTAAATGTTGTGCTTCATATGTTAACTAGCAGGCTACGCCCGCTTCGCTGGTCACTATGTTTAAATGAATCACTATAGTTAATGAATTCTCAAAATTACCTCAATTTTTATCATGCGAAAGAAAAAGAGAAAAAAAAATATGATTGGAAAAAAATGTTGCAACGGGTCCCCACTGCCCTTGGCAGCGCAGGCAATTGTGCGCTGCGAGCGCGCATTTATGTTCAACACTCTTAACGAATCACTATATTATCGTAAGAGAAAAACATAAAAAATAATAATAATAATAATAAAATAAAAAATCCCATCAGTGGAATAATCGGTTCGGGCCACCACTGCCTGCGGCAGTTCATACAGGCGCGCAAGGCTCGCATGCTCCTTCACCTACCGTTCCCGCCCCTCCTAATTATTTTAGACTTAAAAAATACTCGCAGTCGTTCTCTCGGGCTTTTAAACCTAATAATACTAATTTACAACATTTTATCTGAATTCCTTTATTTTTACCCCTGCGCCCGATCCCTTCCCGCCCTTCGTAATAATTCTGTACTTTCGAAAATATCCGCAATCGATTTATCGGGCCTCAAAACCTAACAACACTAATTTTCAGCGCTCTAACTCTTATTTATATATTTTTGCCTTTTCACCTCCCCTTCCCGCCTATCCTAATAATTTTACAAATTCGAAAATATACGCAATCGATTTGTAGGTATCAAAAACCTCCATGTACCAATTTAATAACTTTACAATTTCGAAAATATCCGCAATCGATTTGTAAGTATCAAAAACCTCTATGTACCAATTTTGAACGACCTAACTCTATTTTTATTTTTTGCCCTTCCGTCCCCTCCTACCGCCCCTCCTAATAACTTTACAAATTCGAAAATATCCGCAATCGATTTGTAGGTATCAAAAACCTTTATGTGCCAATTTTTAACGGTCTAACTCTATTTTTATTTTTTTACCGCCCCCCCCCCCCACACACACCTTTCTGACCCTCCTAATAACTTTACACTTTCAAAAATATCCTCATTTGACTTGCAGATCTCTAAAACCTATCTGTACCAATTTTGAACGGTCTAACTATATTTCTATTTTTTTACCCCATAGCCCCCCTTTCCCGCCCCACCTGGGACGAATTTCTAAAATTAAAAAAATTAGTTTTTATGTATTTATAGGAGCTATACTTTAGAGCAAAAATATCTTACACATATTTTTTTTTTTCTGTTTGCAATATAAAGGATTATTTCAAATCACGTTTTGCCCCCTCTCCTACCCTCTTGGGGGCTGAATTTCGAAAATTCCAGAAATTAGTTTTTAGGTATTTGTATTAGCTATATATTAGAGCAAAATTTTCACAGATATCTGTTTTTCTGTATGAGATATATAGGAGTATGTGAAACCACGTTTTGCGCATGTGAAATCACGTTTTGCCCCCTTTTCCCCCTTGGGGACCGAACTTCTAAAATTCCAGAAATTACTTTTTAGATAATTAAATTAGGTATATTTTAAAGCAAAAATTTTAGGGATATCTGTTTTTTTCTTTGAGATATGAAGGTTTTTGTGAAATCACATTTTGCCCCCTACACCCCCTTGGGGGGCGAATTTCGCAAAATCGCTTCTTAGGGGGTGCTTACACTATATTTTCTATAACCTGAGCCAGTTTCGAGTCAGTGGCTCCAGTACATTTTGCTGTGCGTTGATGAGTCAGTGAGTGAGTGGAAGTACTCTTTTATAAGTATAGATGACACTGAGGAGGGCTAGTGTTTAGCCGAAACGTTTGTCTTGAGTTTTCATATTTTTTAATTAAAGTGAATCTTTTAAATTTTAGTGTTTTTATCTCATTTTAAAAGTTAATTTGGTTTTAAGAAAGAATTAATTTAACACCTAAAAACAAAAAAAATTATAACGTTTTATAAATAACAATAATAATAGATTAAAAAAATATAGGAAATGTAATGCATAATTTCAGTGGAAAATTCCCCCTTAAATTTTCCCCTTGCCGCCAATGTTCACGTTTTAGAATTTTCCAACTCTGTAGCCCCTCAGAAGATATTTTAACAGTTAAAATAATCTTCTTCCCCCCATAAAAATCAAATATATAGCCATAAAATCACCGAAAAGTAATAAAAATAAGGGTGTAGCTAAAAAACGGTGGCTGATAGGGCAAAATGGGCGTCCTATTCGGAATCAGAAGGTCATTTTACATAAGAATTTGCAAAAATAATGTTGGGGGCAATGTTCATGACGAGCAGTGTTATTAGTGCCCTTGCTTGACGCGCCTCTATCACTCTAGAACTTCGAAAACCCGATGCTGGGGTACCTCGTATGTAGTCGAAATTACTATTTTAATTATTTTATAACGTGTTGAAAATATTTATTGCGAATAAATATTCATATTAAATATTAAAATATTTTTGTCAAGAGAATTTTATCATTTGCTTCAGTGCCAATGCTGAATCATTGCAAATAATTTACCAGATTAAGAGATTGCATATCAAGAGGGAAAGATTTGTTGCATTTCAGCAATTCCTTTCTATTCTTGTCAAGTTTCGTTGTAAGCGAAAGTTTTCAATTCAAATATCTTTATTACAAAGGCCATAGAAAAGATAAGCATCTTGTCTCTTACAAGTTTATTGTTTAAGCTTCCAATAAATTTAGCAAAGTTGTTACCGGAAGTACGTTTAATTTAATGATGACGTAGTAACGAAACATTAAATAAAGAAAACAATTTTATTCAACTACGAAATGTTATTGCTTGAATCCTTAAGAGAATTGATATCTTCCAAATAAAATTTACTTTCTTATCAAGATGTACAATTTCAATTAACTAAAAGAATTTATTTTTAAGTAATCTATATTAATAAAATCAGAGTTTTGTCTGTAAATTTGTCAGAATCGAAAAATTTTGCGATTTCTTCACTTCACGTTTCAGACACCATGAAAGCCGAAAATGACTTCAGAAAATTTTGCCTGTGTGTGTGTGTCATCGTGTCTGTATGTCGCTTTTTTTGTCCGGGCATCACTTGAGAACGGCTGGACGGAATTCAACGGCGCTTGGCAGAAACTTAGAACTTTACCCAACTTAAAATTATATCTATCAACTTTTCAGAAATTCCCCCCCCTGGGGGGCAAAAGACAAAAACACGTTTGTCCGGGCATCACTTGAGAACGGCTGAACGAAATTCAACGGCGCTTGGCAGAAACTTAGAACTTTACCCAACTTAAAATTATATCTATCAACTTTTCAGAAATTCCCCCCCCCCGTTCCCCCCTGGGGGGCAAAAGACAAAAACACGTTTGTCCAGGCATCACTTGAGAACGGCCGGACTGAATTCAACAGCGCTTGGCAGAAACTTAGATCTTTATCCAACTTAAAATTATACCTATCAACTTTCCAGAAATTCCCCCCCGTTCCCCACCTGGGGGGCAAAAGACAAAAACACGTTTGTCCGGGTATCACTTGAGAGCGTCTGGACGGAATTCAACGTCGCTTGAAAGTAAATTAGGTCTTTACTCAACTTAAAAATATATCTATCAACTTTCCCGAAATTCCGCCCCCCTCCCCGTTTCCCCCTGCGGAAGAAAAAGACAAAAACGCGTTTGTAAGCATAACTCGGGTCCTAATTACTTCACATTAAAGAAATTCCACATGGGGAGACTAGACATGAGTACAAATAAAACATTATCTGCGATTTAGGAATTTTCGATTTTTAAAGGAAAGAAGGGAGAAAATCGATTTTCGGCGGGAAATTTTGAAAATTCCTGATTTGAGTTGAACTCTACCAAAAATGGAATAAAGATGTTGAAAACGGGCTATGGGACTTTCTTAGGATATTTCCTAAAACACATTTTTGATTTTTTGTGATCTGCCTTTTTTTTATTTGGGGGAGGGGAGGGGGGATGTGTTACAAAGGCAAATTCGAGACACCCTTTTTAGCGCTAAATTTGTCCTGGAAAATTTATGAGATCTGCGGTCACGAAGTTTGGTGCTTGGATTTTTTATATGCAACCGGCACCTGAAGAAACGGGATTTATCGAAATACCAACTTCCCCCCAGCGGGACAGAAAGCAAAAAAACGTTTGTAAGCATAACTCGGCCCCAAATTACATCACGCGGTGAAGAAACTGCACATGATGAGACTAGACTTGAGTATAAATAAAACATTATGTACGATTTTAGAATTCTTGATTCTTAAAGGAGAGGGGAAATTTAAGAAATTCCGGATTTTTTAGTAGAGCTTTACTAAAGATATTACAAAGGTATTGAAAATAGCCACGTGTCTTCTTTAGAATATTTTCAAAAACACATTTTCGTTTTTTGTGATTTCCGATTTTTTTTTTTTTTTTTTTTTTTTTTTTTGAGGGGGGGGGGGGGAAGGGAGTTGCAAATTCAAGACCCCCTCCCCTTTTAGCGCTAAATTTGTCTTGGGAAAGCTATGGGATCTGCGGTCACGAAATTTGGTGTGCAAATTGTTTATATGTATCTGACACTTATTGTAACGAGATTTTACGAAATTCACCTACTTACCCCCTTGGGGTCAGGGGGGTGGCAATAAACACGCGTAAAAACACATTATTCTGTTTGAATTCGCTTTATTATCTTCATGATCTTAGAATGATGCGTTTTGGTGTGTGGATGTTTATTAGGTGTACGCATTATGTAATTTGGTGAGATTTCGCAAAACTTCTAACTTAGCCACTGGGGAAGGAGAAGTAAGAAGCGGGTAAGTTGGTGCCGAAGGCAGTGTGGACCCGGAATCCTCACGCTGCGAGCGGGAAAAACCTCTACGGAATACAGAGGAAACTTTAACTTAGATTATTAATAATGCAATGGAATTTTGACAACTCATTTAAGTATAGTGCTCAGCGAAGCGGGCAAAGCCTGCTAGTCTATACTAATAAAATCAGACTTTTGTCTGTAAATTTGTCGGAATCAAAAAATTTTGCGATATCTTCACGTTTCACACCCCATGAAAGCCGAAAATGACTTCAGAAAATTTTGCCAGTGTGTGTGTGTGCGTGTGTGTGTCATCGTGTCTGTATGCCGTTTTTTTTGTCCGGGCATCACTTGAGAACGGCTGGATGGAATTCAACGGCGCTTGGCAGGAATTTAGGTCTTCACCCAACTTTAAATGATATCTATCAGTTTTTCAGAAATTCACCCCCGTTCCCCCCTGGGGGGTAAAAGACTAAAACACGTTTGTCCGAGCATCTCTCGAGAACGGCTGGACGGAATTCAACGGCGCTTGGCAGAAACTTAAGTCTTCACCCAACTTAAAATTATATCTATCCGCCTTTGTAATGATCGATAGATGGTGCTTTCTCAACTGCAGTTGTTAGTAAACATAATAGCCACGTGTATATATTTATTGTTATTTCTTGTTGTTCTATCATTGTTTCAGCGTGAAAGCTATCACTGGTATGATAATTTCACCTTAGCTCACCAGAGGGCGAGCATTTCATTACAATCGCGGATAGAAATTTTCAAAATTATGATTAGTGTTTAAATTGTGGGTAAAAAACGTCTGCGCATGCACCATAAATATTTTTTCACAAAACGCTTTGAATGGAAAAATAAAATATATAAATAAATTTTTAAGATAAAGACTTTTTTATTCGCGTGATTCGCACTACAAATTATGAAAAAATTGAAATGAAGTGTTGCTATCTAAATCCCATACTTTAGTTAATTTTAAAAAATCTAATTGTCATATCGAAAAACTGTTTACACCCCAGGATTCAGAAAAATCACCCCTTTCATTTGGTACTAAATTTGTAACGATAGGTCTGATATTTCTAATTTATTTTTACCTTTTTCCGTTGTCACTTAAATTTCATACTTTAGTTATTTTTTAAAAATCTAATTGCCGCATCAAAAAACTGTTTACACCCCTGGATTCAGAAAAGTCGCCCCTTTCATTTGGTATCAAATTTATAAATATAGGTCTGATATTTCTAATTTATTTTACCCTTTTTCCGTTTTCAACCCAGATTCGGTAGAAGGTTTTATATTTACTAGTATCGCCCAGTGGTCGAAACTCGACCATTTTTTTTTTTGCAAAGCGAGGCAAAGCAAAGTTATTGCCTTGTCCTAAACGGAATGCCATTGCAACACAGCTGCGGCAATTGTTTGCCAATATTCACTCTAACTGAATCAGCAGAGTTTTACTTAATATAACTATTTCTCTCTGTAGATGTTAGCCTTTCCTGAAATGAGAGAAAATCGCAACGTGAAAACGCCCCTTGTTGTGTGATACAGCCCAGACGCTAATAGGTACCATGTCAGACCAAGGTCCAACCAAGTATCAAATTCTGTTAAATTAATTCGATTGGTTCATAAAGTACAGTGTTTGAACAAAACAAAAAAAAAAAAAAAAAAAAAAAAAAAAAGATATTTTTTAAAAATGGTCGAATTGAGTTCGGGAAATTTCAAAACGTGTAACTTTATCGAAAACCGAAAATCTAAAACATTTCTGAATCTTATATTTTCTACTTATATATGCAAAGGAAAGAATAATAAATCCACTTTTTAAAAAATAAAAATAAGTAGTCAATTTCACTAATTTCACTTAATTAAAATGCAAGGAAATCTCAAAACGTGTAAATTCATCGAAAACCGGAAATCAAAAGTTTTTATGAATCTTCTACTTGCTTCTTCTACCCACAAAAGCTAGCAATAAAGACACCTTTTTAAAAAATAAGTAGCCAATTTCAGTTAATTGAAACGTAAAGAAAGCTCAAAACATGTAAATTCAGCAAAAAACGGAAATCGGAATTTTTTCCGTATCGTCTACTTATACATGCAGCAGTTAGTAACAAATCCATTTTCCTTTTATTTTGTATATTAGTTCAATATTTGTTTAAATTTTACTCCGTGGTTTAAATATCACCCTTTGAAATGAAATGTTTATGTTTACATTCGAAACTGGAAGTTTGCCATTTTTTTTTTCTGGAGTTTTGTGATTTTAAATTAAAATTTTATCAATTTTACAGAAAAAATAACTCAATCAAACACATGTAGACAGTAACTTATATATAACTATCCGCGTTTGTAATGATCGATAGACGGCGCTTTGTGAACACTGCAGTTGTTAGTAAACATTAGCCACGTGTGTTCCAATAGTGTTCTTGTTATTCTACTTAATATTCGTACTATAATTTCTCCGCCATTACATTATGGAAAATTGATTGCTTTTGGAAAAAATACTTCAGTTTATTCAAAGTTCGATCGGAAGTAGATTTTTAACTGAAGTTGAACAAATATTAATTTCAAATCATCTGATTAATTCTTTACTTCCATTAGCCGAAGCAACTGAAATTTTAAATTCGTCATTTGGAAATAAATGGAAGCTCAATTCTGGATTTCTTGATGCTTTGGATTTACACTGTGGCACACAAAAGTATGTGTTATCTTTTTTACCGTATTTATTCATTTTTATTCAATAAATATATGTGAAACTAAACATCGGCTAGCAATGGCGGCTATATGGAATTCGAATTAAACCATGTTTATTGTAATTTCACCGTAGCCCACCAGAGGGCGAGCATTTCATTACAATCGCGGATACCCAAATATCGGAATTAAAATCGGCAGATAATTTCCGTTATTTTTTAATAATTTTTTACAAAAAACTCAATGGACAATTAACTTAGAAAATCTTTTACATGGCTGCATGGACAGACAGTGACGTCATCACTTCGCTTGCGTATAGTGATGCTACATTATATAAATTACTGTGTCTATGGTTTTATTTGAGCTTTATGAAATTGCCAGATTTAACAACTTTCTACTTTTAGGTATTTTTTAATGTGAAGAAATACGTGTATAAAGGGAAAAATGGGGGGAAATGCATAAAAAATAAATGTATTTTTATATACCTTCTTGGCATCGTAAGAAAATAATATTTGTATTCGCACCTTCCGGCTAACCATACCTTTCGAATGATACCATTTTCAACCCTCTACTCCCATAATTAATACGTTAAAAAGGGACAACAAATTTTATGCTTGCCTATTAATATATAGATATATTTTTTTATTTTCCAGAAATAAAATGAAATATTTTTAATTTCACGTGAATAATAATAAAAATTAGAGAGAAAAATACCTACAAAAGTTGGTGATTTTTTTTTTTTTTTTTTTAAATCAGGAATTTGTATGTGGATACATATTTTCATAGAGATGTTTGGCATTAGTTTAATATTTTTATTTAATTAAGCAGTGCTTTTCTTTCCTGCAGTAAAACAAAATTTTTTGTTGTTATTATGTACCTTATGAGGTTCTTTTACGTTCTCCCCTTATTTGTAAATGATTATAATTTGGATTTTATTGAGATTTTTTATTTTGTAAATATCAGAAAAGAGTTTTTATTTTATTTTATTTATTTTGTGTATGGAACAGCTTTAGCATCGATCCCTTTGGCAAAATTTGAAATTCGGCACCGAAGTAGCTCGGACGTTTCTCGCCAAGATCTTTAATTGCACAATTGAGATAGCCAATTGAGTTCATCGCAAAAATGGCTTAAAATATTTAAAGTCACCAAAGGGGTCCCATACTAAAGCTGTGCTTTTTGTATTTATTTATTTATAATATTTTCTATTAAAGACTTCTGTAGTCACGAAATTTGGTGCGTAAATTGTTTGTATGTATCCGGCACTTATTGTAACTTGATTTCACGAAATTCGAAATCCCCCCCCCCTTCTCGGAGTCGGAGGGCAATAAACTTGTGTAAAAACATGTTTTTTCGTTTGAATTCGCTTTGAATTATCTTAGAATGGCAAATTTTGGTGTGTGGATATTGATTAAGTGTACGGATTATGTAGATTAGTGGGATTTTGCAAAACTTCGAACTCACCCGCTGATTAAGGGGAAGTAAGAAGTGGGTAAGTTGCTGCCGAAGGCAGTGGGGACCCAGACTCCTCACGTTGCGAGCGAGGAAACCTCTACCAATCACAGCGAGAACTTAGTTTATTAATAAAGATATGGGATTTTGACAACTCATTTAAGTTTAATGTCCAGCGAAGCGGGCAAAGCATGCTAGTAATAATAATAAAATGATAAATTTTACATGAATTTATCACAAGATATTTTTGCAAATTCCAACAAATATATATTACTAATGGGATCCACTACTCAAAAGCTTCCAACCCCTGCTTGATTATGGAGGCAAGAAGAAATCTAAATTTTTGGAAACGGAGTAAAAACCAACTGGTATACTCGAATTAAGCAGAAATATACGAGAAGATTTTCAAACTAGATTTTCCTACTGGTAGAAACAACCCCATTTCTCTCCTTCCTTTTTTAATTAATTTCAGTTTTGAACGAATCGTTGCCTTTTTACTTTCTTCGATATTAAATAGAAGAAAGTATTGGATTCGTAAACATTTTCGACTTCCGGTTTTCGACGGATTTACACGTTTTGGAACACGATTTGACCATTTTTAGAAAATGTCTGTGTGTATGTTTGTCTGTGTGTGTGTGACAAAAATTTTGTGGCGACTGTATCTCTGGAACTGCTGCTCAGAGTTATATATAAATTTATATGTAGATGCACCTTGACCTAAATCAGTGCCTATCAACTTTTGGTGTCAAGCGCTCAACAGGTGACGCTGCTATACAGCGATTTCCGCAATTTAAGGGGAGGCTATATCTCAGGTTCTATTGCATATAATCAAACAAAACTTGATTTATGAGAGGTCCATTATAAGACATTATGCTGATTCAATTTGAATGCTTATCGGCCAACAGGTGGCGCTGCTATACAGTGATTTCCGCAGTTTAAGGAAAGGCTACATCTCAGGAACTACCGCACAGAATTGCATATAAATTTATAAGTAGATGCAACTTGACATAAATTAATGACTGCCAACTTTTGGTGTCAACCGCTCAACAGGTGGCGCTGCTATACTGCAATTTTCTTCGATAATTGGAAGGCTACATGTCAACTTCTATGACATATAATTGTACGAAACGTCATATGTGAGATAACTAGTATAAAAACGTATTTTTTAAGATGCTATTTACAGACAATAAAATTGTCTTTCTTTGGATATTTAGTGTTAGTTTTCTCTAAGATGATAATCGTTTGCATTCATCCTGTTAGATAATTTTAATAAATAACAGTTTTAATAAATTATTTGCACTTAGTGTGAATTAATTATAGCTTTTGAGCTGACCTCAAACTGGATCTCAATAAGTATTATTTTGATACAATTTATTCTTCAGTTTTTAAATTCTTGAAAAAGAGAACGCTGCCATAATTGTCAGAATTTATCTGCCATAATTGTCCTAGAGCATAATAAAATGGGGCAATTATAGCACCCTTAGTAATTCATATTAATTATTGTAATAATCTAATTTTATTATTTTTTTTATTGTGCCTTAGATCATGGTAAAAACACCTACATCAATTAAAAAAAAATATATTTTTTTAAATTCCTTAACTAAAAAATTAATGCAAAGCAATATGTAATGAAACCCGCCGTTGGCGGGTAGAAGCAGTTTTTTTAATTGCTTAAAACCGCTTCTGAATTCAATGTTTAAAAAAAATATGCTTGCATTGTGTAGATGTTATGCTAAAATAAGACATTCTATACAATTTAGCTATAAGACTGAAATACATAAAAATTAGAGCCCATTGCCATAATTGCCCCAAGTCACCCTACAGTTTTATTCTACTGCATCTATATCTCATAATAGAAATATAAACTTAGATATGCAAACATGCACACATAAACCCTTTAAAATATGTGGGTGTCACACACACACACATCTCTCTAGATTCCCAAAACAGCAATATGCAAATACTATTCAGTACAAAGGCTTTAAAGATTAAAATATTGTACTGTAATAAAATAAATTTTTGCTAGTAAGTTTGTTCTGTACAAAATGCTACAAATTGAATTTGATTTTTTAAGTGCTTAGTTTTATGAATAATGAATTTTTATGATAGTTTTTTTTTTATGAATAATTTTTATGAATTTTAAGAACTATTTTTTAAGAAATGTAATCAGGGGTGTTTGTTTTCCAGATTTTTTTCTACAAATAACCATGAATAATTGTGAATTGTAATTTTTATTATAGTTAATTGCTGAGGATTACTAGAAAAGCATACAAAATATTACTATTAAAAAATTGTGGTTAAAAAAAATCTGGAAAAGAAACATCTTAGTATAATGGGCAGAAATGAATTTCCCTTATGATCAGTTTTACTTAGAGAATTTCACATTTATAATTTAAATAATTGAACCCCATTATAGTGAACAGTCTTCAGACTTCATAAAAGTTCACTATAATCAAACTTTGATTATTAATAAAATAAGTGTTTGTGTTCAGCTGGGACAGCTGAAAAAGTTCATTATAATTGAGAGTCCACAATAGCCAGGTTTGACTGTATATAATTTTAAATTATTTAAAATATTCTAATATCATCCCAGCAGCAGAATTTTCTGTATCAATCTGCATATATATATATATATATATATATATATATATAATATAAATTATCTTTTAAAGTATTAGTTAAGAAAAAAATATTTTCATACATTTATCTTTGCATTTAAATCTCTTACCGTACTCTCTCAAAAATCCAGAAACAAATTCTTCAAATCTCAACTGACGTAAACAATGAAATTTACATTTTAATGCATTTATAATATTACAATTCTAGTTTAGAAATGGTAAAAAGAAAAATTCTGCACAATTTCTTGTCACAAGCTGTGTGCCGACTCTTTGGGAGAGTACTGTATTTATCTCTCACAAAATTTAACAAACTTTGGTCAATGCTATAGATATCTTTGCAACTTTTCTCTTAAATTCTTTCTATGTCACATATGATCAGCTCATGCAATTGAATGAAGTAGTATTTATATTTAGATACTAGCAGGCTTTGCCCGCTTCGCTGGTCACTAAATTTAAAGGAAACTCTTTTCTATATAGCTTTATAAAAATAAAATAAAATACTAAATTTGCTCAAAAGCTCGCTTCGGATCCCTGCTGCCTTCGGTAGCGATTTGGTCATCCGCTAAAACTCGGGCGCTTGTCCCTATTACCTGAGACAATGGTTTACCAATAGGCTTGCATTAAGTCCTTATTAGATAACAGTTTCGAAATAGATAGTATCGAAAAAAAAAAATGAAGTATCCCCTTTATATTTGAATCCCAGTTACATATGAACAACACTATACGTGGTGCACATAATATTTGCTTTTACGTTATTTCCTATGTTTATTTTGTTTATCCCCGATCAACCATAAAAATGATAACAATTTCACGCTAAATATTATAATATGCTATGACCGGCTACGTCTGTTGCATGAGACAATTAATTTTTTGTGGTTATTAGTATTCATGGTTTGTAAGCATGATCATAGTACCGCCTTAATATAGCTCTCTTTGGCGACTTTTGAATTTTTGTCACCATTTTAGATTTTATCCCTTGTAAAAATAAGACTTAATACCTTGTAACAATATGCTATGAGCGCTATTTCTGACATATTTTAGACAACTAAACTTTTAATGGTTATATATATTTCCCATTAAGCATATTTTTATTTTCATTTATTTATTTAAATATTGATGAAATTTGAACTTCAATTTGGTCTAGTGTTGTACAGGCTGTATACTACACGTTTGTGTTTGTGAAAGAAAATTTATAAAATACATATATTAGTTAATTTTAAAAAATCTAATTGTCCGATCGATAAGCTGTTTAATCCGTTGGATTCACAAAAATTGCATCTTTCATTTGGTATCTTATTTGTAACGATACGACTGATATTTCTAATTTTTACTTTCCGAACACTATAGTGAGGAAAGTATTGTAATCATGTCAAAAATCCGAATTGGAGATTTTGATGTTTCTATACGTTTCGAGGTCCCCTGAGTCCGTTTCCACTATTTTTGAGATGATGTATGTATGTGTGTGTGTATGTGTGTATGTATGTGTGTATGTATGTGTGTATGTCTGTGAGTGAACACGCTAGCGTCTAAACGCTTTGTTCGAATAAGCTGAAAGTTGGTACGTATATTGTAAGTCACCATAGTACGAACTCTATAGATTTTGGTGAATGTAGCACTTATAGTTTTTTTACAGGGACACAAAGAAAAATTTTTTATCATTATGGCCTATGGGACCAAAATCTTAAAAGTGCGATAGCATCTAAACGCCTTATTCAATTGAGCAAAAACTTTATACACATATTATAGGTCACAGATACTCAATCTGTATAGATTTTGGAGAATCTAGCACTTATAGTTTTTTTACAGGGACACAAAGAAAAATTCTTTATCATTATGGCCTATGGGGCCAAATTTTTAAAAGTGTGATAGCGTCTAAACGCCTTATTAATATGAGCAAAAAATTTGTACACATGTTATAGGTCATATTTGCACCAACTGTATACATTTTGGTGAATCTAGCACTTACAGTTTTTTTTACAGGGACACAAAGAAAATTTCTTTATCATTATGGCCTATGAGACCAAATTTTTAAAAGGGCGATAGCATCTAAACGCCTTATTCAATTGAGCTGAAAATTTGTATGAATATTATAAATCACTGTTGCACTAACTATAAGCATTTTGGTGAATCTAGCATTTATGGATTTTTACAGGGACACAACGAAAAATTCTTTATCATTATGATCTAAGGGCTCAAAGTTCAGTAGCGTTAAATAAAACCTCGTGTGATATATGGAGAAAAATACTCAAACAATCTATTATGGTTTTCTCTCTTTTGTTTGTTTAGCAACTCCTCTTTCTTTATTTTATCTACAAAACTGTTAGTTACTCAATGTTCGGAAAGTCGAGTGGAGTCACTCCTGATTTTTTTAATTTACTTTCCTCATTTTAAATACATGTAATTTTTATTGTTCACGTTTTTTTTTTTTTTTTTCCGTCGAAAAAATAATGATAATTTTTTTGGCAACAATTAAATTAAGGAATAAAATTAGATATTTTAAATAAATGTAATTTTTATCCGCGTTTGTAATGATCGATAGACGGCGCTTTGTGAACACTGCAGTTGTTAGTAAACATTAGCCACGTGTGTTCCAATAGTGTTCTTGTTATTCTACTTAATATTCGTACTATAATTTCTCCGCCATTACATTATGGAAAATTGATTGCTTTTGGAAAAAATACTTCAGTTTACTCAAAGTTCGATCAGAAGTAGATTTTTAACTGAAGTTGAACAAATATTAATTTCAAATCATCTGATTAATTCTTTACTTCCATTAGCCGAAGCAACTGAAATTTTAAATTCGTCATTTGGAAATAAATGGAAGCTCAATTCTGGATTTCTTGATGCTTTGGATTTACACTGTGGCACACAAAAGTATGTGTTATCTTTTTTACCGTATTTATTCATTTTTATTCAATAAATATATGTGAAACTAAACATCGGCTAGCAATGGCGGCTATATGGAATTCGAATTAAACCATGTTTATTGTAATTTCACCGTAGCCCACCAGAGGGCGAGCATTTCATTACAATCGCGGATTGTTCACGTTTTTTTTTTCTTTTTTTCTGTCCAAAAAAGAATAATTTTTTTTTTTGGCAACAATTAAATTAAGGATTAAAATTAAATGGCCAATTTATCAGTTATTAAAAGGTTTTTATTTTAACATTTTAATTAATTAAAAGAAAACTAAAACAAAATTCGAAAATCCGGCTTCGAGGTGCATCAGGGGAGGTCATTACGAATCAACATGCAAATTTTTGTAGCTCAGCCATCAGCCGTTAGGAACACACCTAAACTTTATTGAATAGCAATAAAGTTCAAATTGACTCTAGAAAACGTTTGTATGGGAAATAGAAAAGGGCTGTTTTTAAAAAATACTAAAATTGCTCAAAAGCTCGCTTCGGATCCCTGCTGCCTTCGGTAGCGATTTGGTCATCCGCTAAAACTCGGGCGCTTGTCCCTATTACCTGAGACAATGGTTTACCAATAGGCTTGCATTAAGTCCTTATTAGATAACAGTTTCGAAATAGATAGTATCGAAAAAAAAAAAATGAAGTATCCCCTTTATATTTGAATCCCAGTTACATATGAACAACACTATACGTGGTGCACATAATATTTACTTTTACGTTATTTCCTATGTTTATTTTGTTTATCCCCGATCAACCATAAAAATGATAACAATTCACGCTAAATATTATAATATGCTATGACCGGCTACGTCTGTTGCATGAGACAATTAATTTTTTGTGGTTATTAGTATTCATGGTTTGTAAGCATGATCATAGTACCGCCTTAATATAGCTCTCTTTGGCGACTTTTGAATTTTTGTCACCATTTTAGATTTTATCCCTTGTAAAAAAAAGACTTAATACCTTGTAACAATATGCTATGAGCGCTATTTCTGACATATTTTAGACAACTAAACTTTTAATGGTTATATACAACGAGATATATAAATTAGAGTGCTGATTCAATGGATGAAGGATTAGCTTTCTGTGGTTGAAGATGAATCACGTGACATGCTTGAATAGGTTGCTGTGTTTGGCCCTTTATCGCTATTTTGGCATTTAAAATATCAGTTCAACAAATTATCATTATTATTAGGTAACATGACAGTCCTATGACCGAATAAATTGCTTTTAAAATAATTTTACACATATTTCACATTTTAATCAATAATAAAATACCTTTCTTTTCATCGTTTCTCAACAAACTTTAAAAGTGTTTATAAAACAAAATTTAAACTTTTAAAGAGCTTAATTTAACAACAAATAATAATTTTTCAACTATTTTTAAGCATTTTGTCGGTTAAAGTTCAACTACACGAAATAAAAAAGAAGTAAAATCAAAATCAAAATGGTTTAGAACAAAAGAATATTAAACTACGTAAAGTAAACAAAAACATTGAAACCGTTGCCATAGAAATGTACTGAAAATGAGCTGTTACCAAGGAAACCACCGAATACGCATGTGCAAGGAAAGCATGTCACATGACTCATCTTGGACCTTCTCAAGGGTTACCATTTATCACTCTACTTTATATATCTCGTTGGTTATATATATTTCCCATTAAGCATATTTTTATTTTCATTTATTTATTTAAATATTGATGAAATTTGAACTTCAATTTGGTCTAGTGTTGTACAGGCTACATGTTTGTGTTTGTGAAAGAAAATTTATAAAATACATACATTAGTTAATTTTAAAAAATCTAATTGTCCGATCGATAAGCTGTTTAATCCGTTGGATTCACAAAAATTGCATCTTTCATTTGGTATCTTATTTGTAACGATACGACTGATATTTCTAATTTTTTTAATTTACTTTCCTCATTGTAAATACATGTAATTTTTATTGTTCACGTTTTTTTTTTTTTTTTTTTTTTTTTTTCCGTCGAAAAAATAATGATAATTTTTTTGGCAACAATTAAATTAAGGAATAAAATTAAATATTTTAAATAAATGTAATTTTTATTGTTCACGTTTTTTTTCTTTTTTTCTGTCCAAAAAAGAATAATTTTTTTTGGCAACAATTAAATTAAGGATTAAAATTAAATGGCCAATTTATCAGTTATTAGAAGGTTTTTATTTTAACATTTTAATTAATTAAAAGAAAACTAAAACAAAATTCGAAAATCCGGCTTCGAGGTGCATCAGGGGAGGTCATTACGAATCAACATGCAAATTTTTGTAGCTCAGCCATCAGCCGTTAGGAACACACCTAAACTTTATTGAATAGCAATAGTTCAAATTGACTCTAGAAAACGTTTGTATGGGAAATAGAAAAGGGCTGTTTTTAGGGTTTTCCCGGAAATTATTCGATTTTTTCTCGCCTTTTAAACCTTCCCTAGACCTCCACGAACATTTCAAGACTAAGATAAGATAAATCCGTTCAGCCGTTCTCGAGTTTTAGTGAGACTAACGAACAGCAATTCATTTTTATATATATAGATTTCTATTTTTCTCATATTTTAAGTAATAGTCATATTTTACATTCTTTGTTGATAATTCTATAAAAATTATCATATTTTATGTTTAATCTTTCAAATATTACTCATATTCTTTATTGACAATTCTATGAAGGTGTCATATTTTAGGTTTAAGTTTTTAATTCTTACTTGTATTTTACATTCTTTAATTATAATTCTGTGAAACTGTCAGGTGCTGTTAGTAATCTTTTGAGATCTAATCTATCACTAATTCACAGAAACATCTTCCTCTATTTATTTATTATTATTATTATTTTATCCTACAGCTATAGGCTGCCATAGTTATTTTTTTAGGATTTTTAAGTCCCCCCCCCTCAAATAATTTTTTTTATCCTCTCTTATTATTATTATTATTATTATGTTAATCATTAGATGTTTGCATTTTAGGTTGATTTCTTTAGAAATCGACCTATTGCGATCACTTCGTTTATCTATCTATCTATAATGAAAATTTTGTCATCATGATAATTGCCGAAATAATACTCCAAATCGAACCAAATTTGGACAGTGAACTGATCTTATAAATATCTTGGATGAGTTCGTTAACCAAGTTGCTCCGACTTTTTGTTTTCAAGTGGCAGCCACTTGAAAATTTCAAACCCAAGATGTAAAAAGCAGATTTAATGCAAGATTTGCTTGAATTTTGATGTAAATACAGGCCACATAAAGGACTCAGTGAAGTTTATTAACGAAGTTTATCCGCCATTTTTAATAAAATGGCAGATATTTAAAGTTAAGCGGGGCCACTTGAAATCAGGCTACCACTTGAAAACTTAAAATTACTATAACTTCCGAAATAATACTCCAAATCGAACGAAATTTGGACAGTGTTTTAACTTATTTTATAAATATCTTAGATGAGTTTGTTAACCAAGTTGCTCCGGTATTTTGTTTTCAAGTGGAGACCACTTGAAAATTTCAAATTCAAATTGTAAAAAGTGTATTCAGAATTTGTTTGAATTTTGATGTATACATAGATTACATAAGTGTCTCAATGAACTTTATCTGCCATTTTTAATAAAGTGGCAAATATCTTAAGTTAAGTGGGGCCACTTGAAATCAGGCTACCACTTGAAAATTTAAAATCATGATAACTTCCGAAATAATACTCCAAATCAAACGAAATTTGGACAGTGCGTTAACTTATCTTATAAATATCTTGGATGAGTTTCTTAACCAAGTTGCTCCAACATTTTATTTTCAAGTGGAGACCACTTGAAAATTTCAAATTCAATTTGTAAAAAGCATATTCCGAATTTATTTGAATTTTGATGTACACATAGACCATATAAGTGTCTCAATGAACATTATTAATAAACTTTATCTGTTATTTTTAACAAAGTGCGGATGTTATAAACTTAGTGAGACAACTTGAAATTAGGCTACCACTTGAAAATTTATAAGCATGATAACTTTTTAAATTCTAATTCAATTCGAACCAAAGATGAATAGTGATCTTATCATATAATTATCTTGGATAAGTTCAACTAGACAATTTGTTCCAACATCTTGTTTCCCAGTTGCAGCCACTTGAAATTACATTGCTACTTGAAAATATGCTATCACGATAACTTTTTAAGTACTAAACTGATTCAAATAAAAGTTGGATAGTGAACTTATGGTACAAATATCTTGGATAAGTTCACTTGGTGACTTACTAATCCGAAATTTTATTTCCAAGTGGCGGCCATTTGAAAATTTGTCAATATGGTAACTTTAGTAATACTGAAAGAATTCGCATCAAATTTGGGTAATGGATTTATCATTCAAATATCTCAGATAAGTTTGCTGGTCATGTCACTCCGACTTTTTTTCCAAGTGATGCCACTTGAAAATTTCTTATGATGATAATTTTTGAAATACTAATTTAATTTGAACTAGAACTGGACAATGAACTTATCGTAGAAATATATTGGTGATTTAACTGGGCAAGTTGTTTCCAAGTTGCAGCCACTTAGACTGTCACTTGAATATTTGCCAGAACAATAAGTTTTGAAACACTGCACTGATTTGAACCACAGTTGGACAGTGAACCTATGCTTTAAATATCTTGGATGTGTTTGCTCGGCAACTTGCTCCACTCTATATTTTCCAGGTTGCGGCCACTTGAAATCTTGTTATCATGGTAACTTTTGAAATATTTAATCAATTCAAACCAAAGTTGAAAAATGGATTTATCACTCAAACAACTATGATTTCGGTGGGCAAGTTTATTTCCAAGTTGCGTCCACTTGAGCGCTACCACTTGAGACTTTGTTATTGCAATAACTTTTGAAATACTGAGTTTATTTGAACCAAAGTTGGACAGTGGACTTATTTTACAAATATTGTTGCGTACTTGCGAATTCGTAAGTTTTCCGAGAATGAAAGGTGAAAATTGCAAAAGTTCAGTAGTTTATTTACAGAAAATTCCAGAAGAATACAGGTCTATAAACCAGGTATCAACTTCACTTTCACCAGTAAACACAGCTTAAATAACAGCTGTCAACAACAAATTCACAGTACCAACAGTATCAAAGCATTAAAATAAAGCAAGGCTCATTCAAAGAGGCTCAGAACTCCTTCAATAGCAATGCTAGCGTTTGGCAAAACTCAACTGCGACTGACTGACTTGGCGTGTTCGGCCACCTTTTATATCCCTTTATCGAAACCAGAAAAATCTAGAAATTTCACGTAACTGGTGAACCAATCACGTTACAGCGTCCATCTTTGGTATATCGATAATAAGGATTTTCTCGCAAAAAGTCACCAAGGGGGAAAAGTTGCCAAATCCATTACCTACCTTACTGGAGCTTTTTAATGCGTTTTTAAGGGAAATTTAGGCTATTTTAACGCGAAAACAAACTAGAAATGCAGAAAATTAACATTTCATTAACTTACTAAGCCTCTTTGAAGGAATTTCTACAAAAAAAAAAAAAGAATTATTTTCAAATTTGCTACATTATTTTAGATTAATTAGTTCACTGAGCAACTTTCTCTGCCATTTTGATCCAAGTGGCAGACACTTAATTTTTCAACACGGTGACTTTTGAGATTCTGAATTAATTCCAATTATATTTGTACAGTAGTCTTATCTCACAAATGCATTTGATATATTTGTCAACTTGGCCCACCATCTTGTTTCCAAGTGCCGGCCACTTGAAAATTTTAAATTCACATAAAAAGGTATTTATGAACCAATTTGCTTAAAACTACATATGTAGATAGCCTACATCAATATTTCTACTAAGTCCATTAATAATTTCTAGCCGCCATTCTGAAACAAAATGTTGGCTACTTGATAAGGAAAAAGAAATCAACCTACCCTTCCGAATAAGCCGGAAGGACTTATTTATTTATAATTTTTAAAAATGTAGCAAGTTTTTGCTTAAGGCTCTCTATCCCCATACAGCCACTGATATCCATTAGACATCTAAATTACATCCAAATGATCCATAAAAGGTACAAAATATCTAAAGAATGTCCATTAAAAGTCCTGGATATCCTGTACTAATTATAGATGAAATTTGGACATTTTAAATATAGATGAAATTTAGATGTGACTTTTTTTTTATGTCTAACAGATGTAACATGTTACATGAAAACAAGATTCAGATATTTTCAATATCTATTAGATCTAACAAGTCCAATTATTGGATATTTGGAGAGTTATCGGATATGTAACAGACATCTAATGGATGTAAAAAAGAGTGACATTTGTCATGCTAATAGATATCTGCAGGATATTTATAGATGTTTAATGGATCATTTTAAAACTTTTATATGTGTTTATAGATGTCTTATGGATGTAAGTGGCTGTGTGGGTCATCAGTAAATGCCAAGGTCATCCAAACCCCATGTTAATCTATGGATAATTCCTCTTATTATTCAATAAATGATGCATATTTTTAAATTTCATTTTCAGATTCAGAAATTTCACAATTGTTAAATTATGTCTCATTTAACTTTTTATTTTTAAATTGTAAAATGCAAAATTTCACTTTGTAAAATTTTACATTTTAAAGCTTTAAAATAAAACGTTAATAGTTTAATTATATACTTTATCAAGAAAGGATTATATTTATACTTTTAATTAAATAAATTACCCTATACAATATCCTTTTAAAAACTTAGCAAATATATTTCGGGTACTTCGTACCCCCTTTTGTAACGGCGCTAGCATAAAAATAAAAAACGAAGCTTAAAATCTAAACGTAAATATTCCAATCAAACCAAATAAAAATATTTTTCAACATATTCGTAATGAAAAAGGTATTATCAACCACAAATCCACTGCAGGAATCTATAAAATAAATTTCGAACACACCAACGGTAAAAAAGCATGTTATATAGGTATGACTAAACGCAGGATTAACGATCGCGAAAAAGAACACAGCACTGACTTAAAATATGGTAAATCTTACACCGCTTTCTCCTCCACCCACAATACTAACCCTATTAACGTTAACTCCATCAATATTAATAAAATAGCCCCGTACAATAATCACCACTACACACTAAAACGGGAGGCCATAGAAATTATAACTAACAATCAAGCTGTTAGTGACCGAGAGCACTGCATTATTCCGGCAGTGTGGCAACAATTTTTACAAGAAAATGAAAAAAGAAGTGAAGGGAAGCGAGACCATGAACACCACGAAGTGACCACCGCAGATGAACAGACGCTTTTCACTTGGCACAGAAGATGGGTACGAAGTACCCGAAATACATTTGCTAAGTTTTTAAAAGGATATTGTATAAGGTAATTTATTTTAAAAGTTAATAGTTTATTTATTTATTTTTGAAAAATGAGAGATAATTTAAGTCATGAGTTTTATGAATGTGAAAATGAAATTTAAAAATATGCAGTATATATTGAATAGGGGTCATTTTTCTCCATAGGTTAACATAGGATTTGGATGACTTTGGCTGATAAGCAGCTTTAATAGTTTTTAAAATGCTGAAAAATTATATACATAATTTTAATCAAATCAGTTTATGATACAAAATTGAATCAAATAAAGGATGTGATATATAACAAATCACTCTTTATCATTTACCTAACTGAGGAAAAAGTGAAAGTAATTTTTTAAGGAAAGTAATTTTTTAAAATCAAATAGGTAAGGTTAAAAGTGTATTAGTGATTCATCATTATTATTAAGAATTAACAGAATGATTTAAAAATATTTATTTAACATATATATTACAAAGTACATAAAATTGTCAGATTAACTTTTACAAATGAAAAATTCAAATAACAGTTAAAAGCGTGTCATATAAGTTCTTATTTCTGTGTTGAGTTGTTCTTTTTATCAGGAATATTAAACAATTTATACGTCGAATTCTTATAATAAATATAACTTGCAGCTGAAAGAGCTGTAGTTGTTCCAGTGACGTACCTGAAATAAAAGTTAAACGAAATGCTAACTCAGCATAATTAAAGACAAATGTTAAAAAAATTTCAATATTATTTTATTAATTTTCTACACAAATAAAAAAGCATTAAAAAGGTATTTATTATGCATTCTAATATTTCTACAATTTAACTCTATCACCTCTAATGATGCCAATTGGAATTATAACATTTAAGGTTATTATTATTTTATCATTCTCGCCTAAAACTGTCCCTGTTAGTGAATGAATGTCTGTTTTACACTATTCTGATAAAGATGTCAATTTTGGAAGCAATTTTAGTAAATTAATGGTCTTAAATACTTGACTTTTTTTTTTTTTTTTTTAACATTTCGAAATTGTATTTTAATTACTTCTGACAAATATTTTTTTTAAATGGTGATATATATTAGTGAAAAGTTGTGATTCCTGGTGGCATCAATAGCATTTGAGTGCAACTAAACACAACTTGGTTGTTGTGCTGTTGACATTAATTATTAATATTTTTTACTCATGTTTTCAAACAGTATTTTGCTACTTTTGAAATACAATTACGACTAAATGTAAAGTTTAATTTCTTTATGAGAATGAAAAAAAAAAAAAAAAAAAAAAAAAAAAAATTAGAACTGAAAGGATTAAAAACAAACATTACATATTCCTTAAGCATGTTTGTTTATTTAACCACATACTGCTCCTAATGGCAAATTTATTACCTAAGCTATTGAATTTTACCATGTTTTTATTAACTTAGATTCTTGTTTGTTTATTTATCCAGTACAAATCTTGCAATCGATTTTTAACTAATTTCTCTACTAGTTAGACATTTGAAACTTTCAGAATAGTTCAGAACCCGATGACAACACAATACTTCAAAGCTCAATTTTCGAATTTTTGATTAGATTTTTTTAAATTAATTAAGATATGAAAATAATAACCTCTAAATAGCTTTAAAAATAGCCATTAAAATATTAACTATAATTTAATTTTTGCCAAAAAAAATTTATGAATTAATTTTCTTTCAACATAAAAATAAATACATTTAATTAAACGTCAAGGTAAAAAAATTATAAAAAGTTAAATTATGCATCTCAGAAAAATTGACATCATTATCACTTTAAAAATTTCATACACGTTGATAAAGTACTAATGTAGTTCTATAGCTGTGATTCAACAGAAAATTTAAAAACATGGTATATAAAAACTTTTGTTTATTTTTCATAAATAAATGAATAGAAAATAGTTATTTATGAGTTATATCACTCAAGTTGGTTACAACTATAGTATTTCCCCTCAGCTGAATTTGGCGATTTTTCCTTGGCGCAGATTTGAACGATAATGATGTCGTTCTGGATTGTTTGCGATATAATATGGCAGCCTGCATGCTATTTATTTTGGATTTATGATTTTATGATTTATGATTTATAATTTAGCTTACGATTTTATCATTTATGCTATATGATTTATGATTTTTAGATTTATGATTTATAATTTAGCTTACGATTTTATCATTTATGCTATATGATTTATGATTTTTAGATTTATGATTTAGCCATAATCGCCAACGAAAAATCGCCAAATCTAGCTGAGGGGAAATACTATAGTTGTTCCTCAAGTTGTAACTCACCAAAGAATGTGCAAGCATAAATGGTCCACAAAGCAAAATACAGGAGCAGCAAGAGAGGCAGCTGCTAGAGATATCTGTATTAGAGTGTTTGCCTGAAATAAAATTATTTTGATTTAAAATAATAATAATCACTACTCTTAGGGATAATGCTTATTAGTAATTATAACTTAATTTATAAGAAAAAAAAATCTTACTTTACTAATGGTTGTAGGCTGTAACTTAGCAGTAATCAATGACATATCAAAATACCTAGAAATTGTTTTCTGCAAGAAAAAAAAAAGTTTTTTTTTCATTCTCAAAATAAATAAAACAACTTTTCTTTTTAAGTTCATAAATAGGGCTAACACACTAACAGCATGATTATTATAAAGAAGCAATTTAAAGAAATAAACAATGAAAGTCATATACAAACAGGGCCCGCTTTACCATTAGGCGAACCTAAGCAGTTGCTTAGGGCCGCCAAAAAATTTAAAACACTGCACAAAAACATAAAAAAAAAAAGCGTAAATCATAAACTGATTTTTGGCTTTCTCTTTTTTAAGGCATATATGCATATTAAATTGTAAATTAAAAGTAGCATTCTTTGATGATTTTAACACAGAATAAAAGCACCATAAAGTAGTAAAATATTGACTTTTAATAAATATACGCTTTGAATTGTATTGTGATAATGAATGAAGACCAGATCTTTTTTAAATTACGTGGAAAAGAGGAGGAGGGAGGGGAGGAAGTAATTTGAAATTGCAACATGATAATAAAATGGCGCCCTTCGTTTACGATTTAATGATGATGTTAATAAACACAGACAGATACATTTATAAATCTTTCAGTGCTAAGGCAATCCTTTATTGGCGCCTGAAGTAAAAAAGTGAAAAAATAAATTATTATTATAAATGTTATTTTGAAATTGCCTGATATATTTATGATCCTCAAAATAGACGTTTATGCTCAATTTTGTCCTATTCTACCATGTTAAGTAAATCGTAAATTACTAATAACTTACGATTTTTTTAAATTAAAAAATTCATAGTCTATGTTATTCATGCCAGTATTCTAAATAATACTTCAAATGTAGTCTGACATCTTTACGTTGAAAATATCCCTCGAGATGGAAGTGTATGTGAAATTTTGCCTTAATTTGCCATGTTAAGAAATTCGTAAATTTCCAAGAACTAGCGAAAGTTTCAAAGTAGCATGTTTATAGTTGATGATGTCCATTCCGGCATCAAAACTGATATTTTAAAACTAGTCTTATAATTTTACAGTAAAAATTTTCCATTTAATGCACGTATAAGTGAAATTTTAACCTGTTTGCCCATGTTAAGAAAATCGTAAATTTCTAATAACTTACGAAGTTTTTCAATCCGAACGTTGCAAATGAATAGGGTTCTTGCCAGTGTCATAATTAATATTTCAAAACTTGTCTGACCTCTTTGCGATCATCGTGCTGCGATCATTGTGCAATCATCTGCGGCCTCTCTGCGATCATCATCTCTGAGATATCGTGTACACAGACTAACATACTAACGGACTAATAAACTAACAGACGCCATGAAAATTTTGTCATTTTCGTGTCCCTCACACCAGAAAACGTGTAAAAAAAAAATAAAAAAACCGAGGTGCAAAATTTTAACAGTTACCTAAGTTCACCATACCTGTAGCATGATGGGGAACTAACAATATAAAACGCAAGAACTCGTAACAATTGTTTCAGGTCGAAAGAAGACCCGACCCTTCGTCAGGCGAACAAGTATGCACAAGTAATAATTACAAAACTTTGAATAAACACCATAAAATACAATAAACTCTGAACAATTGTTTCGGTTAGAAAGAACACACGACCCTTCGTCAGGTGAACAAAGTAGGCACGAGTGCTGCAAACAAAGCATGATTGATGCGAGTTCTTCCACTTAATGGTGTTTATTCAAAGTTATGTGCTTATTACTTTTAAATGCCAGTTCTATGGTGCTTTTTTATGTAATACAGCTCTTATAAAATGGAAATCACAAATCTATAGAAACAGCTCTTAGTTTATTGTTTCAGTAGATTTGTTATTTCCGTTTTCATATTATTTTCTCCTGAGAAAATATACACTACGCGACAAAAAAAAGCAAAAAAAAAAAAGCTGCACTTCAGAAAAAATGACTTATACCTTTTTTATTTGCAATAACTTTAAAATTAATGTTTGAAACAAATAAAACTGTCTTGTTTGCATAATACCAAAGGTATGAAATGATACCTATGTACATTTTCGATTTAATAATTCGCTTTATTGCAGTCTACGAAGTACTACTTTTTAAAAATCTGCATAAAATTTTCTTTTGGAACATAATGTAATAACCATACACTTTGTATTCTATTATGATTTATTATATGAAATAAACAAGTTATATTTTAATATATGAAATAAAAATATTTATTTGTTAGATCTAAGCAATTTTTTATTAAAAATATGTATTCTGCATTGTGTTAATTCCGTCTTTATATGGAATTACTGCTTTAATGAACAATGGCATAGTTTTATACAGTGTTTTTCGAGCGGATCCCGATTTGGACTATTTATACGTCTGGTAAAGAAGAAATCTTTTTTCACTTTAAGTTAAATCCTTTGTGTTATTTAACTTAAAGTGAAAAAAGATATGATTACTTACAGAATTATAGGTTCTCATGGGAATGGATAGGAAATTTTGACAATTTGAAGTGAATACACTATTACCACAGACGCCGTGTAGTAAGGTGCATTATCATCTAGAAATGCTGTTTGCGGAAATGTCCAAGATACCTACAAAATAGTCGGTCAGGCACCACTTTTATGAAGATTGTGTTTTATTTCTAGTTAATCGATCCCTTGAGCATAAAAATTTCCCCGACTGTTTGAAAAGTTATGCACCTCTATACCATAATGTGCAGAGAACGTGTCACTGTTTTAAAAGTGCAATTTTCATTAAGTCAGTCATATTTTCATTGTCAGATCTGCTTGTTTTCTTTAGCTAGAAATAAGTTAAACTTGACTCACTAAAGAGAAACAGTTCAGCCCAATAATTAACTAATCATTTTTAAAATTTTTAGCCATCTGAGGTCTTGCTTTCCTAATTCTCTTTACTAAGAATGAAATTTTTTCAATTTTTCTGCCATTTAAACCTGCTTCGTTTAATAGTTGCTGTACTGTAGTTAAAGAAATTATGCTACTAAGCACTTTTCCTGAATCTCTTTTATGTTCTAAATGTAATACTAAACCGATTTTATAAGCAATGGCTTTTTAACTTACGGTCATCTCGCTTATGAGCAATATGGCCGCTTAAAACCAAATTTTCAGTTTAAACTGCTAAAAAATTTTATATCTTGCTAAAAATCCTTGTACCAATATTCCGTTAACATTTAATTATTTTGCCATCTCACTTATTAAAATATTTTTTGATTTTCCTTCAAAAATTAATACTTTTGTGGCATCGTTAACTGCCTTATTCTTACCATTTTTGAAATAATTTCTAAAATTACAATTTTCCTGACAATTGCATTTTTTTTAACACTGGACTCAAAGTAAAAGGGTATGTGGAGGACAACATAATAAAATCTGTTTGAAAATTTGCTTTTTAAACGATAAAATTAGCGGTTGTAGAAGGCGAAAAGGAAAATCTCCAAATGCGGCTTTTTTTTTTTTTTTTTTTTTTTTTTTTTGTGTGTCTCTTAGTATACATTCAAAATTTCCCCAATCGGCCAAAATTTCACCCGAACTTCGTTCGTGCGTCCGAAAATATACTGCACCTGCACCTCTGGGCTAAAACTTCCGCAAAACTACCTGTGATGCAATGTCTTGTAGAGAATGTGGGTTTGTATATATGGAAATTTTCAGTCAATTTCCCTAACAGCACACTTATCCACAGTACATCTTCGGGATATTTCAGGGATGTCTTTTTATCCTGAAGATATCACGAAGAAATCCTGGGTAGAAGATGTTCTGTTAGGGTTCCAAATCAATCGCTTAGCACTTACAGGTGGAAAATTTTAAGTTTGATTCAGCCTGTTTATTTTTGTTATTCATAAATATCCCGAATCCGTCCAACCGAATTTTTACAAAAACTGTGAATGTTTTCTATTTATGTTCATTTTCATTTTTATTATAAGTTAAGTCTTCTATGTAGTAACTCATAATTAAGACTTTTTTCTAGTGTGATTTCTTTTTTCTGGAGAGAGGGGGGGTGGGGGATGAAGACCAAGGTCTCAGAAAATTTGCGTGTGGTCACATGAAATATATAAGCTGCCCTGGCGTAGAGAGGGCCGCCAAATGTCTATTGCCTAGGGCCGCCAAAAGGGTAAAGCGGGCCCTGTATACAAAAGGAATTGATAAAAATATAAGTATTTTTTTCCTAGAACAATTATAATTATTCTATCAAACACAACTGATACATTACATTAGTTTTTTCAAGAGATTTTTCACAAGACAATAAAAAATGAAGAACATATTGCATGTTCAAATAGCATTTTACAAGTTTATATCATCATTTTTCCAGGTTTTAGGGAAATATTAGGTATTTTCCCTGCCATTTCCCAGACTTTTTTCACTAATTTCAAATTCCCTGACTTTTCCAGGCTCTCCCTGACCCATGGGAACCCTGTATACATTTTCTTTAATTTAGTAACTTAACAGCACATTGACTATTAATGTAAACAAAAACATAAATCATTAACAAAAGATGAAAGTATTTAAATAACATAATATTATTATAACTAAGCTCAAAATATATTATCTTTCTGGTGAATAAGAAATAAACTTAATAAAAATTCTTTTAAAATAAGATTTTGTAATTTTTTTTTTTTTTTTTTTTGAATTGATAAATAATGAGTAGGACAAAATGTGTGATTTGCACTAGGAAAATAAATAAATAAATAAAATAACTTAATGCCACTCTAATTATGACTGTACCTTTTACATTTTTCTCATTCTAAAAATATTGTTAATATTTCACAACAGATTTTCAATATATCAATTCTTATCTGAAATACAGATGAGCAGTAGTGGCACCAGAAATTCCCCGATGGGGGGACACCACCTCCCCGACAGGGGGGCACTACATAAAGAGAGTATATTATATGAGTATTTATCAAAAACTGCAATACTGTTACTAATATTACTGTTAATATTTGTACCATTCCATTTGTTAGTACTCCTTGTGGTTTTGGAGATCGTCGTGCCGCAGACAGACATTTTCTAAAAATATCGTGGTCAAAACGTGTATATTCTTCTTCTATTGAATATAGAATGGAAAAACTGGAATGCTCCAAATTTGTAAAAGGAAAGAAAAATACTGCTAAAAGTAGAAAAACTGAAAATTTTGTATTTGTTCCCCCTAGAGATTTTAGGAGTATGCCCCGATGGGAGGTCACAGACTCCCCGACGGGGAGGAGGGGCTGTGCCCCTTCGGCCTCCTAGATGGCACCACCCCTGCAGATGAAATATTTAAGGTTTCATATAAAATTTTATACTTCCATTTAATCTTTATAAATTGAACTATATTAGATTGTTCAATATATATATATATATTTAGGCAACAATTCTTATGATTTTTTATGGATGTTTTTCCTTTCAGATTTGAAATTTTTAAGTTGCATTTCCTCAGTTTTCATTCTTTCATGATCTTAAAAGTGCTAAAACTTCTACAAGTATTTAAGAAAGACTTAATATCTTTTATGAATATTTAATAGAACCTATTTAAAAGAATTAAGGATGGATTTTGAAATTTATTAATTAGTTTTTTGGAAAAAAAATTAAATATGCATGTCTATGTAAAAAAAAAAAAAAATGATTTTTGTTATACTAATTTTAATATTTTTTCTTTGAAAGATATTGCAAAGTCCATTCCTAATTCCTTAAAAAAAAAAAAAAAAAAAAAAAAAAAAAGGTTGTTTCTAAATATCTGTAGAAGTTTTAGTATTTTCATCATGAATTTATTAAAAAAAAAAAAAAAAAAAAGTGTAAACTGAGAAAACACAATTTAAAGATTTCAAATCAGTAAAAATTATATCAAAAACCATAAGAATCATTGTCTTAATATATATTGTATAGGACACACCTAATATAGGGCAGGTGGTCCAGTGATTGGCATGCTCCAGTAATTGACATCTATCCCGAAATAATTAGTAAATAAGAAAAATAATAAAATCATATATTTAACATATAAGAATTTTAACATTTTATGTCAAACACTGGAGCACAGGGTGCTAATAACAGGTAAAATGAATAACTAGCAGTGTCAAACACTGGAACATAGGGGGCCAATTACTCATAAAATGAAAAACTGGCAGTGTCAATTACTAGAACACAGAGTGGGTGTCAAATAAAAATTCATAAAAAATAATAATAACAATAATAATAATTGTTATTGAATGTATTTTTTTTTTCATATATGTGGTTCTGAATGTCTTTCATACCATATGTACTAACTTAAGATTTCTAAAAATATTTTCTCATGACTAGAACATTAAAAACATCAGAGATTGCTCTAGAAGTGTCAATCACTGGTGCACTTACCCTAGTTCAATTTATACATATTAAATGAAAGTATAAGCTCTTACATGAAATCTTCAGTGGTGCCAGATCAAAGGGTGCCAAGTCCCCTTAATGGTTTCAAAATCTGTATTTACAAACTAGAGAAATTCTCTGAAACTCTCAACAATAGTAACTATTTTTCCATACTATAAAAATATCTAAAATCATACATAAGCAAACACCTTGTTACTCATTTATTCCTTATATAAAATTGTTTGTTGAACTTCAAATTGATCACTAGCTGAGTTTAAGAAAACAAATGAATATCTAAATACATTTATTTAAAATAAGATTCATCAAATTTGAAAATACATATCATTATTAATACAAATAATATAGGAATGTAACTTTCTGCATAATTTATAAATATATATATATATATATATATATAATAACGATGATCTATTAAGCATTGTAAAAGCCAAGCAACAGATACAAGATCACTGAAACACCAATGACCAATAAGATTAAAAATTTCTTTAATAAGTTCAGAAAAATGAAAAAAATTTCTTTCAGGGGATAAAATACATAAATTTAAAGAATCCAGATTTATTAATTAACAGCCTGCAAAACAAATGAACCAATAAACTAACACAACAAATCTTAACTTAAAACCATAAACTATATCGAAATTTATGAAAAAATAATTTAAGAAACTTAAGAAAGGAAGGAAGGAGGCAGGCGGCAAGACTTGTGACTTGCCTGTGGGGTTAAACTAGTTTCATGCCGGCAATACTCCCCCAGCCTGCCAAGACCAGAATAGGAGTCATATGGATTTAGAAAAGCAAAATTTCAAAGCAGATGAATAACAATGAAGCCACAAAGCAACAATGAAATTCACTGATT
The DNA here is from genome assembly GCA_963930645.1 of Salticus scenicus. Classification (NCBI taxonomy): domain Eukaryota; kingdom Metazoa; phylum Arthropoda; class Arachnida; order Araneae; family Salticidae; genus Salticus; species Salticus scenicus. The sequence goes on from OZ005650.1 coordinate 44,219,808, forward strand.
GATTACAATGTGTTTAATAGTATGATTAGAATTTTAAGAATAGTTGACAACTCAAAAAAGAAGAAACTGAAATTTTAATAGAAAAAGAAAGTTTGCACAGTAATACAAAGTAAATGCAACAAGCCTTCTGCTTTTTTTTTTTAAATTTTAATTTCACAATCCCACCCAACCATCCAGCCTTACAACACCACCCCACCTCCGTAACCAAACATCTGCCCACCCAACCACCACCTTTTTTATTGTCTGTTAATATTTTAGAATTTTTTTGTTAATATGCACCAAAGAGTACACAGTTTTTTTTTATGCACTGACAGAGACATGGTTAAGGATATAAAATAGAAAATGCAAAGTTTTTAGCAAAACCCATTTTAGCAGTGTTGAAACTCTTAATGTGATCAGCAGAATGATAGAAATCTAAATAGTGATGTCTTCTTTTAAGCCACCAGTCAGTTTGTTTCATTCTCTGTGCCTATGTTAAATCTTAATGGCTATATCATTTTGAAATTTTGAATATTTTAAGTTTCAAACTTTTAAAATTCATTGTATTTCATGTATAAAGACTAAAAATTAACACAATTAGTACAGAAACATACATTTTTCTTATTGATACAGTACCTTTAGATTAAAAAAAATAATAATAATTAAGAATGAATTTCATACATAAATTGGTAACTGTTTGATGTCAGGGGTTTCTGTCAACTGTCTTATGCTGAAAACTTTTCATGAATGTCAATAAATCGCTGTAATCAGAATCCAACTGTGATGCATCGTTAAGATAAAAATTGTTTTCTATTAAGTTCTCTGAACTACTTACACCATATTAAACTATTAATGGTATACAAATCACACAAAGTACATATCTCCTTTCACATCTAAAAAGACCTGAAAAAAAACCTATTTAATACACGACGACTAAATAACATAAAGTGGTGATTTAAAAAATTGAACTTGCCACAATTTTCTCCTTGGTCTTCATAAGCATGAATTACATTAATCAACCACGTGAAAATGGAATATTTTAGCAATAAATGGAAGGAAAAGATATGTATTCCTGATATCATTTTTGATTAATCTTAAATTAGATCAAACAGTGACAAAAAAGCAGCAAAAATATCTCTCATTTTGACTAACTGCCATAAAAAAAAAAAGCAAGAATTATGTTGCTTTGCAGCAAAATTAAAACATACTTCGTAAAAAAAGCTCTGAGAAATGCTCAAATTCCATTAATTAATGAAGTTTTTTTTTTCTTTTTTTTAATCACCTGTGAAATAGTTCCACATTTAGACAATTGGTTAAAAAAACAACATTTTTTATTTGTGAATCAACGACAAAAAAGCACAAACTTATTCAAATGACTATTTAAAAATGATAAATTTCAATTACTATCTAAGATAAATTTGGGTGTGAAAACGAGCCTTTCCAAGAAACTGACGATTTTGAAGAATACTTTTCATGATTATAGGTCAACTTAAAATGAACATTCCATAAAAAATGGTAAACATAAAACGAATCCTTCACACACATACACACACACACACACAAAAAAAAAGATAATTTCAAAAAACTTTTTTAAAAAATTCGGACGAAAAAATTATTTGGTATTTTTGATTTGATATTTAAATATGTCTGTCTGGACAGGTAAAGGAAAAATAAGCATGGGCAATCTGATTTTTTACATGCTCTGGGCACGTCGGGCAATACAATTTTCATGCCCAGTTACCTACATATAAAAAATTATACATAGAAAATATTTTGTATCATTTGCGAATTTTCATGAATAAAAAACTTAAAATACATGACTGAATAAGATTAAACTTCTTTGTTTTCACACAATATAAATATTTTTATATATAAAACGGATATTGTTGAAATTTTGCTTTTTAATTAAACCAAGTGACAAAAAGGAACAACTATAGTATTTCCCCTCAGCTAAATTTGGCGATTTTTCGTTGGTGATTATGGCTAAATCATAAATCTAAAAATCATAAATTATATAGCATAAATGATAAAATCGTAAGCTAAATTATAAATCATAAAATCATAAATCCAAAATAAATAGCATGCAGGCTGCCATATTATATCGCAAACAATCCAGAACGACATCGTTATCGTTCAAATCGGCGCCAAAGAAAAATCGCCAAATTCAGCTGAGGGGAAATACTATAGTTGTACCGACAAAAACAGGACAGACTTTTCCACATTAAATATTTATTTCCATTTATCGCAAAGAAAGAGTCACATTTATCTGTCATTAGGAGAATTATTTTCAAGAGATAAAAAATTCTCTTATTGTTTATATACAATGGAGTCTACCTTTTTCTTGAAGTATTTATTGCACACATAACAGTTTGATAATATTTCATTTACATGAATATGTGAAATGCAAAAGAAGGCATTAATTTAAATCACGGCTAACAATTTACTTACAGGAGGAGGAAGAGACACATATCTGATGTAAAAGCCAGCTGACATCAAACATACATCTCTGATAAGAATCATTGAAGTCAAAGGAACTAGAAAAGAGAGGAAAAAAAAACTTATTTAATGAACAAGTAAATTAATTCAACTAATTAAAAAGATATTTAGAAGAGACTAGAAGCTAATGAGACATATTTTGTTTTTTTTTTATTGTAAAAAAATAAAATTTTTAACATTCCTAAAAATTTTTTAAACATGCATCATGAGCTAGCTTTCTATTAATGAATACAACGTGTTACTGATAGCTTAATTATTAAAAGAAAAAAATCCTAATTTGTAACAGCCGAAACGTCAGTGGAGGCCTCCCTGTTGAGCTCAAAAAGATTTTGGGTTCCATGTGTGTGTGTGTGTGTGTGTGTCTGTCTGTCTGTCGTGTGATAGCAGCCGCAAAAATCACACTACTGACTTAAAATTTTGTACACATGTTCATGAGCCCCACAGAATCAGCTGTATAATTTTAGGTGTGTATTCCATTTGTAGTTCGTGTACTGGGACACACCAAAGTTTTTCTTATCATTACGGTCTATGTGAAGAATTTGTATGTACCGCGATGACTGCAAAAATCACGCTATTGACTTGCAATTTGGTACACATATTTATGAGCCACACGGAATTTTAGCTGTATAGTTTCAGGTGTGTATTTCATTTATAGTTTGTGTACAGGGACACACCAAAATTTTCCTTATCATTATAGCTTATGGGCAGAATTTGTGTGTACTGCAATAGCGGCAGCAAAAATCCTCCGACTGACTTGCACACACGTTCAGGCTCTGTATAGAAATAGCCATATAATTTTTTATGTTTATATTTTTTATGGATTGTGTACAGGGGCACGTTAAAATTCTTATCATTACGGCACATGGGGTGAATTTCGTTTAAACGCATTTTGACATCATTACTTTGCAATCAACAAAATGAAATTAACATACATTACTGAGATGCTTAAACTTATGTGTTGTGCAGAAAATATGTGCTCTTAGGCTTCCTAATTAATGTACAGGACCATACAAAAGTGTTCTGACAATGCAACGTAATCAGCCAAATTATGTGAAATTTTGAACAATTATTCATGAAAAGCATAGAATAAGCTGAATAGTTTTTACTGGTGTATACAATGTTTATGGTTCGTTTACGGAGACACACAAAAGAATTTTGTGACATTAGAGTCTATTAAATTTTTTTTATTTAAGCACACTTTAATGCATTTATGCTGCATTCAACATAACGGAATTAACATACATTATAAAGATACTTAAAAGCATGTTTACTCTAGAAAAAGGATATGTATAGGCTAAATAATTTATTTACGGGACACCACAAAAGGATTCTGATGACATACTGTAATCATCCAAATGATGTCAAATTAGGTTGAAATATTAATGAGTTATAATTAATTAAATAGGTGCATTCTGTTTAGTGTATGTAATTACTGTGGCTCCTTTTCTGGGATACATAAAAGAATTTCATACTATTACGGTCTATAGTCGGTATTTCTTAAAAGTTTATTTTAACATGGTTACACCTCGTTAAATATAATGTAATTATATTAGAATTTTAAAAGAATGTTTTTCAGTAGAGAAGTGTGGGCATAGTATTGGTAATTTATTTACAGGGTTACACAAAATAATTCCGATATATTAGAAATTATATAACTTAAAACGAGACATCACTATAATTACTTTAAATTAGAAAAACCTTTTTAACTTGCCTCGTTGTTGGCCGACAACTATTTTTTGTTATTTTCCTCAATTTCTATATTTTATTTTCCAAAAAAAAATTCAAATGTTACCTAGTGATTTAGAATAGTGGGCTTTCAACAATGGCTTATTTCCACATAATTTGTTGAAAATTCCTATTACTATACAACCTCTGTATTTTTTTAATGAATGAGAAGGAAGTAAATTGAAAAAGTTTCAATTGTTAAACTTATAATTGCAATCAATGCAAATAATAAAATTAATATGCAGAAAAATAAATAATAATAATAATAATAATAAAAGTTATGATGATTTTTTTACTCACATTGGATTGGAAGAAAAAAAGATTATAAGAACTAAATAAAGAAGTTTTTTTTTTTAAGTTGGGGTGATTTTCAAAATTCTAAAATAACTGTACATAATTTTGATTCCAATGAAAAAGAAATTACTAGGAATAAGGCCATTTATGGTCAGAGTAACGAAGAGAGTTGAAATAAGCAACTTATCAGCAGCAGGGTCCAAAAAACTCCCAATCATAGACTGTTGATTAGGAAAATTACGAGCTATGTACCCATCAATCTAAAAATAAAACAAAACCAGAAATCAAAATTAAATGACAGTCAGATCATAATTATATTTCAGTAAACACATTTTCAGGCATAGATTCCTTCAATTTTACACTTTAAATATTATATGACATGAACAACAACTCTAAAATTTTAGTTCAAAAAAAAAAAAGATGGAAAATTGTAATGTCTTTACAATTTTCCATCAGTTACTTATCTATACTTTCTCTTATATTATACTTTTTCTCTAAAACAAATTAATTAACTATCATTTTAAAGGCATTTTCATTTTGGCTTGATAAATTTATATACTATTGTGCTTCAAGACATTTTTTTCTTCCCACTAAAAGAAAGAAAAAAAAAAAAAAAAAGAGTTCTTGCCACTTTTGAATGAATAATTTTAATAGTTTTACAAACTCACAAACAAATAAATAAATAAGTCAAATGGTGAAATAATTAGCTTTCTTTTGTTTATCTTTTTAATTCTATCACAAATGAGTTGATATATTCAATAAATATATTCTTTGCGGTTGTGATTGCAAAGCGAATAACATTTAATTGTAAGTAATTCTAAAATTGCGAATTCTACTGATCCCCACATTCAGTTTACGTTCCAATTAGATAACTGTAAACAACTTTTCTTCCTTAATATTTTAGTTACTAGGTGTGATGTGATTCTTTTTTTTTTAAACTTCTGTATATAGGAAACCCTTCTCTGTTTCCAAAGCTCCCCATGCTCTTTCAGATCAGAATAAAAATATGAAGAAAAAAAATTTAAAGATATTTTATACCCATATTTAATAAAAGTTAAAAACATTTGTAATTAGAAATTATATTCAATAATACATCACCATGAAAATTCATTCAGAAAGAGTGGAGTGTAAGGTTGATTTTTTATACTAACTATGTGAAAAAATTAAAATACCAGAGCCAGGAATTGAGCCCGAGCTCTCCGCTTAATGTGCGAATGCTCTGCTACTGAGCTACCCTGGCTGATAATCAGCTCGGCATTTCTCACATAATATCTGGTGACCTTGCCAACAGATATGTAAGAAATGCCGAGCTGATTATCATCCAGGGTAGCTCAGCAGTAGAGCATCCATGTGTTAAGCGGAGAGCCCGGGTTTGATTCTCGGCTCTGGTATTTTTGCACATAGTTGGTATAAAAAAAAAAAAAAAAAATCAATCTTTCATTCTAATTTTCTAAATAAATATATTTGTTATATTTTGCAAAAGACATAAATATTAAAACATTTAAAAAATCTGGTGTGAAACAACTACACAACTTCCATTACTCACTATTACACATATTACAGACATTTTTTGGAGGAGATAATCTGATCAGAAGACATAAAGTGACCTAAAGAAGTAGAAACATAATTTTTTTCCAGTAAGAGAAACTTTATACACATGTAAAGATATATAAAACGAAGTTTACATATAGTGAGGTAAAAAATAAGAAAAAAAAAAAAAATTGTAGAGTTATTTTTTGAAACACCAATGAGCTGAACTCCATCTCATGCACACACATACACATATATCTCTCTTTATTTATATAGACTATACTATACAAACAATTTTTCACATTAAAAATAAAAAAGTCAATTATTCAAACAAAATTATAAGATATTCAGCATAACTGCATCTATTTAAAACAGCTCATTGAACAAATTTTATCAATGTGTAATAATTATTAATACAACAGGTTAAAAATTTAATTCATTCCAATTTTTCGTGTGAAATAACTTTTGAATATATATATATGGTGTATAACTTTGCTTCTGCTATTTTTCACCAACACTTAAGGCTTAAAAAAAAAAAAAAAAAAAAATGGTTATACTTTTATGATTTAAAATATTAGGATCCATCAATCACATGACTTTCTTCTATTTTTCAGGCAGCATTTGAATCCCACATTGAAAAAACTGTTCATCTTTTGAGGCAATCCATGTATGAATCCAATTTTTTATTTTTTTCTTAAAAACGGAAGTGCTGGTCAGCCAAGCCATGTGCACTGATCAAAATAAGTGCTAGTCAGAGAGAGCAATGTGGGGTACGATTTCCCACAGATCACTTGCAATTGTTTTAGTTGGTTTTAGCAACTTAGAACACATTACGACAATTTAGAAATTTTATTTATTAATTCATCAACTATAAAAATTTCTTTTTAGATAAAGTGCAGTGTAAGGCTAATTTTTATACCAACTATGTGAAAAATGCCAGAGCTGAGAATCAAACCATTACCTCCAGGCTGCAGCATTTTTCACATAGTTGGTATAAAAATAAGCCAAAAGCACAGTTTCCACTGCAGTTGGTAGGAGGTTGGTTTGAGCGGTGCTATTCAGAATCTTTTGATGTGGTTAAGTGGTTGGACGTGGTTCGACGGGGTTGGTTGTCAGGGAGAAGTCCCTGGCCCTAACCCCCAGCTGAGATAATTGAGGGGCCAGATGCAGATATCTTTGTCAATTTTGCATGCTTTCCTTTGAAGTAACTGCACAATCTGATAAAAAAAGGTTACAACTTACGACAAGACATTTGGTTCTTTGTGTCTCGGGAGCGTGATTAATGGTTTTTTGAACCTCGAAGTTTCAACCCTAGTGGAAACCAGCCTTTACACCAGTGACGGATTTAAGGGGGGGGGGGGGGCTAGGGGGCTGAAGCCCCCCCCCAAAAAAAAAACATTGACATTCACAATTGAACATTGCAATAGTAAATTTTTTATAGGTCTAGAATAACACTTTGAAAAATCTTAGCCCCCCCCAAAACTCAAGTTCTGGATCTGCCACTGCTTTACACTCCACTTTATCTAAAAACATTATGCCAAGCTGGTACTATCAAATGCAAACATGACCTTAGAGCTGTGAATATTCTGTTTGGATATCTATATAGAAGCATGGTAGGCAAGTCCCCATAATTTTCTGCACTTGAGTTTATTGTAATGAACCCATTTTCCATCCCCAATCCCAATGTGATGCAGAAATCTGTTACGTCTTTGCCTTTCAAGCAGCTGTTCACAAGTAAACAAATGTTTTAATTTCTCTCAGCTTCAACTTGTATGGCATCCAATTTTCTTGTCTCTGAAATATACCCATGGCTCTGAGGCATTTTGAAATAGTCTTTTGAGTCACCATTAATGATCCTGCCAATTCTTCTTGCATTTGACATGAGTCTATATAGTAATGCCTCCAATTTTTGCATTTCCGAAAACTTTTTATCTTCAACCGCTATGCCGATCTTTGATGTCAAAATCATCATTCTTGAAGCGTCAAAACCACTTATGACATGTTCTTTCACTTTTGAGAGCATTCAATGAGCTTCAACCACATATTTTTTTTATATTGAAGCAGAGAATTAAAAAACCTTCCCCAAATGGTGAGAATTCAGTTCATAAACTGACATTCTCAAAAACTTTACAAAGCGACATAAATCAACTAACATTTTGATGGGGTTACCCATTACATTATGTTGACAAATGCCCAAGCTTATTGTATGATTATTACATATGCTAATTTCCACCACCACTAATCACTACAGACATCTATTGAGAAATGGTGGAAGCAAAGTTATACACCTAATAAATAAAACCTTTTACAAACTTTCACAATAATAAAAGATACAATCAAACTGCTTTAAACTATTTCTTTTTCACTCTGAGAAAGAAATAGTTTCAGCAAAGAGAAAATAAATAAGTAATACTTTTTTTAAATTTTGGGCTTTGTTTCTGATACGTAAAAATTAAGCAATCTTTTTACATAACATTTTATTAAAAGTATTTTTTTTTTTTTTTTTTTAAGAATTTTTAAAACTCACCAAATCTGTAAAGCCAGCAAATATAAACAATCCTAAAGAAGCTGAGTAACATTCTGAAATGACTAAATATCCTAAGACAGGTGTTGAAAATATTCTAAGTACACATAATCCATTCGGGATAGTAAGGATGTTCTCTTTCTGTAAAGTTGAAAGACAATAAATAATACGATTTTTTTTTTTTTTTTTACTTTTAGGACAAAACTAACAAAGAAAAAAAGATAAAAATACAGGAATACTATGGAATTTTACATAACAAAAATGTTTTGGGAAAAAAAGGAAGACATTATAAAGTATTAGTATAATACAGTTGAACCTTTTTCCTAACGAGCCTACATTTAATGACATTTTACATGTAAAAAAGAAAATGAAATATTTGATTTGGTATAATGTTATAAATGCATTGGAGTATACTCTTTTAGCAAGCAATTTCTTTTAATTTGCTTAGATGTAACAAGGAAATAACCATGGAAGAAAACATTAAAAACTTTAAAATGGTCTTGCATGAAGTTAATTTTGATAGTACAGATCTTTTGCTCGCTGCCCTAAGCCTCCTCGGCTGTCATCTTGATGCTGTTGCTTGCACTGATTACTATCTTCCTCACTTCAAGTTAACAGGTGACCCCAGTTTTGTTTGTATCTTCTGACTGGCTTATTTTGATTTGAACAAAACTGGTGCCACCTGTTAACTTGAAGCGAAGTGAGGAAGACAGTTAGTCAGTAGAAGCGGCAGATCATCAAGATGACAGCTGAGAAAGCTCTGGGTTCTGAGCAAAAGATTTCTACTGTCAAAAATAACTTCAAGTAAGGTCATTTAAAATTTTTTAATGTTTATAATTAATTTAAATGAAGTTCTTAAAGTTTTAATTTAATGTATAAATATGGACGTATTAAATATTTGCAAAAATAATGAAATATATGCATTTTCCTTAGAATTTCTCAATTAACTTTTGCAAAGAAAAAATAAACATAGCTAATGAACATTTTGAAATGAACAAGTTAGTTAACATAAATGAAATTGTAGCGCTCTAACGCTCTAACGCTGCAACCCAAACACCCCCTTGTGGTCCTGTTGAGGAGAGCAAAAGAATACTCGAAGAGAAGTGACTGTGAATGCAATGCGTAGTTGACGTTTGCCGCTATGGCTAATGGCCACCAAGACGCATGATGTAGGATGTGGAACTTTTGCATTTAATCAAAACAATTTAACTTTCTCCCTGTAAATAGCTTTTTTTTTGTTTATGTGTTAAGTGTCTAACTTTTAAATGTAAAATAAATAATGTTACACTAAATTGACGTTATTACTGAGTTCCGCTCCTACATCCCGTCCTCATCAGCTGGACACAGGCAAAGTCCGCACCCGATGGACATCAACAGTAGACCTCGCCTGATGGTCAAGGTAATATTTCTTTTTTTCTGATCTGCACCACAGGATAATACAGGTAAGTGTATTTTATTTCTCCATAGGAACTTGTTCTCCATGTATTTTTCCTAGTTGGAAATGCACTTTTAACGGTATAAAATTAACATATAAGATTTTTCTATCTTCTGAATTTTATAAATTTATCTCATTTAAGTTTATGTGTTAATGGTGTAACTTTTAAATGTAAAATAAATAGTGTTACACTAAATCGGTGTTATTACTGAGTTCCGCTCCTACAAAGTTAATTTGTCATTCACGAATGGGAAAATGGATGAAAATAAACGCTGGCACAAAATTTTTGCATGTTTCTCTATCGTTGGCTGCTTATCACACTCTTGGCAATGATTTTATTTTATTGTGCAGAAAAGGTTGATGGGCTAATATGTAAGTACCCATACATCAAAACCTAATAGGGCTAATTATCTGAAGTCTGAAGTCCATTAAATTATATAAAAAAGAATGAAACTGATACAATAGAAAATCTTTATAACACAATTGTCTATATAACACAAAACTTTTCAGACATAAACAATGAATTTTGCAATTAAGAAGTACTTCCATTTCGAAAATGTAAAAAACTGTTACTCTCTAGAGGACTAAATGTGATGTATTGGTTTTTCTTTATCTCCTTAATTCAGTGTTTTTTTAATAATAATAAAAAGAAAAATTGCTATCATTCCAATACTTTTTTTTTTTTTTTTTTTTAATGAGTCATAAAATGAATGATTTGGTCCAGGCATACTTGGACTAAATTTAACAATAAAATTTATAATCTGTCTTACTTCTGTTCCAAGGAATGTAACTTAACTTACTCAATTTTGATATATTTCAGACATAACGGGTGTTCGAGCAAAATTGACACAGTATGAAATATTGAGTTAAAAATATAAATATTTACTTGAAATAATGTCTTTTATTTTAATTACAAATGTGTAGATTATTTTATTTCACCGAACCACACTGAAGACGCCATTTTCACCAGCTTGTCTAACTTGTTTCTTTACACTTCCAAATAGTTGCTTAACAATATCTAAATCAATATGCTTGATGCGGTAATTTAATCTGTTAATTAACTGTTGCTTATTATCAGCTTACCAGCCTTTTTCATAGACTTTTTGGCTCAATAATGACCAAAATTCCTCTACTGACCGAACTTGAGGCACTTTTGTAGGGTTGTGGTCACGGGGTACATAAGGCACATTATGGTCATCTAAAAGTGCTGTTTTTTTTAAAACATAATGGGGTGTTGCTTTGTTCGACCAAAATATGATTTTATCAACATTATGACAGGCAGAAATAAATGGTAACAAGTGTTTCTTTAAACACTTATCCACATAAAAATCAGTTGTAATGGAGTTGTTCCTTTGACAAATGTGTGGTTTTGAAAGACCCTTTTCTGTGCCAGCTATCCAAACGAGTATTTTATTTAAAAAAAAATTCACACTTTCTATATTTAATATCATCTGGACATTTCTGTACATTTGAAGTGTTAAAGTAATTTTTAATGCACTTATCAAAGGTGAAATAGGCTTTGTCATCCAAGATAACTGATTTTCCTTGAAATATTCGATTTAAACGTTTGCATTGTCTTTTGAGATTTGACGTTTTGATCTTCATTGTATTTGGGACACTTTTGCTTAGTCTTAGTTTTATATCAGAATGTACTCTTAAAGTTCTTTGTATTGTTGATGCAGCACATTTGAATTTTCTTCCCATATCTCTTAGAGAATTCTTATCATTATGATCCATCTCTTTTGTAACTTTGTTCCTTTAAATATAGCATTTCTTCAACCACTTCCTTCTTTTCTCTTGATCGCTGCTGAATCCTCATATCTTTGAATTATTCGATATATAGTTTTTCTTTGCTTACCTCCTTTAATAAACTCCTGAGCAGTCATCAACCTGTTCTTACATGCTCTCTCAAGATAGAATTTGATAACACGCTTTCTGAACGACACTACATTTTCTTCCATTAATTTAAGTGTAATTTATATCTACAAGAAAATAAAATTTTATATGAATTAAAAGAACTGTAAGTTTGAAAAACAATAAAAATTCAAAATTATAGCAACAACATATTCCTAGTGTCAAATAATAGATTGTGTCAATTTTGCTCGAATACCCGTTATCTGACCATGTTTACAGAGTAAGTTTAAAGATGTGTGGAAAATGATCTATATAATGCAAAATTTCTATATAACGCACAACCTTGTGTTTTTAAGTTTGCGTTATAAAGATCTTCTACTGTATGTTTTAGAATTTTGCCAGAGAATTATCATTATTGGATATTGTATGATTACCATTTATATTTTTTTTTATAAGGAGGCACACAAAAAAAAAAAAAATCTGGATAACTGTCTACAGGACAAACATACAAATTTGGGGCAAAATACTGAAACATTCCATTATGATTTCCATTTTTGTTTATTTACTGAAATATTTAGTAACTTAAATTTATTTAAACACCTACACTGCAAAATGGCAACTAGAAAATGTTTCAAAAATCCAGTGGAGTAACTCTAGATTTTTATATTGAACCATTGATACATTTATTTTCATTTACTCAGTAGTAGAAACAGCACAGCAAGGCAGCAAATGCTACAGACTGTTTAAAACTCTGCAGATTAATTTAACAGTTCAAAAAGAAATGGCTGTTTTAAAAGTGCTATCAGAATTTGTATTATGTTTCTAGAGGATTGTACTTGTCATACACTTTTTAGTCTTAATCTATTTTGTAGATACAAATTTTACATATTTTATGAACTGCTAATATTTCTTGTGATACCAAATTTGGTCCAGTATTCCTAAATTACAGATACATTTCATTTTGCTGCAGACAGATACAGAAAATTCTACTAAATTGGGTTCATTAAATATTAACTTAACTTATTTATTATGCTGTTACAATTAGAATATATTTATTGTTTCACATAGTATTTATCAGCTTTCGATTTCTTATCTCTGCAAATATAATCTCAATGGGCTGAATTGTAAATATTTCATTCAGATTTAGTATGAAACTGTTTTGGGAATAAAATTTTTGTTTAACAAATCAATATATTAATTTTTCTTTTTTCTAAATTTCTAACAAGGCAAATTTTGGCTAAAATATTTGCCTCTGCATCTAAAGAAGATGAAGAATAAGCTAAATGTTAGAGTTAAAGGAAAAATTAAATTGTATAATATGAGAAATGAAAATACATTTTAAATATGATCTACTATAATTAAAGATTTCAACAAGCAAGAAGCAAATTATAACAAATAAATGAAGACCTTACATACTTCTTGAATATAGCCTTAGCACTTTCGGGAAGGGGCCCCTCCCATCGTCAGAGGCTGCACGGTGGCGGCTTGCTTTGCTGTGTTGATATTACTGACTTGATCTTTAGTAGTTCTGATGGTTCTACACCAGTTACGGTTAATTTCCTGTGCCGGGTCGTTGCCATTACAGGTAAGTGGGTTAAACAAAATTTCGATAGTTTCGCGATTCGCGGCGTATATTGCGTTGTTAAAATCTGCCAGTTTGCAAGTTTCGTTAAAATTTATTGTTATGGATTCGGTGGCATTTATTTTGGTAAGTGCGGTGGTAGTTTTTCCAAATTTAATGTCAGCAGAATGCTCTTTAATACGGTTTTTTATTTTTCGTTTGGTCATGCCTATGTAGTAACCGGTATCATTATTTGTTTTGGTATAAGGGATACTGTAAATTCCGGAGGTTTCTAAAGGATTTATTTTGTCTTTTTCGTTTCTGATGGTTTGGTAAATATTTTTGTTTGGTTTAATTGGAATTTTTATATTAATTTTGTTGGCTGCATTTTTCATTTTTTGGGAAACCCGCGGTCGTACATAATGGCTGGAGTGAAACTTAGTTTAGGATTTTGAAAGTTATTTATAGTATTAAGTTTTTTGATTCTTTTCCGGTTTAGTTTGTCTATTAAATCCTTTTTGTAACCTGCTTTAGTAGCGATTTTTCTGATTACATTGAGTTCTTTGTTTAGTAGATTTTTATTTGAGCAAACGGTGATGGCGCGATTAATATAAGATTGGATAGTATTGATTTTATATTGATAGGGGGTTTTGCTATTATGATGAATAATTTCGGTACTACTATTTGGTTTACGGTATACTGTTGTTTCTAGGGAATGGTTATTGGTTTTAATTATACTAACGTTGAGGTAATTAAGAATATTGTTATTTTCAATTTCATGGGTGAACTGGATATTTTTATCAAGTTTGTTTAATCTTTCAAGTATTGTCGGGATATTATTTTGGGGGTTGATAATTGCAAATACGTCATCGACGTATCTGAACCAGCAGAATATTTCATTTTTAAATTTTTCTAATATAGTGTCTTCTAAGATTCGTAATTTTAATTCCGCGATAGTACCCGATATGATATGGGGGACCCCATTGGGACGCCTTTTTGTTGTTTATAAAATGTGTCGTCGAAACAGTAATAATTTTCTCTTAAAACTAAGTTACTTGCAGCGATTACAGTATTAACTATTTCAGGGTCTTTAAAGACCCTGAAAATAACAATATTCTTAATTACCTCGACGTTAGTATAATTAAAACCAATAACCATTCCCTAGAAACAACAGTATACCGTAAACCAAATAGTAGTACTGAAATTATTCATCATAATAGCAAAACCCCCTATCAATATAAAATCAATACTATCCAATCTTATATTAATCACGCCATCACCGTTTGCTCAAATAAAAATCTACTAAACAAAGAACTCAATGTAATCAGAAAAATCGCTACTAAAGCAGGTTACAAAAAGGATTTAATAGACAAACTATACTGGAAAAGAATCAAAAAACTTAATACTATAAATAACTTTCAAAATCCTAAACTAAGTTTCACTCCAGCCATTATGTACGACCGCGGGGTTTCCCAAAAAATTAAAAATGCAGCCAACAAAATTAATATAAAAATTCCAATTAAACCAAACAAAAATATTTACCAAACCACCAGAAACGAAAAAGACAAAATAAATCCTTTAGAAACCTCCGGAATTTACAGTATCCCTTATAACAAAACAAATAATGATACCGGTTACTACATAGGCATGACCAAACGAAAAATAAAAAACCGTATTAAAGAGCATTCTGCTGACATTAAATTTGGAAAAACTACCACCGCACTTACCAAAATAAACGCCACCGAATCCATAACAATAAATTTTAACGAAACTCGCAAACTGGCAGATTTTAACAACGCAATATACGCCGTGAATCGCGAAACTATCGAAATTTTGTTTAACCCACTTACCTGTAATGGCAATGACCCGGCACAGGAAATTAACCGTAACTGGTGTAGAACCATCAGAACTACTAAAGATCAAGTCAGTAATATCAACACAGCAAAGCAAGCCGCCACCGTGCAGCCTCTGACGATGGGAGGGGCCCCTTCTCGAAAGTGCTAAGGCTATATTCAAGAAGTATGTAAGGTCTTCATTTATTTGTTATGATCTATAATATTGTACAGAATGAATTTTATGCATCTAGTTCTATCAATAAATAAAAAAGTTTTCCACAGATTATAAACATTTTCAAATTGTACTTAAATGTTACATTATTTAACGTTACATGGTAGAACCTTAAAATATACTTTGTTTTTAATCAGAGAGGAAGAAAACCGTGAAAAATTATTTCTATAACTTCATTTTTAAATAAAAACTATAAAATAGACAAGGATTCCTCTAGAGTGTTTTGACAGGGTGGTCCACCCCAATGCCCTTTTTACTGTAAAATCCCCCCCCCCTCTTCCTTTCTTCTTTTTTAATCAAAATACTGCCCTCCTTGCCCTTTTCTGAGAAAAAAATACCACAATATTAAAAAGTAGATTAAAAAATCGTTTTGGGGTGAAATTACTTTTATTTACTTTTAAGATATTATATTTTTAATTTTTTGATAAAAGTGGAGTAATTGTGTTATTTATTATTATTATTACCACTAAGTGCAATAATGAGAAACTTCTAAATTGAAAAAAATAATAATAATAAGAGGCATTCATTGGAGTATTCCGCATTTCTAGACATTCTTCAAAAATTATTTTAAGTTTTTTGAAATTGTGTCAGCAGGCGTTTAAGCTAAGGCCCCTTCTACTCACTTTGAGAGGAATTTTTCGAAAAAAAAAAAAAAAAAGAATTTGCATTTTAAGTTGCTTTTTTAATATTTATCTGAGAGCAAAGAAGTTTAAGACTATCTGTTATAAATATGCCTCCTATTTCTTCCAGCTGGTTTTATTCACTCTGGCAGAAACTTGCCTACCCTGTGTAGCAACTAACCATAGATTTAAAAACTAAACAAAAAATGAAATAAATAAATAATTAATAGGAAATTTCAAAATTTGCTTAATCATTTACTTAACAAAAAATAGTGTTATGAAGAAAACAGATTGTCAGCATAAAAGTTTTTGTAAAAATTAACCCATATGTGTTTAGACAATCTTTACAAAAGTTGCCCTTTTTCGAATATGATATGCCCTTTTCCTAAAAATTGCTTTTATTCTATACTGTGTACCTGCCCTTTTTTATGTTCTAGAGTGATCCCTGCAATAGATTGATTTTGTAGGTAAAGACATCAGTGTTTGCCACCTTCACAAAAGACATGTTAAAATAACCACCAATTAACATCTATGAATTTGAATCTGCCTGAGCTAGATTCTTTGATTCTGGGGAATCTAGTGTGGGTGGATTCAAATTCATAGATGTTATTAAACAAATAATAACAGGAGACTTGGCGTTGGAATATTAAAACCCGAATAAACTACTACGTCAGAAATGCCAAAGAAAAATATTGGAAATGCATACAGCTGTTTCGGTAGCCTAAAGTGTACCGTCTTCAGTGCAAAAAGGATTCTGAATCAGGCGAAGTGCTCGTATATATAGGAGAGGGGCCGGATTTAGTTCAACCAATAGGAATTTAGGAAAGTTAGCTTTGTAAACAGTAGAAAAATTAAGAAAATGTGGACTGAATATAAAATTTCTAACAGTCAGACAAATAGGGAATAGCGAAATCACAATTTACAAGGTTTTTAAAATTTTTATAAATACGAAAAGCTTCTAAGAAATCAAGTTCATGAATGGATTTAGGTCTGCAAATTATCTTAGCTGAATTAAATTTAAAATTATGATTTTCCTCCCAGCAATGTTTAGAAATAGCCGATTTATTGGTTTTTTGGTTACGTCTGCAAACAAGAAACCAATAAATCGGCTATTTCTAAACATTGCTGGGAGGAAAATCATAATTTTAAATTTAATTCAGCTAAAATAATTTGCAGACCTAAATCCATTCATGAACTCGATTTCTTTGAAGCTTTTCATATTTATAAAAATTTTAAAAACCTTGTAAATTGTGATTTCGCTATTCCCTATTTGTCTGACTGTTGGAAATTTTATATTCAGTCCACATTTTTTAAATTTTTCTACTGTTTACACAGCTAACTTTCCTAAATTCCTATTGGCCACTTTCCCCACCTTTCCCGTAATCCTATTGGTTGAACTAAATCCGCCCCTCTCCTATATATACGAGCATTTCTCCTGATTCAGAATCCTTTTTGCACTGAAGGCTACAGAAACAGCTGTATGCATTTCCAATATTTTTCTTTGGCGTTTCTGACGTAGTAGTTTATTCAGGTTTTAATGTTATTAAACACTTATTTTAAGATGGCTTTTGTGAGGGTGGCGAACACTCGTGTCTTTACCTTATAGTCCTAAATAATGTCTAAAAATAATGAGGCTACAAAAAAATATATTTTTTTAAATAAGGCAGAAAGAATTTTATTTAACGAAAGTATATATTTAAACTTTTATTTCTGAAGATATAGCATTAAAAAATTTACTTTTGTTTATTCCTGTATATTGTCTAAAATTTGTATATGCACCATATAGCCGAAGTAAATATGTTTGTAACATTAAAAATTTACATTGAACTATTTCCATTTATATAATAATAATAAATTTAAATAACTAATAACAACAATTAAATTTCCCATAAAGCAATCACAATAATAAACTTAGTGATAACGATGGCCTCAATAATAGAAAGTACCAATTTTAATACTAATTATTTTATTTATTTGAATTTATTAAGTATTTATTTACTGGTAGGTACAATTAATATATAAATACATTATGTAAATGATCAAATAATAGTATAATTCTTTTTCAGGGCAATGTAGTATTTGGTTACAATTGGTATCTATATATTAACTAGTTGACACCTAGTTACATGGTTGGCAACACGAAGATACTAAAAGATACATTACCACAGAGGGAGACTTTTATTACCTAACATTTAAATATCCATTTTGAGAGTCTGAAATTGTCCGCCAAATAAAATTTTTATAATCATTAAAAGAAACAGTCTAAAAATTGGTAAACTAACTAGGAATAGAGTAGAATTATTCATTGTACGAAATTTCATAGTTTACAGTAAAGAAAATAAAATTAAGGTGAAAATTAGGATTCATTTTAATATAAGATAGATCTAAAAGAAAATACATAAAAAGTAAAACAAGGATTAACAGTATAAAATACTGTTTGATTTAGCCATAATCGCCAACGAAAAATCGCCAAATCTAGCTGAGGGGAAATACTATAGTTGTTCCGTATTTTAAATTTGATAGAAATCTTTTTTAGCATCTGTCGTTCTTGGCGATTTTTGTATTTGGCGACCAAAAACAAAATACGAAAATATACATGCCTGACGTATATTTTCGAAATATAGATTGTACGAAATATTGTTTCATTTTATTGATTGCTCTCTTAATATACATTATTAAAGTAACTATGATTTTTGAAAAGAATTAAATGTGTTCGCTAGATAACTTGGCGATCTTTTTTTTTTTTTCTCTCAACGACGACAGATATCAAATCTACTCCGAGATCTTCAAACTGAAAAGTAATATATTTAATGATAGGATTAACTTGATATTATCATATTTTTAAAAATAAGCTCTACAGACAGTGTAAGGAAAACAATCTTTTGTAAAAGTTTAAACGAAAATAATAATGGAATTTTATCAAGTATATACTTAACGAAATAAACAAAGCAAGAAAAAAAAAAAAAAAAAAAACATACAATTTCACCAATTGTCTTTTTAAATCTTCTTTTTGTTTCCCGAAATTTGTTGGTTTGAAGTTTCAGATTTTCTTCAAATTGAGATCGTTTATTTTTCTTCTTAGCATATGTATTCATAAAATACCCAGTTTTTGAACACCTGGTCCATCTAGAAAACTGTATAAGACTCATTTTTAAGGAATTTGTACTGCATAAAGAGTTTGATTTTGCATAATTATGAGTATTAAAAGCATAAGTTCTAATAATATTTTGAGACACTGTCAAAGAATGTAATTTTCTATTGCTATTCATTACTGAAATTTTTAACTTCATTACGTTTCGAAAATAGTTCAGTAAACTTGTAGCAATTATGCATTGCTTACGACAATAATAATTCAGGAGACTCATTTATTATTACTTATATTATAGATAACATCAGCCAAAGAAAGAAAGATTTCGCACACAATGTAAACAAACAGAAAAACAACACTGTTGCCATATCATAATAGCTTAAAATATTTGAGCAGACTACTGCTTCCTGCTTAAAATTATTCATTTATTTAAAAATAGTCAACACTTTAGGACTTCTAAACATAATACCGATAGGAAAATTATAAATTTATTGCTTTAAAAGTCTTAAATTTTTCATTTGAATTATTTTTTTCCTATATTGTAATAATTGATACGTTACATGCAAACCTGCAAACAACACAGCACAGCTCTTTTACTATTTTGCTCTATTTATATTGCAAAACTGAAAGTAATCATTATTTGTTAATTTGTTTGTAACAATTTTGTGTTAAATATAGGTTATGTATTTTGCAAAACTTCAATAATATGTAAAATAATTAACATGTTTGTCTAAACTATATTTATATGTGTTTGTGAAGCTAATTTAATGTGTGTTTATTTTCAATAATGCACATCTAATATGGATGGCAATAAAGATGAGAGTGAACATTGTATATCTTTAGCTCAGAAGTTTATTAACGAAGGTGATCGGACTAAAGCTTTAAAGTTTTTATATAAAGCTGAAAAATTATATCCTTCACAAAGAGCTAAAGGTAAGTTTGTGAATGAAGGAAATTCTTTTTTCTAATATTTACAAACGAAAGAGCTACCAAACTTTTAGTCCTGTTTTATATATGTGTATCCATGCATGATAATAAAATGATAATTAATACTTACTAAGCATTTATAAATAAGTATAATTTTTCGAAATAGAAATTGCGATTTGGGTATGAAACTTGTTTGACAAAATCACTGAGCAAACCAGGGTGTGAAAAAATCATGATTTTTTTTAAAAAATCAAAAAAATCAGATTTTTTTGATTAAAATCGGATTTTTTTGATTTAAATCAGATTTTTTTGTTTTATTTACATTATTCGACTAAAAATAAATATTAAGAAATTAAGCATGAAAACTTTTTTTTTAATTTAAATGTGAATACATATAAGAAGCAATAAATATAAATAAACTAAATTAAAAAAACATATATGAGGATATTAAAAAAAAAAAAAAGTAATATTAGCCAACATAGGTACATTCTACCCCCCCCCCCCCCACCCCTTTCAAAAAGAAAAATAAATAAATAAATATAATATAGTATAATATAATAAAAATAAAATAAATAAATAAAGGATTAAGTGTAAATAGCTTAAAAGCATATAAGATAATAATAATTATTCTTTTAATGTTTTTATTATTTTAATAAAATTAAACATAATTTATACGTCTCATTAATATATTAAAACCAATGTAACATTTAAAAGATAAAAAATATAAAACTTTAAAAATACATTTTAATTAAAAACATTAAAACACAAAACAGACGTAATCTTGCTGTGATGTATTTGGAATTTTTGTAAATGTTGTGCTTGTATGTTTGACACTGAGGAGGGCTAGTGTTTTAGCCGAAACGTCTGTCCTGTGTTTTAATGTTTTTAATTAAAATGTATTTTTAAAGTTTTAAAAGTTTTGTATTTTTTATCTCATTTTAAATGTTACATTGGTTTTTATTATTATTGTCATTAAAATCTACATATTAAAACATCTTGAATATCACATTAACAAATTGTTTGAAGAGAAACTTTTTGGAGAATAATTTTTCAATTAAAGGAAATTCAATGTGTATATAATATTTATATGTATATATAATACACACATTAGTTTGTGCAATTTATTACCAATAAAATACATATAAATTCTAAGATTTTTTCAAAAGATTAAAGTTTTAAAAAATTAAGAAAACTGCAACAACTAGCCAGGCCATTACCATTTCATTTCTAATTTTATGAAAGCCTAAGTAAAAAAGGAAAAATTGCTTAAGAATGCCTTGGCCAGTTGAAAAACATAGTAATCAGAATTAGAAATAAGAAAAATTAAACATGAAGGACAGAGTGACAGACAAATCAAATGCTTCAGTTCAGATGATACAATATTTATTATCCTTAAAAGAAAAAAAAAACACTTAGGGCAGAGAATTTAAGGTTTTGTATAAAAAAAAAAATTGGCTGCAAATGAATGTAGTTAGCTTCAAAATAAGAATAGAAGACAAAAATAGAGTTGTAGAAAATTAAAAGAATCATTTTTAAAATTAATAAACACATATATTTTATTTATTTTTTGGGGGGATTGGGTATTTGATGTAAATAACAAGTAAGTTCAAGTATTCTTATGTTCTAAGACTATATAAAACTACATATTGACCCAAAATTGTAAAATTTTATTTTTGATTTAAATCAATGATTTTTTTAAAAAAATCAAAGTGATTTTAATCACGATTTTAATCATGATTTTAATCAAGCTGATTTAAATCGGCGTACCCTGGAGCAAACTATAAATCATTAAACATTAAGGTAATGTTCAATGGAATCTTTTAAATATTTTCTTATTTAACTTTATAATTTATTTTCCATTTTAAAATATTAGGCAATTTTTTCTAGTGTCACTGAATATTGAAAATGTAAGATTCTTAGTTTAATGTAAATTTTTGTTATACCTATTGCTTGTAAAATATAATCTTGCTTAAACGATTCTAAAAGAATTACTTTTTTTTTTCATCCAACATTTGTTATTTAAGTGTTTAAAAATTTATTTGCACATTTTAACATAAATTATTATCAGACACATATCATCATGAATTTTAGAATTTATCAATCCACTGCAGAATGAAGGTCTCTCTTAGATGTTTCCAATATGCGCTATTTTCCGTAATTCTCCATTCTGCTCCTCCAAATTTGACAATCTCATCTCTCCAACGATACAGTGTTCTCTTCCTCTGTCTTTTCTTATCTCTCGGTATCCAAAATAGGACTTTGGTAGTTCATCTATTATTGTTTCTTCTGGCAAGGTGCTCAGCCTAGTTCCAGCTCCAAATTGTAACTTCTTTGCTCTACAAATGATACCAGTAAATTTAGTTTGCTCACTAATTTCATTCTGTCTTTTCGAATAAATCCTAACATGCATCGATGCATCTCTCCATGCTTTTCTGTGTTGTTTACAGAACATTAATGTCCAATTTTTTGTTTGAAAAGAAGTTTTTTGTATCAGTGTATTTTGCCTGCACATTATGCTTAATTATATAACTTGTATCATATATATATATATATTGGTTGTAATTAAATAATTTACAATAAAATTTATATTAAATTAAACAGTGTAGTAGAAGAAATTTGATTTGGAAAAATCAGGGAATTTAAGTGGGTCTGGAAAGACAGAGAATTTTGACAATTCTTGTGGAAATAAGCCATATTTGATTGAAAGCTCATTATTGTAAATCTCTAACTCTAAATTATTTGCTAATGTTGTAAAATTTCTGTGGGAAATTAACAGCTTAAGTCAGGGAAAATGATAAGGAAATTTGAGAAAGTTCTAATACTAGCTACCTTGATAATATTTGAATCCATACCTTAAAGTTTGTAAAATTTTATTGAAAAATGTAAATACCATGAAATGACATTGTGTTGCATTTATCATTTATTGACATTAATAGGTTCATCAATAATTGGTGCATTTTAGGAAAATATGATTTAATTTTTAAAACAAAATGATTTTTGTAGCATAAATCTTTTCACATTAATTAGTTTTAAACCATATTTTTTTGCAGTGTTTCTTATTTTTACATCGATAGTATGCATGTCAACAGACTTTGTTATATAAGATTATAAAAAGAAATACTTTTAAACATAATAAGCAAAATGGGCTATGGTTTTCTAGTTATTAATGAAATAAAAACAAATTGTGAGTATAGAAGATAAAATTAAGGCAAGAATACCATTGCTTCTTACTGACGTATTCTGTTAATTTGAAATTTCTAAAAATCTTATTTTGAAATATTATTATTTTGGAAATGGCCATTTTTTTTTTCCTCTATATAATTTCTAAAATATTTATCACATTTTAGATTTAATAGAATTACTTGAAAAGTTGAGTGATACTGGAGATAAATATTCTTCTCATAGAAGAAACTCTAGTCATGAAAGAAATCAAAGTAGACACAGGAGTCCATCACTTAGGAGAAGAACAACTTCTAATAGTCCAGATGCTAAAGCTGATTATACACAAGAGCAGTATGAAGCTGTTCAGAAGTAAGTTTTATGGCTAAGTTAATACTAATGAAAAGTGAGTGGTATCTGATTTACTAGTTTTATATATAAAATGCTGTATTATAATATAATTATTTAAGAGGTGGAAGAAGAGTGGAATTGTTAATTTTTTTTAGGAACAGCTTTGTTATAAAGCACCCATTCCCATTGCCAATGTACTGAACTGACTGTTCATGGGATTTGGTAGGCTCAAGCCCATAGTTTGATTTCAAAAAAAGCTTTAAAAATGTATTTTGTACACAAGAAATCTGCAAATTTTGCACACAAGCAATGTGATAGTAAAATAAAAAAAACCCTTTAAAAGGTTTTGCACATAAGGAATGTCTACGAATTATGCATATAATGTATGTGAAAGTAGCAAAAAAAAAAAAAAAAAAGCTGTAAAAATATATTTCATATACAGTTGAACCTCGAAAATCTGGAATCGGTGAGACCATGGCGATTCAAGATTTTTGAATTATCTGGATTTTAGAGATTTGTAAAAAACTAATTTTTTTATGCCAATGTAATAACATCAAAATACAATGTTTATGTTAATGAAAATAAACGATGGTCAAATTGGCAAATTAATTAATAAGACAGGAATAAAAAAAGCACTTATGCTGTATTAAAATAATATGAAACACAATAAATTAAAATATAATAGACAATAGGACAATAAATAATGCCTTAAACTATTTATTAAAAAAATACTCAAATAAAACTATGGAAACTAACAAAGTATTTTTTTTTTTTTTTTTTACATTTTCAGTAATACAGTAATTGAAAGCTGTTTCACTCTAGTGGTAACTTTTTTTTTTCAGTTTTTTAACTCTCCTGTTTTGTAAAGAATAAAGTCTTTCATCAACAATCAGTCAGTGTAAAAATATGTCAGATTATGTCCATATTAATGTATTTAGGGTTCAGTTAAAAGGATTTTAAACTACATTCCTTAAGAAATGTGGAAATCAGATACAGCAGTGTCTTATTTTAAAATTAAACTGAAATTGGAAAAATGTCATGATTTTAGAGATCTCCAGATGTTAGAAGCTCAACTGTACAAGAAATGTGTGCAAATTTCACACACTAGAATGTGATAGTAAAAAAAAAAAAAAAAATATTTAAAAATGAATTCTGCACATAAGAAATTTGATATAGGGGGGGGAGGAACTTTAAATGTCCATATTAATGTATTTGGGGTTCAGTTAAAAGGATTTTAAACTGCATTCCTTAAGAAATGTGGAAATCAGATACAGCAGTGTCTTATTTTAAAATTAAACTGAAATTGGAAAAATGTCATGATTTTAGAGATCTCCAGATGTTAGAAGCTCAACTGTACAAGAAACGTGTGCAAATTTCACACACTAGAATGTGATAGTAAAAAAAAAAAAAAAATCTTTAAAAATGAATTCTGCACATAAGAAATTTGATATAGGGGGGGGGAGGAACTTTAAATGTCCATATTAATGTATTTGGGGTTCAGTTAAAAGGATTTTAAACTGCATTCCTTAAGAAATGTGGAAATCAGATACAGCAGTGTCTTATTTTTAAATTAAACTGAAATTGGAAAAATGTCTGGATTTTAGAGATCTCCAGATTTTAGAAGCTCAATTGTACAAGAAATGTGTGCAAATTTCACACACTAGAATGTGATAGTAAAAAAAAAAAAAAAATCTTTAAAAATGAATTCTGCACATAAGAAATTTGATATAGGGGGGGGAGGAACTTTAAATGTCCATATTAATGTATTTGGGGTTCAGTTAAAAGGATTTTAAACTGCATTCCTTAAGAAATGTGGAAATCAGATACAGCAGTGTCTTATTTTAAAATTAAACTGAAATTGGAAAAATGTCATGATTTTAGAGATCTCCAGATGTTAGAAGCTCAACTGTACAAGAAACGTGTGCAAATTTCACACACTAGAATGTGATAGTAAAAAAAAAAAAAAAATCTTTAAAAATGAATTCTGCACATAAGAAATTTGATATAGGGGGGGGGAGGAACTTTAAATGTCCATATTAATGTATTTGGGGTTCAGTTAAAAGGATTTTAAACTGCATTCCTTAAGAAATGTGGAAATCAGATACAGCAGTGTCTTATTTTTAAATTAAACTGAAATTGGAAAAATGTCTGGATTTTAGAGATCTCCAGATTTTAGAAGCTCAATTGTACAAGAAATGTGTGCAAATTTCACACACTAGAATGTGATAGTAAAAAAAAAAAAAAAATCTTTAAAAATGAATTCTGCACATAAGAAATTTGATATAGGGGGGGGAGGAACTTTAAATGTCCATATTAATGTATTTGGGGTTCAGTTAAAAGGATTTTAAACTGCATTCCTTAAGAAATGTGGAAATCAGATACAGCAGTGTCTTATTTTTAAATTAAACTGAAATTGGAAAAATGTCTGGATTTTAGAGATCTCCAGATTTTAGAAGCTCAATTGTACAAGAAATGTGTGCAAATTTCACACACTAGAATGTGATAGTAAAAAAAAAAAAAACTTAAAAAATGACTTTTGGTTAACCAAGAGTTTTGGATAATACAAGTTTTATTATGTTTGTTTAGTTTGCAGATTTGTTGTTTAATTGTATAGATTTTAATGTTGCAAGATAGTTTAGCTTCCAGATACTACTAAAATATCAAAACTATTTATAAAAACTCAATTAAAAATATCTCGTATAAAAACATAAAATTTCATTTTCAAATCATTTTTTAAACTAATTACTAATGCAAGAAAAAATGCATGTGCCTTTTGTGTAAGTAATATTAAATATAATTTGAATAAATAAATAGCTCAGGTTCGAAAAAAATTAGAAACATTAAAAAGATAAAGTGAATGACGTCACAATTTTCAAGTAAATGGTGGAATTTTAGAACTCTGATATCTCTATTTTCTGAAGTAATGATTACTTATATAAAAGAAATATGGATACCCTTTAACTATTTACAAATTTTGGTTTGATGCATCACAGGTCATGAGTGTTTATTGTTTGACAAAGTTATTTTTAATTTCAGTAAAATTGTAATTACAATAAACATTAGCAGTTTTTGAAGATGCAGTGATAATTTTTCATTTCAGGATAAAGAAAAGTAAAGATTTTTACGAAATCTTAGGTGTATCTAAAGATGCTGGTGAATCAGAAATAAAAAAACAGTATAGAAAATTGGCTCTACAATTTCATCCTGACAAAAATAAGGCACCTGGAGCCACTGAAGCTTTCAAAGGTATCTTTTTCTGTACTTTTCTATTTCTTTCAGACAGGAACAAAGAATCGTCATTATTTGACTGTAGACCACCTTGAATTCTGCATAATAAGAAATTGTCTGTTGCAGAGCAAAGAGGTTAGAAGAATATAGAGATAAAATGAATTTCTTCTGCGTGAAGCCTAGTGCATCCCTAAAAACCAGTTCAAATGTAGCCCGAACTTATGCACGCGTAGTGTATGCAGTAAAGACGAGTCCAATCTTCCATACATAGTTAAATGTCTCCGTCCTGGAAAATCACTATGCTGTTTGACCATGCCCACAATTTGGGCTACATTTGAAAATTTAATTCTGAGCAATAACTGGCTTCACATTGCATACCTGTTTTTAAGGTTGACACCATCCTTATATTCCTCTAACATCTTTAATTACAGAGTCTGTGAGTTTACAAATACAAAAAGATGTAAAGCATCAGTCAACAGTGTTACTGTCACAAGTACAGTTACCTACAGATGGTTAGATGAATTTTCTGTTGCAAATAAAATAAGCCAGGCATTTGTTGTGAGAAAAAAGACTGTAGGTGTCTGAAATAATCAAACTATGTAGTTTTTTTTTTTTTTTTTTTTTTAATCTGAATTTTCAGGGTATTTAATAGAACTTTCTAAAGATTTTTGTGAGACAAATTTTCTTGGATTTGATTTCGGCAGTGTTGATTGCGTTTTGATGCTGTTGCTACTTTACATATTTTGTAATAAGTGTATTTCTTTTAATTTCTTTCGAACCTGCAGCCATTATGTAGTTGTCGTTTGCTGTTTAAAATGCTGTTGTTCATTGGCAAATTTAATAAAGTTGTTTTGTATAATTCAAATTTTGGTAGAAATGTATAGTTTGGTTTTAAAATTGAAAGATTAGAAGTTAATTTAAAAAAATCTCTCGTTGCAACAACAACTTGACATTAGTTTTTACTTTCTGAATATACATTGATTATGTAAGGAAAGTATTGTAGTCATTAAAAAAAAAAAAAAAAAAAGAAAAAAGAAAAATTGCTATGAGATTTTGGTGAATCTGTAAGTTTTAAGGTCTCCTGACCTCCTGAGTTAATTTTATTTCTTTCTTTTTTTTTAATGTGTGTATGTGAGCAAGTAAGTTAACATAACATCTAAATGCTTTGATCAATTGAGCTGGATGTTTGTAGGTATGTTATAGTGCATGAACTGTGTGAATTAACATGAACTGTGTGTATTTTGATGAATGTAGTACTTATATTTATTGAATTTTTTTTTTTTCCGACTGAGTGAAAATAATGAGTGGACCGGGAGTCGAACCCCAGATCTTTGACTTACAAGGTCAAGGCTCTACCAATTGAACTATCCAGGCTGACAACCGGTCAGCATTACTCACTCAGACAACCTTTAGGCAGAAACATCTGGTCTATCATGTAGATAGCTCGACAGAAATAAGCCGCAGGTAATGGAAAACACCATTAAACAACATTAAATGGCCTGGATAGCTCAATTGGTAGAGCCTTGACCTTGTAAGTCAAAGATCTGGGGTTCGACTCCCGGTCCAGGCATTATTTTCACTCAGTCGGGGAAAAAAAAAAAAAAAAAAAAATCAATAAAAATGATTTTCTTCCAATCAGTTGATTGTCTGATAAAAAAAATTGTAGTACTTATAGTTTTTGTTTTAACAGAGACACAAAAAAATTCTTTGTCATTATGGCCTGTGGACTCAAATTATTCAAAATTTGATAGCGTCTCTGCACATTTTATTCGATTGAGCTAAAAGTTGGTAGGTTAATTATAATAGGTCACTGTTGCATGATTTGTATAGATTTTGATGGGTTCACTTATCATTTTATAGGGATACAAAAAAAAAAAAAAAAAATCTTTTTTCTTTATGGCCAATGAACTTAAATTATTTAAAGTGTGATAGCATCTAAGCTATTCAGTTGCTAAAAATTAGTAGTTACGTTATTGGTCACCATTGCACAATTTCTATCAATTTTTGATAAAAGCATAAGTTAAAATTCTTTTACAGGGACACAAAGAAAATTCTTCATAATTATGTCCAATATATTCACTTAAAATTATTTAAAATGCGATAGTGTCAAAATGCCTTATCTGATTGAACGAAAAATTAGTGTGTATATTATAAGTCACTATCATACAATTTGTATAGATTTTTATGAATGTAGGACTTATATTTCATTTACAGGGACACAAAAAGAAATTCTTTGTCATTAAAGACTACTCAAATTATTTGAAATGTGCTAGCAACTAAGTTCTACACCTAAGATATAAATTGATAGGCATATTGCAAAATACATTCAAGTTTACATGAGTATAGAATTTTTTTTTTACTGGTATATAAAGTAGAATTTTTATACATTGCGATCTCTGGGCTCAGACTATTTAAAGTTTAGTAATGTAAATTGTTTAAAACATAACAGAATAGATAAATATTTGATATTACAAGTTTACCATTTATAGTTCTTTTACAGGTATACACAAAAGAATTTGGATATGTTATGATCCATTAAACAACATACAATTTGGGGAGAAATATTATAATTTTCTATAATTATTAAACTAATTTATACCTTAAACTTGTCCTTTTTAATTTTCATTATGCATTTCGGATGCATTCGCATCCTTCTTCAGATGATTTGTGACATTCATCGCTGCTTGTGTTTTCGTCGTCTTCATTCCGGCTTCTTCCTTTCACTTCACTTCGTCTGTCCCGGTTCTTAAGGATTATACGGTTTCAGTCTTTAGGGATATTTGCGTGTTCGCGCTCATTAATTGCTGTGGGGTTAGTAATAATTTCAATAGCTTCTCTTTTTAGTGCGTAACTATGGTTGTTATATTGAGCGATTTTTTTTAGTTTTTATTGGGTTAATATTAATTGGGTTAGAGGAGTGGTTAGAGGCAAGTGCAGTGGATTGGCGGTTATGTTTTAAATCGGCTCTGTGTTCTTTCTCCCGTTCGTAAATTTTGCGTTTAGTGACCCCGATGTAACAGGCGTGGGAATTATCAATGTGATTAAAGTTAATTTTATAGATTCCGGCGGTTGATTGGCTATCTATTATGTCCTTTTCATTCCGGATGTGTTGAAATATGTTTCGGTTTGGTTTGATTGGTATATTGATATTGTGTTTCTTGGCTTCGTTCTGGATTTTTTTGCTGGCGCCGTTACAGAAGGGGATGGAGGTTGTGAATTTCGCTTTTTCTTTCTGGGCGTTATCAATTTTATTTAGTGTTTTGATGCGTTTTTTATAGAGTTTGTTTACAAGATTCTTTGGATAGTTTGCTTTATTTACTATGTATTTGATATATTTGAGTTCATCGTTTAGGAGTTTTTTGGTAGAACAGATTAAAATTGCGCGATTTATGTATGAGCGTATAGCGGCATATTTATATGGGAGTGGGGTATTGCAGTGTTTATTTATAATTTCGGTATTAGTAGTTGGTTTCCTATAAACGGTTGTGTCGATGGTATTGTTTGAGTTTTTTTATAATTTTTATATCAAGATAGTTTATTGTACAATTGTCTTCTTCTTCCATTGTGAATTTTATATTTTTATCTAGGTTATTGAGATAGAAATAAAAAGATAAAAATATAAAATTCACAATGGAAGAAGAAGACAATTGTACAATAAACTATCTTGATATAAAAATTATAAAAAACTCAAACAATACCATCGACACAACCATTTATAGGAAACCAACTACTAATACCGAAATTATAAATAAACACTGCAATACCCCACTCCCATATAAATATGCCGCTATATGCTCATACATAAATTGCGCAATTTTAATCTGTTCTACCAAAAAACTCCTAAACGATGAACTCAAATATATCAAATACATAGTAAATAAAGCAAACTATCCAAAGAATCTTGTAAACAAACTCTATAAAAATCGCATCAAAACACTAAATAAAATTGATAACGCCCAGAAAGAAAAAGCGAAATTCACAACCTCCATCCCCTTCTGTAACGGCACCAGCAAAAAAAATCCAGAACGAAGCCAAGAAACACAATATCAATATACCAATCAAACCAAACCGAAACATATTTCAACACATCCGGAATGAAAAGGACATAATAGATAGCCAATCAACCGCCGGAATCTATAAAATTAACTTTAATCACATTGATAATTCCCACGCATGTTACATCGGGGTCACTAAACGCAAAATTTACGAACGGGAGAAAGAACACAGAGCCAATTTAAAACATAACCGCCAATCCACTGCACTTGCCTCTAACCACTCCTCTAACCCAATTAATATTAACCCAATAAAAACTAAAAAAATCGCTCAATATAACAACCATAGTTACGCACTAAAAAGAGAAGCTATTGAAATTATTACTAACCCCACAGCAATTAATGAGCGCGAACACGCAAATATCCCTAAAGACTGGAACCATATAATCCTTAAGAACCAGGACAGACGAAGTGAAGTGAAAGGAAGAAGCTGGAATGAAGACGACGAAAATACAAGCAGCGATGAATGTCACAAATCATCTGAAGAAGGATGCGAATGCATCCGAAATGCATAATGAAAATTTAAAAGGACAAGTTTAAGGTATAAATTAGTTTAATAATTATAGTTATCGTCCTAAAATGAAATTTAGTGAAATTATTATAATTTTCTCT
The DNA here is from genome assembly GCA_963930645.1 of Salticus scenicus. Classification (NCBI taxonomy): domain Eukaryota; kingdom Metazoa; phylum Arthropoda; class Arachnida; order Araneae; family Salticidae; genus Salticus; species Salticus scenicus. The sequence goes on from OZ005650.1 coordinate 44,251,310, forward strand.
TTGGTTTATTTAACTACGTCTCATATTTAAATTTAATTTAACAGCCGTTAATTACTAAATGTTCAGAAAGTCCAGTAGTCTTTTTAATAATTAATATTGAATTGTTGATAGAAATTACCAGTGTATTTCTCGCATTTGTTTATAAGGTGTGTCTGTGTGTATATACACACGCATGCATTTTCACAAATATTTTTATGCATTGAAAATGTATTCTAGCTATCAAAAGTATTAAGAAGTAAGTTAGAAATAAATGTACAGTATAGTCCCGATTATCCGAGTTAATGTAGACCAAGACTAACTTGGATAATTGAAAAACTTGGTTAAAGCGAAAATTGTAAATAAAATAAATCATATAGGTTTAAATGTATATTTTTACAAATACAAAAGTTATACACTACATGTAATTCATATTGTTATGATAATTAAATATACTTATTTAAAAGGGTCTTTAACTATTATGATTTAATACTTTAACGAAGTTAACAAAACATATTTAAAATTATTGATACCTTAAACATCACTCCGTGCTGGCAGAAAAGCTTTTATCAGCAGGGGATCCCCTCCTTCAGCGGTGCCGACTGCACTCTGTGGCTGGCGGTCTTTCAATAGTTGCTCATATCTTTTATCGATGTACAGGTGACGCCATATCTCGTTTATCTCTGACCACGAATCAGCGGAGATAAACGAGATATGGCGTCACCTGTACATCGATAAAAGAGATGAGCAACTATTGAAAGACCGCCAGCCACAGAGTGCAGTCGGCACCGCTGAAGGAGGGGATCCCCTGCTGATAAAAGCTTTTCTGCCAGCACGGAGTGATGTTTAAGGTATCAATAATTTTAAATATGAGTCTTTAACTGTTTTTTAATTTATGCTACTTTGGCTTTTTTCTGCAGCAATGTTTCTTTCTGTAATTTTTTTTTTATTATTATTATTATTTTTTTAAGATGACAGAATTGCTCATGTCGCTTCTTGTTGTTCTGCATATTCAATAGTACTATCGTTAGCTTTTAGTCTACTTAAGTGTTTGTGAGATCAAGTTCAGAATTTTCATCGATAGTTTTTTAAAATTGCAAATTGTAGAACTAAAAAAAAAAAAAAAAATCCTAGAAATATTTTATAGTTCGGCTAAACCAGAAACTCCGATACTCGGGGGCTCTGATAACTGGGGTTTTACTGTAGTTCAAAAATTTTCACAATTATATTTTTGAAATTGAAACAGATATGTGAATTTATTTGGGGAAAAAAAAAAAAAAAATCCTCTTAATAAACTCGAAACATTCTTTGTCTGTTTTTCTAGCCATTGGAAATGCATTTTCAGTATTAAGTGATCCTGAGAAGAGAAAGCAATACGACGCATTTGGCTCCCAAGAACAGAAACATTATAAACAGCCATCCTATCAGAGGCATTCAGGATATTATGAATATACTAGAGGGTTTGAAAGTGAGTTGTAAATTAATTATTATATTTCATTTTTCAAAATTAAAAGTATTTTATATTATTGATTGTGCGTGTAAATTGTGTTAAACAATATTGAACTTAAGTGGTTTTACTGGAATTCTAATTATATAATTGTAAATGCTTGCATTGTTGTCTTTTTATGTTTAAATAAATTTAGTAGGGTGTCTCAACTTGCAATATTTTATCTCTAGCTAAACAAAAATTAAAAACATGATAAACTTTTTATAGTTTTTTCTTAAAAAAAAAAAATAATAATAAATAAATAAATAAAGGTTATATATTAAAATATTTTTAATATTTTTTATTGATACATACATTTTGTATGTATAAATTTATATTATTGTAATTTTTTTTAATAACTAATTTTATTTCATTTTATTAATTTATATATATATATATAATTTGTAATATAAGTGTATGTGTGTATTTTATTTTATTTAATTTTATTGTATACTATAATTTTATTTGATAACTTAATTCTTAGGTGATATATCTGCGGAAGAGCTCTTCAATATGTTTTTTGGCGGTGGATTTACCACTGGTATGGCTGGTAAGTTATCAAAAATTCTGTTTTGAAAAATTTTTTTAGATGCTTCATTGATTTGCATCATCATGATATTTTGAACAGGCCATGTTACTTTTATTATTTGAAACAAGTTAGAATATATGTTTGTACATAAATGCATGTATGTAATGGTAATGAATTGTTTTTTGCCCAAGCATTAACTGCTGTATAACAGAAGAATGCTTTACAAACTTTGAGTTTACATATGTAGCAAGTAAACATCAGTTTGATAACTGATAACATATTTTCACTTTTGATGCTCTTATTTTCCAATTATCTGAAAACAATTCTCCTCATGTAATTAAATTTTAATTCTCTATCGTATGTATGAGAAGAAACTTAGGTATTTGTGAAAAAATTTTACCTCGATTTTTTTCATATTTTTATGCATTTTGCGATGTTGTGAATCTAAAGATCAGAGAACCAATAAAATGTTCATCTGTACGTCAGTCAGTTTGTATGTTAGTTAGTTTATAAGCATTTGTATGTATTGTCTCTTGAAGGAGTAACCATAAATAATTTGGATCAGATTCAAAATATTACTTCTGATACTAGGAAAGAAAAAAAAATCTATGTAATATTTCTCTAACATTGACCAGTTACAATTAAATTTTGTTGAAACAATATGATAAGGTGTTATCTGATTGATCGACCCAAACCCGAAGCATAATTCGGCTGATGGAGACAAATTGATTATAAGCGCTTTGTCTAGAGATTTTGGCTACAAAAATTTAATGCATTTGAAATGCACATCTTCTTAAAGAAATTGAAAAAATATAAACTTTTTGTGTTGAAAGATATGCTCAAAATCTCGCATTTAGAAGTATACTTGATCAGTTAGGCCTCTCATTGAATGGTGGCTATTTGGCAGGACATTCGCGCCACCATATATTATGTATTTTTTTTTTTTTTTTTAGATTTTACATTCATTATAAATAGAATGAATGTTATTTCTTTTTATTTATTTATTTTGGAGATACATTTATTCACTCTATGGAATTTCTGTCATGTATGGTGATATGGTAAATGAATTCCGTGAAGTTTTAGGAAATAATTGATTTTTTAATATAATAATTTAATTCTTATAATTTTTTTTTTTTTAACTTCGCAGTGGAAAAAATTATTTCCTAAAATTAAAATTATAATGCAAATCTTTAAAATCTTTTTTATTAATTAAAAAAGAAAAAAAAATGAATTCCTCCAGTGATTTTATTTATGAGATTCTTCTGAAAATCTTATTAGATATGTAGGTACTATCACACAGATTTTCTGCACGGGAAATACTAGTAGTAATAAATATTGATTTTAAACATTCTAATTTGAAAACTTTGTACATTATTAGAAATTTTAGATTTTTCTTAGCATAGGAAAATAGAGCAAAATTTTGCATAAAGGTGCATAGTATTATTTTCATCTTAAATATGTGAGACCAGTTCTGAGGTATCATTTATGATACTAACATGAATATTGTTGACTATGAACATAGGGAGTATTTTGCATAAAATGTGCATTATGAATATTATTGCTTAGGAAAATGTATGGAGTTGTGTAAAAACTGAAATATGAAATTGACCTTAATAAAATTAATCAGCAAATTAAGATAAGATAAATGTATCAAAACGAGATGAAGGCAGCATAATGGGTTGAGCATTTTTGTTTGTTTATAACTGTGCCAGGTGATTACTTCAGCTTATTGTACTAAACATGAATGTAGTAAACCATTTAAGAGAAATTTATGAGAAGAAATGTATATATAATGAGAAACTATGTAGATTTCACCTAGCTACAAACTAATTTACTTCTTTTTTATTTGTTATTATTTCAAAATATTATTATTATCATTACTATTTTTCTGTTAAGGCTTTTGCTAATTTTAGTGATAATTTTTATAGTAGAATAATTGAAAACAAAATAGTAATAGCCATGAAATATATTTGTGCTATCAAAATCCAAAATCATTAGCTTAAAAATTGGATGAATGGTGAAAATGAAAATCAATGTAAAATATGGTGCAAAATGTACTATGAGAGTTTTTTAGAACTTTTCTATTGTGGTCTAGAAATCAAACTTTTGAAGCTGTAAACTAAATGTAGTATAAACTAGTTTCTTAAAAAGTTTTAGCCTATCAGGGCTTCAGACTCAGTTTTTTTTTTGTAAATGTGCTTATTAATTTAAAAAAAAATGCAAAGTGAATTATTTTGAGATAAAACATAAAGCTATGGAATAAAGCATTTTGTAAATAGTATTTGTATTTGATAAAATTATTTTCTTTTCATAGTTTTTTGTACAAATGTTATTTTAAATATTTTAGCTAATAATCACTACAATCGAAGGCCTCAAAGAAGATATGCTGCTAGAGAACATGCAGATGACGATGTGAGTAATCCAGGGTCTGTACAGTTTGTGCAGTTATATTTATTTACTTATTGTAATTACCAAAAAATCAAATTACCTTTAATTCATCATAAAGTTAGACAAAGCTTGTTCAGTTTTTATTCAAAATTCAAAAGCAAATAATGAACAGAATTTTAATTGAATTTTAAATGGTAAGCTATTTATTTATTTATTTATTTTTTTCTTATAGAGTTGCAAAATCCCTCCCTCTCTACCTTTTTAAAATTTTCTTTTTATTTCTATTAGCTAATAAATTTGTTCTGGTTAAAATAAAATTTTTTGAAAGCTTGTATTATTACTTGCGTTCTTATAAATCTCATCTTTAAACAATGTAGGTTTTTATTGCAATTATCATAATTCTTTGTTTCAGTTATGAAACTGAAACTAATATATAGTTTAATTGCTATATTAATATAAATTATTTCGAAACTTTGCTGTTTTATTGGAGCATTTACTCATAAAACTTAATATATGATCCCCTAGTTCATATTTTATCACTATGTTAACTTTTTAAATTCCAAATGTACTAATTTTAGCAAGTGCTTTCATTTGTTATATAATGTAAAAGGAAAACTTTTACAAGATTTTGACAGTGAACTTATCAAGCATTCATGGTTGGTTGGGTTTTTACGTCGCACTAGTGCTGCATAGATGGGCAATTGGCGACGGTCTGGGACTCACCCCTAGAGATAGCCCGGAGACATGCCATCACAATTTTGATCCTCCATGGAAGGGATGGCTCTCCCTCGTCGGTGACCCCCAGAGGTATTATTTTTGATGGGAACAAGCATTCATGATAAATTTTAATATGGATGATAAATTTGTTTCTTAGTAATGTTTAAAGGGAAATCAACTTTAGCACATGAAAATTTTTATAATGTATTAACTTATCTCATGTAATAAAATGCTTTTAAAATTTCTTTGTTTTCTGAGAAATTTTTTATGACAATCTTCTTAATAATACATGGCCCACATTTCTGAAAACTAATGCTTTAAACTGATACCATTGCTAAAACAATTATTGAATTAAAGAAAATAAATTTTTATCCTTGTTTTGGATTAATGAGTAAAATAATAAAAGAAAGATGATTTAGAAAAGAAAAAATGGTATCGTAATTGCATCAATGCATTCAATAATAATGATAATAATAATAATAAATAAATAAATTTTACCCATGATTAAAAGAAAATAAGTAATAATAAGTCTAAATAATAATTTCAAAGAATAGATGTAATTCTGTGTAAAGACCACAATTGGCAATTTGGCTTTTTCTGTTTTTTTTTTTTTTTTTTTTTTTTTTTTCCCTCAGCCATTACCATAAAAAACCAAATTATGGTCAAAACATAAAAAAAAAAAAGAAATAGTAAGATGATTATAATAAATAATTAAAAAAAAATTATGATATTAATACAGTTGAACCTCGAAAATCCAGACATCTAAAATCCGGACATTTTTGTGGTTTTAGTTTTATTTTTAAAATAAGATTTTGTTGTACCTTATTTCCATATTTCTTGTGGAATTCAATTTAAAATCCTTTTTATTAAACACTGAATACATAAATGTAGTCATAATTTTACATATTTTTCTACTACTTGATTGTTAATTAAAGAATTTATTTTTTAAAAACAGGTAAGTTAAAAACGGAATTAAAAAAACAAAACAAAAAAAAAAAATCCCATTAGAGCTAAAAACAGCTTTAAATTACTAAAATGTTTTTTTTAAAAAAATCAACACAAAAATTACTTTGTTTTCTGTTGTTTTATTTGAGTAATTTTTAATGAATAAATAGTTTATTAGCACTTATTTAGCAGGCATTATCAGTTGTCTATAACATTTTAGTTTAATGTGTTTATATTTTAACTCTAAATTATTAGTAATTTTAATTCTTAATTAAATCTATTGTATTTCTATTTTATAATTTAATTCGCCAATTCGACCGTCGTTTATTTTCACTAGCATAAAATTGCATTTTGTATGTAATTATAATATCATAAAAAAAAATTAATATTTAATAAATCTCTAAAATACAGAAAAATCCGAAATCGCCGCGGTCCCACCGATTCCAGATTTTTGTGATTCAACTGTAATAGTAAAAATAATACAAATAAAATACTTAAAATTCCACATACAAACTTCTTTAATTACATAAAAATAAAATAAAAGGACTTACTTAAATCACATTGGAGTATAAAGGTTGATATTTTTATTTATTACCAACTATGTGAAAAATACCAGAGCCGGGAATCGAACCCGGGCACCTCCGCTTAACGCACGGATGCTCTACCACTGAGCTACCCTGGCTGACAACCAGTTAGGCACTTCTCACATAATTATCGTTGGCAAACTCACCGAGTCTGCAAACACAGATATATCAGGTGAGACAATAATAATCGTAGCACAACTCCATAGACCACGAAATTTCAATTTAGAAATTTTTATTCATGAATTCCTCAACCGTGAATATTTATTTAAATCACATTGGAGTATAAAGGTTGATATTTTTATTTATTACCAACTATGTGAAAAATACCAGAGCCAGGAATCGAACCCGGGCACCTCCGCTTAACGCACGGATGCTCTACCACTGAGCTACCCTGGCTGACAACCAGCTAGGCACTTCTCTGGTATTTTTCACATAGTTGGTAATTAAAAATATCAACCTTTATACTCCAATGTGATTTAAATAAATATTCACGGTTGAGGAATTCATGAATAAAAATTTCTAAATTGAAATTTCGTGGTCTATGGAGTTGTGCTACAATTATTATTGTCTCACCTGATATATCTGCGTTTGCAGACTCGGTGAGTTTGCCAACGATAATTATGTGAGAAGTGCCTAGCTGGTTGTCAGCCAGGGTAGCTCAGTGGTAGAGCATCCGTGCATTAAGCGGAGGTGCCCGGGTTCGATTCCCGGCTCTGGTATTTTTCACATAGTTGGTAATAAATAAAAATATCAACCTTTATACTCCAATGTGATTTAAATAAATATTCACGGTTGAGGAATTCATGAATAAAAATTTCTAAATTGAAATTTCGTGGTTTATGGAGTTGTGCTACGATTATTATTGTCTCATCTGATACATCTGCATTTGCAGACTCTGTGAGTTTGCCAACGATAATTATGTGAGAAGTGCCTAGCTGGTTGTCAGCCAGGGTAGCTCAGTGGTAGAGCATCCGTGCGTTAAGTGGAGGTGCCCGGGTTCGATTCCCGGCTCTGGTATTTTTCACATAGTTGGTAATAAATAAAAATATCAACCTTTATACTCCAATGTGATTTAAATAAATATTCACGGTTGAGGAATTCATGAATAAAAATTTCTAAATTAAAAGGTCTTACGTCGAATCTTATTGTTATGTTTTTGTTGCCGTGGGCCCGCACAATCATCAGGCTTGCTTCACTGGTGTGTTGACGTTCGAGAACTAATTTATTGTAACTTTCTCCTTTTGTCTGACTAGGTGATGCCACTTGTTGTCGATATCAATAGAGGGATCATTTTGGTTGCAACTTTAATAATTTGTTTTTAATAATTTCCACAGCTTTGTAATTAATGGCATAGTAGTAGTTTTCACAATTTGTGAGTTTTTTAACATTATCGAAATTTATTTTGATGTCATTATTTTGGTACACTTTTGTCAACTCAGTGGTGGTTTTATTAAATTGTATATCTGCTTTATGTTCTTTAATTCTGGATTTTAGTTTTCTTTTGATCATTCTAATGTAGTAACTTTTTTTTTATTATATTTAGTTTCATAGCTTATTTAGTAGATACTGGCAGTTTCTAGGTGATTAATTTGGTCTTTGTCACCACAGATTCATTGAAATATGTTTGGGTTAGGTTTTGTGGGAATGTTTATGTTAATTTTAGAAGCTTGGTTTTTTATTTTTATGACCGTGCATTTATCATAAAAGATTGTGGTGATAAATTTTGGTTTTGTTTTTTGAGCACTGTTAATATGGTTTAGTTTTTCAATATGTTTTTTGTATAGAGGGTGGATTAAATTTCCAGTGCTGAAACTTTGGAATTTTTTTCTTTGTAATATGTCATAATATTTTAGTTCCAAGTTTTTTATTAGATACAAGCAAAGCTGAAGTATTCAGCACAACTGCACTTAATGCACAATATTTGTATATACATCAAACACAGACTTTCGTAAAACAGTAATACATATTATATATATCAAAGATTTTTTAAAAGTATTTTTCATAATCTTTTGCAGTGCTAAATATGTGTATGAAAAAATATTGACAAAAATTCATGCAGTGTGAGTTTAAAAAAAAATAAGTACAAAAATATTAAATATGATCCATATCTCATATCCAAATCTCCCCTCCTACTTATTTTACGTACCGGATATTAGTACCAGTCAAATAAATTCATAACAGGAAGTTATTTATTTATTTTAAAGTATTAAGTAAATTATGATTATTATGCATTTAAAAAAAAAAAAAAAAAACACTTTTATGACAGTTTTTGTAACAATAATTGTCACCCTTAAAGGGTCAATTAAATATTAATTTGAAATATTTTCTGTAAGTTTACAGTATTATTTTTTAATATACATATACATAAATATGCACATGTAAATTGATAAATTTCTTTCACTTTTCTTATTAATGTAATATATAAACCTGTAAAATGTATTAAAATTTTACAAATTTATGTGTTCTGTCATTTTATACACATTTATAAATTCCTCACTCATTAGAATTAATATTTACTATAACATTTAAAATGATACTCTTGAAATGCAATTATATGTTTTATTTATTTATTTTTCAGAGGCACGCAACTTATACTATTTTTGTACAACTGTTGCCCTTACTCTTTCTTATTTGTCTGTCTATTGTTAGTAGTCTTCTCGTTGCTGACCCTCCTTATAACCTTGCCAGAACTCAGTAAGTATAATATTTACAAACCAATTTTAATAAAAAAGCACCACAAAACTGGCGTTGTAAATAATATTACTTACAAACTTTGAATAAACACCATAAAGTATTTTATGGTGTTTATTCAAAGTTTGTAAGTAATATTATTTACAAACCAAATTTACAATTTAAGAAATATTTCTAATGCTGAGTTTTGCACTACATTTAATTTTGAAAATTGCGAGGATTTATTTGTGATCTCTTGATGTATTAATCATTTTGTATTGGGCAGCTGAATCTCAATTGAGAAGTTTTTGAAAAATGTTAAAATGCTCCCTGGTAACTTGTGTTTAATTTTTACCCTTGATTTTACATTATTATAATATATTCTAAACATATTTGTGTTCTATTTTGTAGATTGATTGATAATTTAATTTTTTAAAAAATATTTATATGTTTGAGTGTTAAAAATTTGCATGGACTTTCATCGTTGAAATAAACTACTAACTTATTAATCAATCCACAAAGTAATATCCAAATTTGTTTAGAATATATGTCAAACCGTAACTAGTAGATCTGTAGATCAGGAGCCACAATGTCCTGTTTGCATAATTAATTACTCAACAAATCATCTATATAATATTTCTCTAATGTGGTCTAGTTACGATTAAATTTTGCCGAAACGATACGATAGTGATGTAAATAATAAAATACATGAAGATAAAAAATAATATTTATAAATGGGCAATATTTCAGCATGCAGATTCAGCTCAGTGATCTAATAAAAAAAAATGACGCCATTTGTCTGATGACATTATTTTATGGAAGAATTTTATTTTTAAAAGTTGTTTCTTCATAATCTTTGCAAGTGTCATTTTAACGCTAACAATACATTAAAAATGTATACAGAATGAATTATTATCATAAATTGACTAAAAAACGCAATCATAAAAAGAATAATCAAAATAGGAATTAGTTTTTTAAAGACAAAAAATTATGCCAAAATAAATAAATAAAAAGTCATCACCAACATGGCCACAAAAATTTAAAAGGTGTCATGGGAGTCCTGTACTAAAACTGTACTGCCTGCGGAAGTATGAAAACTGGGTCGTCAACCATGAATTTATTTTGAAACCTTTCTATGAATGATTTTGGTTTCACTATTGCACAATATTAATTTGGTTCTAATAATAATCTGGCTTCTGGTAAATTGAAAATTTAATTAGGTGGTGAAATTGGTATAATATTTATAAGTTTCAAATTTTAAAGGTAAATAAGGAAAGAAATAAAGTGCAAACATTTCGCATGGGTTTGCTAGTTTTTATGTATTTCATATTATTTAAAATAATTACATATAACTTATAAGTACTTGCACCAAATTTGATGCCAAATGATTGTGTAATGGGCCAGAACATAGTTTTTCACAAATATATAACTTTTTTCCAGGTATAAAAAATTAAATTTCTGTTACATTTAGGCTATATTTTATCATATTATGTTATTTGTTTTATTTTCAAACAAACTATTTTCAAATGTATTTCATATTTATCAGTTTAAATGAAATTTTTATGCATGTTTCAATTTGGACAAATAATGCTATCAATTTTGAATTACTTTATAGGAAATATTCATATGAACGAAGGACTAGTAACCTAAAAGTGCCATATTATGTTAAAGAAAATTTTGCTGTTGATTATCAGGGAAGTATAAGGAAGTTGGAGGCTCAGGTAGAAGAGGAGTATATTGCAAATCTTAGAGGTTCCTGTTTTAAAGAAAAGAATTACAGTAAGCTTTATATTATTTAATGATTTTATTCCTTTTTATTAAATATTATATTTGCAAGTATTGTTAGAGTTAAATGTAAATTTTTGAAATTATAGACTTATCTTACAAAATTAAAAATTTTTATGAAGGAAAGTACATTCTATTCTTAGATTAAAGATGCATTTTTATCGAATAAAGTAATCTTATAATACCGTTGTTGATTTCTGTAAACTCAAAAACATAAATTATGTTCATGTTGTATGTATTGGCGTAGCAACATTCTTCTGTTGAAATGGCAGAGAAACATGTTATTTCATTTTGTTTTACATTTTTTTTATTTAGTATTTTTTTATGTAATATGTATTATTTCATAAATGTTTGTAACTGATAACTTTTTGTTGCCAAGTAGCATTATTTAAATTGAGATTAAAAAAAATATATATTGTAGCAAAAATTTGTGACCCTAGAACTTTTTATTAAATACTTATATGGAAGAAAAGAAGTTGATTGTAATGATAACTTTATTTAATAAAATAGAATCTGACTGATGTACAGCCTTAATTGAGTTTCGTATTTGTAAATGGTTGGTTCAGAGTCTTTAGTGCCTTCCACTATGTGTCATTTGGCTTGCTTAGTTAATTCATTTGTAGAAAAATATAAATAAACCATGGTTAAAAATTATTTAATAAAACGATGTTTAGATTTCTGATTCATGAATAAAAGGCTATTTTCCCATGAAAAAGCATGCTATAGGATTATACACTCTAGTACATATAAAATATAGAATTTTAAATTATGTGATAAAAGCATTCTTAGATATGCTGTTCTTCAATAAACCTTTTTTCTCAATGCATGCTTTAAATTGCGCTTCATTGCTTAGAAAAGAATTTATCATATTTAGATGGTACCATAGTCTATGAGCACAGGACTGGACCAAACTTTTACTTGAAAGGCATCAGGAATGATCATTATTGATTCAATGCTAATATAATAGATAATTTTCAATTATATTTCCATGTGGCCCTTCTGTGAGTAATAGAAGATTTCAACTTGTGCATGTAAATGATATCAGAGTATAATTAATCATTGTAACTAAGTAATAAAAGTATAGTAGTGGTCATTTTCAGTTATTACATTTTCTATTTTAACCCCTTTGATGAAGATAGGGTGCAGTGTTTTGGTTTCAAATGGAAAGGGCATGTTATATATTGATTAGCCTTCCCTGCAGGCATAATTTCTGATAAAAAAAAAAAAAAAAAAATGGAACGTTGATGATATCTGAAACGTATGTTCATATTTATCTCTTATTTTATGAGTTCTTGACCGAATTTTGAAAAGATTTACTCCAGTTTTCAAAGTTGCGAATGCAATATTACAAAAATCAGGAAGGCATTCTAGTTAAATTGTTTGTTTTCTTTGGAAACGAATTATATGTTTCATTTTCTGGTTTTGATATTTCATTTCAATACATGTAACTTGAAATCATAGTTATATTTTATGTTCAGTAAAAGGAAAAAATACAGAGTTTTCTTTTATGGTAAATTCTTACAATTACTGACCTCTGTATGAAAAGTGAAAGAGAAAAACCACTAATCTATAGCTAGAAAAAGTGGGTAAAACAAAGACTGTATACCAAATTAAGTTACTGATTTAGGTATTTTTCTTCTTAAGAGAAGAATATTAAAGATTGTAAAGAAGAAAAATAACAATTCAGGGACTTTGAGTTTTCAGAAATGATGTTGTGGCGAGTTACAGTTTGTATTACTAATGAGTTTCCATACATTCCGTCTAATATGTAAAAATTCACTAAAATAAAAGCAGTATGTGAATTCAATTCCCATGCAAATTGAGCTTTCTTGCCTGTCTAGAAAGGCCAACAGCATGTAATTGCTTGTTTATCTATATTTCACCGAACCATTTAAATAATGCTTTCTGTTGTGTCAGTGAGAAATCATCATTCATATTTAGTCATATCATGTATCATCATTGTTCCTGATTAGGAATTAAACTTGCTCTTAAAAGACACCAAGAATGTCATTTATCATTTCATTAATCTTGAAAGAAGAATCATAGAAATAAATGAAAAGTTTTCTTTAAAAAGAAGAAAAGGTTAGAAAGTAGGTGCAATTTGAAAACATGTGCAGTGGCGCCAACTTTTGAAAAAGATTGGGTGGGCTCAAGTACTTTTGGGTAAAAGGAACAATGCTGTAAAGATTTTTGCTTTTCGAACATATTATGTAAGGAAAGTATTGTAATCACAACAAAATTTTAATTTGAGATTTTCGTTGACCTATACGTTTTGAGGTCCTCTGAGTTCATTTTTGCTGTTTTTGCGGTGATGTATGAATGCGTGTGTGTGTGTGTGAACATGGTAGCGTCTAAATGCTTTATTCCAATGAGCTGAAAGTCGGTACATATGTTGCAGGTTTGTAGGTCGCCGTACCATGAACCCTATTGTTTTGTCTAATCTAGCCTTTATAGTTTTTTACAGGGACACAACAAAAAATTCTTTATCATTATGGTCTACGGGCTCAAATTATTTAAAGTGCGGTAATGCCCAAACACCTTATTCAAATAAACTGAAAATTTACACAAATGTTATAGGTCACTTTCACATGAACTGTATAGATTTTGGGTGAATCTAGCACTTATAGATTTTTACAGGCTCGCAACAAAAAATTCTTTATCAGTCAATGGGCTGAAATTATTTAAAGTACGTTACTATTTAAATAACTTACCCAATCGATCTGAAAATTTATGTACATGTTATAGGTCATCAACGAACAAACTCAATAATTTTATACAATGAAAAAAATTCTTTATTCTTATGGCCTATGAGTTTCAATTATTTAAAATGCGACAGCGTCTAAACGCCTTATTCAAATGAACTGGAAATTTACACTACACTTTATAGGTCCTCATCGCACAAACTCTGTAAATTTTAGAGACTGTAGTACTTATAGTTTTTTTTTACAAGTACACAACGAAAAATTTTGTATCATTAGATTTATGGACTCAAATTTTCTAAAGTGTGATAGAGTTTTAGACGGCAGTGTTTCATCCAATTCAGCTGAAAGTTTATATACATGTTACAGATCAATTTCGCACGAAATGTGTAGATTTTGGTGAATCCAGAATTTATAGATTTTTACAGGGACAGAACGAAATACTCTATCATTATTATATACTAGTCGCCTTTGGCGACCAGCTGGTTCGCAATCCCTAAAAAATCCTACTTTACGAAACTCCCGCTCGGTGGCGCCTGCGGCGCCTTTTTCCCGTTTCAGGTCTAATAACAGCTTATTGATATATCGTGAAAATAGCTTATTGAAATCGCAGTAAATTCCCGCTCGGTAGCGCCCTCTTCCCTTTTCAATATCTGAAACAGCCTGTTCGCTCACCATGTTATGATCTTTCAAATTTCTGACTTTAGCTAAGTCCCGCTCGGTGGGGCCTGCGGCGCCTTATCCCCATTTTAGAACTTACAACACCTTCCTCACTCATTAGAATTTGAAATATTGAAACTTTAAAATATTACAGCGCCATGTGGCGGTATAAATTTTTGTAATATATTGTTCAATTCCAAATCAACAAAGCTTTCAAATGATGTATTACTTATGAAATTATTTTAATTAGTAGCTGAGATACAAAAGAAAATCTAATCAGGAGACCTTAAAATGTGTAAATCAGGTGAAATCTCGAATTCCACTTTCGATTTGATAATATAAAAGTATTTCAAAATGTCTTTCGAATGAAGTATTAAAAATAATTTAATCATAATTAGAATTTGAAATACACGTATATTAGAATAAAATTTTATTTGCAGTTAAATGTAAATTAAAATGTATTTTTTTTTCTTTTATTCTGCGAAATTTCTTTCAGTAATCCCGTAAACTTGCATAATTCCGGGCTGCAGAAATTCGAATTCGAAACTCTGCAAAATATTAAAGAATAAAGGTGTTCTGGGTATTCCGTTGTTTTCTCCGAAACTCCTGTTCCTTTTCTACATCTTTGCCCCTTCGCTCACCCCCCCCCCCTTTCCGCCAATAATAATAATTTTACACTCGAAAATATTCACATTCGATTTACCTTGCCTTAAACTCTAAATATACCAACCAATTTCAAACGCAGTAACTAATTTTTTTTAATTTTTGCCCCTTTTCCCCCTTCCTCAAGCCCTCCCTAATAATCGTACTCTTTCAAAAATATTCACAATCGAATTATCGGGCATTAAAACCAAATACTACGAAATTTCAACAGCATATCTCAATTTAAAATACTGCAAAGTATAAAAGAAAACTTAATCTTTTTCCAATAAATACGTCATTTTTTTTATTTATTCATATATTTTCATGAAAATTGAACAGTAGCTTTATAATATGCTGTTTAGACCAAATATTAATTCAAATGTAACGTGAATGAAAATTTGAAAAAGGTTGAAAATTGAAATTTTTATCCCCACTATGAAGCACGTGATATCTTAATTGGTTACATTCATTTCCTTTTTTATCGCAGACCGTTGTCTCCATGTGTTTTGTTTCCGATCGAGACAGTTTAGAAAATCGTCTGCTGATAGAAAGTTTCTTTTTCTCGGTCATTTTTCCATCGACATGGGTCGACATTTTAATTAATATCTTCGCACCTAATTAAAATTTTTAAATTCTGTTTTTACTATCAACTCGGGAAGGCTTCTGGGCACCCGTATGCCAAATTTTATACTTCTGCGTTCAGTAGGGGCTGAACGTATAGATGCACAGAGAGACAGACAGACAGACATCTTCTTTTATTAATATAGATGGGTTCAAATTATTTGAAGGGAATGGTGTTAATTGAAAAAACATACTATTTAGAGAAAAATACTGAGATTCTGTTACAATTTTCTCGTTTGTTTATTTAAAGACTTCTCTTACTTTATTTTTTCTATACAATCATCAATTATCACAGGTCTACAAAAATGACAAAATTTGATTTGATAATTTTAACTGATCTTTGTGTTTTTTGATGTGCTCAAATCGAAAATGCAGCCCATTTTTCTCTATCACGTATAGATTTTTATCAGTACAGTATATTTACCAACACAATTTCTTACGTATACCATCATAAAAGTCGGTTGGTTGGTTTGTTGGTAGGGTTTTATGTCGCACTAGTGCTGTGCAATTACAAGAATAGGTATCCGTGATTAATTAATCATGGAAACATGTATAAAACTTACCATATAATTATATTGGTGGAAAAGCAATGGAAGAAATTGTATAGGTAAGCACCCTTTAAAAATCCACAAAAATCTATGCGTGGTAGAGAAAAACTGGCTCCATTTTCGGTTTCTGCACACCAAAAAACATAAAGATCAGCCAAAATTATAAAATAAAAATTTTACATGTCGACCACTGTCATCTAATGCTCGGAAAGTCGAGTAGAGTCATTCCAGATTTTTTTTCATGGAAGAGGGATGAAGGCGGATAAGGATACATTAATTCAACACTATTTAAAGTATAAAGTTATGATGGAATTAAGAATGAACCTTCGTCTGGTCAAATTTCACTGCAGGGTGAAGGAGGGTGCTCGATATATTTTTCGTGAAACGTCTATTGCTGTCCCCAAAAATTTCTGATTTTGAAGCCTAATACATATTATAAGAATTTTCAATTTACACTGATCATAACTCATTTGTAAAATATGAAGCTTTTAAATGACATACACTTAAATGCGAGTCTGCCGAATTTCCTTTTATGGCTTGTATTCCTAACTTTTTTCAAAGAAAACGCTTTTTTAAGGTTCAAAAATATAAATAAATAATAAATAAGAATAATGAAAATTAGGTGGGGTGGGAGAGCAAATTATTGGGTGGGCTTGTGCCCCACGGGCCCATATAAGTTGGCGATACTGAACATGTGTATGCTTTAAAAACGTATATAGTATGAATAAAAGTATTTCATTTATTTTACTTTATTTTATTTATTTATTTTATTTTTTGTCAGATATTTAGCTGAGTCTGAAAGTTTTACATTCCTTAACAATAGAAATTACAAGACAATTGTTCATCTTTTATGGGAAATATTTTAATAATATATTTTATATATTAGGTAAATTATTATTTTTTTCCCTTGATAATTGATTTTTACTTTCTTATATATATATAATTAAGGTTAAAATATCTATCATTTATATATATATATATATATATATAATAATGATGATCTATTAAGCATAGTAAAAGCCAAGCAACAGATACAAGATCACTGAAACACCAATGACCAATAAGAGTAAAAATTTCTTTCAGAAAATGAAATTTTTTTTTTAATCAGTGGATGAAATACACTAATTTAAAGAAACCAGATTTATCAATTAACTGCCTGCAAAACAAACAAATCAATAAAGTAACACATCAAATCTTAACTGAAAACCATAAACTTTATCAAAATTTATGAAAAATAATTTAAGAGTCCCAAGATAAGAAGGAAGGAGGCAGGCGGCAAGACTTGTGACTTGCCTGTGGGGTTAAACTAGTTTCATGCCGGCCACACTCACCCAGCCTGCCACGACCAGAACAGGAGTCATATGGACCAAAAAAAGCAAAACCTCAAAGCAGATGAATAACAATGAAACCACGAAGAAACAGTGAAATTCACTGATTGATTACAATATGTTTAATAGCATGATTAGAACCTTAAGAATATTTGACAACTCAAAAAAGAAGAAACCGAAATTCGAATGGAAAAAGAAAGTTTGCATAGTAAAACACAGTAAATGCAACAAGCCTTCTGCTTTTTTTATTTTATTTTTTTTATTTCACAATCCCACCCAACCATCCAGCCTTACAACACTACCCCACCTCCTTAATCAAACATCTGCCCACCCAACCACCACCTTTTTTATTGTCTTTTATTATTTTATAATTTTTTTGTTAATATACACAAAAGTGTACACAGTTTTCTTATTTATTTATTTATTTATTTATTTATTTATTTATTTTTTTTTTTTTGTAATGTACTGACAGTGATAGTTAAGGATATAAAATAAAAAATACAAAGTTTTTAGGAAAACCCATTTTAGCAGTGACTGTGATCAGTTTATTAATATTCTTGTTTTTAAACTTTGCAGAGCATAAATTATTAATTCGAAATAAATGGTTAATGATGATGTTTCTAAATACCGAAAGATGCAGACAGGAATTAAAATGTGTAAATAAGTTTACTTTAAAACTAAAATCTTGCCGTTTGTCATAGATATCTGTGTAAATTTTATTAGAAGAATAGTAAAATTTTTAGATGGATTTACACGTTTTGAGATGCCCTAAACCACAATTTAACCATTTTTATAAAATGTCTGTCTGCCTGTTAATATCGGTTTATCATAAATTTTGTAGACACTGTATCTCATGAACCAATGAATGAAATTTAACCAAACTAGATATTTAGGACTGGACTTGGCCTAAACTGGTCAGGTGCTGATTACATTTTTTGATCAATCCCTTAACAGGTGGTACTGTCATCCCATTTTTTCGTAATTTTTAATATGGAAATGGACAAAATTTCATATAAATGTACATAATGGGAATTATTTTAAACTTTTCAATGTGAAATACAAAAAAATATATATGTATATTTATAATAATAATAGTCAACCAGTTTTTTTTTTTTTTTTTTTTTTTTTTTTTGTATATGTTGAAGCATCACTCTCTCCTTTGAGGGGTGTAAATTTCAATATGGGTATTTTCCAAAAGAACAAATTGTAATTCCAAGATAATTTAAAACACTGTTTTTAATTCAATTGATTTTCTTTTAGCATTTAGTGTTATACTTCTCCGAGATGAAAATCATCTGCTTTCATTATGGAAAATAATTTTAATAAATAACATGTACTGCATAAATTTGCATAGGAAAGTGTGGGAGAAAATCTTGTGGCATCCACAACATACTAGTCATCAAATAATTTTGATTCTAGTCTTGCTCAAATGTGAATTTTCCATAGCACTAAATTTTTTTCTTAGCACAAAAATACAGCATTTTAAAGGACTAAATGAAATAACTAAAGATAAGTTGGTAAAAGTCATTTTTATCATTCTCTTTAGTCATTTTCCTATTCAGTGTTTTTGGATGTCATTTTTCATCATATTCTACAGTGCTTTGTAGGCATAAAACATTTGGATTCAAAATGTTAAAAAAAAATTATGATGGCCATGACATTAGTTTAAATTTTGTTTTCTTAATGAATTCTTTTTTTAACTGTAGTCCTTGGTTTTCCCAAAATTATTTTTTTATTTTTATTTTTATGTTGACGCTGTAAAATTCAAGGTTTTACAAAGTAGAACTTTGCATTTTACAACTTTAAAGTAAATTTAAAAATTACCTGAAATAAAATAAAAATAAATATTTTTTATAGAAAACAAGGGCTTAACTATTGGGAATGTTCTGAATGTGAAAGCAGAATTTTAAAAAATGGGGAAAAAAAAAAGCATTATGTAATGAGCAATAATAGGGGAATTTCGCTTTTTGTTAACATGGTGTTTGGTTGAACTTGAAATTTACTGATAGGGATTTAAGCACTATTATAATTAATGATACTTTATAATTTAGAAAAATTAAAATAGAACTTAAACTTTTTGTCCTTTTTATATAGTAATACTAAGTCTGTTTAAATAGAAATCACTACAGAACTGGCATTTTAAAGTAATAAGTACAAAACTTTGAATAAACACCATAAAATGCAATAAACTCGCAACAATTGTTTCAGGTCGAAAGAAGACATGACCCTTCGTCAGGCAGCAACTAATGTGCATTGCCGCTTTGATTGCAGCACTCATGCCTACTTTGTTCACCTGACGAAGGGTCGTGGCTTCTTTCAACCTGAAACAATTGTTGTGAGTTTATTGCATTTTATCTGGTGTTTATTCAAAGTTTTGTACGTATTACTAAGTCTGTTTGCTTACAGTTATATAATTTCATTTTAGGAGAGACTATGATTTGGAGAGCGAGAAATTTTCGTGATAAAACTCTGGAAGAAAATGCTAAAGCCTTGAAAACACCATCATGTGATGCATTAAATGAACTCTATTCAACTGAGAGGGGATGGTGAAAGTATTTTGATATAATTAAAGTTGATATATTGTGTTGAAAGTTATTGTATTTATATGGAACAAAAGTATATAAAAATGAGCAAAAGTGAGTGTTTTTAATTTTCTTGACATATGAACTAAATAAGACTGAGATTGTTTGAAAAGTAATGCATGTTAAAGAACTAAAAGTCCAATTTGTTATGTAGCTGTGTGAAAAGTTTCATTTCTAGATTGGTTGATATCTTTGCAGATAAATTTAAATTTGAGTTACATTTCAATTTAGAATTACAGTTATGAGTACATAAAAATACATTAGAAATGACTGTGTCAATACCTAATTATTTAAACTGATTTCTTAAAAATAGTTGATGTTTAGTTTCTTAAATATGAAAAGGGAATTTTTATGATAGTTACTTTAATTGACTGTAAATGCATTTGGTTACTTTTGATATTATGATGTTATACAGTCTTGTTTGAATCATGCACACTTTATTTGTTTTACGTTTTTATTTGATAGATTACCACTTGCTAATTTAGTGTGCTTCTTTCACAGTCCTTTACAGTAGCTATTCAAAAATCATGGGAGGGGGCTCAAAAAATTTCAGTTTAAAATGACTCAAAAGTATTCTCAAGAAAATCAGTTAATAATTAAATGTCGGTTAATAATCACTAATAATTAGTATTAATTACAAAATGTCACTAATTATGAATATTTATAAGATTTAAATTTTTGGTTTTAAATGGGTAATTCTTTCATTTGGCATTAAAAGGATATTTCATAATAACTAATTGGGGGGGGGGGGAGGTACATCTCTTGAGCCCATCCCTTTCCTAAGTTTCTGCGTGCAATAAACAATCAATTTGTGTTCAAAGCTAAATTAAGGTATCCTAAATTAATTATTAAATGATAATAATAAGTTTAAATAATACATAATTTTATAATATAAATATTAACAAATTTACTAATATCTTATTTATACATATGATTATTTAGCATTTTATTTATTTATGGGGTTGTATGAGAAAAGAAAATCTCAAATTGTTTTGAGTTTCAGGTAGATATATTGTTGTGTTGCATTATGCATATTATGAGTTGCCAAATTTATCAGGTGTCATAGTAGTTCTCTCAAATAGATAAGTATCTTTTTTTTTTTTTTTTGCTAATTTTTATAATTTAAGTTTTATTTCATTAGATATGAATGTCAGTATTTTTATTTATTGAATAATCCAAGATTTTGAAAATACTCATTTTTGTTTTGTATCCTTTGTCATATTATGGCCATATCACACGGGAGCATATATACTCAACACAACATTATACGCAACATGTTCACTATGCTGAACGAACGTGAAACCGGTCAGCTGTCCGTAGGGTTCCCCAGAATTGATAGCGTGATGTATTCCCTTCTCTAAAGGTATTCCAGGAAAAAATCCTGTTTATTCCTCCTATTGGTCAATTTTGATCAGCACGCTCAACATACTCAGCTTTTTCTAAACGGTTTCGTAAAAGTTGATCGTCTGAAAACTTGCTGTCCTTGAACAAAATCAGGCTGAGTATGTTGGGTATAATGCTGTGATTAGTAAAATGCTGAATGAAAGTCTCTCGTGTGATATGACCATTAGTGTACAGTTATTTATTACATTAAAGAGAAAAGACTATTAAAGCATTTCATGTTTGAAGTTAAAGCAGTTAAGAATTATATTGTCTGTCTTTTCTAAAGATTTGCATCTATTACTCTCATTCTTTTTTATATTTTTATATTATAAATAGCTGTTTGAAAAGTGATTAGGTTGTATTGATGTGTGTATGTTTAGGGGAAAATATTTTCCAGGATTACTTATTAAATAAAAATATTTCATTCATTTCATCATTAGAATTCACAATGAAATGCATTGTTAAACAACTGCAATTGCTAAAAGTTAAAAGAAAAAGAGTATTTTGACGTTTGATTATGTAAATGTCAAATTTTATTATATTTTATAGCAGAGGTTCCCAAACTTTTACACATTGTGGCTTACTTGTGTTAGAACCAAGCTTATAGTGATCCATCTTAATCTGAGCAACATTAAATGTTTTCAGAAACTTGACTAACAAAACAAAAGGGATTTAATTTTTTTTTTAAATATTTTTATTTCCTTTATATGGTTTACACACAAAAGGCTAGATACAGGCAGCTGTCTATCATAAGCTCTCGACAAATAGATTGAACTTTTTGGGGAAACTGCTTTCATGCTTGAATTTTTCCTCTAGTGTATCTGAGCACACATCACTCTTGGCACATTTATTTTCTTGTTTTTATATCTGCAGCCAAAATATTACCAGTGTGGAAGCAGATTCCCCTCCTATTTGCTGTAAATGTGCGACAGCCACCCGCCCCAATGTAGGTGGCCTTACATTTAAGGTATTAGTAACTGCTATTATTAAACACTTTACATTTATTAATTCAAACTTTCATATAATACTATTGTTGTATTGTTTGTTAATAAAAGTTTTTTTTTTTTTTTTTTTAAATCCTTGAATTTTATCATGCACTACAAATATGCATCTTGTGTTTATTTTATTTATATATTTTTATTGATTTTAAGATAAAGTTTTTATGGCTAACATCATATTTGTGCAAAATGTCAAAAAAAAAAAAAAAAATATTCCAGATTATGTTATGACTGAATAGAAATTCACTTGGGGCCCATTGGTGGGTCACAACCCACAGTTTCGGAAACACTATTTTATAGTATTATAGTTCAATGGCTAATATAGAAATAAAATAAATGAATAAATAAAAAGTTTTTTTTTTTTTTTTTTTAATAACAGTAATGAGACTTTTATATTTAATTAAAATTTTAATTGGTTTTTCTCAGAAAACAATTTAGTAATTTTTGTGGGTGATTTGATAGTAGTTGTATGCTCTCAAAATATTAGTCTCAAAGATAGAATTTTTTAAATAATATATATTATACTCTCAACTTTCTAAACATGTATTTGACATTTTTTTAAGATTTTATATTTTACATGTAGACTCTTGCAGATATTTATGTGATGTAAAATTAGTTGTTCCAATTAGTTATCCAATCTTTTTTACAATAATAAAAAAAGGAATAATATTATATAGGGTAATACATTAAAAAAATAGTTTTTAAAAACGTATTTTCAACTTTAATTTTCAACTCCTAAAACTATTTTTTCAAATGCTGTAATTTTATTTATAATATACTATAGCATTATAAGTGTATTTTCTTTTATAAATCAGATTGAGATTGTATATGATTCTTTATTTACAAAGTTATTTCGTCTTAAAAATTGACTCACTTTGTATGGGAATAAAGATAATCGAATGGGATTCCAATGTAAAATTATTTTGTTCTAGAGTTCAATAGAAATAAAAATTAGTTGCAGCTAATTAATTGCTTTTTTGATTGACCTTTTTAGAATTCTTAGTAGAATGTTTATGTGATGGAGTTAAGCTAAGCAAACTTCAATTTTAGGCTTAATTAATTTGAAAACAAACAAAGAAATAGAAAAGAAAAATATCTGTTTTTGGCTTAATTTGTTTCAAAACAGAGGAAAAACAAAGAAAGAGAGAAGCAAATAAAATATAAATCATTTGTACATAAACATAATTTTAGATTTATTTGATATAAGTACCATATATTTTTAATCTGACTGTAAGACATATCTTTTTTTTTTTTTTTTTTTTTTTTTTTTTAGAAAAATTATATAAAAATATTAGTTTCTATTTTGTGATGTATTTTGTATCATTTTCAAAAGTTTACTCTTAAAAGCATAAATAGTATTATTTTTAAACTGAATAATAATAATATAAATTTATTTTAATATGATTTCAGTTTTATTTTTTCCTTCTTGGTTTGCAATAGCAAACCAAGGGGGTAAGTAAACCTTAATTTACTTCCAAAATATACTTTGTAATAAACCCAGTGGCAGAAACACTGCAACACGGCGACATAGTCGCAGACACAGAAAAACCGCTTGCGGACAGTTTTTGTCTGCACCGATAAAAAAAAAATTTGTCTGCAACTTTCGGGTAACAATTCACTTATAAAAATTTCTGTATCAAAACTAAAACTAATACTTTTATTATTTATAATTATTTATATTGTGTTGTGTCAAACATTGCTATAAAATATTTAATTGAATGAGATGAATTGAATGAATACAATTGTTTATACTATATTGTTCTGTAGTCAAATTGTATTCATGTATTGTTGCACAAGATCACCACTGATGTTAACCCCCCCCCCCCCCCAAAAAAAAAAAAAAAAAACAGCTTTCAGGCTTTTTGAGTGTAAGCCCTTTTCACCCCCTGATTACACGGAAATTTTGCAGACAGATTATGAAATTTCAAAAGCCTGTCGCAGACAGCTACAAAACTTTCTGCCACTGGGGTAATAAATGTTTCTATGTATTAAAATGCAAGAAAATTTAATCTATTACAACTAATGTTATAGTTGATTTGGATTTTTCTATAATAAATTAGAAGTCAGAGTTGCTTGTTTTAATTATTTCATGTTCAGTTTTCATTAGCACAGAACCTTTACATTTACCTACTTGCTTATAATCTTCAGAATCACTGTACATGTATATTACATTCTAAGTAGATTTATTTTTGTACAAACCTCTATATTAACTATGCAATTCTATATATCCATGTTCTTGGATATATTCAATCAAAATGTAATGTCCTATATTACTAAATATTAAATAACAAATAAGTTGTATAAAGAGAATGTATATTCTGTATATAAATTCATATTTTGTTGCTATTCATGTTCTTTTTAATGCAAATGTAATTTCAACTTGCTTTGTGTGGCAATATGGCTAATCTTGAGGTTAAATTTTAAATTGCATAAAATGTGTCTGTTTATTTCTGATAAACAACTGTGCTGACTAACTGACTGTGTGCTTTAAATTTTAATAATTTGAAAATAGTTTAAAATGTTCTTATTTACATGGATGAGATTTTTCAGCTTTTCAGCTGATTTCAGCTTTTTTGTACATTTAGCTTTTCAGCTTTTTTTTATGTTTCTGATGTGTATTTGTTCTTTTTTATACATTGAAGATTAAAATAAATATTTATTACTCTAATATAATAGATTTTGTCCTCAAAATTCTAGTATTTCATTTCAATGTCTTGCCTTTCCATATAGTTTTTTTTTTTTTTTTTTTTTTTGTATTTTTGCTAATCTCATCCCTGTAATTTACTTAATGCAGTTTTTAAGAATATTTATTGAAAGCTTAAGGAAAATTCCATGTGACTCATGTTACAATTTTTATTCGATGCATTTTCACGGCTAAAGGAATTTTTTATATATCGAAGATATTTTGTATTTGATTAAGAAAAAAAAAGTCTTTATAGATTTCTACGGGACAGTAAGAAACTGAGGATATGAATATTTTACCATGTTCTTATTAACTCGCTTTCTTGTTTGTTTGTCCAGTACAAATCTTGCAATCGATTTTTTACTGACTTCCCGACTAGCTAGACATTTGAAACTTCTAGAATAGCTCAGAACATAATGACAATGCATTTTTTAAAATACTTTTATTCAATTAATAAATGTTTGAAAATTACTTATAATTGTTCTCTTTATTATGCATTTGATAATTTTCTTTCAAGTTGATGGGATAATTCATCAAAAGAATTTTTTTTTTTTAAGTATTTATTAATACATAGAATTGTCAAGTTTATATGATTCAATAGAAAATTTAAAAACGTGATGTATAAAAAGTTCTTTTTATCTTGTAATTATTAAAATTTAAATTAATAGATGGTATCTAAATCTAAATTTGACATAATGTATCACATTATTAAAAAAAAAAAAAAAAGCAAGCTAAGGCAAATTTAGTAGATTAATGAAAATATAAAATTTCACTTCATTAAGCACAGCTGGGTGAAAAAAAAAAAATATTTTATAGAATAAAAAACATTTCTAAATCTTTGCTAAAATAAACATTTTAGTTGTAATTAATTTCGCTGATAAATATTTAAGTGTGATTCATATTATATTTCTTGTTTAAGTCTTTGAAGTAAACAGACTGAAATATTGAAAAGTGTCTCTTGCCAGATTCTAATTTGTACACTCCAATCAATCATACAGCATGTACAAAATAATGTACAGTCATTTATTTATGTTTTATTTATTTTCTTTCTTTCTTTCTCTTTTTGTACTGCAATTCCCATGTTCTGCGGAATTGCCGTTTATAGAAACATTTTACTGAAAATAGTTTTAGCAACAAAATATTGTATACTTTGAAAAAAAAACAGACTGAAATTTTGAAAACAGTCATTTGTCAGATTCTAATCTCTGTACTTCAATAAGTCTACAGCATATAGAAAACTGTTGAGTAATTTTTTTTTTTTTTTTTTTTTTTCAGTAATTCTCATGTTTTGTCGAATTTTTTTGTGATCTTGGGTAAGATATCTCGCCTGTTTGGCGATTTAAAAGTCATGTTTGCAAAGCAAAAATTTCCTTAAAGAGGACTCTTTTTATAAACTGAGAAAAATGAATTAACTGCATTTTTCACTCATTATAGAGATTCAAAACAAAATGTAAAAAAAAAAAAATCTATTTTTTAAAAATTAGAACATATATAAGAATTGTGAATAATAGAATTTTGAAAGTATTTTAGGCAATAAGTAATTTGTGTACTGAGTTTTGCCATAGGATAACATGAGTTTTGCAAACCAGCAACATTTAATAAAGAGTCCCCTTAATAGAAAATTTTTATTGAAAATAGCTTTAGCAGTAAAAAAATGTATACTCCATGAAGTAATTCTATTCTAAATTTTACTGGAATTGAAAGATAACTATAGTGTAAGTTTCTTTTGAACATGATTTTATGTGTGATTCATACTATGTCAACATTATTATTAATCTACTTTGTGCTCATTTTTATACTATTATTTTATTGGACTTTATTTAATCATGAATTTCATTTCACCTCTGTCTTTCTAAACTTTTCCAATATCGAAATGTGACTGGAATACGACAGTTTTCTCCCTTCACAAGTACCTTCATTCCTATATTTTTTTTTACAGAATTGTGTGTTGTATTTCATTTTGTGTGATTTACTTTTGTTAACTCTTTTTTTAGATTATATTATGTTGAATATTTTTACAGTAGATTGACTTTTATAGTTTCTTAAAGAAATAAAATTTTTCTGTCATTTCGAAAATTTCATGTCTTATTGTTAATAATAGGTTTTCTTTTATAAAGAAGAATGAATTGTTAGATAAAATAAAAATTTAATTATAAATTTAACAAATTATTACCATGATGACTTTTTATAAAACACTTTCGATTCGTTGTCACGGTCATCTTCAGTACTATTGACCTCTTGTTTACATCTTACACAGCCACTTACATCCATAAGACATCCATACAGGGTGGCGACAATCAGGGAAAACAGGGAAATCATGGAAAAATCAGAGAATTTTGTTTAAACACCCAAAAATCATGGAAATTTTCATTTTTACCCAGCAAGTATGACTTGTAAGATTGCCAAACAGATGTTATCTTGACCATGATTGCATAGGATTAGTTGCTTTCTAGTTGAATCTCATCAAGTTAACATTAAAAAGAAAAATTAGTACAACATGAGGAATAAATACATCCCATTTAGAGACACCTTTATTAAATTGAACATGAGGAATAATTTTATGACCTGATGTTAATATATTGTGCAATTAAAATGAGTCATATTTTTATAATTTTGCTAATTTCTTCAAAATTTTTAAGTTTGTTTTCCTTTTTGAGTGAACAAAGAAAAAAATAAAGAGGCTGAGATATTTTTGCCCATCAGTATAGATTTTGAATTGCAGTGGTTTAGTGAGCATGTTACACAAGAGTGTGATATACACAAAATTATGGAATGTATATAACATATAATGGAAATTTGTCAGAATTAGTCATGGAAATCAGGGAAATTTTTTTTCTGAATTTCTCAAGCCACCCTGTATAAACATCTATAAAAGTTTTAAAATGAACCATTAAACTTCTATATAAATATCCTACAGATACCTATTAGCACAACAAATGTCACTCTTTTTTACATCCATTAGATGTCTGCTACGTATCCAATAAATCTCCAAATATCCAATAATTGGACTTGTTAGATCTAATAAATATTGAAAATATCTAAGTCTTATTTCGATCTACCATGTTACATCTATTAGACATAAAAAAAAAGGCACATCTAAGTTTCATCTATATTTAAACATCTAATAGATATCTATAATTAGTACTGGATATCCTGGACTTTTAATGGACATTCTTTAGATATTTTGTAACTTTTATGGATCATTAGATGCAATTTAGATGTCTAATGGATATCATTGGCTGTATGGGATCTTTCTTGGTTTTTATCTTCTTTGATTTCATTACTTTGCTATGTTATAGTGGTATAATATACTATGCTTATGTTATAATGGTATAAACATCCCTATAAAACCCAACCCTAATATTTTTCACTGTATCCACAATGAAAAAGATCCAATAAACTTTTTGAAAACACTGAAATTTATAAAATCAATTTCAATTTTTTTTTTAGACAGTAAAAAAGCTGCTTACATTGGTATGTCTAAACGAAAAATAAAAAAATGTAAAAAAGAACACCTTGCCAACCTAAACTTTAATGAACTTTCTACCACCTTTTCTAGAGCTAACATTAATAACCCAATTGATATTAATTCCATAACTACCCATAAAATTACTAATTATAACTCCCACACTTATGACCTCAAACGTGAAGCCATTGAAATACTAACCTGCTCCATAGCTATTAACGATTGTGAGCATAGTATATAATAACTCAAAACTGGCAACCAATCATCAGTGAACTGAAGCGAAGTAATAAAATCAAAGAATTTTAAAAACAGGGATAGATGTAAACAAGAGGCCAATAGTACTGAAGATGACCGTGACAACAGATAGAAAGTGCTTTACAAAAAGTCATAATGGTAATAATTTGTGAAATTTATAATTGAATTAGGCTTTTTTTTGACATATTAATCTTTTAAAAATTTAATTTTTGTGGTTCCTCAAGATTTACTGTTTTGCATTTCATTAAGAGAATCAATGTTTATTTTTATTTACTATATTTTATCTTGATGCAATCAAAATGTTATGTACAGATGTTTAAAAAATCATAAATAAAAGAAAATATATAAGCATTTTGTTTTCTTATTTTTTTTCTTCTTACATTTACCAAAATATTGTTTACTTATGATTAAATGAATTATCGTCACAGGAACTTTGAGAGTTCCTATGGAGAATAAGTCCACTGCTTTCCATCATAGAACTTGAGAAAAAGTTACATCTTGGCATTCATAGACAACAAATATATCACTTGTAAAGAAAGTGTGTTCCACAGAACACATGCTTGATGATGTGATGAAAAAAGACTGAGTAACAGAGAAGAAAGTGAGAGGAACTTTTTAAAAGCTGTAAAAACAGAAAACATACAGGCATTCTAAAATAGCTATTATTTTAAATAATAATAAAATATTTCTTTTCTTAAAAAAGTTTCTTTAAGCTAAATAACACTGCTCTGCAAAAAAGAAAAAAAAAAAAAAATTTTTTTTTTTGAGTTCTGATACCACAGGGTGTGTTACTAGGTCATGAAAGTCATGGAAAGGTCATGAAAATCAGCAATGGGTCATGAAAGTCATGAACAGGTCATGAAATTCAGCAATAGGCCATGAAAGTCAAGAACAGCTCATAAATTTGGGTTGGGTTGACTGATTTTTTTTTTTTTTTTTTTTTTTTTTTTTTTTCCCGTATGAGTCAGATAAATTTGAGAATATCTTTAAAAATAATTTTACCATAATAATCAGAAGTTTGTTTAATATAATTATTACTGCATAACTGATGCAAACATACTATATATATGTCCACAATTATAATTATGTGTACCCAAATTATTATAGTAAAGTAAGCAAGTTTATCAGACAAAAGCTATTAACAAAGGAACATAAAGTTATTATTATTAAGAATATAAGCATTAAAAAATAAATTACAAACACTAAAAATTCTTATTTATCCATTTTTCAGATTTAAAAACTGCATTAGTCATTACATTTTTAATCATTTTTAAATTATTTACCAGTTGTATGGCAATAAAAATTTACTTTATAACTTAAATTACAAGATTTTTAGATGAATTATTAATTTTCATTTAGATTTTGGGTCAGGTGCAGGCCATTAAAATTCTTTATTGTGAACTCAGGCCAGTTTTTGGGTTACTAATATTTTGTTGTGTAAATATATAAGCATGATTACAATCGTAGTATAGTCATTCATATCTTTAAAAAACAAAATTGTCTTCTGTGAAAATCTATAGACATTCTAACATTTGTTGCAAAAAATAAATAAATAAATAAAAAATAAATAATTTTTTTTTTCTTAAAATTTAAATCTTCTAAAATATATGTATGCTTAAAATATTTTGTAAATCAAAATAGTATTAATGCGTAACTGAATGAGCTACTTTTTTTCGAATTCAGAATGTATTCTATTTTGAAATATAAATTATATATTAAAGACATTGAAATGCAAAGTTTGAGATGTATAGTTATGTACTTTAGTTTAATAATTCTATTCTTAGTCTTTTTGTGGAGGGGGGGGGGGGGGAAGTTTGTAATTTGAAAAAAAAAAAAAAAAAAAAAAAAAAAAATGATACGTATACTCCTCTCCTTAACGGCCCTCTTCACTTACCATCGCCAGAAGCCCGAGCCAATGTTATTCTATGGGGAAATTTTCTTTACAAATAACTTATTAACTAATACATATTTTTAAATTCTGTTTTCACATTCAGAAAATTCCCAACTGTTAAATGGACGGACCTTTTTTAAAAATGTAGTTTTTTTAATATTTTATTTTGAAATTGCTAAATGAAAAAAATTCACCTATTGAAAATTCACATTTTGCAGCTTCAAAATAAAATATTAAAAATTAAAAAAATACATTTTTCAAAAAAGGTCTTTCAATTTAACAGCTGGGAATTTTCTGAATGTGAAAACATAATTTAAAAATATGTATTAGTTAATAAGTTATTTGTAAAGAAAAATTTCCCATAGAATAACATTAGTTTCGGCTTCCGGCGGCGGTGAGTGAAGAGGGCCCTTTTAATGTAAGGAAAATAAACGACAATTTTCAAATCCCCCAAAAAACTAATTGTTGCAATTATAACATTACACAAATAGTGTATACATATGTTTGTAGTTTTATGTATGTGTCTGTTTTGGATTGATTTCCATTATTATGTACTTAAACTGTTATTTAAAGCAATGTTTTCAGTTTTTTTTTTAAAACAACTAATAATGTTAATAAGTAAGCACCACAGAATTGGCATTTTGAAGTAATAAGTACAAAACTTTGAATAAAATGTCATAAAATGCAATAAACTCACAACAATTGTATCAGGTCAAAAAAACACATGACCCTTCGTCAGGCGAACAAAGTAGACACAAGTGCTGTAATCAAAGCGGCATTGCAAGTTTTGTACTTATTAAACTAATAATGTTGTTAAACAATAATTTTAATAAAGCAAGGCGATATATCGGTAAAAAAAAACCCGAATATGTCAATTTAAAAAGGAAGGTTGGATATGTCGATAAAAGAGGTCATGAATGTTTTTTCTGTTAAGTCAGTAGACACCCTGTACCATTCTTGCTGATTCTTATGTAAAATGACCTCCTGAATTCGAGTAGGACTCCCATTTTGCCCAGTCACACACTGTTTTCTAGGAAACCACCCCCTCCCTCAATTTTTTTCCCTGTTCGATAATTTTATGACCATGAATTTGATTTGAAGAATGAAAAAGAATTAATTTAACACCTAAAAACAAAAAAATATATTGTTTAAAAAGTAACATTAATAACAGATTAAATAATTTCAGTGGCAAATCCCCCCCCCCCCCCCCAAAAAAAAAAAAAAAAAAAATTCCCTTGTTGCAGAAATCCATGTTTTAGAATTTTCCAAATCTATAGCCCCTCAGAAGATTTTTAACGGTTAAAACAATCCTCCCCCGCCTGAAAATCAAATATATAGTCATAAAATCACCGAAAAATGATAAAAATAGGGGGTCGTTCCTAAAAAACAGTGGGTGATAGGACAAAATGGGTGTCATATTCAGATTCAGAAGATCATTTTACATAAGAATATGCTGAAATGGTGTCAGAAGCAATTTTCATGCCGAGTAGTGTAATTTAGCTTACCCCCAAGAAGTTTTTTTTAAAACTGAATAACTATTATTATTATTTGTAAATTTATTTTTTTTATAAATTTTTTTATGAAAAAGATTATTTTATTTTTTAAAATTATTTTGAAGGTATGCAAGTTGAGAGCATGCTGCTTAAAACTAATTAAAAATAATATACCATTAAAATAACTATTGTTAAAAAAAGAAAAAATCTTTATTCTTATTGAATAATTTGAAGAAAAAAAAAAAAATATCATTGAAAAAATGAACTGACTATCATTGAAATAAAGAAAGGTAAAATAAGCATGAAGTAATCAAATTGAAATTCATTTGATATGATTTATTAAATTAAAAAAAAAAAAAAGTAAGCATTTACATTAATTTTTTTATTTTATTTTTATTATTTTTTTTTTTTTTTATGTTGGGAGGATTTTTATAATGGGCATTTAGTTTAAAAAACTTTCTTGAGAGACTGTAGTATGTATATACATATACTACTAGGACTGGGAAATAAATCAATAGATTGTAAAATATCAATTTTAAATCATCATTATGATTTCTTCCATTGCTTTGTGTCTGATGTTTAGTGAATGCAGTGGAAAATCTGATTCCATTACAGTTACTAATGATTGTATGTAAAACAATGGAATAACCCTTCAGTGATCCTTTCAGTGTTTCAGAAAACACAGTTAAATAATAAAATAAAGAAGATAAAAATCTAAAAAAAAAAAAAAAAATTACAGTGATTTTCCGTTATTTCCATATTTTCTTTTACCCCCTCCCTTTTTTTTTTTTTTGGTAACTTTCAGGAACCAGTGCATGCAACAAAAAAACAGGTTGTTTTTTATGAATTGCACCAAAACTTTAGAACTTTATATTTTAACTTTAGTAGAATTGATATTAAAATTTTTACCCTGCTATTTAGAAGAATATTTTGAATGTTCAAGTAACTGCTATTTTCTATAGTTTTTTCCTGCACATATTATTTTTCATTTGAAATTAATTTATAAACACATGTGTTTCTTCTTTTTTTTTTTTTAAATTTTCTGCTCTCTCATGCCTGAAAAAAGGATAAATTAAAAATTATAGCAAAACTATAAAATTTTGCTAAATAATAATTTTTAAGTAATTTTTATAATTTGCTATAATTAAAAATTATAGCAAAATTATAAAAATTATAGCAAATATAAATAAAATATTATATTATATTTATATTTTCATTTGGAGTCGCATACAATTGCACTTGGACAATTCGGCCTGACATTTGTCAGCTTGCCTTTTAAAAGTCACCTCTCAAGTCTTGAATTAAAGAATTTTTTAATAAAAAAAAAAAAAAAATAAATAAAAATAAAATAAAAATGCAGTATATGGTTAACAAAAAAGAGAATTAGACTTTGGAAAGATTTTCCTACCATTCCATCTCAACTTCAGTTACAGTATTTTCAAATTTATTAATGATGCAGATTATTTAAATGTGAAGTTAGTCTTAAGGAAAAGTGTACAGACTTCAGTCAAAGACAGACTTTTTAAATGCAATATTTAAAGAATTATTTACATTACTGTTTTAGATATTTACTGCAACAGGGCTTTTCCATTAAAAATGCAATGAAAAAGGTTACTTGAATAGACTAAAGTAAATAAATAAACAAACATAGAAGCATTGTAAAATTTGATAAAGCAACTTTAATAATGAATATTGAGGCATAAAATGATCAAAACAAATATATTTACTTAAATAGACATTTTTATGTATTGCTTAAAATAAATATACTACAAGTACAATGAAAACTAAATATTTATCAAAATAAAATTTTTAAGGAGATATTGGTAATTGTTATTACTCGGAAGGAAATATATTTCCATTATTTGTACAAAATAAAAGTTATATATAATATTTCAAAATTGTGCTTTCTACACATTTTTCTTTTCTAGAATTTTTTTTTTTTATCTGTTCACAATCTTATTTAACTTAGCAGCTGAAATACTCAGTTCTTCCTAGGCTTATCTGGAAAAATAAAAATAAAAATAATAATAATAAAGGTAAAAGAGACAGCATAGTTTAATAACTAGAAAGTAAATGGCAATTTATCAAAATTACCCTATTAGTCCCACCTATTTCTCGTTATTCCCACAGGGTTTTCCACTACTTAACACAAGGGCGTGCTGTAAATAAACTTGGATAAAAATTCTTCATATCAATTATTGAGTTTCTAGCTCTAGTGGTTTTAAAATTATAGACTTCCACCCCCCCCCCCTTTTTTTTTTTTTTTTTTTTTTTTTTTTTTTTTTTACAAAAAAAAAAAAAAAAAAAAAAACTTTAAGAGGGTTAAGTAACATTTTAACAGTGTGGTAAATATGAACTTGAGTGAAAAATTTTCAAATGTACAACAGACCCCTCTTTTTACCCTATTTCATCCCCCTTTAATGAAATATAAATGTGTAGGAAAAATTTTCATTCATAATATATCAAGTTTCAAGCTCAAGCCATTTCCAAATGACATAGCACATATATGTTTTCTTTTCGTAACCATTTCACGCCCCTTTAAGGGGGTTGTTTTTCTAGCATTATCAGAATTACTAAGATTTTAAATGAAAAAAAAAAATTTAAGTAAATAAATAATTAATTAATTAAAATAAAATAAAAAATAAAAACAACAATCACTGTAACTTCATTTTCAAATATTTGAAACCCTAACGATACAACTGACAGAACGAAGAATCAATCAGAATTGTTTGTTTTGATATTCATCAAGAATATAAAAGTGACATCTTTGCTACACACCAGCAAAAATTAGGGTGCTGGTTCAATTAAGGCATCCTTTTTACCCTCAGATACACTTTTTGATTTTTCTTAAGCTTAATATTCTATCCAGCACCATTTCTCTTACTTTTCAGAACAGTTTACAAAGGAATAACTAGAGGTTTGATAATTTATGTGTATGTATTAATGCTGATTTAGTATTAATAATGTTTCTTTTGTGTGTATGTGTTTAAATTTTCATTGTAATTCACATAATCAGTATATTTAGAAGAACTTTTTTTTTTTTTTTTCTGAACTCGAGGAAATATTTTTAAGTTTAAAAATTTGAAATTAATATAATGAGTAGCTTGTTAAAAAACGGGATCAAAGTTAATTTTTTATTTTTTCACCAGAAAAGAGCTTTAAAACTTAAAAATTCATAAGAAATTTGTGTATAAAATAATAAACAAATTATTGTGAGATAATAAATTATTGTTAGAGAGGACAAATTAAAAGACTTCAGATTCATTAGAAAAAGAATTGTTTTAAGTTTAATCCGTTGAAATTGAATTTTTGTTATAGTACTTACCTGTTTTGAGATCTCTTAAATCGGAAAATTAGGTTTTTAGTGATTGGTTTGCGTGTCTGTCTATCACTGTGCAAATCTGTTATTAGCATAATCCAACAAGTATTGTATTTGCAGGAAGTCCAAACTGGGTATTTTAAATCGGTATCATATACTACTTGAAATTTTTCACAGAAATTGCACAAATGATGTATGTACAATTACATTCAAATATATTATGTACATTTTTAGACATTATGAAATTGAATTATATTTTTTTATTTGCACAAATGCTTGTTTCACATAGATTATAGTATGAAAAATAATTATCCTTTGTTTACAGGGCTACACAAAAGAATTCCGATGTATTGGTGCAATGTTTGGAAGTTACTTGAAATGCATTTCAACTTATAATATGAATTTTGTGTCTGTCTGTGTGATAAATATAATTTATAGATAGATAATATATAGTGTTTAGTGCAAATATACTTTACAGATAACATACAAAGCTACTCAAAATTAGTTAAATAAGTTTTAAAGAATGGTGTAGATGGTGATTCCCTGAATAATTTGAAACAACTTTAAAATTTTAATAAGAGTCATGTTTTATAAATGTAGCTACAAAATACTGAATCAAAGGGTTGAGGGAGAGGGGTAGCACCCCCTTCAGTGTTTATTATAACATCATCTAACAAAATGTTTTGAAAAAAATTACATTGCACTTAAAAAACTCTCTTAATGTTATTGACACTGCAAAAAATAATGTGAGGTAATGAAAATGGTAATAGTGTAGAAAAGAACAATGTCCCAATAAT
Organism: Salticus scenicus; assembly: GCA_963930645.1. NCBI lineage: Eukaryota > Metazoa > Arthropoda > Arachnida > Araneae > Salticidae > Salticus > Salticus scenicus. The sequence goes on from OZ005650.1 coordinate 44,287,755, forward strand.
AAATGTAATAATCAATGAGATGTAAATAACAGAATGAGAAATGGAAGCCATGTTTGTAAAAAATTGAATGTGCACTCATAAAAGCCTTAGCTGTAGAAAGTAATCCTTGAAGTTTTTCAGAATCAATACATACACTTATTTGAGATAAATTTTATCTCAAATAAATGTATTTTTTTATGTAATGTCCAATGTTATGTAATGTTTATGTTATGTTACAAATAAATGTTTTTTTTTTTTTTTTTTTTTTTGTAATGTCCATCGGTTGTCGGCCTGGATAGCTCAATTGGTAGAGCCTTGACCTTGTAAGTCAAAGATCTGGGGTTCGACTCCCGGTCCAGGCATTATTTTCACTCAGTCAGAAAAATAAATTTCAATAAAATGATTTTCTTCCCAATCAGTTGATTGTGTGATTTTAATATATTGTAAATGTATTTTATTAAAAGATTTAGGCACAATTAATTGCAAGAAGTTTAAACACACACACAAAAAAGAAAAAAAAAAAAACCTCCAATTTAGGAATGTCTTAAAGTGAGATCTTTAAATTGATCAAAATTTCAAGTCAGTAAGTACATTGTACAATTAAACCATATAACACTTTTGGTAATACTTCTAGTAGACTTTGCAACAGTTGGCTGTGCACTGTCTCTACATTATGAAACAATAAAGGTTTCCAGAATAGAATCCAACAAAATGGAAAGAGATTCATGAGAAAAGGAGACAAAAAATTAAATAAATAAAAGGCTTAGAATTAGCAAAATAGCTGTCATCGAATTATTGCCACAAGTTCTTTTCTGTTGATAAAAGTGGTTGGATTGATGAAAAGACTGATCATCCTCAAGTAATAATGATTTGGGCAGCAGTGACTGCCCATCACAAGATCAATCTCAATTTAACATAAATTAAAAGGCTTTACTCTAAGCTTTGTGCAAAAGTTTTTGGTGTGGGCCCGCACCATCTTCAGGCTAGCTTTCCAGGTGTTGCTGATACTTCTGAGTTATTCAACTTCAGCCCTCTCCTTTCCTCTAATTAGATATCGTCACTTGCTATTGATGTCAATGGATAGGTCATTTTGGTTGTAACTATGAATGTTTTTGATAATTTCCACAGCTTCGCGATTAATGGCATAATGATAATTTTCATAGTTTGCGAGTTTTTTCATGTTGTCAATTTATTTTGATATCATTATTTTGAAATACTTTTGTTAAAGCAATAGTGATTTTATTACAACTTATGTCTGCCTTATGTTCTTTTATTCTGGTTTTTATTTTTAGTTCGGTCATTCCAATATAATATCCATTTTTATTATCTTTTGTTTCATAATTTATTTCATAAATACTGGCTGTTTCTAAATGATTAATTTGGTCTTTGTCGCTGCAAATTCCGTCAAATATACTTGGATTAGGCTTAATAGGGATGTTTGTTTATTTTGGAAGCTTCGTTTTTAATTTTAACAGTCGTGCCTTTAGCATATGGGATCGTGGTTGTATATTTTGGTTTTATTGTTTGGGCCTCTCAGTATGGTTTAATTTAATACATTTTTTATATAGGCACTAGATAAAATTTTTATGATACCCTGCTTTATTTGTAATTTTGGCAATATTATTTATCTCATCTTTAAGGAATTGTTCATTTGAACATATTAAAATGACACAGTCAATATATGTTTGTATTGTATTTATTTTGCATTTGTATAGAGTTTTATATCTATTACCAATTATTTCATCGCTATTGTTAAGTTTCGGGTGAACTGTGATTTCTATTGTATTGTGCTAATTTCTTAAAATAGTAACATTTAGAAAATTTAATTGGCGGTTAATTTCTATTTCATGTGTGAATTGTATATTGAATGAGATTTTAAAGAAATGGATGGATTCATGGATCAGTTTCCATTTTCATAGATGGACATATACATTCATGGAGCACCAACGCATATAGCTAAATATGTACAAGAATAGTGCAGAAATAATCTGCATGCATGACTTTATCCACGCTACGAATTAGTCATCATATTTGTTAGACCTTAACTTTTTAGATGATACAGTATGGGAAATTCGAAGTCCACTGTTTGTATTATCATACACCACTAAATGGAGTCACTCGAGAAATCTCCCTTCAAGGCTTGGAGGAAATTTAACAATAATTACTTGCAGACTGCAGTCAATTTCAAATAGATTGAGAACCCATATAAAAGTAAGAAGAGACCTTCTTAAAAGTTGTTAATTATTCCTATGTTAGTAAAGTTATTTCAATAAAATATATGAATTGCATGCATATGTTTATTTATTATTATTATCATTATTTTTCTGATGCTTCTGCATTTAAAAAATATTTATCGTCAGACCTTTTATGCATCCTGAAATAAGCTCTTATTTCTTAACCCCTTAACGCGCGCTGTCCTCGCTGCGAGGACGCAAAATTTAAGATCCAGCTGCAAAAATTCATCCCGGAAATTTTTAACCTTAAAATTTAAAATTTCTTTTAGTTTAATTTAGTTCATGAATTCCGGTGTCAGTGTAATTTAAATGATCCGAATTGTCTTGCGAAGAAGAGGGTTAAGATCTGAAAAGTACCTTTGTTGTTGTCATGAATTTTTGTTCACTATTTTATTATAGAAAAAGGCTAATATGGTGGTGCTCTTTCAGTAATTGGGGAAAAATACCTACTTATCTATTAAAAACAAATTTAGTTTTTGAAGCTTTATGGTTTTAGTTTAGATTCTATTGTCTATTGCACATTAAGAGTAAAAGCTTATATTTCTATTTAATACTTATAAATTGAACTATGTTAGGTTTTGTTCAATAAAATATACATTCAGGCAACAATTCTAATGATTTTTAATATATTTTTTTTACAGATTTGAAATCTGTTTAAATTCTGTTTTCTCACATTGCATTTTTTCATGAAATCATGATCTTCAAAATGCTAAGACTATTACAGATATTTAAGGAAAGACTTGATATTTTTTTAGGGTTTTTTAGAACCTACTTAAAAGAATTAGGGATGGATTTTGAAATATATTAATTAGTTTTTCTGAAAAAAATTAAAATGTGCATGTCTATGTAAAAATTTGCCAAAAAACTCAATTTTTGTTATTTTTTGTTATTTTTAATATATTTATATATATATATATATATATATATATATATATATATATATATATATATATATATATATGTATATATATTAAAGATATATAGTAGGTTTTCTATCAAACATACGAAAATTATATTAAGTCTTTTCTTAAATGTTTGTAGAAGTTTAAGCATTTTGAAGGTCATGAATTTATGGAACAAAGAAAAGTGAGAAAACAAAATTTAAAGATTTCCAAATCCATAAATATATATTAAAAATCATTAGAATTGTTGCCTAAAGACATATTTTATCGAACAAAACCTAATATAATTCAATTTATAAATATTAAATGGAAATATCCCCCCTAAGTCCTGCAGGTTGCCTCATAGTGGCGGGGGGGGGGGGGGGGGGGGGTTCCTGGCCGGAATGGGCGATGTACATCTGGGGTGTATGCTTTGCACGCTGAGTGAATGCTCTGTGTGTGGAGTGTATGCTCCTGGCAGGGTCACCCATGGCGTGAAGGCCATTCCGACATGCCCAGCTGAGATCTGCAGGTGAAAATCACATCATGGAAAGTTCTACTAATTCTTCTTGTACTGCATCGCCCGTCGCGCTCGATAAAAATGACTTAGGTAGAGGGTCCTGTTCGAAAAATTCTTTACAGTCTCCGGCATCTGGTTTACCTTCTGGTGTAACCAGAGCATATGCTGCTGTGGTAACTGGTTTACCTTTGGGTGTAACTGGCAGAGGTGGGCAATATACTTCAAAAAAGTATATTATATACAATATACAACTACTCGTCTATTTTGTCCAAAAATATACAATGTACAAATACTTTTTTGAATTTCGAAAATATACAATATACTCTTGATTCAAAAAGTATATTTGATATACTTTCAGAATATATTTTTAAAAATTAATTTTTATATGTGGTTGTAGTATTTGTAATTATGTAAAAATGCATCTTTTCGTTTATTTAATTTCTTACTAAGAATAAATGAGTTAATATTTTACTTAGAAATCAAAATCAGTATTTTATGCACTTAATTAAAAATATGTAGGCAATTAGGAATTCTTAAATAATTAGAAAATAAACATATAAAAATTTTCTTGGAAGTAAGCTATTATCATAATAATGAATTACTCCTTTAAAAATGTAATAGAATACAGTGTTATATAATGCTGTCATTCTCTCTAATTAGATAACACAAACAATTAAAGAAAAAATTAATTTACTTCGTTCAATTACATTATCTTGTTCATTTTATATTTTTAGTTACTCATCGTAATAGTAGATTTGGTAATGATGAGGTGTGAGTAATCCGAAAATCACAAAATGTATGTGGTATCCGTCTGTACAGTCACCCAAAAAAAAAACGCCACCCCCCCACCTAATTTTGCCGTAAATTATCGTAGAAACATGCGACTGGTACCAATCGATTTGTAATAACGTCTGGTTTATAATGTTATAGTTAGATTTTACTTAGGGGGTCGTCTACATATTAAAACTGACATCAACTTCATTTTTTTCAATGGTAACCCCCCTTTTTTATAATTTATTTGAATTCTTTGGATCAAATCATCACGGAAAATGGCATAGTTTATATATTTCGCTCAATTTTTCATAGAGTTATAAGCTGTCAAAGTTTGGGGGTGCTAACGTTAAATGAATGTGACAAACATTAAATCATATCTTCCGAAATAATTATGATATTTAAATTCTGTTTTTTTTATTCGTTAGAATGAAGTGACCCAAACATATTCCATGCAAATTTTTGCTAAAAAAACATTTTTTCAATTATGAAAATTATTAATAAATTCATATTTGAAAAAATTATGAATTATGACCTATGTTAATTTTTGCACGAATAGAACGGGCATCATCAAGAACATGGGTTTCCAAATTTTTCAGCTCGTTTCTAACATTATTTTTTGAGTTACAGTGATATTTCACTTTTTATTCCTGTTAGGGGGCCGTCACTTGTTATAATCTGTATTCTCTATAAGTAAATGTTTGTATATAATTTGACGGAAAACTATTTTAATTTACCTTTATGTTATTTTTATTGTTTCCTAAGCAATATTTCGATGTTTATTATACAAATTGGCATATTTTTGTAAAGTTATCACAATGTAGGCGAGGGATTGTGAAAGAATTTCAAAAGAAAAGAAGCCCCGCCTCTGATTCGCTGAAACACTATTTAAAAAAAAAGACAAATTTGCATATTCCTATTTGACTCTATATGTGACGCTGGTATGCATAAATCACAATGGTATTTACTACATCGATTATTGAAGACAAAACTTAAATGATTTAATTACAAATATGCAAAATTATTTTGCTTTATATTATAAAGTTTTAGAAAATTTGTGAAAAGGCGTGGCTTACGGTACAAGGGAAGAATATATCCGATCTTATTATGTTAAGTCTTTTTTCATAAGTATCAAATATCTTTTTCTAGTTTTTCGCTGCTAAAATTCTATTTTAACCCTGTTACACTTTTTTTTTGTATTTCAATATTCAAGAGTACGTACACCTCTAGTTAAATATCATGTTTTAGAAAACACGGTACAGCGAAACTGATTGCATGAAACAGCAATTATGCATTCGACAATCGTTTTATTATTATTATTATGAATATTTAATAATTTTTAAAAGATTTTTTACCATAAATTTTCTGTTTAAATTTTGTTGTGACATATTTGCATTTGGTTACTGTACCGTTTGTAAGCTTTGTGTTATTTAAAATTTATCCCATAATGTAACATAATAAAATATCAAATTTCTATTAAAAGTTTTTTAATACAGAATCAAATAGTGAAAAATTGCTTCATTATTATTATTATTTTTTTTTTTTAAGTTTATAAGATCTATTATTCGAACATACCTGAATAGTATTTATTTTCAATTTCCTAATCACGAAATCAAAGTCACAGTTATTATGGAATAAAAATTTAAAACAAAGGAATTGTCTTATTACTTTCAAATATATAGATATTGATCTTACAGAATCCTGAAATTTCATTTAAAAGACTTTAAACGTCTAAATTTAAAAATTCAAAATAAAATAAATTAATCTAAATGCTTTTAAAGTTGAAACGGGAAGATTTCAAAATATATGAAAATTGGCATTTGTGTTTTGAACATTTTGGTGCGTGCGGCAGATATTAAAAACAATATTTTTATGATGAGCTGAACCTGAGCTTAAGAGAGGGCGGATCCAGCTATTTAGCACGAGTGATATCACCTGACTAAAACCAGAATAAACAACATTTTAATTTATTCCGGCGTATTTTTAGCCCACTGTTATTCTTTTTTTTTTTTTCAAATTTCAACACTAGCTACAGTACGCTTACGTCCTATTTACATTAAGGCTTGATATGGAAGCTATGTTGCTGTTTTTCGATGCTGCGAAATTTACAAAATATATTTGTGTTAATATACTATACAGATAGAAGAATAATTATATAATATCAACAAATCTTTTTTAATCAATATGTTTATATACATTACTGTATGGAAATGTTTATATATGAATATTGTATTTATTTTTAATGAGAGATATAAACACAAAATACTAAAAAAAAAGAAGAAAATGTGTTATAAATTTTTATAAATCAAGCAAAATATATATGCATACTTGCCAACCTAACCCATAACATTATTAGTTCCCGCCCCTGTGTGTACACAATTTAATTTTTAGAGTAATTAACTTCAAATACATTTACGATTAACTCATTGAGCGCCACGCGAATTCTTTTGGAAATCCCATTCAGGACACACGTGCTGCTTAGAAGCGTGTTATGTTTATCGAGTTTCAATAAACCCCATTAGGCCTTAACGATATAATCCTAAAAAAATCCTATTAAAAAAAAAAAAAAAAAAAAAAAAAAAAAAAAAACATGAAGTAAATTTTAAATAAATTGTCAGTAATAACTTAAAACTATGTAAGTTCTGTAGTTTTATATCATATTTTACACTGCCGGCTGACTTAGCCTAAATGGAAAGATCAGTGTCAGCCACTGAACGCTGACACGGCTCTAAAAAGACTGATGTGAAAAAAATGTACGGAAAGGGGCGGGACCAGTAATCTTCGGGGATAGGTTGACAAGAATGTATATACATAGAGCAATGCCAGAAAATGTTCTTTACTTTTCATGAACCAGATGAATGGTACTTTTTTTTCTGAATAGTCTATGTATTAAATATAATGCTGCTTTAAATACCCTTTAAATGAAAAGTTTTATTACATAAAGTAATTTTCTGGCACTTTACAGCTCCCAAATGACACACAATACAAAACCCCGCCTTTTTCCAGTATTTAAAGGGTATTAACGTTTAATATGCTTTATATTCGTTTTGATCTTTCTTTCTCCTCCTTATCTTCTTCTTTTTTCCTTAAAAAAAAAAGAATTATGTAACATTTTGACCTTTTCAAGTGAAGATTTAGATTAAGGGTAGTCAGCCTTTCTACACCCACCGTCCACTTCGGTATCTGTGTTAAAGTGTAGAATTTTAGAACATCCCATTAAGTAGTAGGATTTATTATTTTGCATATTAATTTGTTACACATTATAAAATATAAAAGCAAAATAATATCGTGGAGATTTATGTAAAAGTTTTTAATAATGTCATGAAAAAAAAATAATAATAATTAATTAAAAAAATAAATAAATAAAAATAAAAAAAATCTGTTTTAATATTTAAAAAAAGTCAATTAAAGAAAATGAAAGTACTGCAGTATCAGAACAAACTCCCATTGTCACTGTGAAACGGCCGTGGGAACCAGGTTGAGTGCCGCCGTTTCAGACAATTATACGGCAGCTTGAGTTAAAATAATTTTGAATTTTCAAACAAATTTAAAACCATTCATCTTTTTTTTTTTTTTTTTTTTTTTTTTTTTTTTTTATTGATAGATATTTTAATATCTATTCAAGCTATTTAATTTTCTTCGTACGAAGTGAACAATTTGATGTTTAATCAATAGAAACCAATAAAAATCTTTTAATTCATAATAGTGATGGGTAACTCATACATGAAGCATGACATTGTCACACCTCATCACAGCGGTTTGTCATGACACCTCATAATTATTTTTTGTATTACTTCAAAAGTCATGTCCCATTCAACCACTCACTCAATGTCTCAAATGTTTTGACTCATTCATTCACCGCCTCATTCAATACTTCAATCAAACCGAAGTACATCAAAAATTTTGTCCCATTCGAAGACACACATTCAACGCTTCAAACGTTTTGTCATGTTCATTCATTCACTCATACAGGACCTCAATCTATCTGAACTGGATTTGACAAAAATTTTGTCCCATTCTTTCAACGAAACCATTCATTCAACTGGGTGAGATTCAGGTACTCAGAATAAAATCACAAATCAGAGAAAGACTCAATTGAATGACATGACTGAATGAAGTGTTATGTTTGTAATGCATTGCATTGTGACACTGGGAGGTTAATGTGTGAGGGATATGTTGTAAGTTTGCCATGTTCGGATCGTAAGAAGCGAAATTTGTAGTTGTGTTTGTAATTCAAGGTCGTCACCTGTCTGTGGGTGGTCGTGGGGCTGACTATAATAGATAAAGAATGCCTTAGGGACAGGAGGCGAATAAAATAAAGGCATTGACGGCAAACGGCTTGGCATTATACCAAAGAACTTCTAATAGATATTGAAAGATCTTTGATTATACTTCACGCGGGGTTGGGAGGAGGTGATTAGAGTCTTGCACCGTGTGTTTTCTCTTCTATGTAAATAATAATGATGAAAATTTGCTTTTTTCTGAACATAATCTTTTGAATGCAGACACTGGATGACATTATTTTCTTTCATAGCAATTATGTTTAGCCATAAGTTTAATTTGTGAAGAAGAAAGGCATAAAGATTAATATTTAACATTTAAAATGTTATATGCGAAAATTATTATTATTATTATATTTTTTTTTTTTACACTGTGAATATTTAAAATAGTGGATTTTTTTTTAACATTAAATGTAATACGAAAGAAATTTTATTACCTTATGCAGTGAAGTTTTGTTTATATTTACAATAATCACTTTTAATATAATTTTCATTATACACTAGTTTTAACATGATTGTATACTTGTAATATTTATGTAATAATTAGTTCTCTAAAAATTTGTTCAATAATATAATTATTATATTACCTACTAGGTACTCGTTACAGTGAAAATAAGATCTTTGACGAAACTATAGCAACTTTTCTGTACGATTAAATTAAATGCTGTTTATTTTATTTTATTTATTTATTTTTTTTTATCTAAAGAAACAAGTTAATACAATCGAACAATCAACACATTAGTTGACAGAATTAGTCATCAATCTATTAAAAAACTACAATATAAAGAATCAAATAGTTTAAATTATTACTGCAATTAAGAAAATTAACATAATATTGTTTATTTATTTTTCGATATCTAAAGAATCACGTTAATACAATGAAGCAAACAACAAATTAGTTGATAGAATCAATCATCAATTAATTGAAAAACTATACTACAAAGAAAGAAATGGTTTAACATATTATTACAAATAAGGAAAAGAGTGTGCGAATTATATGATAAAATTATACTTACTTATTAGAGCAATCTAAAGATTGGTGACACTTATTTGAATTGCATAGCAATTAAATCCCGTATAGGAGATTCAGAGAAAACCACGGAAAACCCAGAATACCTTTATTCCAATATCTCCAATTTTAATTACGATTAAATTACTTATAATACATCTTTCGAAATTCATTAAAATGAAATTTTATTGCGAACTTTTAAACTGGTGTAAGCCGTTAAATCCAGTACGGGAGTTTAAGAGAAAAGCACAGAAAACCCTAAACACATGTGTTATTTTTTATTTTGCAAACTTTCAAATTCTGATTATCCGCTCACATTCCGTATAAAAGATTTTTAACACTATTTATTCCAGAGTTACGCAAGAGTAAAATATTGAAAAGTAAGACACAAATATTTTTATAACAATGGATTTTCGGAGTAAGGCCGATTGACTGCTGTAGTTCCTAGGCCTGAGGGGGAGTGCCCTCCGTAGGGGTCTTTCTAAGGTGTCCTAACCCGTATTACGCAAGTTTCGGAGAAAACCACTGGAAACTCCGAACGGCCAGGCCGACGAGAGCGACCTGGGATCGAACCCGGCATCTTACGTCTACCAGCTTTGAGCTCAGAACCGCTCGGCCGCTGGTGGGCCCTTTTATAACAATGTTTATATTACTTTTGTATTTCAGCTTTTAATTAACATTATTTCATAAGTAATATATCATTTTTTAAAAAAAAGCTATTTAAATTAGAATTGAAGAGTACATGTTGCAAATCTTTGTCACAAGATACTGCTTTTAGTTTTGCTACAGTTAAATCTTTAAGAGCTAGTTGCACTATGAGCGATCAAGCTATTGTGCGTTTTAAAACGGGAATATGGCACCACCGAACAGGACTTTGCTACTAATTTGCTACGAATCTTTGCTTACGAATAAGAATTTCCAAATATTATAATACGGTGAGCGAACAGGCTGTTTCAGATACTGAAACCGGAAATAGGTGCAGCAGGCGCTACCAAGCAGGAATTTACGGGAGGCGGAAAAATAGGTAACGGAAAATTGGGTAACGGAAAAATGGGTAACGGAAGAATGGGTAACTTGCGAATTGCTACTTGCAAATCATATACTGAAATTGCCCAAAATTATGTCATACAGTAAAACTATGTTTAGAAGGCATTTCATCTTTGATATTGATGATATATTTCACTGTCAGATAAAAATTTATTCTTTTATGAGGGCTGAATATTAGAATCTTTCACATGTCAGGATACTTTTCGACTTTTAAAAAGAAAATTAAGCCCTTATTCATTCCTTTATTCGCGTATCTACAATTTAGGAGATTTTAATTATATATAAAAAAAAAAAAAAATCATAACGTTAAAAAAAAAAAAAAAGAAAAAGAAAAAGAAAAGAAAGAAAATGTTGAAAACATAATTTTTGTATCCCATGCACCTCAAAATGAGTATATTTAACACAAATTTCGAAAATTTGAGGAAAATCCGGGAGTCGAACCCCGGATCTTTGACTTGTGTGATTTTAATAAAAATTGTATTTCTTTCTCCCATTATCTAATGGTGTTTTCCATTTCCTGCGGTTTATTCCTGTCGAGCTATCTACATGATAGACCAGAGATATTCTGCCTAAAGGTTGTCTGAGTGAGTAATGCTGACCGGGGTGTCGGCCTGGATAGCTCAATTGGTAGAGCCGCGAACTTGTAAGTCAAAGATCCGGGGTTCGACTCCCGGTCCAGGCATTATTTTCACTCAGTCGGAAAAATAAAAAAAATCAAAGGGATTTATTATTCAGCCTCATTATGAATCGCAATGCGATTAATAAAATTGAAGTTCCTACATAAATATTTGGAAAGTCATCATATATAATGTTTTTCTTTTTATACGCTCTAGAAGTAGATATATAACCTTGCCGTACACGAATTTCAATCATAGTGCTGACTCGTGTCAGCCGATATATATACCCAAATTAAAATAGTATATGTATACATAATGCCGTTTTCACAAATCAGGTTTTATACAATTATGCCTAATAGAAGCTGAGATATATCCTTCCTTAACAAAGGGAAAATTGCAGTACAACAAACAGCGCCACCTGTTCAACGATTTGCACCAAAAGTTGATAAGCACTAATTTATTTCAAGATGTATTTGAATATAAAAGATGGCCATAATTAAACTGACAGTGCTCATAATGTACTGTAGCACAATCTAATTGCGAGAATGGTGGTAAATTTTATGCGAAGTTTAATAAAGACGGGGGTCAAAGATTCCGCGAAAAATGAAAAAAGTTCCAAATGTCACCACTAGGAGAATATATGGTGCTGTGTAATAGTAAAGAGAGTTTTAAAAAATACAAAATTTATGAAAAATTAGCGCAACGTCTCCAATTTCAAAATAAGAATTGGAGACAAAAGCAATACTTTATAAATTGCACAGTCATCAATTTTAAATTATAAAAAAAGATGAAAGTTTAGAAAAACAGTATCACAAATTGCCACAGTGGTAAATTTAAAAATTCTTTTTTTTTGTTTGTTTGTTTTCGGAATCCTTTGTTTTCTGTCTTATTTAATCTTACTACAAAGTTTGCGCCATTCTTGCAATGGAATTGCACTACATAATAGTATGAGAATTATCAGTTTAATTGTGGCCACCTTGAAAATTCATAAAAAAATTCTGTGTATCAGATTTTGAGCTAGAGCTCACATAAAATTTTTATCACAGGCTGATGAGCATTTTTTAAAAATGATCAAATGAAGTTCAAGAGATATGAAAACGTGAAACACCAAAAATCGAAATTATTGATATTCCTAATACAGTATCAATACTTAATATAAATGCATATAATTTAAATTTTTACTTTCGCTACAAAACTATCGTAGGTAATGGAAGCGGTGGGGCGCCGACAATCAGAAAATTTTCTGTAGGGGCTCAGCAAAAGTAAGGTTGTTGTAATTGAAAATGGACAAAAATCGACTGAAAAAAAAAAAAAAAAGATAAATAGAAAAACAAGCAAAGGCTGAAACTCTCTTTAAGGAGGGGGGGGGGGTTGTTCAGGAGAAGATGATTTCCTTCCCCGCGCTATGGGAATCCCAAGCATTCATGGTTTGTGCATGAAGATGAAGAGCAAAAATTTTCCAGAAACATCGATACAGAGTAAAATAGCTATTTCCACAAAAGTTACGCCATATTGTTATTATTACATTTTTTATTTTTATTTTATTTTATTAATATTCTATACGCCTGATGCTACTCTATTCCCCAAGTTTAAGTGAATATAATTTTTATAAAGGTTTCTGAGATATTTAATTCAACTTCTTTAAAAATTCTTTTATTTATATTCGCATTTTATTTACATGGTTGGTTCTTTTTTCCCTTTGTATTTTTAAATAAGAACGAACTTTTTTGGATAAGTCATGAACTTATAACCAATAAAAGGTATATAAATAATATTCCCCTCCCCCCCCCCCGGCTTTTAATATTTTTATTTCAGGAAAATAAAACATAATAAATCGATTTATTATGTAAAATGTGAATGCAGCGATATGACGTTCATCTGTCCTATTACCTCAAATAAATTAATAATTAATTAAATATAATTTGTGAAATTTCACCATTTTAATTAAAACGAAAAATAAAAACAAATATTGTTTATAAAGCTTAAAAAGAAGATTTAACACAAATAATTCCGAGATTCTACATTTCCCCCCAATTTTAACTTAACCATAATCACAATATTACTTTAAAATTGAAGTGGCCGTGTTATTCCAGTGACCTCACTGCTACTCCTAATTTTGTTTTATAAATTCGATTTTCATAAATGGCAAAGGCTATTATGGTGAATCACAGACTACAATACAGGAAAAGAGAAAACAAGTACACCAAGAATAAAAATTATTCGTAATGCTACAAAGATGGAATTAAATATTAGTTTAAAAAAGAAGCTAGACTAATAAAATTGTTTTATGCTTGCGTTCGTATTTGTACTGCTTTCCTAGTGGCCTAAGAAGTTCTGATCTCAAAAAGCTGGTAAACGTAAGGTGCCGGGTTTGATCCCAGATCGCACTGGTTGGCCTGGCCGTTCAAAGTTTTCCGTGGTTTTCTCTGAAACTTGCGCAAATGCTTACTAGGACCCTTTAGAAAATATCACAGAGGGCACTTCTCTTGAGGCTTAGGACTATAGCACAGTTATTTAATAAAGAAGCATCAATAAACTGGCGTTGTAAAAATATTACTTACAAACTTTGAATAAACACCATAAAATGCAATAAACTCGCAACAATTGTTTCGGGTTGAAAAAACACACGACCCTTCATCAGGCGAATAAAGTAAGCACGAGTGCTGCAGACCCGAAACAATTGTTGCGAGTTTATTGAATTTTATGGTGTTTATTCAAAGTTTGTAAGTAATATAGCACAGTTAGTTGGCCTTAACCCTAACACCAACACTCGTATTGGTAGCATAAATTTTATGTCCAAGGTTCGGAGAAAAAAGATCGATTTCTTTTTAAATACTTTGCGAATATTATTTATTAATAGTGTATTAAACAATTTTATCACTATTTTTATGTATTTTTCTATAATTACGAATATTTTTTATTCCCGGTGTATTTAAGAATTTCCTCACTGTATTTTATGTACTTTATATAATTATGAGTAATGTTTATTCCTGCTGTGCTTGAGAATGTTATCATTGTATTTTACGTATTTTTATATGATTACGAATATTGTTTACTCATGGTGTGTTTAAGAATATAATTATTATATTTTAAGCATTTTAAATTTATCAAACAAAATGTTGAGGTTGGTTGTTGGGTTGTCGGGATTAAGGCCGATTGACAGCACTAGGGTCCTAGGACAAAAAAAGAGAGTGACCTCCGCGGGGGTCTTTCTAAGGGGTTTTAGCCCTCATTTTTTGAAGTTTATTGTTGCAGTATGATTTCGATCATTCTTTCGTTCTGATTAAAATAGTCACTTTCAAGGGCTCTTAATTATATGCTTGGCATTTGTTAGTTTGACGTCTAGAAATTGATAAATGCGCATTTATTTGTACAATAGAACCTGAGATATAGCCTCCCCTAAAATTGTAGAAATCGCTGTGCAGCAGCGCCACACGTTAAGTGCTTCACACCAAAAATTATTATTTGCCGATTTATATCAAGGTGCGTCTACATAAAAATGTATATGTAATTCTGTGAAGTAGTTTGTAAGATATAGCTCATTTTTAAATTGCAAAAATCGCTGAATAGCCGTGCCACCTTTTGCCCGATAAGCATTCAAATTTAATCAGCATGTTTCATAATGACCTTCTTATATATATAAAGTTTTGTTTGATTATGCGATATAGAGCCTGAGATACAGCCTCCCATTAAATTGTGGAAATCGCTGTATAGCAGCGCCACCTGTTGAGCGTTTGGTACCAAAAGTCGATAGGCACTAATTTAGGCCAAGGTGCATCTACATATAAATTTATAAACAATTCTGAACAGTAGTCAAGGAGATACATTTGCCACAAAATTTTTGTCTCTCACACGCACACACAGACAGACAGACATACGCAAAAAATTGTAAAATTGTGTTCTAGACTTCTCAAAACGTGAAAATCTGTCGAAAACCAGAAGTCGGAAATTTTTACGAATCCAATATTTTCTTCTATTGAATAAAGAAAATAAAAAGTGTCAAATCTTGTTCTGGACCCTCAAAACATGTAAATCCATCAAAAACCATTAGTAGAAAACTTTTACGAATCCAATACTTTCTTCCGAAAACATTCGTGAGTTTTTATAAGCAAGTGAAGAGTGAAGTGCCTGAGAAATTACTTAAAACAATCATTTTAACACCTTCTTGTTAAAACTAAATATGTCTTTAACAATCTCAATATTTTTGAAAAGTCAGCTTTATTTGTTAAAAGTATTTAAATTTTTGTGACTATTACTTCTTTTAAGGAAATAAGGTAATTTCTCAGTGATTCCCTAACTTTTTTCCCAATCATTTTAACAGTAATTTTCATGACAAGTCAATTCATTCAATTCAATTCACTTGTGCTTGTGACATGAAAAACTACCTAACTGATAACAAGACATAACTGATGGCACAGTACTTCATTTCATACATACGTCTTCCTGCACTCTTTTGGAATTGTAGGTACCATATGTAAGCCCCTCATCTCTTAACACTACAATTCACGGCAAAACAATTCCTTCAAAACACTTGTGTCACGAAAAACTCCCTATCTCACAACTGACTACAGCATATGACAAAATACTTAATTTCATTCATACATCTTCGTTCACACTTTTGCAGTGGCAGTTACCGAATGTAAACCTCAACTTTTAATACTAATCTTCATGACAAAATCACTCTTTCAATTCACGTGGGACATGACAAACAACCTACATCACAACTCACTACAACATATGGCATAGTACTTCATTTCATTCATGCATCTTCATTCACTTTTTTGAACCTCTCACCTCTTCACACTAATTAATTTTCATGACAAAACAACTCTTTCAATTCACGTGGGACATGACAAACAATACCTCAGAACTCACTACAACAGATGACAAAATACTTCACTTCATTCATTCACCTTGCTCTCTCTCTTGCAACACCTCATGTCATTTGAAGCATGATATTGTCCCACTTCAAAATATTTTGAGGTACCTCAATGTCATGACAAAATTTTTTCGTGTCTTACCCATCACTAATTCATAAACTAACACAGAAAGTTCTGTGAATTAGTTATTTTTTTTTATTTTATAATTAACATTTCTGAAATTTTTTTCCGATGTGAAACTTAATAAATAATGTATACTGGGTGGTAGATCGTGATTTATATTTTCTACATGTATAGACGGACCCCTAATACATTTTCACGTGTAACTCTATTTAAAATTGATTTAAGGTATATAAACAGGTATGTTTTTCGAACCGCCTTGATCTCAGAAATCTGAATATGAAGTCAAAAATAGGGATTGCCATTGAAGAAATTGAAGTTAATGCCAGTTTTAATGTGTAGACGACCCCTTAGGCAAAATTTAACTATACCGTTATAAACTAGACGTTATTACAAATCGATCGGTACCAGTCAAATGTTTCTACGATAATTTACGGCGAAATTAGGTGGGGGGGGTGGCGTTTTTTTTTTGGGTGACTGTACATTAGTCAGTTTGTTAATGTCATAGTTTGTCTTTGTATAGACAATATCTCAAAAACAAATTATCTTAAGAAAGTCGGAGAGGTTTCAAAATATCACTTTGATACTGGAAAGAACCATGTTGATTTGCAACATTCTAATTTAAAAACTTCATTAGTTATCCAAAATTTAAGGTTTCTTCTACATGGTAGAATAATGCAAAATGTGGCATAAACATGTATTATGATGATCATATGCATCATAAAGATCTCAGATCAGTTTTAAAATATAATTTATCATACTGGCATGAACAATGACTATGGCACATTTTATTTTTAAAAAAATCGTAAGTTATTTCAAATTAAAGATTTTCTTAACACGAAGGAATTTCACATAAATATATATTATGAAGATTATTTTCTTCATAAACGTGTCTGACTAGTTTTAAAATATCATTTATCATATTGGCATTAACATTTCTTGATAATCAACATTTTAATTAAAAAGATTCTTAAGGTATGCAAATTTAAAGATTTTTTATAACAGGGCAAAAAAACTATGAATTTATTATTATTATTATTATTATTATTTAATCACAAGTTTATATGAAATATTTCCCTATTTCACATAAACTTGCATTATGTAGTTTATTGCATTGGAAATAGCATATAGAATTTCATGAACACTAAAATATGAAATTGACTCTAGCAGGGTTGGCAAACTGGGCCCAGCCCAGAAAAACCCGCCCGGGTTTTTCTGGGTGGGCCCACCACCAAAAACCCACTGGGTTTTTGCAAATAAGTGGGTTTTTCTTAAAAATTATTTATAATTTACAAATCCCATCTATAAAGTATAGAAAACACTTTACCTTTTAAGAATAAACTCTTATTTTTATTTTCTAGAAAGTAGTATTAAACATAAAAGTAACTAATAAATATAATAAAAGCAATTTTATCATCTATAATTGGTTCAATTTTCCTTTTCCTGTAAAACCGAACAATATTTTTGTTTAACAGTGGACATAAATGTTGTCCAGAATCAATATTTAACTAATTAAATTGTTTAGTTTTAAAACTTTATAATAATTTTATTTTAATTTTAGTAGCAACATAATTATAAATCTAATAAAATTTTCTTCTATAACCGTTTCAACTATAAAAAAATTAAAAAAAAAAAAAAAGAAGGAAAAAGATAAAGCAGTGCAACTTATTATAATTAAAACTAGTTGGCATTGGTGAACTCTGCTCAGCTCCCCACCATATATATGTTCTCATAGATTTCTAGTACAGGACATTCTCTTAACAGGATTATCATGTTAAGAGAAATTAATTTGACCAAACACTTGACACAGTGACAGAATGAAATCCCTTCCTAATAGGCTATCCACCGTTCACTTCGATATATTTATCTTATTCTGATCTGTTAATTTATTTTATTAGGGTCAATTTGGTAGTTTTATTTTCATACTACTATTTCCAATGCAACAATACTCAAAATGCATATTCATATGGGATTCCCATTTTGCTATATTGATAAAATCTTAAATTACGAATAACTTACGAAATTTTCCTATTAGAATATTTGTAGTCAATCATGTTCAAACAAGTATCATAAATGTTATTTTGAAGTTGTCTGATATATTTATGATCCTCAAAATGGACGTTTATGCTCAATTTTGCCCTATTCTGCCATTTTAAGTAAATCGTAAATTCGAAATAATTTATGAACTTTTTAAATTGGAAAATTCATACTCTATAATATTCATGCCATTATCCTAAATAATATTTCAAAACGGTCTGACATATTTACGATGAAAACATCCCTGAAAATTGACGTTTATGTGAAATTTTGCCCTATTCTGTCATGTTAAAAAATTCGTAAATTTCCAATAACTTGCGAAATTTTCATAGTCGTTTGTTTCTAGTTACTGATATTCATTCCGACATCAGAACTTATACTTTAAAACTGGTCTCACATTTTTTCGTTAAAAATTTTCCATTTAATGCACTTTTAAGTGAAATTTTGCCTTATTCTCCAATGTTAAGAAAAGCGTAAATTTTTAATAACTTCCGACGTTTTTTAAACCGAGGTTGAAAATTTCACGGTTACCTAAATTCCCCATACCTATAGCATGATGGGGAACTAAAAAATTTAAATGATATGTGTTGCACTTAAGAATTTAAATTATTTTATTTTATTTTATCAGTTATTTGAATAAGCATACATTAAAATAAAATATAGCTTAATCTTACTAATTAACACTATTTTAATATTAGAATCAAACCAATTTTTATTTCTAAGATAAATATTAGATTAATTATTAATTAGTAGTTTAATGTAATTAGGTGTATTTCAACTAATATGCTAAATGACATATCTAACATTACATGCAAATGTATTCAAGCAAAAACCCACAAAAGCCTAGAAAAACCCACAAAAGCACAGAAAACCCCGCAAAAACCCAGAAAAACCCAAGTGGGTTGGGTTTTTCTAGAAAAACCCGGGTTTTTGCCAACCCTGGACTCTAGTGAAATTAATCAGTAAATTATGATAACATAAACGTATGGAAGTTGTGGGAGGGTAGCTTAGTGGGTGGGCGATTTAAATTTTTGGCCATGCTGGTTCATCGACCGAATTTATTTCTCTTACTATGAGTACAATATGTCCTACAGTAGGAAATTTATGAGAAAATGTATGATAAGGAATTGAGCAGAGTCTACCTATCCCAACTCACGTTTTGATGTCCAAATGCCAAAGAACACAAACTGTTAAAATGTTGTATCATATATTATAAAATCTGAAAGAATAATTTATTTTTCATAAAAATATAAACTTATATATTTGATTATAATTCTCTACTGTTTTATTGTGATGCTGTGTTTAAATATTATAAATGTATGTTACATAATAATTTATAAATATAAATGCATACATACCTGTGTGAATGCAGTTTGAAGGTTGTAATTCCTTTTACACAATATTAAGGCTCTTTTGTATAATGCCTTTTATTTATCTTTGAGGTAATTAATGTCTTAATCGAATACATTATTAAAAGAAAGAATAAATAAATGTACCTAACAACCTTTACTTATAATTCTGTTTTGTCAACCTTTTTTTACGTTTCGATTTATTCTTGTTTCTATTATACTACTATTTTATTATACTTATTATTATCATACATTATAAAATTATTATCAATTTTATTATCTTCTATTATACTCCCCTTTTCACCTTTTAAAGTTATCGTAAGAAGTTTTCCGCCCAGTTTCTTTCTTTCTTTTTTTTTTTTTTTTTATATTATCACCCTTTTTATCCATGTGTAAGATGTAAAAAAATAAAATTTTGTACCTTTCTATATGACTGAGATCTATATAAGTAAAATGAAACGTCCACAAAATGAAAACAGATATTTTCTATAGGAAAACAGTTAAAAGCAAATTTTTCACTAGGCATTTTCATCCCCAACTCTAAACTAAATTATTTTAAAAACGTCTTTCTCTGTTACCCAATTAATTCTATAATCAAATGAAAAGATTCAAGGTAAAAAAAAAAAAAAAAGGTGTAATGATAACTTCCGTTTTACAGATGCATGTGGAAATTGAGGACATCTATGGAAAGAGAACTGATTTGTTTGGGTTTATCCCTCCCTCTACCTTCATTTCTTCAACACCAGGTTTAATTATACCCCTATGGAGCCAGGAAGTGAAGGAAAAACACACATTTTGTATTTTGTACTTCCTTTTAAATACTCAAAGTGTCCGCTATCATAAAATACCCATTTGTAATAGTATGTTATCACTTAATTCTTATTGAGGTCAGTCAACAGGGGGTGTTGGGTTGGTAGTCAGTCAACATTGAGAAAATAATTGTCAGTCTCTAGTGGCATTTGAGCTGAGTTCCCATAGCAAAAACAAAGTTCTAAATCTGAGATAAAATATATATATATATATCTTAATATATATAAATCTCGTGTCACAATGTTTGTCCTCAATGGACTCCTAAACCACTTAACCGATTATAATAAAATTCGCACACCATGTGCAGTTCGATCCAACTTGAGAGATAGGATAGTTTAAATCTCAAATTATAGTCGCAATTTTAATTTATTGCTAATTATTTGTCTGTTATTATTTGACAGTCACAATTATCTGTTAACTCCAAATATTCTAACGGATGTCGATACCTTTCGACTGGGTTGAAATGAAAGCTGAAATATATTTGGTGCTGCCATCTACACAAAGAATCTTCAACTTTTTAACCTATTAATAAATTTCGTATAATTCAATTATTTCCACTTTTTAAATTTTTGGTGTTAGCATAGCCGGCCACGTGTTACTTAGACTGAAGTGTAAATTGAATTCATATTATAATGAAGATAATACAGTGAAATTAATCCTGTTTTTTACTTATTTGTGCTTCATTGATCAAAACTTTATAATTTAATCTGTATATATATATAAATTACGTGTCACGATGTTTGTCCGGGGTAAACTCCTAAACTAAGGAACTGATTTTGATGAAATTTTGCACACTGTGTGCAGTTTGATCCAACTTGAGAGATAGGATAGTTTTTATCTCAATTTATTGTCACAATATTGTTTTATTGCAATTATTTGTTAATTATAGACCTTTATTAAAGTTGCTCCAAAATATCTGTGAGTTCCATTAATTTAATTGTTGCCAAAAAAAAAAAAAAAAAAAAAAAAAAAATACGAGTTCATTTTCTTTCGACATAAAAATAAATACATTTAATCAAACGTGAACGTTAAAAAATTATAAAAAGTTAAATTATGCATCTCACGAAAATTGACGTCATAATCAATTTAAAGATTTTATACACATTGATAAAGTGCTAATGTAGTTCTATCATAGATATAGTAATATATATAGATCTCTCATCCCCATGTTATCGTAGAAAGATTTTTGATGCCGAAAAAAGATAAAAAATAAAAGCTTTGGAAACAGCCATTAAGTGGTATTGAAAAAAAAAAAAAAAAAAAAAAAAGAAAAGAAAGAAAGAAATATGAATTTGAAACTGTATCTGGAGTCTTCCATTCCCCTTTAGCAAATAAATTATTCATAAATTTTATTTGCTAAAATATTAGTATGTATTCCCGTGTGTATTCACTCGGGGAAAGACGGCCATATTTTGGTAAAAACGTCGTCTTTTCCCAAATGAAAAGGAATAACTTTTTTCTCCCCAATGATCACTCTATTCTATATATGCTATACTATATCTATGAGTTCTATACGCAAGCGAAGTGTGACTCACTGACCGTCTGTGCAGCCAAGAAAAAGATTTCCTATGTTAATTGCCCACTGGATTTTTTGTAAGAAATTATTAAAAATCGAGGAAATTTATTTCCCGATTTTAATCCTTATATTTGGGTATAGATATGTATTAGTTATCGCGGGTGTTAGATTGAATTATTTTGCTGTCAAATTGACAAAATTTTAATTTTAAATTTTTAAACTCTGTCGCCCTTGGCTTTTTTTATTATTATTATTATTATTTGGCGATCAAAAGCGTAACACGAAAATATACATGCCAGATGTATGCATTGTACGAAATGTAATATGTATTATTCATTGTACGTATGTATGACATGTAATATGTATTGTACGAAATATTGTTTCATATTATTCATTACTCTTTTAATATAAGTTGTTAAAATAACCATGATTTTTGAAAGGAATTAAATATTTTCGCCAGATAATTTGGCGATATTCTTTTTTTTTCGCCAAGGATGACAGAAATGAAATCTATTCCGCTGCAAAATATTAGTATCTTACATCAGATATTTTATTTAGACATTTGAAAACAAATTTGACTTCAAACTATGATAGAATATTTATCATTTTCCTTTTAATTTGTATATTATTAGTATATTAAAATTTAAAAGCATGGTATATAAAAAGTTTTTTTTTTTTTTTTTTTTTTTTTTTTTTTTTTAATCTTATAATTATTCTTATCTTAATCCTCAATGTTTCCCATCTTTATTGACTTGAATTTACTATTAAAATTTTAACATACTCAAAAACTTCTCATCACTTCGTTAAAATACACTAAACTTTTCCAAAATCTTTTTGTATTTAAAATGATACATGTATTTACTTTAAATGTCCAATATTTCATAAGATTTCCAATTTTAAAGTTTTAAAATATTTATCAAATTTACTTATTTTTCTGGTTTAGCCTTATTGTTTTCCCTTTTATAACTACAGCTGTTGCCCTCTTTAAAATATTTAAAATGATGAGGTCATTTAATAGTAAAATTATCCATTATAGCATATATTATATTTCACTCCTCCATAAAAATTGATTTTAAAATCGTCTGTTTCTTTTATACTTTTATTTTAATAGAATTTTAATAGAATTTAATTTATATATTAGTCATTTTAGCAATTTTATCCAAAGTAGCATTAGAAATAATATATATCACTTCTCCATTAAAATTTATAGGACCCTACAATAAAATTAATTTGTGCTTAATATCAACACTACGAAAATTTTTATCAATCGCTTCCAAATTTTGACCTAAGTTTCAAATCTCAACCCTGTGGGTTTTTACATCGGCTACAACGTTTTCGTCTTTGTTCGTAAATAATAATTTAACTGTACTAAATAGTTTACAGCCGTATAATTCAACGTATAACTTAGTCACAGCAACGCGTGGCCGGGTCTGCTAGTATATATATATATTTAAGAAGTTGGGAATTTTGAGATAAAGTATATTGTTTATTAAGCCCTGTAAAATATACAATATACTGCCTAAAATGTATATTAGATACAATATACAAATACTTTTTAAAATGTTGCAAAATATACAATATACAATATACAAATGTATATTGAATATACTATATTATATACAAGTATATAATATACTGCCCACCTCTGGTAACTGGTGACACTGCTTCAGCTTGGACTAAGCAGAAAGATCAAGGCTCTGGTTTGGTTGGGACCATTAATGCGGGTCCACCTTCTAGTGGAGAGGCTGGCTCTTGCCAACAGCCCGCGGGGATGAACTGCCTAGTGTTGGGGTTCTGACCAAAAGCCAGAAGAACTTGAAAAAAAAGAAGAGGAGACAATTGTCTCAGGCTTCTTGTGCTGCTGCTGGTGGTGTTGGTGGTGTTGGTACTAAAAGGTCTCAGCCTTTGGGTTCAACACCATCCCCCACAGTGCAGGCTTTTCAGAAAAAGTTAAGGAAGGATGTCCAACCTTCTTCGAGTGCACTGTCTGGGAAGGATGTCTAACCTCAGGGAGGGGGGGGGGAACATCCAATCTGGGGAGAATGACCAACCTTGCTCTTATGCTCATGCTGTTCAGTCATCGACCAGGGTAACCATTGTTAAGAGGGATTTCCCTTCTGACAGGCTGTCTTTGAATGATTATGATTGTATTCATAGTGAGATTTTGAAGCTGATTGACTCTATTCCTATTGGAGACAGTCTGCCTGAAATTCTTGCCAATAACTTGGTTAAGGGGGCTCTGATTCTCCAGTGTAGAAATGCTGCTATGTTGGAATGGATCAAGAGCAACTTTGGCAATAGAATATTGGGTGACTTAGTACTCAGACTCAGAGTCTTGGATGCTGATGAGTTGCCCAAGTCTGTTAAAGTCGCTTTTAGGACTAGAGACAAGTTCTATGACTCTAGTATGTTTCTGAAACGTCTTCAGCATTACAATCCTGAGTTGAAAGCTATGGAGTGGCGTGTCTTGCAGTGTTCTGTAGGATATAACTCCGCTAGATGGATTCTCGAGGTTGATTCTGGGGATGTTGAGGTGATGTGCAGGTCTGGTTCTGATCGTGGATTCTTTAAGATTCTACACGATCCCAACAAACGGGAACCTAAGAAGGTGGTATCTATTGCTTCTGTGGATCCTTCTGTATTGGATTCCTCAGAGACTGCTGAGCCCCTGGATTCCTTTGAGCCTCCTGTTTCTCAGGTGTCATCTGCTTTTGAGGTGGCTCCGTCCCCTTCGGCTTCTCAAGTGAGTACCTTTAGTGATGCTCTTGACTTATCTGATCTTGCACTGGACTCTGGGTCAGAGGGCACTTTGCTAGCTGGCTCGGCGCAGTCTTTGTTTGGGATTGATAAGGCTTTGGAGCTGTTGCAGAAGGACTCTTCGCATGAGTCAGGCCATGATGGGTAATTTCCACCTGGCTGTTGCTTCTCTGTTTCTCTGTTATGGATGAGATTAGAGTTGGTCAGTTGAATCTCCATCATAGCAAGGCTGCTTCGGCTCTTCTCTCCAAGAGGCTGGTTGATGGAGATTTTGACATTGTTCTTATTCAAGAGCCTTGGACCCGTGATTGTAAAATCATCGGCCTTAGCGTTAAATGTTTCAATATTTTCTATGACACCTTTTGCGATACGCACAGAGCCTGCATTATTTCTAGGTCTGAACTTAATGCCTTTAAGGGGGTATTCTGGTCTAGAAATTTAAAAAAATCAAGAACTTCTCAAGAGCTGAATTATGAGAAGGAGGAAGGCCCAATGTATGGATCTGGGATCGCCGATTGATGCAAAGTGAGTATAACATATTATTTTTAGAGTTATTCCATTAGAATTGTTTCCTAAACTTTAAACGCGTTTTTCTCGAAACTACTTTTTTTGAGGTGGTTGACATGATATTTCAAGTTCTACTGAACCGATTGCTTTGAAATTTGGTATATATCTTGTTTATACAACTCTCTATCGCGTCTGCCGTGGATTTAAAAAAATTTTGATTTTCAATATTTTTAAAAAATTCGAAAATGTCGAAAAAAGTCGGGTAAAAATTTTTTTTTTCAAGTCGACGCCATTTTGTCATTTTTTTTTTTTTTTTTTTTTTTTTTGAAAATGGTCAACCCGATAGCGACATCTTTATTAATGAAGAATTTGTTTGATTTTTTTGTTTTAGATCACTACAAGGGTTGAAATCATGTCAACCAGGACGCACCGTTTTTTTTTGAAGCCCCCACTCCATCGGCCTGTATCTAGGCGATTTTTTTTTTTTTTGTGATTTTTTTTTTACATTCTCAAAATGTCAATAAAAAACATATAAAAAAATGGATACTAAAAATGTTTTTCATTTTTTTTTTATCTTACTTTAAAAAATGCCTAAAATTCAGGCTTCTAGACCAGAATACCCCCTTAATCTTGTCAACTTCCTGAATAAGGATATGGTTGCGGTTAAAGTCAAACTCAATGACAGAGCTGCAAATGTTGATTTTGTCTTTGTCTCTGCCTGTCTTCCTTACGAGGAGATAGAACCATTGTCTGACTTGGCTAAGTCTATTCTTAGCTATTGTCGTTCAAGCTTTAGGCTCATCTTTGGCTGTGATGCAAATGCTCACCACACTTTGTGGGGAAGTAGTGATTGCAACAAGCGGGGAGATGTGCTGATGGATCATATTTTATTTTATAACTTGTGTATCCTTAACAGAGGCAATGAACCTACTTTTGTTACGGTTAATAGAAGAGAGGTTATTGACCTGACTCTGTGTAACTCTTTATGCTTAGGGTACATCTCTAATTGGAAGGTGTCTGATGCAGTTACAGCTTCTGATCATCAACTGATCACTTTTTCTGTTAAAGGCCTTTATTATGTAAAGGTTGCTAGGAGGAACCCGAGATCTACTGACTGGGGTTCTTTTGAAAAGCTTCTCGGAAAAGGCCTTTCCACATTTTCTGGTAAGTTCAATTCTACTGATGATATCGAGTTGACTGTTGACCAGTTGCAACAGATCATTCTCAATTCTTATCATAGTAGCTGTAAGCTTACGGTTACTAGCTCCCCAAGGCGTGTTCCTTGGTGGACTTCTGAGCTTAGTTCTTTACGTAAGAAATGTAGGAAGCTCTTTAATAGAGCTAGGAAGTCTGGTGCGTGGCAAGCCTATCGGGATGCCCTCACTACCTACAATAAGGCCATTAGAACTGCTAAGCGACGTTCTTGGCAGTCGTTCTGTGATGGTATTAATGGTATTTCTGCTACTGCGAAGGTAGCAAAAATTTTGACTAGAGATTATAGTTCTAGTTTGAATGCTATTCGTCTTCCTATTGGTAGATACAGTGAGTCGAGTGAAGAGATTCTAGCTGAGCTGCTGCGAGTTCATTTTCCCGGCTCTGGTACTACTGATTATGATAGGCATAGCTCTGTCTCTTCACATACTTGCAGTAAGGACAGTTGGGAAGCTGCTAAAATGGTGGTTACCCATGACAAGGTCATCTGGGCTATTAAGTCTTTTGAACCCTTTAAGTCACCGGGGATGGATGACATCATTCCTGTGCTTCTTATCAAGGGTCTTAATTTTATTGATCCCTTTCTTTGCAGAATTTTTCGTTCTTGCATTGCTTATGGGTATATACCTCAGTCTTGGAGGAATGCTAGGGTGGTTTTCATTCCTAAGCCTGGGAAGGATAACTATTTTGATGCCAAGTCCTTTAGGCCTATTAGCCTCTCTTCTTTTTTGTTGAAAAGAATGGAGAAGCTTATTGACAGATACCTTAGGGATTTTGTTATTGTTAATAGGCCACTGTCTTCCTCACAGCATGCCTATCAACCTGGAAGATCTACTAATACTGCATTGTATGAGCTTTCCTTTCTTTTGGAAAAGTGCATTAATGATAAAGAAATTGCCCTTGTTGCTTTTCTTGATATTGAAGGGTCGTTCGATAAGGTCTCATTTGACACTATCATTCGTGCTCTTGACTTGAGGGGTGCTAATCCTATTAATACCAGATGGATTGCTAATTTGTTATCCTCTAGGTATGTTTGTGCCTCTTTTATGGATACTTGCATGAAGGTTCATGCTAGCTCTGGTTGTCCACAAGGGGGAGTGCTCTCTCCTATTCTGTGGTGCATTGTTGTTGATTCTTTGTTAGTCCATTTTGTCAACCTTGGTATTCCATGTGTTGGTTATGCTGATGATGTGGCTATTGTTGTCAGGGGCAAGTTTGGCAACTCTGTCTCTGATGTTATGAATGGTGCTCTTCAGCATGTTGCACATTGGTGCTCTGATTTGGGCTTATCTGTTAATCCTTCCAAGGTAAACCTTGTTCCTTTTTCTAGGAGAAGATATCTAAATCTTGGTGATGTCTACTTCCTGGGTAATAAATAGGCTGTTGCCTTCATGTGAGGTCAAGTTCTTGGGTGTATTTTTTGACACTAAGTTGAACTGGAGTAAGCATATTGAGTATTGCTTACGTAAGGCCACAAAGGTCTTTAGGGCATGTAAGAGTTCCATTGGAAGAACCTGGGGTTTATGTCCCAGGGCTGTCCATTGGATCTACTCAATGATTATCTGTCCTAACATCACCTATGGCTGTATTATCTGGTGGCCTGGGTCTAGACTGGCTACTGTTAGAACTAGCTTTATTAGGTTGCAAAGGATGGTGTGTGTTGCTCTTTCAGGCTGCATTAGAACTACTACAACTGCTGCCCTTGAGTGGTTGCTTGGGCTTCTTCCGCTTTATTTGCGTATTGAAGCTGAGGCTTTAACTTGTATGAAGCGTTTCATGTGTCTGGGCTTGTGGAAGGATTATTCTAGACTTCTGTCTTGGGGTTCCCTCATTTCATTTGTTGCTGATATTCCTTCTTTCATTATGCCTAGTGACTACATGGTTATGAAATTTGGCTTTCTTAAGCCTTTTAAGATCTTTTTCCCTTCCAGGGAGGATTGGCTTTTGTCTCCTAGTTGGCTTGATGACAACTGTTTGGTTTGGTATACTGATGGCTCTAAGCTTGGTTCTCATTTTGGGGCAGGTGTTTATTGTTCTAGGCATGGAACTCGGCTTTCTTTTCCTCTTGGAAAGTTTGCCACTGTTTTCCAGGCTGAAATCTTTGCTATCATCTTATGCTGTAAGGTGTGCTTAGACAGGGGTTATCATAATTTAACCATCCGTATCTGTTCTAACAGTCAAGCGGCTCTCCTTTCACTGGAGAGGTGTAAGTTCACCTCTCTTCTCGTATGGGAGTGCTACAAAGCACTTTGTGAGCTTTCTTCCTATAATAAGGTTAGTCTTCACTGGGTACCTGGTAATATGGGTATACCTGGTAATGAGTTGGCTAGATCTGGTTCCAGCACACTCTTTTGTGGCCCTGAGCCTGTTCTGGGTATTTCTCCCACTACTTTTAGGGCTTCTATCTTCAAGCTCTTTGGTAAGGAGCACTATAGGCTATGGCGTAATTCTGATGGTCAAAGGCAAGCAAAAGAGCTTAATCGTGACTATCCTGATCTTCGTCATAAGGAGCTTTTAAAGCTTAACAGGAATGGTTTGAGGAAGGTTATTGGCCTTCTTACTGGTCACTGTACCCTTAAGAGACATCTGAACATTATGGGTATCTGTTCTAATCCCATCTGTCGTGGTTGTTGGCTGGAAGAGGAGACTGCTCGGCACATTTTGTGTGACTGTGAGACCTTTTCTGCTTACAGGTTTGAGCATCTTGGTCGGCATCTTTTTGAGCCTTGGGAGCTGCAGGATATTCCTGTCAGGTGTCTACTGAGCTTTGCTTCAGCTACGAGGCTTTTCTCTTAAGGATGTGTTTGGGTCTGGGTACAATAGACCTCTGGTCGATGTGCCCTAGCTCTCAGTGTCCTGCTGAGGGCTGCCCTCCTTAATAAGTCATAGTCATAAATGGAAATATAAGTTTTTATATGAAACCTTCAATAGTGCCCAGTCAAAGGTTCCAAGTCCCCTTAAGGCTCATTTAGATTGAGACACACAGTTTAAAGTGGATTCCAAACCACTACAAACATACATGTCTGAACCATGATTCATACAAAATTGACACCTGTTTACAATTTTAAAAATGTTATATAAACAATCGGGAATTTGTATTTTATTTATATATTTTTCAATGTTAAATTGGACACTTGTGAGCAAGTCTGCACGCTTGTGGTTCTAATATATGTAATTTATTTCGAAATTATTAAATATCTATCTGTGTTTGATAGGAAGCCAATTGTCATTCATACATGCATGACATCTATGTGACATGGATTAATGAACAATGTTGAATACATCAAGTATTTTGTGGATTATAGAGCAGTGATGCTGATTCATTCTACTAGAACCCTTTCAAAAGTTACTGAAGTGGCTTAATAAATGGTCTTCAGGGCACCCGAGAGAAAATAATCCAGAGGGGATAACTCAGGTGATCTGGGAAGCCATGCCCAAATCAACGATTTTGAAAGGTGTAGTCCAAGTGATCACATATGGATCTCTTGTAATGTTATAAAACCTCATCATGTTGAAATTACATTTGCCATCAAACATGTCCAGTGATAGTGAAAAGCAATTATGAAAAAACCTGAAGAAATATCAGATACTTATGACCATTCAGTGAACGAGTTAAGAGCCATGAATCAACGACACTGTGCACAACAATATTTTGAAGCGGTGTAGTACATTATCTGGTCTGGCTCCACGTGGATTGTCTAAAACTCACATGTGCATGTTATGCTTAATAAAAAAATTCATATAAGGTGGTGTCATTGCAGACAAAACAGAACTGGAAAATTGCAAGTTGGCCAGGGTTTCGTGAAAAAACCAGGCTTCATTAAATTGTCTCACACATGTGCATGTTATATTTAGTAAAAACCCTTCACATGATAGGTGGCTTCATTGCAGACCAAAACAGAACTGGAGAATTGCAGGTTGGCAG
This sequence comes from Salticus scenicus, assembly GCA_963930645.1. Lineage (NCBI taxonomy): Eukaryota > Metazoa > Arthropoda > Arachnida > Araneae > Salticidae > Salticus > Salticus scenicus. The sequence continues at coordinate 44,318,206 of OZ005650.1, forward strand.
AAGTTTCATGAAGAAACCAGGCTCCATGTGGAATGTCTGTTGCTCACAAAAAACCCTTCATATGGTAAGGTGGCTTCATTGTAGACCAAAACAGAACTGGTAAATTGCGGGCTGGCCGGAGTTTCGTGAAGAAACTATTCATAAATGTGACACATCTTGGATGATCATCTATCTGTAATGATTGGACACTTTGCAGATGCTAGAGATTTAAGAGATTGTTGTACGAAATGTGACTGCTAGTTGACTGAAATGATGTCAGCGGTAAGTATTTGTACATTGTTTATGAGATTTCGTGCCGCAACATACAACAATCCCTCTTCCAGTACAGATATTTAAGTTCATGCTGTTTGTGGTCACTTATTGCAAGAGATTTATGTCCTGCAAATGCAAAGTTATTATGTACATGAAATAACATTTTGTGATTTTGTTAGTGCCTTATTCAATATCTTTCTCTATACAACAGTGCAGTAATGTGTCTATTTCTATTCGCTAGGCCATACATGACGGGCATATCCATCAACTTAATATTTGTATTCATATTATACAGTCGGCACTTGAAATGAGTAAACCACACATGCTGACATCAAGAAGTCACATACAATACCACATATCTGTTTCCATCTATGCTTTCCAATGTGATTACAATTCTTAGCGAAGGTTTTCGCCTCTCCTTCCCCCAAGTTTGTAAAAATATTTGGGATACCATTGTATATTTTAAAAGTTAACGTCTGATATTTTACCTGTCATATTCTTTTAAGGGGGTATTCTGGTTTAGAAGCTCAAATTTTAGGTGTTTTTCTGGAGGCGATAAAAAAAAACAATAAATATTTTTACTATCCATTTTTTTATAAGTTTTTTAATGATATTTAAAGAATACAAAACATGCATAATATTAAACAAAAAAAATCAAATTTCAAAAAACTGCAGGCCGGCAAATTAGGGACTGTTGAAAAAATGGCGTGTCCTGGTGTGCAGGATATTAGTCCTTCCAGTGACCTGAAATGGAAAACCATTAATAATCCTTAAAGAGGAAGGATATAGTTATCGCACTACGAGAGGATTAAAAAAAAAAAAAATCTCACAAAATGGCGGCGTTTTGAAAAATACGTTTCGTTTTTTGCCTGTTTTTTGGCCGTTCGGAATTTTTTAAAAATATAAAAAAGAGAATTTTTTTTTTTAAACTCTTAGTAGTGCGATACTATAACGTATAAAGAAGATCTGTATTAAATTTCAAGTGAATCGGTTGAGTAGAACTTGAGATATCATGCACACCGTTTCTGAAAATGTAGTTCCGAGAAAAACGCGTTTAAAGTTTGAGGACAAGTCGCGCGCAACTGGAGTCGCTTAACGGCTTGTTATACTTACTTTTTTTTAATCAGCAATTCCTGCTCCATACAAAGTACCTTCCTCCACTTCAAATGTCATGTTTAAAGATGACCTTTCAGATGATCTAGCAGTTCTAGCTTCCTTGGAAGCCTCAGAAGCTCGTACCTCGGACCTGTTAATTCGGACTTGATTGCGTCTATTAACGAACGCGTGGGATTCTGGCCCAATTGTTATTCCCATTTTTGACATAATCTTTAAAACTGGTAAAAACCCTTCATTAAATATACATACCGCAATGAAATTAGCAATTTATATTATATGGGTACCAGCATGGATATGCTTGGGTGCGAAAGTCCAGATGAGCGAATTTAAAGATTCGTTGTTATTTTGAGTTTCAGAGCCCAAGCACCTTTCCAGCAAGCTTTCAGAAGATAAGTCCTCGTAGATTGGTTTTATAACTTTTTGAACAGCTTCAGTTAACGGAGGGTTTTCATGTTGAAATTCATCGAGAGTACCTTCAGCTTCAGCGACTCGCCACTTACACCAGCTTGATGAACCCTGTGGACAAAAGTGATGTTGTGGATTAGAGTCCGTAGAAATTTTATGAAAATAAGTAGCCCATACCTCATTTTGCATATTTTCTACGGACTCTGGATTTCTTCGAATGGCTAAGCCATAATAAAGACTGAGATCATTTATAACTTTATCTGTCAACTTTCCGGGACCTTTACCACCAATACCAGTATTATTATTTATTTTTTTTTTGCTTTCCGCAAACGGGCCCCCATCCTCTTCTGAACATGACCCACACACTCTTTTTTGATGACTATAGACTTACCCTTGTATGGGTCAATATTAAGAATTCCTTTGAATGTTTTAGAGTCACCGTCTCCGATATACTTTACAAACTTTACCCCATGTTTTTTCTCCGAACAACTGAACATTTCAATTATAGAATCCACTTCCATTTTCCCGGCACTTCCTTTGTGGTTGATGGTACACATGTCTTGATGCTATTCATACCAATCATTATAAGCTTCAATGTCTGAATTTTTCTTACCTTTTTTATAAATTACAACCTTGGCAGAAGGTTGATTTTACGACAGTATCAAGTACCTTTTTACCGTCCCACAAGCAAGAGGGATGGAAAACTTCTGGGGAATTATGAAATGTAAATATTCCTACGAGAAAAAGGAGCCCAAAACCTTGGCCCAATTCAAGAGGGTTTATCATCGTCTCCTTAAATCAGTAACCAAAGAAACTGTACAAAACGCCATGACGACGGCTAGAAGCGATCTTTGCAAAATGGGACTTAAAGGTGTATATTCATAAATTTAAAGTATCAAAAGTGATTAAAAATGTTTGTTTGTCAATTTCATGCAAGTAGCATTCATGTAAATAATATTTTGTTGAAAATAAATGAGAATCAACTTGTCTCATTCTTATCGCGGACGCGCTTTACTTTCGAGAAATAAACTTCGAGTACAAAAGATTTTTCGTGACTCTGATTCTCTTCTGGTAGTCAGAGTGTACCGACCGTCTATTGTTCGCTGGCGCTCTGGCAACGCTGCCGACCGGCTTTGTCGGCGCGTCACAAAATGAGCTGTAACTCCGAAAATAATTCGAATTTCGAAAAATTCTTTTAGGAACATATTTTTAAAGGGTTATACTATGAAAATATGTTTAAAAAAAATCGATTTTTTTTCAATTTCTAAACCAGAATACCCGCTTAAGCAGATTTCATTTTGAGGTAGGCGATTAGCAGTGTGGTGACATAACCACTCGGCCACGGAGGGCCCAGTACAACCTTTGGTTAGGAGGCAAAACTAAACAAACTATACAATCCAGAATACAGAAACTAAGTTGCACATAACAACAAAATAACAAGACAGATTGCGAAATTAAGTTATTGAAATATTTACAAAATTCACAAATAAGTACAAATATTTATATACAAATATTTACATCATGCATATACAAAATTAAAAAATCATTACCCATGGTATGTAGCAAGCCTATCATAATGTGCTACCTTCTGTACAGCGTCTAGAATAAACATTGTGGAAAGCGGGAAATAAAATTGTACTAAAAAAAATTAAGCCTGTCACCAGATGTCACTGTAATCGAGGCTAGGTGTCACGACATCAAAACCGAGACTCCTTATTGGTTAATTACGTACTTAGATCACGTGATTGAGCTGACAATACTGGGAAAAGCCAATCAGGTCTTCGATTTGAGCAATAGCTTCGATCACAGAGACATCTGGGGAAGCTTAATTTTTGTAGCATTATTTTAACATCACGGTTATAGGCGATTGCCACACTGTTTATTCTAGACGCTGTACCTTCTGTTTTGATGAAAGTGTTTGGGTGATTCTAACAACGACGCTATTCAGTCTTTTTAGGACTGTATAGGGACCATCCTAGTTGCACTGTAGCTTGGGAGAGAGTGTCCTTCCTTGAATTCATGTTGTGTAGACTTTAGGTCATATCTCGTTTTCATTCTCTCCGTTGCCATGTGAATCCGCTTCCATAATCGGACCTGGAGGAGTGGTGGATTTAAGGGGGGGGGCTAGGGGCCTGAAGCCCCCCCCCCCCCAAAACACCGACATTCGCAATTGAATATTGCAATTGTAAATTTTTTATTTGTCTAGAATAACATTTTGAAAAATCTCAGCCCCCCCCCCCCAAGTCAAGTTCTGGATCCGCCACTGCTGGAGATCTTGGATGTACTTCTCTGCCGATGAAGGGGCATCTGGTGAAAATCAAACAGGAGATCACATGGGAGACGAAGTTCACGCCCAACAGTATCAGTATAGCCAGTTTCGTGGACTGCACTTCGATACGCCAGTGGGCTTTACGTCGCGCTAATACTACACTATTTCTTAAATGGGTAATATTTTTTGACTGAAATTAGATACGAAAAATAATTTTATCTTAATAATAAAAGCTAGTGTGTCAAGTCAATTTCTATCTATAATTCTTTCAGCTGATCAAAGAATAGTGATAATTTATGGGGGGCCGTGACAGCGTGTTTGATTGTACGCCGTGATCATAACTGAAAGATTGTAGGTTCGATAGCTGAGACAGCCGAAGATCGTCACGATAAATCCGTCGGAGCTGCGTGTCCTCCATGTTCTCAAATTAATACCTCAGGGTGACTGATCTTCTCTGCAGAAGATAAAAATTGTGATGTTATGTCTCCGTACCATCCCTGGGGTGAATCCCATATCATCGCCAATTTACTCTGCGTAGCTATAGTTCGATTTTAAACCCACTCAATTCACCCCAACCTCTACTATTAAGGTAAGCATTAATCTTTTCAAAATTGGGAAAAGACAATTATCATTTGTAAGCTCACAGTTTATATTTTTATTTTACACTTAGTGATAAGATTTTAAACATATCAGATTGCTGTCTAATTACGCTCATTTTCTAAATTTGTGAATATCTGTTTGGATGTATTATACTTTCTCTAGTCGACCAAAAACCGTATCGTGTTCATTAATGGTGACTAGTGTACATAAAATTTGTTGTGGCTGCAATGTCTTTCATATTATGTAAAAATAATATCACCTATGAGGGTTACCGAAGCCTGGACGCCATCCCCAACATGGAGAATCAAATATTGTGATGTCATGTCTTCGGACCGCCTCTACGGATGTACAGTCGGTAACAAAAGCCTCCGAACACTAGCAAAAATTCCTATGTAAAAAAAGTACACTTAATACAAATTTGTTAAATAAATCCTTGTCGAATCCTGTTCATAGTCAGTCTAAAAACAGAATTCGACAAGGATTTATTTAACAAAACTGTATTAAGTGTCCTTTTTTTACATAGGAATTTTTGCTAGTGTTCGGAGACTTTTGTTACCGACTGTATTTCAGACCGTCGCGTCGTTTGTTATACACACTGTGTAAACTTATATTACCTGAAATCCACTTAATCTCAATCCGAGCTGGCCAAACACCGTCGTCTATATTAATGGTGGCTGGTGTATATAAAATCCATCGCGGCTGCAATCGTCGTACAGTCGGTAACAAAAGTATCCGAACACTAGCAAAAATTCCTATGTAAAAAAAAGTAGAGTTAATACTGTTTTGTTAAATAAATCCTTGTCGAATCCTGTTCTTAGTTCGGATACTTTTGTTACCGACTGTAGTAATATACTTGGTAGGACAAACATCGAGCTCGTAATTAGACTACATTTGGCAGCAAAAGTGTCCAAGCACTAGCAAAAGTTCCTATGTAAAAAAAAGTACACGTAATACTGTTTTGTTAAATAAATCCTTGTCGAATCATGTACTTAGACTGACTAAGAACAGGATTCAACAAGGATTTATTTAACAAAACCGTATTAAGTGCAAATTTTTTTTTACATAGGAATTTTTGCTAGTGCTCGGATACTTTTGCTGCCGACTGCATTGCAGGGGGAGGGGGTGAGTAGGTTTTACATCACACTAATGCTACACTATGGGCAATTCGCGACGGATTGGAGCTACCTCTTAAGGGTAATCCGGAAACATGCCATTACAATTTTGATTCTCCACGAAGGAGATGGCTTTTCCATTTGCATATTATTGGTGTCTGGTGCACATAAAATCGGTCGTGGTTGAAATGTCCTCATCTTCTGTAAAAAATTACCTGTGTGAGTTACCGATACGAAGGTATAATCCCTAGGATGAATGAATTCCAGATGCACTTTAGCGCGATTTAAAATCAATCCAACCCTTACTTTTATTTTAAATTGAGTGGGTTTAACGTTGCATTAGAGAATACATTTCACAATTAGCGTCAGTCTATAATTTACCCTTAAAGTAGGCTGACCAGATCAAAGTACCTTTATAATTGAGAAGCGTTAAAAATTTCTACAACTTGTCTATTATGGATGTATTTTTTCATACCTAATAAATAAGGACTAAAAATAAAGTATTACTGATTAATAATTTACTTTCCACAATTTTTAAAAACTTAGATGGATAGATGAATGGATGGATTGGTTTTACGTCGCACTAGTGCTGGGCAATGGGCAATATTTAAAACATAGAAAAATGCTTTTAAAAAAAGGAAGTCCCCATTTACCCCCATTTTGTCCCCAGAAAATGGGGGGACGTTTGGTCAGTATACCTTAAAGCATATCTGGAGACAAGCAATCACAAACTTGATCCTTCGCCTTCGTGGAAAGGATGGCTCCCCCTACGATAATCAACAGAAGTAATTTATGTTTTAGACTTCAAATTACAAAAGAAATGTATCAAGCAAATATTTATTCTAAAAGATTACTAGTTCTCCATCATGCTATAGATATGGGAAACATGTATTCGTTTAAAGTTTAGACATCTGTTTTTAGATGTTTTTGAGGTTTGAGGTATGAGGATTTAGAAATTCTCAAAGTTAGTGTTCCGTCTAACCGTAAATTGGTCAGTTTGTTAGTTAGTACAGTCGGTAACAAAAGTGTCCGAACACTAGCAAAAATTCCTATGTAAAAAAAGTACGCTTCATGCGGTTTTGTTAAGTAAATCCTTGTCGAATCCTGTTCTTAATCAGTGTAAGAACATGATTCGATAAGGATTTATTTAACAAAACCGTATGAAGTGTACTTTTTTTACATAGGAATTTTTGCTAGTGTTCGGACACTTTTGTTACCGACTGTATAGTCGGTAACAAAAGTATCCGAACACTAGTAAAAATTCCTATATAAAAAAAGTAGAGTTAATAATGTTTTGTTAAGTAAATCCTTGTCGGATTCGACAAGGATTTATTTAACAAAACAGTATTAACTCTACTTTTTTTACATAGGAATTTTTGCTAGTGTCCGGATACTTTTGTTACCGACTGTATGTTAATCTGCACACACATATTTTCTCTAGAACAAATGATCGTAGGATGGTTGGTTGGTTGGGTTTAACGTCGCACTAGTACTGCATTATGGGTAATTGACGATGGTCTGGGATTCACCCCTAAGGATGGCCCGGAGATATGCCATCACAATTTTGATCCTCCACGAAATGATCATAGGAAGATTGGACGAGTTTAAATATATTATTTATGATACTGATAAAAATCCTATTACTGATAAACATAAAAACTCTATAGATTTGCAACATTTTATTTTGTAAACTTCGTAAGCTATTCGAAAGCTATGTAAGATTTCGCATAAACGTCCATTATGGGAATAATTTCATCGTAAAGATATCAGACCACTTTTAAAATATCATTTATGATAATGACATGAACATCATTGAGACTATGTTTTTTCTAATCTAAAAACTTTGTAAGTTATTCGAAATTTAAGATTTTTCTTAACATGGCTTAATAGAGAAATACTTCATATAAGTTTGCATTATAGGGATCATTGCATTAGGGTTACATACAAACGGAACGCTTGAAACTTCGATGACATAAATTTTGCAAGTTTTTTGCAAATACAGTCGGCATCAAAAGTATCCGAGCATTAGCAAAAATTCCTATGTAAAAATGTACACTTTATGTAGTTTTGTTAAATAAATCCTTGTCGAATCCTGCTCTTAGTCAGTATAAGAACATGATTCGACAAGGATTTATTTAACAAAACAGTGTTAAGTGTGCATTTTTTATATAGGAATTTTTGCTAGTGCACGGATACTTTTGCTGCTGACTGTAGTCATACATTTGGAACGTTTGCAAACGGCTTTGCAACCGGAAGTGTTTCATTTGTATGTACCCCTTAGAAGTAGTATGGAATTGCATGAAAACTAAAATACGAAACTAACTCTAATAATTTAATGATAGAATGACAAGATTAGAGTACTTTTATGATAGAGAAGCGTTAAAAAATGCTACAATTATCCAATTACGGATCTCCCCTCCATGGAGGATCAAAATTGCGGTGGCATGTCTCCGGACCACCTCTAGGGGTGAGTTCCAAACAGTCGCCAATTGCCCAATTGCGCAGCCCTAGTGCAACGTAAAACCCAACCAACCAACCAACCAACCAATTACGGATGTATTTTTTCATTCCTAATAAATAAGGGCTAAAAATAAAATATTATTGACTTCCTATCATATTTCTCATAAATTTCTACTAGTTCTCATAGTTCTCATAGATTTCTACTAGAAGGTGTACTATATTAAAGTTAAAAGAAATAAATTTGAACCATTTCTCCACACGGTCGCAGGCTGGAATGTCTCCCCCATCGTTCAATTCGATACATTTAGTTTATCCTAATTTGATCATTAATTACAGTCGGCAGCAAAAGTATCCGAGCACTAGCAATAATCCCTGTCTAAAAAAAGTACACTTAATACTGCTTTGTTGAATAAGTCCTTGTCGAGACATGTTCTTAGTCAGTTTACGAATATGATTCGACAAGGATTTATTTAACAAAACAGTTTTAAGTGTATTTTTTTGACATCGGAATTATTGGCTAGTGCTCGGATACTTTTGCTGCCGCCTGTAAGCTACAGCGTCTAGAATAAACAGTGTGGAAAGCGGCAAATAAAATTGCACTAAAAAAATTAAGTCTGTCACCAGATGTCATTGTAATCGAAGCTAGTGTCACGACATCAAAACCGACGCTTCCTATTGGTTAATTATGTGCTTTGATCACGTGATTGATCAGACGAAACTGGGAAAAGCCAATCAGGTCTTCGATCTGAGCAAAAGCTTCGATCACAGTGACATCTGGGGAAGCTTAATTTTTGAAGTATTATTTTAACATCACGGTTATAGGCGATTTCTACACTGTTTATTCTAGACGCTGTAATTAAGCTGGCCAAATGTCCCCATTTTCTGGGGACAGCCTGTATTTTGAAGGCATTTTTTACCTGCGTCTATCTTATAAGAAATAATGGAGAAAGAAAAGTCACTTTTTTTTGGTGCAGGCAATATTACAGAGTTATGTAGTAGAGAGTAAAATATAACTTATTTTCTACAATTTTTTAAAACTTAGAAAAATGCCTTCAAAATACAGGCTGTCCCCTGAAAGTGGAGACATTTGGCCAGCTTAATTAATGATCAAATTAGGATAAACTAAATGTATCGAACTGAACAATGGGGGAGACATTCCAGTCTGCGACCGTGTGGAGCAATGCTTCAGATTTATTTTTTTTTTTTAACTTTTATGTAGTATACCTAGTAGAAATTTATGAGAACATATATATGATAGGAAATTGAGCAGAGTTCACTTACGAGAACTGGTTTTTAATTGCAGATCAGATAATTTTTTAAAGATATTTTAAATTCAACAGTTCTACGAAATTTCAGACTTTTTACAAAATTTGTTTGGATTCCTTTATTTATTTTCTTTAAATTAGGCTGACCAGATCAGAGTACCTTTAGAATAGAGAAGCTTTAAAATTTGCTACAATTTTTTCATTCCTAATAAATAAGGACTAAAAATAAAATACAATTGATTAATAATTTACTTTCTACAATTATATAAAACTTAGAAAAATGCCTTCAAAATAAAGACTGTTCCCAGAAAATGGAAACATTTGGCCAGCTTACTTTAAATCCATCTATAAAAATATTCTTTCTAATTGTTGCAGTATGCTCATAGGTTTTAAGTTCATGCTAAGGTTGAGTGGGATTTACGTCGCACTAGTGCTACACTATGGACCGTTAGCGACGGTCTGGGACTTACCCTTAACGGTGGTCTGGAGACATGTCATCATAATCTTGGTCCTCTATGGAGGAGACGGTTTTAAGTTCAGACTTAAACAACTCAATTTACGAAAAATATGAAGATATATGTTGGGTTGAGTTAATTATCGTCGCACTAGATTTGCCTAGTGGGTCATTGGTGACGGTCTGGGCTTCAAAGATAGTGGGAGATATTTAGACCCATTAAAAAGTTTATTTACTGATAAGAGAATTGTTTTTCTTCAATATTCTGAGAAACAAGTTTTTCAATTCTTGTATCTTCTTTATGAAGAATTAAATTAACATATGTATCTTTTTTCCTTACCTGTAGAGTTTGTCTCCGGACCACACCTAGGGGTGAGTTCTAGACTGTCGCTAATTGCCTATAGCGCAGCACTAGTGCGACGTAAAACCCAACCAGTAGATGATTTTCAAGCCATTTCATAAGTTGTAAGAGCAAGTGGTATGTTTCTTTTAAATTACTTAAAAATCTGATAAGTTGCGGATTTTTTTCCCTACAAACCTTCAACATTTTTTATTCCTAGCTCGTTTAAGATGTTTTAGATTATTTAACTGTAAGTTTACCTGCAAAAGTTAAAAGTCTATTTTATAAGAAATCATGGAGAGAAAGAAGTGAGTTTTTTCCGTGCGGGCAATATTACAGAGTTGTGTAGTAGAGTGTAAGTGTGCTTGTGAAGTGTAATAAAGTTCTATGCTTTTGGCCGTTCTGTAATCGTTATAATTAATTCTTAGAGACATTTTCAATAAGTCATCGCATTGCCTTTTTTACATAGGCGAGCGTTTATAAATATATTTAGGAGGATGACAACTTCAGTTAATTTGAAGCACTTTTTCTATATCTAAGTTCAGGGTTTGAAACTATAAGCAACTGTGGTGTTTAGATTGTAATATATGCTGTATATTAAATCAGATCTTAAATTAGGAGTATGAAATGGATTGCCGTCCTATAAAAGGGATAGTCTTGCTTTAGTAACTTTTTTGAAGAATTTTCCCAACTAAACCATGAATATTTTTGGTTTTATATCTTATGCATATCGCCCCCTCTCCCTATTAGTCTTGCTTATTTTACGTCCTTTAACTTAATGCATGCTTGCATTAGGTGACAGTATGAATTGCCACGTGTTTTAGGCGCAGAAAGAATAAGTCAATAGCGTTGATTGTAACCTCGTTTTCTTGTAAATGTTTTTAAAGTGATAATAAATTTTGTGCAATACATTATGGATGAATTCAGGGTACTGTCATAAAATAAGTAGCTAAAAATTTTTAATTCATCTAAAACTTATTTTTCTTGTAGAATCTTTAATCTTTTTCTAATAAATGTAGTTCCTCTCTCTCTCTCTAATTTTTTTTTTTTTCTTCTAGAGGAAGTATATTCTCTATGTAATTCAAATCGTAACTTTGCATGTTAAAATTAGTCAATTTTATTTGTACAGAGCTATTATATTAAGTATTTACTTTTTCATTTTTAAGGAACTGTTTCTGAATTTTTTTATTTTTATAAATCCTGTTTTTAAGAAACTGAATTTTAAGATTCAGTTCGTAGATTACAGATTAATTTAACTAAGTATTCTTGTTTCTGTTTCTTTCATATTTAGCCAAAAGAATTTTGCATAGAAAATTATTGTTTAATTGAAATTTTTATTTTTGTGTGCATATTGAAGACTTGCATCCATGCACTTTTAATGAAGTGAAAGTCTGACCAGATACGAGAGGAAACTTGAGCTTTAAGAAAATATTACAACAAAAGCCCGTATCTTACAACTTTGAGTTAATTATCTACCCGTTCATACAAAGTAAATAAGATTCAGTATATTTTTTTGTGTGGCAGATTATTAACTTATAGAAATGAAAATTGAAGTCTTGCTTAAAATAACGTAGAAATTCTTTTATAGCAATAGGAACGATTTGAGTGGCTCCGTAATTTTGAACCATAAATTAAGGAACTGAACTTAAATTGTAAACCTATTAACTGTAAATGTTACCCGTGTAGTCTGGTAGACTAAGCCAATAGCAGATAATCTTACACTTCCTTCCAAAGGATATGTGTGAAGATAGCTTTGAAAATTTGTTTTTCACGGACTTTAATATAAAGCCATGGAATTCTCTGAAGGTGTTCAACTTTTAAAATGTTTTAAGCATGCTAAAGCTTCTTAGTCGAGGAAACTAACTGGTAGCATTCCGGTAAGTTTTTCAAAGGGGAATATTCAGCTATTAAAGAAAGCGAAAATTAAACTAAATTCAGTTTATTTTTTCCATTCGACACATTAACTTAATTTTTTTTTTTTTTCCTCAAATACCCTGAATTTATTGTAAATCATCATTTGAGTATTGTGCCAACCTATGAGCACAGCAATTAGTATTAACAAAATTTGATTTGCTAGTTTTCAACAGACGAAATTTTGTTGAAGTCTCCACTTGTGACTCGTGCCACATTTTAACTTAAGTCCGGCCGGCAAGATTTTTAGACATAACTTGTAATGTTTAACATTCTATAAACATAACATTCTATTACCTTTCTCAGTAACAATTCATTTACAACTTGAGTCATAACAAACGCATTCTTTATATAATGTTCTAAATCTTTTGTCTCCCCCCCCCTTTTTTTTAACATTGAGTCTAACTTGGGCATATTGAGTTACAAAATGGAGGCTTCTATGGATTTTTTCCATTTTTTAATCTGAACGTGCTAATAGGATGTTAGGCTATATAGTTAAATTATGATTTACGATAGTTTTAGGGAAGTTAAGTATTAAAAAGTAGGCTTATGTTTGTTCTTGTGGTAGATTTAGTGTTTGTAAAAAAACACAAGTTCTAAAGTATGCTTGGTTTAAATGGCCATGGAATTCCAAAATTACCTTAATGCTTTTAAGATTTTAAGTTATGTGAACTAAATTTATATTTTAAGGTATCAAATGGGAGTTTCTGATACTGCTAGATATAGTTGGACAGAAGTTTTGAAAAATGAAAAAGTAAATACTCAAGATTTATACAAACTGCATTTACCAAATTTGTAAGTTCAGTTATCTGTAGAATTCTTCTGTAGAATAGTCTCCTTAAATGTTGTTTTTAAAATAAATAAGATTCTACAGCAAAGTTTTTTTTTTCCCCCATTTATCGTATGACCCTACATTCATCAATAATATATTGCAAAAATTTTGCTAATACTTTAACAAGTACTCAAAAAAGAGGGGAGGGGAAAGCTATTGTCTTTCAGAACCCAAGACATAAATTTTCGGGAATTACCATCATGCATCAAGTTGAGACTAAATGAAAGAGGCGGGTTGATAATAACTCTTGAGAATTTAGGGCATTGCATATAAACTTTGATTCCTGAGGAGTTGTCCTTGCTATTTTTCACAACACAGCAACTACAGAATCTCATATGGACACGATTTCAAAATTTTTTACAACTTTCATTCCTTAATTGAAGCAATTCTTAGTTTATCAATAGTCACGGCTGCTGGTTTCAGTGACAATAACATTCCGGGTTCGTTGAGAAAAACCTATTTTGCTGGATTTGATAAATTCGGAGCAAAAATGGATATTCCATCAAAAAGGGGAAACAAAGAACCCGCTTGTCCAGATCTTTACCACTGACCAGATTTGTGTTCCCTACAGATTTGTTACATGAACTCTGCTCTCTAGTTGGTTGTTCTCCAATCTGCGAAGATAGAATAGTTTTCACTTAGTCATCCTCTTCAACTGACTGGAGTAGGCCTTTTTACGTCTGCATAAATTTGGATTCTACAAGCTGTTGACACCTTTATCCTGAAGAGAAGAAAACTCATACTTTCACACTGAAGTCTGGTAGCTGCTTCAAAGCCTTTTCTCCAAATCAGGTGTAGTTAATTCCATTTTTTTTCTTAATCATTTTATGTAAAACTTATTACATTTTTGCTGCAGTTAATTTAAGAGGGGAGCAAACATTCAGTATTTTCTCCATTTTTTAAAAAAAAAAAAAAAAAAAAAAAAAAAGTTATATATTTTTTATGCTTAACATAAAAATAGTGTCTGCGTATATTTCTACATATTTTCCTAGTATCTAGTAATAATCTAAACAAACAATAATTAAGTTTTAAGTTTAATTATTTTTTAGTTTTTGCGCTGCCTGAAAAATTGTATTCGAAGACGAAAACTGAATGTTTGCTCCTCATATTTTATAGAACTGTTTATTTTATAAAGGCGTTTTTTTGTTCCATAAAGTTCAAATGGACTATAGCTTAAATATATTAAATTTTCATAATTAAATTTTCAAATTATATTCATATGTCTGTGCGTGAAAGTGTTTACCTCAAAATTTATATATTAAACATATTTGTCAAAGTGGGCAAAATTATATGTAAATATCCAAAAATGAAATATGGTATATATTTTAGATGAAATTTTAATCTGTATTATATAAGTAATATCACCCCCCCCCCCCAAAAAAAAAAAAAAAAAAATAAATAAATAAATAATAATAATAAAATAAAAATGTAAAAAGATAATGTAAATTTACTTAAAGTAAAATGTAAAGAATATTATGTAAAGTCATTGGCTTAAACTAATTCATGGCTTTCGGAATAATTTTTTTATGCCTGGGTTTATTTTCTCGTACGAGCCTCAAGCTTCCGTAAGGTTTCTTATAAAGCTGTTTGAACTTGGTTGTGCTTTTCTCTTGAACTTGGTTGTGCTTTTCTCTTGAACTTGGTTGTGCTTTTCTCTTGAACTTGGTTGTGCTTTTCTCTTGAACTTGGTTGTGCTTTTCTCTTGAACTTGGTTGTGCTTTTCTCTTGAACTTGGTTGTGCTTTTCTCTTGAACTTGGTTGTGCTTTTCTCTTGAACTTGGTTGTGCTTTTCTCTTGAACTTGGTTGTGCTTTTCTCTTGAACTTGGTTGTGCTTTTCTCTTGAACTTGGTTGTGCTTTTCTCTTGAACTTGGTTGTGCTTTTCTCTTGAACTTTGTGGTAATTGACTTATTGAAAAAAAATACTTAAATTTATGTAAGTACGTTAATAAACAGTTGAATATTAAGTATAAAATTAACAAATCATTCGTTTAAGTCATTACCAAGTTTCAACTCGATACATAAAAGGTACAAATACTAATCTTGCGATTTCTGACTTTACAGAAAATATTTTAAAACAATGTTGAAGTCTGTAATAGATTGAAAAAATCGCAACCAGATTTCTATCCATATTTTTTTAATCTTAAAAATATTTGATTATTGAAATGTAAAAATATTTTTTAAACTTTAAAGTTTCAGAGCAGGTTACTTAACAATACTAACTTATTAACTTAAACTAATGGTGAAACGATGTTTTTTTATTTAAAAATCAACAGTTTGAGAATTAAATCTTGTTTATGATGCTTAAAGAATTCTTTTTTCGTTTAACAGGTTTAAAGTCGTCAAAAATCCTATGAACCTGGATGGTTTGGTTTTACGTCTCACTAGTGCTGCGCAGAAGGGCAATTGGCGACGGTCTGGGACACACCCCCTAGATGTGGTCCGGAGACATGCCATCACAATTTTGATCCTCCACGGAAGGGATGGCTCTCCCGCTTCGGTGACCCCCACAGAGGTATAATTTTTAATGGGAACGTGGAGGACATTGTGGCCACGACAGATTTTACATGCACCAGCCACCATTATTGTACACCTTAGAAGCCTGGATGAAGCCATAAAGATTTTATAATTAAAATTGTAGTAACCATGTGAATGTGACACTAGGGATTTCTAATCTGTAACAGTTTAATCGGCTAAAAAAAAAAAAAAAAAAAAAAAAAAATCTTTGAAATTTCAGCAGAGCGGAAAAGCTTTATTCCCAAGTTATATATATTACATAGCAATTTTTCATTTTTTGTAGTTATTTGATTCCTCATTCAGCTTTGTGTAGGTCAGAATTTGCGATAATTTTGTTCACAAAATTTTGACTTCTGACGACACATAATTTGTAGAAAATAATGTATAGTGGTTGATAATTTAAATAGTAAAATTCGCAGATGTTTTATGGTTTGATATTGCGTTAACATTAAAAATAAATTCATTTTTAAAATAGTCAGTTAAAATTTTAGTTTAGATTCGAACGCGTTATCTTAAGTTATTAACATGGCTTGGTCTTCGTCGGCAGTTTTACAGCAACTTTGCAATTTTTTTTTTTTTTTTTTTTTTTTTTTACGTTAATTTAACATTTATTTTAATTTACTGTTTTTTCTTTCCTGTCAATCTTTAATTTTCATTAAGAGCCTGTGCTGCCGATCAAGACTAAGTTGTTATGACTTTTAAAATGTATTACACTGAAAATAAGATTCAATCTTACTTCAATATTTTATGTAATGTTAGGGTATTGAGTGCACTTACAATGCAAGATTCATTATTAAAGGAACTCTGAAGATATAAAATTATATTTGATTAGAGCAGCAAACTTATAAATGTTAACTTATAAATGTTACAAACTTATAAATGTTAAACTTATAAAATGTTCGTATGAAAAGATTTAAGTTACATGATTAGACTTTAATGAACTAGTGCCACTTATCCCTATGCAAAATGTGTAATGAGACAAGTGTTTCGAGACTGGTCCAGTTCAAGAACTTTTAAAATGCATTTAAATTTTGTAAAAGCTACTTTTAAACTGTCTTGCAATAAATGACTGAATATGTTAAAGTGAATTTTTCTTTTTTTCCTCTTTGAAGTATTTTATTACTTTTTGTTTTTGACGAAATTTCTCTTGATAAATGAATTCAGATTCAATGAACGTTGTTAAACTAAACTTTCACAAATCACTCTTAATAGCTCAATTGTTAATTTTCTTTTAGAATGATTATAATTTATCTTTTTGAATGATTATTTGGATGGCTATATACTTTGTAACTATTTTCAACAAAATTATTATTCAGTTAATTTTATGTCTGAAGTTTATCGAAATGTTTAAGTAGGATGTGGGAGTAGAGAAAACAGCTAAGTATTGTAAACTACAAGTTTATCTATAGCAGCATGTAGTTCAAATTTGTACACAATTTTGCGTATACAGAATTTCTTAAATTTAACATTACTATTAACTACTGATATTTTATACTTATTTGACTGTAAATGAAATATTTTAAGCCATGGATTTTCACTCAAATAGAATACAGCTAGCCAAATTTGAATCTCCTGATTACAATCTGTCCTGATATTTCGCGAGGCTTGGGACCTTCAATATAGGCCTAGGATTCTTAGTCATTTGGCCTTAAGGGGGAACATTACATATCGTTGAGGTCGTCTAAAGCCCATGTTATTCTCTGGGTAAAATTATTTTTAGAATTGTACATCTAATTGTGTTAAATTCCATTTTATTCTGAAAATGCGCAACCGTTAAATTACTAGCTTTTCGAAAATTTATTTTTTAAAATTTTTTTAATTTGTAGTTTTAAAATGAGAAATTTCACTAAATGCATTAATTAGCTGTAAAATGAAATATTTAAAGTCAAGTTTCGGAAATGGGTAATATTTAACGGTTGTGAATTTTCTGAATGTGAAAACGGAATTTTAAAATTAAGTAATGTTATTCTATAAACAAACTTCTCCGTAGACTTGCATTGGATTTAGTGACTATAGACGGTGGAAATCGCAAGAGTGAATAGCCCAAAGTAAAGAGATAAACTTGTGCAGATAAAAACGGTCATTCTCAAAATATTCCTGCAGATAATGTTTGTCAACACTCTTTTATAGATAGTTTGTGGAAGCTTTTTAAAATTTCTGGCTTTAAATACTTCAAGGAATTCTATTTATAATTTTTGTACAAAACACTGTGTAAATAAACTGGCGGCAATCGTAACGATTCTTTCAGATAAGGCACAGATATTAAAAGTTAATTTCTTTTTGATAAAGTTTCTCAAATTATTATAATAAAGCTAAAATTCATATTCAAACAATCTATTATTACATATAAATACTTTGTACAGGTTACATTTTTAAAAGTAAAACTTTAGAATGGCGTAAGTTTATAAATAAAATTTTAATGTTTTTCTTGCTTTTTGAATGTCTTAATTTAACCTTGAACAATTTAACCCTTTAACGTTCACTACTTAATTTATTTAAAAAACTACTAAACTAATTTTAAAAATGGCTTTTAGACACATAGCTGATCATAAATATTTAAAAAATAAAAAAATAGCATTGTTCCTTTTCGAGAAATTTTCGGTTTGAAACATCTGTAAGTAAACCTTATTAAATTCAAATAATATTAAATTTAATAAATAAAACACTTTATAAGTAAACATTATCGACAACAAAAACTCGTAAAAGTTGCATAGATCCTAATATTTATTCTGGAGTATTTTTACCCTTTGCGGCGCAAGGTAATACGGGTCATTTAAACTACACTGCCACCGGAATTTACGAACATAATTAAAATAAAAGAAATTTTAAATTTTCACGTTTAAAAAAAGCCTTTTCTGCTATGTTATAAATGTAAATTTTTACTAAAAAATTTCCGGGATGAGTTTTTGCACTTGAGAATTAAAATTAAGTGTTCCATGAGCGGGAACACTGCGACTGAAAGGGTTAAATGCTTTTGATGGTAAGATGTTTTTCTCAGTCATCAATTTATGTCGAATGGATTTTTTTCTTATAGTTACCGAAATTTTTGTATTAATATAATCATTAAATTTTTTATTAGATTAAATAAAAGAAACTTACTTTAATATATAACAGTAAGAACTTCGTTTATTAACATACAGGACTGTAGAATTTATCTTTTTATAGTTTATCGCAATAAGTTTTAATCCAAAAATTTTTAATCATTTAAAATTACGAATATTTCGGATACTAATTTCTAAAATAACTTAGAACATAGAAATAAATTTTCTTATTTAATTCCAAATTGTACAGGAATTTTTATAATTTTTTTTTTTCTATTCTAAACTATCTGGTAGTTGAACGCCTAGAGAAATGCAAATGCTTTCAAACGCAGTCCCGGTTCAGGGGCATGTTCTTAGTGGTTTGGAATTCACTTTTGATAGATTCCTGTCGAATTAGTGTCTAATTAGCCCTAGTGAGCAAAGATGACTGTAGAGTAACAAACCAAGTCACTCTATTTATTCAGAATGAATATTTGGAATGTTTTATGTACTAGAATAATTAGTAGAGAAAGTTTAGCTGATTTAAAGTCTACATTATTTTTGTAAATTACTGTTTCAGAATTTTAAGTTTACATGAATATGCATTGAAGTATAACAATACTAAGTTATCAAAAGCTATTTAAATGTAATAAAATTAAGAAAAAGTTCCCTGTTCATTTTTAATCCTCACCCCTCGCTCTTACATTAAAGTTAAACTATATTCTAGACATATTTTAAACACTACATCATGGATTAAATAAATTACAATGTAAAATTTCAAATATAAAAATACATTTTAATTAGCAATGAACCTCTCATAGTAATACCCAAATGTTTAGAATTTTTTAAAAACTAGAATAAAATAAAGTCGGAGGCAAAAAGTTAACAGGGATAATTTAAAAATCAAATTCAAAAATTTAGAATTCGTTAAATTTAAATGACTTTGGAAGTTTTAATGTAGTTTAACATTGTATACATGTTAAGCATTGAAATAATAGATCAAAATTTCATAAATCTAAGACAAGAATTTATAAAAATTTTATAGTCTCCACTACAGTCACCTACTTTTAAAAATACTTCTAGATTTCTTGGTTTTTCCGTAAAATCTTTTAAATTTTAACACCAATATATATATTTTTTACTGGGAATTCCTGAAACGAAAAAGATATTTTTTTTAGAAAGAAGTACCACTTTTGATATTTGGAGTGGGACTAAAAAGCATAAATAACGCAAAGCATAAATAACAAGCATAAATCTGTACTGATAAGTATAAAGGATTTGAGTCCAAAAATGTCGATTTTGAGTTAAGTACATAGTCAAAATCAGAAAAAAATTCTCAATCGATTGGTATAACTGATTTAAATCCCTGTCATTTAGTCTTTGAGAAAATCCATTGGTAAAAAAAGGTTAAAGTCAGAAATTTACCATTCATGCATGGTATAAAATATTTAATTCAAATTTTTCCAGTTTTGAATGAAGGTTGACAATCGCGGAATGGCATAAAGGGTATAAGTCAACGATATCCCTTTTTCCTAATGTATTCTTTTGCTTTGTTTTTAGTTAAACTTTATTTTTCGTCTCCTGAAAAATCAAGAATATGGACTTAAATCCTTTATACTTATCAGTACAGAAATAACGATGCGTATATGTTCAAAATGCATTTCTTTTGTACTAGCTAAAAGCCTATTTGAAACATCCTCACTGAAAGCTTTAAACTTGTTTTCAGAACACTATTTTTTTATTCTTCTTCCTTCTCCTGTGAACTGTACACAGAATTTCGGAAATTTTTATTTAGCTACTATTCTGCCAAGTCTTAATGTAATTTCCCCTAATTTCAGTTCAATCTTAGTAGAAATATTACTGAAATTTATTCTTAAACTGGGTAAATACTGCAGCGGGATTTTGTGATAAATTATAAATGAAGTAATTGTTGCTAAAGTAAATCAGCTTAAAGTATTTTAAACCGATCCAGCCTATATTATAATTGTAACCCATGTCTGTGGCTTAATAATTAAACCTCTTGTCTGTAGTTGACAGTTCTGGGGTCGAATGATGGTCCAGCCATAGATGTTTCTGTTCGTAGTGGATCAGATAAGCTTCAAAAGGGGAGAGAGAAAAAAAAATAGTATGATGTGGCCACCACATGACTTTCTCCTATATAATATTAAACAAAATTTATTAAATGCAAATTGTTTATTAAATTATAAAGTTTTCCATTATAAATGCAGACGATTTTTATCTGACAGTGTTATATTATCACTAAATGCCGAAAGATGTCAATTTTTTTTTGCAAATCGGAAGATATTAAATTTTTTTTTTCAGTTTTTTAAAAGGTAAAATCGATAATTTTGTTTTAAATTATCGCAGATCTATAGTTCAAC
Organism: Salticus scenicus; assembly: GCA_963930645.1. Classification (NCBI taxonomy): domain Eukaryota; kingdom Metazoa; phylum Arthropoda; class Arachnida; order Araneae; family Salticidae; genus Salticus; species Salticus scenicus. The sequence continues at coordinate 44,339,138 of OZ005650.1, forward strand.
ATTCATTTTAAAGGTATTGACGAGATCTTCCGAAAGATACCAGTGTTGAAAATTTACTCCCCCCGGCGGAGAATTCCCCCCCCCCCCGGGGGAGGGGAGGCGTTGCTCCCACATGCACATTTTTTTTTTTTTCCTAGTTAACTACTACTATTATAAATAATTCATATTAAATTTACAATCGCACGATTAAAATAACTCTGATTTATGTACATTTATACGAAATTTGTCCTATACTGCCATGTTAAAAATTTAGAAAAAATACGACCACCGCCCCACCTGTTGAGCAATTATTTCACAAATCTAATCAGCACTAGTTTGTCAGGGTCCAACTAAATACCAAGTTAGGTTAAATTTCGTTCATTGGTTCGTGAGATACAGCGTCTACAAAATTTGTGGTACAGAAATTTTCTAAAAACAGTCAAATCGTGTTTTCAGGACATCCCAAAACGTGTAAATCCATCGAAAATTTTCATGAATCCAGTACTTTCTCTGTGTATACATATAGAAGAAAGCAATAAATATATAAATAAATAAAATTCAGTTTTCGGACGACAAGAATCAACTGAATGTTTTTAATTCAGTTTTCCCATTTAGAAAATTTACAGCCATTAAGTACTAGTAACTTTGTGGACAGATTTCTTTAAATAGAATAACACTGATTTAGGTTGCGGTCCGCCTCGGGTGAAATATCCCAGGGAAGGTTCAAATTTAAATTAACCTTAATGTGTAAAATATCAACGCAAAGCAACAAGCTAAATTTTGTTCTTGCTAAAATTAACATTTCGTCAACGTGAGTATTGGAGATATGAAATTTGATTTTAGGAATGAATGGGAGAACACTATAAATCTTCCGTACATTTTAGTTATATAAAAATTTGCATACATATGAGTTTATTTCTAACTATTAAATGTATTAGAATTTATCGAAAATTTTAATAAATGCAAAATCTTAGTGTTATTTAAAAAATTTTTTAAATGCTTCATAATAACTAATTTTTAAACTTTCCGTCGATTTTACATTACTCATTTAGCAAATTTTAAACGTATTTGGGTAGTACTTTTGAACATTGATTGATATTTTATTTATTTTTTAAATAGTGAAATGCAATGCAAAGTTTTAGCATTCAAGCGTAAAAGGAAAAGGGGGGAAAAATATCGCCAAAGTAATATCTATATATGTTTAGAATATATTGTTAAACTATAATAATGTGAAATAGAGATGACCAAAAATTTCAAATTAGTAAGCGGGAAGCATTAAAAAGAAAAAGGTGTTCAAGAAATTTTTTGATATACTAAATATCACATTTCAATGCATGTAGATGCAAAATTTTATTAGTTCTAAGACTGGTAATTTACAAAAAACGTCTCAAATGGTGTGCCGTAAAAAAATTCCAGTTGTGCCTTGTGATATTTCAGAGACATATGCCCAGATAAAAAAAAAATATGGTTACTCTATTGCAATATTTTATAACCGTCGGATATGCTGACGGTTATCGGTACCGCGGTACCGAATGTCTCTTTTTGTCGGCCCTACACATGGCTGAGAGATTCTCTCTGAAAGCTGATAGGCTGATGCCAAAAGGCCAGGTTCGAACCCAGGTCGGCCTAGTCGTGCGGAGTTTTCCATGATTTTCTCCGAAATTTGGATAAATACGGACTACGTTCCCTTAGAAAGACCCCACAGAGGGCATTTCCCAACAGGCCTAGGACCTTAGTTTAGTCAGATGGAAATCAAGGTCAAAGTTTTTCGAGCACACTCTAGGTTACTAGTGTATGAATTAAAACCAATTGTTTACCCCAAGAGACCTAGTCCTGGGGCGAATGCCTTTCGTAGGGGATCTTCCTATGTGATCCTAATCCACATTTACTCGTGTTTAGGAGAAAATCGGGAAAAACGAATTGCTAGTCTGACGATTGCGACCTGGGTTCGAATCCGACGCCTCTTGTCTCCCAGCTTCGAGAACAGAGCTTCTCGGCCTCTGAAGGAGCCCCTGAATAAGGAATCTCACGGAAAGAATATTTTTAATTTTTTGATGGCTGATAAAGATTTAATTTATTGAGTTATTAAAATTTTTGAAAATATTAAAAATAATTTTGAGCACTGCATCGCCAAATCTAATGGCCATGTTCCAATGATCGTAAGACGCAAACCGGTTCCTCAGCAGGGTAGTTGGCTCCTCTTGTATACATACATGACCTACAGGGGGGAAGAAGTAAGCTTTCGGAAATTATATTCCTCCTTTTGCACGTTTTTCATTGTTGCAATTTTTAGTTTTGTGATCAACGATTTTATTTTATTGTAGCGGGAGCGGAGGCGTTGAGGGTGTTTCCGAATTTTAAAAAGTGGCTAGCTCGAAGAGTTCCGGGTCATCTTATAAGTTATTTGTACATTTCTCAAACACTCTGCGGTGAATTATGAGTTGATGGCGGATGCGATACAGAGAGTGCGTATTAATTAAAGGGAAAAATAGAAATGCTCAGAAAACAATTTTGCATGAGTTTAACTGTAGAATAAATCACGGAAACATAATTATCTTCAAGGAATGTAATTTTGTCAAAGGAATAGTTTTAGGCTGATGTGTGTATGAGTGCTAGTTAAGGCGATTGTTTACACTAGGCATTTAGGCCTGGGTGGAAAGCCCACCATGTAGGTCTTTTAAATAAGTCTTAGCGCATGTTCACGCGATTTTTTTTTTCTTTTTTTTTTTTGGGGGGGGGGGGGGGAGGGGAAACGCAAATTCCGATCTGCTCTAGCCTATGAATGTGATTTGGGTTCGAATCGGGTACCTCCCGTCTATTTGTTTTGAATTCTCCTGTTGCGTTGTGATTGTTAAAATCGGTAAAATTTATTATTTCATTATGTTTCCGTCGACCACTACAATGACATCCCCCTCCCCCTTCCCAAACAACAAAATAATCTTTTTCTCAAATGATTATTTTCATGTATAATTTGATTCCAACCAAAAAATTAAAACAAGGACACTATTCAGAACATACACACAAATAAATATTCTAACATCTTAATGCAAAAATCTATCATACATTGACAAAAGATAATTAAAAAAATAAATAAAAAATGAAAATAAATTTGAAATACCAAAACCATTATATTGGCAAAAAACAGAATAGATAATGTTCAAGGGTACGGAAAATGCAAAAGTAAATAATTTTTGAAACAGTATACATAATCCAAATATATTCCCTTCTGACAAATCGAATCAAGAGATAAAAATAAGTAAATAAATAAAAAATGCATAGAACAAAATTACCAGTCACAAAATAGTTCATTTATGTATCACTTTAAGAATTTACCACCAATCTTAGAAAAAATATAAAAGACATAAATAAAATGTAATCAATTTTGCATTTTTTAAGTCCCGACCACTTTTTTGATCTCTCTATGTACCAATGGTATACTATGTACCAATGGTATAAGTACACCATTCCATTAAATCCCCATGAATTACTCTGATGAGGTGATGGGCCTAATTTTTATTGTATATCATTAAAAATTACTTTTAAGTAACAACAACAACAACAAAAAAAAAAAATTATTTCAAGTATATTTTTTTGTTTATTCCATAATGCAATAAAAAAGGGGTCATAATAATTTTTTTCTGTTTACATTAAAATTGAAAGATATTTTTAGAATGGTAGAATGAAGTGTGCAATAGGAATTACTTATCACCATGCAAATTTAAATTTTATTTTACAGAATTCAATTCATATATGATTGGTTTCTTTATAATTTTTTTTTTTTTTTTTAATTTTTCCTCCTTAATTTTTAGTTAAAATAGTACAAAATTTTATATCTTATATAAAAACAATGTGAAAAATTGCATAATAATAATATTATAGTTTTAAAAAATTAAAGAACACGCTTTTATAGAAATGTGAACTAAAAAGCACAAAATATCTCTTTTAGTATTAAAATGCAGGGTAAGAGAAAATCGTGTGAGTAACACACCATAATATTTACATAATTTTAAATCTTTAATTAAAATAATTTAGAATTAAACAAAAACTATTTTTAAAAAATCTCCCCTGACTGGGATCGAACGCTAGATCTTTAGGTTCGTAGCGCGAAGCTATACCTCAACGCCACGGCGTTCACGTAGAGAAAGTCTTTTTTACAATATAGATTTTTTGTTTGCTCCCAGAGCGGTTACAAACATACATACATACAGGTGAAACTAATAAAAACGTGTTAAAAACAAAGTAAAACAGAAAATATTTAAAATTTATATCCAATCCACTATTATGTGATTAGCTTATGACAAAATGAATAACTGGGTATTATAAAGACTTTCCATAGTTAAAAACGACAAAAAAAAAAAAAAAAAAAAAATCAGAACAAATTATTGTTATCTGGGGAAGAACATATGCAGTTAGGGACAGCGGGTATCCGGACGTGGACCGGAGTTATCGTTTTATCAGTAATTTACGAAACCGGCTGAGTTCCTTTTAAAACTTCGTGAACTCACTTCCTCCGGAACGAGCTCGCCAACGACGGGAAAAAAAAATCTGGTGGTGTACTCTCACTACTTTTTTTTACCCTACATTATTAGAAACGTATTATGACAAGCATTTACACTACTTTCTCTTATCCTACAGTCGGTAACAAAAGTGTCCGAACACTAGCAAAAATTGCTATCTAAAAAAAGTACGCTTAATATAGTTTTGCTAAATAAATCCTTGTCGAATCCTGTTCTTAGTCAGTCTAAGAACATGATTCGACAAGGATTTATTTAGCAAAACTATATTAAGCGTACTTTTTTTTATATAGGAATTTTTGCTAGTGTTCGGACACTTTTCTTACCGACTGTACATTACTATAGACATATAACAGGCAGTTGTACTACATTCTCGTACACTTCATTTCTATAGATATATTATGATAGGTACTCACACTACTTTCTCTTACCCTACATTACTGTAGATTTATTATAGAAGGCACTCGCACTGCTTTTTTTTTTTTTTTTTTTTTACCCTACATTACTATAGACATACAGTCGGCAACAAAATTATTCGAGCGCTAGCAATAATTCTGTACTGATAAGTATAAAGGATTTAAGTCCAAAAATGTCGATTTCGAGTTAAGTACATAGTCGGGCTCAGAAAAAAATTCTCTATCAATTGGTATAAAGGATTTAAATCCATGTCATTTAGTCTTTGAGAAAATCCATTGGTAAAAAAAGATTCAAGTCAGAAATTTAGCATTAATCTTTGGTATAAAATATTTAATTAAATTTTTTCCTTTATTACATGAAGATTGACAATCGGTGAATGGTATAAAGCGTATAAAACAACATAATCCCTTTTTCCTAATCGATTCTGCTCATTAGTTTTTAGCTAGTTTAACTTTATTTTTCGTCTCCTGAAAAATCAAGAATATGGACTTAAATCCTTTATACTTATCAGTACAGAATTCCTATATAAAAAAGGTACGCTTAACATTGATTTGTTAAATAAATCCTTGTCGAGTCATGTCTTAGTAAGTCTAAGAACATGATTCGGCAAAGATTTATTTAAAAAAAAAACAGTATTAAGTGTACTATTTTTACATAGGAATTATTGCTAGTGCTCGCATAATTTTGCTGCCGACTGTATTATGAAAGGCACTCGCATTATTTTCTCTCACCCTTCATTACTATAGACATACTATGGCATGCTCTGACATCACTTTCTCTTACCCTGCATTACTGATAGGCATACGATGACAGGCACTCACTCATATTACTGTTTCTTACTTTACATTAGAATCGACGTATGATGACAGACTTATACTACTCTCTTAACTTACATTACTATAAACATATATGACAGTTTAAGGACATGTATTTGAACATTTACATTATTACAGTTTAAGGTGTAACATATGAGTTTCTGTATTTGAACCTTTCTAGTGTACTTTAAATAACATTTTAAAACAGTTTTAAAAAATAATTTTATTTGACAAAAATATTATAGGGGAGGGCGCACTCCTTACCCCACCACTTGAATATTGTAACTATATCCATAAAATTTTTAAGGCTTTTATTAAATCTGAAAATTTATTCCAGTCTATTGAAAGATTTACAACACAAACTACTATGTTAAACTCACTAGACTAATTTTGAGTAGCCCTGTACAATATTAATAAATTATCTAAAAATCAATTAATGTACTTAGCACAGAACAACATACAGACACATACAAATGTTTGGTACAACTTGTAATGTACTTTGAGCCAAGCCATTTCCTAACAAAACAACTCATCGGAATTCTTTTGTGTAACTCTGTAAAATAAGGATTTTATATCATATTTTATGTGAAATATACTTTTGTGCACATAAAGAATCTGTATTATTTCAATTTGTTTAGTGCAATGTAAATAGGTTAAACTGTACCTACCAGAAATTTTGTCCTCAGGCGTAATATTTTTGAAGATTTTTGAATGTCCCTATATACAAGAAGTATTTGTCCAATTTCATTGAAAAGTTTCAAGTAGTAACATCCCCATATGATACATATTTACAATACCGAATTTAATATTTGTTTTGGGTTAAGCTGATAACAGACATACATACAGACACACAGACCAGTTGTTATAAATTGGATTTTTGGAATCAGGAACTATAAAAACGTGTATATATATATAAAGTAAAATCTAAATTTCTAAAATTTGGCACAAAACAATATTTTCTTTACTATTGTCTAGGTAAGAGGAATTAAAATGAGCTCATTATTACTTATAATTATAGAAAATCACAGTTAATATATGTTTCAAGGGATTAACGTAAAACAATGTACAAGTGAAATATCCTTGAATCGAATTTGTAAAAGACCACTTTAATTCTATAAATTTAATTTTATACGAATGCAATTTTATGTAAAATTAATAATATAGAAGTTTTTGTTACAATATAGTGGTAGTTTATTATTCCATATATCTATATTGAAAATAATAAATAAATGTTAAACAAATAATCTGGTGGGGCAATCACCCAACTTTCTCTTACTCTGCATTTCAATACTATAAAAAAAAGGTTGCAGATTTAGAGGTAAGAAAACAAACAATGTATATAAGCCTATGTTTAAAACAATTTATATTAGGTTTAGGAACAATTTTGACATACAATTCTGTGTGTATGTGTGTGTGTGTGGGGGGGTAATATAGTGGTAGTGGGGGGTAATATAGTGGTTTCAATATAGTGGTAGTTTATTACTCCACATATCTATATTGAAAATAATAAATAAATGTTAAACAAATAATCTGGTGTGGCAATCACCCAACTTTCTCTTACCCTGCATTTCAATACTATAAAAAAAGGTTGCAGATTTAGGGGTAAGAAAAGAAACAATGTATATAAGCCTATGTTTAAAACAATTTATATTAGGTTTAGGAACAATTTTGACATATAATTATCTCTCTCTCTGTGTGTGTGGGGGGGATGGAGTTACCGACCCCTCAATGACACGTTTGGATATAGTACCTACATTACCTGTCTATCTACCTATATATATATATATATATATATGTGTGTATGTCAAGGCTGTTATAGAATTTAAAATTGTATTTTAAATTATTCAGACAACTTTTATTCAAACACCATACCATTAAACTTATCAATCCTGATCAAACTTTTCAAATCGTAACCTCACGATGACTTTCAAAATAAAACATTTGAATTGCCTGTAATTACTTGTTTTTAAGTAACGCTGGTAACAGAAATACACAATGATCAATCCGTAAAAACTTGATATTAAAATTAAGTGGACTTCAAAACGCGTAATTATACAAAAAACATGCGCTGAAAAATTAACGTAAAAGAAAAAACTGTATTTACCGTATGTGTATGAGGAATTCATTTTTCTACCTGAGCAGTTTCTTTTTGGACATGGTAAAATGTCGTAAAGCATTTCCACCAATTACATTCAATAGAAAAGAATGTTTCCGCTTAATTTTGGGTAGCCCTGTATGTCGTCTATAAATTATGTGTACATCACATTATATGCTTAAATATAATCCTGTATCAATAACACATAGCACGACCTGAAATGCACTTCCAGCGATTTCAAAGTATAGTCCCACTGTATTCCAATTTTTTAGATACTGTAAACAAATGCTAAGTGATTTTCATACTACATTGGTGGACAAAATTAAAGCAACAACCTGTTTTCTTCTTTTGTACATAATTTTTAAACAAATAAATATATGAACATAAAATTTGGATGGCCCGTTCACCATCCTATTATTAACCGGATTTTATGTAACTTTAGCATAAGAATAATTTTTAAGCTAATAAATATTCATTTTTCTCTCAAAAGTAAGCTTTGGAAAAAAGGAAAAATTTCAATAATTTTTGGAAAGAACACTTAATGAAAGTGGTGTTAAGGATGCCTTACAGATAGGTGAAGATGCACACGCATCCATATGTTAGATTACAACCAAATCTTTCTACCTGTATTTTCTTTTCTGTTTATTAATTTTTCTTCTTTTTTTTCGCATGTGAAAATTCGTCGTTTTTTCGCATGTGAAAATTCGTCGTTTTTTCGCTTTTTAGAAAATATACATACAAACATGAAAATTGAATAAGATTTTCAATATAAAACTAATATTTATCGACGTTTTTATTATTCTGGCGATGCTCATAGTTTACAAATTATTAATTATATATATATTTTAAAAGTCTATTATAAAAGTAAAAGAAAAGTTAATACAGAAAGAAAAATCGAGATTTAGTTGAACATTTTAAGGCATGTGCGTCTTTACCTATCTCTAATGCATCCTTAACACCATTTTTCATTAAGTGTTCTTTCCTAAAACTATTGAAATTTTTTCCAAAGCTTACTTTTGAGAGAAAAAATGAATATTTATTAGCTTAAAAATTATTCTTATGTTAAAGTTACATAAAATCCGGTTAATAACATGATAACAGGCCATCCAAATTTTATGTTCATATGTTTAAAAATTATGTGCAAAAGAAGAGAACGAGAAAACAGGCTCGTTCTAGCAACAAGTTGTTGCTTTAATTTTGTCCACCAGCGTATATTGAAGACATATATACGTTCATTTCATTCTGTTTCGTACAGCCTATAGATATATTAAAGCATACCTACCATAAATTTCCTCCATTGACATAATGTATTTCAGTTCTCTTAGATGTTCCTGTACACGTACTATTTGCTTGATCTTAACGAAAAGTTTAGAGAAGAATCCTTATATTATACAGATAAAGAATACCGAGTTAAGATTGCCTGATACTGTTTGTTCTTGAGATATTCGGATAACAAACACACACACACACAGAGAAAGAGAGGGAGATCAACGTCTAAAAACCTGATTTTCATATTTAGGGAACCTCAAAACGCGTAAATATAACAAAAACTCAGTTTAGAATATTTGACCCAAAACCAATACTTTCTCTATCATATATGAGTAAGATAAAGCAAAAATTTCTAATCTAAGCTAATTGCTAATTAAAAGATTAAAAAAACTTTTTATATACCATGTTTTTAAATTTTCTGATGAATCATTAATAAAATACGCGAGAATTAAAAATAATATATAAGCAATATTTAAGAACGCGTAATCAGTTCAGTGAACTAATAATAATAATAATGAAAAAAAAAAAATAATTTTTTAAGGTTCACGTTTAATTAAATGTATTTATTTTTATGTCGAAAGAAAATGAACTCGTAAATTTTTTTTGGCAACAATTAAATTATAGCTAATATTTTAATGGCTATTTTTATTGCTATTAGGAGCTTATTATTTTCATATTTTAATTAATTATAAGAAAACTATTCGAAAATTCGAAAATCTGACTTCAAAGTATTGTGTGGTCACCGGGTTCTGAGCTACTGTGAAAGTTTCAAATGTCTAGCTTGTAGGGAAGTTAGTTAAAAATAGATTGCAAGATTTGTACCGGATAAACAAACAAACACACAAACAAACAAGAATAGAAGTTAATAAAAACATGGTAAAATACGCGATTATTTTATCAATGATATAACAAAAATCGCGTTATTTAATTCGCAAAGCTTATTCCCCAAATCAGTAATTATTTCGCCTTAAATCTACAAAATTTCTGCTTTTTGGATGCTTAAATTCCCGAATATGCCATATTTTTGTGGGCTAATTTCCGAAATGCGGAACCTTTTCACTGCCATATGTCTTAATTTACGTTTTATTGCAGAAATATGTGATCAGTAAAAAGTTAAAATTATTAATGATGGTCACGAAAGAAAAAATAGGGACGAGTATGTTAAATTTTTAATCCGTCACTTTTTGTTTGTCTAGTCGCGATGCGGGGTATGTATTCTTTTCAAATCTGCCATAAGTATTTATTATGATTGCTATTGCTTAGTTTGAGTGTAAATACATATATCTGGTAATTCTCCCATAACTTAACATTCCAAATCGTGAATTCTTTTTTTAAAAAGATTAATATCTTAAAAAAAAAAAAAAATCTAAAAAAAAAAGTATATAATATTTATTCTTTATAAGACACTTAACAATAGAAGAATAAAGAGAACTCAATCTGGCCACGCTTAATTATGCTAACTAGTATCGCCCAGTGGTCGAAACACGACCATTTTTTTTGCAAAGCGAGGCAAAGCAAAGTTATTGCCTTGTCCTAAACGGAATGCAATTGCAACACAGCTGCGGCAATTGTTTGCTAATATTCACTCTAACTGAATCAGCAGAGTTTTACTTAATATAACTATTTCTCTCTGTAGATGTTAGCCTTTCCTGAAATGAGAGAAAATCGCAACGTGAAAACGCCCCTTGTTGTGTGATGCAGCCCAGAAACTAATAGGTACCATGTCAGACCAAGGTCCAACCAAGTATCAAATTCTGTTAAATTAATTCGATTGGTTCATAAAGTACAGTGTTTGAACAACAACAACAACAACAAAAAAAAAAAAAAAAAAAAAAAAGATATTTTTCAAAAATGGTCGAATTGAGTTCGGGAAATTTCAAAACGTGTAACTTTATCGAAAACCGAAAATCTAAAACATTTCTGAATCTTATATTTTCTACTTATATATGCAGAGAAAAGAATAATAAATCCACTTTTTAAAAAATAAAAATAAGTAGTCAATTTCACTAATTTCACTTAATTAAAATGCAAGGAAATCTCAAAACGTGTAAATTCATCGAAAACTGGAAATCAAAAGTTTTTACGTATCTTCTGCTTGCTTCTTCTACCCACAAAAGCTAGCAATAAAGGCACTTTTTCAAAAAATAAGTAGCCAATTTCAGTTAATTGAAACGTAAAGAAAGCTCAAAACAGGTAAATTCAGCAGAAAACGGAAATCGGAATTTTTTCCGTATCGTCTACTTATACATGCAGCAGTTAGTAACAAATCCATTTTCCTTTTATTTAGTATATTAGTTGAATATTTATTGTTTAAATATCACCCTTTGAAATGAAATGTTTATGTTTACATTCGAAACTGGAAGTTTGCCATTTTTTTTTTTCTGGAGTTTTGTGATTTTAAATTAAAATTTTATCAATTTTACAGAAAAAATAACTCAATCAAACACATGTAGACAGTAACTTATATATAACTATACCCAAATATCGGAATTAAAATCGGCAGATAATTTCCGTTATTTTTTAATAATTTTTTACAAAAAATTCAATGGACAATTAACATAGAAAATCATTTACATGGCTCCATAGACAGACAGTGACGTCATCACTTCGCTTGCGTATAGTGATGCTACATTATACAAATTACTGTGTCTATGGTTTTATTTGAGCTTTATGAAATTGCCAGATTTAACAATTTTCTACTTTTAGGTATTTTTCATAGAATAATAATAAAGGAAGAAGTAGCATAAGGTTTCTACATAAGCTGTTGTGTTGCCACAAAAAACAGCGATTATTAACAAGCCTTTATTAACAAACTTCAATATTGAGAGGAGCAAAAGGTGCTTTCGCTGGCATTTCACTAGAAGGGGTTTGTAAGCATTAAGACTATTGGCGTGCTCCTTCTTCCTCTATTATTATTCTATGGTATTTTTTAATGTGAAGGAATACGTTACGTGTATGAAAGGGAAAAATGGGGGAAAATGCATAAAAAATAAATGTATAAAATACCTTCTTGACATCGTAAGAAAATAATATTTGTATTCGCACCTTCCGGCTAACCATACCTTTCGAATGATACCATTTTCAACCCTCTACTCCCATAATTAATATGTTAAAAAGGGACAACAAATTTTATGCTTGCCTATTAATATATAGATTATATAATTATGCCAGAAGAGTGACATTTTTCTTAAATAAAGCCTGCTACTTAGGCTTAGAGCCAACTTTAGATTTAAGAAGGCTTATTTATTATTATGACATCGCTTAATTGCATATAATAACAGGTATTCTTTTTGAAAAATTCATTTATATCCTATTAGCAGGCTTTGCCCGTTTCGCTGGTCATTATATAGAAATGAATTCTCAAAATACCGTATCATTAATAATAATAATAAAAAATCTCAAAAAAAAAAAAAAAAAAAAAATCATTGAAATCAATTAGAATCTAAATTAAAGTTCCCTTCGGTAGCGGTTTTCCCGTTCGCCACACTTCAAGACGGGAGTCCCAATGCCTTCGGCAGCGCCTTACCTGCTTTCCTCCTTCATCGCGGGTAAAGTTGAAAGTTTTGCAAAATCTGCATATTGCGTACACTTAACCCGTTGAGCGCCACGCGAATTCTTAAGGAAATTCCCGTAAGGACATGCGCGCTGCTTAGAAGCGCGTTATGTTTACCTTGTTTCAACAAAATCCACTAAAATGCCTTAATGATATATTTCTGTAATAAAAAAAAATTAAGTAAATTAAAAAAAAAAAAAAAAATTCAGTAATTGTTTAAAACAATGTTTTTTTTTTTTTTTTTTAGTTTTATATCATACTGTACACTGTCAGCCACCGGGGGTTGACGCGGCCTAAACGGAATGTTCAGTGTCAGCCACCGATGACTGACATGGCACTTAACGTGTTAATCAACACCCATACGCAAAAATTTGCCATTCTAAGGTAATTTCGAGCAGATTTAAGCTAGAAAACGTGTTTTTTGCCCTGCTCCCCAAAGGGGGGGGGGGAGTTGTGTGAGTAATTTCGCAAAATCCCTTTAAGGCTGGTTTCCACTAGGGTTGAAACTTCGAGGTTCAAAAAACCATTAATCACGCTTCCGACACAAAGAGCCAAATGTCTTGTCATCAATTGTAACCTTATTTTATCAGATTGCGCAGTTCAAATGAGCTTCAAAGGAAAGCATGCAAAATTGACAAAGATATCTGCCGCTGGCCCCTCAGTTATCTCAACAGGGGGTTAGGGCCAGGGACTTCTCCCTGACAACCAGCCACGTCGAACCACGTCCAATCGCTTGACCACATCAAACGATTTTGAATAGCGCCGCTCGAACCAACCGTAGTGGATACTGCTCTTTATAGTGCATGTTACATATACATACAGTCGGTAACAAAAGTGTCCGAACACTAACAAAAATTCCTATGTAAAAAAAGTACACTTAATTCTGTCTTGTTAAATAAATCCTTGTCGAATCCCGTTCTTAGTCAGTCTAAGAACAGGATTCGACAAGGATTTATTTAGCAAAACTGTATTAAGCTTACTTTTTTTACATAGGAATTTATGCTAGTGTTCGGACACTTTTGTTGCCGACTGTACCTAACCGACACATAAAAAAAATCGAGATCTTGAGATTATTTGAAGCATAGTTATGTTTTAAAACGTGTTTTCTCCCCCCCCCCCCCGCTCCTCTGAGAGAAGGGTGAGAGAATTTCGCAAAATCTCTTTATATAATCAGTTAGATACATATAAACGACTTAAACATAAAAAATCTCCTTCCTAAGATAATCTGGTTACGCATGGATGCATGCTTTTTGCCCTCACCCCACCTCAAAGGGGCGGTAGGGTGGAATATCACAAAATCTTTTTGTAATGAGTGTTGAGTACATATAAACAGCCCACACATAAAAATTTTTCTTTTTAAGATAATTTGGAACAGAGTTACGCATGGAAACGTGTTTTTTGTCCCCCTCCCCAACTCCAAGGGGGAGGGGGGGAATAGGACGGAATTTCAAAAAATCCCTTTGCAGTGTGTGTGTGTTGAGTACGCATAACCTATCGACAAATCAAAAAATCACTATTATGATTTGGCGCAGAGTTGCTCTTATAAGCGTGTTTTTGCCCCACCCCTCTTAAAGGGGGAGGGGCGGGGGGGAATTTCGTAAAATCCCTTTTTAGTGTGTGTTGGGAACGCATAAATGACCCACACATAAAAATTAATCTCACTGAAATAATTTGAAGCGAAGTTATACTTGGAAACATGTTTATTGCCCCCCCCCCCCTTCAACACATAAGGGGGAAAATGAGGAAATTCGCAAAATTCTGTTACATTGGGTGTTGGATATACGTAAATAAGCCACACACTAAAATTTGTAACCTTAGCTCCTATAGATTTCCCCGGACGAATTTAGCGCTAAAATAGGGGGTTCGAATTTGCCCCCTCGTAACTCCCCTCCAAAATCGAAAATAGCAAAAAAACAAAAATCAGTTTTTGGAAATATCTCAAGAAGATGCTTGGCGGCTTTGTATATCTTTGTGCAATTATTCGTAGAGTTTTACTCGATAATCCGTATTTTGCTAAATTTGCCTCCGAAAATCCTTTTTACCCCCTCTCCCCCTTAAAAATCCATAATTCCAAAATCGCAAAAAATGTTTTTTTTTTTTTTTTTTACTTTAGTCTGGTTTCTCCATGTACAATTTCTACATCGTGACGCAATTTGGTGTTGAGTTATGCTTATAAAGGTGTTTTTGCCTTCTGCCCCCCACCAAGGGGTAACGGGGGAATTTCGCAAAATCCCGTCTTAGTGGGGATCAGGGTCCTAAAACCAACCTGCTCACTAAAATTTGTGACCGTATCTTCCACATAATCGCCAAGGCTGTGTTGAGTCAGTGAATCAGTGAGTTTACTCTTTTATATATATTGATAGTAGAAATATTGTAAAGGTCAGTGGATGGCATAAAATGTCACATACTTCAGTTTAAAACTTTAAATCTATGATAAGAATACTCAACGAATCAGATCATAAGAGCACTCTATGAATCCAAAAAATTATCGGAATAAATAGTGTTATGCACCAAGCTGAAAATTCCCTCATTTTCTCTGAAATTATTGAAAAATTCCCTAAACCAGGAGAATGATATGAACACCTTGGAGGAAAACTTTAAAACGATATACCTAAGTAAGTTAAGTTATTAAATAGATTAAAAAAGTATTATCTAACAGCTTTAAGAATATAGTACATATATAATTTACTAATACTAATCTAATTTGTGAATTACTGATGTGAAATCTTTAAATAAATAAAGTTTGAGAAAACATTTGGACAGGACATGAGAATGCCATTTCAGTCATTTGACAATTTTTTATAGGAAATAGTAAATAACAATCTTCCTTTTTTTTATGTATGGGAATATACTAGAAAAGCTGTGTCTTAAAAAAAAAAAAAAAATAATAATAATAACAATTTTTTATCTTCAGCCGTTCTTGTGATATATATATATATATTTTGGACATGGTATTGTTAGGTTTCTGGAGGACCCATCTACCTTATGTACAAATGTAATATAAATTGCACTCATTAAGTATATACTATTGAACAAATTTTGTTCCTGCATGTAAATATTTATTAAACAAAAAACAAACAAACAAAAAACAAAAAACAAAAAAACGAACAAACAAACAAAAAACTTTAACTATTGATTATATAGTATTAACGAGCAAACTCGTGCTAAATTTTCGTAATTTGTTTCTTTTTTTACTTATCTTTAAAACTTGTACGTCTTATACCAATTTCACGGCCCAATTTAAATTTTAATTACTATTAGTTTTTGTGGACCGAGCGAAACGCTAATGATAATTAAACCAAACCATTCAAAGAAAAGTTACAAAATAAAATTCATGTTTGACGACCCAGTTTTCATACTTCCCTAGACAGGACAGTTTTAGCATAGGATCCCTATGACGACTTTTAAAATTTCGCTACCATGTTGGTGATAGCTTTTAATTAATTTTTTGATTTATTTATTTTGGCATAATTTTTTGTTAAAGAAAGCTTAGGACCTATTTTGATTATACTTTTGATTATTGCATTTTTTAGTCAATTTATGACAAAAGTTCGTATTTTGTTTTATATCTTTAAAATATCACTAAGTTTAAAATGACGCTTGCAAAGGTTGTAAAGATGAAACTTTTGAAAATAGATTTTTCTATAAAATGATCTCATCAGACAAATGTCGTCATTTAAAAAAATTAGATCAATGAACTGAGTCCGCATGCTTAAATATTGCTTATGTATTATTTTTTTTATTGTTTTTCATTGTGTAACAAAAAATAAATAAATAAATAAATAAATAAATAATAAATAAATAAATAATAAATAAATAAATAAATAATAAATAAATAAATAATAAATAAATAAATAAATAAATAAAAACAAATAAAAATAAATAATTAAAATAAAACGATAAATAAATAAATAAAGTTGAATTTTTGAACAAATTTGAAAAATGTTCATAATGATAATATAAAACTGTGAGTAAAACTCCTTATAATACAGCCTTTATTTTGAGAGAACGTAAATTCTGTTCATTCTATTTCGCTTAACTTTTTGAATTTACACGATATTTTTTTGGGGTTTTCATATAAGTTGCTCAATACATTTGGCTATTAAATTATGGAAATGAAATTTTTTAAAAGCAAGCGCATGCGTAGTTAAAAACTATTTAGTAAAAAAGCTCATATATCGTAAGATATTTAACATTTTTGCATTCTGATTGCAGTATGCTGTGTCTAATATAGTATGCCACATTTTCTAAAAATGTCTTTGCACTGGGTCTAATACCCTACGTGTTATAATAATAATAAAAAAAGAAGTTATATCTCCACGAATGTATACGGTAGCCTCATAAAAATTGGTACAGATAATGAAAAAAATCCTCATAATCACATGCTATAACCAAATCGCATTTAAGTCATTACTTTTTACAAGGTGATACAAAATATTTTGACATTTGTTTAATTTTTTACTGGTCCCCTTTTCCTCTTCGGGACACAATTTTTGTTGAAATACATGAGGTATAACATGTTCTTTACACTACCAAAGTTTCAAGATGATTCCTAAAGAACCTCTCTACATATTTGACAAAGCGTCTAAATTCGAAAGTGTTCAAATACTTATTGGTAGATAGAGTATAACAAGTTCGAATCCGTTTATGTATAAAATATATTAAAATAGGCTATTATTAACTTTCATATGCGTTCCTATGCATTAAAGCTCTCTGTAGAGCTTTTTCTCTGGTGCACGGCTTGGGGAATGTCGAGGAGGGGGCGGGAAGGAGGGATCCTTAATGCAACATACAACAATAATCTGCTAACATGTTAATACTTCATAGTCTCTGACACCCTCTCAACATTTCTTTGTTGTTTTCATGAAATAGCTCTCCTTGTACTTTACTCTCATCACCCAAATTTTACAGGAAATAACTTGAAAATTGTAGTGGAAAAGTTGACCTTTAAGCTCAAAAAATCCCATTTTTTTGCAGAAACTGTGCGTTATGAAAATTTTTGAACAGTTTTTCATCCAAAACTACCTCAGAAAAACAAAAAATTTTTTTCGCAGACCTGTGTTATCTATAACCTTTTTATTACAACTAGTATCACCCAGTGGTCGAAATTCGACCACAAATTTATTCAAATCTCAGAATTCTTTTAAGTTAGCACTAAATAAATAAATTTAGAAATTTAAAATTTCTCTGTAAACAATGTTCTTTGTAAATACTCAAAGAACCAAATATCTAAATAAATAAATAAACTCACTTTTTGTTGCCTAAAGACAAATAACAAAGAACATTTGGATTTAAATGAGCATTTAATAGACAATTTTTTCTCAGTCAAACGGTAAAAGAACCAAATATTTAAATAAATAAATAAAGTCACTTTTTGTTGCCAAAAGACAAATAACAAAGAACATTTGAAGTTTCAAAAATTAAATAATATATATTATTTACATATTAATACACAAACATGAAATTACAGCTCTTTAAATTACAGCTGACATAAATCCTAAAACAAAAAAGAAAGAAATTAGATCATAAAAAAAATTAGAAAATAAAAAAATGATTTCTCATAAATCAAATCCTTATGAAATCTTTTTTGTGGTTCCACTGACGGCCAGTGACGTCATCACTTCGCTTGCGTATAAAGATGCTATACAGATTACTGTGTCTATGGTTTTATTTGAGTTTTATGAAATTGCCAGATTTAACAACTTTCCACTTTTAGGTATTTTTTAATGTAAAGGAATACGTGTATGAAAGGGAAAAATGGGGGAAAATGCATAAAAAATAAAAGTATTTTTAAATACCTTGTTGACATCGTAAGGAAATAATATTTGTATTCGCACCTTCCGGCTAACCATACCTTTCGAATGATACCATTTTCAACCCTCTACTCCCATAATTAATATGTTAAAAAGGGACTACAAATTTTATGCTTGCCTATTAATATATAGATAAGAATTATAGAATACATAACACTCTGCTCTAGAAATGATTATCATTATAGTTTTGCTCAGTAGATGGCGGTTTTCCATAATCTGCATGGTGCTTGCAATTTGTATTGATGGATGATAAATACATTATAAAAAATTTTTGGTATGAAACAACCAATCGACTTCCATTACCCACTATTAAACGTAGTATACACACTTTTTGGGAATAATGTGATCAGAAGACATAAAACTGACCTAACAAAGTAGACATCTAAAAATTTTTAGGTAAGAAAAAGCTGATACACATGTAAAAGTATATAAAACAAATTTACATAGCGAGTTAAATGAGAGAAAATAAATAAATAAATAAAATAAAAAATAAATAAAATGTGTAAATAATGGGTCTAAAAAAAAAAAACTTTTTCGATACTGATTATTATTAATTTCCTTTTCTTTTTCTTTCTAAAAAAATAAAGTAAATAATAATAATAATAATAATAATAATAAAATAAAAATAAACTATTTTGATGAAATTCTGGCGAAAGAAGAATTTAGTTTAGTACGGAGGACTATTAATTTTTTTTTTTTTTTTTTTTTCAAATTATAACATCGCTTTCAAATTATTAAATTACATTTCCGATAAATTTTTGATTTCAATAAATGTCCAACTATCGTAAAACTGGTATCGTAAAAATCCGTAGATTGAGACTAATAGTCCACTGTCCTAAAAATAAAACAAATAAAATAAAATATAAAATAAATAAGGACTGAGATAATAAACCGATGATTTTTTCTTTTCTTTTTATGGCGTATAACTGATGCTAATGTCATACAAATGAAGCATTTTTGTGTTAAAATAAAAATAAATGAATCGAGGGCACCCTAAACCGTTACATAAAAGACGTATAAATAGTATGTGTAAACGGCGATTTATTGTAATTTACAGATTTTGAATTAACATAGTAGAATACTAATAAGTGATTTTATTTGTATAATTGATTTGAATATAATTAAACCTTTGCGGCACAAGACAATTAGGATAATTTAAATTAATCTGCCACCGGAATTCATGAATTAAATTAAACTGAAAGAAATTTTAAATTTTAAGGTTAAAAAAAAACCGGCCTTTTCTGCTATGTTATAAACGTAAAGTTTTGCTAAAAAATTTTCGGGATGAATTTTTGCAGCTGGATCTTAAATTTTGCGTCCTCGCAGCGAGGACAGCGCGCGTTAAGGGGTTAAGTAAAATAAATAAATAAATAAAAAAATAAATAAAAATAAAAATAAAAATAAATAAATAAACTTTATCATTTACGGTTGGAAAACGTTCTGACAGGAATGTTGATAGGTTTCTGACTACTTCGTTTTTTCTTTATTACTTGTAAGCTATATTTAAAGGAAGACTAAATTTTCAAAAGATGTCTAAACTAAGATGAAAAAAAAAAGAGAGAGAGAGAGGTGGAAATTTACGGCAATATTATAGAATACTGTTGAGGAGGACTATCCTCAACATGTCGAAATCTGTGCCTATCACTCCATCTTTATTATTATTGGTTACTTACAGATTTCAAATAGACGTGGCAGAATATTAAACTAGAAGGTTTCTTAAGTAAATATCAATATTATTATTGGTCAACAGCCTATTACTTATTATTATTATTATTATTATTATTATTACTTTTAAAATTTAGATAAGGGAAAAATGATTAAAGGAAGAAAAATCAAAACGGAAAATTACTTTTTATTACATAAATATTAAAGATTATTATTCAGAATTAAGTCGACGGCGAGATCTCGTTTCGATTTTCAATCTTCTTCTTATATTTCATACAATGGATTACTTTTTGTTTGGTGTAATTTAGAAAACAATATCCAGTATATTTTCCTTTTTCTTTATAATATTTTTATTACGTTTCATTCAATAATAAAAGAAGATAACTATACTTTAATTCATAAGCGGCGACGCCCAAAAAAAAAAAAAAAAAAAACGCTTTATATATATATATATTTTTTTTCAAAATTCGGAATGATAGCCATTTTAGATGAAATCCGAAAAACTTAAGGGAGGGTCATCCGCTCCATGCCTATACCTGCATGTTTAATAACACAATTGCTTAATAACACAATTTATTTAATATATGAAGAACATAGTAAAAACGTAAACGAAAAACGGTTAAAGAAACACTTCATTTTTTGGCGATTCTTTGGCGATTGTTTACAATCCGCTTTTATTTCTCCAGCAACCTCTTCCGAAGTTTTGGAGCGAACTTCGTACTTCGTTTCGTGTTTCTCAGAGCATCATTTTAAGGTGAGTTCGCGGGGAGCATTATTATAGAGAATTTCTGAAGAGCAACATGTGATGCAACTTTGTTGAATTCGTGACACTCAAGCCGCACACCATGGGTCCCGGGAATGGATGATCGACGCGCATTCCATTATTTCAATTCAAAAAGAAAAAATACCAGAGTGTGGAAAGAGTTTTCTTTAAAAAAATTATATATATATTTGCAATGTTGTATTTGGCAGTGATGATCAGTCTTTGGTCTTCGGGTGAGTAAACTTGTTAATATCAAATTTTTAGTTTATTATTATTGTTATTATTGTTATTATTATTATTTCTAGTGCACCTTCCTAGCGTTCAGTTTTATATGTGTATTTCCAAATTTATTTCTCCTTGACAGTTCAAACTAATAAACATTGGTTTATACTGAAAAAAATACATATACATATATACCGCCTTCATCTAGAATGAATAAGTGGTCATTTACTAAATTCCTTAATTAGAAATATAGATTTCCGAGCTATGCGCATAAGGCACGCCAATAAACTGAATAGACGAAATGATCGAGAATTTCTTGTGTATACATTTCTAGATGGTGAAATAATATTCTGATTATTATGAATATTCTGAATCTTTTGTATTGCGAGAAATTATCGCTTGACTTTCTAGAATTGGGTAATTAACCAAGATTATAGTTGCTGAAACCCGCCTCTTGTATTCTCATTTATTTGCAGAAATTTTTAAATAACTTTGCCCTCGATAATATAGGTAAACGCTCTAGAATTCTAATAGAGGTTTCTAGAACTTTCTACTAAAGGGGACTAGAATTTATATGACATGAAACTATTTTTTCTAGAGCCACAATTTAGCTTCTAGATGTCAGTTACAGAATTTTTTCTCAGGGTATGTTTTGAAGTTCAAACGTCTCTAAGAATTTAAAAACGACATCGTAATCCTTTAATACAAATTTTATACCCATCTGTTTACTTTTATATATATATTTATTTATTTTGTTTATATTATTAATTTCTCGTGACAGTTAAATTTTATTTATTTAATTTATTATTATTATTTTCCCCTGACGTATTAAAATTCTACATAACAACGAAAAAAAAATTATTTTAAAAATAGAATTTTTTTTTTTCTGTTATTTAAGCTTTCTTTTATAGATGAATAAATTATGATTAATTAAGATTTGTGTTCTGTGATGATAACAGTTGTTACACACTATATTGTAATAAATTTCTTAAATAAACCTCTATGAAACAGGACCAACGAATTTTGCATGTTTAACTTATTATTTGAATCAATGTACGAATCTTATAAAACCATGCAAACAATGGATGAAATTTTATTTTCTTTATCTCAATAAATTATTGCGATTGTAATGTAAGTGTTTTCGTTAAATTATCCCTTTTCGTTATTTTATTCGCTTGAAATACACGCATGGAAACCATTATATAAAACTTTCCTTTCTTTATTCCAATACATTGTTTTAGCTTTAACGTAAGTTTCAATGGTATTTTTGAGTAAATTTGGGCTGTAATTATTAAAAAGATTATTGTTTTGGTTTTTTAAATGTGCTTGGAGTATTTTTTAATTTTACTATTTACGTGAATCCCGTAAAGTTGATATAATTAATTTTTGTCGTATGAGGTGAAAATTATAAAATTTAAAGAATTTGAAATTTAAAAGAAATACTTTCTTTTATTTTTTGAAAAACGTAAGTTAAGTAAACAATGTATTTTCGAACTCGAAAGGTTTACAAAAATCTCCTAATACTCAAAATATGCCCTAAAAATCTATATCAAACAAGCTTATCATCTGACGTTTTTGTTTATGTAACACTGATTATAACAACATGGAGAAATGTTGTAAACTGTCTAATTATTATAAATATTGAATTCCTTTAAAAAAGTAATGTTTTTATAAATTTATTTGTTATTGGAGAGTAAGTTCATATACAATCTGAACTTAAAACACTAGAATGTAGTTACAGAGAAAAAATTTAATTAGGAGTCATATATACTTTTTAATTTATACATAAAATTCACACTTTTAAGTTTTAATAATAAAAATGTAACAAGGTATGAATTTAGTAAAATTGTTTAATATTTGTTTACGATCTTTAAGGTAACTTAATTTAGAATTCACATATTAACATGCAACTTACATTAAGATGTTCCCAAATCGATCTTCAATAAAAATGAATTATTTATATAGAAATTCGTTGGGATAACGTATGTAACGATATCATACAAAAATTGAAAAGTGCAAAAATGTATGAAAATTTTAAATAATTAATCATTAAAAATGATGAAAATATTTAATTTCCTTAAAGGTGTGAAATTCATTTTATCGAATGCTGTTTTGGAAACATTTTAATGTAGATTGTATGTTAAATTTTTAGCAGAGTTGTGTTACGGATCGGGATATAACAGGAAAATTTTTTAATAAACTAATAATTTACCATATTACATTCTTTTATCTACATAAGAAGAAAGTATGAGATTAGTGAAAATTTTCATCCACCAGTTTTCGATGGATTTGCTCCTTTTGAGGTTTCCTGAACACGATTTGAGTATTTTTAGAAAATGTCTGTCTATGTGTGTATTACAAAATTTTTTGACGCTGTATCTCACGAAGCAATAACGAAATTTAACCAAACTTGGTATTTAGTTGGACCTTGACCTAAACTTTTGCTGATTATATTTTGAGATTAATCGCTCAACAGGTGGCGCTGTCATACTTTTTTTTCATGATTTTTAATGTGGTTAAAAAAAAAAAAAAAAAAAAAAAACAGAAACAGAAACAGAAACGTTACTCTAAAACATGGAGCAGCAAAAAGACTCGAAAGTTTCGGAAATGCTTCTGCATTTTGCGGAAAAATATTCAAAAACGTTTTTGCTATTTTCGGAAATATATTCAAAAACTTTTTTCTTTATGACACAGAAATGATAAATGGAACACGATTAATAAAAATTTGTTTTGATTATGATTTAAAAAAGTGCATGGAAAGATTTAGTTCAAATTGCTTGTAATATTTTAAACATACATATAAAGAAAACATATTTAAAACTGCGCAATGGAAACGAATCATAAATCCCTGATGATGCTTTACTATTAAAGCGAAAAGCTTTGGATAAAAAAATTTTAACATCTTTTAAATAAATTTATATTTACGTGTGTTTAAAGTGTTTTAAATATATTTAATACAAATGACACGTGTTCAATTTAACTCTTTATTTTTTAGAGATTATTTATTTTAAAAACATTTAATTAATTTTTTGAAGTGCGCTGTAGAACTAGAAGAAAATTTCTTTTACAACTAACATGTAACAAGTGGATAATTTCGTTGTTGGTAAATATACAATATATATAAAAATAGGATTAAGCTGGGTCAATTTTGGAAATAAAAGCTGCAGCATGAAATATTTGTTTTTATGTGTTTAAAAAACTTTTCTCAAATGAGGGGGGGGGGGGGCTTCAGAACTGTATTGGACATTCCGCTAGCTTCAGAAGTTAAGTGAGCTGCTCAGGGTACGAATGCAACATGAAACAGTAATGGTTTTTGCAATTTTTTTTGGGCTTGTTTAAAATACTTTTATTCATCATAACACATGATTACACATTTTCCAAGGACTTCAAAAATCTTTATTTATTTATTTACTTTTTGGAAATGTTGTATATTACTATTGAAAATGTAAAAAAAATTTCCACTTTCATCTTTTATTTGACAGAAATATTTAGTAGGTGCAGATTTGCTGTGTTTTTAGACATGAACCATACTGAAGTATTAAAAAAAAAAAAAAAAAAAAAAAAAAAAAAAAATGGAAATAATCCTTTATATATATATATGTGTGTGTGTGTGTAAAAGAAGAAAGTAAGAAAAAAAAACCGTTTTTTTACCACGTTTTTATTAACTCGCTTTCTTGTTTCTTTGTTCAGTACAAATCTTGCATCGATTTTTAACTAACTTCTCGAATAGCTAGACGTTTGAAATTTTAGAATAGCTCAGAACACGATGACAATGCATTCTTTTAATACTTTTATTCAATTAATAAATATTTGAACACTTCGTATAATTGTTATCTGTATTACGAATTTGACCACTTTCTTTCAAATTGATGGAATAATTCATCAAAAAAATTTAAAAATTTATTTATTAATATATACAATTGTCAAGTTTATATGATTCAACAGAAAGTTTAAAAACATGGTTCATAAAAAGTTTTTTTTATCTTGTAATTATTATTTTATATTAATAGATAATTTTATATTAAATATGGTTTATTTTTTGAAATCAACATGAGTTCTGCAGATATGAAAATTTATGTTTTTAATGAGAAAGATAATTTTGTTGTCGCTACTTTCTTTATAAATAAAAAATATATAAATATCAAAAAAAAAAAAAAAAAAAAAAAAAAAAATCAAACAAACATTAAATACGAATTTATGTTTTAATTTAATTACAATAACTTACTAAAAACTTTACTAGAAACTTCATTGCTTAACTTACGATAAAAATAATGTTCAATATGGGAGAACTTTTAATTTAACTACAATCAATTAAAAACTTAACAAATGTTCTCAAATAACAAACGTTAACAAATAAAAATCAATTAAAAAACTAACAAATTAATAATGTCCAATTGGTGAACTTTTAATTTAACTACAATCAATTGAAAAACTAAAATCCAATTTTAATTAATATATATATATATTAATGATATAAATTGAAAAATATTAAATAAAGAAGTATTTGTCAACCAAAGTTTGAAACTGTAAATTGTTTATCTTTTTTCCCCGAGAAGATGTAAACACAATATTTTTCTTTGTAAACATGAAAAAGAATCCGCAATTTACAAAAATAAAATCACTGTAAATATTCATCTTACAGTGGTTGCCTCTTCCGTGTGAAAAACTGCTACTGCAAAATTTAGGGCCCTTTAGCTACCTCTCCACAAAATTCTGATTTATAAAATTGAACGTTTCACAGAATTAAAATTTATAAAAAACATCTTTGTAACAAATTTTCATTTTATAAAAATAATGTATATATATATATATATATATATATATATATTAATTTATCCATATTTACAATGTTATTTCAAATGACTGCCTGTAATAGGTTCATTTAAACGGTATTAAATTGATATTAAAGAAAACATTAAAAACATCATTATAAGATATAGAGTGTCTCCTGAAACAAAGGGTTTTAAAGGATATATATATATTTCGAAAATAAATAAAAATTTCACAAAACATTTTGATTTTCACAAAAATATTTATTCTTCACAAAATGAAGTGACCAAAATTAAAACCCGGATCAGTACTTGACTTAATAGAATGTCATAAATAGTTTTTTAAAAATTTTAAACAGTAATACTTTTTATGTTTTTATAGATACATCTTCTTCTCCTATTTTATATTGATTAAATATGAGTTCCTGTATTTAAAAAAAAAAAAAAAAAAAATGTTATATTGTTATCATTTTTTGATAAAACCGAAAAAGAAAGAAAGAAAGAAAATCTATAGAAATCTATAGAAAAATTAGCCAACAGTTCGTGATGATTTTCACCTTCATTTTTTGCTAGAAGTATATATATATATATATACATATATATATATATATATTTTTTTTTTTTTTTTTTTTTCTGTTAAAAATAGTGTCTTCGATGAAGGTTTTCAGCTAATTGAAACAAACTTTCGTGTCAACCCGCATGAACAATAATGATGCACATTGAAAGAACATTCAACTCTGACCTGTCTGGAATAAACACTTCAACATTAATAACTTAAATGCGATTCACATAAATATTTATTTATTTTTGCTTTTCCGTATAGGTTATTATTGATGAGTGAAAATAATTTTGTGTGCATGTATGTTTTGCATTTGAGATTGAGGTCGACTAACTACACAAGAATCCTTGGCCTGAAGTGGTCGCCCTCCACGAGGTCTTTTTTTAAGGGGTACTAGCCCGCATCTACACGAGTTTCGGAGAAAACCACAGAAAACTCCAAACGTCTAGGTCGATGAGTCTGGGATCGAACCCGGCACGTTTCATCTATCAGCTATGAGCGCAGAACCACTTGGTCACTGGTGGGGTGAAAATAATTTTTGAATAATTATAATCATTAATGAATCTGTAGTAATAAAGTGTTTGTCTGTTTGCGAAGTACAGAAAAAAAAGTAAAGAAAACTATGGCATATGCAATTCTGAAATGAATTTTGTACATAAAAGAATGTGCGAAGAAATAAGCATCCATTGCACTTTAGAGTGGAACAAAAAGAAAAAGAAATAACGGAGAATAAAAGTAAAAATCTGTAGAAAATAGCTTGTGATAAAAAAAAAAAAAGAGAGAGAGAGAGAGAGAGAGTGAAGGGAAAAAAAAAAAAAAAAAACTCCGGAAGGGTGTTTACAAGGGCTCCGATGCTATCGACGAGGGTAAGCTACGTCTCGCATAATACAGTGTTGATCAGAATTATAAAGACAAATGAAAATTGCACAGAAAAATTTATTTCTGAAGAAAGTAAAGGGAAATGTATGCATAGAATGTTTTTTATGCTAGAAATCATTGTAGTATGCGAAACATTCATAAATGCAAAATATGAATGTTTTGCCGTAATTAAAAAAAAATGTCGTTGTTAAAACTGGGTAAAATTGTAAGGACAATGAATGTTTTGGCCTGAAATACACTAATAACTAATAATTTCTACCATTCTTCATTCTTCTTAATCATTTTTACTAGTCTGATAGTTTGACAGTTCCTTCAGAGCATTCTTGGAAATTTTACCCAAACTTTTTCGATGGAGGGCATGCATTAGCCCCTAGATGAAATGTTCCATTAGTCCCTATGCCATTTTATATTGCTTCGAGGCTTAATATAAATTAATTATTTACAACTAATTCAAAATAATGATAGCAGATGAACAATATTGAATAGAAGCTTCATGATCGCATGCAACACTGTTAAAAATAGAGTTAAGTGTTAATTTAAATAAATGTTTATTAAATAAGGAAAAGAAAAATTCCGTTCCATTCAAAGAAATATCTTTCCTCTTGATTTTAACAAACTAATGGGGGAAAAAAAATCTCAGTGTCTGTGCGTTTGTATTGCAAGTACAGCCATTTATTGATAAAATTCTGAAACTTTAAACTCATTTATTTTATGGGATAATTCACTTGTCCCATTAGTCCACAGCCTTCACCAAGGGTTAAGAAAGATAAATTGTTGTAAGTGCATTTTTAATTGTAATCTGCACTTTTAACACTTTATAACAAAGTTAAAAAGAAATTAATATCCCGATTCATCTGCTTGTCTATTTTCGTTCACTTCCATAAATATTTTTAGAATGCCTGGAAACTAATATATTTGCACTTAAATCACACATGATTTAAGTTCTTTGCTTTGAGTATTTTGTATCATAAGTTTTAAATGGCTGAATTAAAAGGAGAGGGGGAGGGGATGGAATCTTATTGAATAACATAAATAGTTTAATCATTAAAAATAAATAAATAAAACAAAACAAAATAAAATTTTGGGCTACGACAATAAAAGAAAAGCTCATTTGAGTTACACTTGTGTGCAGGTAATATTGGATTGGTTGTCAAGCTCTGATGCACTTTCTTGAATTGTTTCATTTCATAAACATACCGATACCATCAGTAGGTATCTTTTTTCAAAACGGCATTTCTTTACATTCGTTCTTTTTGCTTGTGATGACCCCAAGCGTTACGCTCTGTGGAATCCGAATATAGAAGTTCTAAAGTATTATTCTTCAATAACAGCGGAAGTAGAACAAGCGAAACGAAGTTCATCTTCAACACTCCTGTGCTCTTATAAGGGGAAAAAAAATGCATTCTTTATAAGCAATCTTTTTAAAAATTGAATATGCAATATTTTTTAGTAGCAAACCAGAGTCGCACATAAGTTTATGAATACACATTTTAGGCTGTAATTGGTCACAAACTAGAAGGTTATATAATAAGGACAATTTCTGAAACTTAAAGCATCCTCTTTTGCAATCATATCAATAAAAAAATCTGGAGTGACTCCACTCGACTTTCCGAACATTGAGTAATTAACAGTTTTGTAGATAAAGTAAAGAAAGAGGAGTTGTTAAACAAACAAAAGAGAGAAAACCCTAATAGAGTGTTTGAGTATTTTTCTCCATATATTACACGATGTTTTATTGAACGCTACTGAACTTTCAGACCATAAGATCATAATGATAAAGAATTTTTCATTGAGTCCCTGTAAAAACAATAAATGCTTGATACACCAAAATGCTTATAGTTAGTGCAACAGTGATTTATAATATTCAGATAAATTTTCAGCTCAATTGAATAAGGCGTTTAGATGCTATCGCACTTTTAATAATTTGGTCCCATAGGCCATAATGATACAGAATTTTTCTTTGTGCCCCTGTAAAAAAACTGTAAATGCTAAATTCACCAAAATCTATACAGTTCTTGCAAATGTGAACTATAACATGTTTACACATTTTTTGCTCACATTAATAAGTCGTTTAGACGCTATCACACTTTTACGAATTTGGCGCCATAGGCCATAATGATAAAGTATTTTTCTTTGTGTCCTTGTAAAAAAAACTGTAAGTGTTAAATTCACCAAAAATCTATACAGTTCGTGCAACTGTGACCTATAACATGTGTATGATTTTTTTGCTCAGATTAATAAAGAGTTTAGACGCTATCGCACTTTTAAAAATTTGGCCCCATGGGCTATAATGATAAAGAAGTTTTCCTGGTGTCCCTGTAAAAAAACTATAAGTGCTAGATTCACCAAAATCTATAGGATTCGTACTATGGTGACTTACAATATACGTACCAACTTTCAGCTTATTCGAACAAAGCGTTTAGACGCTAGCGTGTTCACTCACAGACATACACACATACATGCACACATACATACACACACATACATACATACATCTTCGTAAAAATAGTGGAAACGGACTCAGGGGCCCTCGAAACGTATAGAAACATCAAAATTTCAAATTCGGATTTTTGACATGATTACAATACTTTCCTCACTATAGAGTTCGGAAAGTAAAAATACGATAAATTAAAGACCCTTAAAAATTACTGGCTGGACGTGAAACCATGTTCCTTATCGACGTTGATGTTTAAAGAAAAAATATTTTGAATTCTTCGTAGAAAAACATTTTTATATGATTTTTTCTCCTTTTTCATATTTTCCAACAAAATTGAAAGGTGTTTGTGACGTCTGTTTGTCTGTCTGTCCACGCTATAGTTTTCATAACATTTTTTAGAAAGCTTTGATGCTGATAAATGTTATTCAAATTGACTGTGAAATATTTCCCATTGAATATGATAATAATATAAATGATAATGATATAAATAGCTGATTTGTAAAAAGGAACACCCAAAACAATTCCAAAACATATGGTGTTTTGGTGTTTCTATAAATACATTTCAGTACTTTTGTACTGTACAAAACATAATAAAATTAACATGTATATTATACATATGAGCAGAAGCATGTTTTCTACAGAATATAGTTTGATTGGCATCAATAGTTGGTTTACAGGGCCACAAAAAAGTAATGAGATACATCAAGAATTCAATTTGAAATTGCTAGAAATGCCTTTTTACACGTGTTATGAGATTTCAACACTTTGACACAAAGTTTGGAAGTGATTATAATTTCGATTCATCTATTTATCGGTCCGTTTATCTCTCTCTTTGCCTGCGTTTTAATTCTAAATATTATTCAAGCTCACTGTGAGATGTTCTTCATTGAAAATGGTATAAAAGGAACAATTGGTTTCTGTGCGACGAAGGTATATATTTTACTGTGAACAACTTAACAAAATTAATTTACATTATTAAGATACATAAAAACATTTTTTTTTCTGTAGAACAAAAAATGATTAGCTTAATTTATTAATTAATAGAGCCTCACAAAGTTATTTTTTAACATTATGATATATAAATGGAAATTGCTCAATGTAAATTTTTAGTGCTATGAGGGAATGTGAGTCAATTAATTTTTTAAATCGTCTTTTATTGTATAATCACTACAGGACGGATGATTTGTTTTTCATCATCTATGCTGCAGCATGTACCAAAATATGTTCATTAAAATTAGAAAACAATGGTAAAATACTTTTTTTCAATGTTAAACACGCATTTTGCACGTAGGGAAAGGTGGCTTAAAACGATTCTCTTAAGGGAAAAACTTGTGTAAAACAATATAACTGTTTAAATAAAACTTTAGCCCTTTGTTAGTGTTGTCGCTAAAATTCTTAACGACTTTATAAAAATCATCATTCAAACACATGTCGCTACTTTGGCGACTCATTTCAGATATATCTTTTCATATATAGTTATTAATAAACAATTTCAGAATATTAAATTTAAATAAGGTAAATATCTTACCTTATCGGTCCAGATTCGTGGGGACTGCCGGCCTCTGTTGTTTCCTTTCTATTCATTGGAGTCGATTCAAGACATAAAGCCAAAATAATAGGAGATCAATTACGGCTACACACATTTATTAAATACTACAAAAAAACGAACACGAAGAACACACTAAGGAGAAAAGAAGAAACAGAACATTAATATTGGCGCGCAGCGCCATCTACAGGTTTTAGATTAGACCAATAAACAACACATTGGCCCCCGGATGAACATTAACTTTATGTTCATTTTCCCATTGTAATTATATCTAACATTTCTATATCTAATATATTTCAAATTGTAAGTCCACACAAATGTCATAGTTTATAAATGAAAGTTTTTAAAGTTTATTTAGTCCTTTTCAAAAATTTCAACTGGATAAATCAACTGGAAAGGACGTCTCAATGTACCTGTAGAGGTTTTTATCTCACAAGATCGAAACTTTCCATCTCTACCGGGAAACACTTGAGTGACAACTCCTAATTTCCACAGGTATCTTGGCAACTTAGCGTCGTGGATTAAAACAACATCATTTGGAGAATATTCACGAATACTGGAGTGTCGACTTGTCATGGCGTTTTTGAGCTGAAGAAGGTATTCCTTCTTCCATCTTGACCAGAACTGGTCCAATATTCGTTGTTTTTGATTGAAACGCTTTATATATGTTAGTGACGTTCCAGGAAGCACATGTGGTTTCATATGCACGATAGGTAGGGTAGTAAGTCGCTGACCTACCAAGAAGTGTGCTGGCGTAATTGGAGAAGGTTCTCCTCAGTCTGCATATGTGTATGAAATGGGTCGAGAATTTATTGAGCCTTCAATTTCACATATAACTGTATGTAGTTGTGTGTGTGTTAAAGTGGTTTTGCCAACCACCTTTCTTAAGGCAGATTTTACAGATCGCACAAGTCGTTCATAGAAGCCTCCCCACCATGGCGACATTTCCATGATAAACTTCCATTTTATTTTATTACTACTATAGTAATCTTTAACGTCGGGATGGGTAATTGTTTTCCAGATGTGCCTTAACTCAATATCAGCTCGATGAAAGGTTCGTGCGTTGTCGGAGTAAACCGTATGGCAAAGACCCCGCCTTGCTACTATTCTTCTGAAGGCCAATAAAAATGTTTCTGTAGATAGGTTCTCTACCAATTCTAGGTGCACTGCTCTTGTGATTGCGCATGTGCACAATAATATATATATTTTGCTATCCGTATTTCGGATGTATAAAGGGCCTGCAAAATCAAGGCCTATCACTGCAAATGACTTTTGTTCATTGATACGATCTGCAGGTAACGGAGCTGATATCTGGGCTCCAGCTCTAGAATTAAATTTTATGCAAATTCTGCATCTTCTTAATACGCTTTTTACTGCCTGTCTGCCCTTGATTACCCAAAATTCCTCCCGTAATTGTACTAATGTATCATTAATGCCAAAATGGAAAACTTTTTCATGCGCATTTTTTATTAACAAATCAATTAATTTACCCTTTGAAGGCAACAGGATCGGGTGTTTTTCGTTAAAGGAATAATTTGATTTCTGAAGCCTTCCTCCGATGCGCATTATTCCTACGGAATCCAAAAATGGTGAGAACTCAATTAAATTTGAATTTTTAGAAATAGGTTCCCCATTTACCAAACAGTTTAATTCATTCGGAAAACTAATTTTCTGTGTATATTTAACCCACATTGTTTGCGCACTATCAATTTCTTCTGCCGATAATGGACCGCTAACTTTCTCGTTTTTAGGATTCGCGTTGTTAAGAAATCTCTTTATCCATGCCGTAATTCTGAGGACTCTTAAAATGTTACTATATTTTTCTAGATCCAATATTGGTTCAACTGTTTCTATACAGATTTTAAACTGAATTATTTTTTCAGGTGTTTTCCTTTTTTCCTCGGTAATATATTGCGTGTCTACCTTTTCCCCAATGTCATTACCTTTACCATTTAGCTCAGATAACCATTTTGGACCTTTAAACCAAAAATCATTATTAACTAACGCATTTGCACTAATACCACGAGTAACTAAATCTGCGGGATTGTCCTTTGTATTACAATATGACCAATTTTCGGGTACTGACAATTCCTGAATTTCAACTACTCTATTTTTAACAAAGGGTTTCCACTGTTTCGCCGATCCCTTCACCCAGTGTAAAACAATAGTAGAATCTGTCCAATAAAATTTCTCGATGTTAATTTCCTTAAATATATCACAAATATATTTCGCTACTCTAGCTGCTATCACCGCTCCCATTAACTCCAATCTTGGTAACGTTAGTTTCTTTAGCGGCGCAACTCTAGCCTTTGACATAATCATACTTACATAACATTTTTTATCATTACTGATACCCCTAAAATATGCAACACAACCATATGCAAGTGGTGAAGCATCTGAAAAAATGTGTAGTTCTACAGGCGAATTTTTCAAATCAACATACGTGAAATAGCATCTATCTATTCGAATTTCTAATAAATCCTTAATTTCGTTACACCACTTTATCCAAATTCCCTTAAGATCATCCGGCAATTCGTGATCCCAATCCATACCTCTTTCCCACATTCTTTGAAGAAAACACTTTATCCTAATTAAAAAGGGAGATATAATCCCAATAGGATCAAAAAATTTTGCAGCTGTATGTAATACATATCTTTTCGTACATACCGATATATCCAAATTTTCAACTATAGATTTCAAAGCTAATCCTAATTTATCACTATCTTTATCCCACACCAATCCAAGAATATTTATTACACTGTCATTATTTACCTCCGAAAAAGAATCATTTTTATCCCACATGTTCTTTAATTTCTGTGAATTCGTACTAAACTTTCTTAATTTCATTCCAGCCTTTGCTAAAATATTTACCGCAGTAGAAGTTAATTCATAGGCACCGTTTACGGTATCTGAGCCATAAAGCAAATCGTCCACAAACAGAGCTGAATTTAACATTTCATAACTATCCGGATAAATTTCCTTATATTCCTTAATGTGTTTCTTAATTGTTGCCGCTAAAAAGAAAGGAGAAGTAGTACAATCAAATGTAGCTCTGGTCATTCGCATTATTTTATAATTCTCGGTGTCCTCGTCAAACCATAAAAACTTTAGAAAATTTCTATCGGGTTCCGCGATTTCTATCATTAAAAACGCCTTTTCAATATCTGCGCAAAACGCAATCTTAAACATTCGAAATCTATTAATTACATCCAAAATTGGAGGTGTAAGACATGGCCCTTTTACAAGACAATCATTTAAAGATTTACACCCCGATACTCTACTGGAACAATTAAAAACAATTCGTACCTTTGATGTTTGTTTTTCCCGTCTTACAATTTCTCTATGTGGAGCGAAATACTCTTTTTTTGTGCGACCGCATTCTTCAACGATACCCAATTGTTTTTGTTCTGTGATTATCTGCCTATATTGCTCGAAAATCCATTTATCCGCTTTTAATCTTTTTCTCAAATAATTGAATTGGCGTTTAGCGTTTTCAAAATTATTCTCAAATTTGTCAATACCATGATCATTCCATAATAAATGAGTAACATAATGACCCTGTTTATATTCTAACTGTTTATCAAATTTATTTATTATTTCCTGATCGGAAGCAGAAATCAATTTATCATCATTTATTCCCAAAAAATCCAAAGACCATAACCTTTGCAAATCATTACCCGTACAATCGGATGATTCATCTTTTTTCATGCATGGATGGTTTTCATGTAAACAAAAGGAGTTACCACATTCAATCTTTAACACGGTGGCGCCAGTAATTAAGTTGTCTGGGTTGTTTCCTGAATTATTATTGCCTGACAATGTCCATCCGAATAACGTATTTACAGCAAACAACGAACGATTAATTTTCTTTTTATTTTTTTGCAGTTTCCAAAATAAACCTGCGCCGATTAATATCTCTGGAGCCTTCGAATGGAATTGCGCAAATTTATTTTCTTCCCCCTCTCTCGAAACCAAAAGTTTTCGAAATGATGCGTCATCCATTATCTGTAACTTCGTAAAAGAGATTTGATTTACGACCAATGCCTCTACATAACATTTCTGTTTGTGGTTTTTTAAATGAGACAATTCGAAATTTACGACTGAATATTCGTTGGATTGCGGCTGTTCACACGAAAACGGATATATTATGACAGTTTCTTTTCTAATCACCGGCAATTTTAATTCACGGGCGAGTGATATGTTTATGAAATTTCTTTGGGATGCATTATCAAATAATACGGCACACTGTAGAGAGTTTAAATTAGAACTATTTGTTATTCTTGCGAAGCAAGTTTGTAAATATATTTCATTATTCTCAAGCGGATTTTGTACAGGACACTTATAGGACAAAACAGAATTATCATTTTCGCAAACACTGTTCTCAGAATTATTTGTTTGGGTATGTTCGATGTGATTTTTATCTTTCATATGAGCCGTTGGCGTTTCCGATTTTTGCTTATAGCAAATTAATGTATTGTGTTTTCCTGAACATGCGTCACATTTGAGACCCGATAAACAGTATTTAGCGGTATGTTTACCTCTTTTGAAACATAAATAACAGATTCCTTGTTTGCGTAAAGACAATTTTTTATCCTCTAAATTTAATTTACACATTTTACTGTCATGATCGTTTATTGCATCAACACAAAATATACATTTACTAACAGTTAATTTAAAGGCTGATGCCTTTTGCATTGTGTTAGAATTTTTATATCCCGAACCAGATTTCCGGTAGTAAGCATTATTATTATTATTATTTTCCGATGATTTTGAATCAAATCTGGAATTTGAGTTTTTATATCCGCTATTGTGAGTTTCTACTTCGCGTTTTAAAAATAAAAAGGTTTTTTCCCTAGTCTGAACTTCTAATTTTAAATGTTTTAACAAATCTTGTACATCCCATTCCTCGGATTCTGTTTTCATTTTATTATAGTCTATCATAATACTGGTGGGTATTAATTTTGTAACAATTGGAAATAACAAATTTCCGTAAGATTTTAAATCCACACCTGAATTTTCGAGAGATTTAATATTAACATCAAGGGCGTCGTGCAGTAAGCGTAATTCTTTAATTTGATTTGGAGATTTAACAGGGTTCAAATTTAATAACGCGTCAATTTTATATCTTATTATAATATCCTTTTTTCCGAATCTAGATTTTAATAAATCAATTGCAGTATTGTAATTTTGATCTGAGAGTGCTAAACCCTGGATAGCTGTTAAAGCTTGGGCTTTTAAAAAGCTGCGTAAATACACAAATTTCTGCACATTAGAAATGTTGTTGTTGTTATGTATTGTGATTTCATACTGGCTCCAAAATTCAATCCAGTTTTCTGGAGAACCGTCATAAACAGGAATTGATAACTTGGGTAATCTCACAGAACTAGCATTAATTCTTTCTAAATGCAGATTGGGCGTTTGCTCATTTCTTGGCTGCGATAAGATCGGAGTAACATTTATATTTTTAATTTTCTCTATCTTATTTATAATTTGAGCCTTTACATCAATAATTGAATCTCTATACTCTTGTCTCGATTCTATTTCAGTTTGTAGCTCGTTGAGATCCGTGATTTTGGCCTCAATTTGATCTTCAACTTCTATAATTTCGTTATTCTTTACTTGCAGTTTTTCTAACTGTGATTCTAATTCAAAAACATTTAACCCTTCGTCGGGTTCATTTAATTTTATATTTATCGTGTTCATCAATTTTGTACACAATCCTTTTAGGGTAGATCTTTTTCTCTTCAATTTTTCAAGTTCGGTAGCCATATTGATTTAATTTACAAATTTGGACTATAGTATAAGTAACAACTTTAAATCATATTTAAGGGCCTGGCAGTCCCTGTTCGGGCGCCAATAATTATGTCGCTAAAATTCTTAACGACTTTATAAAAATCATCATTCAAACACATGTCGCTACTTTGGCGACTCATTTCAGATATATCTTTTCATATATAGTTATTAATAAACAATTTCAGAATATTAAATTTAAATAAGGTAAATATCTTACCTTATCGGTCCAGATTCGTGGGGACTGCCGGCCTCTGTTGTTTCCTTTCTATTCATTGGAGTCGATTCAAGACATAAAGCCAAAATAATAGGAGATCAATTACGGCTACACACATTTATTACATACTACAAAAAAACGAACACGAAGAACACACTAAGGAGAAAAGAAGAAACAGAACATTAATATTGGCGCGCAGCGCCATCTACAGGTTTTAGATTAGACCAATAAACAACAAGTGTGTTTTACTCTATATTTTGCATTATAGATATACTTTAATAATATTATAAACTTAAACTGAGTAATGAAAAAAAAAACAGATTTTTGAAAAAGGGTGCAAAGGAACATTTTACCCTCATCAAAGGGCAAAATGATCCTTCATTTAAAAATAATTGTAAATTGCTTTTTATCTGCAAAAAATAAAGGATATAAAATTATGACATTACATAATGAAAGAAAATAAGTTTTACAATCAAATAGCATACATAATTTATTTTATAAAATTTAAAAGAAAAAAAAAATATGTTTTAAATAATAATAATAATAATAAAAGAAAACAAGAAAATAGAATATTTGAAAATTATGATTCAAACATAATAGATATAGTAATAGACCCACAATAAAGTCATAAATAAATTAAATAATGCTAATTTCCTCCACGTCCGATCAAAATAATAGATTCATAACGATCCACATAATGGATCCAAAACTGTTTTTATAATGAATCCTTTTACCCGACAACATAACCATCCATTTTAGGTCCATATTACTGAATGACGCTGTGAAATATAACAAAATTCGCAAGTGTAATATACATTTAAAAACATATTTTATTAAGTAAACCAAGCCATATTTCTGTACACGAAAGACTGTGTATTCAAATAAACAGGAAAGTTAGTTCTTAGCTTATAAAAGATTTTATAAAATTCACTTTTTCAAAGAATTCTATTCAGACGCGTAACCCTGCAATCGCTTCAATATCGCCATTGCTTTATGGTTTATATAAATGACTGTCCTAAAATGTAGTGCTTTGGCTTTCTTTTGCGTGTCCTTGTATATAAACCAGTTGTGCTATTTATACCATTTTCAGTAGGGAATATGGGATAGTAAACTTAAATAAAATACATATTTTTGAAGAAATTCTGAAAATATTTACGGATGCTGGAGGCAGACAGATGGACAAATAGATATAAAGACAGAAAGACAGACATGTATAATTAAAATTATAATCACTCTTAAACATTATTAGAAAGTGTTAAAAACGCTTGAAAAAGACGAATATGCAATTTCAAGAATTTTTAATTATATAGTTTAATGCATCTGAATATTTTTGTATGGTCCTATAAATCTTAATGCTAGTAATACTACAGTGCGGTCAAATAAGTTTTAAGACTGGGTCTGTAAAAAGAAACAGAAACAAGAAATTAATACCTGTTTTGGTTTTTTATTCAAAATAGGACCCTCCGGCATCAGTGAACTTTTTACAGTGATTTATTAATGAATCGAACGCCTGTTGTAAATCATTTTGTGGAATGGCCTGCAAAGCATGCATCGAAGCTGCTTGCATGGTCGAAATATCCTCAAAATAACACCCTTTTAACTTCATTTTAAGTTTTGGGAAGAAAGAGTAGTCACACGGTGCTAAATCAGGTGAATACGATGAATGGTTCAACATACAGACATTATTTTTTGCCAAAAATCGACGAACAATAAGGGAGGTGTGACTGGGGGCATAGTCGTGTAACAAACACAATCTGCTTTCAGTCCGATAGTCTGGACGAATGCGATGAAATCTGGCCATCAAACGCTTTAAAACAGATAAGTAGTATTCACCTGTAATTGTTTGTCTAGTTGGAACAAACTCTTTGTAGATAATACCTTTGCTATCAAAGAATGTAATGAGCGTTGTTTTTATTTTGGATAGAACTTTCCTTGTTTTTTTGGCTTGCGGGGAATTTTGTGACTTCGATTTCGAACTTTGTCGCTTTGTTTCAGGACTATATTGGAAAACACAACGTTTTATCACCTGTAACAATGAACTTCAAGAAGTTTGGATCATTTTCAGCGGCTTAAATGATGTCTCTGCTATGTGCACTTCTCATTGTTCAGGGGTTAAAGTGCGTGGAATAAATTTAGCAAACACCTTTGTTTTGCCCAAATTTTCATGCAGGATGGTTCGAATTGTTTCTTTGTTGATGTTTAAAGAGTCTTCCATCATTCTCAGTGTCGCACAGCGATCGTTTGTTATGAAATTTCGTGCTTTCTCAATAACTTCAGGTGTCCTAGATGAAATCGGTCTTCCACTACGCTGATCATCTTCTAACGTATCTCTTCCGTCCAAAATACGTTTGTACCTCACAGAAACATTTGATATACTTAAACAACAGTCACCGTAAACTTGTTTCATGAGTTGGTATGTTTCCGAAGCACTTTAAACAAGTTTTGCGTTAAATTTAATTACAGCTCTTTGTTCCATCTTAAAAAATCAACATGCGTATATTCTATAGAAAACTGTTTTATGTGCATATGAATAATAAATGTCATTTTCATTATTATCTGTGCATAATAAAGGCATAAAAATATGGTTTATAGAAATATCTCTCATTGAACGCAATGCTTTTTAATCCTTTTTGGTGTCCCTATGCACCAACCAAAAGTGGTATTTGCTCCACTTTCGATAAGGAACAACCCGTAGTAAACTTGGAATAACACATATTAGTTTCAAGAAATTCCATGAATATTTATGGAAGTTAGAGCGAGGACGGACAGACAGACGGAAGTCATAAACACATTTTAATTTTGCTGGAAAGTGTTAAAAAACAAAACATGTAGTTGATATCAGTTTTATTTAAAAAACATGTTCTTATACCTACCAATTAAAATAATTACTGGATTCTGTCTAATCAAAGCTATATTTTTTTTTTTTTTTTTTTTTAAGAATTACATGTGCATTGCCATTAATTATTATATTATTATATTTTTTATTAAATTTAATGCGTGATGAGATGTTTGAATTTTGCAACGTTACCTAAACCTTGATTAACAGATAACTTGTGCTGAAGTAATATTACAGCCAATACATTATTCTTATCTGTTATATAGGCTAAAAATAATAGTTAAAAATACAAAATAACATCATGCAATAATTTACTTTTGACCTTATATTTAGCTTGTAGATGAATGGAGATGTATTGTTTCATTACTACACAATAATTGGCCACTATATTGCCTAATACTGAATAGTAAGGAGATTAATAATACCGGACACTAATATTAATATTTTTTATTTCTATAAGATTACTTTTCACTATCTAAAAGAATAATAAAAACCTTTAAAAGGGGGAAAAATGATACTCTTACACTACGACAGGATGCAGGTGCTGAGAGAAAGAGTGACAGAAAAAACAAAATTACTCTTTCTATCTCAGAGAATTGTGTCAATCACAAATTTAAAGATTCTGAGAGTTATTTACTTACTACTCATCAGGAGAAGGCTCTCCTAAGGCTATTATTTTGAATATTATTTGAATATTGTAAATCTATGAAATAGAAATGAAAAAAAAAAAAAGTACCGATGAAACGAAATATTTCTTTTTACATCTCTGTAAATTATTCATATATGGATCGACTGACATTCACTAACAACCCCTCCCCTTTTTCTTCTCTAAAACGAAGAAATAGTTAGTAATCCTTATTATGTGATTTTTGCAATTAATAAATTTATAAAAACTTGAAATTTTCGTACCAGGATGGATTAAATTTTGATGTATGGCAAATGCTTCAACTATGAAACTGATGTATTTTACCAAGATGCAATGGTAGTCAACCTGGTCTCTACTGGCTACTAGTGATCGTTTCGGCTTTCATGGTGGGTGATAGAGGGTTTGCTTAATACTGCCCCCACCCCCATTTAAAAAAAAATAATTGAATAAAAAATTAAAAACATTGAAAGGAAAAAAAATTATAATATTGTTTAAAAAATTTCTCTAGCCATTAAATAATTTTAGCATCAACCCAGGAATCTCATTAATAATTTAATTAATTAAGTGTAATTTTATCAAACACCATGCTTTTGTGTATGCAACGTATGAATAAAAAGATGGACTTAGTTACAGTAAGTGGTTTTATAAAGATTTATTCTCTTAAACTTAGCAAAAGTCCGACATTAAGTATTTGGCAAATAATTATTATTACATAATTTAACTTGCAGTAACTGTGCTTAATAAATTTTATAATGCTATTTCCCTGTACTTTATAAATCATCAATACTGGAAAAAAGGTGGGCGGTTAGAAAATTGTGCTACGAACAGAGATACAAAAGTGGGATAAAAAGGTTGACTATCCCTGATTTAAAGTAATAATTTGGTGCATAAGGTAAACAAAATAGGATACAATAGTAAAATAAATAAATAAATAAAGAGTGTGTTAGTCATGTTAAGAGTTTAGTTATATAACATTCCTTTCAATGTAATTTGTAATAAATACCACTGATAACTTGATAACTATTGAATTTAACCAGTTTTAGGCAATCTCTCTTCGATTTTTAAATAAAAAATTATTCAGAGAATTTTCAACTGTACACCACAATTTTAAATGTATTCTGGGCAGCCTTGTATATTGACTATAATTGCAAACGCACCACATATTGTGATTAAATTTAGCACAGAAAAACATTGCATAGCAGAACTGAAATCGCTTTATAACCCTAATATAACAGAATATTTTGTGGGTACCTGTAAACGAATGATCAATGCTTTTTCCTGTTACACTGTATATGTAAAAGTTTTTTTGGCATAAAAAATACGTAATAATAAATAACGTAATAAAGTAATAAAAAAAGGAAAAAAACTTATGTTAATTTTATTAACATAGAAAATGAGATCTAAATATATACCACGAGAAATTTCGCCCCTGAATGTAATATATATTTTTTTTTAATAATTTCCTATTTGTCATATCATCTAATGATACAAATTCAGAATACCGAATTTAGACTTCCTGATAATATTTGTTTTTATGTTGATAATAGACATATAGATACAAACTCAAAGCCCAACTACTGTTTTTCGTATTCAAGGTGTCTTAAAACGGATAATTATAATAAAAAGTCATTTTGAAAAATTCTGCTCTAAAACAGTACATTCTCTACCATATTATTATTACTAGCAAACCCGGACGAAATATTCGCATTTTATTTCTTTTCTTATTTACCTTCAAAATTTGAAACTCATAAATGTTATACAAATTTCACCACCTAATTAAAATTTTAATTTACCAGAAGCCAAATTATTAACAAAACCAAAATAATATTGTACAATAGTGAAACCAAAATCATTCAAAGAAAGGTTTCCAAATAAAATTCATGGTTCACGACCCAATTTTCATACTTCCACAGGCAGTACAATTTTAATATAGGACTCCCACGACGCCTTTAAAATTTTTGTCGTCATGTTGGCGATGACTTTTTATTAATTTTGTTATTATTATTATTTTTTAATAAATAAAATAAAATAAAATAAAATAATTCCTATTTTGATTATAATTTTTATGATTGTGTTTTTTAGTCAATTTATGACACAAAAGTTCATATTCTGTATATATCTTTAAAATATTGCTATGTTTAAAATGACGCTTGCAAAGATTCTGAAGAAACAACTGTTAAAAATACATTTTTTTCGTAAAATAATCTCATCAGACAAATGTCGTCATTTTTTCTTATTAGTCCATTGAGCTAAGTCCACGTGCTCAAATATTGTCCATGTATAAATATCATTTTTTTTATCCTCGCGTATCGTATCGCTTCGACAAAAAAAAAAAAAAAAAAAAAAAGCTGAAACTGGTTCACGTTAGAGAAATATTATATAGATATTTACATTATATATATATTCTACCATTTCTTATTCATATAATATGAATAAGAAATAATGAATATATGAATATATATATATATATAAAAGAAAAAGTAAAAAAAAAGCTTATTTTTTATTTTCTATTATATATATATATATATATAATAATTAATACATGATTGTTACACCATAATCAAGCTTTAATCGGAATTCTTATGGGAAAGAAAAACCACAAAATGCAGGGTGAAGTTCCACTTCGCCCCTTGACTTCGATTGCACGTGTTAAGGTTCCGGGGAAGAAATCGCTTTTTAATATTTACCTCCTTATAAGAGCTATAGGTAAGATCTCTGCGTTAAAGAAAAGAAATTGCTAAAGATGAGGTCACGAACTGCCTTTGGAAAAGATGGATGATACTGTTTGCTCCGGTTCGGAGAATGCCTCGGGAAAGCACGTCTTTTAACATAGATTCTTTCCCATATAGGAATTTTTGTTCGCGCACCTTTACTAAAGCTAATATTACATTCTGTTAGTCGAACGTGGCCTATGATCTGTTGCTTGAGAGAAAACAGACGTATCTATCCATCATTATTTATATTTATGTATATCATTACTCTTGAAAATAAACCCGATAACATTAAGACAACTAAATACATAATTATGAGAAAAAAAACTTTTTATATACCATGTTTTTCAATTTTCTTTTGAATCATAGCTATAGACCCACATTAGCACTTTATCAATACGTATAAAATTTTTAAAGTGATAATGACGTCAATTTTTGTGAGATGCATTACTTAACGTTTTACGATTTTTTTTTTTACTTCT
This sequence comes from Salticus scenicus, assembly GCA_963930645.1. Lineage (NCBI taxonomy): Eukaryota > Metazoa > Arthropoda > Arachnida > Araneae > Salticidae > Salticus > Salticus scenicus. The sequence goes on from OZ005650.1 coordinate 44,383,115, forward strand.
TATTTAACGTTCACGTTTAATTAAACGTATTTATTTTTATGTCGACAGAAAAGGAACTCGTAAATTTATTTTTGGCAACAATTACATTATAGCTAATATTTTAATGGCTATTTTTTAAAGCTATTATTATTTTCATATTTTAAGTAATTAAAAGAAAACTAATGAAAAATCTGAAAATCGGGCTTCGAAGTATTGTGTTGTCATCGGGTTCTGAGCTATTCTGAAAGTTTCAAATATTTAGTTAGTAGAGAAGTTAGTTAAAAATCGATTGCAAGATTTGTACCTGACAAACAAACAAACAAGAATCGAAGTTAGTAAAAACATGATAAAAATATCCATAACTTTAAAATTAATTTAAGGATTTTACATTTTGCGTTATTATCTGTTGCATTTTTATCATTGATTTTTTTTTTATCTTTGTCTTTGTGGAGATCACGGATATATTTCGTTATTGAACGAATACATTAAATATCAGTCTTTTTTAGAACTTAAAGTTTGCTAAGAGCTTCTAGATTTACACATACAAATTATAAAATATGGTTATAATGAATATTATTAACAATTTCATATTCAGTGACACCAAATTTGGTGTCATTTTCAACTGTTAAGCACCGTCTTATTGACGTTTCTTTGAAATATTATATTATTATATAGATATGTTTTTATTTTTCTGGAAAGTATTCTGTTTTTGTGTTTCTGAAAAATATTCTGTCATTATTTCATTTAAATCATTTCAGGTTTATTTTTAATTGTAGGTTCGTGCTATCAATTGATGTTTTGCTAAACTGCATATGAACTACAGAAAACCTACAATTCTTTGCTCAATGCTATGAGGACAGCACTTGAAAACGTCTTATAGCATTATGAGCTTTTAAGCTAAAATTCAGCCTTGTTCTGTTTTGATCCGATATTCTTTTGCTCACCTCAAAATTAATAGGTTCATTTCATTACATAGAACAAAAGTGTTAATACTTAATATAAAATAAAATAAAAGTAATATTGTGCATTTGCAAACAGTAGAATAATTGTGTTTGTAAGTTTAATAATTTTTTAAAAACCTTTTATATGTTTATTTATTTTTACATGTAAGAATCGATTTTTGTATGTTGTAGTGTAACTGTTACATTAACTGATCTAGCAATAGCTTATTCTTGTGGAATGTTCATGGATTATAACTTGAAATTAATTTAAAATGTTTTCAGTTAAATTTAATCGCGTAAAGCTGTTACAACAAGTTAATTAACTTAGCTACTGGCCGAAATGGCTTTATACCGTGTGATGTCGAACTGTTAATGATATAAGTACCAAAACTCAGAGTACTTAACATGTTCTCCATCAACATTAATAACAAATATACTAGAATAAATGATGATTATAAATGTATACAGCATACAAACGATGATGAGTAATGATATAAAATGGATTAAAAATGATGATGTATAAAAAATAACACAAATTAAATCGGATTGATCAAAAAAAAAATAAAGAATAGAATTGTGTTATTTTAACAATCGCTATAGATATAGAAGAGTTCGTCTGCTCTTTGTTTAACTATGTCATGTGACCTCTGACGTCAGGTGGGAAGAGCCCATTGTCATAAAAATTAATATTGAGCTTTGAAGATTGAGACAAATAAAGTCACATATAACTGATGTAGCACACCAGACTGGGACTCCACGGGATTCTGAAAAGTGGGATAGAAGAAGAGATATTAATTAAAAAAACCTATTTTTTTAAATAGTTAACACGGCGAATAAATCGCTTGTAGCTGATGCAAATTTTTGTTAAATTAAGGGTACAGTAACTATACATCTCAATATATGAGTGAGCTTCTCCTCAAGTTCATCATCATTTTTAGAAAAGTGAGAAATGGAAAATTTTCAAACAATGTAGCGGGCAGCTAGGAGTGAGTGTAGTGGTAGCCACCTAAAACAAGTTTAGTGGGCACATTTTAAAGCATTGAGTGGCCACTTCTGATTTTCCCCTATAGTAAAAAATATAGTATCCGATTATAATTTTTGCCTGAATGTTTGTGTAGTAAATGTAAAAAAAAGTAATTTAGACGTAAATTTTTCAAACAGCAGAGCTCTCGTAATCAAACGATAATTGTAGCTCTACAAATTAAATAACTCTGGACTTGGAGTATCTCCCTTCTGCCTCCTCCGGGTGGTGAAAATTTTCAATACGAATATGTTTTTCGAAAAAGCTCATCAATACCTTTAAAATGAATGATTGCATTATACATTTGAAATAATTTGCGATAAAGTTATTATTTTGTCTTTTTTTTTTCCCCCATAAAAAAAATAAAAACATGCATTTTTTAAGATATCGCCTCCCTAACAATACACTTGTCCTCAATACATCCTGAAGATGTCCATAGGATGTCCACAGGATGTCCTTTTCATCCATAAGACATCCTGAGGATACCATTTGGAAAAGACGTGCTCTTAGGGTGTAGAGCACATTTGTTTTTTTTGGGACATTCAGTGTTATACTTTTCTAATCTGCCTTCACCGCGATCAATAACTTTGAATGAATAATAATTTTAATAAATAATTTGCACTACGGGATTTCATATAGCAAAATATAGAAGAAAGTTCTGTAATGGCCACAACAAAGAAGATTTTAGATAAAATTGATAAAGTGTGTAATGAAAAGCTGTCATATATGCATATCTATAAAATTCTTTAAACGTATGTCAATGAATATCAAATATTGTAATTATAGTAATATACTAGAAATTATTGCTTTATTCGATCATGAAAGGCAACAATTTTTATGTTACTTAACTGTATTTTTTTAATATCTGTCATGCATTGTAAATTTGAAGCAAGTTTTGATTTTTGCAATGAATTTTTCAGGTATTTCATTCGCGGGCCAGAATACGCCTCCAGTCTTTGATATGAAACGAGAATGGCTCATTCCGGAAGATGAACCCGTCGGTGAGTGTCAAAATCGGAGTCATTATTTGTTTTGTTTTGTTTCGTTTTATTTTATTTTATTCTGACGTGTCTTAAAAGTTTGACCCCAAAGCAAATATGTATAAATGCCTTTTTTCAGCTTGTTAAAATTGAGATCCAGATATAATTTATATAAATAGATGAACATTTTATAATTTATTTTATAGAACAAAATGTTTTTCACAATTTATGAAAATTTTATGATTACAATTTCTTATATATATTCGGTCCAAAAATTCGATATCGAGTTTTCACCTGATTTAAACGTTTTAAGGCCTCATGAGTCCAAAAAAATAGTTTTTGGCAATTGGTCAGTGTGTATGTATGTGTGTATGTATGTGTGGAATCTTCTGGCTATCATATCTCCGAAATTAATAAAGATTGAACTACAAAACTTCAGAATTAAGACGGGTCTGGTGAACAGATGAAGTTTCCAAATGTTGGCGAAAATTGAAAAACCGGAAGTAGGACATCAGAGACAGAAAGTGGGACCGTAAGTTCGTATCTCAAAACAAATTTGCTGTATAAACACTCTATTAGATGTCCTTTAGAATTATATAGTTGGTTAGTTCAGGGAAATTGATAGACGTCCTGTATAAATAGCTCAATTTCATGACTTTCATGTCGGATTTTTTTCAAACTCGCCCTATTAACTCACTTTTAAACATCCTTTTGTATGTAATTATTGCTTTTCGGTCAGTAATTGATTTTTTGTAAAAGTTGGTATCTCAAAAATGGCTGTAACGATTTTCTCTTTAGGTCATTTTTATGTTTTCTGATCACATTATCTCTCAAAAAAGCATATAATACGTATAATAGTGGGTAATGGATATCGTGTGGTTGTTTCACACCAGATTATTTTATGCATTCTTATCAGTTTCAAGAAAAGTTCTTTCCTTTCCATATTAACAACAAAAACAAGTTTTGTCTAATTATTAATAAAAAATCGACCAGCCTAATTAAAAGGGATTTTTTTTACGCTGACTGAATTTCGTCAATAATTTTATTAAAACATCATTTAATTTTCGCGAATAAAATGCATTTACTAATTTAGCGAGAAAGTTTATTAGAATGTCCATGATATTTGTTCTTCCATGTCTCAAAAATTTTGAGTGGTACACACGTGTAAAAATGATTAGAATTATTTTGCATTTTAAATTTTTACTTTCTTTTATATTCAGAAGAAAAATGTATTGGATTCGAAAATTTTTGACTGATTTATTCTTTTTGAGAGGTTAAGAAAAGGGTTTGACCACTTGTAGATAATGTCTGTGTATGTATGTGAGAGAAACCAAAATTTTCTGTCAATCCGCGTTTGTAATGATCGATAGGTGGCGCTTTTTCAGCTTTTCTTGTTAGTAAATATAATAGCCACATGTATTTATTATTCTTCTATTTGTGTAACAACTTAATATTCGTGCTATAATTTTTCCGCCATTACATCATTGAAAATTGATTGCTTTTGGAAAAAATATTTCAGTTTATTCAAAGTTCGATCAGAAGAAGATTTTTAACTAAACCTGAACAAATATTAGTTTCAAATCATCTGATTAATTCTTTACTTCCATTAGCCGAAGCAACTGAAATTCTAAATTTGTCATTTGGAAATAAATGGAAGCTTAATTCTGGATTTCTTGATTCTTTGGAATCTACACTGTAGCACACAACAGTATGTGTTATCTTTTTTTAAAGGATTTATTTATTTTTATTCAATAAATATATGTGAAACTAAACATCGGCAAGCAATGGCGTCTCGACGAAAGCCGAAAGCTATTCATGTTAATTGTAATTTCACCTTAGCCCACCAGAGGGCGAGCATTTCATTACAATCGCGGATTCTTGAATGAGAACTAATGCGTAGAATATTATATAAATTTATATGTAGTTGCAACTTGACATAAGTTAGTGCCTATCCAATTTTGGTGTAAATCGCCCAACAAACTGCTCTGTCATACCGTGTTTTCATAATTTTTTATTTGACAGAACAGGACAAATTACGTATATATGCACACAATGAGCATTACTTTTTAACTAATCATTGTTTAAAAAAATAAATAAATAAATAAATAAAAAGTATCTATTCATAATAATAACAATTTCTTTTTCTGTATATGTAGGAGAATAGCTTCCCCCTTGGGAACTCCCAAGGTGTGTTAATTTTCAATATGAGTATTTTTCAAATGAACGCGTTAATATCTTTAAAATGAGTAATTGAAACATACATCTGTTATAATTTGAAAGAAAATTAGCGGGTTTTTTTTAATTTTCATTTTTAGCAATAGCGCGAACAGCAACAGCAACAACAGCAGCAACAACAAATCCTGCAAAAATGCAATTTTTTAGGTGTCGTTTTGTAGGGCAAAAAATGTCGACTTTCTTTCACCTATTTAGTGTTACGTTTATTCTCTTAAATGAAAATCGTCTGCATTCATCATGGAAATTAATTTTAATAAATAGTTTAATTAATAATTTGTACTGCGTGATTTTCTGGAGGACAAATATAGAAGAAAATTTTGTGATGGCCATAACGTACTAGTATTATTTCGTTATTTTTTTTGTGCATGTAATAATTTTAGAAGAATATTCTCAGTTGTGTTGATTTGATTTATCTTTCATTTTTTATGAATAATTTGTAGTTTTCATATTACCTAAACGTTTAAAAATGTTTTTAACTTCAGTTCGCCTGCCTGTCCACGTATATATTTCTATTTTACATTCTGTTACATTCTCTTTACATTCTGTTACAGCTGTTTTTATAATTCCATGAAACATTTTTTAACAGTATTTACCCATTACGTTATAAATGGTAAGAGATAAATACTTTTCAGCATCACAGCGAATTGTAGATATCGGATAACACAACTGAAAATGCTCCTTCAGCAATTTTCCCGTCATGAATCCGAACATTTTTGTAGAACTCTGTAAATAAACCATTAAAGTTAACTTCTTGATTTTCTAAAAGATACGTTCTTTTTCAAATCTGAATCTAGTATGTTGTGGCCACCACATGACTTTCTTCTATATTTTATTATACAAATTCTCCCAGTAAAAATAATTTATTAAAATTATTATTTAAAAAAATTATCTTCCATGATAATGCAGAAGATTTCCATATTATAGAAGTAGTATAACACTAAATATCCAAAAAAAGTCAATTTTACTGACAGCATTACATAAAAAAAAAGTTAAAATTGAAAAAAATTGATAACTTTATTTTAAATTTTCGCAGATCTATGGTTCAACCATTCGTTTTAAAGGTATTGGCGAGCTCTTTTGAAAGATACCCATCATGAAAATTTACTCCCCTCGAGGGGGAACTCCCCCCCCCCCAAGGGCGGAGGCGAGGCTCCTACACACACGAAAAAATTTTCCCAGTTGACTATCTCTATTATAAATAATTCTTGTAAATTTCATAATGATTATTAAAAAATAATTCTCTATATGCACATTTACACAAAATTTTGTCCTATACCACCACGTTAAAAATTTAGAAAAAGCGAGATGGCAACGCAACCTGTAATACAATTTTTACCAAAAGTTGATAGGCACTAATTTATGTCAAGGTGCAACTACATATCAATTTGTATGAAATCCTGTGCAGTAGTTCCTGAGATACAGTTGCCACAAAAGTTTGTTACACACACACAGACAGACAGACATTTTCTAAAAATGTCAAATCATGTTCTACAGTTGTCAAAACGTGTAAATCCATGAAAAACCCGAGGTCAAAAATTTTTACGAATCCAATACTTTCTTCTATTGAATATAGAAGAAAGTAAAAATGTATGTTTATTTCGTAATTTTAGCGTAGGTAGTAAGGGGATGAAATATACTTATAAGAAATATGTCTGTTAGACAATAATATGTTTCAAACTATTTTTGTTGGTCGTTGTATACAAACCAGTGTTGCTATTTGTAAGATTTTTAGTAGGAAGTATTCTATACAGTAAAGTTGAAAAACCTAAATAACATACATCAGTTTTAGGGAATTTAAAAAATATTTATTGAAATGAAAATGTAGGCAGAGAAACTCATGTCATAAACACAGTTAAGATTGAAAGTATTAAAAAACGAAGAATAGTTATTCTTCGTTTTACCACGGAGAGGAGAGGAGCCACGGAGAGGCAAATGAAGAAGCTTGTATTTACCTTAAAATAGAGGCGCATTTTTTATTTGGTTGAATTTTTTTTTTTTTTTATTCTTAAAAAAAAAAAAGAAAGAAAGACATTGCATAAAAAAAAAAAAAAAAAAAAAAATGATATTTCCTGAATTATGGCATGTTTTTTATGTTTTATATGAATTATGTTATTTCAGACACATTTCTGTCTGAATTTAAGACACTTCTATTTGTAGTGAAAAAAAAAAAATTGTAAATTTACAATAATTATTCTAATTTTCACACATATGTACCTCATCTTTAAGCAGTGATTCAGTTTATATCTTCCTAAAAATGCCTTTCCTGCAATGAGAAATGGTTAATTGCATATCGATTTCAGACGCACGCGTCACTTGATATATCATACAGTATTTCGAACTGTTGGTTTAATCGTTTACGTCTAAATATTTTTAATAATCATTACAAACGATACTAATGTAATGCTTTTACCAAATGCTTTTACTAATGCTTTTACCAAAATGCAACATTCTGCCTTGAACGAGGCTAAAGCTATTCCTCCTGAATATTTAACCTTGCTATGATGTTTTATGAATTTTTGTAAGTGTTGTTTGTGCTTGTATGTTTGACACTGAGGAGGGCTAGTGTTCTAGCCGAAACGTCTGTTTTGTGTTTTAATGTTTTTAATTAAAATGTATTTTTAAAGTTTTAAAATTTTTGTATTTTTTTTTTTTAATCTCATTTTAAATGTTACATTGGTTTTTATGTAAAGTGTTTTCGTAATATATAAATATTCACAATTAGAATCGTTATTGAAATCTAATCACCCACCAGTATTTTTTTTAAATTACACTTCAGGGAAATTATATGCAGAGCATGAAAAGTTTTTTCCCCCCCAAATTCTTATGTACTTACTGTCATTCACTACGGTATATTTGTGAATTTCAACCAAATAAAAAATGCGCCTCTATTTTAAGGTAAATACAAGCTTCTTCATTTGCCTCTCCGTGGCTCAGTTGGTAAGAGCGCCATGTTAGTAATCCGGTGGTCCCGCGTTCGATACCCTGAAGGTCCGGAGTGTTAATTTTTGCAGACAATTAGTAGTCAATTGATAAAAGAAAATTTATCGTTGACTACGCAGTATTCTAAGAATTTTCGAAGAGTTTTTTTTAAGAAGCCTTTTTCTTACATCTCTTTTTAGAAGCAAAAAAGAGTTTTTTGTGGACTACAAGCGCTCTCTATTGGGCGGAATATTCACTAAAATGTCAATGAAACAATTAACAATACAAAATAAAAATGATTAGGACAAACACATAAACATTAACCAAATCAGTAAAATGCTAAGTTATAATATATAAAAATAATAATAAACTAAAATAATAATAAAAAGGTGCCTCAAACGAATAATTAAATTGCAGATATTGGCCCTTAACCAGAAAATGAAATCACAAAACTTTTAGGCAATCGTGTGGTGCTGCCATCTGTTGTGAATTTTAAGAAATAATTTCTCTATTCTTAACACAGTTCAAATTTCCCCAATTTTGGTTGATAAACAAAAGAGTTAATTTTTTTTTTTTTTGCAAATTAAATCTTATTCTAACTTCGAAAAGATTTATATGATACGCTATAATAAGAATTTGGGTTTTAAAAGTTTTTCTAAATAGATTATTTTCTCTTTCCCAATGGCCATGGAAAATGAGAGAGTTAAAAAAACAACTTTCTCTCCTGTGATATGATTTTTAGTTTAAAATTCATTTTGCTTATTTAAAAAAAAAAAAAAAAAAAAAAGGACGTATAATGAATTAGAAATGGACTTTTTCTTTGAAATTGAATTAAAATTCTCGAAAAATAATGAAGCTATGTTGACAAACTAAGAGAAATACAGGCTAGTGTGCCTTAGCCTGTCTGCTGTGTCTTAATCCTGTCTGCCGCATAATTTAAGCGACGCACAGTGGATCGAAGTATAGGCAGAGGCGAACATAGGAACGTTATGGTATTATTATTATCTATGTATGATGTTTTTTGTCACATTTCGATTTAAATATGTATGATAGTTAAAGCGATTCCATGCTTTTTTTTAACCCTTTATAAGGCCGAGGGAATATTTTCCCCACCAAATTCGTTATCGTTTTATTCACCTGGCACCAATTTTTTAAAATAATGATTCCTGTGTATCATTTTTCTGGAAAAACATCACTATGAGAATTATTTTGATAATTCTAGTGGGAAAAAAATTAAAAAGTAGTTGTTTGTGACAATCCTGCTTATGCTTGTGAGAAGTATGCGATTGACTAAGAGAATAAGATGCCAAAAGTAAAATTAATTATTTCTAATACGCTAAATGAATTTTTTACTTTACATCAGATTTTATTCGTGAAAATAGTGTAATGTGCCATTTGAGGAAAAAATGGTTTAATAAAGGGGTTAAGCGGTATCATATTTTTCTGCTGCAAATAGGTATTTAGGAACATACCTGGTAAAGAAACAAATGTTGTATAAAAGAAGAGAATAAAAGAAAATAAATAAAAATTTCGGGAAGAAAATCTATATTTGTAACACAATTAATTTAGCACACAATGATAAATATATCATTAGATTACTGCTTCTTCTTTTTTTTTTTTTTTTTTAATGTAGTTTTTCAATAGAAAACTCATGCAGGCATTTACTGACAAACTCTATTAAAAAAATTACTTTTGTCTTTATTTTACTAAAGATTTATGGAAGGCAGGCGATCAATAATTAATGAATTTTTTTGATTGAACTGGATTTTTTATTTGTTTTATTTTGCTATCAGAAATAATTTTTAAACAAATAAGCAAATAAAGTGAATTCTTATCAAAGAAATTTTAAAAATACGTTGTTTCTAGGTTCTGTTATTTTTTGAAGGACAATTTTGGAAGGCAAATTTAGGAGACAAATTTGGAAAATTTGCACTGGAAACAGCGAAACAACGTGTCTCAAAATATGTGTGGTACTATATGCCAGCTTCAGTTCACAAACTATTGATTCATGGAAAAGACATAATAGAAAATTTTTCTATTTCGATTGGACAATTGTCAGAAGAAGCTAGCGAAGCCCGAAATAAAGAGTTTCGTAAATACAGAGAATACCATACGAGAAAAATAAATCGAAGAGCTTGTAACGAAGATTTGCTACATCACTTGTTATTAACTTCTGACCCCCTGATTTCAAGCATGAGAACGAATAAAAGAAATGTGCAAAGGAAGGAACTTTTTCCTGAAACACAGGAACTTTTACTTTAAATCGTAATATGTTATTACATTATTTAGTTTTAACATTTGATTATTTAACGTTAAACATTTACTTAATTTTAACATTTTATGACATATCACGGCAACTATTTACATTTCCCTCCTTTTTTGGGTCCAACGGTACTTTTCAGTACCATTAAAGTAAAATTAATTATTTTATTAAATATTTAAAAAAAAAAAAATTAATTTCTGATTTATTAAATTTATTTTAATCATCTAAATTCTATAATATTTTCACGATAAAAATTTTAATATATTTTCTGTCATTAATGAATACAGTTATTCAGATAAATTTCTCGATTGATAATTTGAGGGTAAACAGAATAAAAATTTATTTTACTCTAAAAGTGGCGATTTATGGCGCAAATCCTTTTCACAGATTAAAATGCATACTTTTGGGAGTAGTAAAATGTGTTTGAAATTTTGGACAATTTTGGACAAAAAAAGTTACGCAACTTATAAATTTAATTTTGTTGTTAATTTTATATTCACATTTCATGCGTGAATCACAACATAAAAAAACCAACAAAATGTTGGCAGAAGTACCTTAAACTTTTATTAGGACATTATTAAAAGTATTTTTATTTCGTATTTTTTCATAGTTATCGTAAGTGCCACTTGATGGCTATTCAAATAAAGTCACTGAAATTCATCGAAAAATCTTATTTCTGAAAGTTTTCGTTTTGAACTTATTTATATACAACGGAACTTCGTGTAATTGAAGAAATAACCATATATTTGTATTTTTTAGACATTCTTTTAAATTATTTCACTGCAAAATATCAGTTATTTAGAGGTTGATTTTTGTGCCTATGTTCGTATTTTAACATTGTTCGATCCACTGTGCGACGGGAAGAACTCGTTAAACTTTTCAAACGAATAGGTTACGGACCTTGTAACCTTTGCCCAAGAAATACGCAATTTACAAATTTTCTCAAGGTAAATAATTTTAATCTGGAAAGGAAAAAGAAAATTACTAGAATTGTTTCAATTTAAAATCTAAAATGTACGTATTAGTAAAGTTCACATATTTATTGATATAATATACATATTTTTTATGTTCTATATTTTTTAAATGTTCTTTGCTATATTCTTCTCGTTAGCTAAAAGATGTAACTTTATGCGTAAAACCAATTATTGCTAAATTTCTATACAAATTATTTTTTTTTTTTTGATTGGATCGTCTTCTACATACATAGGTGTCTGCATCGAATGCTGTAATCGTTATTCATTAATAGTTTACGCAACATATGTCTTCCTCTTGGAACTTGTAATGCCTAGTACATTCTAATAATTTAAATACCGCTTGATGAACATGTCACATTTTAAAGATCGGAGTAATCTTAGGGGATGTTTTTCACTTGAATAACGTCCTCTTTGAGTTCAGGGAGGCGGGTGGGGGTGGGGTGGGCTCACTGTCATTTATTCCTTTTCGATCTACATAATTTAGTTTCCTTGTGAGGTTCTTGGGTATCCTGAAAATACTTATACCATAAATCTCACAGGTATTATAAATGAAAGGAATTAGTTGAGAAATTGATGAATGACAATAATCTTCTTATCAAGCTGTTTTGTCTAAATCTTCATGATTTACAGTCATGAAACCTTTGGAAAAGAAAATTTCTTCAATATTATTATTTTGTTTTTGAATTATTTATTTTCTTACATATCCTCTCTTCCCCATTCAAATTGTGACTTCCCCATTTCACTTGTAAGACTGGTTCGTATTACTTGGACAATCAAAAATTGTAAATCTTTCTAGGGATAATTTTTATGTTTTTGTAAAACTTTAATTTCGTAAGTGTTGCTTTTAATGCGTAAAATTAGTCTTAAAACTCTGTCTAATACCCCCATTTTCGCATTGATTTATGGGAAATAAAAGAAAAATAAATACAAAAGCAATATGAGATTTATTATTGGCCTATGATTTTGAATAGGGAGTTTGTGTTTTTATTACTTTTTAAGTTTTTTTTAATTATTTTATATGTATCTATCTAATCTATTCATACGTACACTAATAAAAGCGTGCCTGGTACAAATGTATTAGTATTATTTAAAAAAAAAAATGAGTGAGTATATATTATTTAATCTAATTTGGGTTATTATTCTCTTCTTTAGCATATTTAATTTTTAAAGATATTGAAGTATTGTTGTTCGAGAGTTGTAACTAGATAGCAATTCTTCAAACCGAACATTTTCAAACCATTTAGAATTTTTAATTTTAAGGGGTCTGGGACACCAAATTTTTGTTCTTATTATTTATTGATGAAGTGCTGTAATTATTTTTTCTGAAATTGAAGCTTTTTTGACGATGAAGTTGAGTAGGAAAGAATCTTTAAAAAATTTAAATAAAATTTTAAAAATTTAAGTAAAATTAAAAAAATTTAAATTAAAAAAATTTAAATTAAAAATTTTTTGATAAATTTAAAATTTGTTATATCTTATGAATTAATGGTCCAATATGCAAACTTTTTTCACCCTTATATACAGTAAAGATTTATCTTCAATTTGTCTTCGCGATTTTTAATTAGGAGCAAAACGTTTTTGGTAATCCTAAAGTTATGCATGAAATAAGAAATTATTTCAAATTAAAATTAATATTTAAAAAATTTATTATTATTATTAGAAATCCTGAAGACAAATTGAAGATAAATCCTTTCTGTATATAAAGGTGAAAAAGTTTGTAAATTGAACCATTAGTTCATGAGATATAACAAATTTTAAATTTATCAAAAATTTTAAATTTTTAAAATTTTATTTAAATTTTTTTTAAAGATTCTTTTTTGCTCAACTTCATCGTCAAAAAAGCTTCAGTTTCAGAAAAAATAATTACAGCAATTCATCAATAAATAATAAAAACAAAAATTTGGTGTCCCGGATCCCCTTAACTAAATGTTGAAAATTGTCCTTTTTACTTTGCTGAAACCTTTGAATTCTGGTTTTGGATATTTTGAAATTAAATCTTGTATTGTGTTTAAGTTTAAAAGTTAATTATTAAACCTTTCAACATTAACTACTAAAAGTAATTTTTTACAGATTTTTCAAAATGAGAATTTTAATATCTAGCATATTCAAATTAAAATATGCAGATTTAAAAGTAAACTGATTCATAAGAAGGTGTGAAGTTTTGCTTGCCTATTTAGAATAATTAATGAAAAGATATAAACGTGCTCAGTGATATAAATTGTTGTAATAAAATTCTTTGGAAACTAATGGGCTCTTCCCAGACATAATTTAACAATGGGCTCTTCCCCCCCTGACGTCAGAGGTCACATGATAGGTGATAAACAAACAGCAGACGAAGTCTTCTATATCTATAGCGATTGCTGAAATAACATTTTTCTATTCTTATTTTTGATCAATCGTATTTAATCTGTGTTATTTTTTTTATATAAATCATCATTTTTAATCCATTTTATATCATTATTCATCCTTTTGTTTGCTGTATACATTTACAATCATCATTTAGTTTATATTTGTTATTGATGTTCATAGAGAACGTGTTAAATACTCTTATTTTTGGTATTTAAATCATTGGCAGTGCAGCATCGTACGGTGTAAAGCCATTTAGGCCAGTAACTAAGTTAATTAACTTGTTGTAACATCTTTATGCAATTAAATTTAATTGAAAACATTTTAAAATTTCAAATTATAATCCATAAACATTCCACAAGAACAAGCTATTACTTATTGCTAGATCAGTTAATGCAACAGTTACACTACAACATACAAAAATTGATTCTTACAGGTGAAAATAAATAAACACATTAAGTGTTTTTTTTTTAAATTATTAAATTTACAAGTACAGTTATTCTACTGTTTACAAATTGGGAACGAAAATAAATAAAATAATGAATAAATATAATAGTGTATGTATTAACAGAATTTTAAAACCAATTTATAGATTAGGAAAATTTTATCTTACGATAAAATATTTTTAACTTTTTGATTCAGGAATTCACCGTTTTAATTTTACATTTTTTTTCTTTTTCTAAAGATAGAAGAAGAAGAAGAAGAAGAAGAAAAAAAGAGCCTTCTTTTTTTTTAGATAAATTTGAGAATATTTAAAACAAATCGTCCAATTAATGCAAATGAATTAATATTAAAAAATAAATTAATGAATAAGTAATATAGTCGTCGAACTGAACATATTTATTTTATGATAATTCTTATGGGCTGTTGAAACATTGTGACACATTTTTACGCACACATTGACACAGTAAAAAAAAAAAAAAAAAAAAAAAAAAAACTATACTAAGTACTCCCTGTTATTAAGAAGTTCTTGGTAATCACTGGGTTAATAACAAGTTAATATTTTCCGAAACCCGTTTGTTGGATGTCCTTGCATACTGACTTGACCTCAACCTGATGACCCCAAACGCGGAAACGCAATTCGACCTACACATGCATTCACACACATCGCACTTCGCACACATTCATCTCTTCTTTTTAAAAAAAAAAATTAATTTATTTTGGCAACAAGAGATAGTGTCTTTTCAAATAAAAATCAGCTGTAAGGTACGAATTTTCTTCTGCTCTCTTTCTTTTACTTTTCTTTCTCTCTTTAAACCACCGGTTCCTTTTTTCTATAAATCATCATGAATAAAGCAAAATGTCCGGCAACATCTAGTTAAAAATAGTCTTCTCGTCCAAAATGAAATTGTATTTCGCACATAATTTCAGTTTGGTTCTTCCTTAACTTCTTTTCTCTACTTCTTTCTTTCTTTCCTGCTTTTTTTATGATAGCAATAATAGTAAAATTTATTATAATTTAAAAACTTATAATTAAGATTTACGTCTTCGAACAAATATATGCAACATATTTCATTGAAAAGGGATCAGGAATCAATGAATTGGAAGTGACCAAGAATTGAATCTGAGTTTTATAGTACAATGCGTCAAGGTCCTACTAACTGAGTTATCATGTGAAATTGTAAAAAGGAAAGGATATATTCTTAAAAAGGAGCAATCTTTATCGTTTTCTTAAAAAAAGTCATGCCCGCTTACCTACATACACAAAGTATAAGGTACTACTGTTGGAATTATATCATATATACGCATACAAATATGTATATATATATATGAGAACCTTTTAAAACACCATACCACCATATGCCATATATCAGGAGGTGAAACTGAATGCAATCAAAAGTCAAATGGATTTTATAAAGAATAAATTAGAATACATAAAACATAACTGGTAAATATTATATCAACTGAGAGTACCAATGTAATACTATACATATATATGCATTGATATAAAAATGGTGAATTAAAAACAATGTATTTAAATAATGATATAACAAGATACACCAAAATTGTGTGCGTATATGCAGCAGTTTAAGTTTGCATGCAAACGTATGTGACAAATATAGAATAGACATGTTTATTAACAGTTTATTTATTTATTTATTTTTTATTACTAATAAAATCTATCTATCTATCTTTCTATCTATCTATATATATATCCTCATTATGATAATTAAAACTAGGAAAGCAAAACCTTTATTAAGTACTAGCAGGCTTTGCCCGCTTCGCTGGTCACTAAATTTAAAGGAAACTGTTTTCTATATAGCTTTATAAAAATGAAATAAAATAAAATACTGAAATTTTTCAAAAGCTCGCTTCTGGTCCCTGCTGCTTTCGGCAGTGATTTGGTCATCCTCTAAAACTCGGGCACCTGTTCCTATTACCTGCGACAATGGTTTACCAATGAGCTTCCATTTAGGTGCTTATTATATAACAGTTTCGAAATAGATAGTATCGAAAAAATTAAAGTATCCCTTTTATATTTGAATACCAGTTACATGTGAACAACACTATACGTGGTGCATATAATATTTGCTTTTACGTTATTTCCTATGTTTATTTTGTTTATCTGATCAACCATAAAATGACAGCAATTTCACGCCAACTATTACAATATGCTATGACCGGCTACGTCTGTCGCATGAGACAATTAATTTTTTCTGGTTATATATAATTCACGGTTTGTAAACCTGATTATAGTACAGCCTTAATATAGTTCTGTTTGGCGACTTCTGAATTTTTGTCACCATTTTAGACTTTGTCACCATCCCTTGTAACACTAAGACTTAATTCCTTGTAACAATATGCTATGAGCGCTATTTCTGCCGTATTTTAGCCAACTAATCATTTTATTTTTATATTTATTTCCCACTAAACATATTTTTATTTATTTTTTTTAAATATTAATTTGAATTAATCAAATATTTCTGTTCGACAGCGTGCAAGTGCAGTAACACACAGGGGCTCATTTGTTTGCATGATAAATTAGCATAGTGATTATTATATAAAAACGCCATATTAGCGATGGATTTTTTTTTTTTTTTTTTTTTTTGTATGAAAAGGGGAAGACTATTTTGCTAATAATTTTATCAGACACCTTTTTGTTTATACATAAGAATTCTCCATATTCTGCTTATATTTATAATGGTTTTTAGGTTTAAAATAGTGCTTGTTGAAATAAATTTGCTATCTTTAAAACTGCATTTTTTCTGTAAACTTTCTATAAAAATAAATCATTTATGTTTTTATATTTTTGATGCGCTACTTAGATTAAAATGGATGTTGCTATATTAAACTTCTTATTGAAAAACGTTCGGTGTACTTCAACACCAAAATTTAAAAAATCGCCCAGCAGGATCTGTTAATGAAACTGATGAAATAAATATATGGTTCATAGAGTTTAAATAATCTATTTAAAAAAACTTTGTTAACCCAAATTCTTAATGTATCGTATCACATAAATCTTTTCGAAGTTAGAATAAAATTTAGTTTGAAAAAAAAAAAGTAACTTTTTTGTTTATTAACCAAAAAAATTGATGAAATTTGAAATGCAAGTTGGTCTTGTGGGGTACAGGCTGAAAATTATATTTTTGTGTTCGTGAGAGAAAATTAAAAAAAAATTGAAAACTGCAATTTTTAATCCCATTTCAAAAAATATGTGACTTAATGTGAAGTAGATTTTTTTTTATTTATCCTAACGGTTTCCATACAATCTTCTGCTGTTGCCACCTAAAATTCATACTTTAGTTAATTTAAAAAAAATCTAACTGTCCGATCGATAAGCTGTTTAATCCATTGGATTCACAAAATTTTTTCCTTTCATTTGGTACCTTATTTGTAACGATACAACTAATATTTCTAATTTATTTTTTAATTTTTCTAATTTCATTTCCTCATTTTTAATAAATGTACTTTTTATTATTATTATTATTTATTCCGCCGGAAAAAAATGGAAACAATTAAATTATGGATAAAATTTAAATGGTTTATTTATCAGAAATTAGAAAGTTATTATTTTCACATTTTAATTAATTAAAAGAAAACTAAAACAAAATTCGAAAATCAGGCTTCGAGGTGCATCAGGAGAGGTCATTACGAACCACCATGTAAATTTGTGTAGCTCTGCGATCTGCCGTTTTCCTAAAAGGCTCTGGATATACATACACAATGACACACACACACACAGAGACACACAAACATCTTATTTTATTATATGTATAAATCATTAAAAATTATAACAACTTAACAAAATTAACAGACGAATATATATATATATATATATATATAATTGCTTTCTTTGTATTACTATGCAAACTTTCATTTTCCAATAAAATTTCAGATTTTTCCTTTTTGAGTTGTCAACTATATTTAATGTTCTAATTATACTGTTAAACACAATGTGATCAATCGGTGAATTTCATTGTGGCTTCGTGGCTTCATTGTTGTTCATCTGCTTTGAAATTTTGCATTTTTAAATCCATATGGTTCCTGTTCTGGTTGTGGCAGGCTGGGGGAGTGTTGCCGGCGTAAAACTAGTGTAACCCCACAGGCAAGTCACAAGTCTTGCCGCCTGCCTCCTTCTTCCTATCTTGTGTTTCTTGGGTTGTTTTTTCATTAATTTTGATAAGTTTATGGTTTTAAGTTAAGATTTGTTGTTTTACTTTATTGATTCGTTTGTTTTTGCAGACTGTTAATTAATAGATCTGGTTTCTTTACATTAATGTATTTCATCCACTGATGATTTTTTTTTTTTATTTTTTTTATGTTATTGGTCATTGGTGTTTTAGTGATCTTGTATCTGTTGCTTGGCTTCTAATATGCTTAATAGATCATCTTTATTATATATATATATATATATATATATATATATATATATATATATATATATATATATATATATATATATATATATATATATACACTGATGGAAAAAAAATCCCAACACCAAGAAAAAATTATTGTACAGTAATGAAATTTCAGCAATACATTTGTCTAGGTAACAAATTTAATTGATTAAAGTTTCAAGATCACAGGTAGAGCCATTGGCGAGAAGAGCCATTTCAAATGTGAAATGTTGGTACATTAGTAACCTGTGTAACCGCCAGAATTTTGAATGCAAGCATGCAAACGTGCATGCATTGTGTCGTACAGGTGTCGGATATCAGTTTGTGGGATGGAGTTCCATGCCTGTTGCACTTGGGCGGTCAATGCAGGGACGGTTAATGCTGGTTGTGGATGACGCTGGAGTTGTCGTCCAATAATGTCCCATACGTGCTCGATTGGAGAAAGATCTGGTGATCTAGCAGGCCAAGGCAACATGTCGACACTCTGTAGAGCATGTTGGGTTACAACAGCTGTATGAGGGCGAGCGTTATCCTATTGGAAAACACCCCCTTGAATGCTGTTCATGAATGGCAGCACAACAGATTGTATCACTAGACTGACGTACAAATTTGCAGTCAGGGTGCGTGGGATAACCACGAGAGTGCTCCTGCTGTCATACGAATTTGCTCCCCAAACCATAACTCCAGGAGTAGGCCCTGTGTTTCTAGGCCGCAGGCAGGTCGCTAGCAGGCGTTCACCTAGCCTCCTTCTAACCAACACACGGCTATCACTGCGACCAAGGCAAAACCGGCTTTCATCAGAAAACACAACAGATCTCCACTACGTCCTCCAATGAGCTCTAGCTTGACACTACTCACGTCGCAAACGGCAGTGGTTTGGAGTCAGTGGAATGCACGCTACAGGGCGTCTGGCTCGGAGCTGTCCTTGAAGTAACCGATTTGTAACAGTTCGTTGTGTCACTGTGGTGCCAACTGCAGCTCGAATTTCAGCTGCAGACGCAGTACGATTAGCCACAGCCATACGCCGAACACGGCGGTCTTCCCTCTCAGTAGTGCCACGTGGCCGCCCGGAACCCGGCCTTCTTGAGGCAGTACCTTCCCTTGACCACTGCTGCCAACACTCATGCACAGTGGATACATTCCTGCCAAGTCTATCTGCAATATCGCGGAAAGAAAACCCTCCTTCTCGTAGCCCTACTACACGACCTCGTTCAAACTCAGTGAGCTGTTGATAATGGCTTCTTCGTCTTCTTAGAGGCATCCTTGACTAACATTAACCCACTACGTCAAATCTCAACTGTAAATAACGATCACGAACCTTACAGCGCTTATTTAAAGCAAACCTCATTTGCATGTTCATAGTGTCGCTACGAGCGCCACACTTATGCGCGTAGCTCGAAATTTGAATCGACGTCATCTTTCAGATGTATAAACACGCCTACCAAATTTCGTTTATCTAGCACAGCTCCTTCCTGGTGTTGGGATTTTTTTTTTCCATCAGTGTATATATATATATATATATGTGTGTGTGTGTGTGTGTGTGTATTTATAACAAATGTGTATGTTGTATATGTATGTTATATGTGTATTTATAACAAATAATAATTAAAAAAATTTGAATAACTTTAAAACTTAAAAATAAAAACCCAGCTATTTATGAGAATTTTGAAGCAATGAATAGCGGCGATTAAAAAATGAAGTTTAAATTTGCTTAATTACAATCAAAATCATTTAAATTACACTGAGTTTTATACTGTAGAAATTTTTGCTTGTGGGATTATTTGTTTGAAAGAATAACAATTTGAAAGATTAGGTAAAACTTACCATGTAATTTTAAAATCATATAAAACATTATAATATTCTGTTAATTTTTG
The DNA here is from genome assembly GCA_963930645.1 of Salticus scenicus. Lineage (NCBI taxonomy): Eukaryota > Metazoa > Arthropoda > Arachnida > Araneae > Salticidae > Salticus > Salticus scenicus. The sequence continues at coordinate 44,403,488 of OZ005650.1, forward strand.
GCATGTAAATCAAATGTAAATGCTAAATCAAAAAAATATAATGCAAAAATAAATTACATTTAAATAATATATTCAAAACTGATAGAAAAAAAAATCTTAATAATTTATTCTAAATTACAAAAAGGTAGTCGTTGCCAAAAAATCTAAGCAAATGATTATATATAAGCATTAATTGAAAAAGTGTAATTGAAAATTTTCTATAATTTTATTTTATTAATTGCAATTCAAATCTGCTCTTAGTAGAAATGTTTCTTTTCTTTTTCTATCTTTTTTCTTTTCTTTTTATATCCCACGTATTGATATTTTGCTCACATCACTTCATAATTTTATTGCTTTTATTTACATAAAAAATAAAATAAAATAAAATAAATTAAATAAATATAAATAAATAAATAAATAAATACCTTCTTAAAGCTTATTTAAATGTTGTCCACGAAACTTTCAGTGGTCAGTTTCTTTAAATTCAAAAAGCAACAGCATTCTTCGGCACACCTAATATTTTTATCTATTTTATTTTATTTTTAATATAATATTAAAAAAATACCAACTCAAACTCAAACTTAATTATCTTGTTTTATTTTTTATTTCATTTTACACGCGTGCTTTTTATTTCCTAATCCAAAATTATTAAAAAAAACAAAACATTTTCGATACTGTCCATTTCGAAACTGATATTATTAATTTTCTTTTCTTTTCTTTTTCTTAAAAAAAAAGAAAGTAAGAAAGAAAGATTTTGATGAAATTCTGGCAAAAGCAGAATTTAGTTTAGAATTGAGGAATATTAGTTTTTTTTTTTCTAAATTATAACATCGCTTTGAAATTATTCAATTATATTTTCGATAAATTTTTGGTTTCGATAAATGTCCAACTATCGTAAAACTGCTATCGTAAATATCCGTAGATTGAGACTAATAGTGCTCAGTCCTAAAAAAAAAAAAAAAAAAAAAAAAAAAAAAAAGAAAAACGAAACTGCATATTATCGAATAAAAACTCTTCTCACAAAACAAGTTTAATCTCTATTGCTAATTTACAATTCTGAAAGTAATAGAAATAATTTCGAGAGACCCTAAATTAGTTATACACAATGAAAAATATATTCAAGAAACCCCTGTTTTTTTCCTAGATACATCATTAAAAATATGAAGTATGTAAACTTCCTATAATTAACCTCACACTTGAGAGAAAAATATCCTCCCACTTGACAGCGGTGTGACCTTATTTTATTTTAAACCACTTTAATAGCCATTTCACGTGTTCTCTATTCTCGGGTTGTGGAAGTATGCTAATTATAACGAAATGCGTTTGAAAAGTAACCTACTTTTTAGTTCCCCACCATGCTATAGGTATGGGGAATTTAGGTATTTGTGGAAAATTTCCTCCTCGATTTTAAACATTTTTACACGTTTTAAGGTATGGAGAATTCGAAAATATTAAAATTGATAGGGTGTCCGTCTGTAGGGTGTCTGTTAGTGTGTCAGGGGGGTTTTGTCAGTGTGTTACTTAGTTTGTTAGTTTGTCAGTCTGTGTACACGACATCTCAAGAATGAATGATCACAGAAAGGTCAAACTAATTTTAAAAGAACCCTATTGATTTGCAAAATTCTAATTTTACAAACTTCGTAAGTTATTAAAAAATTATGATTTTCTTAAGGGCGAAATTTCGCTTAAACGTGCATTAGAAATAATTTTACTGTAAATATGTTAAACTATTTATAAAATATCAGCATGATGCTGACATAAACATAATTAACTATAAAAAATGAACCTTGAAAACTTCCTAAATTATTTGAAGCTTACGAATTTCTTAGTATGGCAGAATAGGGTAAAATTTCGCATAAACGTCCATTTTGAGGAATATTTTTATCGTAAAGGTTTCAAACCACTTTTAAAATATCTTCTATGATACTGGCTTGAACACCAACGACTACAAATATTCTAACTTGAAAATTTCTAAACTTATTCGAAATTCAAGATTTACTTAACATAGAAGAATAGAGTAATATTTAATATCAATTTGCATTATTGGAAACACTGCATTGGAAATAGCACTGAATTGCGTGAAAACTAAACTACGAAACTGGTCATAATAAATAAATAAAAAAATTAGGATAAGGTATATGTATTGAACTGAAAGGTGGGTAGCCTATTAGGTGGGGCATTTTAATATGCTACCGTATCAAGCGATCGGTCAAATTCATATCTCTTAACATATCCTGTACTAAGAAAGGAGAACATATATGAAGAACTGAGCAAAATTCATCTATGCCAACTAGTTTATTTAAATAATCCGTATATTTCTGAAAATTAAAAATTCTGTGAGCTGCATTTGATAAATAAGTTAAGTATATTAAAAAAGAAAAAAAAAGCGCTATTTATGATTTTAAATTTTAATTAGAAACACAAAGTTCCTTTTACAATATTGCTTATACAGTGAAACTTGAATAATTCGAACTTGTTTAATTCGAATTCTGGATAATTTGAATTTTTTACTCGGTCCCTTGAATTTTGCAATAAAATAACGTAAAAAAATCATGGATAATTCGAATTCTATTTTGGATTATTCGAATTTTTCATACGATTACCTTTAAAATATTACAGTGAAATTTGTTCCCGGAATTTTTCTCAGCTAAAGTGTATTATTTTTTTTTAACAGTCTTTCAAAAGAAGGATAACGAAATACAAGAGAAGCTTCTACCTAGTGCATCAGAAGATATGGTTCATATACATGAACTTCGAGGTTTCTTTTAATTGAAAGTCATGTATAATGTAGAAGATTCTATTTTCGTATTAATTGATAGGTTGAAGTCATATGCCAATGACACAAAGGTTGTTACTTAAAGAAGCGATAAAAAATATCTGACTATTTTTTAAAAAGTGTTGAATAATGAAGCTCATAAAAAATATTGATTTAATGGGGGGGAGATGTAGCAATATTCTTAGATATAAAGTTTATGCGTTAAATATTTGATCATAAAGTTTCAATTTTTAAATTTATCTCTTCTTTTTGACAAAATAGTATATGTAATTCGAATTTTCGTATATTCCGAATTTTTCTCTGGTCCCTTCAACTTCGAATTATCTAAGTTCAACTGTACAATATATTGCTTTACAATATATCAAAGCTATATTGATTTACAATATTGCTTTAATAATCAATACATACTTCTTATATTTTTTCTGGGAATCAATTGAAGAACATTTTTACAGGGCTAATGAAAGGAATTCTTACAAAACAAATGTCTGCAAAAATGTCTTGCAAACATTTATGTCTGAGAACACTATCTTACAAACGTCACCCTGAGGGACTGCCAACCAGTCTCAGCTTCGATTTTCTGGACAAAAATCATACATTAATACTTTCTTGCGATTTGTAACACAAATTTTACATTTTTTAAAAAAAGTTTTATTGTTCTATTCTGTGACGTCAGCTAAATACGAGTTAAAAGTGTTTAGAAACTATGCCAGCTATGTCAGCATTAAAAGAAAATATTTTGTGAATTGAATGGGAAAAGTTATCATTTTTTAAGTAACAATATTATTATTAGTATTGGCAATAAAAAAAAAAAAAAAAATCTAGAGTGACTCCACTCGACTTTCCGAACCTTAAGTAATTAACGGTTGTATAAATAAATTAAAGTAAGAAAAGTCGTTAAATAAACAAAAGTGAAAATTATAACTGGGTGTTAGAGTATTTTTCTCTATTGTTTAATTTTACGCTATTGCACTTCAAATAATTTCAAGCCATAGATCATAATGATAAAGAATTTTTCGTTGTGTCCCTGTAAAACAATATAACGGACAGCTTCACCAAAATCTATACAATTCGTGCGACATGTAACCTAATAACATGTGTATAAATTTTCAGATCAATTGAATAAGGCGTTTAGACGCTATCACACTTTAAAAAATTTCGGCCCATGAAAAAGAATATTTCTTTCTGTCCCTGTAAAAAGCTATAAGTGCTAGATTCACCAAAATCTATAGGGTTTATGCGTTGGGGACTTAAAACATGTGTATAAATTTACAGCTTGGACGAATAAGGAGTTTAGACGCTATTGCATTTCAAATAATTTGAGACCATAGATTATAATGATAAAGAATTTTTCAATGTGTCCCTGTAAAAAACTGTAAGTCCTAGATTCACGAAAATCAATAGGGTTCGTGCTGTGGTGACCTGTAACATATGTGCCAACTTTTTGCTCATTCGAACAAAGCGTTTAGGCGCTATAGGGTTCGCTCACACACATACACACACACATACATACATCATCGTAAAAATAGTAAAAATGAACACAGAGGACCTCAAAATGTATACGAACTCCAGAATTTGAAAGTCAGATTTTTGTCGCGATTACAATACTTTCCTTACATAAATATGTTAGGAAAATAATAAATAAATAAGTGGAAAAAAAAAATAGAAATAAAGGAAAAGTAAAAGTTAAAGAAAAAATTTAGCGTGGTTTTGTGCCGTAATTCAAGCAATTATTATTACAATTCTCATGTATTTGAAAGTACAACGTTGGCAGCATTGTTTATATTTAATGTAAACTTTGACTATGGATCCAATGAAAATTGTCATCTTTTTATATTACCTTGGTTTTCACTTAATTTACAACTAATACGTAAAATAGGGGAGAGTGGGGATGAGTGGGACGCAGGATGAATGGGACAGTAGCAAAATTTTTATGTTTTGCATGCACCAGAAACTTGACAATTTTTCTGATATATGGCAGTACTGAGGTCAAGTGTAGTTTCAGAGTTTTGCTATCTATAGAGGGACAGAAAAAAATTAAAGTGTATTTTTCTGCTGCCAAAGTAACTTTTACTGATTCAGTTAGGTAGTAATTAAGAAATTAACTATTTGCTTAAAGTTAATATAACTCTTATATGATGAAAAGGCATAATCTTTTACTGTGTTTATGATATTCAAGAAGAATATTGACAATTGTTCATTAAACATATTTCCTGTTTTATATGATCATGTGGCGGTGGGAATGAATGGGACAGTTTGAATGGGGATGAATGGGACATTCCCCACTACGTGCTAATTTTAAATTGTACACAAGAATTATATTAAAACAAATCGTAAATAAATTTTCAATATTTTTATAACCTGTAGTTCAGTAGTTATTACATGGAATTATAAAAATAGCATGGATTTAGAGAAAAATAGATTGAAATTAATTATTCCGATTTTTGTTTATAATAATTATCAATAATATCAACAATTAAAAAAATAAATAAATAAACTAATAATAATTTGATTAAAATCACAATTTCAATCAAGCTAATTAAATAAATCCTGGTGATTATTAATGTAATACAGAATATAATGCTTATTTTTCCCGATCAGTCGCAAACAAAAATTTATCTGGATAATTTGTACTCTATTATAATGATTTATCTCTTTCTAGTGTCTTATTTATTTATTTATTTTTAGATTGAATCTTATTAGATTAAATTATCAAAGCCTAGAGCACTAGGAACTGTGCGAACCAAAGGACTTTTGCCTTTCGATGTTAATTTGAGTCAATACATCAGTTTTTGTTAATTTCAGTAAATCCATAGTGTGTAATAAAATCACATAAACCTATTTAACTTAAAAAAATTATTTACTTTCCATTTTGTTTTCTTTTCTTTGTTAACTTTAGATCTGTCCCATTCATCCCCACATGTGAGGATGAATGGGACAATGCACATGCATGTAAAAAAATTATTATTAATTAAAAATTATAACTTTTTATTAAAGTTAGTATGTTTATTTGTAACTGATTACTAAAATGTGAGCAATGTTACAAAATTCTGAAATACATATGGTGAACGTTATTAATAAAAACATGAAAAATGTCCCATTCATTCCCACTCTCCCCTATATGTTAATGAGAAATTATGTATATGTAGACATTTTTAAGATGGACCTTAAAAAAACACCTGACAATATCGTTATAAATGATGCCTTGAAAAAACTGGAAGTACAAATAATAATACTTGTACACATTTTATATCAACGTAATATTCTTACAAACAGAAAAGGCTTAAAGGGTGTTAAAATAAAATTACAAAATTTGAAACATAAAATTAATTACTGAAAGATTTTTATCTGAAAATATATTTTAGGTGTTACATACATTTAAGTTGACTATAAATGTATTGTACTAAAAGTGTACTACTGTATTAAAATTTTATTAGTAATTCTTTCTTCTTTCATTATTTATTTTTATGACAAAATTTTCCAAATTATAAGTTATTTTATATAAAACATTGTCAACTTTGATAAAATTACAGAATGTCAACTCTTTAGCTTATATATTCTCTCTGGGGGGGGGGGGGGAGAAATTTGACAACATTGCTTAACACTACTTAATTTCAATTCAACACTGCTTAAAATTAAGCAAAATTTAATACATTTTGAGTGGTTAGTTTTAAAATTATAGCTATGTATATTTCAAAAAGTGTTAGGGGAATTTCGTACTGCTCTACGTATATAAAATGATGTAATGAAATATGTTCTTTTAAAGTAATTATCATTTCTTTGCATATTCTCTTTTTCTCTAGTATATGATTTAAGTCAGCTAAAGGCAGGTAAATGCTTATTCCTGATTAAAAATTGTAATTCATATTAAAGGCATCTTATTTGTTTAAAATGTTTATTAAAAATAAAATTATGTTAAATCATTTTTTAAAAAGGTGTAAGTGTAATATTATACAACGTGTTCCAGACGCACTTTTATTATTTCACTTTTATTACTATTTTTTCTTATAAAAAGTAAATTGTAAATTATGAAACTCTTCAAAATTTTGCAGAAAATAACATTAAATTGAGTTAATTAAGTAATCATTCTATTAATCTTTAAAAATTACACTTCAAAATTTCAAAATTTCGACATGACTTTCCTACATAAAATTAAACCGCTGTTTTTTTTTTTTTTTTTTTTTCTGCAGTTAGGTACTAGAAAAATGATTGAAAAAAAAAAATAATAATGACAATACTCTAAAATTATTTGTTAATTCATATGGGATTTTAAAGGAGTTTTAATTAAATTTCAAGATTAAAAAAATAACCTTCATAAAATAACATATATTTATTTAGAAATTAATTATAGATACCTGTGTGATTAAAAAAAAAAAAAAAAACTTTACTTACTAGTAAAAAAACTAATACAGTCGCTCACTAAAAATCTATTAATTAATTTAAATTATTTCATATTTTTAGTTAGTTTTATCGTTTACTTTAATGTAACATTAATTATATTTGCACTCATTTTTTTTTTAATTGAGTTTTTCTCATGCCAGTTTCAAGAACTTTCTTCTTCTTTTTTTAGGTCGTCGGGTGACAACAGTCCGGACCCGGGACGACGAGGGAGACCCTATCGAGTTTGGTATCGAACCAGCTTTGTTCTTAGACGGATCTGGATATTTTACTATCGACTCCAAAAGTGGAGAAGTTTTCCTCGCCAGTCCTCTCATTGGAATGGTGAGTGTATAGGAAATTAAAGATACATAAAATAAAAAGATACAATTACCTGCCAAGTAAACATTTCAACTACAACTGCAAATTTAGTGTACAAAAACTTTTATAAAATGAAAATAGGAAACACAACACAATTAACTTACCAGTAAATTGCTTTTCCAGTAAATGGGCTTAAAAAGAGTTCAAAAGTTGTTCGAAAACAAAATCATACAATCGAACATTATTGCAAATTATAAATCGTTATAAAGGATGTAAAATCATTAGGGAAAAAACCAGTCATACAGCTAAAAATCAATAGGTTCAAAGAAATAATATACTTTTCAAATTCGTCTACTTTAAATGGTACCTCCACATATACGAATAAAAAAAAAAAAAAAAAGGTTAACTATTAATATTATAAATATATATATTCTTCGATTTCACTTTGAAAACTTAAAAATATTTCTCATTATGTACATTTACAAGAAATTGTAATCTATACTGCCATGTTAAAAATTATGAAAAAATGTTATGATAGCGACATTTGTTGAGCGATTGATCTCCATGCATAATCAGCACCACTTTTGGTTATGTTTCGTTAATTGGTTCCTGAGATACATTGTTCTAAACATTTTTTGATACACACAAACATGTAGACAACAAATTTTCTGAAAATGGTCAAATTGTGTTGAGGACATCTTAAAACATGTAAATCCATCAAAAACTGGCGATAGAAAAATTTTACGAATCTAATACTTTCTTGTTATGTATATGAGAGAAAGTAAAAATGAGTATTCATTTGTAAAGGATAGTACAAAAGATTTAAGGAGGATAAAAAAAAATTGTCTGCACCATTTCCCAAAGGTTAAATAAGAAATAAAATATTTTTTTTTTAACTATACATAAAAATCCAATATTTCTTTTCATATGTGCTTAAGGTATACTAGAATATACCACCAAGGTCGTAGCCAGCAAAAAGAAATTCGCAGGGGTTTAAGCTTTAGTATGTAATATTAGATGTTAAAAGTTAATATATACAACTATGTATATATATATAACTCATAGAATTTCCTCAAATTCGGAAATTTCGCCTCCTCCCCTCCCTGACTATTTTAAACAAAACTGGGTTGAAAATATTATTTCAAAACAAAAATTATGACGTAGTTGAGCATCAGCCAAACCTCTATATAGGTAATATAATATGCTTTTTCTTAAATAATTCTATTTAGCTCGATGATTTGACAAAATCCTTCGGATAAGATTTTAAGAGAAAAATTCACAAAAATTTCTGAAAATTAATAATCTGATACAATATACAAGAAATGACCTAAATGTTGGTATATTCCTTAAAAACACTTGATTATACATATATATATACAGTCGGTAACAAAAGTGTCCGAACACTAGCAAAAATTCTGATGTAAAAAAAGTACACTTCATACGGTTAGATACATGTCAAAACCAACACAACAAAAATAAAACTGATAGTAAAACATTGCTAAAACTAGCACAAAAATGTTGCGAAAGATCTTAAGATCCAATAAGAGACAAAAACAATATAAATTACTTACGCCCACTAGAGTAAAAAAGAACCATTAAACATAATGACGGAAAAAATAAATAAAGGACCACAGAAATAATAATTGGAATAAAAAATGGATTAATAATTGGAAAAAAATGCTTAAAAATAGAAGTATTATCTCATCAGGAAGCATGTACTTCATAAAGCTGTGAAAATTGATAACGTTACTTCAACAAAATAACGAATAAACAACAAAATAACAAATAACGTTACTTCATAAAGCTGTAACGATTTCGTAAAACGATATAGCTAACAATAGCAAATATATATCGTTCATGCCTCGATCGAGCAGCAAAACTATTTTAAATGAAAAATTAAATCAAATATTAAATCAAATCATCAAGGAAACCAGAAAGAAAACTAGAAAAAATCAGAGTAACCGCATGTAAAACTTTCAGACAACTTGGAGAATAGGATGTTGCCATCATATTAATGAAATTAAAAATAAATGCTATGCAAACATCGATTAATCGATAAATAATTAACATCCGAGCATTTTCATTAACGATAAAATTCATATATATATACAGGGTAATTCTGAGGTCATGAGGCAAACTTGGAGGGAAGATAAAGAATATCACAAAGATTCAGAATTGTGCAGGAACTCCCCTCCAAGTTTGTCCCATGACCTCGGAACCACCCTGTATATATATATATATATATATATGTATATAAACGTCCTATTTTGTCAGAATTATTTTAAACATTAATTACAAATGTGTTTAGCTTTGAAAGTAGATCATTAAAACTATTATATGCCTTATTTGATAAAGTGTTCACTTGTTTACGCATGATTTGTATATGAATTAATACAAAAACTATTAGTTTGAGCTTATTGCATTTATTTATGATAAAAATAAATAAATAAATAAATAAATAAACTTCAAGAAATTTAATTTTATAAAACGAAAATTTAAAGGTGAAAAGTTATTGATTTTTTTTTTTTTTTTTTTTTTTACTATGTTTGGTACACACAAGTCTAATAATTTAAATTTTTCGTAATTTTGGCACTTGTCATTTTAAAAGAACTAAATAGAATTTTTTTTTTTTTTTTTAACTTACAGGCTCCTAAAATTAACAGTTTCTGAAACATAAAAAATATCTCTTGTTTACGCAAATTATTGAAAAACTCATATTCTTAGGATTTCCAAAGTATCAAATTCAAATTTTACTTTAAAATCTTGTATCTCTTAAGCTCATATTATTGAAGGAGAAACAAATTTTCTAGACATTTTTTTAATACACTTTTCATTGCGTAGTAGGAAATGGTAAAATAATAAGCTTTGTTAAAATAATAAAAAAATTTGGACTTTTATCAAATAATATTAATAGTAATAGTAACTTGAAATTAGAAATGAACCATAAATAAAAATAAATCATCTAATGTGTATACTATGTATATTTTTTATAAATATATGTATGTGTCTTAGACTTTATTGACTATGATGCTCAAAAATCGACAGAAAATTCAACCTTTCATTAGCAACGCTTCGAATGAACACAAAAATTCAGCTTTGTGTCTGGCCTTTCGAATGAAAATAAATCTTTTTCTTTCATCATTTCTTATTATTTTTAAAAATAATATTATAAAAAGAATATTATAGTTATTATTATAGTAATTTTATAATATAGTTATTATTATAGTTATTATAATAATAATATTATAGTTATTATTTGCTAAAATAATAACAAATTTTGGACTTTTTTCAAATAATATTAATAGTAATTCATCATTTTCTATTACTTGTTAAAATAATATTATTAAAATAATATTATAGTTATTATTATAGTAATATTATAATATAATTATTATTACAGTCAGTAACAAAAGTCTCCGAACACTTGCAAAAATTCCTATGTAAAAAAAGTACACTTATTACAGTTTTGTTAAATAAATCCTTGTCGAATCCTGTTCTTAGTCAGTCTAAAAACAGGATTCGACAAGGATTTATTTAACAAAACTGTATTAAGTGTACTTTTTTTACATAGGAATTTTTGTTAGTGTTCGGAGACTTTTGTTACCGACTGTACAGTTATTAATTATAGTTATTATTTGTTAAAATAATAACAAGTTTTGGACTTTTTTCAAATAATATTAATAGTAATAGTAACTTGAAATTAGAAATGAACCATAAATAAAAATAAATCATCTAATTTGTTTACTATGTATATTTTGTATAAATATAGCTATCCGTCTTAGAGTTTATTGACTATGATGCTCAAAAATCGATAGAAAATTCAACCTTTCATTAGCAACGCTTCGAATGAACACAAAAATTCAGCTTTGTGTCTGGCATTTCGAATGAAAATAAATCTTTTTCTTTCATCATTTCTTATTACTAGCCTGAGACTGATGGCCGAAACGCTTGACCGAATTCTTTAATTATTTTACATAGCCAGCGTGCTTGGTAGATCACATTAGATAAAAGATAAATGATGATTGCAATGATAAAGCAAATCCGGGTGCAAGAAAAATTATTTTGCTGGAATTATGGGGAGAAAATAACTATAAAATTTCAATACACTAAAAACAATTTTTGAGCAACATCACGCATTATTCAGGAACAATACAATGAATTCACGATTATCCACGAGCGGATCATCCGCGGACACGGGTAAAGGAAAAGATGAAGAGAGCGAGGGATTAAGAAAACAGTGTTTTCTCAACAAGAATAAAAACTAAATGATTACTATTTTTTTTTTTTTTCAAAATATGTAAATATAGAGAACAATGTTGTTTTTATTTATTTATTTATTTATTTTTGCACAGTATAGTACAGTAATTTAGTGCAAAAATTCGCTAACAGATGTGATGTTGAGACTATAGAACGTCACCACAGTTTGTTTGAAATTAAGCTGGTTCCAGCAAAGTATAAAGTTGGGACGGTTAAATCGCTTCGACGCCAGTGACTCGGCGAAAGTTTTTGTCGGATTAGTTTTGTGTCGACATGGTGCTGCAACGAAGGAATTAGGCTGTGAGATGTAGATGAATTGGAAGCGATTTTAAAAGTTTGATCGAAATGAAGAGAAAGGAAGTTCTTAGAAAGTAGTATAAGATGGTAGATTGTGGTGTAAAAGAGGTGTGTAAACGAGGTGTGAAGAGGGGAGTAGAAGAGTGGTGTTGATGAGAATAGTTTTTATGCGAGTGTTAAGCGATGGTAGAGATTTGTAGCGTTGTGGAATAGAGTAGGATTTGGGTGAAGAATTTGTCACGCCAAGGGAATCCTGCCGACGATTCTTGTACAAGGATAGTTCAGTGTTCGACAGAGAGCAGTCGTCGACAATATCGGTATTGGTGAGATAAAATTACTTTTATTTTATGCTTTGTTGAAGTTATTCCTTGAAGTTATCTGAGAGTTATTTCCGAGTTTAGCCCAACACCCGCCTTGATATTGAGCGTTACATAAACTTAGTTATTTTGTTATTTAACTCTTGTCTCGTGCTCTTATTTACTACTACTTAAGTTAGTTTAAGTTAAGATTGAGGAATTGAGATTATGGCTGACACTTATAACTCACACAGATTCTACCTTAGTTTTATTGTAACTACACTTTTTTGTTATTGTTTTTACTTCCTTTAGTACATAAAATACAAATATGTGTACTGTACTGTGAATGTGCTTAGTGTTTATATTATGTTTTATGTAAAATACAATCGAGTTTTTGAACTAGAATTTGTTTTATCTCATTTCCTTCTCATTTTCTATATTTTTGCTGTTTATCTGCGATTTGCGCTATCCGCAGAACCCATGTCACTCATTTCCGCGGAAAATCGGGAGTCCACTGTATATTATTTTTTGAGAAAAAATAATACGTGTAAACACACCTATGTTCCTGGCAATCTTTAAAATATACATACTTCTGGCGATATTCTAAAGTAGTCCCTTTCTACATATTTTAGTATATATACTTTGAATACAAAAACTATTGAGTAAAACGCTTACTTTTGACTACTGATAGTACATTTTTAGTTTTGCCTGTAAAATATGATTTATATAATAGACAAAATATCATGTTAGATATCACAACAATATGTAACTTTTGGAATACGAAACTTCTCATTTATGAATACCTTTTAATTAAACACTTTTAAATCAGTTTATTTAAATGTGCAAGCTAAATGTCTATATTATAATGTAGCCCTTCACATAATCCCGGTACAAATCTTTCTGCTATAAAGAGATTATTCCTTCATATAAACATTTGAGACGCTGTTCTTCTTCTTCTTCTTCTTCTTCTTCTTTTTTTTTTTTTTTTTTTTTTTTTTTAAGAAAAATATTTAAGAATTTATTAATGATATTTATTAAATATTAATGAATGTATTAATACAAAAAGTTAAAAAAAAATTATATAGCCATTAAAAAAAAAAAAAAAAAAAAAAAAAAATCCTTCAAAATCTCCAATCTAAATCATCTGACACATTTTGAAATTCTGATTTTGATATTTGTCCCTCTCCAGCCCCCATATATTCTTTAGTCGAGCTAAAATTCAAGAGCTTAAAATTCCGATGCATTTTTCCCCGAGAGATTTTCAGAAAGAGAAATATTTTAATACTGCGAATATCGGAAATACCTTCACACATTCCAAACGTGCCAACCACCACTTAAATGGTTCTGCGGAAGTACTGCAAGCATTCTTTTAACTACAAGAAAGCTTCTTCTTCTTTATGAGAATAATCTTTAAAATAGTGACCTGATACGGTCGTTACCCAAGCTAGTGTCAAATGTTTAAATATGTATGACCCAAATCTTCTCTAAGACAGTGAATGACTCATCAGCTGCTTAACTGGCACTGAAATTTATGTATGAAGTAAATGTGTGACAATAATAACTACAAATTAATTGCATAATAGTTGCCGTTAACAAGATTTTAGTGAATTCGCTCTAAACAAGATTTTAAGTGAGAATCTGTTTTTGTCTTGTTTTCAAAGTTCAAATTTTACTCGGAGTGTAATCGTTATTTAAGGTAGGAAAGAAACAAATAATTGAACATTTTTTTAGATTGTTGTTTTTCTTTTTGCTTTTTCATAATTTATTTGTCGTATAGTGTGTTTATTTATTTTTAGTGTATATATACAGATGGCTGACAAAATAATGTGAACACTTTCGCTTTTTTTACGTTTTGTTAAATATCTTGAAAAGTTCTTTAGGAATCATCTTAAAACTTTGGTAGTGTAAAGAACATGTTATACCTCATATTTTTCAGTAAAACGCATGTCATGAAAAAGAAAAGGGAATCAGTAAAAAATTTAAAAAAAAAATCAAAATGTTTTGGATCACCCTGTAAAAGATAATGCTTTAAATGCGTTTTGGCTGTAGCATGTGAATATGAGGACTTTTCTCATTACCTGTATAAAACTTTATGAGGCTACCATGGCGATATAACGGTTTATTTAAAAAATTACAAAAACAATTCCCACTTTTTTAATTATAACACTTAGGGTATTAGACCTAGTGCAAAGTCATTTTCAGGAAATATAGCATACTACATTAGACATAGCATACATGCAGCAATCAGAATGCAAAAATGGTAATTATCTTACGAAATACGAACACTTTTACTAAATAATTTTTAACTACGCATGCGCATGCTTTATGAAAATTTAATTTGAATAATTTAATAGCCAAAGGTATTGAGCAACTTCTATGAAACCCCCAAACTAATACAATGTAAAGTCAAAACGTTACAAGAAATATAATGAACATAATTTCAGTTTTCTCAAAATAAAAGCTAAACTGTAAGGAGTTTTACTCACATTTTTATTTTGATTCAATCAATGGCCAATGGTATTACAGTGTTTTCGCTGATTGTAAATAAAATTGATAAAACTCCCTAACATCTTTCGTTTTTCTTTTAAAAGAACTTAATTTCTGTTTATTCTGTCTCTCGTAACGTTTTGAATTTACATGATATTTGTTTGGGATTTTCATATAAGTTGCTCAATGCCTTTGGCTATTAAATTATGCAAAAGAAATTTTTATAAAGCTTGCACATGTGTAGTTAAAAATTATTTTCTAAAAGTGCTCGTATTTCGTAAGATATTTACCATTTTTGCATTCTGATTGCTCTATGCTGTGTCTAATGTAGTATGCCATATTTCCTGAAAATGGCTTTGCACTAGGTCTAATATCTATTCGCATAAATATTTGAATAGATACCTTTAGAAAAATTAAATTTGGAACAAAATGAACACATCAACGTTAACTAGCATAAAACCCTTTTAAAATATATGATAACAATGAGGAAAATATGAAGTACATCTAAATTTGGATAATACGAAAAACTAGCTGATTAAGAAAGTTTTCTTTCCGTACTTTTTTTTTTTTTATTATTGCTTGTAATATGAGTGAATATCTGTATGTGGTTTAAATGATAAATCGTTCCAATCTGCCGATTGTTTGTTTTGACCTGGCTTAAATTTAAGCTGCCCTGTGTTCCAAAGTATTTTAGCTAAGAATTTTTTTTAAATTAATCATTCCTTATTAAAAATAACATTCTATTTGTAAACTTCAAGATATAAAATATATTGAGCTTGCACATAACCTTTCAATATGGTATAAAGAAAAGCTGAGATGTTTGGCTTCTTGAACTAGGTCTAAGAATTTTTCACGATCTGTGTACTTTTATTGCGTGTTTGACCCTTCGATGACTTATACCGATTTTCGTGACTTTAGGTAGCCGGCTGATAGTCTGCTCCCGGTTGGTTCGTGCAACATTCATTTTGGTCACTATTCACCCATGCTACTATTGTAGGTAATGGCGAATTTATTGCTGTTCAAAAAACGCATTCTGGGATGTTGTTGCTCCAAGTTATGTGAAGTAGTTGCAAAAATAAAAGTGCAGGGAAGTTTTGAAATAGTCTGTTTTTAAGATTGCTTTAGGACTTCACTGGTGAGTACAGCGCTAAATGAATAGCTATAGTGTTTGGTTTATTAAGAATATTGTGGTTTCATAGAAATGTAAAATCATAAAAAAAAATACTTTAATGCTTCAAACATTTTTAATATCGTCATAAATAATGCATTTATTTAAAGCAGTTGGTGATAAAATTTAATGAATGCCATGACAGAGCTGTATAAAACAGCCATCTGTGTTTATGTGCTTGTATAAAACTCACCTGTGATCTCCACAAAATTAAATTTGACGATTTTCCTTTATTATATGTTTATTTTTTATTAAAACAAAGGATCGTTGTGATACATATCATTTTCACGCTACATTAAATATTATCCAGGAATAATGTTAGTATCAACAAAGTTAATGTTAATATTAGCATCAGTTATAGTTGTTAATGTTAGTATCAGTTACAATGTTAGTATCAGTTATAATGTTAGTATCAGATAGTAATGTTAGTTAGTATAAAGTTAATGTTAGTAATGTCAATGTTAATGTTAATGTTAGTATCAACGTGTTACTATAATGTTAGTTACTATAATGTGTCTCATAGGTGGGGAATGAAATCCGTCTGTCTGTATATATCTATACAGTATATACTGTATATAATATATGTATATATATATATATACAGTGTAGAGTCTTGCATCGGGAAGGGTAATTCGATTTTAACAGAACACAACCCGAAAAGCCGGTCAGATTCGGGTTGGGTCGACTAATTTTTTTCTGTTGCGGGTCGGGTTCACTGATGTTTTCCTTCTTGCGTGTCGGGTTCGGGTTGGGTTTAGTTTTCAACAAGTTGGATCGATTTGAGAACATCTTCACAAAAAATTTTGCTAAAAAAGCAGAAATTTGTTTGACATAATCATAACAGTATAACTGATGTTAACATACTATATATGCTTATAGTTCGGGTTTGGTTTACATTGATGTCTTATGCCAATTTTTTTAGGTAGGGCCAGGCCCATTGTATGAGTATTAACATTTAATATTAATAATATTCATTTTTTAAGTTTTTTAAGGGTGTAGATAATATTTAATTTTTTAAATTAAGTTTTAAAGATTTATTTGATAGTTAATATTTAACTTAATATTGCGAAGAAAACTGCAGAAATCATTTACTTAAAAAAATGTTATAGCTAGAATTACAAAATTAATATGCTATTTTCAATGGACTATGAAAAATTTAACTCAATTTCCCTTTCATTTATATTTTTCAGCTTGCGTGAATGATTTCTCCAAATCTAAAATTTTAAATGATCTCTCTCTCTCTCTCTCTCTCTCTATGTATATATATATATATATATATATATATATATATATATATATATATGAATCTCAACTAAACTCTAAGAAAGTATATCAAAACTAGAACAGACTCGAGTAATTTAATATGAATTCATATTAAAAAACTACTGTATTTTTAGCTAAGAGCTTATAATTTGGGTAATTTTTATTTAATTTCTTATTTTTTGATTCAATTGAAAGAAAATGGTGTAGGAAATATGTATATAAAACTTAAAATCTTCCCTTTTCAGTGGTTTCGTAATATCATTATTCACAAAAAAAGTAAAATAAAATAAAATAAAATAATATTTTTTTTTTTTTTTTTTTTTTTTTTAATTTTTGAACTGTGACTAAAAATGTACCTCTTTTTGACAAAACTTTGTGCCTTTGTGCAAACTTTTAGCATTGTTTTACATAATGTTTAGATTTAAGGATTGGATCAGAGAACAAAAAAAATATATATTTTTTTCAAAAAATTAAATAATGTTCTATCCCGTAAAAATAAATAAATAAAAATAAAATGACAGTGTATTTAGAGATATAAAATAAATCTTTTTTTCAAGTAACCAATATTAATTTCATGTTAATATGACTTTTACAATTTAATATTTTTTATAGAATACTAATTTGTCAAATAATAATAATAATAATAATAAAAACCAGTTTATAATTTAAAACTAGTATATTGTAGCCGCCACATGACTTTCTTCTATATTTTCATATACAAATTCTCTCTGTAAAAGTAATATGATATAAAATTATTACTTATCAAAATTATCTTCCATAAAGAATGCTGACGATTTACATCCTAGATAAATAATATGACAATAAATATCCAAAGAAAATCAATTTTATTCTCTATATAACATCTTTAAAAAAATGCATTTTTTTTTGCTAAAAAAGAAAAAAATTGATATTTTTATTTTAGATTATAGTAAATCAATGGTGCAATCACTCATTTTAAAAACATTGACGAGCTCTTTTGAAAGATCCCCATAATGAAAATTTGCCCCTCTTATAGGGGGTGGGTGTAGGCTTCCCCCGCCAGGGAGGGACACGATGCTCCTACTTACACTAAAAAAAAAAAAAAAAAAAAAAAATCCAGTTGACTATCACTATTATAAATAATTGTTTTTAATTTCATAATGACTATTAAAAAATGATTCTCTTTATGTACATTCATATGAAATTTTGTCCTATACTGCCATGTTAAAACTTTAGAAAAAGAGGGATGGCAACGCTACCTGCTGGACGATTTTCACCAAAAGTTGATAGGCACTAATTTATGTCAAGGTGCAACTACATATCAGATTTTAGGAAATCCTCTGCAGTAGCTCCTGAGATACAGTTGCCACAAAATGTTGTCACGCACACACACAAACAGACATTTTCTAAAAATTGTCAAATTGTGTTCTAGAACTTTCGAAACGTGTAAATCCATCAAAAACCTGAGTTTCAAAATTTTTACGAATCCAATACTTTCTTCTGTTGAATATAGGAAAAAGTGAAAATCTAGAGTGATTTACTCGACTTTATGAACATTAAGTAATTAACGGGTGTAGAAATAAATTAAAAGAAGTTGTTATATAAACAAAAGAGAAAATTATAATAGGGTGTTTGAGTATTTTTCTCCCTATAACATGTTGTTTAATTTTACGTCACTGCTCTTCAAATTATTTGAGACCATAGATTATAATAATACAGAATTTTTCGTTGTGTTCCTATAAAAATCTATAAGTTCTAAATTCATCAAAATTTATACAGTTCATGCGACTGTGACCAATAACATGTATATGAATTTTCAGCTCAGTCGGATAAGGCATTAAGACGCTATCGCATTTTAAGTAATTTGAGCCTACAGGCCTTAATGATAAAGAATTTTTGTTGTGTTCTTGTAAAAAAAATATATAAGTGCTAGATTCACCAAAATCTATACAGTTCGTGAAATGGTGACCAATGACATGTGTATAAATTTTCAGCTTAATCGAATAAGTCGTTTAGACGCTAACGGACTTTGAAATATTTGGGCTCATAGGCCATAATGATAAAGATTTTTTTTCTTCTGTATTCAATAGAAGAAAGTATTGGATTTGTAAACATTTTTAACTTCCGGTTTTCGACTGATTTGCACGTTTTGAGAAGTCTAGAACACGATTTGACCATTTTTAGAAAATGTCTGTCTGTCTGTCCGTCTGTCTGTGTGTGTGGGGCAACTGTATCCGGAACTGCTGCTCAGAATTACGTATAAATTTATATGTAGATGCATCTTGATCAAAATTAGTGCCTATCAACTTTCGGTGTCAACCACTCAACAGGTGGCACTGGTACACAGAAATATCTGCAATTTCAGGGGAGCCTATATCTCAGGTTCTGTTGCGTATTATCAAACAAAACTTGATATGTGAGAAGACCATTATGAGATATTAAGCTTATTCAATTTGAATGCTTATCGGCCAACAGGTGGCCCTGCTATACAGCGATCTCCACAATTTAAGGAAAGGCTATATCTCAGGAACTACTGCACCGAATTGCATGTAAATTTGTATGAAGATGCACCTTAACATAAAATAGTGCCTGTCAACTGCTTAACAGGTGGCTTATCGGTCAATAGGTGGCGCTGCAATACTGCAAACTTCATCGATAACGGGATGGCTATATCTCAACGTCTGTGGCTTATAACTGCATGAAACTTGATATGTGAGATAACCATTATAAAAGCTTTTTTTATTAAGATGTTATTTATAAATGAGAAAACTGTCTTTCTTTGAGTATTTAATGTTAGATTTGCTTAAGATGAAAATAATTTGCATTCATCATGTTAAATAATTTTAATAAATAATAGTTTTAATAAATTATTCGAGCTCAGTGAATTTGTAGCGGAAAATATAGACGAAAGTCTAGTGGTGGCCACTACTAGTTTTATTTGTGTCTCGGTTAAAAAAAAAAAAAAATGCAGTGACCTATAACATGTATACCAACTTTTGGTTTATTCGATTAAAGGTTTTAGACGCTGTTGTGTTCACTCATATACATACACACATATATACATACATTCATCACCGTAAAATAGCAAAAATGAACTTAGGGGACCTCAAAACGTATAGAAACACCAAAATCTAAAAGTTATATTTTTGTCATGATTACAATACACTGTTAAAAATTTTATCCTAGGTTGGACCAAAACATAGTACTACAGTAGTTTCAACCATGAGATAGTGAAATCTTTTACCATGATTTAGTACTTGCTTCTATCAAAACTTGGTACTACAGTTGATGTAACCAAAAGATTGGGTGATCTTTTAACATGATTTGGTGCTTTTTTTCCAGCAAGAAGTACCAAGTCGTGGTAGAAAGTTTCACCATCAATACCAAGTGTTGGTACTGATGGTGTGTACCAAGTGTTGGTTCATTCTAGCATATTGCAGGGACTGTAATACCAAATTTTGGTTCAATCTTGAACTGAAATTTTAACTGAAATAACAGTGTACTTTTCTTACATATAGTATATGCTTGGGAATTAAAAAAGAAATCATATTTGTTATGCTGTCATTTAATTCATTCACGGTATAAATCTATTAATGGTTAGGGGAGGTATTTTGTGCTGGAATACTAAAAAATGGAATTTAAAAACAACATAAAAGAGCACAAATGAAGGAAAATTGCTAACATGTGTACGGTTGTTTCTCGGAACTTTCAAAGTCCTTTCCTTCGTATTGTGAAAAATTAATTTAAAACATTATAAAAAATAAAAGAACTAAGAAAACGAAAATTAAAAGTTAAAACTCCCGGAATTTGTCTAGCAAGCATGGTCCAAGTTCTGGTGCAAAAAGCTTTTTCTGAATTATTGAAATATCTCAACTGGTTACAGAGTTGTGAACTTTTCCGTATGCCTTTATCTAGCACTTCTGATATTAAATTTTTTAATACTTAAAAAAAAAAAAAAAAAAAAAAGAAAAAATAAATAAAATGTCAGGACATTAGATTTTATAAAAAATTAAAAGACAGAATTGGAAATAAATAAAAAAATAAAAGTGAAATATATATATTGAAGTGTAAACTTACACTGGTCCGACATAAAAATTCCCGTGGTAACTGAAACCACCGGTAAAAACCAAAAAAGCTTAAGAAATAGAACAAATACGAAGTTAAAACAAAATTAAAATACAAAACTTAGTTTTCTTACAAAAAACGGGGGCGTTAACTTCACAAGTACAGCAAGTTTGTTATTATTATTTTTTTTTAAATAAAAATAAATATATTTCCTTTTATGTCAAAAATAAATAAATAAATAATATGAATAAATAACATAAAAATAAAAATAAATAAATAAATAAATAATATAAATGAATAAATAAATAAATAAATAAATAAAATAAAATATAAATAAATAAATAAAATAAAAGAATAAATAAATAAATAACATAAAATAAAATAAAATAAAAATAAACAAACAAAATAAAATAAACGCCTATTTTTTTTTTTTTTTTTTTTTTTTTTTTCGGAGGCAGTGGAACACGAACTTTTTCTTTTTAAAAATAATTTTAAAACCGGGTTTTTCTTTAATATCTTTTCAACCAATTATCCGACTGAACTGAAAAATATAGCGTTAGGTAAATGGTTTACTGATTAATAAGTGCACCTATTTTCGTAACGATAGGTTGAACGGTCTAGCTTTGTATAACGAATTAAAACCTGTCATATTATATGTATATGCTTGATTCAAGATGGACTAACTACAAATTTCCACAATGCTAAAATCTCTGATTTAAAAAAAAATAATCTTGTCATATAAAAACAAAAAGTTTTAACAGCTTAGCATTTTTATTTATTGTAACAAAATCAGACGTTAGCGAAGGTCTGATGAAAAGAACTTAATACATAAAACTTAACATACGACATAAATCAAAATACTATTACATAACATTATATTAGTATCTACTAGTAAAATGAGTTCCGTGAAGTAATGAAGAACTGTTGAACTTGACCTATAAAAAAAAGAGTTGTAAAACCTGGCCATGTATATGTGAAGACCAATTATTTTTACACGAATTAAACGCAACAGGATAAAACATAAATTATTTTAAATTTCCTTTTTTTTTGACTGTCTTTAAACATTAACTGTTCGATTCTCTTTGAATTATTTTATGATCTAACTGCCTAAACAAAAGAATCAAAAGTTATCCATCCCTAGGGACGTCCTTGGAGATCGATTTTAGATCCGCGTTAAATTTCTCTTACCTGGAAACTAAGTCAAAGGACTTTGCGAAGAATCTGGAGGTGATGACCCTTAAATATAATGCCGCATGACTGAAAGAATCAAGATATGGGTGTGTATATGATATTTTCTTTCAGAATCTATTTGGATGATCTGTGCAGGGTTCCTTGACACTGAAAAAGAAAAAAAATATATATATTTTTTTCTTTTCATTAGATAGAAACCTAATAATACTATCTTTATTTATGAAGTAGGCTATTTTTTACCATGTTTTTATTAACTTCTATTCTTGTTTGTATGTTTGTTTGTTTGTTTGTCCGGTACAAATCTTGCAATCGAATTTTAACTACCGTAATTTCTAGTAGATAACCCGCAGGTAAAATGTGTCCTTTCTCCACCAGAAATTTTATTTAATAGAGAAATCTATACTTTTTCGAAGGAAGTGCTCGTACAAATATAAATTTATTTATCAATTGAAATTTCTAGTGCATAACTGGATTATATAACCTGCGGCGTATCTACCAGAAATTACGGTAACTTCCCTACTAGCTAGACATTTGAAACTTTCACAATAGCTCACAACCCGATGACAACACAGTACTTCGAAAGTAATAACCTCCTAATACCTTATAAATAGCCATTAAAATATTAGCTATAATTTAATTGTTGCCAAAACAATTTACGAGTTCATTTCTTTCGACATAAAAATAAATAAACGTTTTTAAAGAAATAATTTAGTTAAACGTGAGCGTTAAAAAATTGTAAAAAGTTAAATTATGTATCTCACAAAAATTGACGTCACTATCGGTTTAAAGATTTCATACGCATTGATAAAGTGCTAATGCAGTTAGTTCTATAGCTATGATTCAACAGAAAATTTAAAAACATGGTTTATAAAAAGTTTTTTTTTATCTTATAATTGTTTATTTATTATTTTTATTAACTTCTATTCTTGTTTGTTTGTTAGTTTGTTTGTCTGTTTGTTTGTTTGTTTGTCCGGTACAAATCTTGCAATCAAATTTTAACTAACTTCCCTACTAGCTAGACATTTGAAACTTTCACAGTAGCTCAGAACCCGGTGTCAACACAGTACTTCGAAGTCCGATTTTCGAATAGTTTTCTTATAATTAATTAAAATATGAATATAATAACTTTCTAATGCCTTATAAATAGCCATTAAAATATTAGCTAAAATTTAATTCTTGCCCCCCCCCCCCCCCCCAAAAAAAAAAAAAAAAAATACGAGTTCATTTTCTTTCGACATAAAAATAAATACATTTAATTAAACGTGAACGTTAAAGAATTATAAAAAGTTGTGCTCTATGATTCATCAGAAAATTTAAAACATGGTATATAAAAAGTTTTTGTTATCTTATAATTATTTAATGTATACTATTTTTTGTATCCATAAAACGATATGTATAAACTTTCGAAAGAAAATTAATTTATTTTAAACAAAAATGTAGGAAATTTTTCTTATCTAGAGGTAAGGGGAGTATGTATACATATATTTATACACAAACACACAAACAGATAGATATTTTATTAAGAATTTCAACTTTATTCAAGAATGATATTCATTGAACAGGAATGACCTGCAAGTGAATAGTGATTTTGTTGCTTTGTACAAATTTAGCAATAAAACTTATTCAGACGTTTCCATGACGTAAACTTTTGATGTTGTTTTAGATGAATTTGTATGCGATTTCGATTAAAACAAACTAATATATTCGATTAAATGCTATTAAATTTAAATATTTCTATTTCCGAAAACATGAATTCCATTTTCATTACTAATATTTTAGCACTGGATTTTGATCAAGCTTCGTTTTCAAGCATCGCAAATATATAACCTGTCCGCTCTAGATAATTCTATGAAACTAATGAATGCTGATTTTTATCATTGATGAAAGTTTCTATGAAACAGAGTTGTGTGGCGTACAGAAGTTTTGTCTATCCTCGACAAGTTTGTGAAGTATATAAAGAATCACTACGGCTCCAAGTGTACCAATGTATTTTTTGGCCGCCCAGAGGATCCAACAGAAAAAAGTATCATATAAACTGAACGCATCCAAAGAGCACATATAGTCGATAACTTCAGTTTTGTTTAGTGACACAATGATAGTGATAACGCCATAAAAGAGAGGTTTTTATCAAACGAACTAAATAAAAAATGTCTTATATCTTATATCACTGAATACAGAAAAAATGACAGCTGGAAGTTTTCAAGCCAAGCAGGCTACTGAGAATGCATATCTCTTGATTATTAGGGCAGCTTTTATGGTGATAAAAAATGATGGAAATATATTTATTGTTAAGGAGATAGCAAGCTGTTGGTGCTGCTTACAGCTGCGCATCAGCAGCCGGGATCCACTCGCGAAATATTGATTTTGAAACTTGAAAAAGAGAAATAGAAATCATCCATCTACTGTCCCAATAACTGTAAGCTCTCTGAAGAGCCAAAAGCAGTTTATTATTTTTCACGCCTTAAGCTTTTGTGACTTACATCCGCATTTTTCAGATTGAACAAAACTAAATTTGTTTACATATTACAGAAGAACTTCAGTTTTCATAGAATTGTTTCGGTTTCCAATTATTCTAAAGCTCCACCTAATCAGGTTCATGAGGTAGGAGCCAAATTCATAGTTCATCTATATACGGAGAGCTTTTCTTAACCAAACTCATTTGCATCTCTTAGGAGAAGATACTCTGGGAGAATAATTTCCTATTTCCAAGTTTACTTCCAACTGAAACAGCTACTCGTAAACACTTTCTCAGGGTATACCTTCAAGTAGAAACGTCAAAGAACAACTTCGTTAGTGTCCCTCAGTAGTGTGTATGGAATACTATCAAAAACGTTCTAATACGAAATACCATATGGAACTATCATTAGCGCCTTCGTATCACCCAACACAGGAATATTTAAACAAATGGTGTCATCTTCGAAAGGAAAAGATCGTGAGAATCAAACCAGTCTCTGAATTTTTCAATATCGATAAATAAATTCACTTATTGGTAAATTATTCTGAATTTTAAATTACTAGTTTAAAAAATGTTGCACGTAATTTAGTGCTTGTATTTGTATAAGACGATACGTCACGATATACCTATACCAAACAAAGAGGTTCTACTCTCACCCCACTCCCACCTTCCACCCTCAAAGCACCTCAGCCCTCCTAGATAAAATGTATAAAAATAAATTGAACGATCAAATTTCATAAAATTGCGTTTCCCTAGACAAATTGCAGAAAACGAGCGCAAAAACTTTTTTTTTTTTTTTTAAATGTATCTATTCATATTAATGAATGAAATTTTAAAATTAGGTGCTCTTTGAATGCAGAAATTGATGCTTTAGAACTTTTGTAGATTATATTTTTATTTTGGAATCGTAGTTTTCGGATCACAAGCGTTTAAAAGCGATCATAACACACTTTTCAGCGGAAACAGAAAATTTTGCTCATCTTTAACTGCTTTTTCTAACCAAACCATTGAGCCAAATTTAATATTCGAAGTAAATCATTCGACGTAGAATTCAATGCTCTTTAATTTTGTTTCTCGTGAAATTTTCTGTACGATGCGCCTGTTAGATATTACAAGGCAAAAACTGAAAAAGCTCTAAAAGTTTAGCTCACCTCAGAAACCGTCGCAAACTCGTATTATTCTTACGTAGGATGCCCAAAATGAAATATAATCATTTCCAGCATTTTACGAATGAATGGAAACCAAAAGTTTAACTTGACTGGGAGACGTGGGGTTAAATTCCGTCATGTGAAAATCCGTCTTACGGTTCTACCTTGTAGAAAAATTGGTTACACTTGTTTTTCAGATGTCTCCTTGCCTATGGAAGGTGTACCCTATTGATCACTTTATTTCAGTGTGTAACTCTAAAATGTCTTTGGGGATATGGAATGTGTATACGCAATTCCACCGAACTAACGATGCTATGGAAAAATGGAATGCGAAATTAAATAAAAATACAGGAATAAAACAACTAAATATCCATTTATTCATAAAGGTCTTCAAGAAATTGTAAAATATTTAATTTCATGAAATAGAAAGAAAAATAAATGGCGATACGGCTGTGTAAAGAAAAATTATAAAATTTATAAAATTTGTCAGGCACCTTGAAAATATTTTGGCAGAGTTTAATGAAACAAATAATTAAAAAAAAAAAAAAGTTTGAAAGTTTTTAATTACACTGCAAAATTTGAATAAACAAGAATTAGAATGCTTACTTTTTATTTTATTTTTAATTTAAAAGAGTATGTTTTAGTATGAATTAATCAATAAATGGAGCGGCATAAACGTATCCCAGCTGTATGATTGTGTTCGTTTTAATTTCTTAAATAAACAGACAAACAAGTAAAAAAAAAATCTGATGTGGGCACCACATGACTTCCTTATACACTTTTAGAAATATACATAATGTTAAAAAACATTGACATTGGATCCGAAACAGTTGGCTAAAAATATTTAAAAAAAAAATGAATTATACCGTGTTCTGAGCTTTTCTGAAAGTTAGCTAAAAACCGATTGCAAGATTTGTACTGGTAACGCTGACGAAGGCAGCAGGGACCCGAAAAAATTGGCTAAAAGTATTAAAAAAAGGAATTTTACCATGTTCTGAACTATTCTGAAAGTTTCAAATGTCTACCTAGTCGGGAAGTTAGTTAAATAATTTTTTTGTTGGACCATATAAACGCTGCCGAAGGCAGCAGGGACCTGAAACAGTTGGCTAAAAGTATTAAAAAGATGCATATTCACCGTGTTCTGAACTATTCTGAATGTTTCAAATGTCTAGCTAGTCGGGAAGTTAGTTAAATAAATTTTCTGTTGAACCATGTAAACGCTGCCGAAGGCAGCAGTGACCCGAAACAATTGGTCAAAAATATTTTAAAAATGCATTGTCACCGTATTTTGAGCTTTTCCGGAAGTTTTAAATGTCTAGCTAGTCGGGAAGTTAGTTACAAATCAATTCCAAGATTTGAACTGGTAACGCTGCCGAAGGCAGCAGGGACCCTATACAGTTGGCTAAAAGTATTTTAAAAATGCATTTTCACCATGTTCTGATCTAATCTGAAAGTTTCAAATGTCTAGCTAGTCGGGAAGTTAGTTAAATATATTTTCTGTTGAATCGCATAAACGCTGCTGAAGGCAGCAGGTATCGGAAACAGTTGGCTAAAAATATTAAAAAAATGCATTGTCAACGTGTTCTGAGCTTTTCTGAAAGTTTCAAATGTCTAGCTAATCGGAAAGTCAGTTAAATTGCAAGATTTGTCTAAACCGTTTTTGAGTTATTACCGTTTTTTGATACATTATGGCCAAATTTTTGTCATTATGAACCTAATTTTCCTAAATATCTCCAAAACGGAAAATCATAGAAAGTCCAAAAAGGGAGGTGCACAACTAGATGTTGTAACAAACCTATGTACCATTTCGCAACTTTCTACGTCCAACCGTGTTTGAGTTATGCGACATACCCACACACAGACACACACACACACATACATACGTCACGAAAAATCGTGTAAAATCCCTTATATCTCTAAAACGAGAGCTCGTGTTAAGATGACACTAGCAGGTGTGCAACTAGACATCATGAAAGTCACACGTATAAATTAGCAACATTCAGCGATCACTCGTTTTCGAGCAATGTGAAATACAAAATCCATTTCGCAAATCGGGATTACTATACTTCCTTATACTTTGTATAAGGAAGTAAAAATAATAATAAATAAAAAATTCAAAAATTAATATTTTATACAATTATTCGTTATCATTTATTATTCAATTATTATTATTTATCTTTATTCTTTATTATTAATTTGATATTTTATTCTATTTTATTTATCATGTTTCTGGTCGACTCCTGCGATTCCTCTGCGATTATTTTTAGAATGAGTGCTTTTCACACGATTTTGCCTTTAAAAATTTTTACGCGATAAATGGACGACTTGACTTTCTGTCGTCATTCGACGTCATGATGAAATTTAACCAATAGGAATCTTAATTTACCCCACAAATAAAGGACTATAGCCAATCATAGTGCAGCTTTTCCCCACAAATAAAAGGAAACTCCGCCTCGTTCTAGTCGTCCATTTCTGCACATAACCAACTGGGCTAACGAACAAACTGCTAAAGAAACCGTTTGCGAAAGAGTTAAAAAGCAGAACTATTGAAATAAAGGAGTTTAAAGTATTTTTTTAATATCTAAAATTTTTGTTTTTCAACCAATTTCAATAAAATTAAACTGTGAAGAATTCCGACTCCATTCTTAGGCCGATCATTATTAGTGCTAGAGGCCTATTTCAGTCGGTACAGTTGTCGAATTTTTATACGTTACTCTTAATTAGTGCTAAGGGCCTATTTCAGTCAGTTTATTGAATGGGGATTTATTGAATGAAGTCCCCCTCAAGGCACAACTTTGACATGAGTCCCCCCCCCCAGGCCCAACTTTGACATGAGTCCCCCCCAAGGTACCCCTATTTCAGTCGGTACAGCGTTGTCGAATTTTTATAATACACTCTTAATAGTGCTAAGGGCCTATTTCAGTCGGTTTATTGAATGGGGATTTATTGAATGAAGTCCCTCCAAGGCACAACTTTGACATGAGTCCCCCCCCCAGGCCCAACTTTGACATGAGTCCCCCCCAAGGTACCCCTATTTCAGTCGGTACAGCGTTGTCGAATTTTTATAATACATTCTTAATAGTGCTAAGGGCCTATTTCAGTCGGTTTATTGAATGGGGATTTATTGAATGAAGTCCCCCCAAGGCACAACTTTGACATGAGTCCCCCCCCAGGCCCAACTTTGACATGAGTCCCCCCCCAAGGTACAACTTTGACATGAGTCCCCCCAAGGCACAACTTTGACATCACTCCCCCCCAAGGTACCCCTATTTCAGTCGGTACAGCGTTGTCGAATTTTTATAATACACTCTAATATGTGCTAAGGGCCTTTTTCAGTCGGTTTATTGAATGGGGATTTATTGAATGAAGTCCCCCCAAGGCACAACTTTGACATGAGTCCCCCCCAAGGTACCCCTATTTCAGTCGGTACAGCGTTGTCGAATTTTTATAATACACTCTTAATAGTGCTAAGGGCCTATTTCAGTCGGTTTATTGAATGGGGATTTATTGAATGAAATCCCCCCAAGGCCCAACTTTGACATGAGTCCCCCCCCAGGCCCAACTTTGACATGAGTTCCCCCCAAGGTACAACTTTGACATGAGTCCTACCCAAGGCACAACTTTGACATGAGTCCCCCCCCAGGCACAACTTTTACATGAGTCCCCCCCAAGGTACAACTTTGACATGAGTTCCCCCCAAGGCACAACTTTGACATGAGTCCACGCCAAGGTACCCCTATTTCAGTCGGTACAGCGTTGTCGAATTTTTATAATACACTCTTAATAGTGCTAAGGGCCTATTTCAGTCGGTTTATTGAATGGGGATTTATTGAATGAAGTCCCCCCAAGGCACAACTTTGACATGAGTCCCCCTCAAGGTACCCCTATTTCAGTCGGTACAGCGTTGTCGAATTTTTATAATACACTCTTAATAGTGCTAAGGGCCTATTTCAGTCGGTTTATTGAATGGGGATTTATTGAATGAAATCCCTCCAATGCCCAACTTTGACATGAGTCCCCCCCCAGGCCCAACTTTGACATGAGTCCCCCCCAAGGTACAACTTTGACATGAGTCCCCCCCAAGGCCCAACTTTGACATGAGTCCCCCCAGGCCCAACTTTGACATGAGTCCCCCCCCAAGGCCCAACTTTGACATGAGTCCCCCCCAATGTACAATTTTGACATGAGTCCCCCCCAAGGCACACCTTTGACATGAGTCCCCCCCAAGGTACAACTTTGACATGAGTCTCCCCCCAGGCCCATCTTTGACATGAGTCCCCCCCAGGCCCATCCTTGACATGAGTCTCCCCCAAGGTACAACTTTGACATGAGTCCCCCCCAAGGCACACCTTTGACATGAGTCCCCCCAAGGCACACCTCCCTCTCATTGGGAAAAAGAGCAAAAAAGGTTGTTTTGCGGCTATAAGACAGTTTGGACTTCCAACGTTATTTGTTACAGTATCTGCAGCTGAAACACATTGGTTTGATTTAATGAAAACTTTATCATGGAATTTAGATCGTCACGAATTAACTAAAGAAGAATTTGTCGATATTAACAAGTTTAGCAGTAGGCCTCTGGCACTAAATTAAAATCTGTCAATGTCAGATTTTCATGTTTTAAATAATGAAATAATGTCGTGTCTGTATATATTTTTTCTTTTCTTTCTTTTTTTAGAGCTTTTTTTTGCTGTTAAATTCGGTTTAAAATTGACGAAATTCGAAAATTGTAAATTTTTATCCCACTTAAGGATCATGTGGTTAGTTAATGAGCAAATGCTTTCAAAAGATGTTAAAAATCACGCAGACGACTGTCGGCTGAGATGTTGAGAAAATATTAGTTGTTGCCATTAGAATTACTAATTTAGTTAATTAAAAAAATATAATTGCCGCATCGATTAGCGAGTTACATCCCTGGATTCAGGAAAAAATTCCCTATCTGGGGATGATACATATTTTTATTTTATTTGGCTATTTAGCGCTCCTTGAAAGCTTTTCATACTCGGAATTAACCATAGGTATAGTAATATATATAGATCTATCATCCCCATTTTATCCAGCAAAAATTTTTGATGCCGAAAAAAGTTTTAGAATCAGCCATTAGAAGGTATTGAAAAAAAGAAAAAAAAAAGTAAATGGATTTGAAACTGTATCTGGAGTTTTTCATTAACCTTTAGTAAATAAATTATTCATAAATTTTACTTGCTAAATTATCCGTGTGTATTTCTGTGTGTCATTTACTCGGGGAAAGACAGCCGTTAGAGTGACTTTCACCAAGTAAAGAGGAATCACCTTTTCCCTCTCGCTGATCAATCTATATCTTATTACTATATCTATGGGATTAACACGTTTTTTAATTGACATACGTTGACATTTTAATTAATGTATCTACAACTAATTAAAAATTTTAATTTTTTTTTTCACTATCCCCTCTGGCAGGCTTCTATGCACCTGTACGTCAATTTTTATACTTCTGCGTTCCATGGGGGCTGAGCGTAAAGATAAGCAGGCAGTCAGACAGACATATTTTATTATTGTTGATATCCTACAGTTGATCTTCTATAAAAAGAAAGAAAGAAAATTAATTTTGCAGTTACATCCGGAAGGTAATCCGACAGAGCGAACACATCAGACAGACCAGTTTAGTATAAAACAATCACCAGTTCCTGTTGAATAATTTACATGAACATCCTAACACATTTTCTGAGTGCTCAGGAAGCATTGGACCATTGAAAGTGCAAACAGATTTTTTTCCCCCTTTTGCTCGTGACAAAATTTAAGATTTCTTCTGAGTTCTTCTTTACTTTTTAATCGGAAGAAACATTAGAAAGTTAAAAATAAAAAATATAAAAATAAATGAATGAGAAATAACAGGAGAAGCAATGATCAGAGTTGATCGTTAAGATAACTTTCCCTTTCTAAACTTCGGTTTTGATGAAGTCTACAGCTATTAGGACCTAATAACCTCACTTTCAATCCCGCTGGCAGTTAAGGGGGTGCAGCAGCAGCAGACATAGCAACAGATGAGGATAAGGGGAAAAAAATAGCAATAAAGAAAATATAGAAAAGTATAATGGAAGTAGAAGAAGAAGAATGAGAGGTGGGGCCAAGGTAGAAGGGAGATGGAGGGGGGCCGACACATATCCGGGTTCTCGTATCCTGGTTGAGGCGCCTTGTTCAATGGAGTGGCAGCAAATACGGGCTCTAATTCTCCACGTACGAAGGATAGATTGTTTACTCCTTTAAATAACAAGGGATGTAGTGGAGTCACGTCATCTTATCATTTCTGACCGTTAGTGGCTGGAAAGGGTTTTTTATGTATTATCCGCTGTATGTATGCAAAAATAAAAACAAGAAAATAAAAAATTAATATTTTAATTTTTCATTTAAGTAACATTACAATGTTTTCTTCAAAGACAATTTATTTTCAACATTTTAGAGTAGATCTAGATTAAGATTATATATATATGTATATAAAAGTATTACGCATGAATTCTAGAACTTTTCCAATATTACGAAATTAGTGTTAAATTCGAATTATTTAGCGCGTGTTTATGAACTATATATGAATATTTTTTACACTGTTTAAGGGTGAAAAAGAGCCAGAAAAATGTAATTTATTAACTGTTTACCCATAGAAAAAAAAAAAAAAAAAAAAAATCCACGTGCGAGGAATGTGTATACGAGTACTAGACTATTTTAAGATTTATAATTTGAAATATACTAAACTAGTTGATTCAAAAATATTGTCGTCTTGTTCTCAAAAAACTGGTAGACGGGTGGTGTCCGATTCGATACCAGGTCGCATTCCAGTGGCGGATTTAAAAGGGGGGAGGGCTAGGGGGCTGAAGCCCCCCCCCCCCAAAACACTATCATTCACTATTGAATATTGCAACTGTACATTTTTTATTGGTCTAGAATAACACTTTGAAAAATCTTAGCACCCCCCCCCCCCAAAAGTCAAGTTCTGGATCCGCCACTGTCGTATTCGTTCGCCTAACCGTTCGGATTTTATCGTGGTTTTCTCCATAACTTGCAGTACTCACTAGGCTAGGACCTCTTAGAAAGACTCAACAAGTCCTGGAATTCTAGCATTGTAAATCGGGTATAATACCTACAAGACAACACAACACTCAAAACTTTTAGCATTCTGTTAATTTGCACTATATGCTACAAGTTGGTATTTCTTGTAAATCATAGTGAGTCTATAGCACGTACATTGTAATGTATAAAATATACAACTGCAATTCCTACATTCGTCTTTTCACCAACGCTTCATCGGCGGTTTACTCTTAACAACCGTATTCTAATTAGGATCCAGCATAAAAACATAAATTTTTCGTAAATAAAAGAAGTCTTTTTTTTTTTTTTTTTTCTGGTTGTGATTATGGTTTCGATAACATCTTTTTCTGAAAACGGAAAATACTAAAATGTCAACTATTGTTAGAAACATTTAACTATTCTTGTTAAAAATGTTTAAGTATTCAGTTACAGATCGATTTTTCTACTAATCATTTTTCATTTTTTCATTTGTGGGTCTAAAACGGTAATGAGTAATATTACTTGATTTCATATCGATATCAGTAATTTGCACAATAAGTTATTTGTTCAGTACAATCAAAGGTCACATCAACTGAAAAAATAAAGAAGGGAAAAGAAAAAGAACTAATAATTATCATTTTATATTTTAATACAATTGTTATTAAAAAAAAAAAACCCTATAAATATTGTTTATTATACTGTTTTTTTTTTTTAGATGATAAATTTACGAAATCGTTATAATATTAAAAATTTTCACAGAAAAATGCTTAATTTTTTAATGACATTAAAAATTGAGACAGACAATATACACTAAAAATATACAATTTAAAACATAAAAAGCACAAAACACAAATTTAAACGTTTCGAGCCTTTTACTGGCTCCTCATCAGTAAAACATCAAATGTAAATGCTGAGAAGAACAACAGACTTTCATTAAGAAAGTACAGCGTATTCAGCGGGAACTACGCATACCTCATTAAGTGGTGAAAAATGTTGATTTGTTTACCAGCCCTCCAGGAAAATTCTTGAATGATAACTTAAACAGTTAGATATGATTATTTTAGTATTGTTAAAATCAGGTAAATGGTCAGTTTCTATGGCATGCTGTACAATTTTCGAACGTATATCACTGTTTTTGAAATTTCTTTTATGTCTATATATTCTCTTGTTCCAGAATTCGAGTATGAAGAGAACGGCCAGTTTCGCCAATATAAACCGAACTGCAAGATTTACAAGGGATATTACAAATAACACCTGTACGGGAAAAAATCTTCTCAGCATTTCCATTTGATGTTTTTACTGATGAGGAGCCTGTAAAAGGCTCGAAACATTTAAATTTATGTTTTGTGTTTTTAATGTTTTAAATTGTATATTTTTAGTGTATATTGTCTGTCTCAGTTTTTAATCTGATTAAAATTTAGTTTAACTACGAGACGTAATGATTTTTAAATATTTTAAAAGAAAAATGCTTGTTTCTAAAATGAATTAAAACAAAAGTCTACTATTTTTTACTTGTTTGACAATTTTACAAATTATTTCATCTTTACAATGATTTGTATCACGAGGACAAGAACATCCCAATGAAATTGAATGCAAACTGTAAACTATGTTGATTTATTCAGAAATTTCTCATTCCTCATTTCTTTTACATCTCTGGTGTCTTTGAAAATATTCAATCATGGTTAAGATCATTTTTCAATCTTTAGGAGGTAAAGTGCAGACCTCTATACGTGACAAGGTTAAAGGACTATGCTGTAGGCAGGCATGTAAAGTTGAAGCGATATTGAATGACATGATAAATTTAAAGGGAAATACATTTCCCTTTTATATGTATGGGCTTTTTTTATTTTTATTTTTATTTTTATTTTTATTTTTTTACATTTCTGAATTGTTTGGTAAAGAATAGCAATTATTATTGTGTGCTCATCATTAATATATTTGGTGTGAAAAAAATAGTTAATTAGTAAGCCATTGTTTTTAGATCTAGAAGTCAAAAAGTAAATAATTAACGATTTAGCTTTAAGTATTAATGCATTTAAAATACTTTTAATGAACTGCTTCTAAGCACTACTTAATTAACGAGAAGACTAATTATCAAAGGGGAAAATAATGAGATTTTAGTTTTTTAAGCTGTGGCTGATGTCATGATATCAACTACGTTAAAATTTAATGACATTCAAGGCCTTAGCCTCCCTGTCCCCAATGAAATTTTGTAGATTTGACAATTATTTTAGAGTTATACATGGTTTTTAATACTCAACACTGTCTGCTAAAGCTTGAACCCCTACGAAAAATTTTCCTGTTTATAACGGCCTCGATGACTCTGTTTTTTTTTTTCTGTTTTCTGTACTTCATATGCAGCATTGAATTTACTTTTAAGACAAATCTTTAAAATAATAACAATAAAAGTGTTAAAAAAAAAAAAGCAAAAATGGTATTATATATATATATATATATATATATATATATATATATATATATATATATATATATATTATGAAAAGCTTTTCGAACATTGCACAAGATGAAACCAAGTATCATATGAAGAACTACAAAGAACATGAATAAAGACTTCTGGAGAAAAGAAAAACATTAAGCATCCTTTTAATGAAGGCAGGCAGTGGTGGCGTCAGAAATTCCCCGACGGGGGGGCACCGGTTCCCCGACAGGGGGGCACTATATGTAGAAACATTTTTACAGGCATATTTAACACCATGCACCTTCCTGTCAGTGTCTATCCGCTATGTCAAATATACAATGGTATTTTTCTTTTTGTTTGTTTGTTTGTTTGTCTGTTTTTTTTTTTTTTTTTTTTTTTTTTTTTTAAGTGCTTCCGTATTATTTTTAACACCGACTAAGATAAGAAAGAGGAGGGGGTTATGATAAGTTTGAAGACTGTGTGTTTGAGGCACTGTAACGTCCAAACGAATAGACCATCTTTAATGCAATTTTCCCCTTATTAAAAATAATAAAAATAATAAAATAAATAAAGGCTGATTTAATCGGGATGGTTCTTAGTAAAATTCTGTTTGATAGATTTTTTTAAAATTAATTAATTAAAATGTAACTTTTCAGGTCACTTTGCATTAAGATTTTAATATTTGCGTGCTAGCAGTATTCCTTTTTTCATATTATTCGGCTAAGCCATGCGAGCTTGCAATCTTCCGAATTTAAATCATGTTAGATTATAAATCCCGATTTTTTTTTTTTTTTTTTTTTTTTTTGCATTGGAGCTGAAAAACAAGTATTTTAAAAATCTTGAATTGTAAACTGATTTTGGCAAGAGTTAAAAATTGGTTAAAAATAATATGAGTTAACTGTCAAACTTTTTTCAATTCATTTCAAAATTATTGAGTTTTAAGATATTTTTAAGATAATTTAAAATGTGATTTTTTTTCCCTTTCAGGCCACTTTGCATTGACATTTTAAATTAATTTTACAAGTTGCCAGCCCTTTAACTTCCAATTCATGTTAAATGATAAATCACGTTATATTATTATCATATTATAGAAATGTAACGTTTTTAACAAAAAAGAAATTTTTAATTGGTTTTGTCAAAAATTAAAAATAATGATTTTGATTTCACAGTAAAAAAAAACTCCTAAATTCAGTTGAAAATTGGAGTTTTTAAAGAAAAATTATATTTCATTAAATTCATCACCAGTGCCACATTCACATTTCATAATTTATGAGCTAGTGTTCTTCCAGCTGAAAATTAGAGATTTTATGGAAAAATTAGAGTATTAAATTCAAGGTAGATTGTTTTTATAAAGTTTGCTATTAAATTAATCGCCGTGTCATCTCGTCAATGTATCGAGCTATTCCCTACCCTTTTAAAATAATATATATGTAATATGTATATTAAAAAGAAAAGAAAAAAAAAGTAAATCATGCATATTAGAGCATGAGCATAGTTGTGAAAAAATTAATAGAGTCAAAGACATCCAACAAATGTCAGATAAAACTTCCTTCTTAACATGGAATACATTTCATTTGTAACCAAGTATATACATATTACATTTCTCTTAAATGTTCAAATTTTACTTACAATATGCTGATTTAAATATGCACTTAAGGTATAATTTTCTCATAATCATACAACATCAATATTAAAATTACGTTATTTAATCTTCATAATGTTAAATACTTCATGAACAAATGCAGTAGACTTCCAGAAATCGGCATGTTGTAACCAATGTAACTATCAAACCGACAGTAAAATTTTTAATATGAAAAGTTCAAGATAGCACTGATATTAACAATGATTCATCAGAAATTGAATCTCACGAAACACAGAAAGTCAATTTTATACAGATTACTTTCTTTTGGTGATAAATTTTAAATGCATTAATGCTATAAATAAGAAATAATAGTTCATAAATAACAATAAATAAATAAAATAAAAAAATATTTTTGCCTATATTTAAAAAAAAAAAAAAACGTAATAAAAGGTAATATACTTGTAATAGAAGCTTATATTGTATCACATGTTGTGTAAAATTTTGTATCTTACTTTATTAAATAAATTTCAAGCTCTTAATTCAAGAAAAAAATAAATTAAACTTCATTATATGCATATTTTTTACTAAGTTGCTTATTCTCTTTAATTTTTCCTTTAATTTTTTAATTATGTTAATTATTTTCCAAGCATACTTATTTGTATTTTTCCTCATTTTTTATGCATTACAGTATCAAAATCTCGCTTCATAAATGCTAATTTTCACAAAATTCCAAAATACACATTTTTTTTTTAAATTTGTGTGGATTTCTGGGAATCTCCTGCATACACATTAAATTTAAATTTAAAATTAAAAAAATAAAATCCATTTACGTATTATTGTAACTGAATTCGGCTTTTGGGATAGGTTTTATCAAATATTGTTACTATTCTTTCTAAATCTAATTTCTTTGATTTTGCACTGTGAAGCCCTAAAATCATCAAATTTTGCAACCTGCTTTCTGCACTGCAAGTTCTAAGGTAGTTTTTCCCTATTCTAACATTTATAAATTGAACCGACAGATGTTTCAGTCGTTGGCTGAATTATTTCATAATTATTAATATATTTTATAGTTGTTTGGTCGGTTGGGTTTTAACATTGCACTAGTGCTGCTCACTAGACAATTGGCGACGGTCTGGGACGTACCCTATCCCTAAGGATGACCCGGAAACATGCCATCACAATTTTGATCTTCCACGGAGGGGATAATATTTTTTACAAAAAAAAAAAAAAAAAAAAATGCTGAATGAAAAATTGCGATATGACTTTTGAAGATAATAATAACCTTTATGAGCTGCTGAATTGATAAAATAGAGCAAGAACTGAATAGAGCTTTACTGTTTCCGAAATTTTTGATTTTCATACAAACAAGCATTAAAAATCGTAAAAGTTGTATTGTTCCCCGATTGCCTTTATTTGCTTCCCTTTTGTTCCCTGACTCTCTAGCAAAAAGTAATTAAAACTAAATTTTAAAAAGAGAAATACATTTTTAATTTGTTGGTGATGCAGAGTGTAGCGATGTAATATAACAATTTTAATTTCATATAATTATTAAAACGACTCTTAATTACACGGAAATATTTTAATGCTTTCAATTTGACAGATATTAAACAAATTATCGTTATAAAATTTCACAAATAGTTAAAAGAATTTTCTCTTTAGAAATAGAATGCAAAAAACAAATCTTATTAAAAGGTCTCAATTATTTTACTTATTTCATTTCTCATTGTTAAAGTTGTCTTTAAGTTCTAAAGCAAAAGCGACACATTTACATCTTATTTTTTAGATATTTTCTTTGGATGTATCATCCTCCCTACACCTACAGTCGACATAGACACACAATATTTGAAAACAGTATCCTGAATAAGAATTAGTAGAATTAAAGGCAATGTGACTTAAATCAATATGCAAATTATATTTTCGTGATCTATTTGAATGAAATTTCGTTCTTTTTTGTTCTTATTAAGGGGGGGGGGGGGTTAAAATGTACTTTTTTCCGATGTACTTTTTAAAGAGATATCTATTCTTAAAAATTTCCAGGGAAGAAAAACAAAACAAAACACATGTGTGTGTGGTCTAGTTTCTGTTCACAGACAAAGGGAAATGGAAACATATGTAGCCTACATGCTTTTTGTCCATTTCAAAGAGAGCTGGATAATAGGCAATAAAAAAGCGACTTCTTCACAGAAGCATCGCAAGTGTGATTTTAGAAGATAAGGAATAGATAAGGAATGGGTCAATCCTTGTAGTAATAATACTCGCCGCTTTCTTTATGTTCCTGTTGTCGTTCCCACCAACTAACATAGAAGAGGAATACATAGTATATCAATGCTAGCAAAGCCATCACAGTTGCATGCAATTAGTTTTTCTGGGAAAAAAAAAAAAAAAAAAAAAAAAACTTCTCTAGAAAGACAAACTCCGAATGATGAAAAGGAAAAAAAATATTTTGTTGCTGAACAAAGGGGAAAAAAAGGGTATTTGTTCCCCGACAGATTTTGAGAATCTGCCCCGATGGGGGGGCACGAACTCCCCGACGGGGGGGCCTGTGCCCCCCCGGCCCCCCTTCTGACGCCACCCCTGAAGGCAGGCAACATCAATACATTTTCAAGGGCTCAGATTGAATGTTGCATGCAAATTAGATGTTATTTTTGTCATACTCTATGCAATTTGCTAAAAATTTACAGTATATATATATATATATATATATATATATATATGTATATATTCAAAATAGTTTACGGGTAGCCTGATTGGTAGAGCACCGAACTCGTAATTAGAAGATTGCACGTTCGATACTTGACCCGGCCCAAAACCGCCGTATACATTAATGGTGGTGGTGCAAAATGCACCGTGGTTCGCAATGTCCGCCATTTCCCTTTACCTAAATAATACCTCTGAGGGTTACCGAAGCAGGAGAGCCATCCCCTCCGTGGAAAGTCAAAAATATGATGGGGCCACCTTAAGATGGAGTCCTAGACGGTTGCCAGTTGCGCATAGCATCGCAGTAGTGCGTCGTAAAATCCACTCAACAAGCCAATCAACCAACTAATCAAAATAGTTTACATCGCAAACGAGTGGTAATATGCATAATTGAAAGGGTCAGAGGAAAAGAGTGCAAAGTCCCATTTGTAAACTTCTGAGGTATATCGATTTGTAAGTTTGATCGAATACTCAAATCAAAATCTATAATATAAAGTTTTTCGCCTGCTTTTTTAGCAGCATTATGAGATAATCTGAATAACAATATGTTATTACTTTAATGATTTTACTATTATGTATTTATTATTTTTTCCCGCAAAAAACTTCTAAATATGTTTGGGGCAAAAACTAAACCTATTATATCGGTTGCCACCTAGTGACTTTACAAGCTCATGTGGGAGATTATAATTTACAATAAAAAAAACATATTACAATATTGGATTTAATTCACTTAAAAATGTGGCTTGGCAGTTTCTTGTCCCGATCCTCTTAATTATAAAACATTACTTTACTCGATGAAATTTATCTCATGTATTATTCTTAGAATTAACAATTGAAAATTAAAAAAAAAAAAAAAATCATCTAAATTTGTTTTAATGTTTTTATTTAAACTAAGTCCACTTTTATTTATTCTATTTTAACTCTTATTGTTTCCAGATCAATGTCATTCATTATATTTCTTTTTCTGTTAAAATATCATTAACCCTTAAATGACATTTGAATGAAATTTTATAAATTAAAATTAGAGTAAAATAAAACATAAAATAATAATAATAATTGTAAGATATTATTTTTTTCTCATTATTTTTAGGCTGGCAATGATTACTATCTTTTCATAACAGCTAATGATGGCCACCAAACGGTAAAGTAAATGATTGTTTTATTTTTTGTTGTATGTTAATCAAACAATATTTGTTATCTGTTTTTATTCTGAATATTTTTTTAAATATAGACATAAATTTACATGTACATCATTTTGATAATTTTCGTGAAAATTATAGTAGTGATAACTTTCCATAAATAATTCAAGAAATAAATTAATAAAGTATATATATATTTAAATTTTAAAACTCGAGTTTGCTACAATGGATAATTTTACGTGCAGAATATGTTCTCACTTTTGAAACCAAAAACTATAAACTCCAAAAATATGCTTTTGCGATTTATCACATATTCACTTCAAAAGTTAAGCACGGAGCGGTAAAATGCGAAAAAATCGACAAGTACTGTTTCAATACTGTCCTGACACAAAATGCGGCAGGAATGTTAAAATTTTATTTATTATTTATTTATTTTTATTCAGGAAACAAAACAAAGAATAACATACAAAAGCGAAAACAATATTAACTTTCATAAATTATAAGATGGCATCATATTAAAGTCGTTAACAAAATGATATTTAAAATTAAAACAAACTAACAAAACCGACATTTATAGGATATGTGAGAAAACTTCATCTGTATACGAAGTTTGATGCATGAAACGATGCTTTTTATGAGGTGATCTACCACTACAGAGTCAAGTAATCTCAAGTCCTCTTATAGTGCATTTTACAAGTTTATTATAGTGTCTGGGCGGCGGCAAACGTGTATGTATAGAACAGACGAAGGCATCCCAGACATTTTTGATGGGTTTAAGATTGGACGAGTACGCAGGTCGTTCCCTACGAGCTATTACTTCACTCTCCAGGTAATTGTCTACGATGACAGCTCTATAGGGATGCGCATTATCGCCTATTAAAATGAAAACGGGATGAACTGCTGTAGAGTGAAGTCCAGAACTTCTGCCAAATACGTAGTCTTTACATAACCCGTCAGTAAAAGTATAAGCACGTGCGATACTCCAACGAAATCCCTTCTCAGACCCTGATGCTTCTACCTCGAAATGCATAATGTTCAGAGATGTTTTGGGGCCTATTAGTGTGCTTTATTACCTCCTGACCTTTACACACTTGTCATTGAATTTCAGGGCAATTTTATTCCTTTGTCAACATAATGTTGCCTCTATGAGAGACAGTCTAATTGACACTGACGATAACATTTTTATCGAGTCTTTTAGGACTGGGCGGATAGATGAAAACAAACTCGTGGTACACCCGGGCGTACAGTCCATTAATATGTAACTTTCGGTGCACAGTAGTGGCAGATGTATTCTCAGCAATATCCACTGTAACTATAGATTGGAGGTCTCTCTTCGATTCCACTTGGTACAACAACAATATATCTATCTTCCGCGGGGTTATAACCCTTAGGTGCACTGAGGAAAAATTCTGTAACTGACATCTAGAATCTAAAGTGTGACTCTAGAAAAAATAGTTCCATGTCATCCTTATAAATTCTAGTCCCCTTGGAAAGCGAGTTCTAGAAGCCCCTATTAGAATTCTTGAGCGTTTGCCTATATTATAGAGGGCAAAGTTATTTAAAAATCTCTGCAAATAAATGAGACTACAAGAGGTGGGTTTCAGCAACTATAATCTTGGTTTATTATTCAGTTCTAGAAAATCAAGTGAGAACTTCTCGCAATACAAAAGATTCAGAATATTGTTTCACCATCTAGAAACGTGTAGACTAGAAGTTCTCGATCATTTCGTCTATTCCTTATGCGCATAGCTTGGAAATCTATATTTCTTGTTAAGGGATTTAGAAAATGGCCACTTATTCATTCTAGAAGAAGGCGGTATATTTT
Source organism: Salticus scenicus (assembly GCA_963930645.1). Classification (NCBI taxonomy): domain Eukaryota; kingdom Metazoa; phylum Arthropoda; class Arachnida; order Araneae; family Salticidae; genus Salticus; species Salticus scenicus. The sequence continues at coordinate 44,446,244 of OZ005650.1, forward strand.
CTTTTTTCAGTGTGATCCAGTCTTCGGATAACTGTTTGGTTGATTAGGCGTTGTTTTGATAATAGTGAAATAACAAAATGATAAACGGCGATGAAAACAGCGACATCTATGATTGATTCCTCTGCTTCAATGCGTTAGCCAGCACACCAGTGCTCAGACTCTTGCATTCATCTTCTAGAAACCATAGAAGTATGTCTATCTAGAAAACAAATTCCATGAAAGTTGTAAACACCATTTATCAGAATTTACATGCAACTATAACTCTTCACAATTCGTATTTCTCATGCGATTGCCTTTCTCTATATTTCGCGACAAGAAACCTAGTTGGCTTTTACATAACATATTTGCATACTTTCCCTATCTCTGTAGCTAATTGCAGCTTCTTTCATTTAGATTGACTTTAGTAAATTAACATTTTTCTCTGTGTACTCAATTTTTGGAAGCGGATGTAAAATGAAAATATTTGGTCATTTTAAAATGAAAAAACTTGTGCAACTTAATACTGGGTTTGAAAATCTAACCCTGATTTTATACAGCATAAAATATATGCACATAATAGTAATAATAATAATAAAAATTCTTACCCTCTATTTCTTACACGATAACTTTTAAAAATACACAGTACAACCTATATTCTCGTATCAAACAGTGAGGCTAAATATTGTCTTTATTCTGTAAACCTCAAGTGTGAAATTTATCTGATATATCAATATTTTTAAAAATGGAGATTTCATGAAACTTTGGAAATACTTATTTATTTATTTATTTATTTTGATTGATCAAACCTGCCAGACGCTGTAGTGGTTAGCGTCCATGACTTCTGCACTGTTAAAAATTTCAACAGAAAACTCTGTGTAATCTATTATCTTAAGTCTCACGTAAAATTACAGAGAAAAATGAACGGAGATGTTAAAAAACTTATTTTATACATTCATTTTAGTAACTAATATTAATTTAATTAATTATTATCGAGAATATATTTAGGACTTTAAACGGTTTTTCTAAAGTAGAAGCCTTCATTTTTAATTTTGCTAAAAAATTTAAATTATAAAATTAATTAAAAATACAGAATAAAGATTGAGAATCTCGATTATTCACTTTTAACTAAGATTTACTGTAAATTTACAGAGACTCTGGATAAATATTGACATTAAATTTACAGAAATTTTTAACAGTGTGCAGGATTGGGCTTAGGTTCGAATCTCGGAAAAAGCATGGATGTGTTGTCCCTGTTAGGGGTACCGATGACCGCCCATTGGGTGCCCTTCACAAATAGTCATCAATTCGGCAATCCCCCAGTCAACACTTGATCGACATTTGAAAAAAAAAAAAGTTTGATTATGTTAGAAAATAAAATGTTTTGGTCACATTATCAAAACTGGGGTTCAGAGAATAAAAATTCTACACATACAACATATATTAGTATCTTTCTATTGATAACTTCTTTCTTAATGTTGCGGGGAAAGTGTAAAAAACAAACTGAGAAAATCAAGTTTAAAGAATTAATTTTTAAAGGGTAAACTCGGTAAAATTTTCATTTTTAATTGCTGCGAGCGTAATTTTCACTCGATTTTGATGCGGTTTGTTTACAGTATACTAATTTATGTATTAAAAATATTTTTGAAAAATTTATTTTTTGAAAACCCTTTAGTACAGTGATATAGCAGATTAAACGTACTATTTAAAAATTTAATTCATGTTTTCTTTACTTTTACTTTTTTTTTTCTGATAATGTTAAGAAACGGAAAGCTAGCTTTTATATAATTTTAATATTTTTGAAAGTCACCTCCTCTCATGACAAAATATTAAGCGATTCACTAAAAAAAAAAAAAAAAAAAAAAAAGCTGAATTTAACTCTCTTGATGCATATTTTATTTTCAATGAATTGAATTAAAAATAATTATTATTTATTGCAAAGAACTAGATACTGATAATAATTATGTGTTTCAGGCTAAAATTGAAGTTTATATAAGAATACTGAAACCAAGCGAATCCTCTTCTCGGTCTGTGATAGATTCTTATCATATATCCCATCATGTCCCAACTAACCATATTGGATTTCCTGCACATCCAGCATTTAGAACTTTTTCTCGACCACCCCAAGGACCATTTCCACCTCAGCATATAGCACCAACTGAAACAAAACGTCCACCTGAAACCACTAGTTCAGATGCACCAGTGACTACAGGTCAAAATAATGGATCTACAAAGTCATCAGCGTCAGAAATTGAGATCCCCCAAAAGCCAAATGGCCACGAAATTACACCAGTACTTTTTCCCTTGATAGCTACCGTTGCATTTGCTCCTGTAGCGCTTGCGATACTATGGCTCCTTCACAGAAGATGTCGAATGCAAGAAAAGTCAACCGCCGTAAGTATGATTTAAATTATTGTAAACCAAATGCATAATATTTAACTCTTTACCGGGCCTTAAACTCTAACGCGCTCCAAACATTGTTGCCAAATTTGGGGATTCTTTTATTTAACTATCATCAACAATTTTGAGGAGTGATATTTGATGTACATAATGGACGAATAACCTACAAAACGACTAGGCAACCATTACAGGTAAAATTTAGTGGTGGATATTAAATAAAAAAGTCCAACTTTGACCAGAGGAATGAAATTAAATAGGACCGGTAAAAGTTTAAGGTCGTACTATAGCTATCTATCCTCGCTGATAGCCAAATTCTATGTTATTCTATGAGGAAATTTATTTATAGAACTATTCATTACCTAATGTATGTTTATGTATATATATATATACAGTTCCCGCCGCATATTAAAATCACATTCGTTCTGAGGCAAAGTGATTTTATTAAGCGGCTGATTTTTATATCCAGCGAACGTTCCTGCACTCAAGAAAAAGGTATTACTTTCCTGAATTTGGAAAAAAAATTCAAAAGGTAACGAATAATGGAATTAGTAAACAATATTAATTAATTTTAACCAATATTGTGAATAATAATATTTAATTAATACTTAATGATAGATAACTAATTATTCCTCCGATTAAACGCATTCCAAATTTCTATGCGCTTTCCTTCAAAGAAAATCATCACTATTTTATTTTATCAAAAGTTCACGCTTTTCTTTAAATTTAAAATCTTTCAGTTTGCACCTCTTAATTTATAGCTATTTCAAAATAAGAACTAGACATTGTCTTTTAATAATTAAAAATTAAAATATATGTATATGTACCATTTACAAATCAAACCAAATTTGTAACTTATTACTGCGTTTTGAAGAATAGGTTCTTTGAAATTGTTAGGAACATAAGTTATGGGGCATGTAACTATGCTGCAAGTCTAAAATTTTTCACAATGAGCGATAACTGGTGCTTTAATTTCTTTCTCTTTCTCTCTCTCTCTTTTTTTTTTTTTTTTTTCTTTTTAATAACTAAAAAAAAAAAAAAAATAATAATAGTAAATTAAATGATTTTTTTTTTGTGTGCATAAATGATAATTTTGGCTGCTGAGGATATTTTTTTTGAGTTTATTAACCGGCGATGATGATTTTATTAAGCTGCGGTTTCAACAATAGTTTGTATTGATGTGATTCCGTCCCTGGCAATTTGATCAGATTAAGCGGCTGATTTTATTAACCAGTGATTATATTAAGTGGCGGTTACTGTATATATATATATATATATTATTCTGTTTTCGCATTTAGAAATTTCACAACCTTTAAACCTGTTCTTGTTTTCCAAATATTCATGCTTCATGAATTCTAAACGGTTTAGTATTTTTTAGCATTCTTTAACATAAAAATAATATATATATATATATATATTTTAGCATTCTTTAACATAAAAATAATATATATATATATATATATACATATATATATATATATAAATATATACAATCATTTGCAAAAGTTTAAGAACAGTAGCTGATTTTAAGTATTTTAAGACATTGCATCATTTGCGCAGTTTATTGTGTCATCTCATGTGCTGATTGCATCAGACGCATTCTACTGCTATAAATAAAGGTGTCCGGCACGTTTCTCGCCGGTTGTTTATTGAATTTTGTCGTAGACAGTGCTGTTGTGTAATTATTGTAATAGGTAAAAAACCTCCACTTACTGTTACAAAAATCCGCCCAGACGGTGTAGTGGTTAGCGTCCCTGACTCCTACACGTTGGTCCTGGGTTTGAATACCGGAGATGACATGGATGTGTTGTCCATGTTAGGGGCAACGATGACCGCCCACTGGTGTCCCTTCACAACTGGTTATCAATTCGGTGACATTCCAATGCTTAGTTGCAAGTGCCGCGTCATTGAAAAAAAAAAAAAAAACTGTTACAAAAAGGTCAGAAATATTGACCCTGCATAAAATTGAATTTTCTGAACGTAATAATTTCGAGGGTAAATGTGATCAAGACAGCTGTGCATCAAAGTATTAGTAAATTTAAAATTTCGGGAAAGTTTGTGGACCTTAAGAATCGTTTCTTTCTCATACTTGGAGTAAGTCGAGGTTTTCTTGCATGTTTATGGGATGATAAACCAAAATATTTGACTAAACATCTTGAAATAGTACTCAAACTGACGTTGGTGCCTTTTGCAGCTGGAGAATGTCTAATCGTATTGAAGGAGGATGTTTGAAATCGTACGACCATCCTTTTCACATGATCATCACGTGCACTCGTTTTTTCAAGGGCGACCGCTACTCTTAAGGTCCAGAAATTTTAAATTTACTAGTAGCTTGATGCACAACTGTCTTGCTCACATTTACCCTCGAACTTATTTGACGTTCAGAAAATCCAATTTTGTGCAGGGTCAATATTTCTGACCTTTTTGTAACAGTAAGTGAAGGTTTTTTACCCATTACAATAATTACACAACAGCAGTGTCTACGACAAAATCTAATAAACAACTAACGATTACTGTGCCGGACACCTGTATTTATAGCAGTAGAATGCTTCTGATGCAATCAACACATGAGGTGACGCAATAATCTGCGCAAATGATGCAATGTGTCAAAATACTGAAAATCGGCTACTGGTCTTAAACTTTTGCAAATGACTGTACATATATATATATATATATATATATATATATAAAAGAAAAGAAAACAAGGGATAAATTTCTGAGGGAAAAAAACAACAACAACCCGAGAGCAAATTTGAGAGTTGATGAAATGTGATGTTAATGTGAAAACTGAGTTAAAAAAATACATTACGTAACGTATTAGAAAAGTAATTCTATAAGCAAATTTCCCCACAGAATGAGATGAGCTGTATCTGCTAGCGAGCATAGGAATTTCGTAAGGTCTTAAATACACAAATAATTAGTTCAAAGTATTAAAAGAAAGTTTTAAATTAAGTAACATTATATATATATTGTGGGTGGGGGGTGGGAGGGAAGTATTGGCTGCCATTTTAACAATTAATTTCATCTTATTACATATTTTCTTCATAATATCGCATCAACTGTGGTCCTTCTATTAGAAAAATACCTCTTTTTGTATATCAAATCTTTTCAAAATTCTGTTTGACTTAGAAAACATTTTAGGAAAATCTTTTTTTTTTTCTCTTTATTTATGTTTTTTCCTGAGTACATGTTTTAGATTAAATAGAAAATTCATTTGCTAACATATATTTATTACATAATTTAAGGAAAAGAAACTCTCTAATCAAAGTATGAGTGGCTTATCTGTAGATTTAGATTCTGGTTCGAACAGTGTGCCTTACTTGCAAAGGACCGCAAGAGCTGCCAATTCCAACAGATATGAATCTGGTGAAACTACTGGGGTAAATAAAAATTTTCACAACTCTTTATATTCATTTTACATTTTATCGATTGCATTTATTGTTTCAATTCAATTTAAAATACCCCAGTTTCCTTTTTTGCTCTCTTTTAACTTGATTACATCACAATGTAAAAACTATTCCTTAAGAAATCGTCTAAGGATTAAAGAATTTTCCAACTCTGTAATGCAGCTAGTCTTTGCTTCATGAAATCTAAATGGTTTACTATCCTGAGAATATGACTGGACTTCTAAAGAGATGAATGATGTTGTTAGAAAAACATATTAATCACAATGTAAAAACTATTCCTTAAGAAATCGTCTACGGATTAAAGAACTTTTCAACTCTGTAATCCAGGTAGTCTTTGCTTCATGAAATCTAAATGGTTTACTATCCTGAGAATATGACTGGACTTCTAAAGAGATGAATGATGTTGTTAGAAAAACATATTAATCACAATGTAAAAACTATTCCTTAAGAAATCGTCTACGGATTAAAGAACTTTTCAACTCTGTAATCCAGGTAGTCTTTGCTTCATGAAATCTAAATGGTTTACTATCCTGAGAATATGACTGGACTTCTAAAGAGATGAATGATGTTGTTAGAAAAACATATTAATCACAATGTAAAAACTATTCCTTAAGAAATCGTCTACGGATTAAAGAACTTTTCAACTCGGTAATCCAGGTAGTCTTTGCTTCATGAAATCTAAATGGTTTACTATCCTGAGAATATGACTGGACTTCTAAAGAGATGAATGATGTTGTTAGAAAAACATATTAATCACAATGTAAAAACTATTCCTTAAGAAATCGTCTACGGATTAAAGAACTTTTTAACTCTGTAATCCAGGTAGTCTTTGCTTCATGAAATCTAAATGGTTTACTATCCTGAGAATATGACTGGACTTCTAAAGAGATGAATGATGTTGTTAGAAAAACATATTAATCACAATGTAAAAACTATTCCTTAAGAAATCGTCTACGGATTAAAGAACTTTTCAACTCGGTAATCCAGGTAGTCTTTGCTTCATGAAATCTAAATGGTTTACTATCCTGAGAATATGACTGGACTTCTAAAGAGATGAATGATGTTGTTAGAAAAACATATTAATCACAATGTAAAAACTATTCCTTAAGAAATCGTCTACGGATTAAAGAACTTTTCAACTCTGTAATCCAGGTAGTCTTTGCTTCATGAAATCTAAATGGTTTACTATCCTGAGAATATGACTGGACTTCTAAAGAGATGAATGATGTTGTTAGAAAAACATATTAATCACAATGTAAAAACTATTCCTTAAGAAATCGTCTACGGATTAAAGAACTTTTCAACTCGGTAATCCAGGTAGTCTTTGCTTCATGAAATCTAAATGGTTTACTATCCTGAGAATATGACTGGACTTCTAAAGAGATGAATGATGTTGTTAGAAAAACATATTAATCACAATGTAAAAACTATTCCTTAAGAAATCGTCTACGGATTAAAGAACTTTTCAACTCGGTAATCCAGGTAGTCTTTGCTTCATGAAATCTAAATGGTTTACTATCCTGAGAATATGACTGGACTTCTAAAGAGATGAATGATGTTGTTAGAAAAACATATTAATCACAATGTAAAAACTATTCCTTAAGAAATCGTCTACGGATTAAAGAACTTTTCAACTCTGTAATCCAGGTAGTCTTTGCTTCATGAAATCTAAATGGTTTACTATCCTGAGAATATGACTGGACATCTAAAGAGATGAATGATGTTGTTAGAAAAACATATTAAAATTTAGTAGTACAAAATTGTATTTATTCGTGTAATAGAAAATTGTTTTTTTCTACACTGTTAAAAATTTCTCTAAATTTAATGTAAATATTTATCCAGAGTCTCAGTAAATTTGCAGTAATTCTTAGTTAAAAGCGAATAATCGAGATTCTCAATCTTTATTCCGTATTTTTACCTAATTTTATTATTTTATTAAAATTAAAAATGACTGTTTCTGATTTAGAAAAAGCGTTCTAAGTTCGAAATATATTCTCACCAATAATTAATTAAATTAATATTAGTTATTAAAGTGAATATATAAAATAAGTTGTTTAACATCTCTGTTTATTTTTCTCTGTAATTTTACGTAAGACTTAAGATAATACATTACACAGAGTTTTCTGTTGAAATTTTAACAGTGTAGTTTCACAAAAAAGAAAGTGTGTTCCCCCCGCCCTCCTAAAAAAAATAAAAGAAGAAGAAGTAATTTGTATAATTACTTAAAGTAATTTAGACCTTTTCAAAGTCATAAAATTAGCCACTAGACAAAACAAGCCATAAAGCCATTGTAGTATATTTAGAATAAATCTAGGGATTCAGTATTTCAAAGTTTAGTAATTTAAGGTCTACACAGATGGACTTTAATTTTTTTAATTTCTTAAAATGTCAGTTTCAGAAAAATGCTTTTACTCTATAACCTATGATGTGTCATCATTGTGTGTGACTGAAAGATTTGTAAAGATATTTATATTATTATATCTTCAGAATTGAAGAAGAAATATATTGATGCATAGTTTTCTATATTATCTACCATTTTCACATTTATTTCTTTAATGTAAACATCAAAATTATTTCGATAGCGATTTTATCTTATTTTTACAGGTAATTCCCGAAAACAGAAAATGGGAATTTCCAAGGCATCAGCTTCGGTTTCTGTGCTTGCTAGATGAAGGCTGTTTTGGTCAGGTGTGGAAATGTGAAGCTCTGAATATCACCCGCGATGCTGAAGAAGGAGCTGCAGCTCTTGTAGCTGTAAAAACTCTTAAAGGTGCAATATTAAAAATTATTATTATTATCATTTTAGATAACTGAAAGTTTATATGAAAAATTTTACTGAATCAACAGAGGAACATATTGAAAATAAAAATTTGAAAAATACGGTATGAAGTAATATGGTCGAAAAAGTTTGCCAAATATCAGCAACAAATCTTGCAATTGTACTACGCTGCAAAAAAAAAAAAAAAAAAAAATAGAGCCCTGATACCATTCTTGCTGATTCATATGTAAAATGACCTCCTGAATCCGAATATGACCCCCATTTTGCCCCCCCCCCACCCACCGTTTTCTCGGGAGTCACCTCTTCCCCCAATTTTTATCACTCTTCGGTAATTTTATGGCCATAATTTTGATTTGGAGAATGAAAAATAATTATTTTAAATCTTAAAAATAAAAATAGTATAATGTATAATAAGTGATAATAATAATTGTTTATTAAAATATAATAAGTGTAACTTATAATTTCAGTGACAAATCCCCCCCCCCCCCAAGTCTTCTCGTTGCTGCAAATGTTAATGTTATAGATTTTTATCACCTCTTTAGGTCCTCAGAAGATATTTAACAGTTAAAATATTTTTTTCTCTACTATAAATCAAATTTATAGCCATAAAATTACCGAAAAGTGGTGAAAATAAGGGGGCGTCTCCAAAAAACGGTGGTGATAGGGCAAAATGGCCATCATATTCGGATTCAGGCAGTCATTTTACATAAGAATTTTCAAGCCGAGCAGTGCTATAAATGCATTGCTTACTCTGAGAAAAAATGCTGTAACTTACATCTATGTAATGCTGTAACTTACACAAGCAACATAGCTACCTCAAAATTTTTGTTGTAATATATATGTATAATAAATATGGTGTAATGTTGTGCAGTTGTTGATGTAATGTTACAAAACAACAGTAATACTACGCCAAAAGATCTGTAATGTTACAGTGTATTTTTGTAATGTTTAACAAAAAGTTTAAGGCGGCTATGCTATCTCAAGTTTTGGGTGTAGCGTTACACATTTTTTCTGCAAGTTTCTTGTCTAACAGAACATTTTTCTATTTTCGTTGTGTGGAAATGTCTCGTGCTACAGGAGAAAAAAAAAAAAAAAAAAAAAAAAAAAAGCCTGGTTCTTTTAGTAAATATTTTGCTACTAATGCAGCAATAATATCTCAGTAATACACTGAGAAAAAAATTCTGTAACTGACATCTAGAATCTAAATTGTGGCTCTAGAAAAAATAGTTCCATGTCATCGTTATAAGTTCTAGTCTCCTTTGAAAGCGAGTTCTAGAAATCCCTATTAGAATTCTAGTGCATATTCTTGCCTATATTCTTGAGGGCAAAGTTATTTAAAAATCTCTGCAAATAAATGCGAATACAAGAGGCGGGTTTCAGCAACTAGAGTCTTGATTTATTATCCAATTCTAGAAGATCAAGCGAGAATTTCTCGCAATACAAAAGATTCAGAATATTGTTTCACCATCTAGAAATGTGTAGACTAGAAATCTCGATAATTTCATCTATTCAGTTTATTGGCGTACAGTCGGGGAAAAAAAAAACGCAGCACTCAACGTAACTTCGTTGCTAATCGATGTAGAAAAATGTAATAGGATCATTCGACAGGGAATTGTGAGTAGTTTCAGAAAATGAAGTGAAATTTTGAATTGGGGGTCGTCTACATATTAAAACGCGCACCAACTTTAATTTTTTCAATGGTAATACCCTATTTTTATTTTATATTTGAGTTCCTGGGATCGCGACAACGCGAAAAAGTATATTGGTTGTATATTTTACTTGTTTTTTCACAGAGTTATAAGCGTTCAAAGTTTGAAGGTGCTAATGTTAAATTCATATTTCAAACTTTTATTAATATCTTCACAAAAAATAGCTTGATCGATATAATTTTTTTTTTACGCGATACAGTGAAGAAACCCAAACATAATCCATCATTTCTTTTGATTCTAAAAAATATTTTTAATTTTGAAAAATATTAATAAATTCATATTCATAAAAATTATGAATTATGACCTATGTTAATTTTTACATAAAATGAATCCCAATGCTGAAAAATATGGGTATGCAAATTTGCAGCTCATTCCAGTTATTAGTTTTCGAGATATAAATAAATCTTTCTTTTTGAGTGGTTTAGGGGGCCGTCTCTTATAAAGTTTTGCATGAGATAACGAATCAAATCTTAAAAAATAACAAAGAAAATTAAACAAAATATTTTTGTTTTCTATTTACGGGTCAAATTATATAACAACAATGAAAAACGCAAAGAAATGAAACAAAAATGATGATTTTTAGACATTAGTGTTAGCATCAAGAATTCCTGTTTTCTAAAGAAGACAAGCTCCGCCTTCATCATTCCTCAGAATAAAACAATACAGAAAAGTAAAATTAATGTGACATTGAGTATTCCTGTTAAACCCCTTATTTTATGTTGACAAAAATATGCACAAGTGGTATTTACTTCATCGATTAATTGGTGATAAATTTTGAAACTTTTAAACGAACACTAGAAGAAAAAAAATTAACTAAATAGGCGGGGTTTACTGTTTTAAATAGAAAAATATGTTTAATGTGAAATTGTCAAATATAAAAAACGAATGGAATTGGAATGCAAGACAGGCTTATAAAATCGTTTCTGACGTCATAGTTAAAAGAGGCTTAATCATTTGCTTCATATATTGCTTTATTTTATTTCATTTATTTACTTATTTATTTATTTTGTAAGGGGGGGGGGTATTATTTTAAGGAAACTTTAGTCTTGAAAATTTTATTAATATATTTCAACTTTATACATTTTTAAAAACATACTTTAACTTTTATAAATATATTTTAACACTTTTTGCGACCGCAAGATTTTGTCTTTTTGACAGTAAGACACGCCTAAGGGTGTTATATTTTCAAAATAAAATATTTCAGAACAAATTTTCTGTATTCACAATTATATTACAAATGGATATACATTATAATTATATTTTTTCTAATCAATATATTTCTATCCATAGTATATTTTATTGCAAAATTATGAACACTGGGTACACACTTAAGAAATATGTAACACACAAATTACGAAAGAAACGCCCACTGACAGAGTTACTGATTTTCAAATGGCGTGAATCTACGTCAGCAGTCGCGAAATGGTTAATTAAGGAATTATATTTTCATAGAAATCATAAAACGAATCGTACAGTTCCAAAGAGTTCAACTGACCCAAAACTGATAAGTGCGATTAAAATTGTTTAATATTTACTTCATGAACACTTACAATAATTTATCCTAAAATATTTAGTTTATGAGTTGTTGTATACATATATTATTTCATTTCGTATATTATGTTACACCTAAGAAAGAAAGTTTTAGCTTTATTGGTGATCAGTACAGCCGTAATAGACACTTTTACTTAAAAAATATTGCACTTTTTCCAAAGAGTACCGTATGGACCAATCTCAAGTGTAATGTATTTAAATGGACCTAAAATTATCTAAAAAAGTACTGAAGTATATACAAATCTAAAAAATTGAACTCTAGATAATTAAGAAACTGGATAAAAGGGCAATGTTTTAATAATTATTATAATTATTCTTTTCCTTAAAGATTTCTGGTGTGAAACATTAAAATTTTGTCTATATCTCGTAGGATCTTAATTTTATTTTTCTACATTTACAGATAACCCCCTAACACATTTTTGATTATAACTCTATAAATACTAAAGATAAAGTATACAAATAGTATACTTTTCCGCACTGCCAAACTCTCAGAAATTCGAAAATGAAGTCACAATTTGGTGTTGCTATTGAGAAAATCAAAGTTGGTGATCATTTCAATATGTAGATGACCCCTAATTCAAAATTTGACGACATATTCAGAAAGTGCTTTTAATTTCCTGTTGAATTACGTCTATTATATGTTCCTGCGTCAATTAATAACAAAATTACAGCGGGTGTTGCGTTTTTTTTTTTCCCCGACTGTACCTTATGCGCATAGCTCTGAAATCTGTATTTCTAGTTAAGGGATTTTGAAAATGGACATTTATTCGTTCTAGATGAAGGCGGTATATTTTTTTTCTCAGTGTAATGGTGGATTTGCTGTTTGCGAAACAATGGTTTTTATTGAGGGCATTACCCTGAAGGAATACGGTAATGATCTTAATTTCGTTATAAGATGTGCATATTCCTTCGAAGGAACTTACAGCTTTCTCTAAGCAAGGTCGAATAAATGTATTTATCATGTTCCGAAACTTATTGTTATAAATCAGATCAGATAAGAGATTATTAACTGATGGACTTTATACGTTACGAATATCCAATTTTCCTATACAAGATTCAGAAATTTTCTGATATTTGGAATATCTTATCGTTTATATATATATATAAAAGATAAGATTTGTGATAAATCTATAGCCGACGTATTTCGTCGATTCATTATTGTTCCAAATTAAAATTATTTGAAATGAAATTAGACCCTGCATTGGAAGGTTTTTTTTAATGAAAAATAATATTTTGACCCCCAAATTGGGAAAAGAATGTGATAGATGAAAATAAATTTGTGATTAGCATATCTAAATTTATTTAAACTTTCAATTATTCTCGAGACGGTTTTTACAAAGTTTTATTTAACAGAGTAGCGTTATTATTTCATACAATATTAATTTTGTACTGCTTAATAGATCCAGATATTGAAAAAATATTTCGTTGAAACAATTGTTGAAGATAATATAACGAAGATAAGAGTGTTAAATAAACTAGCCTTTTTTTTTTTTAAAGTACGGAGAACTATTAGTTTCAATCTACGGATAGAACGTTGTTATCAGTTTTACGATGGTTGGACATTTATCGAAAATATAATTGAATAACTTGAAAGCGATGTTATAATTTGAACAAACAAAAAAAAAAAAAAAAAAATAATAATAATAATAATAGTAATAACAATAATAGTCGTCCGTACTAAACTAAATTCTGTTTTTGCCAGAATTTCATTAAAATCTTTTTTTTTTTTTTGGAAATAATAGACAAAAATAGACAAACATTTTTAGACAAAAATAATTTTTAATTGTTGCCAAAAATGTTTAAGAGTTGATTTAAAACTTTTTTGAAATGAAAATAAATTCACGCGTAAATATTAAAATTGATAAAAAACTTTGTGAAAAATTAAACTAGGCAGGGTAAAATTAACGTCATTATAGCTCTAAGACTTTTTTTTTTTCTACTTTTTAACCTGCATGTAACAAGGCAGCTTGTTTTTTTTTTTTTTTTTTTTTTTTTTTTTTTAATTTATTTATTTATTTATTTATTTTAAATATTGAGTACAATTTTAATATGAGATAATAATTCGTTTATTCAAAATCTTTCCTGTTATAATATGATGATTCATTGATTAGTATTTTAATATCATTTTACCAACTAAGAAATTGATCAAAAGAAAAAAAAAAAAAAAAAAAGCTTTTATTAATTTACATAATAATTTTATTTGATTAAAAAAAAAAAAAAAAACATAAAATTCTGTCAGCAATTTTTAAGAATAAGGTAATGGAGTAGAATTTTTGACATATAAGAACAGTTTTTCAAGATTTTTGAAAATCTAACTAAGCAAACGTTATCTCTAAATATCATTGAATTACGGCATTTTGCTCCCGTCTAAACCATAGTTGCCAGACTTTGCGACATTGTTATTGAACATTATTTTATACAACATTATATTCTATTTAATGAAATTTCCGGTATGAAATAGGTGTCGTGCCCTTAGCGACCGTGCCCTTAGCGGAACGTGCCCTTAGCGGAATGGATGAAAGAGAAGGAGGAGGAATAGAAGAAGCCGTGCCCTTTGCGGAAATAAGAAGGTGTGCATGTGGAAGATAGAAATATGTTATTCAAATGCACAAAATAATACTTTCTATAGAATGTAGTATGATTAGCATTAGATTTACAGAGTCAGGCATAATTATTCAGTTACACTGAGGGTTATTATTGGAAATTTTCTGAAATGCATTTTCTTTTACATTAAGCGTTTATTCGACCATTTTTTAAAATGTGAATTAGTGTATGATTTGAATTAGTGTATTTGTCTATTCTACTGTCCGTTTGTTCGTCTCCAGCGCCCGTAAATATTTTAAGAATTTTTTTTCTTCTATATTCAATAGAAGAAAGTATTGGATTCGTTAAAATTGTAGACTTCCGGTTTTCGATGGATTTACACGTTTTGAGAGGTCTAGAATACGATTTGACTATTTTTAGAAAATGTCTGTCTGTCTGTGTGTGTGACAAAAATTTTGTGGCAACTGTGTCTCCGGAACTACTGCTCAGAATTGCATATAAATTTATATGTAGATGCACCTTGAGCTAAATTAGCGCTATCAACTTTTGATGCCAACCTCTCAACAGGTGGCACTGCTATACAACGATTTCTACAATTTAAGTGGAAGCTATATATCAGGTTCTATTGCGTATAATCAATCAAAACTTGGTATGAGGGAAGGCCACCATGAGACATTATGCTGATTCAATTTGAATGCTTATGGACCGACAAGTGGTGCTACTATACAGCGATTTCTACAATTTAAGGGAAAGCTATATCTCAGGAATTACTGCACAGAGTTCCATATAAATTTATATGTTGATGCACCTTAACCTAAATGAGTATCTGTCAACTTTTGGTGTCAACCGCTCCACAGGTGGCGCTGCTATACAGCGGTTTCCACAATTGAAGGGGAGGCTATATCTCAGGCTCTATTGCGTAAAATCAAACAAAACATGATGTATGTGAAGGCCATTGTGAGATATTATGCTGCTTCAATTTGGGGGTTTATCGGCCAATAGGTGGCGTTGCCATACCGCAAATTTCCTCGACAATGTGAAAGCTATATCTCAACTTCTATAGCTCATAACTTTACGAAACTTGATATGTGACATAACTATTATAAAAATGCATTTTTTAAGATGTCATTTATAGACAATAAAACAACTGTCTTTCTTTGGATATTTAGTGTTAGTTTCCTCTAAGATAAAAATTATTTATTTCCACTTAGTGAATTTGTATAGGAAAATATAAAAGAAGGTCTTGTGGTGACCACAACTTACCAATTTTTACTTTCTTTTCTTTTTTTTTTTTTTTTTTAATAATATGTGTTATTTAAATTCATTATTGAATATTCCCTACTTAAAATGACTCTAGCAGAACATATGGCACTGGTTTGTGTACATGAACATCCAAAAAATACCAATGCATTGCGCTTTATGGGAGACATTTTTCTAAATCACATTCAATTAATTTCATCGAAAAATCATAAAGCAATTCACATTTATTGTGATTATGTTAAGAAAATGTTTTCTATAAATTATAATATGCTTAACCTCCAGATTTACAAAGCTACCCAAAACTGTCACAATACATTAAGGGATGTAAATAGGAAATTAAGAGCAACATTTCTGTTTTAACATGTTCATTTTTAACACTTTCCAACAATGTTTCAGAGTGATTATGAATTCAGTTATTCTATATGTCTGCCTGTCTATTGTGTGATAATATAGACAGAGAACATAGGATGTTATACGGTACAATGAGTAAGTACAGTTGGAAAATGCTGATAATCAATGTGTACCTCCTGATTTTTCGTTTTTGTTTTAGTTTTAAAAGGTCTAATGCTTAATTATATTTTCAAAAACATAATAAAATAATGGCTGTAATGTACGTTTTTGTATAGAGTACTGTGATTCATTAAACTTTATGTGGTTACAGATCACCGTTCCCTGAAATAACGGATATTCTACAGTACGCATACTTGTTTTTGCGACAGTTTACTTTTGAAGCAAAATACAGCCAGTGCTAAATGCGGATAAAGTGTGGAGGAAAACTGAAGAGTTCTTTTATTTATTTATTAATTTATTTTGAAATTTATTATACATTTCCGCTAAAGGCACGTATGCTAAAAGCACGCCACCGAGGGGGGATAACATTTCCGCTAAGGGCACGGGTTTATAGATTTCCGCAAAGGGCACGGTCGCTAAGGGCACGGCCCCATGAAATAAATGCTCCTGACCTAGTTTCGCCAGACTAAAGTCTGACAACTATGGTCCAAACATGTAAAAGTTTTCTACAGAGTAGCAAAAATCGAAACTTTCAGTTATACTGACTGCATCTGCTGGAGTAAAAAGAATTCTTATTAATATAAAAGGAATTAAAATTAAATACGAAGCAAAATTTATTAATTTGATTTTTATATTACTTAACATCATATATTTATATGTTTTCTTTTTGACTTTAAGAAAATGCTTCAGAGAAAGAAAAACTAGATTTAGTCAATGAGCTTGATGTCATGAAACTGCTAGATCCTCATCCTAATGTGATAACCTTACTCGGCTGCTGTACTGACAGAGGTAAGTATTGATAGGTCATCAATAACACAAACATTTGATTTATAGGATTTTAAATTGTATTATATAGAATTATTTTAGAATTATTTTAACTATGCTCTGTTTCAATTATACATTTTTCAGCAAAAAGAAATCAATTTGAATTTTATCATTAATTTATGAAAATGATTTTTTACGTAGTTTATTTTTATATGAAAATCTCATCCTAGAAGAATAAATGGACACGTAATTTTAAACCTAAGCTTTGTTTTTCTTTCATTACCTGACTACCGTAGGTACAAGTACTGTAATATGTCAAAATATTGTACATTCTTCACTCGATTTACATGTTTTAAGGTATCTGGAGTTTAAAGAAAAAATATTCTTTGAAGATTTGTGAGCATGCACGTGTTTGTGTATTGATGGATACTCTGATTATCATATCTTAAAAATGGCAAAATATAGAACAACGAAACTTCGTAATTAAGACAGATCCGATCTACAAATGGTTTTGCCAACTTTGGTGAAAATTGGAAATGGAACATGAAAAGCGAGAAGTGGGATCGTATTTAAATTAAAGTCCGTATCTCAAAAACGGTTCTAACGATATTTTCAAAATTGCTATGTAAACCCCCTTTAACATGACCTTTCGTATTTATCAGTTGGTTACTTCAGGGAAATTGAATCAGGGTCAATTTTAGATCTCCCAGGTGGGTTTCTTAAAAACGGCCCTACGGAATTTTTAAAATCCCTTTAGATGTTCTTTCGTATGTAGTAGTTGATTACTGGTGAACAGAAGTTTTTGCCAAGTTTTTGGTGGAATCCGAAGTGGAATTGAAAGTCTATATCTCAAAAACGGCTCTAGCGATTTTTCTTCAAATTTGCAACATAAACAACTTTTGTCTTTTAGCATATATTACTTGGTTACTGAAACAAAATTTATCGACGTCCTGATTAGGTAGATCAGTCAGTTTCAGATATCAGAAATTTGTGTAACAAAAAACATCTATATCGATTTTCTTTAAACTCATTATATAAAATCTCTTTTATGTATCTCTTTGTAATATCTTTTTACGACGGGGTTCGTTACTACAGGAAAATTAGTAGAAGGCATGATTAATTAAGTCATGCCTTCCGTCTTTTAAGCTGATTTTATGTCTTCTGGCCACAGTATCTCCAAAAAGAATTTGCAATACTCTATGTAGTTGTGGGTAATGAAAGCTGTATTATTGTTACGCACCAGACTTTTTTTTTTTTTTTTTTTTTTTTAATTTTTGTCTATTGTTTTACGTTTAAATATTTTTTTCTTATTGTGTCACTCTAATTATTTTTATTTCCATTTACAGATCCATTGTTCCTAATTATGGAGTTCGCTGTTCATGGAAAACTGCAGTCCTATTTGCGCGAACGCCGCGAAAAGCGATCCCAACAAAGCGATGAAGAGAGCACAGCAGATACTCTCACAGCTCGAGATCTCACGACCTTCGCCTATCAAGTAGCAAGAGGCATGGAATATCTCTCTTCGAAAGGGGTAAGAGGACATCCGTGTCTTTAATTAATTTTCTAATATCCATTAATAATCCATATCCATTTCCATATCCATTATATTTCCATCCCATTTCCATATCCAATATCCATATCCATTTTGTAATATCCATTTCATTAATTTTGTAAGATCCATTAATAATCCATATCCATTTCCATATCCATTATATTTCCATCCCATTTCCATATCCAATATCCATATCCATTTTGTAATATCCATTTCATTATTTTTGTAAGATCCATTATCTAAATAATCTCCTGTTATTAACCCTTTAAGACCGAGAAAGTACAAGTCTACGGGTTAGGTATTATGAGTACCTTCCCGAGTACTTTTGTAATAAACGGTGAAAAAGAGTGATTGCACGAGCTTCCAGAAATTCAATAATAGCAAATTCTTAAACGATGTCAACAAAATCAAAAGCTACCTATAAAATAAAAACTGATTTCATTTAAAGATAAAAATTGCTTCGATCTTAAAGGGTTAACATATACAAAGTAAAAGCAGACAACTGAGACTGGCTTGTAAATAAAAAATCACGGAGAAATTCTATGAAGGACAAACACAAAATAAATGTCTCCAGGAGGCAAGGGGGAGTTATGGGATCATTAAGGGGTCAGTGAATTTACAGGTTAGAGTCGAGTCACTACTTTGGTGTTGATGATTCATTGATTCTTTGCAAGAAACGAGTTACTATATTCCACTGATGAATCAGTGGATGACGATGATGGTGAACAAGAACGATGCTCTTACTGTTCTGCAAGAAAGTGGAATACACGTGAGAGTGCTATGAAGTGGTAGTATGTGCGGAGTTGGATGTAATTTATTTAAGTTTTACATTTCATTTACGTTGCAACTGAGTATTTCCTCGCAGATTGTTTTATACTTCTTGAAAGCTTTATGCAAAGATTTATCTAAAATAACCAGTCGTTTTAACTTTATAAATTATCTTCCACCTATTTCATTTGAAAAAGTCGTCAGCTACATTTTCTCATTGAAATTTGAACCCAATTTTACCCATGTTCTAATCATTCCACATTGTTAAAAGTAAAAATTCTACGTTTCCCCAGAAAAAATAGTTCCAATTTATCAGCAATCAATATTTTAAGAAAATTTGATGCGTTATATTTCATCATTTGAGTACTGGTATTTTAGTAATAAGCACAACTAAAATAGAGAAAATGAGCACCAAAATATTGGTTGTAGTTAAATTTGCCTAAATTGTACCATTCTTTTGGTGAAACATTAAACTTCGTTTTTAAACAGCGTATGAAATTCTTTCATAGAAATCAAATGTATGTTATTAAGATTAAAGTGTAGTTTACCTTTTATTACGATTTTAGTTTAATGTTTCATTTTTTCTTTATATATTTTCAGATAATTCATCGAGATCTTGCTGCTCGCAATATTCTGGTATCTGAAAGCAAGACTTGTAAAGTAGCGGACTTTGGTTTTGCAAGAGATGTCAGTGTTTCACATGTATACGAAAGAAAGTCAGAGGTAAAAAACAGTAAATACGTTACATTCAAGTAAGATGCTAACACAAATATATTACTGTATACGTACGGAATAAAATACACTAATACAGTCGGTAACAAAAGTGTCCGAATACTAGCAAAAATTCCTATGTAAAAAAAAAAGTACACTTCATACGGTTTTGTTAAATAAATCCTTGTCGAATCCTGTCCTTAGTCAGTCTAAGAACAGGATTCGATAAGGATTTATTTAACAAAACCGTATGAAGTGTACTTTTTCTACATAGAAATTTTTGCTAGTGTTCGGACATTTTTGTTACCGACTGTACGTCATTTGAATCTATAAATATTTATGTCTTCAAGTATAATTGTTTTTATGATTATATTTTGACAGTTTCAGAATTCGCATGCAGATTTACGGTATAAACTACAATCCTTCTACTAAGATTTAGTGAAAACAAAATATAATCAGTTAATTATATTTTTATTGCTCTGTTGAGATAATTTTTTTTCTTACAAAAATTTCTTACAAATGCGTAAAGAAATTTATGTATTATTTTATTGCACTATGAAAGAAAAAAAAAAATGTCTAACGTTACACAAGCAACATAACTACCTCAAAATTTTTGGTGTAATGTATAACAAATATGGTGTAATTTTGCGCAACTGTTGGTGTAATGTTAGAAAACAACAATAATACTGCACCAAAAGATGTGTAATGTTACAGTATATTTTTGTAATGTTAAACGAAAAGTTTGAAGCACCTATGTTACCTCAAGTTTTGGGTGTAACGTTAAATATTTTTTCTGCAAGTTTTTTTGTCTAACAGCAGCACGCTTTTTAAGTTTTCATTTTGTGGTTGGTTGGTCGGGTTTAATATATGCAATGTACTTTTAGCTCTTTTATTGTTTTACAACTTGGATAGCTTTGATTTTTTAGTTATTCTGAAACAATAGATGTACAAAAATGTCAATCACACTAACAAGGAAACATTTAAGAGTTGTCGTCTTTAAAAAATATTGAAAAAAAATATATGTGATTCTACTCTTCCTAAAACAGCAGAAAGTGAAAAAATTACCGGCTGAAATGAATTACAATGACCACAAAAAATTATCAAAATTAAGCATATTTGGCGATTTTACACTGTTAGGCGATTGATTTTGAGTACTTGGCGGAGAAACAAAACACAGTTCTGTTCGTACACGGCAATCTCGTTGCTAGCGAGCTTAACGCCTAACAGCGCTAAATCGCCAAATATGCTTAATTTTGGTAATTTTTGGTGGTCGCTGTAATTAATTTCAGCCGATAATTTTTTCACTTCCTGGTGTTTTATGAAGAGTAGAATCACATATATTTTTTTCAATATTTTTTGAAGACGACACCTTTTGAATGTTTCCTTGTAAATAATTAAACTTTAAAACATGTTATGCAAAATGTAACAGAATTTTTATGTTAACCGTTTAAATATATTCAATTACTATTTTTTTAGGGTTGTTTGCCTATCAGATGGATGGCACCAGAATCTCTGTATGATAACATCTATACTACCATGACCGATGTATGGTCTTTTGGAGTGCTCATGTGGGAAATAGTAACGTTAGGTGAGTGATCCGTGCAACTATGCTTTAATCTTAATTTGTAATTTCTATTAAACTCAAAATGTTTATTAATGCTTTAATGTTCTTATGAGGGACGTTTTTCAACGTTACTTTATATTTAAATTTATTTTGTTTTATTTTATTTTAGTGTTGTTAGTAAGGGAAACTGGCGAGCCTTGGCCATAAGGGAGGCTTGGTCCACCCTTCAATTTTAGTATTTAAAAATATTTTAGTATTTTGTCACTAGATGGTAGTCAAATCTACTGCTGTAATTGGACATCTACCATAGTTTCATTGAGCTACTTACTTAGCATTGGGGAGAAAATCATAAAAGAAAGTTTTTTAACCCAAACAGTATATTTCTAAAACATAATTTGTAAGATATTTTCAGACAAACCGACTGAATTACGTTTAAGTAAAGGGATTTTATAAATACTGCTATATTTAGGTTTTATTTAAGTTATAAAGTTTGTGTAATGAAATAAAGTTAAAATCACCATGTGCCATTCTTCATTCTAGCCATGTGCCAAAATGGCTAGTTGCGGAGGCTTGGCCCACTCTCTGTAAGGGAGGATTGACCCCTGGGCCAAGGCTACTTTAGTTACACTGCTCGACATTGAAAATGCAACACCAAGAAGGAATGATAATAACGGAATGAAATTTGTTGGACACATACATTGTAGTAGGAAGAGCAATTGAATAAAATTTCAGGAAATTTGGAGTAATATGTACTGAGAAAACAGTACATAAAGCAGTGACCTCTGTGAGCAATGACAGCACATATCTGCCTAGGCATTGAATCGAACAGCGATTGGATGACATGTACGGGTAGAGCAATTCATGAAGTTTTAACACGATGCCACGATTCATCGATCGAGGTTACTGGTGAGTGGTGGGGGGCCAGTCGCTTTTCAACAATTAAACAGTCATTTTCATTGGTGCGAGATCAGGAGAACTCGCTGGCCAGAGCAACAGTCGAACACATTCGGCATCTATGAAGGTCCAGACAATATGGACAACTTTCGGTCGTGCATTGCCCTGCTTAAATGTTGCGCTTCGGAGGCCTTGAACATAGGGCAGAGCTATGGGCCTTAACTCGTCAGAAATGTTATTCAGAATGGCATCAGAAATGTTATGCTGGTATTCAGAGTGGCGGGAATGAAAACAAGAGGTGACCGGGACGTGTATCTAATGATACAACATGCCATCAATCCAGGTGGTGACTCAGTATGCGGCTACGAAAATTCTGATTACCCTCAAAACTGCATCACTGATATGGACGCCATTAATGTGTGATCAACGATGAACCTGGACGCAGGAATGGCGTGGAGTCACTTTTCAGACAAATCACAATCCTGTTTACAGCATCAAGATTGCCTTATCCGTATTTAACGGCATTATGAATAATGCACATTGCAGCTGGGATTCGACATCATCATACTGTCCATCATCTGCAATGATGTTATGGGTTCCCATTGGATACACGTCTCGATTACTTCATGTTCGTATTCCTGGCACTCTGAACAGCGGCCATTAAATTTCTGATGAGTTAAGGCCCGCCCCTCTGCCTTGTATTCGAGGCCTCCGTAGCGCAAAATTTAAGCAAGATAATGCACGACCGCTAGTTGTTTTTATTGTCCGGACCGTCTTTGATACAGAATGTGTTCGACATATGCTCTGGCCAGCGCGTTCTCCTGATCTCGCACCACTGAAAATGACTGTCTAATCATTACTGGCCCCCACCACTCCCCAGTAACTTCGATCGATGAATTTTGGCATCTTGTTAAAACTTCATGAAGTGCTCTACCCGCACATGTCATCCAATCGCTGTTCGATTCAATGCCTAGGCAGATACGTGCTGTTATTGCTCACAGAGGTCGCTGCTTTATGTACTGTTTTCTCAGTACATATTACTCCAAATTTCCTGAAATTTTAATCAATTGTTCTTCCTACTATAATGTGTATGTCCAACAAATTTCATTCCGTTATTATTATTCCTTGTTGGTGTTAAATTTTCAATGTCGAGCAGTGTAAATAATTTTGAAAATCTATACAGAAATCTATATATGTCAGAGAAGCATAAAAGCAGCAGTGAAGAAAGTTACTGGTGAAGGTTTTAGTGTTCATAGCACAGCTGTTGGTTTTGGTATTGCACAAATAACTCTTGAGAAGTGCGTAAATACAAGTTGAGTAAAAACAGAGAAGACATAGATATTCACCCTAATTACAAAACTAGGCAATTGTTTAAAATGAGGAAGAATAGCTTTTGATTGAATATCTAATAATATGATCCAAACTGCATTGTTGATTATCTCGAAAGAATACAAGCAGTTTGTATATATGAGTTTGTAGTTGCAAACAATAAACATATCTCACACAAATGGATTCGAGGTATAATAGCTTCTCATGATTGGCGTTGTGCACTGTGCAAAAAAAGTAGAAGGACAGTCGATTTTTATAAATTATTTTCTGTATTTTTATTCTGGCTATTAGATTCTTATACAGATTTTGTTTAACATAGTTTTCTTTAATTTCACGTAAAAATGAAATATCTGACACTAATGCTAATTAGTGTACAAAAAAGGAGTAAGTATGATTTCGAGAGTGTAAAAAAAGTAGAAGGAACTTGCCAAAATTTGTTATTTAGTGGATTGTGCACAAGTAAAAGGATAAATATAGAATTTTCTTTAATTGCTTTTTGTTGAGGAAAACGTATTTTGTCGAAAATTGTATTGTTATTTTCTTTTCAACCTGCCTAGAAGAATATTTTTTAATTATTTCCAAAAAGAGCAAATTGTTGCATATTAAAATAATGGTAAAGGTGTTAGACAGCTTTTTCGTATACTGCACGCCAGCCCCAATACAGTTTCTTAATTTTATCAGAAAGCCAGATAGAAATAGGAATCAAAAAAAGACTGGTAAGTCTAAAAAGTTAACGTCTTGCAATGGAAGAAATCTTGCTCATGAGCTTAAAAAGAGCAGTGGAAGTATTGCAAAGGCCCAAAATCAAGAAAGACTTACTAATGTGTCAATGTAAACAGTTTACAAATACTTAACAAGATCCAAATAATTCATTTTCGAAAAACAGAAGTATCATCCAAAGTGAAAAAAAAACACATGTTGATTACCGTTTATCATGGGCTAAGGAACACATGTCATGGACCTCAGATGGGACTCTTAAAATATTTTCAGACGAGAAGTTTAACTTAGGCGATTTATATGGTTACCAATAATACTGGATTGTTTGAAGAATGCAGAATTATTTTATTCAACTCGACAAATGGAGGGGGGGGGGAGAGGATGGTGGTCTGGTAAGCAATTGATATGGAAGAAGAACAAGTATGGTCTTTTTCAGTGGCCTTCAGAAATATACAGACTATATGAAGTGCTGAACTTTGAGCTTCTTCCTTATGACTCTGAATTAGTAAGAGAAGAATGAATGTTTCAACAAGATGAAGCCCCCCCCCCCCACATTCACACTACCAATGGAGTTAAAAATTGGTTCGCTGCAAATAATGTGCAAGTTTTACCAAGGTCAGCTAAAAGCCCTGATCTTAACCTAATGGAAAACATCTAGTTTCAATGGTTGTTCGTCGAGTATAAAGCGGTGGGAAAAAGTTTGAATTCCTTTCTGAGCTTCGAGAAGTTTTGAATAGCTAATAGGATATTTTTTGCCAAACAGGAACCCAATCTTTGTATGATTGATTCACTACAAAATAGGGCAAAAGCTAATAGGAAGAGTATTCCTTACTAATGTCGCTTGCATTTTATATTTTGTATTAATGTCCTTCTACTTTTTTACAGAATTTAAAAAGTAAAAATTGTTTTTGTTATCATTAATATTTTATATTTGAAAATCGCGGTAATGATACTGATTATTTTCTTGTTAAATGATCTGCAAAATGTTACACATAAAAATAATTTCCTTAAAAACAAAAGATTTCTTTTTTTTCTAAAAATATCTAGTGTCCTTCTACTTTTTTACGCAGTGTAGACTTATGTATAGATATCAGGAGTTATATCTGAGAAAAAATGAAAGTACAAGTTTATAATGGTGACTTAGTAGTAAAATTTGCAACAAAGAAAAAGATTTGAGTTATTTTGTTGCCTGGAAGACACGTGAAATTGTAAATGATGAGTATGAAGTCACTTTCTTATGATGATGCGAATAAACATGTAATTTTATATATCCTGAAATGGAAGACTTAGCCGTTTGTTGTGCAGTTAACAGATACGATTAAACTGCCATGACCTATGTCTTGAGTAGCAATGAAAATGCAGTTTTAATTTGGATTTTTCCCAGTTCATGCCGTTAAGATTAATTCATAAGTTCAAACTAAGGCTGATACATTTAGTACATCTGATGTATGTACAAACTTAATAAAATGTATTTAACATAAAAAAACACCTATTTATTTGCATAGTCAATTTTATAATTAAATTATTTATTTTCTAATTTTTATTACAGCTAAAATACAGTAAATGCATTACTCAAATATAATACTCGTATACATAATCTTGAAATGATTTCAGAGCATACAATTATAATATTAAAAAATCTGGTGTGAAACAACCACACGACTTCCATTACTTACTATTACATGTATCGTATGCATTTTTTGGAGATAATATGATCAGAAGACATAAAATTGACCTAACAAATTAGACACTTAAAATTTTCTGGTAAGAGAAAACTTATACACATGTAAAGATATATAAAATATATTTACATAGAGAATTTAAAAACTTGGCATACTCAATTATTGACCGGAAAACAATAATTACATACAAAAGGATATTTAAAAGACAGTTAATATGACAAGTTTGAAAAAAATCTGCGCAGCCACTTTTAAAGGAAATTACTTGCGAGGCCTGAAATTGAGCTATTTATACAGGACGTCTATCAATTTTCCTGAACTAACCAACTATATCATTCGAAAGGACATCTAATAAAGTGTTTATATAGCAACTTAGAATAAAATCGTTAGAGCCGTTTTTGAGATACAGTCTTACGGTACCACTTCCGGTTTCCGATGTCCCACTTCCGGTTTTCCAATTTTCACCAAATTTTGGAAAAATCATCTGTACACCAGACGTATTTCAATTCTAAAGTTTCGTAATCCTGTCTTTATTAGTTTCCGAGATATAATAGCCAGAAGATCGCCCACATACATACACACACACACACACACACATACACACTGATCAATTGCCAAAAACCACTTGTTTGGACTCAGGGGACCTTAAAACATGTAAATCAGGTGAAATCTCGATATCGAATTTTTGGACCGATGACAATACTTCCATTACCTACGGTACTCGGGTAATGGAAGTAATATCAAAATTACTAAAAAAAAGATTATTATTGTGCACCTTAAAATTATGCATTATTGCATGGACCAAGCCCCCCATACCATGGGCCAAGTTTCCCTTATAAAGGGAAGCTTGGCTCACTTGACTATGTTTTAAAAAATAATAAATTTTGAGAAGAAAAAATGCATTATTTATATTTTCACAATTATATTCTTATTGCCAATAAAATTTCCTTTAGTATGCACTACCGTATGAACTTTTTAGTGTTAAAATAAAATGTATAAAAATGTTTTTCTGAAAACGTTGCCATGGCTCCCGAGTTTATCCTATTGGTATGGTTTTTCATTGTCGTCATGGTTTACATCATAAAATATTCACTCAAAGGGGCAATGCGATTTAGAATATACAGGGAAATTTCCTATTCTACCTTATACGTTCACAAATATTATGCCTATTCAGTAGTGATTTTAATATTTACATTTTTCATAAATTAATAAGAGTCTCTTATTAATATATGATTTTTTTTTTTTTTTTTTTTTTTTTTATATGAAACTTGCAAAATAATAAATGTACTATGTATATCTAATAATATATTGTGTACTAGCAAACCCATGCGAAATTTTTGCACTTATATTTTTTCTTATTTACCTTTAAAATTTGAAACTCATAAATATTATACCAAATTCATCACCTAATTAAAATTTTAATTTACCAGAAGCCAAATTATTATTAGAACGAAATTAATATTGTACAATAGTAAAACTAAAATCATTCAAAGTAAGGTTTGGAAATAAAATTCGTGGTTCACGACGCAGTTTTCATACTTCCACAGGCACTACAGTTTTAGCATAGGACTCACACGACGCCTTTTAAATTTTTGTCGCCATGTTGGCGAAGACTATTAATTTTGGTAAAATGTTTTGTTAAAAAAAAAAAAAAAAAAAAAAAAAAAAACTAATTCCTATTTTGATTATATTTTTTATGATTGTGTTTTTTAGTCAATTTATGATAATAATTCATATTCTGTATATATCTTTAAAGTACAGTTAGGTTTAAAATGACGCTTGCAAAGATTCTGAAGAAGCAGCTTATAAAAATACATTTTTTCGTAAAATAATGTCATCAGACAAATGTCGTCATTTTTAGTATTAGTTCATTGAGTCCACATGCTTAAATATTGTTCATTTTTAAATATTAATTTTTATCCTCGCGTTTTTTATTAATTACACCACTATCGTATCGTTTCGACAAAAAATAATTGTAACTGGTCCACGTTAGAGAAATATTATATAGATTGTATATGTAATAATATATATACAATAAATAATTATATAATATTAAATATTAAATATTAATATTAATGAATAAGAAAAATAATATCTATGCACTAATAATAAACATACAATGACACTGACGCATTTGTTGTTGCATGTTCGAGAATTTATTCAGTAGAAACAGGGCCTGTTTAACAAACAGTTTGGAAGGTCTGAAAACCTGGGAACTAGAATTTTACGAACACCAAAATTTCATTTAAATTTATGCTATTGCTTTTACTAATGCGAATTTTCACTAAGAATTTCCAAACACAGATTCCCAGAGTAAATCCCAATTTTATTCTATGGGAAAAATTTGTTCCCACAATTACTCATTACCTAATGTATTTTTTTTTAACTCCGTTTTCACATTCAGAAAATTCATGAGCGTTAAATTAGAACTCATTTTTGAAAAGGTGATTTTTTTTTT
Source organism: Salticus scenicus (assembly GCA_963930645.1). Classification (NCBI taxonomy): domain Eukaryota; kingdom Metazoa; phylum Arthropoda; class Arachnida; order Araneae; family Salticidae; genus Salticus; species Salticus scenicus. Next base: position 44,474,814 of record OZ005650.1, read on the forward strand.
TTTTTTTTTAAATTTTTAGTTAAAAAATGCGATTTTTTACAAAGTGCATTTTCTCATGAAAATTTAGCAAAATGAAATACTAAAAATTTAAAAAATCACTTTTTGGAAAATAAGTACTAAATTAACGCTTATGAATTTTCTGAATGTGAAAAGAGAATCGAAAAATATTCATTAGGTAATGAGTAATTAGGGAAACAAATTTTCCTACATAATAACATAGGCCACGGCTGTCGGCGAGATTTAGGCATCGTCCGCTCTTAATAATTTTTCATGCAAAATAATGAGAATTTTGTAATTCTACTAATATTTTTATGAGCTTACAGATAGGTTGTGGGAGTGGAGAGGGCATCAAACTGCATCAAAACCTAGGTCTCACTTTGGCTTGATCAAGCCCTGAGTAGAAAATGTTGACGCTTTACTAATGTTGTTATTTATCATAATATATACAAGGTTACGTCAAAAAGAACGTACCGATTTGGAACGTCAACAAAATATATATATATATATATATATATATATATATATATATATATATATATAAATCAGGATAAAGAAACACATCTTTTATACCTAAGAAGAACACAGTATGCTATTATTATTTATTGAATTTTGAAGAGTACATCAGTTACATGGCGACCGTAAATGTAGATGCAATTTTGAAGTCCCTTTCGGCAATTCTGCAATGTTCTGTGCACTGAGAAAAAAAATATACCGCCTTCCTCTAGAATGAATAAGTGGCCATTTTCCAAATCCCTTAACTAGAAATATAGATTTCCGAGTTATGCGCGTAAGGCACGCCAATAAACTGAATAGACGAAATGATCAAGAATTTCTAGTGTACACATTTCTAGATGGTGAAACAATATTCTGAATACTCTAAATATTCTGAATCATTTATATTGCGAGAAATTCTCACTTGATTTTCTAGAATTTGGTAATAAACCAAGATTATAGTTGCTGAAACCCGCCTCTTGCAGTCTCATTTATTTCTAGAGATTTTTAAATTACTTTGCCCTCGAGAATATAGGCAAACGCTCTAAAAATCTAATAGGGGCTTTTAGAACTCGCTTTTCAAGGGGACTAGAATTTATAAGGATGACATGGAACTTTTTTTTCTAGAGCCACAACTTAGATTCTAGATGTTAGTTACAGGAATTTCAGTGTGGACATTCCACGGAATCGCTGTGATTTCTTGCGTAATTGCTGTCTTGAGTGCTTGCAAATTTGTTGGTCGGTGTTGGTACACTTTTGATTTGAGATAGCCTCACAGGAGAAAAACAACATGGGGCAAAAGCAATTACGCAAGAAATTACGGTGGTTTCGCGGGATATGGTGTGCAGAGCAATACAAAATTTCCAAAAGAGGCTTCAAAATTGCACCAACAAGGACGGTCGCCGTTTAACTGATGTATTCTTCAAAATTTAATGTATGATAATGACATACTGTGTTCTTCTCAGGTATAAAAGATTTTTTTCTCTATCTTGCTTTATAGATATTTTTTTAATTGACGTTCCAAATCGGTACGCTCTTTTTGCCGCACCCTGTATATATATATTGTATTATAAAAAGAAAATTCACATTTTTTTTTTTAATTACATGCTCAGTGTTACTATAACTCTATACAAACTATTATTTATTTGCATTGATTATGATATTTTTTAATAAATAAATCTAGGTTCTACGCCTTATCCTGGCATGTCAGCTGCAGATGTAATGCGCCGGGTTAAAAAAGGAGCAAGACTAGAAAAACCAGAACATTGTGGTAGAGAACTGTACAATGTCATGTTTTATTGTTGGGAGGAAGAGGCTCAAAAAAGACCACCTTTCCAAGAACTTGTGCGCATGCTCGATCGTTTAATGATCAGCAACAATGAATACATTGAACTGGACAGGTTTCCAGACCATTCGTACTATAATCTAACTAGTCTCTCTGGTGAAAAACTTTAATTTATTTTCCTATTCTTATGGAAACAAGAATTTCATTTAAACTTCTTTAGTCTTTTTTTAAGTTATCTTCCAGAGAGATTTGTCATATTTTTAAAAGCTAAATCAGTGGAATATTGAAGTATTCAAAGTGTGTGATGTCATATTTTGTACAAAATTCTGCACTGTCTGATTCAAATACTCAAAATTTTCTTACATCACGATTGAGCACCTCTTGAAAAAAAAAAAAAATTACACTCAGGACATATAAGTTTTATTTAGGACTTTTTGCATCTATGGAAAACGATGGAACACACTTTATGAACAGTATATTTGTTGGATCTTATTTTGTGTCATGGATGATTAATCGGACGTTCTAGTTCATTCATTTAAAAAAGAAAATCTACCTTGACTTTTATTTTCTTTTTCGGAAACAGACTCTTACATATAGAAATATCGCCACTGATAGAATTTTCAATGACGGGTATTCATGTTCAAAGTATTAAATTATATTCATGTACATATTCATTTGTTCTTCATATTTTCACCTCTATGACAACTGTATTTATGGATTTATAGATTCTATTAAATATTCTTTTTTTATTTTGTGTGTGTTCTTTTTATTATACTATTTCATACACAAATGTTTCTGTAAATGTGTTTTAGTGTTTATTTAATATTACAAACAAATAGAGAGATATCGGAGACATAATCACTTATAAATTTTATAAAAAACTGATTATGCACTTCCAGCAATATCCATTATATCCATTAATCTTTCTCAATATTTTTGTGTGGCCCTGTCAAACAATCCTTAATATAAATCATACCGATCTAATCTAAAGAAAACATATACTTTTCTGCAGATCGTTGTATCTAACAAATACTGTAATAATCAACCAATTCTTGATGTAAATCATACTGATCTAATCTACAGAAAACATACTTTTCTGCAGATCGTTGTATCTAACAAATACTGTAATAATCAACTAATCCTTAATGTAAATCATACCGATCTAATCTAAAGAAAACATACTTTTCTGCAGATTGTTGTATCTAACAAATACTGTAATAATCAACCAATCCTTAATGTAAATCATACCGACCTAATCTAAAGAAAGCCTAATTTTCTGCAGATCGTTGTACCTAACAAATACTGTAATAATCTATTCTACAGGATGATTATAATTAAAGTTACGATTTCAAAACGCTATAATTTTAAAACTACCCTTCAGAGTGATTTGATATTTTACCAAAGCAATCGCGAGGCAATGAAATTTTGTTTGGCAAAAAAAAAAAAAAAAAAAAAAGTTTCAAAATCTGCCGTTAATTATCCGTAAAGTATTTGTTTCATGAAGCTCCTCTTTTTCTCTTTTCACTATGACTATTTCCGCTGTAAACTCGTATTCTTGTCTTTTTTCTTAAAAAAATGTAGTAAACCCTTGAAGTATATTGTTTCCTGCTATTCCATTATGTTACTAACAACATTCCTGCGTTTAATGAGTCCATTTAGGCGTTTCCCCTGACATTACCCTGACAGCGCCATCTATAAGAACATGTTGGAACTACTTTTTTCTTCCCGAAACAAAATTTTATTGCCTCACGATTGCTCTGGTAAAATATCAAATCGCTCTGATGGGTAGTTTTAAAATTATAGTGTTTTGAAATTGTAACTTTAATTATAATCACTCTGTATATAATCATCTGTTACGAAATTGTAAATAATTGTGTTTATTTTTGTATAAATTCTTTCAAAGAGGCTTAGTAAGTTGATAAGGTGTTAATTTTGTGCATTTCTAGTCGTTTTAGCGTTGAAATAGCCTTATTTTCCCTTAAAAACGCATTAAAAAGCCCCAGTAATGCAGGTAATGGATTTGGCGCCAAATTTGGCGACTTTTTCCCACCTTGGCGATTTTTTTGGCGACCTTGGCGAGAAAATCCTTATATGGGATATACCAAATATAGAAGCTGTAAGTTGATTGGTTGACCACTTTCTAGAGTTTTCTCGAAAAATCTGGGTTCCATGGAACAGCATATAAGGAGCGCTTCCTCGCCAAGGCAGTCAGTTCAGTTCAGATCTCAGCCAGCTTCGCTAGTGCTTGCATTGCTCTTGAGCCTCTTTGAGAGAGACTTGCTTCAAGTGTTATTGCTATACAGTTTGTACTGTGGATTTGCTATTGACAGCTGTTGTTTAAGCTGTGGTTACTGCTTGAATTGAAGCTGATAATTGGTTTATTGACCTGTATTTTTCTGGAACTTTCTGTGAATAAATTACTGAATTTTTGTAAGTTTGGCCTTTCATTCCCGGACAACTCACGAACCCTCAAGTACGCAACATTTCTGGTGTCAGAAGCGGGATTGTCTGTGAATGGTTTTAACTAGAGCTATGGAGGAACAGATGAAGAAACTTCTAGAAAGCTTAGCTACCCAGATGAATGAAATGAAAGAAGGGCAAAGAGAAATGAAGGAAGGACAAAGAGAGATGAAAGAAAGTATGGAAGCATCGCAGAGAGAGATGAAAGATAGCCTGAGTCAAGAGATGAAAGAAATGAAGGTAGCACAAGAGGAAATGAAAGCAGTTCAGGAAAAGATGGAAGCCAGTTTGACCGAAGAAATTAAATCTAATCAAGATGAGATGAAGAGAGAGCTTTCAACGGCGAAAGAATCAATAGAGAGTAAATTAACAGTGATGGAAAATAGAATGGATGGAATAAAAGAGAAAGTTATAAAGATAGAAGAAAGTTTTGAAGAGAAAGTTATAAAGATAGAAGAAAATTTTGAAGAGAATTTTTTAAAGTGGAAAAGAATTTTGAAGAGAGATTTATGAAGATAGAAGAGAATTTTGATGAGAAATTTAAAGAAAACTTTGATCAAGAGCTGAAAGGAAAGGTTTCAGAGATAGAAAGCAAGTTTAAGAGAATGGAGGAAGATCTTGAGAGAAAAATGAAAGAAGAGTGGAACGGAGAAGTACTAGGGAATGAACTGCAGAGCAAGATTCGGAATCTCGAAGAAAAGTTAGAATCCATGCCTCAGGAAACTGAAAAGAAAGAGAGAAGAATCCAGAATCAGGAATTTATTAAGCTATCCACCTACGACGGCAGTTCCTCCTGGCATGTATATAAGACGCAGTTTTCCATCGTAGCTGAAGCTAACGGCTGGGACTCTACCGCCAAGTCAGTCCACTTAGCAGCAGCATTACGGGGAGATGCAGCCGAGATACTGAGAAATGTTTCTAAAGAAGAAAGGAGCGACTTCGAGGCCCTGACTAGAGCACTGGAGCTACGGTTCGGAGAGAAGTGTTCTAAGGACTATAGTCGCCTCCAACTAAAATCCCGTTACCAGAAAACAGGAGAAAGTTTACAAGAGCTGGCAGCGGACATTCAGAGATTGTCACACCTAGCATTCTCAGACTGCCAAGCTGACACTCGAAACGACTTAGCTCTTCAGTACTTTATCGATGCTGTTCGGGATCCAGAAATTCAAAAAGCGCTGAGACTCTCCAACATCAGAGATGTAGAATCAGCTTTAGGCTATGCACTTAGGATAGAGGCAGCCCAACAAGCCTCCCGTAAAGACCGCCATACCATAAGAGCAGTCTCATTAAATGATACGCCTGCTGATGAGAATGAAATGAAGAGAAGTTTCGCAGAGATCTTAAAGAGATTGCGCAACCTAGAAAATAACATAGAAATAAAGGATCGGAAGATAAAGTGCTGGGGCTGTGGAGGGGATGGTCATGTGAAGAGGAACTGTCCCGTACGACCAACTATAGGAAATCACCCGGCTTCACCATCACTGCAGGGAAACTAAGAGGAGGCCATCTCGCGGGGTGGAGGTTGCCTAAAAATTAAAGAGCCCCAATTTACAGTATTTCATGTTTCATCGATGAGTGGCGGCGATAATGGACTTCACGCCTATGGCCAAGTCAACAACGCCACCTGCCGGATGATTCTGGACACGGGAGCCAACGTGACCATCATTAGAACGGATTTGGCTCAAAAACTAAAAGGGAAGATCATCTGGACGCCGCCCTGCGTTAAACTCCAGACTGTGACCGGAGACGAGATCAAAATATATGGAAAAATGAACTTGACTATCACTTTTGGGTATGCCAGTTACCATCATATGGCATATGTGGCTGATATAAGAGATCCTTTAATCATTGGAGTTGATTTCCTGAGAAAATTTAACTTTCAATTGGACTTCAAGAATAATGAACTGCATTCGAGTTCGGAAGACATCGCTGTGTTCAACACTGAAAATCAAGACATTCAGACAATTTGCCAGATAACAGCCAAGTCTGAAATCTCCATCCCTCCACACACAGAGACAATAGTTTCAGGAACACCTCCCACAAAGCAATATTTCCGTTATGGACTGATTGAATACCCGAATACAGAAAATAGCCCAAGAGGAGTTCTGGTAGCTTCATCTCTAGTTGATCTCTCAAAGAGTACTATTCCTGTGAGAGTCGCAAACATCAGCGATAAGGTCCGAACAGTGAAGAAGGATGAGGTGTTAGCAGCCTGTACTCCTGTAACATGCATAAACCGCCCCACGCAATCAACCGAATCCAAGTCTTCTGAGCAATTAACAACGGAACTACTCAAGAATGCAGTATTAGGAAGTGAACAGAGGTGTGCTGCGAAGAAGCTACTCCAAGAATTTAAAGATCTTTTTTCTCGAACACCTGAAGACGTCAGGAGAACGAACATCACCCAGCACAGAATTGATACAGGAAATCATCCTCCAATCAAACAACATCCAAGAAGACTTCCCTTTGCTAAACAGGAAGAGGTCACTGAACTTCTAAGTGAAATGCAGCACAATGATGTCATCGAGCCATCAACGAGTCCTTGGGCCTCTCCCATAGTACTGGTGCGGGAAAAGGATGGTTCAACAAGGTATTGTGTGGATTATCGTCGTTTGAATGACATTACGAAGAAAGACAGTTACCTCTTCCCAGAATTGACGACACATTAGACACACTTGCTGGCAATAAATGGTTCTCGACGTTGGATCTGAAGAGCGGTTACTGGCAAGTAGAATTACATCCTGATGATCGTGAAAAGGCTGCATTCACCACGGGACAAGGACTGTGGCAATTTAAAGTTATGCCGTTCGGATTATGTAATGCTCCTGCCACCTTTGAACGCCTGATGGAGACAGTGCTAAAAGGACTTTCCTATGAAGCCTGTCTGGTGTATTTGGATGATATTATCATTGTGGGGCGCACCTTTGAAGACCATCTACGAAACATCCGAAAGGTGCTGGAGAAACTCAGAATGGCTAACCTCAAATTGAATCCAGGCAAGTGTAACTTGTTCCGTCGTGAAGTGAGCTACCTCGGCCATATCATCTCTGCCGAAGGTGTGAGAACTGATCCTGAGAAGATCTCTGCAGTCGAGAACTGGAGTCGCCCTGAAAATGTACACCAACTACGAAGTTTCCTGGGGTTATGCACTTACTACAGGAAGTTTGTCAAGGGTTTCTCAAATATTGCCAGACCACTGCACAAGCTGACGGAAGCCAAACAGAAGTTCCTGTGGACAGATGAATGTGAAAAAGCGTTCAAGCGACTTAAAGAGGCCTTAACATCATCGCCTATCTTGACATATCCACAGCCCGACAGACAGTTCATACTTGATACAGATGTCAGCCATGAGAGTGTCGGTGCTGTTCTGTCGCAGGAAATTGATGGTCAAGAACATGTCATTGCCTATTGGAGTAAATGCCTGTCTGAACCGGAGCGAAATTACTGTACCACCGGGAAAGAGCTACTCGCAATCGTAAAAGCCATAGAACATTTCCATCATTACCTCTATGGCAGATGATTCCTGCTCCGGACTGACCATGCATCTTTAACGTGGTTGCTCCAGTTCAAGAACCCGGAAGGACAGATTGCCAGGTGGATACAACGCCTGCAGGAATATGACTTCGAGATACGTCATCGTAAAGGGACTCTACATGGTAATGCAGATGCCTTGTCACGGAAGCCCTGCTCGGAAAGCTGCAAGTATTGCTCTAGAGCCGAACAGAAATATCTGCCGATAAATCCGGTTGCCTGCCAAGTTACTGTCTCAACACCATCAGATCAAGATCCCGATCCATGGAGTGACGAAGAACTTAGAAAATCCCAGTTGGAAGATCCTGACATAAAGCCAATATTACAGCTGAAGGAGACGACCAGCAACAGACCTATCTGGCAGGACATTTCCAGATTTAGTCCTATTACGAAAAGTTATTGGGCACTTTGGGACTCTCTTCATATCAGAAACGGCGTATTATACAGAAAGTGGGAATCTGATGATGGGAAAAGCTTCAGATGGCAGATTTTATTACCAAGATCAAAAATTCCAGCTGTTTTAGAACAACTGCATAGTAGCTCTACCGGAGGCCATTTTGGGGTAATGAAGACTCTGCAGAAAGTTCGGGAACGCTTCTACTAGTGCAAGGCAAAGGAGGATGTGGAAAAATGGTGTAAATCCTGTGATGCTTGTGCGGCACGTAAAGGCCCGCAGAAACGAAGTCGAGGAAGACTGCAACGGTATACCGTGGGAGCACCATTTGAACGGATTGCAATCGACATCTTGGGTCCTTTGCCACGGACCTCCAGTGGAAATAAATACATTCTCGTCGTGATGGACTATTTCACCAAGTGGCCTGAGGCATATCCCATTCCCAATCAAGAGGCATGCACAGTCGCAGAAGTCCTAGTGCAGCAATGGGTGTCAAGGTACGGCACGCCCCTACAACTTCATACCGACCAAGGTAGGAACTTTACCTCTGATGTTTTCAAAGGACTGTGTGAACTACTCGGCATAGACAAAACCCGGACAACACCCTTACATCCCCAGTCGGACGGCATGGTCGAGAGGTTCAATCGTACCATCCTGAATAACCTCTCCCTTCTAGTATCAAGGAACCAGCAAGATTGGGACTTGAAGTTGCCATTGTTCCTGCTGGCTTATCGAAGTGCTGTCCATGAAACCACCGGCTATACTCCAGCCCAGATGCTGTTTGGACGTGAACTTCGTCTCCCTTGTGATCTCCTGTTTGGTTGTCCACCCGCTGTGCCTTCATCGCCCTAGGAGTACATCCAAGATCTCCAGGCACGATTTGAGGACGTTCACAACTTTGCTCGGGAGCGAATTCACATTGCATCGGAGAAAATGAAGACAAGGTACGATCTAAAGGCTACGCAACATGAGTTTCAGGAAGGAGAGAAGGTCTGGTTGTGGAATCCTGTTCGACGTAAAGGACTCTCTCCCAAGTTACAGTGCAACTGGGACGGACCATACACAGTCTTAAAAAGGCTGAATGATGTAGTGGTGCGGATCACTAAAACACCTTCATCAAAACCGGAGGTGGTGCACTATAATAGGCTAGCCATGTACCACAAGTAACGGTAATATTAAAAATTAAAAATGTAAATACTGGTAAAATTTGCGCATGCGTAATGTAAATATTTGTATATAAATATTTGTACATATTTGTGAATTTTGTAAATATTTGTATATAAATATTTGAACATATTTGTGAATTTTGTAAATATTTCTCACTTGATTTGTATTTCTATTTTATCGTTATATGCAACTTAGTTTTTGTGTTTTAGATTGTGTAAATTTGTTTAGTTTCGCCTCTTGACCAAGGATTGCACTGCCCGGGACGTGCAGTCCTTGGGAGGGGGGCAGTGTTACGAAATTGTAAATAATTGTGTTTATTTTTGTATAAATTCTTTCAAAGAGGCTTAGTAAGTTGATAAGGTGTTAATTTTGTGCATTTCTAGTCGTTTTAGCGTTGAAATAGCCTTATTTTCCCTTAAAAACGCATTAAAAAGCCCCAGTAATGCAGGTAATGGATTTGGCGCCAAATTTGGCGACTTTTTCCCACCTTGGCGATTTTTTTGGCGACCTTGGCGAGAAAATCCTTATATGGGATATACCAAATATGGAAGCTGTAAGTTGATTGGTTGACCACTTTCTAGAGTTTTCTCGAAAAATCTGGGTTCCATGGAACAGGAACGCTTCCTCGCCAAGGCAGTCAGTTCAGTTCAGATCTCAGCCAGCTTCGCTAGTGCTTGCATCGCTCTTGAGCCTCTTTGAGAGAGACTTGCTTCAAGCGTTATTGCTATACAGTTTGTACTGTGGATTTGCTATTGACAGCTGTTGTTTAAGCTGTGGTTACTGCTTGAATTGAAGCTGATAATTGGTTTATTGACCTGTATTTTTCTGGAACTTTCTGTGAATAAATTACTGAATTTTTGTAAGTTTGGCCTTTCATTCCCGGACAACTCACGAACCCTCAAGTACGCAACACATCTAAATGATGTCAAATTTGGCTCAAATAGTAATGAGTTACAATGAATTAGTTATATGCTTTTTATTGGTATATATGTATTAACTGTGGTTCGTGTACAGGGACACACAAAAGAATTTCGTACCAATCGATAGACGTTATTTCTTATAAGTGCATTTTAACATAGTTACACTCCATTAAACATAATAAAGTAAACATATATTATTAGAATGGTTAAAAAGCATGGTTTCTGCAAAAAAGGGTAGGCATAAAATCGGAAATTAGTTTACAGGGCTACACAAAATAATTCCGATATGTTATGCAATCATCTGGCATCAAGTTTGGTACAAGATGAGTTACAAGGTATAAACGCAAGGCTATGATTTACAATGAAATATATACACACACACACACACATATATATATATATATATGGGTCGTTCATTGTAAAAGTGAATTAACTCCTTGGAAATTGATTTTGAAATACCGAGCTTTTTACTTTCTTCTATATGTAATATAGAGAAAGTATTGGATTCGTAAAAATTTTCGACCTCGGGTTTTTGATGGATTTACATGTTTTGAGAGCTGTAGAACACGATTTGACCCTTTTTAGAAAATGTCTGTCTGTCTGTCTGTCTGTCTGTCTGTCTGTCAGTCTGTGTGTGTGTGTGTGACAAAATTTTGTGGCAACTGTATCTCTGGAACTACTGCACAGAATTTCATACAAATTAGTATGTAGTTGCACCTTGACATAAATTAGTGCCTATCAACTTCTGGTAAAAATTGTCTTACAGGTTGCGTTGCCATCCCGCTTTTTCTAAATTTTTAACATGGTGATATAGGACAAAATTTTGTATAAATGTGCATAAAGATAATTATTTTTTAGTAATCATTATGAAATTTACAAGAATTATTTATAATAGAGGTAGTCAACTGGGGAAAAAATTTTGTATGCGTAGGAGCCTCGTGAACCCCCCTGGGGGGGAAGTCCCCCCTCGAGGGGAGTAAATTTTCAAGATGGGTATCTTTCGAAAGGTCTCGTCAATACCTTTAAAACGAATGGTTGAACTATAAATCTGTGATAATTTAAAACAAAGTTATCGATTTTTTTTTACTTTTAACAAAAAGTAACTTAGAAAAAAAATCGTTTTTTTTTTTTTTTTTAAACGAAATTTAACCAGACTTGGTATTTAGTTGGCCCCTGACATAAACTGGGGCTGATTAGATTTGGGGATTAATCACTCAACAGGTGGTGCTGTGATCGTATTTTTTCTAAATTTTTAACATGGCAGTATATAGGACAAAATTTCGTATAAATGTACATAATGGGAGTTATTCTTAACCTGTGATTGTGAAATTAATATGAATTATTGATAATAGTAGTAGTTAATTAGGAAAAAAAATCTGGGTCATCGCTTCCCTCCCCCCAGGGGACAGTACCCCCCGGGGGAGGGGGGGGTAATTTTTCAAAATGGGTATCTTTCGAAAGGTCTCGTCAATATCTTTAAAACGAATGGTTGAACTATAAATATGTGATAATTTAAAACAAAGTTATCGTTTTTTTTTTTTTTTTTTCTTTTTATGAAAAAAGAACTTTGAAAAAAAATCGTATTTTTTTTTTTTTTTTTTTTTTTTTTTTTTTAATATTGTTACTCTGTGAATTTGTATAGGAAAATATAGAAGAAAGTCTTGTGGTGGCCACAGCATACTAGTTTCAAATTCATGCGTAGAAAAAAAAGTCAAGATTCAGTAAGTGTCATCGATTTTTGTGTTTAATACAAATGATAGTTATAAGAATTTATGAATTATATAAAAAATAATTTGAAATAACGCAGAAACTTAAGTTTTTATAATGAATATTTAGAAGTTCTAGTTTTCTGAGGAAAACATGTAATGCCATTTATGAGTCTTTAATGCAATTATTGGAGTTTTTTCTTTTTTATAATGAAAGGTGTGACAAAATGTGATACAATTAAGCAAAAAATACATATATTTAAAAAATATGGAGTTAGACCACTTTTACAATGAGCCGTCCATATGTGTATATACAATACATACATTTATACAAATAGATATAGACAGACAGATACAATGGGGTTTTAGGGATTCGATAGCCCTTCTCAAAAGCGTATCTGGTAATGTAGCGAGTTAATCACGTATATGTATGTGTGTATATATAATATTTTTACTCAATACTTTTTGACTAATATATATATATTTTTTTCTGTGACAAATAAGAAAAAATGATCTGCTGAATATAGTGTGATGCAGATTGGACGTTGGGACTCCTCACCCTGTAGATACGTTAGTTAAAAATGATTCTTTTTTCTTTCTTTTATTTAGTGGACACTGCACGTCCATTTGCATTCATCTTTCCTCTTCTTTTCTACTAACTAGATGTACAGAAAATTCTTAATTTAATTTAACGAAAAATTTTTCAAAACCTCCGTATTTTTCAGAAAATTGTAAGGTATTAATACATATTTATATATAAACTAGTATGTTGTGGCCACCACAAGACTTTCTTCTATATTTTGATATACATATTCAATCAGTAACAATATTAAAAAAAAAAAAAAAAAAAAAAAAAAATACGATTTTTTTTTCTAAGTTTTTTTTTTTTGTTAAAAGTAAAAAAAATCGATAACTTTGTTTTAAATTATCACAGATTTATGGTTCAACCATTCATTTTAAAGGTATTTACGAGACCTTTCGAAATATACCCATCTTGAATATTCCCCCCCCCTCCCCAGGGGGGGGGGGGTACTTCACCTCCAGGGGGGGTTGGGGGAACCGATGCCCCCCCATGCACAATTTTTTTTTCCTAGTTAACTACTACTATTATCAATAATTCATATTAGTTTTACAATCACAAGTTTAAAATAACTCTCATTATGCCCATTTATACGGAATTTTGTCCTATAAAATGCGATCACAGCGCCACCTGTTGAGCTATTGATCCCCAAATCTAATGGGCACCAGTTCATGTCAGGGTGCAACTAAATACCAAGTTTGGTTAAATTTCATTCATTGGTTCGTGAGATACAGCGTCCACAAAAAAATGATACAGACAGACAGACAGACAGACAGACACACAGACAGACATTTTTTAAAAACTATCAATTCGTGTTCAGGACATCCCAAAACGTGTAGATCCGTCAAAAAACGGAGGTCGAAAATTTTCGCGAATCCAATACTTTCTCTATATTACATATAGAAGAAAGTAATAACTCTTATTATGCACATTTATACGAATTTTTGTCCTATGCTACCATGTTAAAAATTTAGATAAAATGCTATCACAGCGCCACCTGTTGAGCTATTGATCCCCAAATATAATCAGCAACAGTTTATGTCGGGGACCAACTAAATAGCAAGTTTCGTAAAATTTCGTTAAAAAAAAAAAAAAAAAAAATACGATTTTTTTCTGTTTTTTTTTTTTTGTTAAAAGTAAAAAAAATCGATAACTTTGTTTTAAATTATCACAGATTTATGGTTCAACCATTCGTTTTAAAGGTATTGACGAGATCTTTCGAATGATACCCATCTTCAAAATTTAACCCCCCCCGGGGGGGTACTTCCCCCCCAGGGGGGGAACCGATGCTCCCCCATGCACAATTTTTTTTCCTAGTTAACTACTACTATCATCAATAATTCAAATTAATTTTACAATCACAAGTTTAAAATAACTCTCATTATGCCCATTTATACGGAATTTTGTCCTATGCTGCCATGTTAAAAATTTGCATAAAATGCGATTACAGCGCCACCTGTTGAGCTATTCATCCCCAAATCTAATGGGCACCAGTTCATGTCAGGGTGCAACTAAATACCAAGTTTGGTTAAATTTCATTCATATGTTCGTGAGATACAGCGTCCACAAAAAAATGATACAGACACACAGACAGACAGACAGACAGACAGACAGACATTTTCTAAAAACTATCAATTCGTGTTCAGGACATCCCAAAACGTGTAGATCCGTCAAAAAACGGAGGTCGAAAATTTTCGCGAATCCAATACTTTCTCTATATTACATATAGAAGAAAGTAAAAAGGCATAGTTTCTCGTTATTAGAGTTTGCTGAAAATATCCGCTTTACAATATCAACAATTAGAAAGAAAGACAAGTATTACTTTCTTCTATATGTATATACAGAGAAAGCATTGGATTCGTGAAAATTTTCGAACTCGAGTTTTCGATAGATTTACACGTTTTGGGATGTCCTGAACACTATTTGACTGTTTTTAGAAAATGTCTGTCTGTCTGTTTGTGTGTGTCTGTGTGTGTGTGTATCACAAATTTTGTGGACGCTGTATCTCACGAACGAATAAACGAAATTTAACCAAACTTGGTATTTAGTTAGACCCTGACATAAACTGGTGCTGATTAGGTTTGTGTAACAATTGCTCAACAGGTGGCGCTGTGATCGAATTTTTTCTAAATTTTTAACATGGCAGTATAGGACAAAATTTCGTATAATTGTACATAATGAGAGTAATTTTAATCGTGTGATTGTGAAATTAATATGAATTATTGATAATAGTAATAATTAACTAGAAAAAAGAATGTGTGTGTGGGAGCATCGCTTCCCCCCTGGGGGGAAAGTACCCGCCTGGGGGAGTAAATTTGCAATGTGGGTGTCTTTCAAAAGATCACGTCAATACCTTTTAAAAGAATGGTTGAACTGTAGATCTGTGGTAATTTAAAACAAAGTTATCGATTTTTTTTTTTTTTTTTTTTTTTTTTTTTTTTTATCTTTTAACGAAAAAAAAAAAAAAAAAAAAATCATTTCTTTTGATTTGCAAAAAATGGATATCTTTCGGCATTTAGTGATAATATAATACTGTCAGATAGAAATCGTCTGCATTTATAATGGGAAATAATTTGATAATTTAATAAATAATTTGTATTGAATAAATTTTGTGCAAAATTATATAGAAGAAAGTCATGTGATGGCCTATACTTGTTTTTTAATACATACTAGTTTTTTAATAGTTTCTTAAAAATTAAAAGGTATTAGTTTCGCCAAAAGGTCGAAACTCGAGTGATTTTTTAAAGTAAATAATAAATATAGTAATTCAAAATTTTGTATAAAAAATGTTTTTAGTAATTACTTTATTCTCCAAAGAAAAAAAAAAAAAATATATATATATATACATCAACATTTTTATTTACATGACGATGCATATCTCTTCTCTATCTACTTGCCTTTTAATCCGACTGGCCAAATTTCTTCTCCCGATTATTTCAATAGAAAAGAACACTGTATATATTATATCGAAACAATATGTCAATAGTTAGAATAAAATAAATTCGTGCTCATTTCTGTTGCTAGGCAAATAAAAAGTAAATAGGAAAATAAAACTAAGTCAAAAGTTAAAGAACTAGCCGTTACATTGCACTTTAAAAAATTGCTCATGTAGATTTAACAACTTTCTTCTATAGAAATTTTTAATAGAAAAAATTGTGAGGGAAAAAAAAAACAAAAAAACAAAAAAAAAAAAAAAAAAACGAAAAAGTGTATTAAAAAATAGAAATTGAATTCTATTTTTGTTTTCTAAGTAATAGATATAAAATTTGTACAAACTGAATTTAATTTAGGACGACAGGACTATTTTTTAGTTTATTCTTTAATGTAAAAGCATGCGATAAATGTATTGCTTTTCTCAGTAAAGGTTACTACATTCATTTTTACTTTCTATTATATACAACAGAAGAAAGCATTGGATTCGCAAAAATTTTTGACCTCGGGTTTTTGATGGATTTACACGTTTTGAGAGCTGTAGAACACGATTTGACCACTTTTACAAAATGTCTGTCTGTCTGTGTGTGTGTGTGACAAAATTTTGTGGCGACTGTATTTCAGGTACTACTGCACAGAATTTCATACTAATTGGTATGTAGACACATTGGCATAAATTAGTGCCTATCAACTTTTAGTAAAAATTATCCAACAGCTTGCGTTGCCATCCCGCTTTTTCTAAATTTTTAACATGGTGGTATAGGACAAAATCTTGTATAAATGTACATAAAGAGAATTATTTTTTTAATAATCATTATTAAATTTAAAAGAATTATTTGTAATAGAGATAGTCAACTGGGAAAAAAAATTGTGTATGTAGGAGCCTCGCATCTCCCCCCCCGGGGGGGGGGGCCTCGAGGGAAGTAAATTTTCATGATGGTTATTTTACAAAAGAGTTCGCCAATACTTTTAAAATGAATGGCTGAATCATCGATCTGCGATAATTTAAAATGAAGTTATAATTTTTTTTCATTTTTAACATTTTTTTTTTTTTTCATTTTTTCATTTATTTTTCATTTATTTTTTAAAATTTAATATTGAGAATAAAATTGACTTATTTTTTTTGGATGTTAGTGCTATACTAGTTCTCTAATATGAAAATCGTCTGCATTATCATTGAAGATAATTTTTTAAATAATAATTTTAATAATTTTTTTTACTGAGTGAATTTATATAGGAAAATATAGAAGAAAGTTATGTGGTGTCCACAACATACTAGTTTAAAATTTATTTCACTAAATTTTTCTCAATATTATTTTAAATATTTTAATTTGATGTGATAGGGAAAAAGAAAAACATTTTGGTAAATATTTTAAATATACAAAAAAGAGTAATAATTATTTAATTAACCGATTTTCTTACATTAAAACATGAAGCTGTAACAACGGTTACTATATATTCATTTCTTAAAAATTATTTTGTACATTGTATCTCAATTTTAATTTAATATTTCCTTTTAACTCTTTGAAGAAAAAAAAAAAAAAAACTTTTTTAAGTAGTCAATTTGTCTGTAAGTAGTAGATTAACCAAGCCCCTTCTTTTATAAAAGAAATTATCTAAAAACATATTAAAAATTTCAAGTTTGTGTAATAATATATAGATGTCCCGAAACTATTATATTAATTTATTTTTAATCTGAAGCGTAATGTGCTTCACCACAGAAAAAATAAACAAGTGGAAAAATTATCTGGTAAATAAAATTTTGAATGTAATTTTCGGACACTTTTACTCATTCTCTATAGCTATACATCGAAAACTAGAAAAATATTTAGTTAAAATAAAGTATTTAAAAATGACAGCATGAATAATTCTGTACTTGTTTATTTTCTACAGCGTAGTAAATGTAATTTACAATAGATGGCAGCACCAAAAATCTGAAATAAATTTTTTAGCAATAGCCGAAATACTGAAATGTTTCTAAGATTATTTATTAATATGATTAGTGCTGCCCTCTTTGAATAATGGTCCCATATAAATTTTTTAGCTATTATTTAAATTTCTTATTTAATATAAAACAGAAAATATTGTATTTGTGTTTAATCAAACGGTATATATAAATTTTTTTTCTAAAATAGGGAAAGAAGTACTCATACTGAAAATCTGACCTGTTAGAAAAAACTTTTGCTTAAAATGATCTCCGATTACTTTTCGTACATAATCTGTATACATATACATATATATATATATATATATATATATATATATAAAGAAAATGAATTTCGACATTTTTTTTTTTAAACATTTCATGTTAGAATCAATAATTTAAAGTTTTTAGGATTATCTAAAATCTAAAATTATGTTATTTTCTCTACAAGTTAGAAGACGTGTCAAAGAATCCATTTTTTTTTTTTTTTTTTTTTTACGAAGTTATAATAATAAAATTTTTATTTAGATTCAAAAACACCCATTTATTTAATTACCAGTTCTTTCTTTCTTTCTTTTTTTTTTTTCTGTTCTGGGAAATAATAATAATAATAATAATAATAATAAAAACATAAATAAATAAATAAATAAATAATACTAAATATAAATAAGACAATAAAACTTAAAAAAATTAACAAAACATTTATTTTTGTATCTAAACATTTTCAAACTACATGTACACATTTTATTATATAAATACATCATACAATTTTTATACTTAAGGTTATAATTTCAGTGTTTGGTGTTTTGGAATTCAAGCTGATTGACTACTGTATGGTCCTTGGCCTGAGGAGCCCTGGTCTTTCTAATGGGTCCTAGCCCGTATGATGCTATAATTTTATTTTATAATATTATAAAGATATATTTGTTATTTATTATATTACACTGCAGAAATTACTGAACGTATTTTAGAAACATTTTTATCAAATCCGAAGCTGTATAAATTAGCAACACTGTCTTTATTATTATTTATTTTATTATATTTCTATTTAACTATATGTTATTACTATTTTTGTCATGAAGTAAACTTTGGAATGGGAAGTAAATAGCATAGCTTTCTTAACAATTTTTCAAAAGAACATTTCTATATTTTATATTATAAGAATTTTATTGCCGGAACAGGCGACATTTGAAGGTGGTATCAATTAAATTTATCTATGGAAAAAGTTTTGCAAAATGTTGATGGTGTGACGTTGTCGTGTTGACGTTAAATCCACGTTAAAACTACGAAAAGGACGTAGTTCTAAGCGGAATACTGTACGCGAAGATTTTCGTAACATGCCCTCCTATTCTGAGTATTCACATGAGTTTCAGAGAAAACAACAGAAAACTCCGAAAGGCTAGGTCGACGAGTGCAATTGTAGCTGGAGGTACTGTTCTCAAAGATGACAGACGGGAGGTGCCGTATTCGAAGCCGAGTCACACTAGTCGGACTAGCCATTTGTAGTTTTCCGTCTTTTTCTCCGAAACTTCTATGATTACACGGGTTAGAACCCGTGACGAAAATATCAACATAGGGCATTCCACCCAGACCTAGGCTCCTAACTTAGACTATTGACCTTAACAATTACCCGAACACCAAAACCATAAATACATTACCACTGTTTTCTTAATTTTTACCCAAATGAATTTAATTTTTATGGTCTAAATTTCGACTAATCGGAAACAGAAATACGTATAATATAAAATGCAGAAATGTTTTCATAATAATAATAATAATAATAATAATAATAATAAAAAACAGTTACAATATTTACTGTATATTTTCAAGTTCTACTTCATATCTGACAAATTTTGAAATTTATAAGAAAAGAGAAATTTGTATGTAAGATGTAACACACACATAACTTAATAGAGATTATTTATCTTCATTTCCTCCTAAATCGCTAAAAATATGTCCATAACAATTAACAAAATCTACTTAGAATGTGTAATATTCAATTTTTTAAAATTGTTTATTCAATAAATTTAAATTAGTGATTTATATGATGTATATTCTAAAAAATATTTAAATGATGATTTTTTTTTTTTTTAGGTTGTCATTTTCTTAAAAATGACATAATATTCCATAATAAAATATCACTGTACTAGGTTTTTCATACTTTCTAACAAAAAAACTAGTATGTTGTTGTCGTCGCAATTTTTTCTTTCTATATTTTTCAATGCAAATTCACGCGATAAAAGTTATTTATTAAAACATTTATTAAAATTATTTTCTATGATGAATCCAGACGATTTTCACATAAATAAAAATTAGTATGTTGTGGCCACCACAAGACTTTCTTCTATATTTTCCTATACAAATTCACTCAGTAACAATAAAAAAAAAAACGAATTTTTTAGTTTTTTTTTCGTTAAAAGTAAAAAAAAAATCGATAACTTTGTTTTAAATTAGCACAGATTTATAGTTCTACCATTCCTTTTAAAGGTATTGACGAGACCTTTCGAAAGATACCCATCTTAAAAATCCCCCCCCCCCTGCCCGGGGGTACTTCCCCCCAAGGGGGGAACGGATGCCCCCACATGCACAATTTTTTTTCCTAGTTAACTACTACTATTGTCAATAATTCATATTAATTTTACAATCACAAGTTTAAAATAACTCTCATTATGCACATTTATACGAAATTTTGTCCTATACTGCCATGTTAAAAGTTTAGAAAAAATGCGACCACAGAGCCACCTGTTGAGCGATTGATCCCCAAATCTAATCAGCTCCAGTTTATGTCAGGATGCAACAAATACCAAGTTTGGTTATATTTTATTCATTGGTTCGTCAGATACAGTGTCCACAAAAATCGTGATACATACAGACAGACAGACATTTTCTAAAAAGTATTAATTCGTGTTCAAGACATCCCAAAACGTGTAAATCCATCAAAAAACGGAGGTCGAAAATTTTCACGAATCCAATAATTTCTCTATATTACATATAAAAGAAAGTAAAAATTGTGGTGTTAAGTTCTTTAGTTAATCAACCCTTGGAAAAGAAAATAACAACCCCTACGAATTTATACTAATAAAAGTGAATTGTGCACACATGGTATACTCAAGTGTTAATTTAAGTCAATATATATACAAATTACATGAACAGGAGCAGAAGCAGCAAGAACTCACCAGCCAGCATTATTAACCTGAATTCGCTGGGCAAGAAAACAATCGCTATTAGCTAACAATGAAGTAAATATGTATATTTATGATATTCTATTTATGGGGACTCTCTGTCTGTTGTTGCCTTCAGTCAAAGCCCATGTTATTCTATGAGGAAATTTGTTAACAAGGTTTCTCCTTACCTTATGTGTTGTTTTATTCAGTTTTCACATTTGGAAAATTAAGAACTGTTAAGTTTGTTCTTATTTTCTAACAATAGATTTTTAAAGTTTTTATTTCGGAGGTGTAAAAAAAAAAAAAACTAAATGCATATTTTATATTTTCTAACTTCAAAATAAAATATTGAGAAATTGAAAAAAAATGGAAAAAAAAAATTAACAGTTTTGAATTTTTACTTTCCGAACACTATAGTGAGGAAAGTATTGTAATCATGTCAAAAATCCGAATTTGAGGTTTTGATGTTTCTATACGTTTCGAGGACCCCTGAGTACGTTTTCACTATTTTTACGATGATGTATGTATGTGTATGTATGTGTGTATGTATGTGTGTGTGTATGTATGTGTATGTGTGTGAGTGAACACGCTAGCGTCTAAACGCTTCGCTCGAATGAGCTGTAAGTTGGTACGCATGTTGCGAATCACCGTAGCACGAACCCTATTGATTTTGATGAATCTAGTACTTATAGTTTTTTTACAGGGACACAAAGAAAAATTCTTTATCATTATGGCGTATGGGACCAAAATCTTAAAAGTGCGATAGCATCTAAACGCCTTATTAAAATGAGCAAAACATTTATACAGATATTATAGGTCACAGATACGCGATCTGTATAGATTTAGGAGAATCTAGCACTTATAGTTTTTTTTACAGGGACACATAGAAAAATTCTTTATCATTATGGCCTATGGGGCCAAATTTTTAAAAGTGTGATAGCATCTAAACGCCTTATTAATCTGAACAAAAAATTTGTACACACGTTATAGGTCACAGTTGCACCAACCGTATGGATTTTGGTGAATTTAACACTTACAGTTTTTTTACAGGGACACAAAGAAAAATTCTTTATTATTATGGCCTATGGGACCAAATTTTTAAAAGTGCGATAGCATATAAACGCCTTATTCAATTGGGCTGAAAATTTATATGAATATTATTAATCACTGTTGCACTAACTATAAGCATTTTGGTGAATCTAGTTTTTTATAGGTTTTATATACATTTATACATTTATAGGATTTTACAGAGACACAACGAAAAATTCTTTATCATTATGATCTATGGGCTCAAGGTTCAGTAGCGTTAAATAAAACATCGTGTAATATATGGAGAAAAATACTCAAACATTCTATTACGGTTTTCTCTCTTTTGTTTGTTTAACAACTCCTCTTTCTTTACTTTATCTACAAAACTGTTAATTACTCAATGTTCGGAAAGTCGAGTGGAGTCACTCCAGATTTTTTAAATATGAAAACGGAATTAAAAATGAAAGCCGCTCTTCGATATTTTTTGTTTAAGCCTTTTATATGTACTTTCCATTTATTTGTTGAAATGATAGAGAAAATCTATGTCAAGTAGAGAAGAAGAAGTACTAAGTCCGAAAAAAGTTTCTTTTAAAAATCACTGAAAATCAATAAATTACTTTGGGAATGTTGATCTGAAACAAACTGTGTTTTCTGCTCTGTATTTGATGTTCTATGATTGAATTGTGAAAACAATTCTAAGTGAAAATAAATGTTTATATTCATTTTGAGATAGTGTACACTTCCCATTTGATAAGCAAAGTTTCTTTTTCCTTCGATGTTTACAAATGTTTTTTTTTTTCTGATTTTTCTGATCAAATTGGCTTTTGTGGCATTGATTTGTTTCTATGTTCCTTTGAAGATAAAAGTTAGAGATCTGTGACAATGTTTTAAACGCTCTCGTATGCGTAAAATCTTAAGCAATCATTAAATATTAGAAACATAATTACTTTCTCTTACCCATAAGGTAGAGAAAGTATTGTTTCTGGGTCAAATTTTCGAAAGTGAGTTTTTGTTATATTTACACGTTTTGAGGTCCTCTAAATCTAAAAATCATGTTTTTAGCGCTTGGTCTGTGTGTGTGTCTGCCTGTTATCAACATATCTCAAGAACAAATAACAGCAGAAAATCCAAACTTGGTATTCTAAATGTGTATCATATAGGGGTGCCACACTAAACTTTTCATTGAGATCAAGCAAATGATTCGTGTACAGGGACACCCAAGAGAATTCAAATACATTACGTCAATGGGGGATATTGTAGGTAAGTAGAGTTTAACATCTATAGACAGCACTAAACCAAATGAAACGAATATATATTTTGCAGATACGTAAAAACATGTTTAATGTAGAATATGGTACAGAAATTATTCACGGTCCGTTTACAGGGCTACACAAAAGAACTAGATTATAATGCGACAATACTTGAAAATTGATGGAAGTGTACTTTAGATTATGCCGTGTGTTATTAATATAGGATTATATTTATGTGCACCATGTGATGAGTACATAACTTTCAGAAGATATACAGGGCTGCCAATATTTAAGCCATAACATTCTTTTTTATTTGTTAATGGAATTGCTTTATTATTATATTTTACCATGTCCAGGAAAGTTGCTCAGGAATTGAAATTAATTCATTATAGCCATATGGTAAATAATGTATTTTGTTAAGCTAAATATTTATAGTTTGGTTTTTTGTATATTCACACGTTTTGAGCTTCCTGTCAAGTTTTTAACGTTTAATCTTTGTCTGTGTCTGTTAGAGTAAATCAAAAACAAATAATTTCAGGCTATCCAAATGTTGTAGTATGTTGAATTTAATACGCTTGTTACTAGAAATGTTTGTTCAAGATTGATAAGTTTCAAAGAATTATGCGTGGGAAGGTTGTCTGAATAATTTAAAAAGGATTTTTGGACTTCATAATAGATTTGAATTCTATATAAATGTAGATACAAAAATGAAATGGGGGGGTTAAGGGGGGGGGGGGGCGGTAGCCCGCCTCACATAGAATTATTTGTCAAATAAAGTTGTTCTGAAGCTTAATTTGAATTGTTTTAACATAGGTTTAGATAACAGTACTCGTTATCTTAACCCTTTATCTCCAATCTGTACTTATATAGTATTAAATTTCAGGGTAAGAGAAAATCGTGTGAGTGACACACCATATTATTTTTTTTTTTATATTCATTATTTTTATACTGTTTATTTGTTACTTCTATAATTTTATATGACGAAATATTAAAAAAAAAAAAAAAAAAAACATAATTTTTTCGTTTTGAATGTCAGTTTTCATAAACGTTTTTCTTTTCTTCATGCTTCATATTGATTTATAGGTTTAAATCTTCCTTTTACTACTTTTTAGAGCGCAATAATTTGTATTTTATAAAATTATAAATATTCTTTAAAAATAATGCTTATGTAATGTTTATTTTATTTTATTCTATGACAGATAAATGACTAATTGACGATTTACTGATAGATAAATCAATCATTCAAAATGACTTTCCTAATGATCTATTTATCTATTTCCCCATGTATTAGGAAATTAAAATATCAAATTATTTATCTCGTAGATTTTTTTTTCAAGGTATTTTCGATGCATGCTTTTCCCTATAATATCATTACTATTGCGTTTTAGAAATGCATTTTCCCCCAAAATATAGTGACTAACAAACTATTTTTGCTTTACAGATGTACGTATATTCAATGTTGCCAATTTCAGCGAATTGTTTTTCAGTATCTACCACTAATTTTTAATTGTAATATAATGTTTGCCTAACTATATCACTATATCGAAGATTAATCATCTGTTTTGTATATCAAGTATTATTCCTCAATATTATTGGTGATTATAGGGGGAAAAAAATGAATAAAAATAAAAATAATTCCTTAAATTTTGGCAACCTTGCGTATATTTCTTTATTATATCTTTAAAAACTGTAGAAGTAATAAAAATAAACAATCAAGTTAAGATAATCACTGGGGGTGCAAGATATGTAATAAATGAAATGCAGAATGTTAATATAATAAACGTATATATATACATATATATATATATATATATATATATTTGATACCTACAGGACACATTTGTGTTTCTTTGACGATTGAAAATAGTTTTCTAGGAATTATACATGTTTTATACACCCGGAAAACCCCAAAAGATTTTCTTTCAAGTTAACATCTAATTCTTATTACAGTTGCCTACTTCAGCCATTATTCACAATTCGGAGGTGATTCTTTTACACAAGTGATCCGGAAACATTTCTGCAAATGGGTTTTTGGGCGAAAACCAATGTAACTTCTCCTTTCGGTCATTACTCTAATGAGAGAACGAGAAGCATCTAGTTACAAAAAGTATCGTTTTCTCGTTAACATATGTTTAGGATAAGTCAGAATGAATAATAATAGTTCCAGGTTTACAGAAAGTAAGGTTTAAAGTCAGTTTTTAAGGTAATATTGCAAGATTTAAGAGTGTGTATCATTTTATAGCTTTTCAGATAAATAATGCTGTTTGGTTTTATTGCATGGCATAATATATATATATATATATATATATATATATATATATATATACACTCCTTCTCATATTTATAAGGACACTTTATATTTTGAAATAACTAATGTAAAAATAATTGTGAACAAGATTATACTAAGTGCACTTAATATATCTAGCATTCTAAAAACCAAAATTGCTATAATTTTTTTAATATGAAACAAAATTAATAAAAAATTATGCAAAATGTGTTTTTCTCCACGTTTTTAGATGTTCATAATTATAGGGACAATCCAGATTTTTTCGTTTTAGTTAACTTACTAGCGGATAAATTACAGTTGATATGCGAATTTGTTAACTGCTGGGCTAGATTAATTCATATATAAGCCTTCAATTTTTCTTGGACGGACATTTCTGATAATTCCTCGAAAAAAAGAACGTTCAAGTAGTGAAGTATGATAAATGTGTTTTTTAAGTGGAAGGATAATTTCAATCCGCCGAATTTCTAATTAAATTCAAAGGTCTAAAATTGCTGAAGGAAATGTGATCAAATGTTGAACTGCTGGTTCGATAGGAGAGAGATCTGATGCAAAATCAGAGTTGTTTTACAGGGATCGAAGACTCGTAATTCCTCTTACTGTTCTACTCATAATGACTGCTGCTGAATTTGTTCGTAATTTTTAACGAAAGGTTAGGGTCCACATTTATAAATGTTTAAAATAATTAATAATATGTTAAAATGAATAAAAAACCTGTAATAATCAATTAGCATTTAATGGGGGAAAGAACGTCTGTGTTAAAGTTGAATAAAGACAATATTAAATGGTAAAATGTTGCATTTTCGGATGAAAAACATTTTATTTTTGATTAAACAAATGGTTTTAACAGTTACTGGCACGATCTGAAGATAGCGAAAGACAGAGCAGATTTTTTAAAGGCAGATATGAATCGGGCAGTTTAAAGGTGGATCTATGGTACTCTGGGGAGCTGCTTCTACTGAAGACAGAATGAATTTAGTAATTTTTTCTATTATTATGAACATCAAGAGAATATCCGCAAATTTTAAACGTGGAATTATCAGATTTTTGTTAGATTTTGGGGGGTAATAATATTTTTTTCAACAAGACTTACATTTTTGCTCTACTTTTAGAGCAATAGGAAATAGTTTGAAGAAAGAAACTTCTGTATTGTTGCCTTTCCCATGGCCTAAAAGTTGGAAAAACCTTAACTTATGATATTAGAAATGTGCATGCAAGTGGAAAGCAATTTTAAATAGTTTAAATGCATTAAGAATATCATATATGCTATACGAAATGGTATTGAAACTGGATATTAAAAACAAATGTATATATATGTACCAGAGAGAATGTCTGACTGTTTCACCCTAAAAAGAGACCCCATAAAATATTAATTTAAAGAATAACTGAAAAAAATTACTAAAATTCGAGCTGTCCTTATAATTATGAACACCTGAAAAATCATCTTTTTACCATATTTAAAGATTTTTAAGATAGAAAAACGATAAAACATTTTAAATATAGTCTATTAATGAAATTCAAATTAATTAAAAATATATTTGTTTAAATAATAGTGTTCAGTGTTTAGTTAATATAGAAAAACGGGTGTCCTTATAATTATGAGAAGGAGTGTATATATATATATTACATTAAGCCTATTTAAATGACTACAGAAATAAAGACATTAAAAAAAAGTGTTTCTGTTGTATTTATACTCAGAGTAACACATATGTTTGTTTAGAGATATTTTTATTACCATGTTTTTAACTTCGATTCTTGTTTGTTTGTTTGACCGGTACAAATCTTGCAATCGATTTTTAACTAACTTCCCTACTAGCTAGACATTTGAAACTTTCAGAATAGCTCAGAACCCGATGACAACACAATACTTCGAAGCCCTATTTTCGAATTTTTGATTAGTTTTCTTTTAATTAATTAAAACATGAAAATAATAACCCCTCCTAATAGCTTTAAAAATAGCCATTAAAATATTAGCTATAATTTCATTGTTACAATAAATAAATAAATAAATAAATAATAATAATAATAAAATATACGAGTTCATTTTCTTTCGACATAAAAATAGATACATTTAATTAAACGTGAACATTAAAAAATTGTAAACAGTTAAATTATGCATCTCCCAAAAATTGACGCCATTATCACTTTAAAAATTTTATACGCATTGATAAAGTGCTAATGTAGTTCTATAGCTATGATTCAACTGAAAATTTAAAAACATGGTATTTAAAAAGTTTTTTATCTTATAATTTTAAACTTAAATTTTTTAACAGTTATTTATAACTTTGCTTTAGGTATTACCAATCAGTATGTTGGTGTTCACAGTTATAGCCACCTTGATTACTGGGATCAAGGCATTTAATAAGTGAAATTGAGAATTTTATTTATTTAATATGTATACATACCTATCAGCATTCCTAAAAATTTACCTGCATTTTATTATAATATGAGCACTATCGTCATGACGAAATTTTCCTTACATATTTTAGAAATTTTTACTGATAAAATATTATGTGAAAAAAATATTGTTTCGAAATAGTGGTGGCAATATAATAAAATGGGCGTAAAATTTTAGAAACGCTGCAAAGTCTGTACAAGTATTAAATCTAAAAATTCTCAATTTCATTTATTAAATGTTTCGATCCTAGTAATTAAGGTGGCCAATACTGTGAAAATCAACCTACTGCTTGGTAGGCCTGCCTATGATATATTTATAATTTCTTGACGTTACAAAATAACTTTCAAGTAATTATGCCTAATTCATACGTCCGAAAAATACTCAAAAGTTTTTCTTCGGAGGGTAAGATCAAATTCTTATTATAGTTGCATACTGCAGCCAATATTCACAATTCCGAGGTGATTCTTCTTCCGAGGAGAATCAAAATTGCGATGACATGTCTCCGGACTATCTCTAGGGGTGAGTCCTAGACCGTCGCCAATTGCTCATTGCGCAGCACTAGTGCGACGTAAAACCCAACCAATCAACTAACCGGGGTAATTCTTTTACATGAGTGCTCCGAAAACTTTTAATTAAATGAGTTTTGGGGGGGGAAATCAATTTAACTTCTGTTTTCGGTTAGTACTCTAATGCAGAGTGAGAAGGGCCTTGTTACAAAAAGCAAACTTTTCCATTAAGGTTCCCCAATAGTCAGATACTCTTCCTTTCTCTTTTCCCATATAATCCAATGGGATTTTTGTTGCTTTGTATTATCAGGATATCTTTTTCAAAAATAAAATATTTTCAATTCTGTTTCTTGAATTTCACTCTTTAAACATGTCACCTTGTATCTTAGTAAGCAATTATATATATATATATATATATATATATATATATAAAGTAAATTAAATATTTCTTATCGGATTGAATATTTGACACTTAAGTTTAATGAAACAAAATATTTATTTATTTATTATTATTGTTATTATTTTAAATGGCTCATTTAGAAAAAAAAAGGGACATGTTCGAAGAGTATAAATCAAAATACAGAATTTGAAAAACTCGATTTTTGCGCGAGATTTCTGGATAATACTAAGCAACAAAACCCCCATTGGATTACATGGGGAAAGAGAAAAAGAGAGCATCTGTCTACTTAAGACCCTTAACGCATTGCACCCTGGCAAGATAAGAGACACAACTCAAAAATCAAATATTTTAGAAAAATCAAATTAAAGATAACACTGAGGAATAAAGATATACCGCCTTCATCTAGAATGAATCTAAACCCCTTAACTAGAAATATAGATTTCCGAGCTATGGCATAAGGCACGCCAAAAATCTGAATAGACGAAACGATCGAGAATTTCTGCTCTACACATTTCTAGATGGTGAAACAATATTCTGAATATTCTGAATCTTTTGTATTGCGAGAAATTCGCTCTTGATTTTCTAGATATGGGTAATAAACCAAGATTAGAGTTGCTGAAACCCGCCTCTTGTAATCGCATTTATTTGCAAAGATTTTTAAATAACTTTTGCCCTCGAGAATATAGACAAACGCTCTAGAATTCTAATAGGGGTTTCTAGAACACGCTTTCAAAGGGGACAAGAATATATAAGGATGAGATGAAACTATTTTTTTTTAGAGCCACAATTTAGATTCTAGATGTCAGTTACAGATTTTTTTCTCAATGAACGATAAAGCGTGGCCTATAACATTACAATAAAACTGACTCAACTGCCTCAGAGGTGGATAATTTTCGCGATAGAGATGTGATGCTTTTTGTTTCCGTTTCGGCACTCTTCATACACATTTTTCAATGGCATGAACTCACAAGTGTCATTTTTTTAAAACTTGTGTCACTTTCTTGCGATATGGTTGGGATAAATTAGAATAAATGATAGTCCCACGTTTATAAAAAGTATTTTTTAAAATTAGCTTTAAAAGTAATATTGCAAAATTTTAGAGTGTGTATCCTTGTGTAGCGTTTTAGATGAGAGCGATTCGATTTTATTACATGGAATAAAAGAAACAATGTAAACAGGACTTTTATTCTTAAAAAAAAAAAAAAAATAAAGATAAAAAAAAAAGTGCGTTTATATCATAATAATATTTAGAGGGAAAAAAAAAAAAAAAAAAAGCTTGCTTCAAAATATTATTTAATTGAGTATGCATAGTATTCTGTGTGAACAAAATGTACATGATTGTATGAAACATGGTAAGTAAAACATAGACAATGAACCTTTATTTTAAGGGTGAATATTATTTATCACAACGAAAATTTGAAGAGACGTTCAACAGTCCTCATTCTCCCCCCCCCCCCTTCCCTACAGTAAACCAATCTGTATTTAGCTTTGGTTGTTTATAGTGAAATTAGAACGAAGTTCAGGTTATTTTTTTTATTTTCTTCTTTTTATTTTTTTTTTATTTTTGAAAGGGCAAAGAAAACAGAAATGCTTAAATAATATGATGCATGAAGTTTTATGAAATGATGTATTTTAATAATAAAATTGTTTAAGTGAACCAGAAATATTTTAATATTTCAAATGTAAAATATTGTTGCGTTAAAAAAAATTCTAAAAATTTACAGAAAGAAAATATTTTTCAGAAAGAATATATTTCAAATTTTGCACGTGTGATTTTGAGAATTGTCTTTTTTTATTTATTTTTATTTTTTTTCTCTTGCCAGCCAGCATTGCCAGATTTTGCAACTTTTTTATTCAATAGTCACTGATAATTCTGAGAAGTGACATTTGATATACATAATAGATGATTAATCGTCTATTATGTATACTAAATGTCACTTCACAAAATTATCGGTGACTACTGAATAAAAAAGTGGCAAAGTCTCGCAACACTATTGTCAGCACATTTTTTTATTGTCAATTAAATTTTTATTAAAAAAGTGCTTATTATTAATAAATATACTAATTTTTATATCTTAAAAACTACACTCCGCGACAAAAAGATAGGTACAAAGGGTTTGTTTTCTTTGATTTTTCATAAAATAGCATTATCTAAATTGCACTTATCATTTATTATTTTCATAAAATAACATTATTCCCGGACTAATTTTTGTTTTAAGACTAATTTAGAAAAATTTTAAGACTAAAATTTTTCTAATTTAAGAGTACACACTGCGACAAAAAGATAGGAACAAAGGGTTGTTTTTTAAATTTTTTAATATGATTATTTTGAATATGAATATATTGAATATGATTCAAATATTTAATATGTTTTTGATATGATAATATTTTGTTATGATAATAAATGATCAGCACAATTTAGATAATGTTATTTTATGAAAAATTTAAAAAACAACCTTTGTTTCTATCTTTTTGTCGCGGAGTGCAGTCTTAAATTAGAAGAATTTTAGTCTTAAAACTTTTCTAAATGAGTCTTAAAACAAAAATTAGTCCGGGAATTGTGTTATTTTATGATAAAAATAAATGATAAACTCAATTTAGATAATGTTATTTTATGAAAAATCAAAAAAAAAAAAAAAAAAAAAAAAAAAAACCCTTTGTACCTATCTTTTTGTCGCGGGGTGTATAAAGCAAGGAAGGTTGAAAAATACATAGTAAATAAAATCGAACCTCTTGAATATTTAATTCTTCTATGAGATATTTATAATTCCTAAATCATTGACATTTGAAAATAGTTTTCTAGTAATTATTTCCGGAAAAACCCATAAGATTTTCTTGTGCGGTTAAGATCTAATTCTTATTACAGTTGCATACTGCAGCCATTATTCACAATTCAGAGGTGATTCTTTTACACAAGTGATCAGAAAACTTTTTTGCAAATGGATTTTGGGACGAAAATCAATGTAACTTCTCTTTCCGGTCATTACTCTAATGACAAAGCGAGAAGTACCTAGTTACAAAAAGTATTGTTTTCCCGTTAACATATGTTTAGGATAAGTCAGAATGAATGATAGCTCCAGGTTTACAGAAAGTAAGTTTTGAAGTTAGTTTTTAGAGTAGTAATGCAAGATTTAAGAGTGTGTATCATTACACAGCGACTTAGATAAGTACTGCTATATGGTATTATTGCTTATTACATGTGATAAAATATATCTAACAAAAGCATTACTTTGAGGTCAGATTAAAAGATACTATTATTTTAAAAATTCCAGAATTACAAATAAAAATTGTTTTTATTAATAACTCAGATCAAAAACTAAGTCGCTTGTTTTTGAGTGTTGAAAAAATTTTTGTTAAAATCAGTGCACAAACAATTATGAAAGTTTATATACATATATATATATATATATATATATATATATATATATATGAGTGCAAACTAACAAATTGTGCTTATTAAGTATAATAACTTATTTTCTATCTTCATCAGTATAGTAAGCTTCAACTAAGATAAATATATATACATATATTTCCTAATATACTGTAAATAGTAATTAAATTCCCATGCGAAGAACGGGCACAACAACTAGTTATTTATAAAATTTAAACAAATTTAATCTTGACTTTCTTTGAAAGAAAGAAAGAAAGAAAAAAAAAACTAAAATTAAGAAAGCTATAAAAAAAAATATATATTTTTTTTAACAATGCTATAAAGCAATAAAAAAAAAATCATATTTGTATTTACGAAAGTATTTTTGTAGCGATAAAAATAAAATACAATAAAAAACTAGTATGTTGTGACCACCACAAGACTTTCTTCTATATTATCCTATACAAAGTCACTCAGTAACAATTAAAAAAAAAAAAAAAAAAAAAAAAAAGATTTTTTTATTAAAAGTAAAAAAAAAAAAAAAAAAAAAAAACATCGATAACTTTGTTTTAAATTATCACAGATTTATAGTTCAACCATTCGTTTTAAAGGTATTGACGAGACCTTTCGAAAGATATCCATCTTGAAAATTTACCCCCAGAGGAGGGGGGGGGGGCACATGCACAAGTTTGTTTTCCTAATTAACTACTACTATTATCAATAATTCATATTAATTTTACAATCACAAGTTTAAAATAACTCTCATTATGCACATTTATACGAAATTTTGTCCTATACTGCCATGTTAAAAGTTAACAAAAAATCGATTGATCCCTAAATCTAATCAGCACCATTCTATTTCAGGGTCCTACTATATACCAAGTTTGGTTAAATTTCATTCATTGGTTCGTGAGCTACAGTGTCCACAAAAATCGTGATACACACAGACAGACAGACAGACATTTTCTAAAAACTATCAATTCGTGTTCAGGACATCCCAAAACGTGTAAATCCATCAAAAAACGGAGGTCGAAAACTTTCGCGTATCCAATACTTTCTCTATATTACATATAGAAGAAAGTAATAACATAAATAAATAAATAAAATAAATAAATAAAGCGTAAAATGGCATGTAAATTTTGAAGCTAGTGTTTAATTTTGCAGGCACATTTACTTGCCAAAATGATAAAGAAAGTATTCTTTGTGTCTCTGTAAAAACACTATACAGTCGGTAACAAAAGTGTCCGAACTCTAGCAAAAATTCCTATGTAAAAAAAGTACACTTCATACGGTTTTGTTAAATAAATCCTTATCGAATCATGTGCTTACACTGACTAAGAACAGGATTCGACAAGGATTTATTTAACAAAACCCTATTAAGTGTCTTTTTTTTACATAGGAATTTTTACTAGTTTCCGGACACTTTTGTTACCGACTGTACGTGCTAGATTCACCAAAATCTGTACTGTTCATGTGACTGTGACCTATAACGTGTATAATATTTTTGCTCAATTAAATAAGGCATTTAGACACTATCGCACTTTTAAAAATTTGGGCTCAGACACAATGATAAAGAATTTTTCTTTGTATCACTGTAAAAAACTATAAGTGCTAGAATCACCAAAATTTATACAGTTTTTACAAGTGTGACCTATAATATGTGTATAAGTTTTCAACTACTTTAAACAATCGGGGCTCATAGGTCATAATGATAAAGAATTTTCCTTTGTGTCCGTGGAAAAAAATTATAAGTGCTAGATTCACCAAAATCAATAAGGTTCGTGCTATTGTGACCTACAACATACGTACCAATTTTCAGCTGATTTGAACAAAGCATTTAGAGGATATCGTGTTCACTCACACACATACATATACACACATACATACATCATCGTAAAAATAGAAAAAATGAACTCAGAGAACCTGGAAACGTATAGAAACACTGAAATCTCAAAGTTAAATTTTTTACATGAATACAATACTTTCGTTACATATGTATGTTTGGAAAATAAAAATAAAAATATT
Source organism: Salticus scenicus (assembly GCA_963930645.1). Taxonomy (NCBI): domain Eukaryota; kingdom Metazoa; phylum Arthropoda; class Arachnida; order Araneae; family Salticidae; genus Salticus; species Salticus scenicus. The sequence goes on from OZ005650.1 coordinate 44,508,630, forward strand.
AAACTGAATGTATAACTTTAAAATGAATAATAATAATAATAATAATAACTACCAAAAGCTCTCAATATTAAGGTAATTTGCTAGTAATCTTATTCAAAGTGTAATAATATATATGTACGCATTATTTCGTAAGATATCCTTATATGCTAACATCTTTTAAAACAAAGTTATACACATGCTTTTAATTAAAATGTAAAGAAAAATGAATCAATCAAACAAAAACAAACAAACAAACAAAATCTATTTTGTAAGATTTGAATAAAAATAAACATAGAAAATATATATTTAAAAGCTTTTTAAAAAACATTTTCGAACAAAATTAAAAATTGTTTATGAATTTTGTTTATCTGACCGTCTGTCTGCCTGTCAGTACCTTCATTTCCATAAATATTTTTATAATACCCTGAAACTGAAGTATGTTAGTCAAGTGCACTCTTGCTTGGGACTCAATGGTCCATTGCAGTCCATAAGATGTAGTTTTTAAAAGCATATTTTAAAATCTTAGTACAGCATAAAACATAGCAAAATTAACATATATTGTACAGATGCACAAAAGTATATTTTCTACTAGCAGGGTACGCCCGCTTCACTGGTCACAATATTTAAAGGATTTTTCAAAAGAATTGAATCATTGTTTATTTTTTATATCACATTATAAATAAAAACTAAAAAAAAAAAAAAAACCCTACACTGAAATTGCCTTAAACCTTGTTTCGGGTACCTGCTGCCTACGGCAGGTCTTTTTTCCGCCCGATTCAGGTTACCACTGCCTGTAGAAAGGTCTATTCCAGGTACTTCAATTGGGGTATTTATCGGCGAAAGGTAGATTTGTTATTATTTAGGAACTGTGATTTCAACGATGTCTATATCTCAACATCTATTAAATATTTTAGTTTCATTATTCAGTAGCAAAATTATTAATCGCGTGAAAATATATTTCTTTTTTTTTTTTTCTTTTTTTTTTTTTTTTTTTTGTCAATGAACTGAAAAACTTTTTTGGCAACAATTAAATTTAAAACTAATATTTAAATGGCTAATTTTCAAGCTATTATAAGGAAATTACTTTCATATTTTAATTAATAAAAAAAATCTAACAAATATAAAAAGAATCTCGAATGTTGTTCTTGAATGCTTTTTAAAATATTTTGATTAGATAAAATATTTCATCTCTTGCAAAAGTGAAACATCTATATTTTTCTTTAAAATTTACGTACTGATGACACGTTGATTTTTTTATAGCTATATCTCTTCTAGAATAAATATTTGTTTTATGATTTTTGAGGCTCCAGTTTTTTTTTTCACTTAAATTCTTATTTTGTGTGTTTTAGTAACTAAAAAAAAGCTTTTAAAAATTCTAATCAGAATTTCCTAGGATATTGTGTAGACATTTAAATGTTTTATTTTACAATTGACATCTTATTTAGTAATTATCTGCAAAAAAGTAGCACATCCGCCACCGAGTATCGAACCCACGGCCCTCGCATTAACAACTTGACGCTTTAACCGACTGAGCCATTGATCAACATAAAAAATGCCTCACATTTACTTTCAAATGGTAACGTCTTGTTTTTTAGCTTCACACGGAAGCACTATAGCAAAATCCAATTTCAAAAAAAAAAAAAAAAAAAACTTCTAATTAAAAGAAAACTAATGAAAAATTCGAAAATCGGCCTTCGAGGTGCATCAAGAGAGGTCATTACGAACCTCTATGCAAATTTGTGTAGCTCTGCGATCAGCCGTTTTCCTAAAATGCTACGGACATACATATACAATGAAACACACACACACGAATACACACATCTTATTTTATTATTTGTTTCGACAGAAGATAGAGGGTGTATTGGTATATATATTTTAAGGTCTATTGTAAAATATAAGTACTAAGTCTGGGGATAGTATGCACTTCGTGGACGTCTTTCTAAAGGTTCCCAGTCTGTATTCACGCGATCGTCAGAGTAAATCAAGAAAAACTCCTGACGGTTAAGCCGATGAACACGATCTGAGTTAGATCAGTTTGAAAGTAAAACATCCACTGAAGAGAGCATTTTATTTTAAAATAAGGTATGATTAACATTAATGATTAACTTACAGGTCCACACAGATATATTTATGTAAATTATAGACTATAAATAGAAATAGCTCGAAGTTAAATTTTTTGTTTGGTTTTTTAACACTTTCTAACAAAGTTAAAAAATGCTTATGACTTCCGTTTATCTGTCTTTATACTTGTAAAGTATTTTATAAACTATCACATGATTTTTATTTTTTGTTAGGATGTATTTACAACAAAATTATCCGTAATCATGGAAATAGTCAAAATTCTAAATGTATGACAACGGAACTGTGTTTAAATCGACATTGGCTTCGTTGGTTTTACTGTAAATTTTTATCTTTTTAGAAAGAGAAAAAAAATATATCTTTTTTTTTTTTAATCTCGATTCTAATTTTTAATGTAAATTTAAAATACATTAATACTGAACGAAAATTTATCTGTAAGATTTCAGGCATTTTGCATTTACCGAATTATGTATTACATTTATCATGAATAAAATATTTTGAATGTGAAACTTTTTGAATGCATTTATTCAACATAATGTTCGTTTTTATCCCAATCCTTAAAATTATTTCATAATTTCTTTTCCTTTTTTTAATGTTTTACTTTTTATCCAAACCCCTTAATAATGCTGAGTCGCTATTGTAGACTTTTGCTAAATTCATGAATAAATTTTGATCCGTTTTAACAACTTGATGTTAATCATTTAAAACTAAATGATAAGGAATTTCGTTTCTTTTGAGATGCATAATTCATTGATTCTACTTGCTATTTCTGTTCGTAGCAAAAAAGAACAAAGTAAATGTTTTACAATTACTTTTTTATAATGTGCACAAAATTTTATTCTGGAATTTCGATAAAATTAGGGCGACTGTTATATATTGACTAATTTATTACTTACACACACACACACCCCGTGACAAAAAGATAGGTACAAAGGGTTTTTTCTTTGATTTTTCAACATTATCTAAATTGTGCTTATCATTTATTATTATCATAAAATAACACTATTCCCGGAATAATTTTTGTTTTAAGACTAATTTAGAAAAATTTTAAGATTAAAATTTTTTAATTTAAAGACTACACACCGCGACAAAAAGATAAGAACAAAGGGTGTTTTTTTAAATTTTTGAATATGATTATTTTGAATATGATTCAAATATTTAATATGTTTTTGATATGATAATATTTTGTTATGATAATAAATGATCAGCACAATTTAGATAATGTTATTTTATGGAAAAAAAAAAAAAAAAAAAAAACCTTTGTTCCTATCTTTTTGTCGCGGAATGTAGTCTTAAATAAAAAAAAAATAGTCTTAAAACTTTTCTAAATTAGTCTTAAAACAAAAATTAGTGCGGGAATAGTGTTATTTTATGATAATAATAAATGTTAAGCGCAATTTAGATAATGTTATTTTATGAAAAATCAAAGAAAAAGCAATTTGTACCTAACTTTTTGTCGTGGAGTGTACACACACACATATATAAAGAGAGATATGTATAGAGAGGAGAAGAAGAAAGTATTGAATTCGTGAAAATTTCTGACCACCTGTGTTCCATGATTCACACGTTTTGAGATATCATGAATACGATTTGTCCATTTTTAGAATTTTTAGAAAAGTCTGTCTATGTGTGCTGGTGTGTGTGTATCATAAATTTTGTGGACGCTGTATCTCATGAACCAATGAAAGAAGGGGGAGGATTCCCTCCGTGCAGCTCTTTCGAAGAGGTCCTAGCCCGCATTCCTGCGGGTTTCTTAGCAAAACCACTGTAAACTCCAAACGTCTATACGAACGAGCTCAACATAGAATTCGAACCCGGCACTTTCCGTCTGTCAGCTTTGAGCGTAAAACTGCTAAACAATATTTTCACTACCATACATGGGTAAGAAAAAGTAAAAAAATCTGGAGTGACTCCACTCGACTTTCCGAACATTGAGTAATTAACAGTTTTGTAGATAAAGTAAAGAAAGAGGAGTTGTTAAACAAACAAAAGAGAGAAAACCATAATAGAGTGTTTGAGTATTTTTTTCCATATATTACACAATGTTTTATTTAATGCTACTGAACTTTGAGCCCATTGGTCATAATGATAAAGAATTTTTAGCTGTGTCCCTGTAAAAAACCTATAAATGCTAGATTCACCAAAATGCTTATAGTTAGTGCAACAGTGATTTATAATATTCATATAAATTTTCATCTCAATTGAATAAGGCGTTTAGATGCTAGCGCACTTTTAAAAATTTGGTCCCATAGGCCATATTGATAAAATTTTTTTCTTTGTGTCCCTGCAAAAAAACTGTAAGTGCTAAATTCACCAAAATCTATACAGTTGGTGTAACTGTGACTTATAACATGTGTAAAATTTTTTTGCTCAAATTAATAAAGCGTTTAGACGCTATCGCACTTTTAATAAAAATTTGGCCCCATAGGCCATAATGATAAAGAATTTTTCTTTGTGCCCCTGTAAAAAAACTGTAAGTGCTAAATTCACGAAAATCTATACAGTTCCTGCAGCTGTGACCTATGACATGTGTACAAATTTTTTGCTCAGATTAATAAAGCGTTTAGACGCTATCGCACTTTTAAAAAATTGGCCCCATAGGCCATAATGATAGAGATTTTTTCCTGGTGTCCCTGTAAAAAAAACTATAAGTGCTATATTTACCAAAATCAATAGGGTTCGTACTATGGTGACTTAAAATATACGTACCAACTTTCAGCGTATTCGAACAAAGCGTTTAGACGCCAGCGTGTTCACTCACAGACATACACACCCACATACATACGGACATACATACACACATACATACATCATCGTAAAAATAGTGAAAAATTACTCAGGGGACCTCGATACGTATAGAAACATCAAAATCTCAAATTCTGATTTTTGACATGATTATAATACTTTCATCACTATAGTGTTCGGAAAATAAAAATGTAGGCATGTGTGCACAGCTTGTAGATAGTTCATGGTTAATTATTTCAAAGTCTGTGATTGGTTACAAAATTTTTATTTTTCGTCTTTCAACACAGTTTCCAGTGAAAATGAGGAAACAGCTGTTATTAAAAAATTCTTTAGTATATTTGATGTTTTTGTGTAAAAGTAGATTTTGCACAAAAATAAAATAAAATAAAAAATAAAAATAAATTCATTTCTTATATCATTAGAATTAAATATATCCGTGGTACTCACTAAAACAAATTTGCATAATCTCATTAAAGTAATTGTCTTTTAATAACCACTCCGAGAAGAGATGGGCTTAAGCAGCTATGTTATTTTTCTTTAACTGTTACATATTCAAACTGTTTTCTCCCCCACGTCATATTATACAAAGATGTAAACTACCTCTCCTGGAATTATCTCAGGTAATAGGAGTTCATAAGTGGCATTTAAGGGACTGTTAACGCTTAAAACATACTTAAGATGGAATTAGGATTGCAAAAGTGCGTTTCAGAAATATTTAAAGAAACTTTATTTAGCTGTAAAGCACTTAATTATATGGAATGTCTTTTAAATAGTTTTCAAGACATTCTCTTGAGTGAAATATTTACAGAATTCATTTTCTTTCACGCACACTGAAAATAAAATTGTATGTTCCTTTATATATTTTGTATATTTTTACATTGTTTTACATACTGATTACATGAAGTCTTAGCAACAATGAGTTTTAATCATGATGTATGCATAGCTGCCAATATTTTAATTTATTCCGAAGTACTTTTAGCCCCGCCTTTATTTCGCACCACTTTATTTATAGAAAAAATTTATCCAATATGTAACTGCGATAAAATAAGAAAAAATTACTTTTACGAAATAAAGGCGGGGCTGAAAGTAATCCGGAATAAATTAAAATATTGGCAGCTATGTGAATGTATTTCTGCAATGAGTATTGCTGTTCATATCCACGCGGAGCACACTGAGAACAAAAGTGGGCCCTAGGCCTGATACGCATTCGGGGCCCCTAAGTATCATTTATCTCATTTTTTTTTTTTTTTTTTTACACACACACACACACACATATATATATTTCTTTAAAGCCTTAAATTATTCTACTATTTCATCAAAAATGTTTATTTAAGTTAATTTTACTTTTGAATTTTTTTTTTTTGTTTTCTCTTTCAGAGAAAATTTTTCATGAAACACCATTTTCAAGTGCATTTTTGTATATTTTTAAATAAAAATTTTGAACTGTAAACAATATTTCGGGCCCCTCCAAATCAAGAGACCTTGGTCGTCCCCTGTATTAATCAGACCGTGGATCATTGTACCTGGTAACACATTGCATGTGGGAAAAGCAGCAGTCTGTCATTGAAGCGCGGGTGACGTATATTCAAGGGTCTTACTCCCTGCCCTTTATTCAGGACACTCTCAGGGCTGATAAATTTTCTTATTTTTTGCCACCACTAATTTCATGCAAAAATGTTTATGGTATTTTTATACTAATGCGGCGTGATTAAAGAAAGTACAAACTATTAAAAAAAAAAAAAAAAAAAAAAAAAATGCGGTAGCAATAAAGATGCAAATTTCTCATTACTAAGAATGTTTTGAAAACCGGGCGGAAAGTACGACCTCTGATATTAGTACATTTTTATCAAAAACAAACCCCGTCTACTTTAACACATTGTAGGCGGAGTAGATTACCAGTAAAAGTAAGCCCCACCTATTGATGTACGCTTAAAAAGCTCTTTTTAATATTAAACTTTTGTAAAATGCAGTGACAAATGAGAAATAATTTATTTTTAATTAAAAATTCAATCTAATACTTCCCATGCATTTAATTTGTGAACTTTCTATTTCAATTACATTATGTTTTTTCCTTGTTCATGTGCGTTTAGGAAACTGTACGTTTCTTTATGTTTATGGAACCATGTGATTATTTATTTCAATGTTTACATTTTCTGTGTTTTATTATCTCAGCAGAATACAGTCTTTAGTTGAGAATACGCGTGGTATTTATCAAAAGTGAATCCCATGGCCTACGAAGAATCGTTATACCTTAGTCCGTGCTGGATGAATAATATCTGGAGAAAAGAGGTACATGTCAGGTTTTACACTCCCACTCTTAAATACGCTACAAGTGATGACGTCACTGACCCTCTCTGGGCACACACCAATGACTCTCGGACCAATTAGTTTCTCACTGACACTCGGACAATGACCAATTAGCAGGAGAATACACTGGTTTGTGTGTGCCCAAAGAAGGCCAGTGACGTCACACTTCGGTAGCGGGCATTAAAGAGCTCGCAAATAGGAAGAAAGAAATAGAAAACAAATATATCTATATAAATATATATATATATATATATATATATATATTTTAAACACACATATTTTTTTCCCTTTAAAGCCTTAAATTATCCTACTATTTCATCAAAAATGTTTATTTAAGTTAATTTTACTTTTGAATTTTTTTTTTTCTTCTTTCAGAGAAAATTTTTCATGAAACACCATTTTTAAGTGCATTTTTGTATATTTTTAAATAAATTTTTTAAACTGTAAACAAGATTTCGGGCCTCTCCAAATCAAGGGACCCTGGTCGTCCCCTGTATTAATCAGACCCTGGATCACTGTACCTGGTAACACATTGTATGTGGAAAAAGCAGCAGTCTGTCATTAAAGCGCGGGTGACGTATATTCAAGGGTCTTACTCCCTGGCCTTTATTCAGAACACTTTCAGGGCTGAGAAATTTTCTTATTTTTTTGCCGCCACTAATTTCAAGCAAAAATGTTTATGGTATTTTTATACTAATGCGGTGTGATTAAAGAAGGCACAAACTATTGTAAAAAAAAAAATGCGGTAGCAATAAAGATGCAAATTTCTCATTACTAAGAATATTTTGAAAACCGGACGGAAAGTACGACCTCTGATATTAGTACATTTTTTTCAAAAACAAACCCCGTCTACTTTAACACACTGTATGCGGAGTAGATTACCAGTAAAAGTAAGCCCCACCTATTGGTGCACGCTTAAAAAGCTCTTTTTAATATTAAACTTTTGTAAAATGCAGTGACAAATGAGAAATAATTTATTTTTAATTAAAAATTCAATCTAATACTTCCCATGCATTTAATTTGTGAACTTTCTATTTCAATTACATTATGTTTTTTCCTTGTTCATGTGCGTTTAGGAAACTGTACGTTTCTTTATGTTTATGGAACCATGTAATTATTTATTTCAATGTTTACATTTTCTGTGTTTTATTATCTCAGCAGAATACAGTCTTTAGTTGAGAATACGCGTGGTATTTATCAAAAGTGAATCCCATGGCCTACCAAGAATCGTTATACCTTAGTCCGTGCTGGATGAATAATATCTGGAGAAAAGAGGTACATGTCAGGTTTTACACTCCCACTCTTAAACACGCTACCGAAGTGATGACGTCACTGACCCTCTCTGGGCACACACCAATGACTCTCGGACCAATTAGTCTCTCACTGACACTCGGACAATGACCAATTAGCAGGAGAATACACTCGTTTGTGTGTGCCCAAAGAAGGCCAGTGACGTCACACTTCGGTAGCGGGCAAATAGGAAGAAAGAAATAGAAAACAAATATATCATATACGTTTATTTTGACTCAATCCAACAATCCACATGACATACTAATACAGAATTACCAACATTTTAATTTATTCAGGACCATTTTTAGCTCTGTCTTTATTTCATGTCTTTTTTTTTTTTTTTTTTTTTTTTTTTTTTTTAATATATTTTTTCTTATTTTATCGTAGTTATATATACGGGAAAACTATTTTTAAACAAAGTGGTGCGAAATAATGGCGGTGTTAAAAAAGTTTCGGAATAAATTACAATGTTGGCAAGTATGTTGAAAGCATCTGTCATACAAATGTATTGTACAACTTGACTGTATGGTAGAGTCTTTTTAAGAAGTAACAGAATGCCTTTTCACAGTTAGAAGCTCCTTATGAATATGGAAAAAGAAAAAAAAATAAATAAAGGGATTATAAACTTTTTTAAGTTAAGGAAGAAAATATTGAATAATTTGAAATTTGGTTAGTGCAGATGCAAATATGTGTGCGCCACAGTAGAATACTGGAACTTGAAGTCTCCTCCGTTTTTCAGGACACTTTGAGATATGAGAAATTTTTGCCATTTTTGCTACCATTATTTTATACAATAATCTCTATCCTATTTACTCACGATACATTACTATAAAAAGGTAAATATTTCTGCATAAATCTAGTGGTGGAAAAAAAAATTCTCATCTCTGAAAAAGCCCTAAGAAAAGGGCGGAGACTTCGAGCCTTGCATACGACCTAATGTGAAGACTGAGCGTTTTCTGTCCACCGCCCTTAAAACATCCAGCATAGGCTTGTCATGGTCACACTGAACATAATAGAAATTCGATAATAGGACAAAATTTATTTCTATATGAGAGCTCATGTATGTGTGTACCATTTTATTTCTGACTATTTCATGTTAGTGTTATAAGTTGCTTTATTCAGTGAACATTAATTAAAAAAAGAAGATGTAGAGATAATTTCATTAACAACGATTGATTTCATTCAGTTTTCATGAAAGTATAGCTTATCTAAAATCAGAATCATCGAAATATATACTTAAACTGAGTAAGAGAAAGTTAATTATTTTGGAAATGCAATATTGCTATCGATTTTATCTGATAACAAATCTCCTTTTCCGTAAATAATCAAATGTGAAATGAACAATTTTCTAAGCATCACTGATAGTAATTTCAGTTTATATATCGACGAGAATTGATTGCTTGAAAATTCTGAAGATAGTAGAAAGATTAAAACAGAAATACTTTTAAATTTCTTGAATTGGTATGTGTTTAAAAGTTTGTGTTATTACTTTATAGAATTGGTATTGGTATTAGGATTAAGGCCGATTGACTGCACTAGCGTCCTAGGCATTTTACCATGTTTCTATTAACTTCCATTCTTGTTTGTCCGGTACAAATCTTGCAATCGATTTTTAACTAACTTCCCTACTAGCTAGACATTTTTAACTTTCGGAATAGCTCGGAACCCGATGACAACATAACACTTCGAAGCCCGATTTTCGAATTTTCGAATAGTTTTTTGTAATTAACTAAAATATGAAAATAATAACCTCCTAATAGCTTTAAAAATAGCCATTAAAATATTAGCTATAATTTAATTGTTGCCAAAAAAAAAAAAAAAAAAAAAAAAAAAAAAAAAACGAGTTTCTTTACTTTCGACATAAAAATAAATATATTTAATTAAACGTGAACGTTAATAAATTGTAAAAGGTTAAATTATGAATCGCACAAAAATTGACGTCATTATCACTTTAAAAATTGCATACACATTGATAAAGTACTAATGTAGTTCTATAGCTAAGATTCAACACATAATTTAAAAACATGGTATATAAAAAGTTTTTGATCTTATAATTATTTAGAATCAAATTTACTACGCGTAATTCAGTATTGTATTTGTAAGTTTCTTTCTGTTTGTTGTGATGAATACTACTGAATACTTCCTTGAATACTATTTTTTTTTTTTTTTTTTTTTTTTTTTTTTAAAGTTAAATGCATATTCTTTAAAAATTAGTTTAATTACATGAGAAATTATATATTATACTATTTCAAATTAATTCTCGTTATTAGTTGACTTAACCCTTTATTTATTAAAAAATATATATTAAAAGATATATAAAACCACCTTAAAACACGAATCATATTCTTTTATTGAAATTGTACACGAAGCTTTTCGCTACAACTCTGTAGCATCTTCAGGTGATGTTTTTAACATAAGAAAAGAGTAGACAGCATTATATATATACTAACGTAAATTGATACGGTTAAAGCCAGAAGAATTAGTCTTGTATAAACATGATGAGTCACTTGAGTTCTGTTAGGGTTATTTATTGTATTATGGACTAGACACGATGTATTTGAAATATAATATTTTTAGTGACTTAAGTGTAATATTTATAGATATAATCAATAAATTTCGGGCGCATCACGTCCTAGTATTTAATGAAGATTTAATGAGGTAGCACTGAGGTAGCACTACCGTTGGTACATTGCACTGAGAAAAAAAATGTACCGCTTTCCTCTAGAATGAATAAGTGGCCATTTTCTAAATCATTTAACTAGAAATATAGATTTCCGAGCTACGTGCATAAGGCACGTCAATAAACTGAAAAGACGAAATTATCGAAAGTTTCTAGTGTACACATTTCTAACATACTCTAAATATTCTGAATCACTTATATTGTGAGAAATTCTCGCTTGATTTTCTAGAATTGGGTAATAAACCAAGATTATAGTTGAAGAAACCCGCCTCTTGTAGTCTCATTTATTTGCAGAGATTTTTAAATAACTTTGCCCTCGAGAATATAGGCAAACGCTCTAGAATTCTAACAGGGGCTTCTAGAACTCGCTTTCCAAGGGGACTAGAATTTATAAGGATGACATGGAACTATTTTTTCTAGAACCATAATTTAGATTCTAGGGTATCTATTCTCCGATCCGACTGCCATAGCGATCGTCCTTAAACAACGACAGTCGTCAAATCAAAAGTCGGAATGTGACGTCACGTGATCAAAATAACGACTGCCACAGTCGGAATTGAGGTATAATAGTCTGGTCGGAGAATAGATGCCCTGGTGTCAGTTACAGAATTTTTTCTCAGTGTGAGATCATAAAAAAAGATCAAAATCTTAAATATATGTAAAACATTATGCTTTCTTTTTTTGTCTGTTGTATTTTTTCTAAAATTGACGGTAGATTCTTAAAGTGATATATGATTTAATTATAATGCACGTAAAGATCGTGAAAAATATCAATCAAAAACAGCGACAGTATTTTATAAATTCGTTTCTTGAACAAAAACGGTTGCATGTAGCGTGTAGAGGCTTGAAGTGAGATTAAAGTTAGGTATATACGCTTTATTTTTAAAACTGTTTTGACAATTTTTTTTTTTTACATCAATTCGATTTTATGCTTTTTTAAATCAAATTATTGTTTAGAGTACCACCAGTAGATAAAATATTAAATTCAGTTGATTAATGTGGTACACAATCATTAAGGCTGGATATGGTCACATTAAAATATTGATGAATTTGATCACTGTTAAAAATGGTTTCTTAAAAATGAGCTAAATTGTCTCAAAATAGCTCCGAAACAATATATACTTAAATCTGGAAACCCATGTACTCATTTTTGAGTATATTGACATGTCAAGCATGGGTTATTGGGATTCTTATTGGTCAACCCTATTTTTGAGCATGTCAATATACTCAAAAATGAATAAATAGGTTTTCCAATTTAAGTATATATTATTTCGGAGCTATTTTGAGACATTTTAGCTCATTTTTAAGAAACTATTTTTTACAGTAATGGTGGCATCATCCAGTTCATCAATATTTTCATCTTCCTATTCATCTTCCTTCATCATCATTCTAACTCCTCTCGATAATGTTTTCTTTGCATCACACTATAGCTATTCACATACCTGTTCACTTAGTTTGGATACGTTGACGCAAAGCAAATACTTATATAAATTTAACTTGCAATTTTGGATAACGTGACATAAAAAATAAGTGAATTTATTGAAATAAATAAATTTTAATACAAACATATAAGTTTAGTGACAATGTGACATAATTGAAGTGTATTTCAAAATTAAAAGCATTATTTCAATTTGTAAATATATTTTATTAAGTAAAACCAAAGTAATTTTAATGAAATTTAGAAACCTTAACGCTTTATTAATTAACATTGAACAAGTACACTGTTAAAAATTTCTGTAAATTTAATGTAAATATTTATCCAGAATCTCTGTAAATTTACATTAATTCTTAGTTAAAAGTGAATAATCGAGATTCTTAATCATTTTTCTGTATTTTTACGTAATTTTATTATTTTATTATTTAATTACAATTAAAAATGACTGTTTCTACTTTAGAAAAAAGCATTCCACGTCCGAAATATATTCTCACCAATAATTAATTAAATTAATATTAGTTAGTAAAATGAATGTATAAAATAAGTTTTCTAACATCTCCATTTATTTTTCTCTGTAATTTTACGTAAGACTTAAGATAATAGATTACACAGAGTTTTCTGTTGAAATTTTTAACGGTGTATGAAGACCTAATAAAAATGGGAAATTTCTGCATAAATTCTATTTCCTGAACAACTCCCAGTAATACATAACAAATATTTGAATTTAAATTGAATAAATCAATGGAAATGATACATTATCTCTATAATCAAGTAATATTTCTCGTTTTCTATAAAGAATCAAATATGAGTTGATCAATTCTGTAAACCTTTCACTAAGATTCAATTAAGATTACCCATTAGGTAATGTGAATGTGGTGTATTTATAAATGTAACTTATACGAACAGCAAAAATATATTCTTAGAATAGCATTTTAGTTACAGAAAGAAACGTATATTTTCTGAAATAATTTCCGAAACTTAAACGAGAGAGAGATGTCAGAGAAGATAATTTTTCAAAGTCAATTTGTAAATTGAAACAGATTATTGGAAGTCATTCATAATTAGATTTAGAGGTAAAACGGAAATAGTTTAATTCAAAGAGATAGTTTTCTGTGTTTTCGAAATGATAGATTTGATTTTTATTATGATTGCTTGCGTTTATATAGTTTCTCTTTTCTAATATATTTAAAAGTAAAATATTAAACATATGTAATACAATAAGAAATTATAATATTATTTTAATAGGATTACATTTATTTTATTACAGCCCCAATTTCTTTTATTTTAAGAATTTAAGAATTTGCTCTTTTTATGATTATTGTGTTTATTTTTTTTTTCTCATTCTTAAAAGTAAAATATTAAACTCATATTATACATTAAAAAATTATACAATTATTTTACTGGGGTCACATTTATTTCATTACAGCCACAATTTCTTTTATTTTAAGATTTTAAGGATTTGATTTTTAGTATGATTACTTGCGTTTATTTTGTTTATCTTTCCTAATGCTTAAAAGTAAAATAATAAAGCATATTGTAGATTAAGAAATTATAAAATTATTTTACTAGAGTCACATTTACTTTATTACAACCACAATTTCTTTTATTTTAATATTTTAATAACTTAACGCTATTAAAATCATGCTTCGTGTCACTTTACATAAAAATTTTTGGGATAACTTAACTTATTTATTTATTTTGTTTAACTATTTATTTTTTTGTACATTATCAGAAGACGTAGATATTGATTTTTAATTAAGGAATTAGTAGATTTTTGGATTAAATAAATTTTCTGTTGTTGTTGAACTGGGCGTGTATATATATATATATATATATATATATATATATATATATATATATATATATATATATATATATATATACATACATATATATATGTGTATGTATATACATACATACACATATCGGAACTGATGTGTTTAATCTCGAAAATTTTTGTTTAAACTATCATCAATAATGTACAGGCGACAACAAAATTATTAAAGCGTTAGTAATAATTCCTATTTAGAAAAAGGCACCTAATACTGTTTTGTTACGTAAATATTTGCCGAGTCATGATCTTAGTCTTATGCTATTTATAAAAAAGTAAGTTGATGATAAAAATTAGCGAACAAACTAAAAAAATGTATATGAAAAGTGTGGATGTGGGCTTCAATAATTTTGCTGTCGACTGTAGCTTACAGAGGGTAAAATTTTAGTCATATGAAGATACAAACGACTCCAAACAATTGAGATATTGGATGATAAATTCTCACTATTTTCCTACAAGATACTTTGTAACCTTTCTTCCTTTAACAAAATTAGTCCACACTGTGTGCCTGGTTATATGGGCATTCCTGGTAATACTTAGACTGTACAAATTGTTAAGGACTGGCTACAGCCCAGCCTTTTGTGGCCCTGAGCCTTTACTGTGTATTTCTCCCACTACTTTCAGGGCCTCTATTTTTAAGGTCCGTGATAGCGAGCATTATAAGCAATGTCGCAGTTCTGATGGTCAATGGTAAATAAAAGAGCTTAATCGTCACTGTTCTATTTAGCATCATAAAGAGTTTTTAAAGCTTTATAGATATGATTTGAGGAAAGTTATTGGCCTTTTTACTGGTCACTGTACTATTAGGAGGCATCTGTACATTATGAATGTCAGATTTGATCCTATTTGTCGTGGTTGTTGTCTGGAAGAGGAGTCTTACTGCTTGTCACATTTTATGTGATTGTGAAGCCTTATCTGCTCGTAGCTTTGAGAATCTTGGACGACATTTTATTGAGCATTCGGAATTGGAGTATATTCCTGTCAGGTGCCTACTCAACACTACTTCAGCTACGATGCTTTTTATGCTTTTTGAGTCTAGGTACAATAGACCTCTGGTCGATATGCCTAACTGTCAGTGGCCTGTTGAGAGATGCCCTTCTCATAAGTCATGAGTCAAAGTCATGAAAGTGGGGAAGTGCACAGTCACGTACATTTTTAATTATATAGGCTTAACTCAGCCACATTAACAATTTAATATAAACATTAAGTTAATTAAAATATTTTTTATATGAAATTTTGAACTATAATTTACAATCTTATTACCATGTTTTTATTAACTTCGATTCTTGTTTGTTTGTTGTTTGTCCTGTACAAATCTTTCAATCGAATTTTAACTAACTTCCCGACTAGCTAGACATTTAGAACTTTCAGGACAGATCAAAACACGGTGACAATACATTTATTTTAATACTTTTAGTCAACTGTTTCAGGTCCCTACTGCCTTCGGCAGAGTTTATACGATTCGACAGAAAATTTATTTAACTAACTTCCCAACTAGCTAGACATTTGAAACTTTCAGAATAGTTCAGAACACGATGAAAATATGAAAATGCATTTTTTAATACTTTTAGCCAACTGTTTCAGGTTCTTGCTGCCTTCGGCAGCGTTACCAGTGCAAAGTTGCAATCAATTTTTCACTAACTTCCCGACTAGTTAGACATTTGATACTTTCAGGATAGCTCAGAACACGGTGACAATACATTTTTTAAATACTTTTAGTCAACTGTTTCAGGTCCCTACTGCGTTCGGCAGCGTTTATATGATTCAACAGAAAATTTATTTATATAACTTCTCGACTAGCTAGACATTTAAAACTTTCAAAATAGTTCAGAACACGGTGAAAATGCATTTTAAAAATATTTCTAACCAACTTCTTCGGGATCTTGCTGCCTTCGGCAGCGTTACCTGTACAAAGCTTGCAATCGATTTTTAACTAACTTCCCGACTATCTAACCATTTGAAACTTTTATAATAGCTCAAAACACGATAGCAATGAATTTTTTTAATACTTTTAGTCAATTGTTCCGGGTTCCCGCTGCCTTCGGTAGCGTTTATATGATTCAACAGAAAATTTAAAAACATGGTATGGAAAAAGTTCTTTTTATCTTGTAATTATTATTTTTTTTTTAAATAGAAGCTATTTATGTAACGACTATGACAAAAATTTACAATTATTTTAAACTTCACTTAATTTTTAACACCATAACAAAACTTATTATGATTAATCTACTACAATAAAATTTATACCACTAAAATAACAATAATGAAAATAATAATAAATATAAAAAAATCTGGAGTTACTCGACTTTCCGAACGTTAAGTAATTAACTGTAGTTTAAATAAATTAAAGTAAGAGAAGTCTGAAAGGAAGCAGTTCAATCGAATGAGGCCTTTAACACTATTGCACTTCAAATAATTTAAGCCTATAGCTCATAATGACAAAGAATTTTTCATTGTGTTACCGAAATCTACACAGTTCAATCGACCGTGAACTATAACATTCATATAAATTTTCAGTTCAATCGAACAAGGCATTTAGACGCTATCGCATTTAAAATATTTTGAGCCCATAGTCCATAATTAAAAATAATTTTTGTTTGTGTCCCTGTAAAAAAATCTATAGGTGCTAGATTTACTAAAATCTTTACAGTTTGTGTTACGGTGACCTATAACTTTCAGCTCATTAGAACAAATCTTTTAGATGTATCGCGTTCACTGACACGCGCACACACATACATTCATTACCATAAAAATAGCAAAAAAGGACTCAGGGGATTTCAAAACGTAAAGATATACCAAAATCTCCAAAGCGAATTTTTATCATGATTACATACTTTCCTTACATATGTATATTCGGAAAGTAAAGAAGGAAGAAAATTTATGTATTTTACGGAATTATAATGTTGTCCCAATGGAACGATAATTTGAATAATGAAGGAAAAACGTGTAATCGAAATTTTATGTAAAACATAATCTTTTCCGAGAATAACAACAGCTGAATATATAATTGAATGAGTAATAGCCAAGAGAACAAATTCTATCCTATATAATTATATATTCTTGACGAAAGAAAGAAAGAAAAAAAAATAGAGAAAATGTTTTGTTAAAGGAGAGCGAAAAAGATAAAAGTGTTACAGGATGTGAAGAATGTGATACATACATCTTTTACCTTTGATAGATTTCCGAACTAGAATCCTTTTTATAAGTCCATTAGTAGATTGCAATGTATTGTTAGCGGGAGTTTGCTCTTTGCTTTTGTCTAATGAGAAAAGTGACTGACTTTACACACTTTAAGTGGCAAAAGGTCATTCGTTAGTTTTTATAATGATCTCTGAGGAGTTTTGGTTTTACTAAACGATAATTTTCGGAAAGGTTTTATTAAAAATGTTTTAGAAATATATGTACCCGATTCAGAACAGTTTTGGTACTTAAATGCTATATTTAAAGCTGAGGGAAAATATTTTACTTGAAGAATGTAAAATAATGATTTTATTTTTTCTCTTACTCATATAACGGTAGAGTAAGTATTGCCACTTACAAGGAAACATTCAATAAGTGTCGTCTTCAAAAAATATTGAAAAAAAAAAAAAAAAAATGTGATTCTACCCTTCATAAAACATCAGAAAGTGAAAAAATTATCGGCTGAAATGAATTACAGCGACCACAAAAATGATCAAAATTAAGCATTTTTCGCGATTTAGCGCTGTTTAGGCGATAAGTTTGCTAGCACCGAGATTGCTGTGTACGAACAGAACCGTATTTTGCTTTTCCGCCAAGTACTCAAAATCAATCGCCTAGCAGTGTGTAATCGCCAAATATGCTTAATTTTAATAATTTTTTGTGGTCGCTGCAATTCATTTCAGCCGATAATTTTTTCACTTTCTGGTGTTTTATGAAGAGTAGAATCACATATATTTCTTTCAATATTTTTTGAAGACGACACCTTTTGAATGTTTCCTTGACAGACATATTTTCGTAATTGAGTTTTTGCTACATATAAAAGTTTTGAGGTCCCTTGAATCAAAAATCAGGTTTTTATCGATTGATGTGTGTGTCTCTTATCAGCATAATTCAAGATTTTGGCTGGTTGGTTGAGTTTACCATCGCACTAGTACTGCGCTATGGGTAAATGGCGTCGCTCAGGGACGCACCTAGAGGAGGGTTCGGAGGCATGCCATCACAATTTTGATCCTCCACGTAGAATATGGTGCGCTCCCCCGCTTCGGTGACCTCAAAGGTATAATTTTATTGGGAACATGAGATAACTCAAGAACAAATATTAGCAGGAAATCCAAATTCGGTATTACATTTGTATGATATTAGTGTGCCGCGTCAAACCTTTTATTGAAATCGGACAAATAATTCGTGTGTAGGGAAATCCGAGAGAATTTAAATACATGACGACGATGGACGAAATTTTAAGTAGGTGTAGTTTAACAACATTAGACTGCACTAACAAAATTAAATGAGCACGTACGTACTTTTAAAAAAGATAATCATGGATGGATGGATGGTTGAGTTTACGACAGATTTTACGTGCACCAGCCACTATTAGTGTACACGACGGTCTTTGGCCGGCTCGAGTACCGAAACCGCAATCTTCCAATTACGAAGCCGGCGCTCTATACCGACTGGGCTACCGCGGCCCAAAAATCATGTTTGGAATAGGATAGGACATGCAAACCGTTGACTATTCGTTTACAGATCTACACCAAAGAATTTGGGTATGTTAGGACTATACTGCTTCCATATTGGCGAAATTACATTTCAAGTTTTGTTTTATATTTTTCATTTTGAGCTAAATTTAAGTACACTATGTGGTTTGTGGTGTATATATAATTTTCAGACAATATGCAGGGCTACCGTAAATTCAATGAATAATTTCTTCTCCATTGAATGTAATGAATGTTTCTTTGTTAAATATTACTAATTACTGATAAATAATAATTACTTCCTCATACAATATGGTAAGCAAAGTACTAGTTTGGATTCTAAATTTAATTGGTGATTTTTTTTTTTTTTTTTTTTTTTTTTGCTGTGATTACGCGTTTTAAAGTCCCGTGAATACGAAAATCGAACTTTTAACATTTGATTGGTGTATATGTCGATTATTAGCATAATTTGACCAAATATTTGTAAGAAATTAAAACTGGTTAATTTGTAGATCATATTGGTTACCATTTGAAAATTTTGACCACGACTGGTAAGTTTCAGAGAGTAATGTGGGTAAAATTTATCTGAATAATATAGAATAAATTTTTAAATTTAATAAAAGCCTTAAAGTTTTATACATTTACATATTCAATGGGTGGTTGAAGGGGTGATAGCCTTCTTCACACAGAAGTATATGTATAATAAACATATTTCAAAACCTATATTCAATTTTTTATAGTAAATTTATATATGGTACTTTTTATTTCACTCCTTAATTTATAATTTGTTTTTATAGTATTCAAACTCAGGGTAAGAAAAAGTTATGTATGCGATACATTAGATAATTTTTAAAAATTGATCAGATAAGAGAATTAGTAAATTTTAATTTTATGGAAATGATTAACTTATTATTATTATTTATTATTATTATTTATTATTTAAATAAAGATACATTTTCAATATATATATATTTTTTACAATAGCACGCTTGCTATAATAACAATAAAAGCAAATAATAGGATTAATTTAAGAAAAAAAAAATACAAAGACTACTGTATAAATCCACTAATCCACGTCCTTCTTTGAGAAAAATATTGTTACAACGCACAATACGTAAATGCGTTTTATATTCCTCCGTTATACATCGCTATTTCATTTTCTATTAAATGTTAATCCAAGATTGGAAAAATAAGAATAATCTTATTCTTAAAAGAAACTGATGCATTCTTTGAAATAAAAGATGAATTTAAAGATGAAAGATCATGTTGCAAATACGAATGTGTTTTAAACCCAGTTTAGTAAGACTTAGCGTCCGATTTATTCAGTTCATCTCCCATGCGTATTTTACGTTACATAATAATGAGAATCTTTTAAACGCTTCTTCTCCAGAAAATGCAATAGCATTACATTTAATGGATAGTTCAGTGCAAAGTGCAAAGCGTAGAGAAATAAAAATCACATTTTATATAATCTTGAAGAATTCTTTCGAGAAGGTTATCACTTATCGTATATTAATATTAATAGATCACTGAATAAAATGAAATGTGAAGTACTAAACAATTTAAATTTATATGCTCAAAATGTTAAAGGGATTAATGTATATATATTTTTACTTTTAAGCTCTTGAAATAAATATTTTCTTTTACATACTTTAAATGTTTTCGAGTATGCAACCATAATTGTTTTTCTACGAGTATTACAGAGACATATCCGCTAAAGCACTGTTCTCCAAAATTTATAATAACAGAAAAAGAATACTAATATGTGTTAGGGCTATAATAATATGAACGAAAATTGAAATACAAAGTTTATTATATAAAAATGGTTACTTTTCAACATTATATCAAATTCTAAATGCTTTTAAAGTTTCCCATTTAAATACAAAAAATAATCAAGAGCATTAATTATTATTCGAAAGTAGGTAAGAAAGGAGAGTTCTAGCCCATGCGGGGGGTGCGTTGGTGCGCAGGCGGAGCGAACGGAGCCGTGCGGGTGCCGCACCACCCCCCTGAGGGCCTAGATGGGTTGGTATCGTCATTGAGACATCCTCTGACTTAATTGTGAAACGTGATGAGGGTATTAATTAAGGTTGTTAATGAGGAAATTTTAATGAATGGCGTGAAAGATAACGATTGCTTTAAAAAGGGAATTTTTGTGGGGTTGTGTGAAGGTTATTGTTTGTGAGTCATTAGAAAATTAATTCTGAAATTAATTAAGAAATTAATTAGGAGATTAATTAAAAAATTAATTAAAAAATTAAAAAATTGGGAAATAAATAAGGAATCGATAAAATATATGAATTTAAGGATGTTGATGTGAATATACTATGAAAGAAATAGAGAGATCTGACTGGGGTTCGAACCCGGCACCTTGCAGTAAAAATATTTCAGTAGTTTTCGCGTATGTGTGACTGATTTTTCTATTATATACTTGCACAAATCTTTTTTAACCTAAGAATGCAATTATTCGAAAAGAATTCAATCGTTTCAATGATATTAATTTACAGAATAATAATTAAAAAAATATTAATTAAGCATTTTCTTCTAAAAGATTACAAATGTTTTCCGAAAAAGATGATGTGAGTAAAAATTAAGTAGAAAGAATGAAAGAAAGCTTAGAAACATAGATTATGACTGGGATTCGAACTCGGCACCACCACCCAGCAGAAAAAATATTTCAGTAGTTTTCGCGTATGTGTGAGTGTTCTTTAGAAATAGTCCTATGCAGATCTTTTTTAACCTAAGAATACTATTGTTTGAAAATGATATTAATTACAGAAAAATAATTAAAATAAATAAATAAAAAATAATAATTGAAGATTTTGTAAAAATTCACCAGATGTTTTTCGAAAAAAGATAATGCACGCGAAAATTAAGTTAAAAGATGTTTAAAATCTCAAATGTGTAAGTGAAATTAGATTAGGATGAAAGACGAGAATTGTTTTTTGAAAGATAACTAAAAAAGAGTGATTAAAATTTCTTATTAATTACTTAATTGAAGAAAGTTCGTTAAAAAAAATACTTTTCACCATAATGATTTTTTAATTGTGAATAACTAGTATCCATTTTAAACTGTATATATTTTTTAGGAGGATAATATCTTAACACGAAAAGATCGACTTCATTTGCCAATGGTGACGTCACAATGTTTTTGAGAGAGGAGGTGACCATTCCTTCGAGCATTTTCTTAGGATCGGGTTAGGTGCGGCATTGTAACTTCAATAGAAGAAAGAGGCGGAAAAATTCCAGATTTGTCGCTACCTTTAGTCGTGTTTAAATTTGATTATTGTTAGACGTTTTAAAAATATAAATTCATTTTCTTTCTATCTTTAGAATAATCTTATTGAATATTTGATATACAATATAGGGATATAATAACTTTTTATAATAGACATTTTCAGTAGATTTTTTACATATCGCTACAAAAAATTCATTACAACTTCAGAAAATCAAAAGTTTTTAGGTATAAATTGGAACTTTTTCGAATAATCCTTCACATATTAGACTCATGATCACTTAGTTCAATGTATTTTTTACCTATAGCTTAACCATTTTTACTGCAAACCCCTTACATTTCTTTAGTGTAAACCCGTGAAATTTTACCAATAAATTCAGAAATAGGATCGTAAAAATAAGAATTTGGCATGATTTTAAATATATTTTAGGATATATCTACAAAAATTTTAGTACATTTTTTACTACTTTTCACCACATTCTATAACTTTAACATAGTGAAATCCCCCACATCATATGCTACCCTTCACTCAGTTTTTCTTTACAGATACCAAGTTTGTAAATAATGAAAGCTAACTTTGAAAAAATTCAGAGTTGAAAAAATATTAATATATATGTCTTTTCAATTCATTCTTGTTCACAGATGTATACTTAGACTTTCTAAATGTATTTAAACATGGTTCAAAAATATTTTGACCAAGTATTGTAGATTACAAACATATAATTATAAACTGAAAAGTTTTCGCACAAATTCTTTTACTTGACATAAATTTAACTATCATTTTTAACAAAAATACCATTAAATCACACTCCTTATACGCTACTATTCACCAACTTACATATATTTTCCTCACCTTTATTAACTTTTATAGTTTAATAATTTTTTATACACTTCCCTGATTCTTCACATTATTTTAGAGTAAACCTGTACAATTTAGTGATAAATATGCAAATATGAAAACATTTACCATAAATTTGGCTTGATTTAAAACAATTTAGTAATATTTTCGAATATATATTACAAGATTTAGAATGTATTTGGTAGAGTTTAAAATATATTTGGTGATTAATTCAGATTTGGCGAGAAACGTACGGTATAAATGAGGAGCGAACAAAAATATCATCACTTACTAGCTTACTTTTACGGAGTGAAGACGTCTGTTTTTTAACCTGAATTCAGTGAAGCATATTGATACTTTAAATTGAGTCAAGAGATGAATCTATCTGCGGAGTCACCTATTTCAAATCAACAAACCGCTATATCACAAATCGATGATAAGAAGTTATCTAAGCTTTCGATGGTAAGGGGGAATTTACGTCACAGGGGTTATGACGTCAGCAACAGATTTTAGTGTCTCCTCAAGCTTGTTCAACCATGTCTAAACTTGAAAGTATGTATACTTTTTGTTATTACTTCACATATGGTTTTTCATATCTTTTAAGTTTTATCTATAAATTTTCTAACTTAATGTTTTGTGTTAGCAATTCTGCTAAAAACAATTAATTTTTTCTAAGTGATGTGACATGAGGAAAGCATTTGACAAAAATGTTTAAAAAAAAAATTGTGAAATTTTACAAACTCCTAAAATTAATCTTTCACAATTCTTATAAAATATTTTCTGTATTCTAAAAATAAAAAAAGTTAAAATACAATCGTGAAAGTATCTGTATATAAAAGTTGTTACTCAAAAATTATTTTTACACTCTTTAGAATAGAGATTGTGATTTTAGTTAAATTACAAAACACTTTGATGACGCATATTCAAAGTGAGATTCAATCGTGATACTTAGGAAAATACTAACTTCATAATTATATCTAAATTTTTTATAAGTTAGTTTTTCAGGAAAATTGTTAATATGATAAATTCATTTAAGATTTTCACAAGTACTTTACAATTGAGTGATAAAACAATTTTACAAGTTTTTTTCTTCTTCGATGTAAGTTTGATAGTTTATAAAACTACTATCGTGTATAATTTTTACTTAGTGTTTAAATATTATACTCAATCAATTCTACTACAGTAGTGAAAAAGTATATCGCTAATACACAAGTAAACTTTTTACATGTTTTTATTTTAAAAAGATGACACTTAAGTTTGTATTCTAATAGAAAATATTATATAAAAGGTGATTTTGTAATAAAAATTAAAACAAACCATTTTCATTGAAATCTTTTTATTTGAAATTCATTTACAATAATACAAGACAACAAATTCACAAAAATCTATATTGTTGGGATATCGTTCATACATTCGATATTAAAGTTATTCAAAAAATTTAGCAAGTCTAAATTTTCATTGTCACAGTTTACTAGAGGTAAATCAGTTTGTATCAGGTTAAAATTATTTAAGTCCTTATTTTCGACTTTGGTAGATAAACCATTAATATTATTTTCACTTGTATATTCCACATTCGAATTGTTCAAAAATTTTTTTAAGTCTATATTTTCATTCTGAAAGTTGTTGGAAGGTAAGTCAAAAACACCATTCATACATTCAATGTGAAAATTATCCAAAAAATTTAACAAGTCCAGATTCTCACTGTCATTATTAACTGTTGGTAATTCATTGTTAGTACTTCGTTCATTACAATTTCTACGTATGTTAAAGTCTTTAAGATGATTCTTTCTCTTATGTTGCAATAATTCATACTTACACTGAAAAGTTTCACTGCATTCATCACATCTAGTTTGCATTGAAGATTTTTTATGCATATTTCTTTTATGTTTTAAAAAATGTCGTTTGTTTGAAAAAGTATCAATACATTCGTCGCAACAGTATGTATGTAAAGTCTTTTTATGACTTTTTCGCTTATGGTTTGAAAAAGCATGTTTAGTTGGAAAGGTTATAGAACATTCCTCACATAGATACTCAGGTTTACGATAATGCACCCTCTTGTGTTTTTCTAATTCATACTTGTGTTTAAAAGCATCTTTACAAATAATACATAGATGTTCAGGTAAGACTTTTTGATGAAATAATCTCTTATGTTTCGATAAATCACACTTGCGATTGAAATTTTCAATACAATATTCACATTTGCATCTTATGGAAATTTTTCTATGGGTTTCTATATGTCTTTTTAAACGATGTAAAGTAACAAATCCTTTCTCACACACGTAACAAATATTAGGTTTAAAATCATTGTGAACCTTCACATGTCTAGTAAGATAGGATTTTTTTTAAAATGACTTATTACAAGTTGTACAAATAAAAAGTTTAGATAACTTCTCATCCTCAAAGCTTGATGAAGGGGGTTGTTGAACAGAAACGTGAGTCTCCTCAGACGGTAAAGTATTATCCATTTTGTACTTAAAGTATAAAAAATCACTCTAAAAGTAAGACTTTAAAAATGTTTAAAAACCACTAAGTATGTGAACTTAGACAACTCTACAGCGAGAAAAGATTGTAACTAATACAAATTTTTTCTTCATCTATCAGTTTTACTTAAGAATTTACGCCAAATTCTCTTATTTCATGCTAAAGTTTTATAACTATCGCCAATATTAGTAGAAATTTAGCCAAATTTTGTCTTATATGATACTATAATAATTAAATCTTACTGGAAATTCTAGTTTCTTGACGAAGAAAAGGGGGTGTATTTAGCCATATGAAGTTCTAATTCGATAATTTCTTCTAAAGTCCAGTCTGATCCTTGTTCATTAAATTCTTCAAAACTCTTTATCATCTTGGCAAAAGCTTTTTCAAGATCATTATCAATACTTATTGATGAAAAGGATGTTAAAGTATTTGATCGAAAAAAGGGGGGAAAAATTCCTGACCCCCTTCTTGCACAGCACGGGTAAGTTTAACTTTAACAATTGTATGCCATTTCAGTGCTGTTTTCTCATTTAATTGAAAGTTCAGTTCGTTTAAAATATCAGTTTTTAAATTATTAAAAAATGATAACAAATCTATATCATTGTTTTTATTGTCAAAGGTAGTGGTTGTAAACACATTGAGAGCATTTTGTCTTTTAAAATGTTTAGTTTTCTCCCTAAGTGAATCTTGATCAGAAGAATTTGTTATTTGCACTTGTACTAAAGGAGACCGATGTTTGTCTAAAGTATGATGACGCAAATCTTTTTTATATTTAAATACTTCACTGCATTTTTCACAAAAATGTTGCGGTGAAGTCTTTCGATGATTTTTTCTTATGGAATCTGACAACTCATGTTGTGGTGGAGGCTTTTGATGATTTTTTCTCATGTGTTTCAATAACTCATATTTCCATCTGAAGATTTCACTACATAGTTCACAGGTATGCTTAGTTGTAGTCTTTTTATGATTTTTTCTAATATGATTTAGTAATTCATACTTGTGATTAAAGCTTTCACTACATTGTTCGCATCCATATTCTATAGGAATCTTTTCATGAATTATTAAATGTTTCTTCAAATCGTCGGGTCTACTAAATGATTTTTGACATACACTGCAAATAAAAGGTTTCACACCCGAATGAATCATTGCATGCCGAGTTAAATTAGACTTTTTGGAAAAAGTTTTATTACAAATTGAACAAATCGAAAGCTTAGATAACTTCTTGTCATCGATTTGTGATATAGCGGTTTGTTGATTTGAAATAGGTGACTCCGCAGATAGATTCATCTCTTGACTCAATTTAAAGTATCAATATGCTTCACTGAATTCAGGTTAAAAAACAGACGTCTTCACTCCGTAAAAGTAAGTTAGTAAGTGATGATATTTTTGTTCGCTCCTCATTTATACCGTACGTTTCTCGCCAAATCTGAATTAATCACCAAATATATTTTAAACTCTACCAAATACATTCTAAATCTTGTAATATATATTCGAAAATATTACTAAATTGTTTTAAATCAAGCCAAATTTATGTTAAATGTTTTCATATTTGCATATTTATCACTAAATTGTACAGGTTTACTCTAAAATAATGTGAAGAATCAGGGAAGTGTATAAAAAATTATTAAACTATAAAAGTTAATAAAGGTGAGGAAAATATATGTAAGTTGATGAATAGTAGCGTATAAGGAGTGTGATTTAATGGTATTTTTGTTAAAAATGATAGTTAAATTTATGTCAAGTAAAAGAATTTGTGCGAAAACTTTTCAGTTTATAATTATATGTTTGTAATCTACAATACTTGGTTAAAATATTTTTGAACCATGTTTAAATACATTTAGAAAGTCTAAGTATACATCTGTGAACAAGAATGAATTGAAAAGACATACATATTAATATTTTTTCAACTCTGAATTTTTTCAAAGTTAGCTTTCATTATTTACAAACTTGGTATCTGTAAAGAAAAACTGAGTGAAGGGTAGCATATGATGTGGGGGATTTTACTATGTTAAAGTTGTAGTATGTGGTGAAAAGTAGTAAAAAATGTACTAAAATTTTTGTAGATATATCCTAAAATTTATTTAAAATCATGCCAAAAACTTATTTTTACGATCCTATTTCTGAATTTATTGTTACAATTTCACGGGTTTACACTAAAGAAATGTAAGGGGTTTGCAGTAAAAATGGTTAAGCTATAGGTAAAAAATACATTGAACTAAGTGATCATCAGTCTAATATGTGAAGGATTATTCGAAAAAGTTCCAATTTATACCTAAAAACTTTTGATTTTCTGAAGTTGTAATGAATTTTATGTAGCGATTTGTAAAAAATCTACTGAAAATGCCTATTATAAAAAGTTATTATATCCATATATTGTATATTAAATAATCAATAAGATTATTCTAAAGATAGAAAGAAAATGAATTTATATTTTTAAAACGTCTAACAATAATCAAATTTAAACACGACTAAAGGTAGCGACAAATCTGGAATTTTTCCTCCTCTTTCTTCTATTGAAGTTACAATGCCGCACCTAACCCGATTCTAAGAAAATGCTCGAAGGAATGGTCACCTCCTCTCTCAAAAACATTGTGACGTCACCATTGGCGAATGAAGTCGATCTTTTCGTGTTAAGATATTATCCTGCTTATAATGTAAAAAATATATACAGTTTAAAATGGATACTAGTTATTCACAATTAAAAAATCACTACGGTGAAAAGTATTTTTTTTTAACGAACTTTCTCCAATTAAGTAATTAATAAGAAATTTTAATTACTCTTTTTTAGTTATCTTTCAAAAAACAATTCTCGTCTTTCATCCTAATCTAATTTCACTTACACATTTGAGATTTTAAACATCTTTTAACTTAATTTTCGAGTGCATTATCTTTTTTTGAAAAACATCTGGTGAATTTTTACAAAATCTTCAATTATTATTTTTTATTTATTTATTTTAATTATTATTCTGTAATTAATATCATTTTCAAACAATAGTATTCTTAGGTTAAAAAAAATCTGCATAGGCATATTTCTAAAGAACACTCACACATACGCGAAAACTACTGAAATATTTTTTCTGCTGGGTGGTGGGTGCCGTGTTCGAATCCCAGTCATAATCTATGTTTCTAAGCTTTCTTTCATTCTTTCTACTTAATTTTTACTCACATCGTCTTTTTCGGAAAACATTTGTAATCTTTTAGAAGAAAATGCTTAATTAATATTTTTTTAATTATTACTCTGTAAATTAATATCATTGAAACGATTGAATTCTTTTCGAATAATTGCATTCTTAGGTTAAAAAGATTTGTGCAAGTATATAATAGAAAAATCAGTCACACATACACGAAAACTACTGAAATATTTTTACTGCAAGGTGCCGGGTTCGAACCCCAGTCAGATCTCTCTATTTCTTTCATAGTATACTCACATCAACAAAGAGATCATGTGATAAGTCTTTTATTTGTCGTTGCATTCATAACAAATTTCTCCAAGAAAAGAATTGATGCAAAGGCATGCCAATCAATCTGTTTTGTTGTCGGAGAGGAAATCTTATCAAACAGCACGTGCAAATTTTGGCTTCGACGTTGTTAGAGGCGACGTATTTATATTATCAACTGAGAACGCAGTAACGCTTATTAGAAGGGTAGTCATAAAAATTTGCAAGCATTGCTCGATAAGATGCATTTCAAACGAAAAAAAAAAAAAAAAAAAACTTGCCGATTTTTTTATATAGTATTACAAAAAAAGATTTCTAATATTTTACACGGAATGAAGAAGATTCAGAAGGTAAGAAGATGAGTGGCAAACGCATTGAGCCAGAGGAACAAGATTGAGCGCATCTTGAAGTGCTTGATGCTTGAATCTACTCAACAAGCAACAATGACAATTTTTCTCGGAGATAATCGTTACAGGAGATGAAAAATAAATATGTTGTGAAAACCTTAAAAGCAAAAATATTAGGTTAATCTCTACAAAGTAACAATATCGACGCTGAAACGAGCCATTCACTGCAAAAAAGTTCTATGCCCCTGGTGGAATATGACGAGTATGCTCTATTGCGAACTGTTAGAGCCAGTGTAAGTATAACTGCTGAACGTTATAAGTACCAAAGCCTTAGATTATACTGGTAAATCGGTCGAAAATGTCTCTATACTTTGAAAAGTTTGTGCCGCGTAAAATTGCTCAATGCTAACGCATGGTCTTATATTGAGAAAGCGGTCAAGGACACATTTGTAACATGTTCTTGGGATGTTTTTGAGCATCCAGCGAATAACCCGACACAGTTTTTTCGAACTATTATTTGTTTCGGTCGATGCACAATGCCATGTCTTCTCTACACTTCCGCAAAGTAGACGAAATACGAAAATGGTTTGATCATTTTATCGCGTCCACTGACGAATAGTTATATTTTGCTGGCATCCGTCAACTACCCGATCTGATGATATTAGATTATCATGTAGAATACTATGCGAATAAAAGTATTATTCTCA
The DNA here is from genome assembly GCA_963930645.1 of Salticus scenicus. Classification (NCBI taxonomy): domain Eukaryota; kingdom Metazoa; phylum Arthropoda; class Arachnida; order Araneae; family Salticidae; genus Salticus; species Salticus scenicus. Next base: position 44,538,673 of record OZ005650.1, read on the forward strand.
GTTCTCAATTACGGATTAATTCTTTGAAACACGCTTTAAAACTTATTACTACACCCAGTAAATACATATTACTATAATTTTATTTTAAATATATTAGTTGAAATATACAAATATGTTTTTCGTTTTGTTTTGAAGTTGCATAGTTAAAAATTTATATTAAAGTCTAACTTTATTTTTTAAAAAATTAGTAATATATCATGATTTTCATCCTATAAGCCACAGATCAGCTAAATCAGTTTCACATCAAAAGTTTTAATTAATAATTACAGTTTGTTTGTACCAATTAAAAAAGTATTATATTATATTAAATGAAAATTCTAGTGTAAAACAGGTGCATTTAGCCTGCGGTTTATACGTCGGAAATTACAGTATACTATCTTAAAGTAAAAGAGTGAAAATAACTCAACTTGAGTGAGTTTTCACTTATTTGCCTAGAAGAAACGCGGCCTCTCCATCTTGAGTTAAATTCTGTAAATTTATTGAGTTAAAAGAATGAACTAGAATATTTATTTATTGCATTTGAGTAATTTGTTTATTTTATTAATGATTTTAATAAACTGGATCACTTTATAATGGCGGCGTTGCGGGTTGCACTTTGGTGTTACTGAAGAAATGCGTTGCAGCGAGAGCGATCTTGTAACTTACAAATGATAGAATGAACAGAAATCACTCATGTATAGATAAATATCGATAGCGCAAGTTCGATTAATCAAAATGTTATTAATTAACTCAAAGAATTACATTTTTAACACGAGTCGATTTAAATAAAAAATAACTCTTACTACTCATGGTGAATTAACTCATTTATTTTAAGAGAGTATTAAACTATATTTGACAGGAGTAGTTTGAAAAGCTTTAAATGTAAGTGAATTAACTCATTTATCTTATATGGTGATTTAACTCATTTATTTTAAAAGAGTATTAAACTATATTTGATAGGAGTATTTTGAAAAGCTTTAAATGTAAGTGATTTAAGTTATTTATTTTAAGAGAGTATTAAACTATATTTGATAGGAGTAGTTTGAAAAACTTTAAATGTAAGTGAATTAACTCATTTATTTTACATGGTGATTTAACTCATTTATTTTAAAAGAGTATTAAACTATTTTTTATGATAGTAGTTATTCGTATAGCTTTAAATGTAAGTAACAATATATATTGATACATTATAATCCAGTTTACTTTAAAGATCAAAAAAACAAAAGTATGATCGGCAAATATAAATATTTAAATTAATTCTCCAAAATATCTAACAAGGAAACATTCAAAAGGTGTCAGCTTCAAAAAGTATAGAAAAAAATATATGTGATTCTACTCTTCATAAAACACCAGAAAATGAAACAATTATCGGCTGAAATTAATTTCAGCGACCACAAAAAATCATCAAAATTAAGCATATTTGACGATATAGCGCTGTTAGGCGATACGTTTGCTAGCACCGAGATTGCCGTGTACGAACAGAACCGTGTTTTGCTTTTCCGCCAAGTACTCAAAACCAATCGCCTAGCAGTGTGAAATCGCCAAATATGCTTAATTTTGATATTTTTTTGTGGTCGCTGTAATTCATTTCAGCCGATAATTTTTTCATTTTCTGGTGTTTTATGAAGAGTAGAATCACATATATTTTTTTCAATACTTTTTGAAGATAACACCTTTTGAATGTTTTCTTGTAAGACGTAAAAAGCAAAATCTTAAAACTGTTTTCAATTCACTGTGTTATTTATTCACCAAATTCATTTGTTGTTACTCTTGGCTGAAATGTATTGTGCGTTAAAGTTACATACACGCACACACAACATACCACAATACATATATACATTAAAGTAATTTAATAATGTATTGTATGTATTGGAAGTTAAAGTAATTTAATTTCGAGTTATTCGAATTTAAACCGTTAACAAACTACATTTTAACACTTTTACAAAGTGAAATACCTTAAACAAAGTATAAAAATAAAATTATACATCAATAAAGAATACATATTGTTATAAGGATATAAATCTCTAACTTCAAGAAGAAATAAATTGAAATGAATAATTATTCTACGGAGCAAAATTTTATTTTATGAGTAAAACTAATGACTCTCACATCTGTTGTCAATCGATCGGGCCTAAGTACCGATATCCATTTTGTTCAAACATTTATCTCGGCAAATCCGAGGAACTGTAATTATATTTATAACCATAATAAATATAGTCAAAACGGCAAGTTAATTTTACATTTAATTTAATGGTGAATGCATAAAATACAACACGTATTTTACGATATGGATAAAAATGTAGGAATTGTTATGTAAAATCAATAGATGAATTTTTCATGTTCGTAAACAAAAGCATCGTTTATGCTAGAAAATGAATTTATTGAAAAAAAAAAATAAGTATGACTATTGTTTATAGATTATTTTATTTTTATATTATATAAAGTTTAAATATTTCATTTAAAAAATTGTAGAATAAATAAATATGGTTTCATTTTACTCTAGAAAATTTTTTTCAAATGTTATTCTCTTTATATATACAGTCGGTAACAAAAATGTTCGAACACTAGCAAAAATTCCTATGTAAAAAAGGTACACTTCATACGGTTTCGTTAAATAAATCTTTGTCGAATTCTCTTCTTAGTCAGTCTAAGAACATGATTCGATAAGGATTTATTTAACAGAACCGTATGAAGTGTACTTTTTTTTTACATAGGAATTTTTGCTAGTGTTCGGACACTTTTGTTACCGACTGTATATATATATATATATATATATATATATATATACTTTTTACAAAAAATAATAACAATAACAGTGGGATGTATTTAAGAATTTAATGCATTTGGAAGATTTCAAACAGATGTTTATTTCTTGGGAATGTGTTATATAATCCTTCATTGTCAATGGTCTAAACAATATTCTATAATATTTAAAAGACAGTTATACAAAACGATAATAATGCAATTTAAAAGAATGACGTGTTTATGTAAATTTAAAATTTTTAATATAAATATTTTTCTTCGAGGAAAATGGAGAAGAACAACAAATACATTTATATAAAAGATGTGGCTAGAAATTATTTTGTTTTTAGTGCCATTGAGTAAATTTTTAAAGAATGTTTAATGTTTTTCATGTCTTTCTGACTGCCTCTAGCAAATTCTTGTTTTTAAAGATAGCTTATACAATAGCGCTCAATTTTTACTACTTAACCTAAAAAGAAAATAATAATGGTAAATATCAAAGAATGATTTAAATTTTCGCATAAATTAAAGCACACTTTTCTGAAGAATCTTTAAACATGGACAGTATTTTTATTAAGAATAGTATTGTTTTCAATGTGATACTTAAAAATTTGGCAAAGAAGAACGAAACAAAATTACTCGCTATAAATAATAAAAATGATTTAAAAAAAAAAAAAAAAAAAAAAACTTTCTATGTTTATTCAGAGCTTAACAGTCCTTATTTACATCGCCTTTCTAATGAAGGGATACATTTAGGTGATAAAAGAAGGAAGATGATAAAAGAAATAATAAAATATCCTCCATCTGTAAGATTTGAAGTTTTTTTTTGTTTATAAATCTTAAAATTCCCCTCTTTTCCAGGGTCATTTGAATATGTCTCTTTTGTATATCACCTTTTACTATTATTGATTTTTTATTCGTTAAAAATATAGACATAATATTCGTCAATATTTCTAAGTATGACCTTAACCCCAAAAGAAGGAAAAAAGAAACCACTTAAGAAAAAGGCTTTTCTTTTTTACTTTGTTTATATAATTTTGATTATTAATTTTTTTTAGTTTCGTCATCGTTAATTTTTTGCTGAAGTTTTCGTAATGAATTTACCAGAACTTTTTATTTCCCTCGAGAGAAAGTCGCCCTTCTGAGAAATGTATCTAAATTCGGCATTGTTATGATTATCTTAAAATGTCTCTTTGTGACCGGTTACGATCACTACCGAGCAAGTTGTGATGCATAAGAAATTAAAGGTGTTTGGATTTTTTGTCTAAAACACAATTTAATGTAACTATTTATATTTGAATTTATAAATCGGAATTTTTCCCAAAACTTCTGAACTTAACCCTACAAGACTCAATTTTTTTTTTTAGTGCGCAACAAAAATATATAGGTTGTAATTAGTGATCAAAAGATAGGGAAAACTTATAAAAATAAAACCATATTTTACGGAAAAATCAACTTTTTAGCTCAACGTACCGTATGTGGAACATGCATAAAAATATGATTTACTAATACGTTTACTATTGTAAAAAAAAAAAAAAAAAAAAAAAAAAAAAACTTACCTCTGCAAAATATACACTTTGTTATAACACCCAGTATTTTTTTTTTCGAGTCAAAACTGTTCAATAACTATTCTTTTTTTAGTTTTGAATTCAGACAAACGACTAACGTATCGCTTTCATTCAAATTTCACACTGAGTGCACTATAACCACGGATTAAAAGAGAAGGATGTATTACTAATGTTAAGGAAAGGTAGTAATTTTCATCTTACAGATAGAGGGCTACCAATCTCGAAAATACACCAATCAGCGCGTTTTTACATTTCTGGCTGTTCCTTCGTTGGATGACTGAAGCCGAAGGGGCGGGCTTTCCCTTTCTTCCGATGAGTTTCAAAGATACTACACCAGGCGGCGATCGGATCGCTTACTCTGTTCGGCTGAATTAATGCGGAAAATAAAGCTCCGTTCCCCACGCTGACCGCCCTATCTAGTTTGTCATCCTGTATCTTAATCCGTGACTATAACAAAAACACGAACGACATCTTTAGGTAAAGATCCGTATTACTGCATTGCTAAATGTCAGTAGCTTCTATCAAGATGTCAAGAGATGTCGCTACTAATAGTTTTATAGCTATAGGAACGATTAAAGTCGGTATTCCACATATGGAACTGTGTGCCTTGTAGGGTTAACATAAAGCACAGTTTGATCCCTGTAAATATTGAAGATATCACAGGCACGTCATACTACTCCATGTTCGTAACAAACAGGGATGTTGTAAAAACATGAAAATGTCCTCTATCTGCAACAAGAAATGCGATATCGCATGCATATTGCACCGGTGAATGCATGTGACTTTGCAATAGTATCTCTAAATCTCTTTTCACAGACCAATTTGACTGCATTGAAGAAGCTGTAAAAGTGTCACAAAACACTATCGTACTGACGTACTATTCACAGAGCAAAGTGACTGGGCGTGAATGAGACGGTGCGATATACTTGAAACCAAGTGTTCTCTATAGATATATAGGTGTGTTCAAATTCCTGCAATAATTTTAGGCACTAATTTTCAGTCTCATTCGGATAGGAGAGTTCAGATTAAATTATAGTTTTAGAATTAAAATATAGTAAACTCATCATTATTATAAAATGATTTTGTTACAATTGTTTTACTACTTACATAATAATGTAAGTTTTTGTAAATTTATATAAAAGCAAAAGAAACTCCATTTAAATTCATTTTATCTGACAGGAAACAGAAAAGGGAATTTTTTCTCCGACAAGCTAAATTTTATTTATTAATATAAAATTATTTATACCTTAACATTTAAAAGAAATTCTCTCTCTCTTTTTATCTTTTTCTTCATTTCTTTATTTTTAATTTTTTTAATGAAAAACTATTTATGTTGAAAAAACATAAAAGATTGTTCTAAACAAAAAAGCCAATAAATAAAACAAGAAAAAAGAATAAAACGAGAAATCACCGTTTTATTTTTTTCTCTTTCACATATGCAAGAAAGTTTAACTGAATATTTTTTTTTCTTTTTTTAACTAAAGAACTGTTTTTAATGCATAAAAAATTTAATAGAAACTCAGATTATATTCATAATGAAAAGGATTTTATCAAAAGAGGTTTATATATATATATATATATATATATGTATAATAAGTGCTTATTTATTTCCTTTTTAATTTTAAAACAAAAATATAAATATTATATCTGAATTGTTTTCTACCACAGAATAGCAGCATATAATTTTCTTTTATCTAACATAAATAACTGACGATGGGAAAAATATTTTGTATTTTTCTTTATGTCAAACTCATTTATACAATAATAATTTTAAAATGACAAAGTTTTTAAAATTTTAAAATAGTTAAATTTATATTCCTATTAAATTAAAAGGAAATTTAAAAAAAAAAAAAAAAAAAAAAAATCACTAACATCTCTTTCTAAAGACTCGCTTTAAATAAACTTAAAAAATAAATAAATAAATAAATAAAGTAATAATTCTACGGAATATTAAAGGTGGATAAAAAACTTTATGAATATAAAAACTAATATTTATATAAAAAAAAATAATAATAACTTTGTTGTTTTTATTTATCATTTATTATTATTGTAATTTTCAATAACAAATAACTAATAAATCGTGATTATCATAAGACAGTTTAGAGATATATTGAAATTTACACCACCCACTCTTAAATTAAAAATCAAACGTTATGGGGTTTTCTAATATATATAAATCTTATTCAACCTTAAAAGTGCGAATTCATTCTAATTTAATTTACGAAACTAGTAATTTGTGTTTATTTGATTATAAACATTTGAAAATTAAAATTTATGAAAATTGAATTTTAAATGTTTAGTTCATATTATTAACGTTAAATTTTATTTTTAATCTAAAATTATAGAATTCAATTTAGATTGTACACCTAACTTCAAGATTAACATGTATTAACCTCGTGACTTCACTTACAGTTTAATAGAAATTTAACGGCTGAAAGTAATAATTTTAGTATTATTATTTTTCTTATGAATTATTATTATTATTTATTTATTTTTTTATTATTTTTAGCTGAAATTAAGAAAATGATGGTTTAAAATGCATGTTTCATTTTATTTTTCCCTTTCCAATCTTGAATTGCAATTATTTACACGTCCTTTTAGGTGTTATTGGACTTTGTATACTGTAAAGTTTTGGGAAATGCATACAGTATGAAAGAAATAACATCTATTTGCGTGTAACATTCAATCAATGTTCTTGACTTTTACTGATGTATGAGGTACAACAGTGCTGCCAGATCGAAGTTTTAAAATATCTCACATTTCGCTAGAAAATTTCCCTTTTTGGCATCAAATTTCCCTCTGTTTCTCAATATGCAACGCTCTGAAGCTATTCAGGGTAAAATAACTTGCACTGAAGATGGTATTGTGTAAGGGTTAAGGTAAATTATCCACAATTTCAGAGAGTCTAGCGATCTTTAAATTAAATTCCACTCTTTTTTGATCGTAAACTTCATATTATTCAATCGAAAAAAAAAAAAAAAAAATGATAGCAAGAGATTACTAAAGCTCAATATTAAAAATGCATGTTATTCAATTAAAAGATGGCTAAAAGCCCTAAGCGTTGGATTTAGGCCTGGGTTAAATGCCCTTCATAAGTATCTTCCTAAGGAATCCTAGCGTATTCGCGTGTATTCCTGAGAAACTCAGGGAACGCTTTGAGAATGACTAGGCCAAATAAAAACAAATCAATTTTTTTTTTCAGAATATTTTAGATTATTATTACAAAAGAGGAAAAATTTGCACTGATTAGCTTTTAAGATCTCAGCATATAAAGAAATTGGTTCGGATAGATTAAGTTCGAGGGAAAAAAATTAACAAAAATACTTTAAAAACAAAGTAAAATTTCCCTTTTTTGAGAAGAAATTTCCCTTTTTCGCTCAATATCTAAATTCGCATCATAATTTCCCACTTTGAGGGAAATTTCCCTCAATCTGGCAGCACTGGGTACAATGTGTTCTTTACGCTACCAAAGTTTCAAGATGATTCCTGAAGAATTTTTCTAGATATTTGGCAAAATGTCCAAATACTTATTGGTATATAGTGCATGAAATAAAATGAATCCTTTTAGAACTTTTTTTAAAAATAACTTCTTTGAATACAAAAATTCAAAATTACGTATGTAATTAATATACCGAAGAGATTCTAAAAATATATCGTATATCCTTAAGAATAATAATAAGTACCTTTGTTAAAAACATTTTCTAATGATAAGGTATTTTGATACACAATTCCTTGTTTCAACATTGGATCTTTATTTTTTTTAATAACCTCATTAGAGTGATATATAATTGCTTTATTAATAAATAGGAAATTAAACAACGTTAAAAAGAAAAAAAAAATGTATAAAAATTGAAAACTACATATGAAAGAGAAATGTAAATAGTTAATATTTTTAAACGTAAGGAAAATAAATATAATTTAGAGTAACCTTTTCCGGAACAATGAGATTTTTATTTATATAATATGTTGTTGTTTCGAATTTCTAGTTTTGTTAAAAACAAGTATATTTTTTAAACTTTTGTTTTTATTGTAATATTTTACTTTTCATAACATATTAGAAAAGACTTTATGTATAAAAGTTAAAAGTAAACAGTTTTTTTTCAAAAAATTCCGCAATTATAATACGAGGAAATTGTTTTGGCATAATTAGAACATGGAATAAACTTTTGAAAAAGTAATATTTCGAATATTTAAAATAGTTAATTTATAAGAATATTAAAATTTCTTGTTTAGTAAATATACGTAAAAACAGTTTATATAAGTTTTAAATTAAAGAAAGCATGGAAATGTACTTCAAGTAAAATATCGTAATTCCTAAAATCACAAAAAGCAAAACTTTTTTTACTTATAAAACCTTTAAAATATTTTGTTAGAATATAGAAGCCAATCAAAAGTTTGGAAATCAGGCTCGGAGGAGCATCAGAAGAAACCAATATGAACTTCTATGCAAGGTTTTGAAATGGAATGTATGTTTGTAATTGTTGTAATTGTTAATGTAATGTATGTTTTGTAGCTAATGATAAGTCGTGTTTCTAAAAAGCGACGAACATACACTCCTTCTCATAATTATAAGGACACCCGTTTTTCTATATTAACTAAACACTGAACACTATTATTTAAACAAATATATTTTTAATTAATTTGAATTTCATTAATAGACTATATTTAAAATGTTTTATCGTTTTTCTATCTTAAAAATCTTTAAATATGGTAAAAAGATGATTTTTCAGGTGTTCATAATTATAAGGACAGCTCGAATTTTAGTAATTTTTTTCAGTTATTCTTTAAATTAATATTTTATGGGATCTCTTTTTAGGGTTAAACAGTCAGACATTCTCTCTGGTACATATATATACATTTGTTTTTAATATCCAGTTTCAATACCATTTCGTATAGCATATATGATATTCTTAATACATTTAAACTATTTAAAATTGCTTTCCACTTGCATGCACATTTCTAATATCATAAGTTAAGGTTTTTTCAACTTTTAGGCCATGGGAAAGGCAACAATACAGAAGTTTCTTTCTTCAAACTATTTCCTATTGCTCTAAAAGTAGAGCAAAAATGTAAGTCTTGTTGAAAAAAATATTATTACCCCCCAAAATCTAACAAAAATCTGATAACTCCACGTTTAAAATTTGCGGATATTCTCTTGATGTTCATAATAATAGAAAAAATTACTAAATTCATTCTGTCTTCAGTAGAAGCAGCTCCCCAGAGTACCATAGATCCACCTTTAAACTGCCCGATTCATATCTGCCTTTAAAAAATCTGCTATGTCTTTCGCTATCTTCAGATCGTGCCAGTAACTGTTAAAACCATTTGTTTAATCAAGAATAAAATGTTTTTCATCCGAAAATGCAACATTTTACCATTTAGTATTGTCTTTATTCAACTTTAACACATACGTTCTTTCCCCCATTAAATGCTGATTGATTATTACAGGTTTTTTATTCATTTTAACATATTATTAATTATTTTAAACATGCATAAATGTGGACCCTAACCTTTCGTTAAAAATTACGAACAAATTCAGCAGCAGTCATTATGAGTAGAACAGTAAGAGGAATTACGAGTCTTCGATCTCTGTAAAACAACTCTGATTTTGCATCAGATCTCTCTCCTATCGAACCAGCAGTTCAACGTTTGATCACATTTCCTTCAGCAATTTTAGACCTTTGAATTTAATTAGAAATTCGGCGGATTGAAATTATCCTTCCACTTAAAAAACACATTTATCATACTTCACTACTTGAACGTTCTTTTTTTCGAGGAATTATCAGAAATGTCCGTCCAAGAAAAATTGAAGGCTTATATATGAATTAATCTAGCCCAGCAGTTAACGAATTCGCATGTCAACTGTAATTTATCCGCTAGTAAGTTAACTAAAACGAAAAAATCTGGATTGTCCCTATAATTATGAACATCTAAAAACGTGGAGAAAAACACATTTTGCATTATTTTTTATTAATTTTGTTTCATATTAAAAAAATTATAGCAATTTTGGTTTTTAGAATGCTAGATATATTAAGTGCACTTAGTATAATCTTGTTCACAATTATTTTTACATTAGTTATTTCAAAATATAAAGTGCCCTTATAAATATGAGAAGGAGTGTACGTGTAAACACATCTTGCTATATTATATGTAGAGATTCATTGATTTTTTGTGAAAAATTATAATTTTGTGTACATATAAAAATTTATCTAATTTAAAAAATGTTATAAAAAGTTTCAAATTAAAGTTTTCCTGAACACTTTCAATTTTTATTAAAATCACACAATCAACTGTGGAAGAAAATCATATTTATTGAAATTTTATTTTTCCGACTGAGTGAAAATAATGCCTGGAGCGGGAGTCGAACCCCGGATCTTTGACTTACAAGGTCAAGGCTCTACCAATTGAGCTATCCAGGCCGACAACCGGTCAGCATTACTCACTCAGAAAACCTTTAGGTAGAAACATCTCTGGTCTATCATGTAGATAGCTCGACAGAAATAAGCCGCAGGAAATGGAAAACACTATTAGATAATGGGAGAAAGAAATACAATTAAAATACAAATACAAATAGAAATACAAAAGATAGAAATAAAAAATAATAAAATAGAAATACAAATTGTATTTCTTTCTCCCATTATCTAATGGTGTTTTCCATTTCCTACGGCTTATTTCTGTCGAGCTATCTACATGATAGACCAGAGATGTTTCTGCCTAAAGGTTTTCTGAGTGAGTAATGCTGACCGGTTGTCGGCCTGGATAGCTCAATTGGTAGAGCCTTGACCTTGTAAATCAAAGATCTGGGGTTCGACTTCCGGTCCAGGCATTATTTTCACTCCGTCGGAAAAATAAAATTTCTGAACACTTTCATTTTGGTATTTTAACCCAAAGGAGATCGCTTGCGGGATCTTAGCTTACCTTTTTTAAAAGCTTTATTAGAAGCTTTTTTTATGAAACTGGATTTGTCATCGTGTCTTCGTGTCACGCTAATATTAGGTGTAAAGGAAAGTTCTGTCATTTTTGAACACGAGCATTGTCGATTATCGACTGAAACCAGTTTAAATACTTCGGTTAGAGTATGATTGATAATTTACACACATCATTTCGTATTTTAGTCGGGTTTTTCAAACTGTCAACATGGGTGAAGAAAAAGTACACTTAATACATTGCATGTTGTACGAGTTCCAAAAAGAGAATAACGCGATAGAGGCAACAAAAAACTTGCGTGACGTGTTTGGAGAGGACGCAGTAACAGCTGGAATATGCCAAAGATGGTTTGGGTGATTTTTCTTTGAAAGATGAACTCAGATCAAAAAGGCCATCAGGTGTCAATGACGAAGTACTACAGTATGATCAGGACAAATCCCACGTTAACTTCCACAGAAGTGGGCTTCAAGCTTGGAATTCATCAGACTACTGCTTTGGATCACATTAAAAGTCTTAGTTTCGTGTCCAAACTCGCTGTTTGGGTGTCTGCCACACAACGACAGAACTTCCCCTTACACCTAATAAACGAGGCGCCTCCATTTCAAACTAAATATAAGTTGTTCTGTTTGTCGCTTCTTGGCTTAGTTGGTTAGAGCGTAAAGTTAATAACGCGATGGTCGAGAGTTAGATTCCTGAAGGTCCGGCGCATTAAATTTTGCAGATAATTAGTAAAAAAAGGTGTTAATTGATAAAAGACAATTTTTTTATTGATTTTTTAAGAAGCTTCTTTTAGTTACTAAAACGCCCCACTCCCCCCCCCCCCCAAAAAAAAAAAAAAAAAAAAAAAAAAAAAAAAAACTTGATTTTTTTTTTTAGACCTAAAAGCATTAACATTTATAGCATTTTTATAGCATTCTTGCAAGGACATGCTATAAAAAAAAAATAAATGAAAGTTTCATTAATAAGAAAATTGTTGAAACAAAAATATAAATATTTCATATTTATTGAAATTTATTTTTCCGACTGAGTGAAAATAATGCCTGGACCGGGAGTCGAACCCCAGCTCTTTGACTTATAAGGTCAAGGCTCTACCAATTCAGCTATCCCGGCCGACAACCGGTGGACATTACTCACTCAGACAACCTTTAGGCAGAAACATCTGGTCTATCATGTTTCTGCCTAAAGGTTGTCTGAGTGAGTAATGTCCACCGGTTGTCGGCCGAGATAGCTGAATTGGTAGAGCCTTGACCTTGTAAGTCAAAGATCTGGGGTTCGACTCCCGGTCCAGGCATTATTTTCACTCAGTCGGAAAAATAAATATCAATAAATATGATTTTCTTCCCAATCAGTTGATTGTGTGATTTTAATATATTATAAATATTTCACTTTGCAAAAGGTGAAAAATTTTAAATGTTCAAAATATTTAAAACGAATTCGAGAACAATATTCTTTTTGTGTAAATATTTGTTGGAATATTTTTGCATGTTCTATGACTTTTCTTTACTGCTCTTTGATTTTTGGTTAGAACATGTTATGGGTTCGATTCTCCAAGGGCCGATGTATTAATTTTTTCAGATAATTAATGGAAAAGGTGCCAATTGATAAAAGAAAATGTTTCAAAGTCTATACAGTATCCTAAAAATTTTTGATTCGTTTTTTCACAAGCTTTTTTACTAACTAAAAAGCAGAAAAAAAATTAACAGTAGAAGCTTTTTATTGTGGAGCCCTGAAAAGCATAACGTAAGTTTATTCTTGAAAAGACATGCTATAAAGAAATGTAAGTTTCAACAATAAGAAGATTATAGAAAAAAATATAGATATTTCACTTTTTCAAGAGATGAATTTTTCTAAATATTTTAAATATTTTAAAAAGCTTTAGAGAGCTTTTAAATTGATGACTTCACCAACACTGATACAAAAACTAAGAATATTATTCTAGAATGCTTTTTAAAATATTTTGAATATTTAAAATTTTTCATACCTTGAAAAAGGGAAATATCTATATTAGGACTGGGCTTTATATCGATGTAAAATAAAATATCGATTTAACGCTAATATCGTTTATCCGATTTAAAAATTTCATCTTCCGTAAAATATCGATGCAGAAACATCAAAGCACGGGAAAATCTGATTCCAGACTAAACCGATTCTATGCTGGAATAATGCCAGATTAAACCGATTCTATGCTGGAATAATGCCAGATAGCTAGTCATATTCATTCAACGGGATAACGATTTAGTCAAGCATGCGCACTCATACACAATTAAATCATAAATATCTTGACTGAATGAAACCGCAAAAAATCAAGCGAATAATATTCATTCGAAATGCCGTTTCGATTTAGTGTTACGCAGGCGCACTGGGAAAAAGAGATTATCGGTTTAAAAGATGCATTCTTTCGATGAGCTATGATTGCGGTTTTAACGCATGTACAAAAGCAAAATGAAAACCTATTCTGATTTCTGATACAAGCATTCCGGTTAAGTTTGGGCAGATGAAATGGGATTATTCATTCATTCAAAATTCGTTTGATTACAAGAGATTTATTTTATCAATATTAGTATTTTTTCTGCTATTTTTTGTTATATTTTTTGCCAGTTCCTATAATTTATAAATAAGAAATCCCAGTTTATGTCTATTAGATAAGTGAATTAACTATTCTTTATTAATATTTTATGTAATTAATAATATTTCTTCATTAAATTCATTAATATTAGTACAGAATACGACATTGTCATATTGTCAAAAATAAATTAAATCAAACAACGGCGTTATTTTAGATATGATTATTTTAATATCTAATTTTTATTTATTTGGAAGGTATGCGTATTTAAAGGGTATGCGTACTCGAAGGTATGGGTATGTCGAACAGTATGAGTATTTAAAAATAATTTTAAATGCTGTGAAAATTGATTTTTTTTTTTCCTCTTCAAATGCACCAAATTGTTCTTTCTATCAAATTTATTTCCCTATACTGAGTTAGCTATTTAAGTCTTTTTGTCTTTTGTAATATTTCATGTAATTTAATCTAAAATAAGTAAAAATTTTAAAATTTCAATTAAAAAAAAGTAAATCTCGTAAACTTTTTAAAAAGAATTATATTTTAGAAAATTTTAATTAAAAATTATATTTATTAGGAGATTCAAGGCACTAGAAATTTAATAACGTGTGTGAAGCGCTTCTCTTAATTAGCAATTTTCTGCTGATGCTAGCAATTTTGCAATTTATTCGCATGTAAATGGGGCATATAAATATTTTAGTGCATTACAAAGTAGTACGAAATAGTAAAATTCTGAATTTATCAATTAGTTAAAATAATAATAATAAATTGGGGTATTTTAAATGTTCTGAATATTACTCATGAAATGTCACGTCACGAGTCCATATAATATAATTTGTGATAAAACAAAACTGCGCTATATTAATTATACTGATGTATAAATTTTGAACTATGGAAAATAATGAATAATTTTATAATAATTAGTATTAAAGCATTATATCTTTATCAGAAGGCTGTTTCTTAGACGGACTAAGAACATGATTTGACAAGAATTTATTTTACAGAGCAATATTAAGTGTACATTTTTTATATAGAAAATATTGCTAGCGCTCGAATAATTTTATATCCGACTATATATGGAGTAATGTTATAAGCAATACCATTGTATGGCTCAACCTCAGTTTTCTACTTCCTGCGATTGAATTTAAGTTGAACCAAAATTGGAGCTACCATACATCCACTCACAAGAGAAGTATAAATCAGTAAAATTCCTATTGAAACCAAACCAAGATTAAATTAAAAGAGAGGTCGAAAACATAGGCTAAATGGCAAATTTTGAGCAACAATTCACTTATGGGTTAAGATAAGACCCTAGAAAATTTAATCCCTTTTATGAAAATCAACGAAATATAATAAGTGGGCAAAAAAGCGTGGCACAGTGTCAGAGTGTTTGACTTGAGACAAGAAGATCTTCAGTTCAATCCCCGTCTCGGCAAATTTTGATTTTTTTTTTTTTTTTTTTTTTCATAATACTAATATTTGGTTTATCTAAAATTAACAAATGATGGTAAAAAATTAAACCATGAGGTGGTTGCAGCTACTTCAGTACCAAGTTTTGGTTCAAACTAACACCAAACTTTTTATATTGTAACGCTGTACTACTGAGATATTAAACCCAACAAACTAACTATAAACCGTCTCTACATTCTAAAGAGAACTGCTAAAAGTCCTTACGTGTCGGGATTATACCCTATAATTGGTAACGCTGCATTAAATCGATATATCCTTATATCGGTATTTTAGACGAACGATATATCGATTTAAGAAATGTCAACATCGCCCAGCACTAATCTATATATTTCTCTATATTTTTCTTATTCTTGAAACTTACATTTCTTTATAGCATGTCTTTTCAAGAATAAATTTATGGACTCCGCAACAAAAAGCTTTTAACGTTAAAAAATGCAGTATTAATTTTTTTTTTTTTTTTTTTAATCTTAGTAAAGGAGGATCTTAACACCAATATGCCTATCCGGGTGCCATCACAATTTTAATGCTCTACAGGGGATGGTGAGAGTAGTGGGAGTAAAGCCGATTGTCTACTCAAGGGATATAATCCTAAATGGTATGCCCTTCTTGGGGGTGTTTCTAAGGGATCTTAACCCGTAATTATGCAAGTTTCAAAGAAAACCACGAAAAACTTCGAACGATAAGGCCGGTGAGCTTTATCCATATTTCTTCCCTGCACACTTTCCTTTAACCATGGCAAGGCTGCGGGAGCGCGTATTCAAGGGTAAATCTGCCCCAAATTATATCAGGAGACTTATTTTTTTTAATGTGTCGATTGGTTATGCGTACCCAATACATACCAGGGAGCCATGCTTTAACCATCTGACCACCGCTGACGGATATATTTAGTCACTGAGTTGTTGTTTCTTCCACATGGCACTTACAATTCAAAATTATATAATTATGGATTTTCAGCTTGTTTTTAAAGTTAAAAGGTCTTAAATAATAGACACAAGGATTGTAATCTTGTGCACAATTTCCTTTTTAATCTTACGTTGAAATAAGCTTTATTTTAGTAAATTAAAAAACTGTGCAGGGAAAACTACATTACGATTTTGCCTTTTACAAAGGCGGTCAGAGGATTCATAGTTGTAAAAGAAGACGATTTCAGCAACTGATGGGGGACTTTAAGAAATAAATAAATGTTTTTCCTGCTTTGATATCTTGGTCACCTGTGTCGGGGCCTTCGGAGAAGTCATCGTTTCTCCCTTTTTCCACCGGGCCGGCTCCTAGAATTGGTGACGTCACAAACGAGATCTGGTATTAGGAAAGCATCTGATCTGTACGATGCAGTACCAACGCAAAAACCATTAAATAATAATTCATTAATTTCGTTTTTCCATCGAATTATGAAATTAAACTTTATTTACATGACAATAAAAAATTATAAGCAAAATACTACCCATTAATAAGATTAATTTCAATTATTCTTCAAAAAATATTTTTGTATTAAATGTTAATATGCAGTATATAGATGTTTTTTGAAACTAAAATTCCTGAATAAAAGACTAGAACTAAAATAACAGAAAATACTTGAAAATTTCTAACTTGTTTTTAAAGAATCAATAATTATTTCTTTGAAGGGTAAAAAAATTTTTAATAACATATTTGTTTCTATGTCAAGTAGCTATCAAATAACTGAAACGTTAAACATATTAAGTATTTATAATTATGTAAAGAAATTCAAGAAAATGAAAATACATATGCACTTTTTAATCTTAAACAATTTTTGTTAAAATGAGAAAATGTTATAATTTTTCTACAAAAGTAAAATAAAATCTTTTTGTAAAAAAAATAGAACCGACTCCAAAAAGCAACTACTATTCAAACAACTAAAAAAATAAAATAAAATAAAAAATAAATGGTATGAAATGAAACTGTAAATTGCGCCTAAAAGTATAAGATAATTTCCTTCGCCAAACAACCTATAACACTACAATTAATCATAACTTTTGAAGTCGGCGCAAAATTAAATAAAATTTAATTAGTTTTTAAAGGTTTGTCTTTAGATTGGTAGCAACAAATGCTGTTGTCTCGAATGATCCATTTTCATGTTTCCTTTATTATTTTATCACTGTATACAATTGGTCCATTAGTAGCATCTACATAGAATAGTGAACATCTTCACAATGCGGTATTTATATTTCAACGAAGTTAGATCATCCTTGATGGGCTTTGAATTTGGCGATAAAAACGTAAGGCAAAAATATACACGTAAGATATATATTTTCATAATATATATTGTACGATGTGTTGTTTCATATTCTTGATTACTCTCTTGATATACCTTATTAAAATAATCATGATATCCCAAAGAAATTAAATATGTTTGCCAGATAATTTTGCGATTTTTTGTTCACTAAGGACGTCAGATACCAGCATCTTCGCCAATTTTTGCTGCTTACGAAACCTTATTTGTTTTCTTGAATCAAAGTAGTTTTCGGCTGCGTTTTGCAGGTAACAATGTGAGACGTGTATTTTGAATAGGATTTGATTTTTGTATTGAATAAAAGTATCAATTTTTATTTAATTTTGCGCCGACTTCAAAAGTTATGATTAATTGTAGTGTTATAGGTTGTTTGGCGAAGGAAATTATCTTATACTTTTAGGCGCAATTTACAGTTTCATTTCATACCATTTATTTTTTATTTTATTTTATTTTTTTAGTTGTTTGAATAGTAGTTGCTTTTTGGAGTCGGTTCTATTTTTTTTACAAAAAGATTTTATTTTTCTCTTTTCAGTGAAAACTTATTCATATAGCAGAACATCAGAAGACGTTCGAAGTAAGTTTCACAAATCACAACTTCCAAGAAAAGTGACATTACTCAAAAAATGGTTTATGTCACTGAAAAATACATTAAATACACCCAATGTGAACAAAAAAGTTACATCTCCATCTAGAAAGTTATCCACTCGAGAGACAGTTGTCCCAGTTTTATTCTAGTCAAGTTATTTTTAAGTTTATTTTTCTCAAATGCTGCATTTTTAAATTGTGTCACTTTTCTTGCCTTTATTGGATATGACCAAAAAACTATCTATTGAACGAACATACGTTAAATTAAAAAGTCTTTAGAAATGTAAAGAAAGGATACGCTGTATTCGTAACCGAAAATTCTGTTAAGCATATATATTGAACTTTACAGTAAATACGTGTCACCCGCGCAGCGTAAAGTTCAAACAAAGAGCAAAATATGCATTGCAGCTGACGGACAGAAGTTTCAACATCGATACTTACACACTGCTTTTACCATTGTAGCTGCTTGCGTTCAGCAGTTAGAGTGAGAACAGACTTTTGTGAGTATCCTGTAATTTGTTTATATCTTAATGAAATACTAATGAAACTTATTTTAGGCCAAGATCATTACGAACACAAAAAAGTATTTAAATTAAATCATCTCTTACGAAATTATAAGCTAACAAATTTCAACAACAACAACGAGAATCATGGTTTGTATTGAGAACCTATTCCTTTATGAAGTCGGCTTAAAACGCCTATGCGTTAATCGATGCGACCGCTTACAATAACCATACTTTGAATTTTACATAGCATAAAATGTCGCCCGCTACGCTACAACATATGCAATGTTTTTCAAGTGTGCACAAAATAGGAAATTGTGAACAAACAAATGCACGTTTTAAGCGTTCTGTTTTTAGCATTAATGTCTAAACTATCTTTGCGTACTACATCGATGATGCTCTGCAATTTTATAATTCACTTTTTTCCCCTGTCTTGAAACGTTTCCGAGATAGGATCGCTAACTCCACTCTTTTCCACCAGGTGGCGCTTTAGGCGGTTGAATCGCGTAGCACATGTCCACTTTACTGTACCTACATACCACTTTTATGACTATAGCTGCAGCTGTTCAGCAGTTAAAAGAGTCGGGACTGACTTTTTTGGGCCCCCTGTATTTTCTTTTGATCGTAAAGATCTTACAATGGGACCTATTTCAGACCAAGTCCTTCACAATAAAACAAAAAGTATCAAAATCGGATCATCCGTTCAGAAGTTATGAGCTAACAAACAAAAACAAAAACAAAAAACATACGCTTTGAATTGAGAACCTCCTCCTTTTTGAAGTCGGTTAATTAGAGCATTTCTTACGAAGTTATAAGCTTACAAACACCAACAAAAACACATAGCAAGAATTAAGAACACCCTCCTTTCTGAAGTTGGTTGAAAACGACTTTGCGTTAATCGATGTGACCGCTTACAGTAACAGTACTTTGAACCATAGAGTATACGTGTCATCCGCTACGCTGTAAAGCGTGCAACGTAGTTCAAGTGTGCACAGTGTAGGAAATTGCGAACAAACAATTGCACGTTTTAAGCGTTCTATTTTTAGCAATAATGTCTAAAAACTGTCTTTTCCTAGTAAATCGATGATACTCTACAACTTCGTAATTAACTTTTCTCCCATCTTGAACCGTTTTTGAAATAGGAGCGCTAATGCCGCTGTTTTTCACCAGATGGCGCTTTATTTTCTTTAGATTGTAAAGATGTTATAATGGGACCTACTTCAGACCAAGATCTCTACAACAAAGCAAAAAGTATCAAGTAACCGTATTTTGAACTATATAGCGTATGTCTCACCAGCTACGCTACAACGTGAGCAATGTAGCTCAAGTGTGAATAGTGTAAGAAATTGAGAACAAAAAAGGCACGTTTTTAGCCTTGTACTTTTAGCATTAATATCAAAACTATCTTTTCGTACTAAATCGATGATGCTCTGCAATTTTATAATTCACTTTTTTCCCCTGTCTTGAACCGTTTCCGAGATAGAAACGCTAGCATGAATGTCTAAACTGTCTTTTTGTACTAAATCGATGATAATCTTCAACTTTCTAATTCACTTTTTTTCTCTAGAACCGTTTCGAGATAGGAACACTAACTCCACTATTTTCCACCAGGTGGCGCAGCAAGCGGTTTAACCTTGTACTGCAGGGCCACTTTACTACACTTACATACCATTTTTATTACTAGACCTGCAGCCGTTTAGCAGTTAAAAGAGTTGGGACTGGTTTTTTTGGGCACCCTGTAATTTTTTTAGATCGTAAAGATATTACAATGGGACCTATTGCAGACCAAGACCTTTTCAACAAAACAAAAAGTATCAAAATCGGAGCATCCTTTCACAAGTTATGAGCTAACAAACATAAAAAAAACATACGGTTTGAATTGAGAACCTTCCTTCTTTTTTTGAAGTCGGTTAAAAAGAAAAAATGGTTTGAAATATTTAACATGATTTATTAAAATTTTATTTTTTATGGAAATATTAATGAATCTTATTAGAATGCTCAACATTGTTATTCACGTTTCTAAAAAGGACAAAGTTGTAAAAATATTTAAAGTAACAGATAAAAATTTTAAATCGTTGGTTCATTTCTTGCAGTGTTTAACAGAAATAAATTTTTTACTTACAATTCTTATTTATTTATCTAAAAAAAAAATTCAGTTATTTATGTCAATTTAAAGGCAACGAAAAAAAATAATCATAGAATCTTCAAGAAATATTTTATTTTTTTGGAGGGAAAGAACTACAATAAATAAAATAACAATAATTTCAAACACATATAATTAAATTAGCTAATTAGACCATATCAATATTTTTTAAAATTATTTTTGATTAATTAAAATACAAACTATAACTGAAATACTATGAAACAATGAACAAAAAATTAAACACACCAAAATATATGTATGGAATGTGAATCTGATATTAATATATATGTACATTTAAATATAATTAAATAGATTTCTTTTTTAATAGTTCTTACAAATTATTTCCTGTTTGTAATTTAACTACTTCCTTAAAATTAATTATGAAATATAAGTTTTTATTATTATTATTATTATTATTATTATTATTATTATTTACTTGAATAAATTATTTGTATTGATGTATTTTCATGAAAGCAACACATAATGAAAATAACCATGATTTGAAAAAAAAAAAAGTGAAAGTCTGTGTGAATCTATCTAAGAAGTTCTGGCCCGTATTCACACGTTTTTTGGAGAAAACCTCGGAAAACTTCGAACGGGGAGGTCGAAAAGCGTGTCCAGGGATCGAACCCAGTATTTCCTGTCATTCAGTTTTGAAAGAAGAAGCTTTTGGTCGGTGGTGGAGGGAGTTGAAAAAATAGAGTTTAATATTGCTATAATTAATTGGTTAAACTTACAATAAAACCTAATGAAAACCAAATATAATGTTTAAATTACAAAATTAAAAATTGCACAGAAAAAAATAAATTAAAATAATAATAATAAATAAAATAAAAAATTAAGATTGGGAATTGGCTAATATAGTTAGTTTTCTTTTGGTGAAACTAATTTTTTTTGTATCATTTCTAACTTTCGTATAATTATTTAGGAGAATATTAGATATTCCTAAAAGGCACTGTTTAATTATATTATATAAATCATTTCCACACTTACATTTGTATGAAAAATCAATACCTAATATTTCTGATTTTTCCAGTGTTAATTGTATAATTATATTTTTTGGATTTTGCAATTTTAAAAAAGAATCTTCATATTTTATATTAATCAGTTTTTGAAAAATTTGAAATGCATTTACTATAATAATAATTAAAATATCCTGAGGCCATTTGAGCTGACCTCTATCAATGACCATCAAGTATTTATAAACATCTTCAGGACAGTCTACATGTAATTTTTTATGCTTAACTAACAAAGTAATGCAATCATGACATTTTAGTTTATTAGATACTTTGTGTGCAATGTAACCGCCTATGAATATTAATACGGATAAAATTTCATTACTTATTTCTATATCGTCATTACTATTAAAAGTGTCATAAAATATTTTTGGAATTTCAATCTCTTCATTTTTTTCGTCTGCAAATATATACTTGAGATCTTTTATTTGAAACTTTCCATTTTTTTCGGAATACATGCTAATTAAACTTAGTATTTTTAATTTGGATTCGGATTCCATTATGTGCATGCAAAACGATATCTGTCTTCAATATGAAATCTATATTTTGCCTTTTGTCCTGTTTGAAAGGAAAAAACATTAAGATTTTAAAATAAATAATGTGATTATGCGTATATCACTAGCTTATATGGTTCACATTCGAGGAAGAAAACCAGATCTCGTTTGTGACGTCACAGCGATTTCAGATGTCTAGGAGCCGGCCCGGTGGAAGAAGGGAGAAACGGCGACTTCTCCGAAGGCCCCGCCTGTGTGCGGACTTGAGCCCCACTTGCTGACACAGAATGATGACCTGATATCGCTGTATTCTCTGTCCATTCGTACACTATTAATCGAGAGAAGCATAACCCTTTTTAAATACTGATTACAGACGATGGCGTTTGACATTCGATTTCTAATGGGGAAACATTTTAACCTGTACGTTTTAATTTAATGGAACTAATTGTGCAAAAATGGCCATAGATCGGCGTCACTATCAAATCTAATTAAACGGAAAATTATAAATAGAAAGCCAATGTCATACACTGTAAAAAATAGGTCCTATCTGCTGCTAGACATTTTCTGTAATTTGAAAAAAAAAAAAAACGTTCTGACAACGTAATTTTCTTCGTAAATTACGCGTATTTTCTCAAATTACAGAGAATTTCTGGCTGAAAATAGGACATATTTTTTACAGTGTAGGTAGCCTATTACATAGAATAACTAATTTCTTTTTATTTGAATATCTGGTATCATTTTAAAAATTATTAAAATATTTATGGAAATCATTGTTAAAAAAAAAAAAAAAAGTCTTGCTCTCTTTCTCTTTTCATTTATTAGAAAAAGAAACATTATTTTAATTTATTGAAAATTGAATTTTTTAATGAATTACATTTCTGTTTAAATTTTGTAATTTGTGTTTTAGCAAACTTCATAGTAATCTTTTACAAGCAATCGGAAACTCTGCTAAAAATAAAATTAATAATAATAATGTACATTATTTCAATTAATAATTACTTTTATTATTTCATTGATTATAAGCTTATAATATTTGGCTTTACTAAATGGATGTATGCTATACCAATTCTATTCTTGTGGATAAAAAATAAGTGCTAACATTTAAATTGAATTACAATCACTTTTGTGTGAATGCTGTTGGTATTATGATGTATCTATTAATCGCTAAATTTTATAACGAAATTAAAATCGTCAATATATATATATATATATATATATATATATATATTTGTTTTAGCTTTCTGTTAATAAATTTATTGAAACAGAAACAATTTTCAATATAGTAGCAGTGGCAAAACATTCAAATTTGAGTTACTTATAATTTTCAAAGTACATGTGTGTAAATATATGTCACATCATCTTAAAAAAAAAAAAAAAAAAAAAAAAAGAAAGAAAGAAAGAATAATTTCTAGTTGCATGCATGCTTCAAGATATTTTTAATAATAAGAAAGAAAATTAAGAATCTGCATAAAAAAGAATATGAACATTTAAAAATTCATTAAAACTCGGAGTTGATATCACTTTTTACTTAATTATTTTGACATTTTCAACATGTCCGAGGAATAAACTTTTGTTTTTATGTCAGAGTAGTCTTCATTAGTAATTAAATTTCTGCTCAAAACCACTTTAGCTATCAAAAAGTATTCTGTTTTGAGCAAGTGTTGAGACATTTTTCATTTTGACAACTTTTAATGGTAGTAATATTTTTTTTTCTCGGTGACAAACTACTCGGCTTATAAAGAATAAAAATATAAAACTATACGTGAAAAAACTACATAAATTAGTTCTTGTTCTCATAATCAAAAAGCTTATAAGGAATTTTTCTGAAACTGCTTACTTTATTAACATTTAATTTACTTTTCACTATTGAATGCGTTTATATTTTTATTTACTTATTTATTTTACTTTATTTTATTTTGTTTATTTATGTATTTTATTTTACTTTGTTTGTTTATTTACTTTATTTACTTTAAAATTTTTTTTTTGTATTAATGGATGTAATTTTTAGCAATAATGATAAATATTTTAACAAAGTTTACTAACGATACAAAAATAAAATCAACTTTGAAATCAATGAATTTCCTCAGTAGAAAATAAACAATTAAAGAAAGATAGGAAACCAAATAAAGAAAGAAATATAATTCTTTCATTGTTGTTTTTGTAAATCTTTCCTAATAAATTCAGAATATATGCGTAGACGAATTTTAAATAATGTTCACGAAGAAAAAAAAATATATATATTGTTTTCATTTAGAACGAATAAATGATCATTTTCTGAATTTCTGAACCAGAAATATATATTTACAAGTTATGCGTAGAAGAAAAATAAATAAACTGAATAGACAAAATGATCGAAAATTTCTAGAATATGTTTTTCTGCATGATAAAATGATACATTGTATTATGAACCCCTTTATATTGCTAGAAATTCTTGCTTTGTTTTATTTTAAACTGAATCATAAACTATATTTACTAAAACTCGCCTCTTACATACGTATTTATTTGCAGAAATTTTAAATTTGATCATTATAATATAGGATTATAATTTTAATAGAGGTGTCTAGAATTCCCTTGCAGAAGGAGCTAGAATTTGTAAGGATGACATGAAACTTATTTTTACTAGGGCCACAATTTATTTTTTAGAAATTTGTTGCGTTTTTTTTTTTTTCGCGTTTTCTTCTCGATTAATAATATAATCTGTTTCTGAAAAGCGTGAATTGTAAATTCATTTTTATAATAATTTTAAAATTTGGTATATTCTCATTCATTTTATTTTCAGCAAAATGACTTATGACACTGCATATTTATATAAAAAAAATATTACAGAAATAAGTTTATATAGGCTATGCTTAGAAACAATAAACAGGTTGCAAGTCTACCATACACTGAGAAAAAATATATACCGCCTTCCTCTAGAATGAATAAGTGGCCATTTTTTAAATCCCTTAACTAAAAATATAGATTTCCGAGCTATGCGCATAAGTCACGCCAATTAAAATGAATAGACGAAATGGTCGAGAATTTTTTATTTACACATTTCTAGATGGAGAAACAATATTCTGAATATTCCGAATATTTTGAATCTTTTGTATTGCGAGAAATTCTCGCTTTATTTTCTAGAATTAACTAATAAACCAAGATTATAGTTGCTGAAACCCGCCTCATGTAATCTCATTTATTTGCAGAGATTTTTAAATAACTTTGCCTTCGATAATATAGGCAAACACTCTAGAATTCTAATAGGGGCTTCTAGAACTCGCTTTCCAAGGGAACTAGAATTTATAAGGATGACATGGAACTATTTTTTTCCAAAGCCACAATTTAGATGTTAGTTCAAAATTTTTTCTCAGTGTATTAAATTTATTATAAAAAGTTAAAGTTGCAGTCAATCCTGTTAAAAGCATGTGTTTTGTTGTGTTAAAGTTATTCATAAGAACCATGAACTCCAGTTGCCACTTTTAACTTCAAATACAAAATACACATTAACTACCTATCTTCTATATTCAATAGAAGAAAGTATATAGAAGAAAGTATTGGATTCATAAAAGTTTTCGACATTGGGTTTTCGATGGATTTACACGTTTTCAGAGATAAGAACACGATTTGATCCGTTTTAGGAAATGTCTGTCTGTGTGTGCGTGACAAAATTTTGTGGCAACTGTATCTCAGGAACTGCAGCACAGAAATTCATACAATTTGGTATGTAGTTGCACCTTGAGGCAAATTAGCACCTCTCAACCTTTCGTGCAAACTGTTTAACAGGTGGCGTTTCCATCGCGCTTTTTCTAAATTTTTAATATGTCGCTATAGGAAAAATTTTCGTATAAACGTGTATAAAGAGAATTACATTTTAATAACAATTATAAAATTTAAAAGAGTTATTTATAATAGTGATAGTCAACTGGGAAAAAATATGTATATGTAAAAGCATAGCTTCCCTCCCTGGGGGAAGCCCCCCCCCCCTCTTCCAACGAGAGACAAATTTCCATTATGGGTATCTTTTAAAAAAGATCATCAATGTTTTTGAATGGTTGAACCATCCATCTACAATAATTTAAAATACAGTTATGGATTATTATTATTATTATTTTTTTTTTTTTTTTTTTTAAGATGTTATATCAGAGATTAAAAATTGATTTTCTTTGGATATTTAGTGTTTTTCTACTTTCACTCTCTAGGGTGAAAATCGTCTGCAATCATCATGGAAAATAATTTTATTAAGTAATAATTTTAATAAATTATTTTTATTGAGTGAATTTGTATAAGGAAATATAGAAGAAAGTCATATGGTGGCCACAACATACTAGTTTTATTTGTGGAAATTAACTTCTTTGATAATTAGATAATTTCGCGGAATCAAAATAAGTTGCAATTATTTAATTAGTTAGTTATTTTTGTGTTAATTATGTTTGTGCTAATTAAGTTTTGTGTTAATTAGGTTTTGTGTTAAGTAACGTCTGTGTTAAACATTTTGCTAAAATGTATTGCTTATCGTCACTAATTTTCGACAAAGAAAACAAAAGTCGGCCATCTATACTCGAACGATTTTCACTGAACGATTTTGCTGTGCATTTGCGGATGAAAGATTTTGCAATAAGACGTTAACTATTCCTGAGCGGGGAAAAAAAACTGCTGAATTTGTGTCGGTGTTACAAGCCGCTATCAAACGGTCCGTACAAGCCGCTATCAAACGTATATAAACCTATTATCGTGAATTTTGGGGTTAACGTAACAGTTTTCTTTCTTTCTTTCTTTCTTTTTTTTTTTTTTTTTTTTTTTTTTTTTGAGGGGGTTGGCGCTTGTTTTCAAGAATGTTCGTGAATTGGAACCTGCTTGTTTATTTACGAATCAGTTACCTTAAGCCGCTATCAAACGATAATCTTTAGCACAAAATACCTCATAAACAGGTTTTTCATGCGGGAAACGATCAAAATATGCCGTTTGATACAAATTGCCGAACGTACGTTCGTCAATCACGCATTTTCTTCTTTAGAACGAAATCCTCCAATCAGAGGATCGCGATTGCAGAACACCCTCTATTCTTTTCCCTTGTAAACATCCTTGGGGGAGAATAATAGCCAAATGTTGGGTCCGTTGTTTACATTTCTGGATTTCGTTCTTCCGTTTATGCTTAAAAACAACCCCACTGAAGTCGTTTGGTCGCTTTTGAGCGGCAATAGCTTATATTTTAGAATATATCGTCTTCCGTCTGATAGCACCTTTACATGAAAATGTCTACGTCTTTATAACTATATATATATTCCAATAGGTATATGATGAATTCATGTGGAGTCCACGTCAGTTTTTTTTTTTCTTTTATTAAAAAAGCATGAGGAAGTAAATAACTATTTAATTTCTTTCTTTCTTTCTTTTTTTTTTTTTTTTTTACTTTTCTTAGAACTTATAGGAATTTTTCATATGACTATTTAATTCTTGCCTATTTCCACCTTCAAAACTTTAACAAATCATTTTAGGTTTCTCAAACTTAATAATCATTTATAACTAGATGTATGTGCTTAAATAATTGTGCTTAATTTTTATGATAACATATTAATAATATAAATTATATCGCATGATTTTATTGGGTATTGATTTAACCTGAAAAATACCTAAAAATTACTGAATACTTTTCTGCATTTAATAACAATAAAAGCTTAATAATTACATAATTAAGTGCATAAAATGTGACATTTTCCTTTAAGCACAATGATTGCACAAAATATATAGATATTCATTTTGATTTCAACATGCTTAATGAATATAATTATTTTGTAAAACGATAAGTCATAAAGTATATTAACTACAAATTAAGCACTTCAATTATATTTTAATGCATATACAATTTAAAAGGAAAATACTATATATAATTGAAAGTAACATTTATTATATCAAATTTAAATTTTATTTATTTAACTTAATTCTTTTATTTATATTTATTTTATTTTTTTACTTTTTTTTTTTTTTTTAATTAACATTACCCCATTTCAGATTTTTAAATTAAATAGATAAATATTTGCTAAATTTTTTACTTTGTTTAAGAAGTATGTTTTTCTTATAAATAAAAAATAAAAAATAAAAAATAAACTAATTTCCGCTTAGCTTAATTTTCCATTCTAATAAATATATTTCTTTGTTTTATTATATTTATTCTAATTTAAAAAACTTAAGTCATTAACTGCAATGTTTTTAAGCCTTTTTTTTATTATTTTTTCCAGTTTTTATAATAGGAAAAATATTTGCCAGAAATAATGAGATGCCCATATTTTAAATTAGCTCCTATCAGATAAAACTGAAATGTGTTTTTAAATTATCTCTCTATTGTTTTTCTTAACGATCTCATATTAACAATTTTTTTCTAAGTGTAATTAGTTTTTTTTTTTTTTTTTTTTTTTTAAAGAGCATATAGTGGTTTTCCTAAATAAACACTCGTGTCTTTATTTTTTTGCTACTAACTTTAGCTAAAGTAAAACAATTACAAATTTAATTAAATTTCCAAAATATTTTAATGAGAAATCAAGACAGAGTTTTCTTTCATATTTTAGGAATTTTGAATTAAAAATGCGATGAAATCAAACCTTAGATAAACAAATTTTTTTTATAGGTAATTACCTTCCCAATAATTTTTTTAGATATTAAGTGGTTAAAATTAAAAAAAAGAAAAATTGAAATTAAGTTATATAACACAATAATTTATTTATTTATCTTCTTTCTTTCTTTATTTATTTTGCGATTTTATTTTATTATTATTATTTTTTTCATATTCAGTATAATTATAATCAGCAGTTATCATTTAATATTTATGTGAGGTTGAGACGTTAGAACGTCACCACAGTTGTTTTAATTAAGCTGGATCCAGCAAAGTAGAAAGTGGGGACAGTTAAAATCACTCCGTCGCGAGTGACTCGGTGAAGGTTGAGGTCGGGGTAATTTTGTGTCGGCAGGGTGCTGCATTAAAAGACTTAGATTTTGAATATTAGTTAAATTAGAAGTGATTTTTAAAAGAACGGATTGAAATGTAGTGAAAGGAGGGTGTAGGAAGAAGTATAAAAATAGAGATGGTTTTAGTAGATGGTGTGGATGTTGGAGGATAGTATAGTGAATGTGATGAATCTTATTTTGATGAATATCCAGAAGTAGAGTCGTGGAGATTTAGTTGTATGAAGTTAAGTAGTGATGAGTGTTGGTGTGCGCAACTACTAGCATTCGGAAAGGTCAAGTTGGGTCCGAAGGGAATCCTCTGATACATAGTGAAGCCATAGTAGCGGAGTACGAGTGCGACCGTCTCTACACCTTCGACTATCTGCTGGGGTGAGATATTTAAGATAATTAAATTGTTCATTTATATATTTTGATTTAGTAATACACTGACTGAGCTAAGTTATTACCAGGCCGCCCTCCCATTAATCTGGTTCAAATAAACTCTTATTGTTTGTTCAATTCAACACTCTGGTTTTCTTAGTAATCTAAATAAGTATTTAAGTTAAGATGGAGTTTGCAGGAATGCAAACGCCACACTTATATTTTAAAATTTTTACTTTTTTTATCGAAAAATGTATTTTACAAGATTTATATTGATTTTAAAATTACTATTCAAAAAATATACAAAGTAAACGTCAATGAAGTTCGTTCACATAACAAAAAGCTTGTAATGAGGAAATTGGGAAACATAGCGGAAGGTATATGCAAAAGAATAATTTTATTAATCTTTGATAATTTAAATACAACACTGTAACAACATTTGTATTACTTGGCAGCAAAACAAATAGTTATGATAAGCAATGCAAGCATATCCTATTGCACCACAAAAGTAAAAAATGTTCGTTGGACTTCATTACCAAGAGGTGAAGTCATTTTTACGTTGGATAACTGCAGCAAGACGATTAGGCATGGACGGCACTAAACGGCTTAATGTGGCTGAAGGAATTTTTCCCCATTCCTGCCGCAGATAATCCTTCAGTTGTTGTATATTGTGGGGACGACGCTGAGCCACCTTCCTCATAAGAATTTTCCAAATATTCTCTATAGGCGAGAGATCTGGACTTGCTGCTGGCCACTATAAAATAGGGACACGTTTCGACCTTAGCCAAGTTTGTGTTAACTTCGCTATATATGGCCGAGTGTTATCTTGTTGAAATAAATATCTTTTTCTACCAAACAGTCGCTGCACTGATGGCCGTAAATTCATGTCAAGAATTTGTATAGAGTCCTGAGCCTTTATCGTATCTGTGCAAAAATGCAAATTGCCAACTTCATTTGCTGCTATACAACCCCACACAATAACAGAACTTGGTTTAGAAACCACGCGATTGTAACCGGGTGGATCATTTGCTTCATCCTTCTTTCTAATAACTTTTTGACGAACATTTCCGTATGAAACATGAAAAATGGATTCATCTGTCTACAATACCTTTCCCCACTGCGATGGAGTCCAGCTGAGGTGAGATTTGGCCCACGCAACACGCCGACGTTTATTCGCTGTAGTGAGGAATAGCGTACGCCTTGTTTTGTAGAATGCGTAGCCACATCTTTTGATATATCGACGCATTGAGGCTACAGAAATAGTTTTTACAAAGTTTTGTCTTGCCCATCTAATAAGGTCTGCGACTGCCAAGTGCCTATATTTAGGAATATGTCGATGAAATAGGCGCACTTCCCGATCCGTCAACTTTAGATTCTGATCGGGAGCTTTTACAGGACAGCTTTTTCCAGTTGTAGTGAAACGTTTTATAATACCACACACTGTAGACTGTGCCAAATGGAATGTTCGGCTGATTTGGCGCTGTGACATACCATTCTGGAGATGTTGTATAATTTGATTGCGTACCACAAGATCCGTAGCTCGTCCCCTTGCCATGTTTCTGCTTAGCACAGATAACGACCGTGCATTGCTCGACCATATATGATAAGACTCCTATATGATAAGAGCTGGCGCAGTGTCCGCCATTTTATAGCCCGTCTGGGAAAGTGTTGGCGGTAGAAAAAGCTAGGTTACCTGATTAGAGTTGCTATCGCCTTTAAATTTCAATACAGATCAAGTGAGCTAGAACTTCTTATCACGAAACAAACAAGCTGGCAATTTTAAGAACATCGTCAACATTCTCAAAACTGCAACCTTCACGTTAAAAGAAATGTAATATTAAAGTTAATTTTAAAAGAATTTAAAGTAATAAATTAAAAAACAAACAGTAAATTCATATTAAATTTGTCAAACATTTTTGAAACTAAAATGAAATAATTTGAAAATAAGGGATATCTTACGCTACAAAGTTGTGCATCTGCTCCGGGTATCCACGAGTTACATCTGCAATTTATAATCCACTTTTTCTTTCTTCCTGGATTAGAAGAAAATATAAACAGGCGGTGCCCTTTTCTGGAGTTATTCGTGCAATTTATTGCCGAAAAACCACCAATAATAAATCGTCAGCCGGTCTTGTGGGCTAGAAAATGGCGGATACGTCAATCTGTCTATGTAGGTTGGTTGGAGGATTAAGGCCGATTGACTCCTTATGTGTCCTAGGCCTATAGGGGGAATGCCCTCCGTGGGGGTCTTTCTAAGGGGTCCTAGCCCGTATTTACGCGAGTTTCGGAGGAAACCACGGAAAACTCCGAACGGCTAGGTCGATGAGCGCGACCTGGGATCGAACCCGGCACCTCCCATCTACCAGCTTTGAGCGCAGAACCGCTCGGCCGCTGGTGGGCCTGTCTATGTAGGAGTTTTAATATATGTTGTTTGCTTCCTCTGACGTCACTGACTCAGAATTGTGCTCGAAACGGCAGAATGTTCTTGTTCTTTCTACTGAACGAACTTTATTGCAAAGCGTTGGGATTCCGAAAGCAGCTTCAGACCAACTTTCAGTTTTATTTTTATTTAATTAATTTTTTTTTTTTAAACTTTTTTTTTTTTTTTTTTTTTTTCAGTTGTAATGGTTGAACACAGTCTACACCAACATGTAACTACGGATTTTAAAACGTTTCGACGATCCCATATATATTTATTTACAAAAATCTTAGCGAACGAACCTCATTGACGCTGACGTTGTATTTTAACAAGTATAAAAATAAATTTATGCAATTTTTAATGTCTAGACAATAATTCTGCAAAAAAAGCATTGACGTTTTGAAAAAACTGACATAGTTTTTTGAAAATTCTGCCTTAAATATATGTATAAAAAGCAATAATAATAATAATAATAATCTAGTGTCAAGGCCATTAATAGGAGGAAATCACTTTGCAAGGACTAGAATATGAAATATGGTATTATACAATTCCATTCAATTCTATTACCTAATTTAATTAAATGAAAGTATTATTAAATTAAATTAATTTACCGTTTAAAATATTTCTGATTCCTGTTCCGTTTTTAAAATATATTGCTTTTGACCCACATTCAAAGGAATAAAAATACAAAAAACGTAATTTTTTTTTCCAGTATCTAGATTTTTCCAACTAGTAAATAAAATTGTTAATAGGTAGCCTAATTTGTTTAAATAATAAAAAGGGGATTACTAATTATAAATTAAAAATATATAAATTAAAGAAAACCCCAAATTGTATTTTTTTCTTTTCAATAAAAGAAAAATTTGCATTTAAAATTTTTTTCTTTTCAATAAAAGAAAAATTTGCATTTTAAATTCTTTTCTTTTGCATGTAAAACTTATTCACTCTTTTCGTTTATCATTAAGTTTGAAACTTTAAAACTAAACCTTAGTTTTATTTGTTTAAAAAGAAGGTAGACTTTTCATGTTGTAGAATAATAAAGCTCCAGGCTATTTCATTTCTGTAACATTTTATTTATGTTATGCTGCCATTATCCCTTTAGGTTAACATTTCCATAGTTTTTCAGATTCGTCTTTTTTATGAATAAAAGTCTTATTTTAATCAACTCTCTTTGTTTTAGTTTTTTTTTTGTTATTGTTATTATTAGATAAGAAGTAAGAATATAACTGTATTAGGTAAACTTCGGTCAAAACTTTATTTTCTGTATTCAAAAGTATTTTTTTTAATTTAGTTATTATTTCTTTATGTTTATTTTATGAACATTTAAAAGTAAAAGAACCGCGAAGAAAATAATGTAAATACTAATGCATTAAGAAAATTTTCAGGCTTTAAATCTTTAGTTTTTAAAACACTCCGTAAACGATTTTATACATACATGCAAAACTATTTGACAAAGGGAAATATTAGACTTTTTTTTGTTTATTGTTTATATATATATACACTGAGAAAAAAAATATACTGCCTTCATCTAGAATGAATAAATGGTCATTTTCTAAATCCTTAAACTAGAAATATAGATTTCCGAGCTATGCGCATAATGCACGCCAATAAACTGAATAGACGAAATGGTCGAGAATTTCTAATCTGCACATTTCGAGATGGTGAAACAATATTCTGAATATTCTGAATCTTGTATTACGAGAAATTCTCGCTTGATTTTCTAGAATTGGGTCATAAACCAAGATTATAGATACTGAAACCCGCCTCTTGTATTCACATTTTTTTGGCGATATTTTCAAATAGGTTTGTCCTCGATAGTATAGGCAAACGCTCAAGAATTCAAATAGAGGTCTCTAGAATTCGTTTTCGAAGGGGACAAGAAAATTTTTTTATAAGAAATTTATAAGGATGACATGGAACTATTTTTTCTAGAGCCACAATTTAGATTCTAGATGTCAGTTATGGAATTTTTTCTCAGTGTACTGGCGTGCCTTATACTCATAGCTCGGAAATCTATATTTCTAGTTTAGGGATTTAGAAAAGGGCCACCTATTCGTTCTAGATGAAAGCGATATTTTTTTTTTCTGAGTGTATATTGTGAAACGTATTTGTTTATTAAAAAAAAAAAAAAAAAAAAAAAAAAAAAAAAAATATATATATATATATATATATATATATCAATTAATGCGTACTAGGATTGGGTGATGTTGGATTAATTATTTATACAGCGATATTTAGGGTGGCACTCCGAGCCGCCATTAGAGGTTACCTCCTGACTATCGCTAATAGCCCACTGCATAATTCCAGATCGCCTTAAAACCATTCAAACTTTAAACTAAGTCCACATATCTGCAGTAGTCGTGAAAGGTTCTCTTAGTTGATAAGGGGGAGGTGACGGGTTTAAATAAATGTCGTGCTTATCGGTGTCGCCGTTTGGAGTTTTTAATGTTTTATTCCGAAACACTGGCAGATACGCGCTAGAGTATCCTAGAAAGTTCTTAGGAGGCAATTATGAAGATTTACTATACATTTTCCATGCAAAGCATTAAACCTAGTGTCCTCAATCCATACACGAATGAACAACATCTAATATCAGCATCAGTAAAAGTATCATCTAAAGATCACACTGAAAAAAAAAAAAAAAAAGAAAAAGAAAATCTGCCACTGACATCTAGAGAACAAAATGCGGCTCTGGGAAAAAAAATATGCCATGTCATCAGAATAAGTTCTAGTTCCACTTGCTTGAGAGTTCTTGAATCCATTTTAAAAAGTCTAGAACATTTTCAGTCAAAAGTTATTTAAAAATCTCTACAAATAAATGCGAACATAAGAGGCGTGTGTTAGGGACTCTAATTTTTGTTTAGAAAAAAAATTCTACAAATCAAGAGAGACTTTTTCGCGACTCAGAGAAATTCTGCGTAATATAATGTATCGTTTCACCACCTAGAAAAATATAGAATAGAAATTTTCTATCTTTTCGTTTATTCCGTTTACGTTTATTTTAGTCCCACAGCTTAGAAATCTAAATTTCTAGTTTAGGAATTCAGAAAATTACTACTTATTCATTCTACATAAAGGCGGTATATATATTAGTGGATTTTCACCATAAGATGTAACCAATTTTATATTTGAAATCATTATAACTGTCAATATTAGTCTTTTCTTTTAGTTATATATTTTTCAATTTTGGATAATTTTCAAATTTTCATAAATATAAATGGTTTAACATCTGAATTTATTTGTATAGTATAAATTCGGATGAAATAATATATATTAGGTCTTTGCATAAATTCGTGCGGTTTTTTATTGCTTCATTTCATAAAAATACATCAAATCAAATGACAATTTTTAATCAAAATACTCTCCATTACTTTCTACAACCATTGCCCATTTTTCGGGTAACAAATGTATACCACGGCGATAGAAGCTCTCGTCTTTGGAGGCAATAAAATGATCCGCGTGCGCACGAACTTTTGCATCGACCTAATAGATAGATATATATTTAAAATAGCATTGAATGAATTTATTTAAACAAACACTTAAAATAATTATCCTTTTTGTGTATCTTACTTCAGGGCATATAATAAAAAAAAATTTTTTTAGTAAAATGTACTCATATCTTGTTTATTTAGTTGCTTTAAATATCAGTTTGCGCTAAAATTACCTTTTCACTGTAGAAAATATATATAATTTTGAAATAAGCGTATTCGAGTTTGCGTTGTTTTTTTCGTGTATAATTAAAAAAAAAAATAGTACAATGGTACTGTTTCACATTTATTTCGAATGGAACTAAATTAAAGTTGGGAAGACACTTAAAAAAAAATGATAAATCTCTTAAACACAGTATTATTTTCTGTTTTTTCAAAGGCAATATTATTATCTATTTTATCTGTTTTTTGTGTCTGAAGACATATTTTATACTTTTATTAGTCATTACATATAAAAATATTTTATCCTGTCATATGCCAGAATGATTCGTTTAGTGTATCAGAAAAGATAAGGATACAAACATTAATTTTCTGTCATATCTGCCTTCACCTGCATTTTTCTTTCGTATTGGTATTTTGGTTTATGTCATATATAATGTTTAAGTATTTTATGAACATCTAGTATTTTTGCATTATTGATGTAATTTATCCTTTCTGCCAGGTAAAATTAATATTTATGTCATTCTGAACATCAAAGTTAAAAATAAGCAGAGTGTAATTGAATTATTGTTTTAGTGATTTGGCTATTGTTAACCAAAAAAAAAAAAAAAAGTCTGGTATGTAACAACCACACGATTTCCATTACTCACTATAACAAGCATTATATGCACTTTTTGGAGATAGTGTGGTCAGAAAACACAAAATTGACTTAAGAAATTAGTCACTTAACATTTTTTTTGTATACTGTATATGTACTGTATATGTACTGTATATAACTGATATATGTATGAAGACATACAAAACAGCGTTTACATCGTAAGTTTAAAAAAAATCGTAAGAGCCATTTTTTGAACTGCAATTATTTCCGAGATCTAAAACTGACCTATCTAATTAGGACAACTTTTAATTTTCCTGTAATAACCATGTATATACAGGCGAAAGAATATCTAAAAAAGGGGTTTATGCAACAATTTTCAAGAAATTTTTTATAGCCTTTTGGAAATACTGATTTTTTACCAAAATTTGGCAAACTTAATTGTTGACCGGAAAACAACAAATACATACGAAATGATACCTAAAAAAGAGTTAGTATGGCGAATTTGAAATAAATCCTTTCAGCTGTTTTTAAAAATAACGCACTTGAAAGAATTTAAATTAACCTACTTATACAGGGTGCATATCAATTTTCCTAACTATCTAATATTTACAAAAGGACATCTAAGAAGAGCGCAGTTGAATTATTGTTTTAATAATTTGGCTATTGTTTAACAAAAAAAAAAAAAAAAAAAAAAAAAAAAAATCTGGTGTGTTATATCCACACGACTTCCATTACCCACTATAACAAGTATTATATGCACTTTTTGGAGATAGTGCAGTCAGAAAAAACATGTCTGACCTAACAAATTAGATACTTAACAATTTTCTTATAAGAGAAAACTGATACGTGTGTAAAGACATGTAAGACAGAGTTTACATAGTCAGCTTAAAAAAAAATATCGATAGAGTCGTTTTTTGAACTGTAAATTTCTGAGATCTAAAACTGATCTATCTAATTAGCATGGCTGTTAATTTTACTACATACATATTTTTTTAATACATACGAAAGGATATCTAATGAGGAGGTTTATGTAGCAGTTTTCAAGAAAATGTTTAGAGCCGTTTTTGAGATACTGACTTTTATCAAAACTTGGTAAACTCAGTTGATGATTGGAAAATAGAAATTACATAAGAAAGGATATCTGAAAGGAAATCAATATGGATAATTTAAAAAGAAAAAAAAAAAAAAAAAAAAAAAACCGTGCAGCTGTTTTTATAAAACGCACTTGAGATATCTTAAATTCACTTACTTATGTTGTTGTTGATGTTGCTACAGGATGCATATCGATTTTCCTGAACTAACTAACTAATATTTACAAAACTACATCTAATAGGTTGTTTATATAGCAACTTAAAAAAAATATATATACTTAGAGCCATTTTAAAGATAAGTACTTACAGTCCTAATTTCGGTTTCCAATATCCTTTTTCTGGTTTTCTAATTTTCATCAAAAGTCGAAAAAAAAAAAAAAAAAAAAAAAAAAAAAAACATCTGTACACCAGACCTGTTTCAATTCTGAAGTTTTGTCATTCTATCTTTATTCGTTTCGGAGATATGATAGTCAGTAGATTCCCCACATACACACACACGGACAAATTGTCGAAAATCACTTTTTCGGAATCAGGAGACCTTAAAATAGAGGACAGCTCGATTTATTTTGACCAAATGCAATAATACTACCATTATTTATGGTAATCCGTTGATGGAAATAAAATGTACACATGTTTTAAATTTTAAATAACTTATATAAGTAAAATGTAATTTGATACAAAATTCTGCAAAATCCAATTTATTCTTTATTAATTGCATCTGTCTTATCACAATTTGCAAATTAAGAAAATTTTTCATCTACAAAAACTGTAAAAATCAGATTTCGAGTCTCACTGATGTCAAACAACTATTGCAGGTTTCAGTAGCATTAAAGTGTGTTGAATAATAATACAAAAATGAGTTATAAAACTAATTAATTAATTTTTATGTTATCTATATAATATAGATTTAATTAATTGGTTAAGATTTTCATTTAACAATGTTAAATATTTTATTATGTATACGTGTGTATGCGTGTATATACCTGTGTGAAAAAGTTAAAGTAAATTGGTAATTGTAAATAAAGAAAGAAATCTTGTGAATACTGAAAGAAAGCTTTTGCGCTTTTATTTTCAACTAAAAAGTATGATGATATGAAGATAGTAGCCTGAATGCAATTATCCTTAACAGCTCGTCATTTAATCACTGAATTTAGCAAAAGTAGGCAGCGATAGGATTTAAATTAGCTTCAATGAAACCTAATAATATCTATAAAAAACGATATAATTAAAAAAAAAATATATATATAGGGTAAGTCAAAATGAATATCGCGATAACGGCTATAACTATTTAATGGAAAAGAATTTATCGATAAGATTAACACGGAATGTAGGAGGAACTCCAAAATTTTGTATACATACGGCATAGATGTTCTATGTGATTTCACTTGGTCACACGGACAACATCTAGACGGTTGTCCATTTCATGCCATACATTCTGAAGCATGTCTGCAGTCACCGACGCAAGTGCATTACAAATGCGTACTTTGGGACCCTGCGATTTTTATCTATGAGTTTATGTGAAAGACAGGCTGTATGTGCTTCTCATGCCCAAAACAATTGAAGATCTCAAAGTACGCATTTGTAATGCGGTTGCGTCGGTGACTGAACAAATGCTTTAGAATGTATGGCGTGAAATGGACTACCGCCTAGATGTTGTCCGTGTGACCAAGGGAAGTCACATAGAACATCTATGACGTATGTATACAAAATTTTGAAGTTCCGTATACATTCTGTGTTAATCTTATCGATAAATTCTTTTCCATTAACCCTTTGGGTACATTTGACGAGTGAGACTCGTCATGTGCTTACTTGGTCGAAGTTACGGTGGACGAGTCTGACTCGTCATCTGAATTTAAGGAGTAGGCGTTAATGTTTGCGGCACCCCCGCCAGTGGCCGTTGATCGCAAACACTTACCTGGCATTTTTTATGATATCTTACAACCATACTTATATCATCAATATAAGTATATTACAAATAAAATGTATTACTTTTACATATTAACACTTTCGCGACCGCTGACGTAGATTCAAATCATTTGAAAATCTGTATCTCCACCAGTGGGCGTTTCTTTTGCAATTTGTATGCTATTTTTTTCTTAAATATATGATTAATATTCACAATTTTACAATGAAATATACTATGGATACAAATACTTTGATTACAAAGAATAAAATTATAATGCATATCCATTAGTAATATAAATGTGAATACAGAAAATTTTGTTCTGAAATATTGTAACATGGGAGAATAACGGCCACAGGCGGACCTTACTGTCAAAAATTCAAAATCATTCCATATAGCGACAAATTAAATCTGTTCCTTGGGCATAAAAATCTTCAAATAATTCAGTACTCAAAGGGTTAAATAGTTATAGCCGTTTGTAATCGCTATATTCATTTTGACTTACCCTGTATATTATTATTTTTATTTTTTTCAAAAAAGTTAGAGCTTGGAGGAACTTTTTAAATTTTTAAAGTGTCTGAAAATGTTATTCCATTATACATGAATAGGAGGCATCGCCCTTTTAGCCAACCAGTAAAACCAAATACAATTAAAAAATATTAGGGTGAAATGCATCATATATAAAATATCGGAGAATTGAAATGAACGAGAAAAAAAAATGTTTATGCATGAAATTATATGTTTTAAACACGGATTACATTTCAAAAAGTAAATATAAAGGGACTATCAGTAGTTTAATACAAAAGTGGTCATCATCCAACTATTAACCCTCCTAGAACCATGGGGTCAACAGTGACTCCAATGCAAGTTTGACGTTTCACTATACTTAAAGTGTTTAACTTAAAATTCTGAAAAAATTGACAATGTTTATTTAGTCATAATCTTTACAATAATTAACAACAACATAAATGTATAAGGAATTTGGGGTCAAAAATGACCCCAGTGACATTTCATAGAGAAAGAAAAGAAATTTATAAGAAAATATCTATACATTTTTGAATAAATTGAAATTAAATAATTATTGATCTTATTTAAATCTACTATTCGAAAAATTAATATTAAAATAGTATTGAACGACCCATTTTTTCCCTATTACCTCTTTTTTTACAAAAGTGTATAAAAGCATAATCTATCTTATAAAATATAACAAATTAAAAAATACAACTTTCAACGATTTCTTTTATAAAAAACACAATTTTTATATGATGAGTATAAATATAAAAATACATTTGAGCACATTTTGTGTTTGTAGGTCGAAAGCTAAATAGTAATTATGCTATGACATTCCACTAAGAGATATTCTTGAAAAATTCAAGCCAAAATCTGATAACGTTAAAAACAGACCCTATAAGTTAAATTATGAGAAATGGGGATACTATATTATCCACATTTCAATATTTTATAAAACATGAAATAATGCAATAAAATTGTTTAAAAAAAAAAAAAAAAAAAAAAAAAAAAAAAGATAAAAAGCGTATGGATAATTTTGAAAAAAAAAAAAAAGAAAGAAAGAAATAGAAGAAATGTTTCTTTTTTTTTATTTATTATTTTTTTAGACTACTAATTCTTGCTAAAATCTACAAATCATATAATTAATAAATATGTAGTTATGGAATGAAAATAATGGTCGTTTAATTTTGAACATAAATATGTATAGAAATAGATGCTTACGAATATTACGTTGCATGAGATTTGATGGTACTGATTTGAGACATTAAAACAGATTTGATGATAAAATTTAACAACTTAGAAACACATTTATGTCTTGAACTGGAAATTTATAAGATGCAAATGTTTCTTACCAAAATGTTACAACATTTTGATGTTAAAGACATTTAGAGGAAGATGTTCCTTTTGTTAACATATTCCCTCTATAAACAGGGAAAATGCCGTTTAAAAATCTGGGCTACTTGTAATATCAATGCTTTATCATTTCTAATATGCAAGTATGTACAGGAAAACGACAAATGTACCTAGGAAAAAAAGAACAAACATTGGAATAGAGTAAATTTAGATATGGTGAAAAGAAATGAAATGAGCTAGAAGAAACATCATTGAATATAATTTTTTTTTAAATATAAATTTGAGTCTTGCAAAAGAAAGAAAGGAAAATTTTGTGAATTATAATTCATTAGAATTATATTAAGCGTTTATTACTATTAGGGGAAGGAAATATTTATCCTTTTTTAGATTTCAAAAGTCAACAACAGTTGTGTATTATTGTACAAATAAAGAACCTTATTAAGATTTATTGCTTTTTCTATGGATAATGTAAACACTGAAAAATCATTTCTAGTTATAATAAAAGATTACAACAGCACAAAATCAGGGTGAAAATACTGGCCAAAATAATTCATATATGTTAAAGAATATCCAGAAGATTTTCAATAGCTATATTTAATAATGTTCTGAATTTCAGTTTCATGAGTAATTTAATCGTTTTCTTATATCTGAATTTTAATTGGGAACAAAAATGCAATTATAAAAGATGGCTATTTCTTTTGGAGCTAGGTAAATGTTTATTTAGGAAAAATCTTGAGAAATGCTCTGATACTTTAAATTCAGTGGCAGGCAGAAAATTCTTGAGGCATTATAAGCAAAAAAGTGTGAGAGATGCATTCCTGGGGGTGTAAAATCCTTAGATAGAAAATGCTATGACAATTGTATGGAAATGCTCAGTTTTTCACTGAGAAAAAAAATATACCGCCTTTCTCTAGAATGAATAAGTGGCCATATTCTAAATCCCTTAACTAGAAATATAGATTTCTGAGTTATGCGCATAAGGCACGCCAATAAACTGAATAGACGAAAT
The DNA here is from genome assembly GCA_963930645.1 of Salticus scenicus. NCBI lineage: Eukaryota > Metazoa > Arthropoda > Arachnida > Araneae > Salticidae > Salticus > Salticus scenicus. The sequence goes on from OZ005650.1 coordinate 44,580,737, forward strand.
GATCGAGAATTTCTAGTTTACACATTTCTAGATGGTGAAACAATATTCTGAATACTCTAAATATTCTGAATCATTTATATTGCGAGAAATTCTCGCTTGAGTTTCTAGAATTTGGTAATAAACTAAGATTATAAATGCAGAAACCCGCCTCTTGTACTCTCATTTATTTGCAGAGATTTTTAAATAACTTTGCCCTCGAGAATATAGGCAAACGCTCTAGAATTCTAATAGGGCTTCTAGAATTCGCTTTCCAAGGGGACTAAAATTCATAAGGATGACATGGAACTATTTTTAGCACAATTTAGATTCTAGATCTCAGTTACAGAATTTTTTCTCAGTGTTGTTTGTAAAATGCATTCAAATATATCTACACTTTGACAGATTTATCATCACCCAAGCAAAATTCTGTTACAAATTTTAGAATCTAACACACTGATAAATGTGTAATTTATTTAATCTTACTTTTTACATTTAAATTTTTAATATAATTATATCCCAATATGCTCACTGAATGAAAACAAAAGTCTTAAGCAGTTTCAATGTAAATTTTAATCTAAATAATCATTCGTGCAAGTAAATCCCAATATAGGTGTGCAAGAAATGTTATTCATATATTACATATTTGTATTTTTGGCTATAATATTCTTAATACAAATGAAAAAACACGGTGAGATTATATAATGTTGTAAAAAGTAAATTTCATGCAATTAATATTCCATGTCTAAAATACTCTTTAAAAGTATAAATGCATCATTTTTCTCGTTTATAATGACTAAATTAACCGTTTATAGTGTTTTTTAACAAAAGTGTACAGAAACAATGCAAAAATTGAATTGGGGTCAAATCTAACCTCACTGGTACTCAGTGTAACCCCCCCCCCCTTCCCCGAAAAAAAATTGTAGCAGAAGGGTTAAGTTTTTCTAAGATTATGCTAAATAAGGCAAATTTACTCATAAAATGATGTAATTATTTAAAATATTTTATAACAATAATTATCTTTTGATTTAAATATACAAAACTAAAAAAAAACTAACTCTTCCTACTAAAATATGTAGTTACATTCTTTATCAACTGTTACGATAATTATTTTTTATAACTTCTTTCGCACATCATTTTTTTCTTAATTTTATTTTTAATGCTTTTCTAATTTGATTTTTTTTTTTTTATTGAATTTAGTTTTTTTGAAAGTAATAAATTTCATAACATAATAATAAACGTAAAAAAAAAAAAAAAAAAAATGTAAAATAGCTTTTTTTTAAAAAAAAAAAAATTATAAAAAATAAATAAAATTATGTGAAAAGAAAGACTGCGTAAAATATGGAAATGTTTTGTTGAAATACCTTTTTAGAAGTCAAAATGTTTTAAAAATAAATTAAAATAAAAGGGGGATGTGTTTACGCTTTATAATATGAGTTATAAAAAAGACTCCCCCCACCCCCCTCAATTATTTTTAAATTTTTCATTCTTGCAGCTATTAAATTTCTTGAAAAATGCTTTATATATTCCTAATGTAACAATAAACAGAGATATCATTACACATTCTAAAGTTTAATAAAACCTTAACTTTATTTTAAAGAAACAGTGAATTCATGCTAGATTTTTTATAAAATATTTAAAGAAACTTGTTTTTACTTATCCACAACTCAATCTGCCCGTGGCAATCATCATTTAAACAGTATAACCATAAGAAAAATCCATTTACATAGTAATATTTATTTTTCGGCTGACATGAAATTCAGAATGCAATTTTGTAAATAAAATAGCCTTTTTTTCTAAAAAAGGTAAGAAATTTTTTTAAATTTTTCTTTGCTTTGATGCATTTTTCTTGAAGATTTTATTTATAAGCAATTTTAATACATTTTTTGCTTGTACATTTAGATGTCAAAATTTACATATTTGTATTTGATTGGAAATGTTTTCGATCAAAACATATTTAAATAACAGATTTTGTTGGTTGTGTCTTAATGCTAATATGAGTTTGATTGAAATTTTATTAATTGTATATATGTTTGTACTGAATTGATATTTATGTAGTAAATATATATTTAAATTATGACTGTTTTAAAAGAGTTTTTTAATGATTATATATTTTCATAGAAAATAGAAAATTATATTAATGACACGCATGTCACTTTATCTGATGTTTTAAATCTCTCTGAATCGTTTTATTTTACAAAGAATTATTATTATTATTATTAAATTGAAAGATATTTCAATTTGAAAATTGAAGAAATGTTTAAAAATTTAATACTATAATGTTTTTATCTGGAAAATATTCTCTTATAATATTTAGTATTTTAAATGCATAACATAATATTATATTTTTATCTTATTTTTAAAGACATTTTTTTGAAATAATTTAATCTAAAAATAAAAATAAGTTTGTCTAACGTTTTCTTTTTATAAATTATAATTTTGATCTGATCAAAAGTTAGTTTTCAATTGAAGTTTCCAATTGAAGTTTTAGACTATGTCTTTTTATACCAGCCTCCGCTGAATCCCATTTCAAAAGACGGTATATTAACAAATGTACATGGAAATTGGGATTTGTGTATAAATAGTAGCAACTAGGCCACTCTCCAAAAATGTTACAATTTCAATTTAAAATGTGCTCAGATAAGTATTTTCTTTTTTTTTTTCTTTCTTTCTTTCTTTCTTTTTTTTTTTTTGTATAATTTTAATTATTTTTGGCTAAAAGAATAATTAAAATTATTTGATCGTATCTAAAGTAAAAGTTTCTATTTGAGGTTTTAGACTATGATTTTCATAACGGCTTCCGTTCTGTTCCATTTGAATAGGTGGTATGTTGAAAAATGTATTGCCCATAAAAATTGTTATTTATATTCAGAGTAAACTGTAGCAACTGGGCCATTCGCTAATAAATACAAGATAAAAAGAACTTTTTATATACTATGTTTTTAAAATTTTCTCTTCAATCATATAAATTCTACCGAAGGCAGCAGGGACCCGAAATAATTGGCTAAAAGTATTAAAAAAAATGGAATGTCACTGTGTTCTGAGCTATTTGGATAGTTCCAAATGTATAGGTAGTCGGAAAGTTATATGATTGTTTAATCATATAAGCGCTACCGAAGGCAGCGGGGATCCGAAAAAATTGGCTAAAAGTATTAAAAAAATACATTGTTATCGTGTTTTGAACTATTCTAAAAGTTTCAAATGTCTAGCTAGTCGGGAAGTTAGTTAAATAAACTTTTTGTTGAATCATATAAACGTTACCGAAGGCAGCATTTTGAATATTTAAAATTTTCCATGTCTTGCAAAGTAAAATATTCATATTTTTCTATAAAAGTTTCTTATTGTAGAGACTTATTTTTTTATAACATGTCTCTGCAAGAATAAATTTTTATTTTATGCTGCTTAGAGCTTCCCAATAAAAAGTTTTCACCGTTATTATTATTATTATTATTTTACTTACATTCTTATTTTGTGCATTTTAGCAAATAAAAAGAAGCTTCTTAAAAAAAAAAAAGTAATAAATTTTTAGGATATTGTGTACCCAATGAAAGATTTTCTTTTATCAGTCGACATCTTTTCTATTTATTAATTATCTGCAAAAAAAGTAACACATCGGCCTTTGAGGACGGAACCCACGACCATCGCGTTATCAACAGAATTAGAGCTCCTCCAATACAGGCTGGCTCATCAGGCATTTTGTTTCCCACTCAGCAATTGTTGCCCACGCTGTCCGAATTTCAAGTGTTATCAAATCACTTAAAATGGAGGTTTTGCAGCCAAAAATTGCTCAAATCATACAAGAACTGCTTTTAGAACGTTTAGATTTTCAACAGATGAAGAAAGGCGAAAGAAATGGGCTATTAATTGTCCAAAAGAAAATTTTACGCTTAGCTTTGAATCACAAATACGAAATGTAATTATGATATGTTTTCTTGAATTTTTTGAATCAATTATTTGTTTTTATTGCTGTTTGATTATCTAAATGTTGTATTTTACAACCTACGCTACTTTTCAACGTGTATAAATAATTAAAATTAACTAATTTAACAGCAACAGTGATGGCTCTTTTTTGCAAGGGTTATAAGAAAATTTCGCCAAATATTACCGCCAAACTTATCAAGTACAAACAATAATTCGTTCTTCTGTTTAGGCAAACTCGCCATTTTAGGAGATAAAGACGCCGAGTAATACGTCTGCAACTAAACGTCGCCAAGCTATATTTCCGATGGGCAACAATGATCAGCTGTGAGTCAGCTCGTATTATAGGAGTCTTAAACAGAATGCTCTAATCAACTGAGCTCACGAGCAAAAAAAGTTGCTTACATTTACGTTACAGTTGAGACGCCGTATTTTTCAGCGTGAAATGAAGACGCGATGACGAATTCCAATTTCAATAGAAAGCTTCAAAATAAGAATGATAAACTTTATTGACAAGAAAAAATAAGCAAAAAAGGAATGCGGAATAACCACATTTTTATGAAATCCTAAACTCTCGGTTAATTTGACACCCCTCCAAACTTTGGAATTGCTTTTTAAAACATGTCAAATGTGGTCGCCCAATAGTCATTGCTGATGCTTTATATACTGCCTGTTATTCGTTTATTTTACATGTATTGTTTGACCTAGGTGTAGGTTATTACCAGTAATTTATTCAATATGAGAATTAAAAAATAAATCACAGTAGTTATAAAAATTAAATTTCAGTTGATACAATGTAAATATTTTATAGCTTATCTCCTCAATTGCATCTATTAAGATTTAAAATGTTAGCTGTCTCCATTATAAAGTAACTACTTATATGTGAAATAATCAACAGTAAAACGTGATTAAAGATAAAAACGTCTCCAGTAATATAAACACATAATTATCATATACGTATAATTTATAATTGTATTTTTATGAATTGAATTTGGCAGCGATAATCATCTTTAATTTTAGAAAAATCATTATAAATTTGCATCCAGAGAACAACCCAAAAGAAAAGTAATTACCTTAAATGCAATTATTAACGTCATTAACATCATTATCCTATTAAAACATTTTTTTCACTTTTATGAATGCTCTCATTCTTTATCCCGAAGCGTTAAAGTGCCTTTTTAAGGATGCTTAGTCCATATTAAGCGGCTGCGAAAGATCTATGTAATAGTAAAAGTAATATTGATTATTGTCAAATGTTTTAGTGAGTAATTTTTTTTAAGTTAATATAAAATCGATAACGAACTTTTTTTTTTTTAATCACATTTCTATTTGTATAAATTAAAAAAGAAAAAAAAAAAAAAACTTTGTAATAATGAAATTTCTTTTAAAATTTGTACAAAAAAGCAAGACCGCAAAATTTTTTAAAAGATGTTAATTATAAATGTCCGCCATTTCACATTAAAATAATTATTTTAAATGTACTTGTCCTTCAGTCTATACCTCATTTGAAATTCAGTTTCAACACTGATAAGCAATTATTATTAACGGTTTACGAATGTCCTATAATATCATCGTAACGATATCATCGGTCGTTTAATCGTGCTACATGGTTTAAATTAATAAACAGAATTAAAAATATCGAAAAAAAGTAAAAAAAAAAAAAAAAAAAAAAGAAAAGAAAAGAAAGAAACCGAAGCCTATTTTTGTTTTATGAGTAATAGGTAAAAAAATTTATATAAAACAGAATTTAATTCTTCTCAAAATAAAATTAAAAAAAAAAAAAGAAAAAAGAAAAAGAAAAAGAAAGATGTTAGTGGGTTTTATCAATATTTATTTTCAGTCTGTAACAAAAGTATTCGAACACTAGCGAAAATTCCAATGCAAAAAAAGTACACTTACAACTGTTTTGTTAAATAAATCCTTATCGAATCATGTTCTTAGACTGACTGAGAACATGATTCGACAAGGATTTATTTAACAAAACAGTATTAACTCTACCTTTTTATATAGGAATTTTTGCTAGTGTTCAGATGCTTTTTTTACCGACTGTACAATCAGCGAAAACACTGTAATATCATTGCGCATTGATTGAATCAAAATAAAAATGTGAGTGAAACCCCTTATAGTTTAGATTTTATTTTGAGAGAACTGAAATTATGTTCATTCTATATCTCGTAAAGTTTTGAATTTACATGATAATTGTTTGGGGTTTTCATACAAGTTACTCAATACCTTTGGCTATTAAATTATGCAAATGAAATTTTTTTATAAACCTTGCGCATGCGAAGTTAAAAATTATTCAGTAACAGTTCTCGTATTTCGTAAGATATTTAACATTTTTGCATTCTGATTGCTGTATGCTGTGTTTAATGTAGTATTCCATATTTTCTGAAAATGGCTTTGCTCTGGGTCTAATACCCTACGTGTTATAGTTAAAAAAGTAGAAATTGTTTTCGCAATTTTTTCAAGAAACTGTTATATCCCCACGAATACATGTGGTAGCTTCATAGAATTCTATACCGATAATGAGAAAAGTCCTCATAATGATATGCTATAGCCAAAATGCATTTAAAGAATTACCTTTTACAGGGTGATACAAAGCACATTTGATTTTGTTTAATTTTGTACTGGTCCCCTTCTCCTTTTCCTGACACAACTGTTACTGAAAAACATGAGGTGTAACATGTTCTTTACACTACAAAAGTTTCAAGATTATTCCTAAAGAACTTTCTAAGATATTTGACAAAACGCAAAAAAGCAAAATTGTTTCCAATATTTTGTCAGCCACCTGTAGATACCTTCAATTAAAAAATTGAATGAGGTTTGGTAAGAAATACAGTCTGTTCATTTTTAATTTGGTATTTTTAGTTTTCTTTCTTTATATATATATGTATGCTTAAAGTATGAGGCATATATAATGCACAAAAATGAACTAACTAGTGATAATTAATCTGTATACAATTAAATAACAATTAAACATTAAATAAGCAATAATATCGATAGTATTTTAAAGTAAAGTTTTAATTAACTTACAAGGAAACATTCAAAAGGTGTCATCTTCAAAAAGTATTGAAAAAAATATATGTGATTCTACTCTTCATAATACACCAGAAAATGAAAAAATTATCGGCTGAAATGAATTACAGCGACCACAAAAAATTATCAAAATTAAGCATATTTGGCGATTTAGCGCTGTTCGGCGATACGTTTGCTAGCAGCAAGATTGCCATGTACGAACAGAACCGTGTTTTGCTTTTCCGCCAAGTACTCAAAATCAATCGCCTAGCAGTGTGAAATCGCCAAATATGCTTAATTTTGATAATTTTTTGTGGTCGCTGTAATTAATTTCAGCCGATAATTTTTTCATTTTCTGGGGTTTTATGAAGAGTAGAATCACATATATTTTTTTCAATACTTTTTGAAGATGACACCTTTTGAATGTTTCCTTGTTAGATTTTTAAAACAACACAGTTCTCAAAATATAAAAAAAAATTGAATTATGTATTAGAAACTCTCGATATTAACTTAATTATTTTAATTTACAAATATCATTTTTACTATTCATCAAAAATAATATTTGTATTCTAATTTATTATTGTTTCTGAAAATCCCGAGTAAACAAATGATGCTTTTTTTCGTCTGACATTATCTTTTTGCGTCGATTATTTATTTTGAATTTTAAATGTGTTTCATTAATTTATTATTTTTTTTTTTTCAGTGATTAATTATACAATAGCACATTGTGTGCAAGATGAAATTTTTAAGATGTTTTATATTTGCCTTTTCTTAACAACTGATTAAAAAGATTTAAAAAACATTAATTCTACAAAATAATTCATATAATACTGCATTAAGTTTATATATATATATTATACTTTAATCCATATTACATAGCTTCTTGAAGCACATTTTTAAAGTATTATTTGCTCAGAAAAATAAAATTTGTAAGTTCGTAAACAAATTGTAGCATGCGGGATTAAAAATTATTTTTAAATTTGATAAGTTACAATTTATATTTTTTAATTCAGTTTAAAATAAGAATTTATTAGAAGTCAAAGTATAATTTCTCTTAAATATATATTTTTGAGATGTATGTTTTGCCAAAAAGAGATTGAATAAATTTTAAAATTTATATCAAGCTTTATATCTGCACTGATAAGTATAAAGGATTTAAGTCCAAAAATGTCGATTTTGAGTTAAGTACATAGTGAGACTCAGAAAAAAATTCTCTATCGATTGGTATAAAGGATTCAAATCCATGTCGTTTAGTCTTTGAGAAAATCCATTGGTAAAAAAAGATTAAAGTCAGAAATTTAGCATTAATCATTGGTATAAAATATTTAATTCAAATTTTTCCCTTTATTAAATGAAGGTCGACAATTACTGAATGGTATAAAAGGTATAAATCAACATAATCCCTTTTTCCTAATCGATTCTTCTGATTAGTTTTTAGTTAGTTTAACTTTATTTTTCGTCTCCTGAAAAATCAAGAATATGGACTTAAATCCTTTATACTTATCAGTACAGATATTATCATTTTAATACAATATGATAAAAAAAACAAATAAATAAATTAGAGCAGTAAAAGTATTCAATGGATAATTATAATAAATAATTATGAAAACGAAAACTATAATTTTCCTATCCTTTAGACGCAAAAGAAAAAAAAAGTAACTGAAATGTGAACAATTACAGAAAAAATACCACCAAATTACATTAGAGACATAAACAATGAACACATATACATTTTTTAAAAGTGATCTAAAAAAGGTAATAAGGTGTTTTTCTGCCAAAAATGATGCCATTAAGTGTAAGAAAACTGTGTATTTACTTTCAAAAATTAAAGCAACACCAGGAATTCCTTTGAACCTCCTTATTAAATTATAATACATATATATTTAAGAAGATATATTTCATTTTATGCACTCATAAAACAAGGTAAAATTACGAACAAATTGCATACCTATTCGTAAATCACAGAACCATTAATAGGGGCGATATTTAAAAAGGATTGATTTTTCTCTTGCACACAAATTATCTAATTTATGACTGTAAGAAACAACATATAATTCATCTATTATTATGTTCTTAGAAACCGATTACAGAAATACATCGATGAGCGACACATAGACGATTCTCAAGAAAGTCATAGAGCTCAAAACTAGCATTAGTAAATGCGAAGTCAAATCCTACACAGGAACTGAAGAAGCTCGATGAGTGACGTCAAGACATGTATAGCGTGTAGCACAAAGCGGACTACTAACAGCGAACTGATATAACAGCTGTTTGAAAGATCGCAATGACCGACAAATCCAACAAGTAGCAAGTCTATATCTATTAGCCAACGATATATATATATATATATATATATATATATATATATATATTAGAGTGCTGATTCAATGGATGAAGGATTAGCTTTCCGTGGTTCAAGATGAATCACGTGACATGCTCCAATAGGTTGCTGTGTTTGGTCCTTTATCGCCATTTTGGCATTTAAAATATCAATTCGACAAATTATCATTATTATTAGGTAACATGACAGTCCTATGACCGAAATAAATTGTTTTAAAAATAATTTTATACATATTTCACATCTTAATAAATAATAAAATAAAATACCTTTTTTTTTCATCGTTTCCCAACAAAGTTTAAAAGTGTTTATAAAAGAAAATTTAAACTTTTAAGGAGCTAAATTTAACAACAAATAATAATTTTTCAACTATTTTTAAGCATTTTGTCGGTTAAAGTTCAACTACACGAAATAAAAAAGAAGTAAAATCAAAATCCAAATGATTTAGAACAAAAAAATATTAAACTACGTAAGTAAACAAAAACATTGGCGGTTATGACTATGCAAAGAACAATCTCCAAACCGTTGCCATAGAAATTTACTGAAAATAAGCTGTTACCAATGGAACCACCGAATACGCAGGTGCAAGGAGAGCATGTCACATGACTCATCTTGGACCTTCTCAAGGGTTACCATTTACCACTCTACTTTATATATCTCGTTGCTATTAGCTGACACACTGGTCATTCGACGTCATCTGGTAATATTTGTAAGTAAATCTGTGTCCATTGAAACTACCCGCAACAAATTGCAGTAAAGTTCCGATTATTCGAATTAATGTGGAGCAAGACTAAATCCGACAAACGAAAAACTCGGTTAAAGCAAAAATTATCAATAAAATAAGTCGTGTAGTACTAAACGAATATTTTAAGAAATATAAAAGTTAACAGATACGTCACATGTAACTAGGTTGTTATGATAATTAAAGAATTCTTGATTAAAAAAAATCCTTAATTATTTTTTGTTTTGCGTTAATTTGGCGTTTTTCTGCAACGATGTTTCACCATTTTTTTTAAAGGATAACAGGATTGTTGGAGTCGTTTCTTCTTCTTGTTCTATATATTCAGTAGCACTTTCGATATCTTTTAGTAGCCTTCTTCAGCTTTTCATCTCTGCAAGTTATGCCAAAGTAATACCCTGCAACGGTTTAAGGTAGCATCATGTTTAGAAAGCAGATTGCCCTTTCCTAAATTGTTAGTTTGACAGCATAACGTTACATTAACCAAATGGTTTTGCCTGTAGTTTGATTACTTGTCTAAGTTAACTCCGGTTCTTTGAAATAGTAGGAATTGTTCGGATACGCATCGCATGCACAACAGTCTAGATGAAATTAACATATTATGCTTTCAGAGTTCGATTGCAAAAAGAGTCTTCACGTTTCAATCGAACACGGTGCAATTGAATACGTTTAGAGTCTTATCGTATACAAGTTGCACCGTACACCACCGATACGAAACGAATAATAGAAGCAAAATGTCGTGAACACAGCATAACAAGAAGTACATTAGTTAACCCTTTGCGGCGCAATACAATTCTGATCATTTAAATTATACTGCCACCGGAACTCATTAACTAAATTAAACTAAAAGAAATTTTAAATTTTAAGGTTAAAAAAAAACGCCTTTTTCTGATATGTTATAAACGTAAATTTTTGCTAAAAAATTTCCGGGATGAATTTTTTCAGCTGGATCTTAAATTTTGCGTCCTCGCAGCGAGGACACCGCTCGTTAAGGAGTTAACCATCATGGACTTCATAGTCAGCATGTTCCTCCATTTAACCGTCTGTAATAAGAGCTACTAAATGTTTTAATGTTTGGATACTTGTTTTTTTCATTTAAATTTCTAATAAGCCTTTAACAGCTTTCTACGATTAAATAAAGGGAAATTTTCTATAAAAATGATGCTGGTATTCCGAAATTGATTCATTGAGAAAGTGTATTAAATTATATACTGTAACTTAATGCGAAAAATTTAGTTCTATTATTAAAGTAATGTTTGTTAAATTAATATTTCTTATTTTAAAATGTACTTCTGACGGGTGTATCATTTTCTGACCAATGTGGCAATATAGATTCATAAAATAAAAGAAAGAAATTACAAGTATCTTTCAATCCAGCTATGCACCGATTTGTAAGCAATTACAATAATGGAAGTAGTAGTTATAAAAATAATATTTTAATCATATGATTTAAAAAACTATATGATTAAAAAACAAACAAATAATAATAATAATAATAATAATAATAATAATAAAGCGTTGTGCTTATTTCAGTACAAAAATGTTACATTTTTTCTATTCTAATGCAAATACTAAGCATGAATATACGTAATTTTCAAATAAATGCATATTTCATATACATACGACAATAAAAAGTGTTACAGAAAAAAAATTCTTCAGCGTTTATTTCGAAATAATTATACTTCTATAACATAGATATTGCACAAAACTATAAATATACATATCATGTAAATGTAGATTTTTCTCAGAACTAATGGATATAAATATCACTGTAGAACTGACAGTTAAGCGGAAAATTATTACTTTGTATTGAGATGAAAGAATATAATAATTAAGAAAACATTTTACTAGGAACTGGACAGAAAGAATATCACAAATATATTTTTCATTTTTCATGGAATTTCTAGCAAACAGCCCTTTTTAAAAATCCATTAGCAGATTAGAGCCGTTTACTAGAAAGCATTTGCTCCTTGCATTATTCTAATGAGATGGATAACAGACATTACACATTTCAAATGGCAAAGGGTCAATCATTAACTTGTGTAATGATCACTCAGGAGAATTAATCTCTTAAAGAGAGAATTTTAAAACTGAACTTTAGAATTAATTCAAGTAATACGGTGAATTGCTTCACTGTTATTTTAAATAACTGGTGTGTGAGTATTTTAAGAACATGTTTCTGAATTTCGTAATATATGTGATAATTTAGTAGTAAATTAACATATAATTGCCTGAATGCAACGGTTATAAGACACATGGTAGATTCGCTTTATATAACATTCACTTATTGTAATATTCAAAGCCATTAAAATATATTATTAAAGCTTATTACAATTAAACTTTTTCAGAAAATAAATTAGTATACATCATTAGGCTAAAAAAAAAAAAAAAAAAAAAAAATGCGATACTTTTTATTTTTTATTTTCGCTTATAGTAGAGAAAGTATTGTCTTAGGGTTAAATTTTAGAAATTGACTTTGTTATATTTAAACGTTTTGAGGTTCCCACAATTCGAAACGTCTAAGTTTTTATCGTTTGGTCGGTGTGTGCCTGAGAGTCTGTTACGAACATAACTCAAATAAGAAACATCAGCTGAAAGTCTAAATTCTATGTTCTAAATCTTTATTCTATGAAAACATCACTCGATAATTTTTATTGAAATTGGACGAATGATTACTTTACAAGGACTTACAAAATTATTCACAAAATTTCTCGTTGATTATTTTGCTCAATGATCTTGAATAAGAAGTAAAGACATTGTTTTCAGTAATTAGTGCATAATTCTAAACAGAATGTGCTAAACTTTCTTTCTTTCTTTCTTTTTTTTTTTTTTTTTTTTTCTCTTTCCTCCTTTTTTTTTTTTTCTTTTTTTTTTTTTTTTTTAATTTACTCTTAGAAAACTTATGTCAAGAGACTGTAGAGTGATTTATTTCAATTGTTTTGTCATATCACGGAGACCTTTTATTATACATTACTCGTACTTCACGTTATGATAGAACAGTAAAAACTTTACACTTTATAAGTTTTTCCTAACGCATCTTAACGTAATTAAATTAAATTCACTCATTTCACCTTCAATGAGTTGCAATTATATCACGTAGTATAGGAATGTGTTTCATCCTATATATCCTATATTATTCATGGTGGTCCACTAAAATGATGACAAACCTTTATAACAGATTGAAAGAAATAGTGTTTGTTATTCGATGAAGAATTTCTCGACTAAAGAACTTACAATATATTTTTAGTGCAAAACTAATGTCTTCTACTTAGTTTTCGATCGAAATTTCTCGTATTCATTTTGTTTCAACATTAATTTCAGAAAAAAAAAAACCTATCATTATACTCATAACCACAGCAAAAACTTTCCATATGTCATTTTTACTTTGTATTCGGTCCAAAAATTCGACATCGAGTTTTCACCTGATTTACAAGGTTTAAGGTCCCCTGAGTGCAAAAAAGTGGTTTTCGGCAATATGTGCGGAATATTCTGACTATCATATCTCCGAAACTAATAAAGATAGAACTACGAAACTTCAGAATTAATACAGGTCTGGTGTACAGATGAATTTTCCAAATTATCGTGAATATTGAAAAAACGGAAGTTGGACCGTAAGACCGTATCTCAAAAACGGCTCTAACGATTTTCTTCAAATTTGCTACATAAACACTCTATTAGAAGTCCTTTCGAATGATATCGTTGGTTAGTTCAAAAAAATTGATAGGTGTCCTGTATAAATAGCTCTATTTCAGGTCTCGCAAGTGCGTTCCATTAAAAACGGCAGCACGGATTTTTTTCCAAACTCGGCATAATAACTCTATTTTAGATATGTTTTCATATGTAATTGATGTTTCCGGTCAACAATTGAGTTTGTCATGCTTTGGTGAATGCCTGTATCTCAAAAACGGCTCTAACGATTTTCTTGAAAATTGTTATGTAAATCAATTTTAGATATCCTTTCTCATGTATTACATGGTTATTACAGGAAAATTAACAGTCATCCTGCTCAGGTAGTTCAATTTTAGATCTTGGAAATTCGTGATTAAAAAAATAACTCTATCATCCCCCCCTTATTTTTTAACTTGCTATGTAAACTCTTTTTCATCTGTCTTTACACATGTATTAAGTTTCTCATACCGGGTTTCTACTTCGTTAGGTCAATTTTATGTCTCTTGATCATGTTATCACCGAAAAAAAAAGAAAGAAAAAAAAAGAAATATGCATATAATACGTGTAATAGTGGGTAATGGATGTCGTGTGGTTGTTTCACACAAAATTTTTTTTTAAATGCAAATATATGACAAGAACGAAAAATCATGCGGTACGCGTTGATTATTAACACTTTCCAACTGTAAGTATTTGTTGTGTCAATGCTCTTTGCCTATAAGAAAACGGGCAGACAGAAGCGCTGAAAGGCATACAAATAGACTAACTGAATTCATAATCACCCTTAAACCTAGTTGTAGAGTGTTAAAAATGAAACAAAAGAAAATGCAGCCCTTAAATTTTATTTACAGCCATTAATGTATGTGAATATTTTTGTGTATTCCAGTAAATATGAAGGCTAACCATATCCTATTATATACAAAACATTATTTTAGCATAATACAAATAAATGTCCATTTCCTTATGATTTTACAGTAGAAAGTTATTTAAATATGATTTATAAAAATGTCTCCCATAAAACGCAATGCTTTGGCTTTTTGAGTGTCCCTGTACACAAAGAGGTTGTACAGGACCTATTAATGTCATTTTAAATAGAGAACACTCCATAGTGAACTTGAATAACATGTATCATTTTCCAAATATTCTGGAAATGTTTGCGGACGTTGTAAGCGGGCAGACAGACAGATATACAGTCGGACGGACAGAAACACAAACTGAAATTATTCACACTTAAAAATTGTTAGAAAGTGTTTAAAAACGCTTAATGTGGACGAAAATGTAATTCCAGCAATTTTTACTTTCCGAACATACATATGTAAGGAAAGTATTGTAATCATGTCAAAAATTCGAATTCGAGATTTTGGTGTTTCTATACGTTTTGAGGTCCCCTGAGTCCGTTTTCACTATATTTACGATGATGTATGTGTGTGTGTATGTGTGTGAGTGAACACGCTAGCGTCTAAACGCTTTGCTCGAATGAGCTGTAAGGTGGTACGCATGTTGCAAGTCACCGTAGCACGAACCCTATTGATTTTAATGAATCTGACATTTACAGTTTTTTACAGGGACACAAAGAAAAACTAGTTGGCATAGGTGGACTCAGCGCAGTTCCCCATCACGTATTTGTTTCCACACATTTTAATTATTGTTAAAAACTATCAAAGTAAAATTGACATATCGCATCTCGGCAAGAAAAAGGACACAACTTAAAAATGCAATATTTGAGAAGAATCAACTTATAGATGGTATAAAGAAAAAACTTGGCTATAATAAAACTAACATGAATGCCTCTCAGGTGGATGAATTGAGAGTTATAGCGATATTTTCCGCGCTCATTGGGGGAATTTTATATGCCTTTTTCAAAACATAAACCCAAATTTGCCATTTTAGGTTGATTTATTTGGAAATCGAAATATCCCAATCACTTCGTTTATCTCTCTCTCTCTATATATATATATATACGAGGTGTGGCTATTAAATAACGATACTTTTGCTGTAAAACATTTTATTTTAAATTTATACATATTTAGTTATTATCACCTTCAATATACACCCCTCCTCTATCCCTACAACGCTCCATGCGAATTTTCCATTGTTCGAAACAGTGCTGGAAGTTTTGTCCTGTGAGCTTCTGCATGAGGCGTGCCGCTTTTTCTTTCACAGCTTTAACTAACTCATATCGTGTTCCTTTTAATGCATATTTAGCTTTGGGGAACGGATAAAAGTCACATGGGGTCAGGTCAGGCGAATAAGGCGGATGGTCTAAAACTGGGATGTTGTATTTGGCTAGAAACGTTTTGACAGACAATGACGTGTGAGCCGGCGCGTTGTCTTGATGGAGAACCCATGACTTGTTCTTCCACAATTCGGGTCGTTTTTTCCTTACACCTTCACGGAGTTGAGTAAGCACCTCAAGATAGTAATGTTGATTAATAGTTTGACATTCAGGAACCCAGTGAAGGTACACAATACCATGAATGACGATAAAAAAGGTCATCATCTCCAAAGTCTTCTCAGCCATCTTGAAAACGCTTGAACCACTCATAAACTCGCGCACGTGATAAACATTCATCGCCATAAACTTGCTTTAATAAAATATAAGTTTCACTAGCGGTTGTATCAAGTTTCACGTGAAATATCACGACAATTCGTTGCTCTACTTTTACATTTATCTCGTTTTCGGCAAAACGAAACAAACACCTCTTACACAAACGAAGGTTACTGCCAGACTGATTTCTCTACAAACACGGGAGGCGCTGCAATCGAAAGAGAAGGCTTTACGCTGCACAGCAGTCGGTCGTTCGGATTTGGCGCATATGTAGTTCATCTGTAGCAGCAATAGTCTCTTTATTTAATAGCCACACCTCGTATATAATTGAAATCTTATCATCATGGTAATTCCCGAAATAATACTCCAAATCGAATCAAATTTGCACAGCGAATTTATCTTATAAATATCTTGGATAAGTTCGTTAACCAAGTTGCTCCACAATTTTGTTTTCAAGTGGCGATGTATGCATAGACCATATAAGGGTCTCAACCAAGTTTATAAATGAATTTTATCTGCCATGATATTTCCAATCGCTTTTTCTCCCCAAAAAATCCCTAACTCGAAACTTTCATCAAAATAGCTATGTCCAATTTGGTGTAAACCATATTTCTACCATACGTTGCAATTGGCCTTTAAAGGTTTAACAGCTAACGGGAAAGTTTCTGAAGATGAAAATATTTCCAATCATTTATGCAACCCTGAACTTTCATCTCTATATTGAATTCCGAGTAAACCCGATTTCGGCCATATGTTGTAATTGGCCGATAAAGGGTTAACTGAGAACGCAAATTTTTCTGATGATGAGGGTAAATCCAATCGTTTTAGCACATCCCCCAAAACATTTAATCCCGAACTTTCAACAAAATCGCTATATCCATTTCCGAGTAAACCCGATTTCTGCTGTGTTTTGCTACTGGCCGATAAAGGGTTAACTGTGAACGCGAATTTATCTGAAGATGAGATCCAATTGTTTTTTCTCATTAAAAATCCCTAACTCCAAACTTTCATCAAAATCGCCTTCTCCATTTCCGTGTAAACCCAATTTCTGCCATACGTTGCAATTGGCCTTTAAAGGTTTAACTGTGAACATGAATTTTTCTGACGATGACGACAATTCTAATCGTTTAAGCACTATATTCCAAACTTTCACCAAAACCCCTACAACCACTTCCGAGTAAACCCAATTTCTGCCATTTGCTGCCATTGGCCAATAAAGGGTTAACAGCGAACGCAATTTTTTCTGAAGATGAGGGTTAATCCAAGCACACCGAAAAATACTTAACTACAAACTTTTTTGAAAATCGCTATATCCATTTCCGAGTAAACCCAATTTCTGCTATATGATAGAATTGGCCGATAAAGGGTTAACTGCTAACACGAATTTTTCTGCCTTGCGAAATTTTCAAAGTCGCATGTTTATAGTTAAGGATGTTCATAGCGGCATCAAAACTGATATTTAAGAGCTGTTCTTACATCTATACGATAAAAATATTTCTTTTCATGCACGTTTAAGTGAAATTTGCCGCTATTCTCTCATGTTAAGAAAATCGTAAATTTCGAATAATTTCTGAAGTTTTTTAATTAGAAGGTTACAAATAAATAGGGTTCTTGCCAGTGTCATAAATAATATTTTAAAACTGGTCTGACCTCTCTGCGATTATTTGTTAGTGAGATATCGTGTAAACAGACCAACAAACTAACGGACTAACACACTAACACACTAACGGACTAACACACTAACACATTAACGGACTAACAAACTAACAGACACCCTACAGACGGACATCTTACAAATTTTGTCATTTTCGGATTCTTCACACCTGAAAACGTATAAAAAAGTCAAAAAACCGAGGTCGAAAATTTTCACGATTACCTAAGTTCCCCATACCTATAGTTTGATGGGGAACTAATTCTTTATCATTATGGTCTATGGGACAAAAATCTTAAAAGTGCGACAGCATCTAAAAGCCTCATTCAATTAAGCAAAAAATTTATACATATATTATAGGTCACAGTTACTCAATCTGTATAGATTTTGGAGAATCTAGCACTTATAGTTTTTTTTTACAGGGACACAAAGAAAAATTCTTTATCATTATGGCCTATCGGACCAAATTTTTAAAAGTCCGATAGCGTCTAAACGCCTTATTCAATTGAGCTGAAAATTTATATGAATATTATAAGTTACTGGTGCACTAACTATAAGAAATAATTTTGGCGAATCTAGCATTTATATGTTTTTACAGGGACACACCGAAAAAGTCTTTATTATTACGATCTATGGGCTGAAAGTTCAGTAGCGTTAAATAAAACATCGTGTACTATATAGAGAAAAATACTCAATCAATCTATTATGATTTTTTCTCTTTTGTTATTTAACAACTCCTCTTTCTTTACTTTATCTACAAAACTGCTAATTACTCAATGTTCGGAAAGTCGAGTGGAGTGACTCCAGATTTTTTTATAAACATCATCAATGTAACTGAGTGTTTCTGAGTGGCTCTGTAAGTCTATTGGTAATCATACTGCATTCGGTAGAAAGCATTCTTTTAGGCATATGAATAACATATTTCAATTTCATTAACATTTCTGCAAAGTAAAGTTTTTAAAATTAGGTTTATAGAAATATCTCTTATGGACTGCAATGCTTTGGAATAATTTTGGGTGTTCCTGTACGCAAACCAATCGTGGTATTTATTCCATTTCCTATAGAAAACATACGATAGTGAACTTGCATGATATAGTTCAATTTCCTTAAGGTTTGTGTTAAGTACAGGTATTAAATTAAGATTTATAGAAATATATCTTATACATCACAATGCTTTGGAATAATTTCGAGTGTTTCTGTACAAAAACCAGAAGAAGTATTCACTCCATCTTGAATAGGAAACATCCGATCGTGAACTTGAGTAACATATATCAGTTTCAAGAAATCCCATGAATATTTACGAGAGTTACAGTGCAGAGAAACAGACAGACAGACAAACTGAAGTCATTAACACTTTTCAACTTTGTTGGAAAGCGGAAGTTAGCAATTAATCAAAACAAAAATACTATTATTATACTGATAACCACAGCAAAAACATTCCGAATGCCACTTTTTTATACAAATATTTAAAAATCAACTGTTTGATGAGTTTCTTCCATTACCTACAACCGCAAAAATATTAAAATAAAATTTAGTAGGACATTTATTTATTCGTTAAAAACGCGCGCGCGCGCACACACACATATATATTTATACATATATTAATATCAGGTCAGTGTGAACCACACGATATCAAATGCATTACCAGCAACAGATTGTTAAAAAAAAGTAACAAATTTTAATGCAAAGAAAATGAAAAATGTTTTAATAAATCACCTTAGTTGATAGTATGTAATAGATTTAAAATTAAAAGCTGTAACTTTTTTTTCTCGTCTTCCTAAATATAACACCTTTACTACAGAAAAACTATTAGTACAAATAGTAAAAAAAAAAAAAAAAAAAAAAAGTACGATTTTGTAAATTTTTATTACAAAAAACACGAAGTAATATGACGAAAATTTCTATTTTTTTTTTTTTCTACGTGAAGTTTAATTTTTTAACGTCTTATTAGACTTTTAAAATAAATTTTATTATCATTCAACGTACAGAAATAACATTTCATCTATTTTTGTAATAAAAATACATTTTCATGAATCGTATGTATTATTATTATGACAGAAAAACATAACAGAAAATTTTTATTAGAATAATAATTTTAAAATTCCTTAGAATGAAAATACTACTCCGATCCACATTTTTATAACGTATATTATTCTTAACAATTGTTTATTTTATCCACGGAGAAATTTTTAAAAGTCTTTTGTCTGTTTTCATTTTAGTTAAATTTAATGATTTTATTTTATACGATTAATTTTTATTTTAATATTTTACTAAAACTATTCACAAAACTATATTTTACTAATTTACATTGAATAAACTTCGAATTATCCTTCTAATTTGTTGAAAATCAACTTTAATTACAAAAAATTACATTGTAATTAAAGAGGAAATCTTTCAAAACATATTGTAGAATTTCGTAAGATGTGGGATTAACAGCAAAATAAAAATGAATTATTTAAATCTGTTTTTTAAAAAAAGTTATGATAATGAATCAATAGAAAACTGATTACAAAAATGTATTTTTAGTTTATGCCTACTATTGTCATTGCTACAACTATTGTTTTAAATTTTCATTTTCATTTTTTTTTTTTTTTTTCAAAAAACAACAACAACTTTTTGACATTTATTCTCCTCTAGCCATTTCACGAACGTGATTCAAAGCAGAAAAACAAAAACAAACGCTATGGAATGTAGTAAATAAAACTTAAGCAGAGGTTTATCTTAATGCAGTTGCGTTCTTATTCATCTAATAAAAACAAGTACTGAAACAATGGAAGTGGATCAAAACAACGAATTTTATTTTGTGCGAGAGAGAAGAAAAGCTGAAAGGGTATGGAAATTTTGACCTAAGGGAACAGTGGTAGCGTAAATAAATAAATACTTATGGCATTAAAATACCCCTGAGCGCATTTTTGTTCTCTAGCAGTATAAAATAGATTACTAACATTGTTTTTTTAAATAAATAAAACATCGGCTCAAAGTTTAAAACTTTTTCTACAATAACACGAAAAGAATTATTATAGATTACATGTAAAAGTAAAGCATTTAAATTGAAGATCTTATTTTTCACGTCATAACACAAGAATAAATTTAAAGATGAAATATTTTTACAACGTTTGGATATTTATAATTTTTTTTCAGACATCTTAAAAAATATCAGATGTTGAAAAAAATGAAAGAAATGAATATTTTTTATGAAAGTGAAAGGAATATCATTTTTTAACTATGTTGGTTGAGATTGGTTGATTTTAACGTCGCATTTGAGTTATGTTTTGGACAACTGGTGACTGTCTTGGATTCATCCCTAGAAGTTGTCCAAAAACTTGAAATAATAATTTTGTAATTATAAAATTTGCGTATCGTACATTTTTGTTTCCTTCTTCTTTCATAAGAATATAATATTGAATTTTTAGAACATACATATATACGAAACTTATGATCACTTGAACATGATTTAAGGTTTCCTTGATCTCAGTTTGTGCGCAAAACAAGTATTTTAAGTTTCAATTTAGGGATTAATACAGGGCGTACATGAAACGTATTACATTTGTTATCATTTTTGTTATATTAGATTCTATATAATTTAGAGCCGTTTAAATTTTAACAATATATAAAAAAACTTTGAAATATACAGGGTGCCACAAAACTAATGGTCTCAGCTGTAAAAAGCAATAAAGCTTGTCCCCCCCCCCCAAAAAAAAAAAAAAAAAAAAAAGAAAACACTATAGAATGTGGGGTAGGAAGGCAGTGTGCGAGCTGCGCGATGGCGTTTGCTTGGTTAAAATGGAGTATAAAATAAACACATCTAATAACGGATAAAGAATCTTTATTAATAAAAACTTTACAATTAATGCTGAAATAAGCAAGTACTAGATTCACAGGAAACACATCGGCGGCTGAATGAACCACGCAGACGTTGGAAGGTTCTTAGCACTTCACAAACGCCTGCAGCTATGGCGATGATTCGGCGTCCTATTTCGAAATAGCTCCTGGAAAAGTGTTATTGCTTCTGTGGCATTTGCGTTTGTGCCCCCATACATAAGGTGCCTATCAGTTGTCTCCACATTCAATACTGCTGCTTCTCTGGCGACGAATAGCATCTGAATGCCGAGTTATGCGAAAGACAGCGTTTTAACCCTTTTCCAGAAAAAGTTTCTTCTCCCGGCTCGTCCTTTGTTTTCTGATCCATGGTGAAAGTTGCTTGTTTCAGCAAGTTCTATCACACTTTACAGTTGTGTCCATTAGTTTTGAATGGTGGCTGGTGCACGTAAAATCTGTTGTGGTCGCAATGTCCCCCATGTTCCCATAAAAAATTATACCTCTGGGGGTCACCGAAGCGGGAGAGCCATCCCTTCGGAGGAGGATCAAAATTGTGATGGCATATCTCCAGACCACCTCTAGGAGTAGTCCCAGACCGTCGCCAGTTACCCATTGCGCAGCACTAGTGCGGCGTAAAACTCATCCTTGCATCCACTAGTTTTGTTACATCCCGTATAAGCATCCTATACAGAAAAAACTCGAAAAAATTGTTTCGGGTCGAAACAATAGCATGACTCTTTTAACAAGCGAATGGAGTAAGCAGGAGATCAGAATCAGAATTGTGTAAAAGGGTATTGCTGTTTTTATGCTGTACTCATGCCTACACTTTTCTGTTCATATGAAGTCATAAGGTTACTGTATATTTCTGTGTAAAAGCCGAGAATTTTCGGAGTTTTTAAAGCTAAAATACGAGGGTCATCCTACATACGAATCCGCTATTCTTGTAAAACTCATATGTGCTTTTGCAATAGACAAGCGAAAGGGTTTGCGAGTGTTATATTTTAATGAAAGAATTTTACTTCCATATGTTTTTTGATTAAGATATGTTAGGATATTTAAAAAAAAAAAAAAAAAAAAAAAAGAAATAAGAAAAAAGAAAAAAACTTATTTTCTTTCTCCTTTGGTGGACGAATTGATGAAATTCCTAAAATTTTTTAGATATTCATATTTGTTACAATCAAAAGCAACAATCTTATGGATATCTCATTTTTTATTTAAGATATGAAGAAATAGGTGACAATACGTTTTAGCCCCCCCCCTCCTCTTTGAGACGAATTCATGTAGATTATCTTTTTCCTGTTGTCGTTTCATATACACAAATAAACCGGGGAGTATTATAAGTAGCATTATATCATGAAAAACATATGAAACAGATCGAAAATTTTTACTTGACGATGTTATTATCTTTAAAAATTTAGTTATTTACATTAAACGATAGTATTGTTTAAAAAATAATTTCCTTTAAATTTATAAAGCTGATGGAAATATTCTATCTATTGTACGCGACAGTCCTTTAAGAGTTGATTCAGGCCAGAGTTAGCAGGTTCTCAAAAGGGGAAGTCCAAAATTATCATTTTAATTTTATAATAATATGTACAGATATTAAAAATCACTGTTTAAGAAAAATAAAAATAGCTAGAATACACAAAAATCGCTACCCATTTGTATGGTGAATTTTAAATGTGTTGTAAAAAAAAAAAAAAAAAACGCGTGATTGAATTTTTAAAGAATGCTGTTGAAAAAAAATGTAATCTTACAGCGGGAAGTGCTATAAAGACTTCTCCAAAAACATACACATTGAATAAAATTGTCACATTTGACCACCCAGAAATCAAACCAGAGCCGTCTCCGTAGAATATGAGAACGTTACCATCAGATCACCAATCAACATGGTATACTACAAATTCAAGTAATTCTATTTATAAAATAACTTGCAGGCTACGCCCGCTTCGCTAGTCCCTATATTTAAATGAATTTTCAAAAGAATTGAATCAATGTTTCTTATATTGCTTTATAAATAAAAGCTAAAAATTGTTATTTTTTTTTCATGACTTTAATAGGGATTTTAATTTATATAGGGAATTTCGAATTAATTTTTTTATCAATATACATTATAGCCTATAGCACTCAGGGATCATGTAGCTTTTGACTAGTGAAATTGTTCTTTAAATTGGTTCAGTAGTTCCAGAGATTACCCTCCACATACAAACAAAGTTTTATCTTTATATATTAGTATAGGTAACATAAAGATAATTAACATAATGCCTGAATGAAAAATAAATAATTTAGTTTTTAACAAGAACCGTTATTAAACTATTTTCCTTCACGGAGATCCAACTCACAAACTCTGGAATCGAAATCCGACGTTTTAACTCGATGCCACGGTGTTCAGCAAATTTTGTTGCAATATTCCATTCCCTTTTTTTTTTTACATGGATTTTATGGGGCTTTTAATTAAAATATTGAAATTTCGAATTAAATTTTTTTAATCAAAATTATTATAGACTATAGCACTCAGGGATAGTGTAACTTTTGATTAGTGTATTTTTGTTTGTTTGTTTTGTCTTAAATCGGTTCAGTAGTTCCAGAGATTACCCTAGTGCATAGATATAGTAATTTATATAGATCTGTCATCCCCATGTTAACGAGCAAAGATTTTTGATGCCGAAAAAGTTTTTTGCCATCAGCAGAGAGTTAAAACACGAAAATAATAATAGAATAGAATGTTAATGAATGTTGAAAATGCCGAAATATTGCATGACTTTTAAGTGTTCTGATAAATATATGAAAAGAAATGGGATAAGTTTTCATAAATAAGTTATATTCAAGTAATTTATGAAAAATATAAATTTTATAATCAGTTGCTTTGTTATTATTATGAAACAATTACTGTCATCATATTTACTGGAATGCTTTTTTTAAATTTTAATATTTTTTAATATTTTGTATTAGTAAGTAATATGGAATTCTCAAAATTCGTTTAAATGTAGTTAGCAGTCGCAGAAGTTTTAATATATAACTAGCATGTTGTGACCACCACAATACTTTCTTCCATATATAATCCAATACAAATTTACGCAATACAAATTATTTATTCAATTATAATTTATTAAAATTATTTTTCATGATGAATGCAGACGATTTTTATCTCAAAGAAGTACGAGGGCTATTTTTTTTTTCAACCTCCGATTGGCTATAAAAAAAAAAAAAAAAAAAAAAAAAAAAAACGAGTAAGTATAAAAAAAAATGATTTTATTGCCAAAAGTAAAGTAGATTAAAGGTTACTTCACTACATAATAACTTTGACGATTGAGGCATTTGTCATATCTGTGAACAAGCTTTGATATACCCTCTTCATAAAATGTTGCCGCCAGTGACTTGAAGTGAGTTATGACGGTTTATTTGAGCTCCTCATCAGTTTGGAAGCGTTGCCCTCCAAGCCACTTCTTTAGTTCCGTGAAATGATGGTAATCACTGGGCGCTAGGTCGGGACTATATGGGGGGTGTTCGAAAATGTCCCATTTAAATTCCTCAAGGAGCCATTGAGTTACACGAGCACTGTGAGGACGGGCATTGTCATGGATCAGAAAAATTCCGGAAGTAGCAAGACTCTTCTTTTGTTTTGAATAACCCTCCGTAAGCATCGCAAAGTCTCACAATAAGAATCTGCAGTAATTGTTGTCCCCGGCTGCATAAACTCCCCAAGTAACACACCTTTTTGGTCCCAAAAAACAGTTGCCATAATTTTACGGTTGTTGAAGGATTGTTTGAATTTTTTAGGCCTGTTTGGAGAATTTGTGTCCAACCATTGTTGAGATTGTCGTTTCGTTTCGGGCGTGTCATATTGAATCCATGTCTCATCACCGGTCACAATGGATTTCAAAAAATTTTCTCCACCAATATTGAAACGGTCAAGAAACGACAAAGCTGCTGCCATTCAGCAAGTTTTGTGGTTGACCATTAAAATCTTTGGAACCCAGCGAGCACAAATTTTTCTGTAGCTCAACTCTTCAGTAACTATAGAGTACAAGGCAGATCTTGAAACTTCCGGAAATTTCATCCATAATTCACTTAAGGTGAACCTACGCCTTTCTTTAACCTCTTGGTCAACTCGTTGAACAAGATTGTCTGTAGCGACAGACGTCTCCTTGACCTTCTTCATCATGCACATCAGTTCGGCCATCTTTAAATTTTCGACACCATTCACTAACAACACCCTCACTCATAAAGCTGTATCCATACACTCGACTCATTCTTGAATAAATTTCCGCTGCACTATTCCCTTCTGCCTCCAAGAAACGAATAACACTTCGCAATTCACATTTGGCGGGAGAATCAATAAAGACAGCCATGTTTACTTGACTGCAGCTGAAAACGAATTAGTGTGTTGCACTCGGCAGTGACAGATCGTCTATAAGAGGAGATGCGCAGTCACATACTGCGCACGCCAGTCACCTGCCGCATGTCTGGCCTTCATACCGTGCGATCGGAGGTTGAAAAAAAACAGCCCTCGTATAATAATAAATACCGAAAGAAAGAAAGTCAGTTTTGTGCAGACATGAGTATACTAGAGTAAAAAAACGGGAAAGAAAAAAGAAAAGAAAGAAAGAAAGAAAAATGGGTTTCTGGGGTTTTTCATTCTCTTTTAGTGCATAAATTTTATTTGCTAAATTATGTTTGTCTATTCCCGTGTATATTCACCCGGGAAAAGATATCCATAAGAGAGTAAAATGGCTGTCTTTTTCCAAATGAAAAGGCATCACTTTTCCCCCCTCATTGATCAATCTATGTCTTATTACTATATCTATGCCCTAGTGATATTGATCGATTGTATTTTGCTTGGCCTTTCATCGACACCTCAAAATTTGCTCGAGCATTAACATGGGCTTATAATTTAGAGCAGTATCTAAGATCGGTTTTCGATGAGGAGTATTTCCTATTCAAGAATTCGCTTATAAATTGCTAAGTAAACCGTATAGAACTCAACTTGGTTTTTATTGGTATCATCCTACATGGTTGGACCTGGTTCGATCTCTGTCGGTACTATTTTATTCAATGTTTATAACTATTTTACTCAATGTGTATGTTTCTTCAGCAAATCTACACACCTTTACGCTGTCAAACTGAATTTATTTTATTTATTTAGTTTAGTGCTTTTTTAAAAGATAATCACTGGTTTATTTACAACGGGTTTGAAAATTACTGCATTCAGAATTCTGCACGTTGTGGGTATTATATCATGATTTTTATTTTCCCCACAGTGAATCTAAGAAAATTTCTTTTTATTTGTCTTTTAAATACTGCTATAAGATTTAATATAAATACAGGGTGTTTATAAAGACCCGGACCCATTTTGATGGGTCCGGGTGGATGGTTGAGTTTGATAACTCATAAAATAATAAAGATAGATTAAAATTAATAACATAAATGGTTAGATAGACTCAAAAAGTTTCATGATCCTTATCAATGAACTTCCACGTGTGCCCCCTTCGTCGCACGGAGAATATAAGTCGATAGTCAATATCACGCCGGGAAGCGGCAAGCATGTCGGCATCCACAGAGGCTATTGCGGTTGTAATTCTGACTTTTAGGTAATTATTCGACTGCCGCTCGAATTCGAATAAAACATCACATACAAAAGTACTACATAGAACAAACACATCAAAAGTAAACATAACATTGCAATAGTTGCCAAAAACAAAAGAGAGAAAAATACAATTAATAAGCAGACGATATTTAGAAAAGTACAGATATTTAGACTGGAAAATGAAATTATCTGAAATTAACCACACGCGCAGACGATATTTAAAAAAGTAAAGATATTCAAACCTGAAAAGAAAATATATGAGTTATTCCATCAATAAATGCCATAAGTTTGTTTATATCTTCATTATTTTATGAGTTTTTAAACATCAAAATGGGTCCGGGACTTTAAAAACACCCTGTAAATTTGTTATGCGTTTTGAGTTGGTGCTGTAGATTAGTTTCCTTTCATAGCCGTGAAGATAAACTATAAGATTCTTTATGATAGGTTCCTTCCGTGGATGATCAAAATTGCGATGGCATGTCTCCGAACCACTTCTAGGGGTGTGTCCCATCTGCGCAGCACTAGTGCGACGTAAAACCCAACCCTCCTTTATGATAGAAAAATAACTCAGGAACATCCATATCTTGACTTGATTATATATTGGAGTCCATTATCAGTTGATGAACATACAATTTAAAAACATTCTAATAATAAAGCTAAAAAAAAAAAAAAAAATCATAACTGAATCAATTGAAGAAGAAAAACTCAATTATTATTTATGAAGAGTTAATAATAAAAATATTGAATCAATTTAAAGGGCACGGGGAGAATACAAAATTAGAGAGGATGAAAAGATAGGTCTTATTAGACCAACGAACAGAGCAAAAATGATGTAGAAGTTTGGCAAAATCATTAACCTCAAAAAGAACTTTCGCCAAATTATGTTGCCGAAGAAACCCCAGTTTTTTAAGTCCGTTAAGAACATTTTATATATTATTTTCAAAAGTTATAGCTCAAATTTTTCTTCGCCATTAAGTACGTTACATTTTCTATGAGAATCATAAGATTCCGTTGCATTATGGTGATAAATCTCATCGTTTCATCACTTCATTTAAATTCTGACATTACGGAAGATCAAGTCTAATCACACGTTATAAATCACGCTTCCGCGAGGTGTAATTACACTCCTTTCTTTGGCTCGAGATCTTCTGTTGACAGATTTAGTATTTGGAAAATAATAATGACCTTTTCTTTCGCGTTTTCAAAAACTATTTCTCTATATGTATATTATCTGCCGATGAAATTATTGGATTTATTTGATATGCATTAATTAATTACGAGCAGCCACGAATACAATGGTGTTTATGATTTTCTTTCCGTTCTTATATTTTTATTTTTTGTTGGAATGAAGAGATGATTCAAGGCTAGTCTTTTAATGTACGATATCTGAAAGAAAGTAACGTTCGCCTCCGCAGAAAATAAATCTAATTCTTTTCGTTTAAAGGGGTCTTTTAAACAGGAAATATGAATAATTTTAAGAAGCTAAATGCAATTAAATTTTAAGAAAGAATATATGATTTTCCATATCACAATATTGATTAAATATAACGTAGGAAAAAATTTAGATAGACTGAGAATTAAAAGAATGAAAATGTTAATTTGGCTTCAATCATCTGACATGGCTACAAGTAGATGCCACGGAAAAAAAAAAATTACGTTTTAGTATAACTTTAATTACTTTCATAATGATTTATCATTTATTTATTTTGTTATGTTTTAAATTAGCTTCATAAAAAGAGTTTTTTCTTACTTTCCTTAGAGGTAAAAAAAAAAAAAAAAATATTTTTTCAAGAACACTAATTACGTTTGAAGAGAGAAATATTACGAGATGGCTAAGAGGATAATTTAAAATTAGTTTTAATTCTAATTCATAGGTGCTAATTTAAAAGAAAGACACCTCATTAATTTTATGCAGTAATAACTGTCATATTGTCACGTAATGTTTCACAGCTGTTAAAAAATTGTTCCTTAGTAATTATAATTAAAAAGGAAATTATGTTCTCTACTAGATCAAAATAAACTGTAAGAAAAAGAATGATTTTATTAAGAAGAAATGGCATTCAACTTACATTATTTAATCATTAAATTCCAAGTAGAATTTTCAAAGATATTTTTTCAAAGATATTCTTTCTATATTATGTAAAAGAGTGAAATTAATGTATTTTCAAATAAATAAATAAATTTGTCTGAGACAGAATTTAATTTAGAGTCCGATACAACTATTTTGTATTACTTTTTACATCAAATACTTTTTTTAAAATCTGTTTTTCTTATAAAGGCTTGTAAAAAACTGTACATACTCATATAATATCTCGGACGCATTCCTTTATTGGAAAAATTTGTACCTATTGTCGTACGGTCTCTTGTCGTACAGTGTTTTGGGTAGTTCGTATATCAAGGTACATAATATTTAATACTTTGATGAATTCGTTCCCACTTTCTGTGAATTCAAATTTACATTACAATCACTCACTAATAAATAAACCAAATGAATTAATTTCAAATGAATTAATTTATTTATTAAGTGTAGGATCATGTGAAAAAAAGCTTAACCCATTATTTTAAATCAGATTATCAACAAAAAGCTTCAGTTAATGATTTTTTTTTTTTTTTTTTTTTCAGAAATAGGACATTTTGATTTAATTGAATTTTTTTACTACCGTATTTTCCGGCGTATAGCGCGCAGGTTTGTTAAATCGGGTATACACCGGAAATTTAAATTTACAGTAAAAGCTATTTTTGAACAAGCTTTTGTTTGTTACAAATATAGCTGGCTTTGAAGCCACTAAAGAATTTCGACTAAGTTTCATTTTTATGAATTTCGATTTAGGTTTATTTTATTTAGAATCTCGGATTAAGAATTTCTAACGAGTTTATTTTAGATTCAAATTTTGCAACTTTACTTAATCACAAATCAGCATAACATGCATATTAATTAAATGAGAATAAGTTTAAATCTACTTACCCACTCTGCCAGATTTCCCGGGATTAGTAAAACTATAACTGCCAATACATAGACTCTGACATCTAATATCTACTCACTACAAACGATTTATTGTTACAATCATAACTTATGTTATTTGAATCGAATAATGACGAATAAGTATTATTATATTAAATAAGTTTGTTTTCTGGTTTTAAGATGCATCGCATCTCTCTCGACTCGAATGAAAAGACAGGACTCAATCAGCTCCGTCCCGTCACACAAGAGTTCTGTTCTGCGCATCGTATTCTCTCCTCCCCTCCTCCCCGACATCCTCCGGGGGGGGGCTGAGCATGGCAGACTGGCAATTCTATTTACAGGTCTCTTGATTATTCCCGATGGCGTCTTCAGAGTAACCACTCTAATAATTCCATCCTCACCCTGATGGACTTCCAGAAGGCGTGCTAACCTCCACTGAGCTGGCTGAATAGAAGGTTCCAACACCAGGACTAGCTGACCAGGTTGCAGATGTGTATTACCACTCTTCCATTTTTCTCTTGACTGGAGTGAAGTCAAATAAGACTTTGCCCAGGTGCTCCAAAATTGCCTCTTGATCCGCTGGAGGAGTTTCCATCTGGAAGAAAAACTGGTACAAAATGGATTAGTTTGGTTAAGAGATTGTTCAGGAAGCTGAAGAAGCGGAGCCCCAATTAGGAAGTGTCCTGGTGTAAGTACTAAGAAATTATTGGGCTCGGTGGAAAGTGGGACTAAGGTTCGTGAATTTAAGCAAGACTCAATAGTTGTGAGAATCGTAGCACACTCCTCAAACGATAGGCAACTGCCTTTACACGCTTTAGTTAAATGGCGTTTAGCCAATTTAACGGAAGATTCCCATAGGCCGCCAAAGTTAGGCCAGTAAGGTGGCATAAAATGCCAATGAATTTGTCTATTTGCGACAAAGTCTTGAATAGTGTTGCTTGTTGAAAGCTTTACTAGCCCTTTTAAATGGGCATTGGCACCCACAAAATTGCGCCCGTTATCAGAGTATATGTCCGAAGAATAGCCGCGACGCATTTATTTTCTTTGACTATTATTGAATTATTGACACAAGATTTTTTTACACTACTACCTTCTACTGGCTTCTTAAACATTCCTGGTTTATTTTCAAGTTTTGTTTGACTCGACGCCTCCCTTTCTATGAATGTACGAAACGAATTTAAATCGGGAATAGTTTGCGTATTCTCTAGACTGAGCTCCCACCTATGCCTAACGGATGAGTCCAATTTTGAAATCATGAAATTTATAAGAATAAGATCGCTAAGAGGATTAGATTCCAATCCTAGGGTCGATAAATTTCGCACCGCTTCGTTACAAGTATCTATTAAATTGAAAAACGATTTAGGATCATCCGCTTTGTTTACTTTTACTGAAAAGATTTTATTTATTTGAGTTATAGCTAATTGACGTTTATTTTCGTAGCGCTGAGTAAGAATTTCCCAACAGTGTTTAAAATTTTCCGATTGTAACGAAAATCCACGAATAAGTTTTGATGCACTACCTCTTACACACGATTGGAGGTATTGTAGCTTTTCAACCTCACTAAGGCTGTCATTATCCAGAATAGATGATTTAAATAAATTTTTAAATGACAACCAAGATTCATTATCCCCGTAAAAATAAGGAATTTCAAGTTTGGGAAGACTAATATGCGAATTAACAGAAGTCCCTGGTTTGGTATGTGCATCATTATTTACATTTGGGGTATTTGATTGCGATTTACTCTCCAACACTACAGAAGTACAGACAACTCCAACAGAATGTCCCGATTTTTCATCACTTCTTCAAAGTTTTCATCGTTTTCTTCTTCGGAAAAATTTGTAACTATTTCCTCGAATTTAACCTCCAGTACATTTACCTTATCTTTTAGGATCTTTAATCTGGCTTGATCGCTTTTATCGCAATCATTGACCTTCGATTTTATAAATTCTATTTTTCTAATAACATTTTCAAATTTTATCACTTCATTAGATTTTGGGAACAACGCACTCTGTTCGGCGTCATTCGCCCTTGTTTTCCCCCTTTTACCCATCTTTTGAGCAAACTAATTACAAACAATTAAATTTAAATATGAATTAATCGATCGAATTAAATTATTATTCTGCAGATCAGGAAGTAAAACAAAACAAAAAATATAAGAACAAATGAAAAGAAACACACATATAGAATATATATATATATATTTTTTTTTTTTTTTTTTACTGAAATAAATAAACTAATAAAATATTAAATGCACCTTTTTCATTCTCATACACTCCTTTATTCAACAATTATTTAACATGAATAGCTATTTCTTAAATTCCCTAACCGAAATTGTTCCGGTTTGAAAACCAAACTATTTTGAATTACGTTTTCTCTAAACCAAAACTTTTACGTAAGCATGAAAGCGAAACTACTTTGAATTACGTTTTATAACAAAACAATTTAACCTTGTATTAATGATTTATTTCAACAAATTAATTTTAATTTACTTTAAAGTTCTTATACAGATAATTTAATCCTACGTCAACAAAAGAATTTTTTCAATTTACAATTTTTTTTTTTTTTTTTTAATTTAACGAATTACGATTAATTATCTAATTAATAGGTAATTAAGCCTCCGTGAATCGACGGACCACTATGGCTTTGAAGCCACTAAAGAATTTCGACTAAGTTTCATTTTTATGAATTTCGATTTAGGTTTATTTTATTTAGAATCTCGGATTAAGAATTTCTAACGAGTTTATTTTAGATTCAAATTTTGCAACTTTACTTAATCACAAATCAGCATAACATGCATATTAATTAAATGAGAATAAGTTTAAATCTACTTACCCACTCTGCCAGATTTCCCGGGATTAGTAAAACTAGAACTGCCAATACATAGATTCTGACATCTAATATCTACTCACTACAAACGATTTATTGTTACAATCATAACTTATGTTATTTGAATCGAATAATGACGAATAAGTATTATTATATTAAATAAGTTTGTTTTCTGGTTTTAAGATGCATCGCATTTCTCTCGACTCGAATGAAAAGACAGGACTCAATCAGCTCCGTCCCGTGACACAAGAGTTCTGTTCTGCGCATCGTATTCTCTCCTCCCCTCCTCCCCGACAATAGCTTTATTTGTAAATTAAATTTTCTGGTGCGTAACTCACTTATGTATGCGCGTTATACACCGGAAAATTCGGTACTTATCTAATAGTTAACAATCGATATTTAAATATATAAACGTTTTTACAATTATATGCTATAATTGTCTTGTCCCTCAATTTAAATAAAATAAGATCATTACTTTTTTTTTTTTTTTTTTTTTTTGACAGAAAAAGAAATATATTCATTATATAAGTTGAAATAAATTTATTTTCTTAAAAAAAAAAAAAAAAAAAAAAGAACGAGTGTTTTTTAATTTTAATATTTTTTATCCTTTTTAATAATTTTAAAATTAAAATAGGGTTTTTATTTAATACGTTTTGAACTAATTATCTGATTAAACTAAAAAATGCGGCGTTAGGTAACTTTCGTCCTGATTAATAAGTAGATATTCGGTTTACTCGGAAATGGATTCAACGATCTAATGAAAGTTTGGGGTTAAATGTTTTTTAGGTAGCTAAATTTATCAAACATATCCTCATCTTCAGGAAAATTTGCGTTCACTTTAATGGCACTTTAACCTTTTACAGGCCGAATTTAGATCCAGGTATATTTTTCATTAGTTATTTGCATATTTTACTTTATAATACTTTAGTTAAGGGATTTTAATCATTTAAATGGCAAAAAATACATACATAAATATTAATTGCCATTAATAATAATTATTAATATTCTTAAATTATTAAGATTAATATTATAGATTATTTATATAATCTGATTAATATTATCAAGTTTGATGTCCTTTTTGATAATAAGAGCTGTTTAAAATAAACCAACTGATATTCAGAGTCATCGGATACTTTCAAATTTTTATGCATTTTCTTATTTGTACTCTTTGAGAAGAAATATGAAAATGATCATTTTGGGGATTTTTTGTAGAGTTACCAACTAATGATAGGAATGTTGCTTCTGTTTTAAAAAATCAAGTCATCTTTTAAGTATGTCCGCTAATTTTTGTAAGTCAATATTAGTGCAATTTAATTTTTTAAATAAGTTTTAATTTGATGTTCCCAATTGGGAACATTGGCCTGTAAAAGGTTAATAGCCAGTTGCACCATGTGGCAGAAATTGGTTTTACTCGGAAATGGATAGAATGATTCTGTTGAAAGTTTGGAATTACAGGTTTTTTGAGGTGCAAAATCGATTGAAATTTTCTCATTTTCGAGAAAATTCCCGCTTCCTGTTAACCCTTTATCAGCCGGTTGTAAATTATGGCAGAAATTCGGTTCACTCGAAAATGGATGTAATGATTTTGAAGAAAGTTTTGAATTAAGTTTTTTGGGAGGTATAAAATCAAATAGATATAGTCTCATATTCAGGACAATTCGTGTTTACTGTTAACCCTTTAACCTGCCTTTTGCAAAATATGACAGAAATTTGTTTTCTGGAAAATGAATGTAATAATTTTGATTACCGTTTGAGTTAAGTGTTTTTTTGGAGTAAGCGATTAAACTTATCATCATCTTCATAAAAATTGCAGTTTGTTATTAACCCTTTATCTTGTTAGTTATAAAAATATGACAGAAATTGAGTTCACTTGAAAATGGATATAACAATTTTGATGAACATTTGGAGTTAAAAAATCTTTGGAATGAAAAATTAATTAGATTTATCCACATTTTCAGGGAATCTCGAGTTCGCTGTTAACCCTTTATCCCCTAGTGGCAAAATATGACAGAAATTAGGTTTACTTAAAAAAAAAAAAAAAAAAAAAAAAAAAAAAAAAAACGTTTTTTATTGAAAATTAAGGATGTTTTCAAGTGACAAATCGTTTAATTTCATTCTCATATTAGGAAAATTCACGTTTGTTTCTTCCTGTTACAAAATATGGCAGAAATTGGGTTTACTCCGAAAGAGATATAATGACTTTTAGAAAATATATAGGTTAATAGTTTTATGGGGTGAAAAATCAATTGGACTTATCCTTTTCTTCAGGAAAATTTCCATTAGCTGCTATAACATATTCACTGTACGTACACTACGAATGATTTTTACAGTGAGACCGTGTGAACACTGTCATCCAGGTAGTTTATATATATATATATATAATTGAATGCTAAAATATTGCTTTTTGTTTCAGCATTCAAACACAAAAATATTTATAAAAAGTTAACTTAAAGTGAATTCACTAAGTTATATCGAACATATGTTTCAAATATATTCTTAAAATTGTTAAGCTATAGTAATGTATAAGCAAAAAAAAAAAAAAAAAAATAGTTACCAGGCAAAATATTAAATATATATATATATATATATATATATATATACAGCCGGCAGCAAAATTATTCGAGCGCTAGCAATAATTCTTATATAAAAAAGTACACTTAATACTGTTTTGTTAAAGAAATCCTTGTCGAATCATTTTCTTAGACTGACTTTAAAAAATAACTTACTGAGATAATTTGGAGCAAGTTTAAGCTTGGTAATGTATTTACTGTCCAAGGACGTAAGGGGGGGGGGATTCGTAAAATCCCGTTGCAGTATGTGTTAGATACATGTAAACAATTCACGAATCAAAATTCGTCACAGCAGATCCCATAGATGTCCCAAGACAAATTTGCCCCCTCGTAGCGCTTCTCCCAAAGAAAAAATCGAAATTCACACACACACACAATAATAATAATAATAAGTTTTTTGAAACATCCCAAAAGAAGACAAATGGCTCTTTCAGTATCTTTGTACCATTTTTAGTAGAGTTCTACTAAAAAGTGCGGAATTTGCGAAATTTCCCCTGTAAAACGATTATTCCCGATCTCTCCTTTAAAAACCGAAAATTTCAAAATCGCACATAAAGTTTTATTTTTTCACAAGTGTAGTCTCCTCATGTGCAATTTCTTCAACGGGAAGTAATTTGGGGCCGAGTTATGCTTACAAACTTTTTTTTTTTTTTTTTTTTTTTTTGCGTCTTGCCCTCAGAGAGGATGAGGGGGATTTCGATTAATCCTGTTACTTTAGGTGTCGGATACATATAAATAATCCAATCACCGAAATTCGGGACTGCAGCTCTCATAGATTTTTAGGATAAATTTAACGCTGAAAAGGGTGTCTCGAATTTGACCCAACTCCCCCCCCCCCCCCCAAAAAAAAAAAAAAAAAAAAAAAAAAATCACAAAAAATAAAAAAATAAAATAAAATGAAAGAAATAAAATGTTTTTGTGAATATTTTAAAGAAGACGCATGAATGTTCTCAACATCTTTGTTCCATTTTTGGTAGTGTTCTACTCAAAAATCCGGAATTTGCGAAATTTCCCGCCAAAAATCGATTCCCCCCCCCTCTCTTCCCTTAAAAGTAAAAAATTCCTAAATCGCAGATAATTTTTTATTTGTTCTCAAGTCTAGTCTTGCCTTGCGCAATTTCTTTACCCTGAAGCAATTTCGAGTCGAGTTATGCTTACAAACGCGTATTTGTTTCCTGTCTCCCAGGAAGGAACGGAGGGAATTTCGTAAAAGTTGATTCATATAATTTTAAGCTGAACCATAGATATAATTTAAAGACCTAATATATATAATTTAAGGACCTAATAGATATAATTTAAAGACCAAAGTTCTTGCCAAGCGTCGTCGAATGCCGTTTAAGCATTCTCACGTGATACCCGGACAAATATAGTGTTACAGACATACAATCACAACGACACACACGCACACACAGAACATTTTTTAAAATCATTTTTGGTATTCACGATGGAAAGATATTGCGAAATTTTTTGATTCTCGGAAATTTACAGACAATAGTCTGATTTTATTAATATAGATAAAGTAATTGATATATATATATATATATATATATTTTCTCATGAACATCGTGACTATTCTTGGTGAAAAACTATAACACACTGAAAAATAAAATAAAATTACAGTACAAATACAGTAAATTATACGATAATTGTACCATCTTCTCTTTTTAAAGTATAAGGTAATATTTGTACGGTACTTTAAACTTAAAAATACAGTATATGTTCTACTCGAGTCATAACTAACATTTAACAGAGTAACTGTTTACAGTTTACATTGCATCTGTTAACGTCGTATTGCACATTAACATTGTAACATCGAACGTAACACTGCTGTTAACATCGTAACAGCGAACGTAACATTGCTGTTAATATCGTATCTGCACTGTAAAAAAATAACTATTACCAGCTGCAAGAAACTCTCTGTGATTGGAGAAAATAATTATTTTCTCCAATCACAGAGAGTTTCTTGCAGCTGGTAATAGTTTACAGTGTGCTAATGTCGCATCTATTTGCATCGCACTGTTTACGTGGTATCTGTTTTAGTGTTACATTGCAGAGCAACTGTTTACTGTTTAATATACATATATATATATATATATATATATATATATATGTATGTATATGTACTATTCATTTACATCAGGACTACACTATTTTCGTCGTACAAATATACATAATATTGTTCAATGAGCTTTAAAATCACTGACGGTGCATGAACCATCAATTAAGTTTATATTACAGGGTGATTATAATTAAAGTTACGCCCATCCGAGCGATTTGATATTTTACCAGAGCAATCGTGAGGCAATGAAATTTAGTTTGGAAAAAGAAAAAACAATTGTTCCAAAATGTTCCTATAAATGACATCAGAGCCTGATTAAGGGGAAAGCACACATTATTTATACTTACACCGTTATTTTTTAACAAATACTTTCCTCCTATAATAAACAGAAAATTCTCATTAAAAAGTATTTTAAAAGAATTCTGGTGTCTAATAACGGTGAGTAAATTGGATTGTTTTACACCGTTCATTTTTTATAAAAAATATTTCCTCGTCAAAGCGTGGAATTTCTATGACATGAAGTAAAAAATAATTGTAAAAATATTCCGGTGAGAGCGGAGATAATGTGTGCTTCCCCCTTAATCAGGCTCTGATTGGCACTGTCATGGGAATGTCAGGGGAAACGCCTAAATGCACTCATTAAACACAGGAATGTTGTTAGCAACACAATGGAATAACAGGAAACAATAGATTTCAAGGGCTTTCTACAATTTTTTTTAAGCAAAAGGAGAAGAATACGTGTTTTCAGCGGGAACAGTCACAGTGAAATGAGAAAAAGAGGAGCTTCATGAAACAAGTACGGATAATTAACGGCACATTTTGGAGCTATATTTTTTTTATTTTTCCAAACAAAATTTCATTGCCTCACGATTGCTCTGGTAAAATATCAAATCGCTCTGGTGGATAATTTTGAAATTATAGCGTTTTGAAATCGTAATTTTAATTATAATCACCCTGTATAATTTAATTTTTGAGTATTCTGCTTCTCTCTCATATCACAAAAACAAATTATTGTATTGTTGTTAATTTACATTTGCAACTGTCAGGACGTCTAGTTTTACATCTCCAACTTTGGTTTTAATACGAAATACCCATTTAGAGATATCTACAATCTTACACGATTTTTCGTGATGTATGGGCGCATTCGAAAGTATTTCCCGGTCTCTTCCCGAGTTGGGAAATGACGTCACGCGGGAAGTTCGGGAAATTAGAACTACCATATAGGAGCCATGTTTGTTTATATATTTGTTTCCCGGGAAGACGAGATGTGTACGGAAGTAGTTATATCTCGGTCATTTTTCGTAAGGCTCCTATATGGTAGTTCTAATTTTCCGAACTTCCCGCGTGACGTCATTTTCCAACTCGGGAAGTGACCGGGAAATACTTTCGAATGCGCCCTATGTATGAGTATGTATAGGCGTGTTTGCATGTGTGTGAATGAACACGAGGGCGTTTTTGTTCGAATGAGCTGAAAGTTGGTACAGTCGGTAACAAAAGTATCCGAACACTATCAAAAATTCCTATATATATATATATATAAAAGTACACTTAAAACTGTTTTGTTAAATAAAATCTTGTAGAATCCTGTTCTTAGACTGACTAAGAACAGGATTCGACAAGCATTTATTTAACAAAACAGTAATAACTCTATTTTTTTTTTTTTTTTTTTTTTTAGGAATTTTTGCTAGCGTTCGGATACTTTTGTTACCGACTACGTGTGTTAAAGGTCATCGTAGCACGAACTGTACATATTTTAGTGAATCTAGTACTGATATATTTTTACAAGGACAGAATGAAATATTGTTTAACTTTATGGTCTATGGAATTAAATTACTTAAATTGCGATAGCGTCTAAATGTTTTATTCAAATGAAATGATATTTTATAAGCATGTTATATACATCATAGTCGTATGAACTATATAGATGTTGGTAAATTTAGCACTCACAGTTTTTTTTTTAGGAACACAACAAATATATATATATATATATTTAATCATTATGGTCTGTTACACGAAATTATCTAAGGTGCGATAGCGTCTCAATGCCTTATCCGATGAAACTGAAACATTTTAAACATGTTATAGGTTACCAACGCACGAACTATACAGATTTTGGTAAATTTAACACTTATAGTTTTTTTTTTTTTTTTTTTGTAGGAACACATTTTTTTTTTCTTTAAATCATCATGGCCTATTATACCAAATTATCGAAAGTGCGATAGCGTCTAAATGCCTTATCCGATTAAACGGAAAGTTTATAAGCATGTTAGAGTTTACCAACGCACGAACTATATAGATTTTAGTGAATCTAGACCTTGTAGAATTTTATTGACACAACGAAACTTTCTTTATCATTATGAGCTATGAGTTCAAATAATTTGAAGTTCAGTAGCGTTAAACGACTTGTTCGATTGAGCTAATTGATTTTAGATTTATTTATTTTGTTTATTTATACAACTGTTAATTACGTAATTTTCGGAGAATCGAGTGGAATCACTAAAGATTTTTAATAATTATTAGTATAGGAAATATGGCTGCTATTTTTTTTTTTTTTGTAATGAAAGCTTTTGTGCCTTTAAAAAATCTCTTAAAAATTAATTAAATCATATTTAAATGTCAATATTTTAAAAATGTTCATGAAATGAACCTCAATATTTAAAAATGTGAAATTTTATTAAGCGATTTTCGTTAATTGTATTTCAAAAGCTCGCGACAATTCAGAATATTTTCATTCATAAAAAAAAAAAAACTTTTTTTTAAAAACTATATTTACTCAGAAAAGCTCATTCATTAAAAAAAAAAAAAAAAATCTAATTTTAAATTTATTTTGCTGCAGAAAAAAGAAAAAAAAAATGATAAAGAAAAGTAATTTGAAAGAATCTTCCATTAAAATTTTTGATGATGTGTCAGAAAGTAATTTACTTCATTGTTTTTTCAATTGGCATAACAATTATCTGAAAAATATGTGTGTGTGTGTGGGGGGGGGGGGAGCTGGTTATTCTCATTAAAAAGCTGTCAAATTAAATGATGTTTCCCCAACTATGCAAAATAAAACAAATTTTAATATTTAAAGTGGTATGATGGTAGCTATGTAATTAAATTAATCACCATTCAAAATGAGCTCATTTAAAATTAAGTGTTTTTTGAGCATGTTGAAAGTTTAAAACATGATTATATTAAATAGAATTTTTTTTTTTTTTATGTATTTGCTTAAATTTTAGCTTTCTATTTTTATTTTTATTTTTATTTTTTTATTTTTTTAGCTAAGTTTTATTTTCCTTTTCAAATAATTTCTTTTGTTATTTAAAAAGTTTTATTTGTAGAATAGCTGGAGTCAGACAGCTGCATTTTCAAGAATTTCGAACAATAATGAAAAATGTGTTCAATTTTTATTCCACTGTCTGTCGACATTTTCAGTTTCATAGATATTTTTAGAAATCTTTGAAACTTTTATATGTTATTGAGGTTCAATATAGTATGTTTAATACTCCAAATCGTATAAATATCATAATTCATTTTTGTACAAGAACCCACAAAAAGTCCGGTACATTACGGTCTACTCGTACAAGAGGTTTGTTTTTGCACAAATTCGATGAATATGAGTATATAAATGTAAATTTCTTAATAAGCAGCTTTAGTTGCATGTTGAGATTATTTTATCTTTATACTAAATTTTTATTATTTTACATTTTGGGTATGTAATTCTTAAAAGGCTACTCCAAAGGTAATGTGTGTTATACTTCCTCTATAAAAGTAAAACAATGAAGACACTTTTTGTATTTTTCCTCGTAATAAAAAACTAGTATAATGTAGCCATCACA
This sequence comes from Salticus scenicus, assembly GCA_963930645.1. NCBI lineage: Eukaryota > Metazoa > Arthropoda > Arachnida > Araneae > Salticidae > Salticus > Salticus scenicus. The sequence goes on from OZ005650.1 coordinate 44,622,232, forward strand.
AAAAATTCTTCTATTTCATTTTATATAACAGTTACACTTACTGTTTAACATGTACAAAAGTTTAATCATAGTTTCTCACTATAAAGATTTTGCATATGGATTTACGTGCAATTTTAATCAATAGGTGCTGACATATAGACATGTGGAAAATTCCAGAAGGTAAATATTATCCGCGAAACGTATCGGTAGATAAACACCCAAATTGAATTAGCATTCTTTTTCAGAATAGCTCTATTATATATGTCATATTTCGTGGAATTATGTAGAATGGAATCTGAGATATAGTTTTCCAATTACTGGGTAAATGATAGCAGAGCATCACCACCTGTCGCCTGATATGCACCCAAATTTTATAAGCTTAGTGCTTTTAGTACCCTCTCAAATACTATTTTTTTTTGCAACTATGTACAATAGAATCGGAGATATGACCTTTTCATACAAGGGAAAGTTGAAGCATAATAGCGCCACCTATTGGCCGATTATGTGCATCTCATATACAAAATTCTTTGAAACTATACACAGTAAAATCTGAGATATAGCCTTCCCATTCACGGGGGAAAATGCAGTATAGCAACGCTATCTATCAGCCGATATGCACTCAAATCGAATCAGAATTGGTGATAATTGTTTTCTTGTTGACAGAATCAATACAGTTACTTCATCAAACATTAGCTAAGATAACACCTTTCCATCGGTATTCATATGTTTGCATAATATCTTCTCTATAAAAAATTATAAAACAAAATCAAAACTGTGCTCGCAACCGGATACATTCCCCTATATACATAGATAGATATAGATACATAGAAATTGATAACCAAAGTGATTGCTATAGGTCTGTTCAGGGCCTGATTATCCAAAAGGCTCAGGAAGCACAAGCTTCCCCTCTAAAATTTAAGATGGGGCCCCATAAGGATTAAAAACATGGTCTTGAATTTTTTGTTTCATATTTTCACACTGAGATTGAATTTTTTCTGAGAAAGGTTACCTAAAACAAGACAAAACACTCACTATTTCGGGAAAAAATGCATTATTTAACCTCAAAAATCTGAATGTTCTTAATTAAAAAGTTGTATGATTTTAATGTTCTGTGTAGAAACCACCCAGATGTATGAAAAAATAATAATAATAAACACACACTATATTTTGGTCTATAGCATTTTTAAATTACAATATGTAACAGGAAAACAAGATTTTCCGAAATGAAAGGGGGCCCCGAAATCATGCTGAGTTTCCTCTAGCTTCAAAGCTTAATCGGGCCCTGGGTCTGTTTCTAAAGAAGTCAACCTAAAAATGCTGTCAGAGACAGTTTTGTGCATTTGATAAATTTTATTTTCGCCGAGTATATTATAATTATAAGTAAAGTATTTAACTAAATAATCATTTAGAATGAATATTTGAAAAGAAAACAAGAGTAAAAATTAATATATATGAAACTGAAATGAATAAATATTGCATGAGTGAAATTTTCTTTTTACGAATCGAACCAACGACGCGCACATCTGTTGTCATTCGATTGATGTTGGATAAGTAATAATATTCCTTTTACTGAAACATTAATTTAATTTCTCCATTTCGAAGAAACAGTAATTATAATTTATAATCGTAGAAAAAAGCGGTCGAATTGGCATGCTCATTTCAGTTTTAATTGATTGGATAAAATGAAATTTGCTGAAGTTTTTACAAGAATGTGAATATGTGATTAAATAATCATTTTTAGAAGGGAAAAATGAGTATGGAATTCTTTATATATACATTCGAGTAAAAATAATTTATTCAAAGGAACTATTTAAATTAAAAATAACAATATGTATTTTTAATTGAAACATTTTATAACTATGTTACAAATAATTAAATTTATGTTGAAAGAATCTTCACGCATACAGTTTTAATGTGACGTATAATTAAAAAGAAATTAAATGAATTTAGTCTTGCAAACAGCTTGTAATAAAAGATTATAATCAAGACAAAATGATAGATATAATTAAAGAAATTTCTTCAGTATATTTATAACTTTATTTATGTAAGAAAGGAACACCAGATCATATCTAGGAAACGGTATATTTTCTCCTTTATATTTACATATATATATGATGCCTAGAATTGTTTCATTAAAACATTTTTATTAAATAGTCCTTTACTGCTAGAGCATACCTGGTAATATTTATAAGTTATTCCGGAGTACTTTTAACCCCGCCCTTTTCTCACTCCACTAATTTTAGAGAAATTTTCTTCAGTATATAACTACGATGAAATAAGAAGAAAAATGTTTTTAAAATATACTAGTGTATAAAAGGTGTGGGTTTCACAGTACTCCAGATTAAATTAAAAAATGTTACCAGGCATGGTAGAGCAAGAAAAAAATTTAATACCTAACAAAGTTTTTTTTTTTTTTAATTTTTATTGTGTAATAGCAGACTACGCCCGCTTCGCTGGCCACTATATTTAAATGAATTTTCAAATTTGAATCACTATTTATTTTTTATACCACATTATAAATAAAACTAAGAAAAAAAAATCTACATTGAAATAGCTCTAAGCCTCACTTACGGTACCCGCTGACAAAGGCATCTCTTTTCCGCCGGCACAGCATCGGATCCATGTTCCCACTGCCTGCAGTAAGGTGTTTCCCGGGAATTTCGAGTTTGGTATTTATCGACTACAGGTGGATCTGCTATTATTTAAGAATTGTGATTTTAAATATTACTGTATCTCAGCATCTATTAAATATTTCAGTTTTTGAACCATGCATTTCATAGTCCACGCACTTTACACAATGCTACAATAAGTTTCCAACCAATTTAATAAATAAAATAAAAAATATATTTTCTTTAAAACGGAACTAAATAAATAAAAAACAAATGCATTTTAATTAAACTTAAATTTTAAACAATTTCCTTCTTTCTACTATATACTACCATTTTTCACCCGATAAATACTATAAATAATAATAACAATAGTGCTAAAAAAAATTCTTTGAAAAGAATTAATTAAAAAAAAAAAAAAATGAAAAATAAAATGTTGTTATACTATTAAAATTACACATAAACATCTCTTTATGTTTTTAAATTTAAAATTTAAAATACTTAATTTTTTCCTACTTCATAACCGTTTGATTTTCAACATATATAATAAATAAATAAATAAATAAATAAATAAAAAAAAGAAAAAGAAAAAAAAATCGCCTTCAAATGAGTAAATTAAAATAATAAAAAGTAAATATTGTACTAGCCCTTGTCAAGATACGCAGACGATTAAAATGAAAGATTAAATTTTATAAAAAATGAAACATAGAAGCCATTATTTAAAATAAAAAAAATTTCAAATTCGAACTTTGAAAAGATCTTGATGGTGTGCACATCTATAGGGTCCCAGGTATCCATCTGGCAAGTTTTGTAGCTCTGCGATCAGTAGTGTGAGCACCAGAGTGCACACAGACACATAGATAGATACATCTCTTTATTTATATAAATCGACTAACAGTTTGAGGTATTTTTAATATCAATTTTCGAACTGTGATCAATTTATTTCAGAAATCCTTCTGTCATTTCGTACAGAATTTCTTCCTCAAAAATCTGATATATATATATATATATATATATACGCTTACTATATATTACACGTTACTATTATATTACACGCTTTGAGAAGTCTAGAACACTTTTCCACTATTTTCAGAAAATGTCTGTCTATGAGTCTGTGTGGGGCAAAAATTCTCTACCAACATTTGTTCAAAAAAAAAGAAAAAAAAAGCGTAAAATTTCATATAAATTTATAGATAGTTGCACTTTAGCATAAATTAGTGCCTATCGACTCTTGGTGTTATTGGCCCAAAAAAGTAGCACGACATTTTCACCCAGTGTTTTCATAGTGGTGTAGGACAAAACAAAATTTCGTATCATGAAAAACGGCAGTTTTTCGAGTGACGCAAGCGGGAGCCCAAACTGACGCTGCGAACTCATATATACGGCTAGTTCGACTTCAAAGAGATTTGTAAAAGCCGACACTTAATATCTCAGCAAATATGCCATATTTTGTTCTGATCTTTTCAAGATAGTCTTTTATCTTCGGTCTTAATCTATCCTGAAATTTTTACATTTCTACATGCAGTATGTTTTGAGATCTGAATCTCAATTTAAAGCCAAAATGGGAAAACGGTTGGAGTAATGGACTGAAATTCTGAAAAATATCTCTAAAACGGCTCGAAGGATTTTCATTTAATTAATATATGTTGTTAATAGTATCTTTCTGAATCTAGTAACGTCTTTGTTTTTTTCAGGAAAACTCTTGTTTTTTATAAAAGTTCTTTTAAAAATAGAACTATATTACTCCGCCAATTGCATGCTTTTCTTCGGCTAAAAAGGCCGTAAATCGGCTCTTAGTTCTTGCTTGCAAGGCTTCAGTTGCTCACGTTGGTTGGCTGACCAACGTGAATGCAGTCAATAAATTTTTGTTATGAAGAAAATATTTTTAATTTTAAAATTTCCCATTTTGTCAAAAAAATATTTAGATAATATTTAAAATAAAAAGAAGTATTTTTAAATTACAGATATTCTATTTCATCATTATTCATAATGAATTAATTTTTTTTTTTAAGCGAAAACGTTTAAATCCCTCATGCGCACGAATTTATACCATGGTCCATGGTCTTTGGAGCGCATGCGTACATCATCCGGATGATTACATCCTGTAGACGCTAAGCTAATTGCTTTCACTGTATCTTTGCGCGGTGTTTGTTTATGTTGATTGGATATCCAAAATCTTTGCATGATTTAGTGGTAAGTGTTTTATAATTTTATATTCTTTAAACTTGCTTATATTTTTAAACTTAATTTTACGTATATGTAATTTTTGACTTCACCTGATCGCCCGAAAGTATTGTTATATGTAAACAAACCCTAATTTTCATTTTTGTAGTCGCTTTTTTCGCAAAATGTTACTCCGTTTTCTGTAATATGATAATTAAACAAGCTTTCGAATTAATTATTATGTTTATCATTACTATTATTATGTTATTATTCGTAATATGTCACCTTTTAGCTTAGCAATTTTTGGAAAAATTAGGGGTATCCAGTGATATTGTTTTAGTCTTAATATTGGGATACTGACCGCTGTAGCATGAATTTTCAGATTCGTGCACGACAAATTAGCTGCATCCAGTGATTTTATTTATTTTTTGTTTGTTTTGTGATTGCTTCTGTACAGATTTTCATGCATTTTCAGATTCAAGCAAGGCTGCAGTTTTGAAAATTTGTGGCAAATCTTCAAGTTATTTCATATTACACATCATTTATAATGCTGAATTTTATGTGTTAAAGCTTGAAAGCTCTCTGATTTTTTTTTTTTTTTTTTTTTTTTTTGTGGTGAAGTAGCTCAAATTTCTATTACTATTTTAAATAACTTATTAATCTTTAAAATATGCTTAATTTATTTCAGTGAATTTCAAAACAAGCACCAGAGTGAAACAATAATTTATTTTCTTAAAATGTGTTTTTGATGTTTTGTAATGATTCAGAGTATCGATTTGCAGTAATCGACTCATTCAGTGAGATGTACATCAGCAACAGCAATAGTAATTATAACAATATTTATAACAATAATTATAGCAATAGTAAACCTTATAGTAAAGCTATTCCAAAAATAAACTAAATAAAACTTATCAAAAGCTTTCTTACTTAGATTTCTTTTTCTTCTCCCCCCCCCCCCATAGCAGTTAATTGTACAAATGCATCTTAAAAATTAAACCCACTTTCAAGGCCTGCATTATTTATCATTAATAGATTGCTCACACTGTTTAGTGACAGTTTGTTTATAATTTCATGTCTTACCAAATTTATGCAACTGAAAAACTGTTTTCACAATTTATCCGAAATCACAATATTTTTGAAAAAAGTTCATCCTGAATGAGGAATTTGGGGGATTTGAACAAAATCCTATTCTTCTGGTAGTTTTAGGCCCATAAATTTCAAAAAGTTTATTAAAAATGCAAAAAAAAAGTTCTCATTAATTTAAAAAATAACTTTAAAATTAACCAAAAATCATGTGACTTCAAAACGCTGCCTGACGTCATACTTTATGATGCTTCAATGTTTACATTCTGTTAGCTTGGTTGGTAAGCCGCAATTTGTTTTAACTTTCGTAATTATTAATCGTTTATGTGATTTCTGAGCATCTTTTTCATCTTATAATCATTCAATATCATTATCACCATTTTCCATTATCATCATTTTCAATTGTTTTCTTTTCATGGCGGTTGTTCAATGTTTTCGTTTCATAGGATCCTGTGGAACGCTAAAGGATAACTTTTGAGAAGTGTTAGCCGTTGTATTAGTGCAAAATGGTACAATACAATATTTATACTACAATTTTTTAATATCGGTCATTATTATAACATAGAAAACCTATTTCACTGATTCAAGAAGCAAATCAAAGCACAAAATCGAATGTAAACAACAATTACTTTCGTTTGTTGTCATAAAGAGTGACGTTACGATATATTATACTGCATTTTCTCTATACAGTAAATAGTGTGATGTTAAAATTGTTATAAATCAGTCATTAGATTTCAAATAAAAAAGATGTATGTATTTATTTTCTTACCTTTTCATTTTCTATTAGAATAAAATCAAAAAACGTGCAAATGCTTTGGATGCAGCTAATTCGTCGTGCACGAATCTGAAAATTCATGCTACAGCGGTCAGTATCCCAATATTAAGACTAAAACAATATCACTGGATACCCCTAATTTTTCCAAAAATTGCTAAGATAAAAGGTGACATATTACCAATAATAACATAATAATAGTAATGATAAACATAATAATTAATTCGAAAACTTGTTTAATTATCATATTATACAGAAAACTGAGTAACATTTTGCAAAAAAAGCGACTACAAAAATGAAAATTAGGGTTTGTTTACATATAACAATACTTTCGGGCGATCAGGCGAAGCCTATAATTACATATACGTAAAATTAAGTTTAAAAATATAAGCAAGTTTTAAGAATATAAAATTATAAAACACTTTCCACTAAATCATGCAAAGATTTTGGATATCCAATCAATATAAACAAACACCGCGCAGAAATACAGTGAAAGCAATTAGCTTAGCGTCTACAGGATGTAATCATCCGGATGATGTACGCATACGCTCCAAAGACCATGGACCATGGTATAAATTCGTGCGCATGAGGGATTTAATCGTTTTCGCTTTAAAAATTTTTTTTAAATTCATTATGAATAATGATGAAATAGAATATCTATAATTAAAAAATACTTCTTTTTATTTTAAATATTATCTAAATATTTTATACATTTGGAAAACTTTGGAGATGAAACTTAAAGATGTGGATAAGGATAACGATAAATCCATTTCAACTTTAACAGCTTTTAATAAGCGATACCATGAAGCACTGGGAGCTTTCCATTTCTTAGCTTATCTAGTCTATTTCTTAGCTTATTGGAAAAAATTTGACCGATTTGGAAAGAAAACAATCTTTTACATTTGCAAATGAAAATTACTCCCCCGATATTATTCCAGTTATAATGAAATTCCTTGGAAAATCTGATCCCTTCTGTGAATTACTTTTTGGTGAAGATGTGCTCAGTAAGATTTCCCCATTCAATTGGTGAAAAAGTCACTTTTTCTCAAGTAACACTGGAAAAATTGATCACCTGAATCAGGCACTTACTCAATTGTTTACTGCAAGGGCATCAACTGCTTATTTAGAGAGGATTTTTTTAACTTATGGATTAGTGCAATCTAAACTTCGAAACACACTTGGAAATGATAAAGCAGCTAAACTTGTTTTTATTTATAAATCATTTAACCACTGTTACTATATAAAATATTGGTTGTAAAATTTTCAGAAAAAAAAAATATTGTGATTACAGCCCTTAGTCTACTTCATCTTTCTAATAAATCTATGTTTGAATGAGTAAAATGTCTAAATTAACATAAAGCATCCTTTATTTAAATTATGATATAGATTATAGATAATTAAAACAAGCAGAAAACCCTATATTGTAAGGTAAGTAATTATTTTCTACTGATTTATGAATTATTCTTGTATATATTTTTTAGTTATATGTATTTTTAATTATATATATAAAAAAATAATTAATTGATTTAGACATCTAACTTAACAATTTAATTTGTTTGTATCAAATATTATACTTAGATATATTTAAATTTAAAAAATTCTATTTAAATTTAAAAAATCTGATTTAAATTTAAAAAATCCGATTTTTTTTTTTTTTTTTTTTTTTTTTTAATCAAGATTTTTATCAACTCTGTATAACCCCACAGAATTTTTGCAGGAAGTGTTTGGTCAAATACTTATGTGTGCAGACAGTTTTCAATTTTACCTGGCTATATGAACAATGAAATAGCTTCATGTTTCAGTGATGAGCTGCAAAATTAGCATGTAATTTGGTAAATGGTCTTTAAAGAAAGCCATAAAATTGAATTATTTTGTTTTGCGGACAATTAATTTGTATTGTGGAAAATATTTTTGAAATATTTATAATTAGCAGTGAAATAATTTTATATTTCAATATAAGGGCGCTAAATGACATATTTCAATGTAAATAACCTTGAAAAAATGGTTGAGTTTCATCGATTTGTAGCAAAATAAGCCTATTTCCAAAATTTTGCTTCATTTTGCACTGTTGGGGGCAAAATGCTTGTACATTTCAGTAACAAGTTACAATATTATTGCATAATTTGGTAAACCTCTTTGAATGAAGCAAACTTTTTTGATTGGCAAAGAAATAATCATGAATTTTTGCAATTATTTGTTATTAAACTTAAAATTTGTCAGTCTGTGGCGAATGGTTCTGCATTTCAATAATAAGCCACAAAATTATCATGGATTTAAGAAATAGATTAGGGGAAAAAAATTATTGATTAGAGCGATAAAATAAACTCTTATTTCTGTAATTAATTATCATGAAGCATAAAGTTTCTCAATAAGTGGCAGTATGATGCCATATTTTATTATGCCACAAAATTATCGCTCATTTCAAAAAATAATTTTGAAAAAAGAGCAAATTTTATAGATAATTTTATTTTATTATAGAGTGATTTGAAAATCTTTATATTTAACCAACCCACATCTGTAGTTATGTTATTTTACAATTGTTTTGTTCTTATCTTTAAAATGTATTTCAAAATTGCTTTGTACATTTTGGTTAATTGTTCAGAAAGTATTTTTAATTTTCAGAAATTTACTGTAAGCCATTTTCACCCCCTGATTACACGCAAATTTTGCAGACAGATTACGAAATTTTAAAAGCCTGTCACAGACTGCTATAAAACTTTCTGCCACTGGGATCTATACAGTCGGCAGCAAAAGTATTCAAGCACTAGCAGAATTATTGGCTAGTGCTTGGATACTTTTGTTGCCGATTGTATATTCTCTTTAGAAATTAGTTTTAAAAAGTTTTTTTTAAATAAAGTTGAAATTTTATATGAGGTTTTTCTCTAAGATTTTCAATAATGCTAATTTTGTGGGCTTATTAAAGACTTTTATTATTATTATTATTATTATTATTATATGTATAAACTGGGTGTTAGATAAAGATTATGACCATGAACTTTCAGAGTCTTTCTCAGAACTAGAGTTCATGAGGTTACCTAAATCAAAATTACTACCTGAGTTAGAAAAAGATTGATGTATCATCAGGGTTAGAAATAAGCAGTCGTTAGTCGTATTTTGCAACCAGTTTTTTCATTTTGATGCCTAGAATTCCAATCATAGGTGCCATATTTGATGCCTGGATTTTTTCCTCATCATATCTAATAATTTTCCCAATCCCATCAGACAGCAAACAAGTCTATTTCACCTATTTCACAAGTCTATTAAATTGTGGTGGAATGGTGTATCTTCTGGGTGAAGAATGAATTTGTGATTTTAAATATGTATGTTTAATATTGTGAATGTAATTACATTCATTACATAAATATTTTTTATATAATCTTGCATATAATATTTACAAGTTGATGCTTTATTATTATTATTTTTTTTTAAATATACATATTTAATTATAGATGGCACCTAGATTTTTAATTTGGGTGCCTAAAAAATTTAATCCAGGCATTATTTTGACGCCTAGTTTCAAAATTCTTATTTCTACCACTGTGTATCATTATTTCTCAAATGAATATTTTAAAAAACAGATACAAGCTCAGTGGGATAGCAGTGCATTAATTTTTCAATATATTCCTCTTTATATATATGTTGATGTTGCAAATGTTTTATAACTGTAATCATAGAAAGTTGTTGTTGAAGGAACATTCAAAATTCTGATTAACAACTATAGATTTCTTGTATTATATTAATTTTCTCCTCGAACAATTTGCTCGAAACATATTTGACATTACTATAAATAACTATTAACCGTATTATTGTGACTAATGAAAGATATGCTTAAATATGTTGTGTAAATAATTTACTAAAAAAAAAAAAAATTGCGTTTTTGGCATTGAAAAATTCCCAGCCCTTATCACTAACTTCTTGTTATACCAGATTTTGGGCGTCCGTCAGGGTTGGCAAAAACCAGGTTTTTTTTTAAATTCATTTTTTGTTTAAACCAGATTTTTATTAATATATGTTTTCCAGTCACATTATACATATTTGTAAATAAAATTGTCACTTTAAAAAGTAATTAATATTCCAATATCAATTATCACTTCATCTAAAAATGATTTAAATTATTGATAACAAATAGGGATGAGATTTTTCAGCTTTTTTTGTAAGTTGATTTTCTTTCTGTAACAATGTATACAAGAAACAAAGTTTGTACTTTCAGACATGAAATTCTCTTATGTCTCATCTAATTAAAATCGTTTTCACATAGTCATGTTAATAAAACATTTATTTATTTTTATGTTCAAAAATAAAACAATCAAATAATGAAGTGCATTTTATTATAACTTAATTCTTTTATATTCAGAACTTCTAAAAATATTCCATAGTTGTAGTATTCAGTTTTCATTAAAATGATGTAAAGGCTGATAACAGGATTACTGTGAGTTGACATTTTTTTTTTTTTTTTTTAATAGTGAATGTTAAACCTAACATGCCTTTCGTACAATTTAATGATAACAAATTAACTTAATAACAATAAAATTCTTAATTTAATGAATTAGGGAAAAATTTAAAAAACTCCAATAGAATAAAAATGAGTCATAGGAAGAGATTTAAGAAAAAAGTGTACTTTTGGTTTTGGATTATGTAATGGAATATTGCAATCCATATGAAAATTGCATATTGAATAGAATTTACATTTAATATAAATAAAATTAAAAGTTTTATAGCTTTTATTGAAACTAAATTTTATATTTTAAGAAAACACTCTTCATCGGATTAAGAATCTTTTGCGATTAGAATTATTTCAACATTTTTCAATACTTGGATATTAAAATTTTTAATTTCATTTCCTTAATTCTAGTGCTGTTACATTTTAATAAAATAATTCATGTAATTTTTACTTTATATCTTGTACAAAATAAATGTGCTTTCCATTATTTATTTTACGTTTCACTACATTTAGCCTTAGATCCTTTCATTTATTATTTTATAAGATAATTAATATAAATTTGCTAAATTTATTAAATAAATTTATTACATTATCATATTATATAAATTTATTAAATTTAATATAATCTATAATTTCTAGATATTTTTTTTCTCCATATATAATAAATTTAATAAAACCAGCCAATTATGCAATAAATCACATAACTAAAACCTTCTCTGAAGAAAAATTACAATTGAAATAAACTGAATTAAAAGTAAAAGTCGTTTACATAAAAAGAATTTAAAAATTTCAGTTAAAAAAAGGAGCAATAGAATAAAAATTTTGAATTTTTTGGAAAGGAAAAAAAAATAAAAATACCAGTTGGTTTAAACCATAGGTTCTCAATGGGGGGGCGGTACCACCCCCAGGGAGCGCTGGAAGCTGCTGAGAACTTGCTTTGTGTAGTAGGGGGGGGGGGCGATATAAGCACGTTTTAGTATTCAAACTAAATATTTAAAATTTCGCATGTGTTATATTTTTCACTTCTTAAGGGGGCGTCAGCTCTAAAACGCTTGAGAATTACTGGTTTAAACTGTGCCAACCCTGGCGTCAGTCCAGGATCATAGACAAATTTTACTTTGCTGCAGATAGATATATAAATTCCTACTAAGACTTTAATTATAAAACTTTGATTACTACAAATGTTCACATAAATTATGGCATTGAAACATAATTTTTGTGAAAATATTAATTAGAAAAGTTTCTTAAGATAAGTGCATTACTTTATCGTAGAATTTAATTTTTGAAAATAGAAATTAAACTTAAAAAAAAAAAAAAAAGAGAGAAATATACCATAATCCATGACTTGAGTGCTAATTACCTGTCTTATATCTTGAGTATTGTATTACTTATCTTGAATACTATATAAACACATTTTGAGTTTGTGTATCTAATCATAAATACTATGCGATTTATGTCTATACCGGATGTTATTTAATTACATAAAAAAATATATATGTATATACTCGTCTGATGTGTTGATTGTCTGTGAGTATTAAGAATTGCATTGTGAATTGAATTAAGTTCATTAAATGATTTTTCGTTTATGTTTTGATTAACAAAATAAATTTGAAGTTTTTCAATGCAGTCTATTGCAACTTTATGAGTGAACAATACGTAATTTCTCCGACAGCCGCGTCCCATGTTATTCTATGAGGAAATTTGTTTCTATAATTACTCATCATAAAACACTTTTTTTTTTTAATTCCGTTTTCACATTCAGAAAATTCACAATCGTGAAATTAGTACTCATTTTATAAAAATTGATTTTTTCAAATTTTTAGTATTTCATTTTGTGGTTAAAAAATGAAAAAAATGCAATTTGTGAAAATTTGAATTTTTGAACTCTTATATATAAAAATTTTGAAAAATCAATTTTTTCGAAAATAAGTACTAATTTAATGGTTGGGAATTTTCTGTTCTGTCATGTTTTTTTTAACAGTGTTATTTAATTTCAGTAGTAAGAATGACTGTTTCATTGGATTGTTTCGAGAATATTCATTGACTATTAATTTTTGTGTCTCCAAAAATGGTTTTATTCAACCGTTTCCTAAATATTCATTAAATGACATGCATTTGTCAATTAGAACCTGTTCGCATCTAAGAATTACTTTCTACATGCAAAAATGCCGACAGCTTTTGTAATGACATCATTATAGGCTCAATATTCATTAGATAAAGTGCATTTGTAGATTAGAACCTGCTCGTGTCTTTAAAAATTCTTTTTTTATATGCAGAATTGACGACAAGTCTTAAGACAGTATCATTACGGCTTTATCTGCAAGCTGAATATTCATTAAATAAAGTTCATTCATTCACTAGAACCTGCTAATGTAATTTCTATATGCAAAAATATCAACTTTCATGACAATATCATTATGGGCTCTATCCCTACTGACTGAATACCCATTAAATGAATTGCATTCATCAACTAGACCCTTCTTATTAAGAATTATTTTTTACATGCAGAAATGTCAACAACTTTCATAATATCATTACGGAATCTATTTACAGGCTGAATATTCATTAAATAAAGTGCATTCATTGACTAGAACCTGTTCATGTCTTTAAGAATTACTTTTCACATGCAGAAATTTTGACAATTTTCATAACAATATCATTACGGGCTGAATATTCATTAAAGTGCATATTCGTCGACTAGAACTTGCTCCTGTCTTTCAGAATTACTTTTTACACACAAAAAAGGCCGACAGGTTTTGAAACATCATCATTACAGGCTGAATATTCATTAAATAAAGTGCATTCGTTGATTAGAACCGGCTCGTGTCTTTAAGAACTTTTTTTATATGCAGAATTTTCAACAAATTTCATAACTATCATTACGGCCTTTATCTACGAGCTGAATATTCAATAAATAAAGTGCATTCATCAACTAGAACCTGCTTATGTCTTTAAGTATTACTTTCTACATGCAAAAATGTCGAGAACTTTCATAATATCATTACAGCCTGAATAATCAGTAAATAAAATGCATTCATGGATTAGATAGTGCTTATTTAAGAATTACTTTCTACTTGCAAAAATGCTAACTTTCATAGCATTATCATTACTATCTCTATCATTAGCTTCTTTTGAAATATTTTCTATGATGATAGGTCATATATAATGTCAAAACCTTTCTGTTTTTGCTCATTAAGAATATATAATTTTCATAAATATCTCCAAAATAAAGTCACAGAAAGACCAAAAAGGGAAGTTTGTAACTAGATGTTATAACAAACCTATATATCAATTTGCAATGTTCTGCACCCAACCATTTTAAATTTGTGCAAGATACACATACATGTATAGATACAGACATTATGAAAAATCATCTAATGCCGTAGATATCTCTAAAACGAGAGCTCGTATTAACGCCGAAGTTGCAGATGTACAAATAGACATCATGACAGTCAAAATATAAATTTTCAAATTCTACAATCATTCATTTTTGAGCTATGCAAGATACAAAACCAATTTTGCAAATTGGGATTACAATATACAGAAGTCAAAACAGAAATCATCCTACCTTTCCTATGTTTTAATTTTTTGAGCAAATGATCAGTAACCCTTAAAAAGGAATGATATCAATACAAAAAACCCTTAATGGGTTAAAAGCTTGTGACGCAGCTACTTTATGGCAATAAGAAACTGAAATATAGGTCTTAAAAATAATGATATCAAATTTTAAGTGACGCTTTGGTGTTAATCATGAAAAACGGCAGTTTTTCCAGTGACGCAAGCGGAAGGACAAACTGAACGCTGCGAACTCATATATACGGCTAGTTTGACATCAAAGAGATTTGTAAAAGCCGACACTTAATATCTCAGCAAATATGCCATATTTTGTTCTGATCTTTTCAAAATAGTCTTTTATCTTCAGTCTTAATCTATCCTGAAAATTTTACATTTCTACATGCAGTATGTTTTGAGATCTGAATCTCAATTTACAGCCAAAAAGGGAAAACGATTGGTGTAATGTAATGGACTGAATTCTGAAAAATATCTCTAAAACAGCTCGAAGGATTTTCATATAATTAATATATGTTGTTAATAGGATCTTTCTGAATCTAGTAATGTTTTCATTTTTTCCAGGAAAACTCTTGTTTTTTATAAAAGTTGTTTTAAAAATGGAACTATATTACTCCGCCAATTGCATGCTTTCCTCTGGCGAAAACGTCGTGATATGGTTT
Organism: Salticus scenicus; assembly: GCA_963930645.1. NCBI lineage: Eukaryota > Metazoa > Arthropoda > Arachnida > Araneae > Salticidae > Salticus > Salticus scenicus. The sequence goes on from OZ005650.1 coordinate 44,637,508, forward strand.
TTACTAGCAAGGCTTGAGAAGGCCATGTTGGTTGGTTGACCAACGTGAATGCAGTCAATGAATTATTTAAACTTTCCTTTTTTTAACGCAAAAATACTTTATTACATTTTTTATATATTTATTGTATATATGCTAAGTCAAATTCACTTAAATATATTTTCTCTTCTGCTATGAAAAAGATATTTTTGATTTCAAAATTTCATATTTAGTCAAAAGATTATTTAGATAACATTTTAAATAAGGAAGTATTTTGTAATTTTAGATATTCCATTTTATCATAATAATGATGATTTTACGATTTTTTAAAGCAAAAAATTTTTAATCATTCATAAAAATCGATTTTATAGTAGCTCAATGATTTGCGATTCCTATTCATGTATCCTATTCATGTATCAAAATAAATAAATGACATCTTTACTTTGAAACCCATGATTTATTTTAAAAATATAATTCTCTCTTTCTTTCTTTCTTTCTTTTCTTTTTTTTTCTTTTTCTTTTTTCTTTTTTTTTTTTTAATTAATTAATTTCTGCATGAAAAATTCCATTTCATAACTATATTTAAAACTACAATAAATAAAAAACCCTCCTTTAATTTTAAATATTTATTTCTACATGTTTCTAAGCAATTAAAAGTGTTTTTTTTTTTTTTTTTTTTTTTTTTTTATATAAAAAAAAGTAGCTTAAATATGGGAATGTATGGTTTTATCATGAAGGTAATAATTTGGCCATCTAGTGGCGCCATCTCGTAGCTTGTATTAAAACCATATACATTCCTATATTTAATTTATTTTTCTTAAAAAAAAAAAAAAAAAAAGACACTTTTAATTGCTTAGAAACATGTAGAAATAATTATTTAAAATTAAAGTAGGGTTTTTTTGCTTATTGTAGTTGTAAATATATTTATGAAATGGAATTTTTCATACATAAATTAATTAATTAATTAAAAAGAAAGAGAGAATTATACTTTTTTAATAAATTATTATGGGTTTCAAAGTAAAGATGTTATTTATTTATTTTGACGTGTTTTTCAGTCATTGCTATTTCACACATTTTTCATCAATTTTAATTCTGTTTTCATATGTATATATATATATATATATAGCGTATTTATCCGATCTTTCATCCCCTATCCATTGTTGCTTTAAATAATAATAAAAAAATTAGTTTGATTATGTTAATATTTAAAATATGTATCATTTTAAAGTCTGAAAAGTAAATATATGAATAAACTCTAACTGTATTTTAAAAAGAGATTTTTAATTTTTAAAAAGAAATATATATATAACTTGTATTTTCCATAAAACTTAAGCTTAACTTGTATTTTACTTATTAACTTGTATTAACTTTAGCTTAACTTGTATTTTCCATAATTTTTTTCTCCAAATGATTTTATCTTATTTTTAAAATTATAGAAATGTAGACCTTAATTTATATTTTGTCTATTTTTTTCCACCAAATATTTTTATGAAATAATTTTTACCTGCACTTTTGATGAAAGTTTAAATTGTGAATATTTGAGCTTAGCCTCAAAAGGGAAAAGAAAATAAATAAATTTCCATTTTTAACATTAACTTGATTTTTTTAAATTGTTTAATTTGCATTTGTAATTCTCTAAAAAGAAACTTGCAAAATGTAAATTACGTAATTCTAACTTAAATTTGAAATTTCCCACTTATTATTATTATTATTTTAAAGAGTTTGAGAATCCCACTCAATATTTTTTTCTAGTGCGAAGCTTCTCCATTTTGTTTCCAAGTGGCAGGCTACTTGAAAATTTGTCGGCATGATAACGTTTGAAATACTGAATTAATTCAAACTAAATTTGTAGTGTGGATTTATCTCAGAAATGTATTTGTTATGTTCATTTGCCAACTTAATCTACCCTCTTGTTTCCCTGTGCCAGCCCACTGAAAATTTCAAATTTACATTAGAAAGGTTTTATGAACCGATTTGCTTAAAACTCCATATATACAAGACTTCATTAATAAATCCATCAAGTCCATTAATAAATTGTAGAATTGAAAAATTGTAGAATTTTGAAAAAAAAAAAAAAAAAATGGTGGCAACTTCATTATAAAAGATAAATCAGTTTACCCTTCCTAGGAGCCAGAAGGACTTGTTTTAATTTTTTGATCAATAACCCCTAAAAAGTAATGATATCAGTACAAAAAACCCTTAACGGGTTAAAAGTTTGTGACGCCGCTACTTTATGGCTAGAAGAATTTGAAATATGAACCTTAAAAATAATGATATGAAATTTTAAGTGACGCTTTGCAATTAGTTAAAATATACATAGATTTTCTTATTTGATCATTTACTTTCTACTTTTATTTATATTTATAATGCAAACGTAATATTTTTAGCTTCAACATCAGACAGATATATAAAATACACTCACTGATGCTTTTTAATTCACATTTCAAATTCAAAATAACAGTTTTAAAAGGAATGATATAAAAATTCCAGTGGCGCCTCGGTGTTATTTTAAAAGATTTGCTTTTAGATTCCATTAAAATTACTTTTGTTTTGTCTAATAAAGTATATTTACACATTTAAACAGTGCTTTTAATTTTCAAATATACTGTCAAATAATTATACTTTCACCGAGTTTGCATTATAAAGTAAAATTATTTATTTCAATAAAATGATTTATCTTTTGCGTCACGCTATCCAAAACTGCAAGTAAAATCTGTGTAAATATTTTCCTTACGTCACACTACCTCTTTGCGCAAATTTTCACTCAGTTGGATACTATGATAATGATACTATGTTTTGGATAGCGTGATGCAAAAGATAAATCAATTTATTGAAATAAATAATTTTAATTTATAATGCAAACTTAGTGAAAGTATAATTATTTGACAGTATATTTGAAAATTAAAAGCACTGTTTCACTATGTAAATATACTTTATTAGACAAAACAAAAGTAATTTTAATGGAATCTAAAAGCAAATCTTTTAAAATAACACCGAGGCGCCACTGGAATTTTTATATCATTCCTTTTAAAACTGTTATTTTGAATTTGAAATGTGAATTAAAAAGCATCAGTGAGTGTATTTTATATATCTGTCTGATGTTGAAGCTAAAAATATTACGTTTGCATTATAAATATAAATAAAAGTAGAAAGTAAATGATCAAATAAGAAAATCTATGTATATTTTAACTAATTGCAAAGCGTCACTTAAAATTTCATATCATTATTTTTAAGGTTCATATTTCAAATTCTTCTAGCCATAAAGTAGCGGCGTCACAAACTTTTAACCCGTTAAGGGTTTTTTGTACTGATAAATATACACAAATAGAATTATTCTTAACAAAGCACTGTAAAAAAATATTTATAATAGTAATAGTTAACCAAGAAAAAGTTTTACCTTACGATAACTGTAATACTTTTTTGACTTTCTTCTATATTCAATAGAAGAAAGTATTGGATTCGTAAAAATTTTCGACCTCGGGTTTTTGATGGATTTACACGTTTTGAGAGCTGTAGAACACGATTTGACCATTTTTAGAAAATGTCTGTCTGTCTGTCTGTCTGTCTGTGTGTGTGTGTGTGTGTGTGTGTGTGTGTGTGTGTGACAAAATTTTGTGGCAACTGTATCTCAGGAACTACTGCGCAGAATTTAATACAAATTGGTATGTAGTTGCACCTTGGCATAAATTAGTGCCTATCAACTTTTGGTAAAAATTGTATTACAGGTTGCGTTGCCTTCCCGCTTTTTCTAAATTTTTAACATGGTGATACAGGACAAAATTTTGTATAAATGTGCATAAAGAGAATTACTTTTTAGTAATCATTATGAATTTAACAATAATTATTTACAATAGTCAACTAGGAAAAATTTTTTGTATTTGTAGGAGCCTCGCCACCCCCCTCCCCTGGGGGGGGGGGGGAAGTCCCCCCTCGAAGGGAGAAAATTTTCAAGATGGGTATCTTTCGAAAGGTCTTGTTAATACCTTTAAAACGAACGGTTGAACTATAAATCTGTGATAATTTAAAACAAAGTTTTCGAGTTTTTTTACTTTTAACGAAAAAAAAAAAAAAAAAAAAAAAAAAAAAAAAACTTAGAAATAAAAATCGTTTTTTTTTTTTTTTTTTTTTTTTTTTTTTTTTTTTTTTAAATGAAATTTAACCAAACTTGGTATTTAGTTGGCCCCTGACATAAACTGGTGCTGATTACATTTGGGAATTAATCGCTCTACAGGTGGCGCTGTGATCGTATTTTTTCTAAATTTTTAACATGGCAGTATAGGACAAAATTTCGTATAAACGTATATAGTGAGAGTTATTCTTAACCTGTGATTGTAAAATTAATATGAATTATTGATAATTGTAGTAGTTAATTAGGAAAAAATTTTTTGTGCATGTACCCCCGGGGAGTGCAAGTACCCCCGGGGAGGGGGTAAATTTTCAAGATGGGTATATTTCGAAAGGTCTCGTCAATACCTTTAAAACGAATGGTTGAACTATAAATATGTGATAATTTAAAACAAAGTTATCGATTTTTTTTTACTTTTAACGAAAAAAAACTGAAAAAAAAAAAAAAAAAAAGCTTTTTTTTCTTTCAATATTGTTACTGAGTGAATTTGTATAGGAAAATATAGAAGAAAGTCTTGCGGTGGCCATAACATACTAGTTTTCTCTTTTCATCTTACTAATACTAAAGTTCATGCTATTTTTTTATTTTTTTATTATTATTTTTTTTTTTCAGACAGCATCGATACCAATTTTTATCCATCATCATGAATGAACCCACAAACATTTTTGTTTTTATTTAACATAAAATATATAAAGCTGAAAATTTGTCAATGTATCTCCGCGGATTTTTAGATTTTATTAAGAATTGCTACACTTATTAATCAGGAATAAATCTAGCTGACGCCGCATGTGTTCAACCGAACAAATTGTTCAAAAGATTATAAATAAAAACCCCATTTCAATTTTAAAATTATAAAAGATAAAAGCAAACTGATGTTAAAAACTAGTATGTTGTGGCCACCAGAAGACTTTCTTCTATATTTTCTTATACAAATTCACGCAGTAAAAATATTTAAAAAATATATATATATGATTTTTTTCCAAAGTTTTTTTTCGCTAAAAGTAAAAAAAATCGATAACATTGTTTTAAATTATCACATATTTATTGTTCAACCATTCGTTTTAAAGGTATTGACGAGACCTTTCGAAAGATACCGATCTTGAAAATTTACCCCCCCCCCCGGGGGTACTTCCCCCTAGGGGGGGGGAAGCGATGCCCCAAATTTTTTTCCTAATTAACTACTACTATTATCAATAATTCATATTAATTTCACAATCACAGGTTAAGAATAACTCTCATTATGTACATTTATACGAAATTTTGTCCTATACTGCCATGTTAAAAATTTAGAAAAAATACGATCACAGCGCCTCCTGTTGTGCGATTGATCCCCAAATCTAATCAGCACCAGTTTATGTCAGGAGCCAACTAAATACCAAGTTTTGTTAAATTTCGTTTAAAAAAAAAAAAAATAATAATAATAATAATATTTTTTTTCTAAGTTTTTTTTCGTAAAAAGTAAAAAAAAATCGATAACTTTGTTTTAAATTATCACAGATTTATAGTTCAACCATTCGATTTAAAGGTACTGACGAGACCTTTCGAAAGATACCCATCTTGAAAATTTACTCCCTTCGACGGGGGACTTCACCCCCAGGGGGGTTCACGGGGCTCCTACACATGCAAAATTTTTTTCCCAGTTGACTATAAATAATTCTTGTAAATAAATAATTCTTGTAAATTTCATAATGATTACTAAAAAATAATTCTCTTTATGCACATTTATACAAATTTTTGCCCTATATCACCATGTTAAAAATTTAGAAAAAGCGGGATGGCAACGCAACCTGTAAGACAATTTTTACCAAAAGTTGATAGGCACTAATTTATGTCAAAGTGCAACTACACATCAATTTGTATGAAATTCTGTATAGTAGTTCCTGAGATACAGTTGCCACAAAATTTTGTCACACACACACACACAGACAGACAGACAGACAGACATTTTCTAAAAATGGTCAAATCGTGTTCTACAGCTCTCAAAACGTGTAAATCCATCAAAAACCCGAGGTCGAAAATTTTTACGAATCCAATACTTTCTCTATATTACATATAGAAGAAAGTAATAAATAAATAAATGTATTTCTTTTTATGTTGAAATAAATAAATAAATAAATAAACGTGCATTTTTTTTTTTAAATAATTAAAATAAAGTTGAGAAAAATAGTGCTAAAGAAATAGAAAAGCTTCAATACAGAACCCCTTGACGAAACTTGAAATTTGTCCCCAAAGTAGCTCGGACGTTCCTTGCCAAGATCTTTACTTACGCAATTGCAATAGCCATTTTTATTCTTCTCCAAAATGTCAAAAAATTTTTAAAAACGCGAAGGTTTTCCGATGCTAAAACATATCCAAAGAAATTTTAAGAAACGTATATAGTAATCAATGCTAGTGAATGAAACACTGTTACTGCATGCCTTTATATGGAAGACTAGATTAAAGTAAATGTTGTCATACTAAATTAAATTCTGTTTGGTGCAGAATTTTTGAAGTGAAAACTTCTTTAGGCGCGTTGAGCACTTTTGGGTGAACAAAAATCATGAAACTCGCGTCACCGTCAGCGAACGCTTTCCATTTGAAGTGAAAACTTCTTTAGGCTTGTTGAGCACTTTTGGGTGAACAAAAATCATGGAACTTGCGTCATCGTCAGCGAACGCTTTGAAATTCTGCAGGCGTTCGTTACCATGACAACCCATTCACCCCGTCTGGTCGGGAAGAAACATATTTTTTACCAATTGACATCACGTGGTTTTTCTACTAGGAATAAAAATTGCAAATTTCAAAATGCTTCAATTTTCTTCTAAATTCTTTCAAACTTTCTGTGCGCCATTAACAACACAGTGGATAGTTGCAGTTCAAATTTCATCGATTTTGGAAAAAAATTACATTTTAATTGGAAATTAAATTTTATTCTAATACGCGTATTTCAAATTCTAATTATGATTAAATTAATTTTAATACATCATTCGAAAGATATTTTAAAGTACTTTTACATTATTGAAAGTGGAATTCGAGATTTCAGCTGATTTACACGTTTTGATATATCCTGAATCGGTTTTCTTTTGTATCTCAGCTACTAATTAAAATAATTTCATAAGTAATGCATAATTAGAAAGATTTGTTGATTTGGAATCGAACAGTAGGTTACAGAAATTTCTACCGCCAGATGGCGCTGTTATATTTTAAAATTTCAATTTCTAATTATGATTAAATTATTTTTAATGGATCATTCGAAAGATATTTTAAAGTTCTTTTATATTATCGAAAGTTTTCACCAGATTTACACGTTTTGAGGTGTCCTGAATCGGTTTTCTTTTGTATCTCAGCTACTAATTAAAATAATTTCATAAATAATCAATATTTTTACCTAATATAAGGCTTAGTTCATTTAATTTGGGTAGCTACAAATATTGTTCCGAATCATATAATACAGATCATAAACACTTCTTTACAAACCAAAAATAATTTGAAAATAATAATCTAATAACTCGACTATACAATTCACAAGTTACACAGTTTTCCCTTCTATCGGCAATCCCCAAAAACTGCTTTGATTTTTTTTTTTTTTAAATCTATGACTTAGTAAACAAAGAAAGTCTTAGGGTTTTTATTTCTTATTATTTATTTTGATAATAAAAATGAAACAGAAATAATCGTTTACTTATAGAAAACTGAAAAAAATTCAGAAATCTCTAGAAAGCTGACAAACTTTATTAAAATTTTACGATGAGCAATAAACACATTAAAAGAAAGTTGATGATATAAAACTTATGTTACTTTTGACAATTAATTTTTGTCACTTCACTACCAAGATATTTTTTAGGACAATAAAGGATATAGTTGTTTTAAAACATGTCATTACCGTTTATTTCGAAAATACAATACAAATTCATATATGAAAGTTTAAGGATGAAAAAGAAAATATGCAGAATATATATATATATACACACACAAGTAGAATAATACAAGACTTATTAAGACATTTTAAAAGTATTTTGAATAATTATCATCAGTAAAATAATTAGTTAATATGTCACAACTATATCGAACTTTTTTTCTTTTAATTTTTCCTGCAATGTTACACACATTAACTTTTCCCTCTAATTACAAACCTTTTTTTTATAACACTAAACTTTCAATTGCTTTAACACATAACCTTACTAACCACTGCAAAAACACTTTATATAAATAAAATAAATTGAATAAAAATAATAAAAATAAGATAAATAAATAAAATAAAATAATTATGCAGAAAGTATATATACAGCTTAGCTAAGACAATATAGGACTTACTCAAATTTTGAATAATTATCAGAAGAAGAGTAACTAATTTTTCTATAACTATATCGAAAGAAAATTTATATTTTCCCTAAAACGTTACTAAACATTAAATTTATTGCAGTTTACCCTATATAACAAAAAATGTTATATTTGTTTTACTATTTAACATTACAAATCACTTCAAAAATGCAACACGCAATTATATAAATGATTAAATAAATAAAGATGGAAATTATGTTGAAAGTATATGTGCAAATAGGATTATGAGAGACTTGTTACGATATTTTAAAAGGATATTAAATAATTATCACCAAGATGATTAACTAATTTCTCTTATAACTTTATCGAAAACCTTTTAGATTTCCGTTAATTCTTAAACACATCGAATTTATGTTAGTTTTAACATTAGATTTTATGTTACGTCACTATGAAGTTATTCTTATTACACAAAATTTTGTAGTTATGTTTATAGCACTTAAAATTGCCAACCACGTTGAAAATGCAAAGAAAATTTATATAACAATTAAGGAGAGAGAAAAAAAAAATATATGCAGAATAATATAATATATATAGTAGAATAGAATAGAATAATATACTATAGAATAATGTAATATAATACTTCACGGCATTTTAAAAGGATATTAAATAATTATTAACAAATAGACTAAGAAATTTACTAGATTAACTGCATCGTAAGACTTTTCTCTCTTTGTAAAGGACTTATGGATCATTTGTATTATATAACACTGCAATTAAAGCATTGTAATCATCAGGATCACAGTCTTCAAGAATATTTCCAATATCACCGTAATCAAATTTAACATCTTCAAATTTTTCAAAATCATCAGGTAGGAATTTTTGCATTTCAGATGTGTATACCGTTTCAAAATTGTAGCCCGGTGGAATGGGAAACAACACGTGGCATTTATCATAGCACTCATTAGCTGTTAATCGGAGTAACTTACTAAAGGCTTTTCTACCTCTGATAAAGGATATAGTATGAACTAAATGAGGAACATAAAGCAGACATTTTGCTGTCACAGGAATAAGAAGAAATTTTCTTAGATACCCTATTATTTTATTCTGTCGAACTTTATCACTGCTTAATTCTTTCAAAATCTTTGAACAGAGTTTTGTAAGGTAATATGCCATGTTTATGTTTCTTTTCTTTTGCATAACAGCATTCTTCTTTTTATCATTTTCATTTGTATTTGCTTTTCTTTCTGTTAATCTTGGCATTTCATCAATTAATCTATTCTCTTTCATGTACGCAAATCGCCTCTTGTTTCTCTCAATAGCTAAATCATAGCGTTTAGTAAAGGGCTTTTCATTTTCCTTATTATCGAAAATAATTTTGCCTACTAAAGATATCGTTATATTAGAATAATCGGAAAAAGCTTCGTATTTAAAATTTGTGTCCGACTGTTTATTCTCTTTCTTAATCTCTTCTTCAGACAAAATTTCTTTTTCATCTTCATTTTCAGTTCTTTCCTTAAAGTCAAGTAATACTTTTTCTTCTGAGGTACAAGCTTCAGAAACATCATGATTCTTTTTCATTTCTATATTTTCAGGTAACTGATGTGAGATATCTTCCACTTGCATCGTATTTACATTTTGTGAAAAATGATGTGCACTTTTACAATCTGATTTTCTTTTTCCAAATTGTCGATCAGCTGGTTTTATTTTAAGTTTATTCATAAGTTAATATTCTACTAATTACAGCTTCTAATTAAATTTGTAGTTCAAATCTTAACTTTCACTCAATAAAGTATTTCACCCTATAAATCACCTATAAATAACTGAAACAGCATTCTAAAAATAAATACGCCAAACTTGGAAGCAACGAGATATAAGTAGAGTGATAAATGGTAACCCTTGAGAAGGTCCAAGATGAGTCATGTGACATGCTTTCCTTGCACATGCGTATTCGGTGGTTTCCTTGGTAACAGCTCATTTTCAGTACATTTCTATGGCAACGGTTTCAATGTTTTTGTTTACTTTACGTAGTTTAATATTCTTTTGTTCTAAACCATTTTGATTTTGATTTTACTTCTTTTTTATTTCGTGTAGTTGAACTTTAACCGATAAAATGCTTAAAAATAGTTGAAAAATTATTATTTGTTGTTAAATTTAGCTCTTTAAAAGTTTAACTTTTCTTTTATAAACACTTTTAAAGTTTGTTGAGAAACGATGAAAAGAAAGGTATTTTATTATTTATTAAAATGTGAAATATGTGTAAAATTATTTTAAAAGCAATTTATTTCGGTCATAGGACTGTCATGTTACCTAATAATAATGATAATTTGTCGAACTGATATTTTAAATGCCAAAATAGCGATAAAAGGCCAAATACAGCAACCTATTCGAGCATATCACGTGATTCATCTTGAACCACGGAAAGTTAATCCTTCATCCATTGAATCAGCACTCTAATTTATATATCTCGTTGCTTGGAAGTGTAATATTCTAATATCTCAAGTTGAAGTGTTTTGTTTTTGAATTTGGAAATTAGAAGAATCGTCTGCGGATATTTTTTAGATGCAGATAGGCAATATATTTTTTATTTTTAACTATCCGCGATTGTAATGATCGATAGATGGCGCTTTCTCAACACTGCAGTTGTTAGTAAACATTATAGCCACGTGTGTTCCATTAGTGTTCTTTTTGTTATTCTACTTAATATTCCGCCATTACCTCATGGAAAATTGATTGCTTTTGGGAAAAAATATTTCAGTTTCTTCAAAGTTCGATCGGAAGTAGATTTTAACTGAAGCTGAACAAATATTAGTTTCAAATCATCTGATTAATTCTTTACTTCCATTAGCCGAAGCAACTGAAATTTTAAATTTGTCATTTGGAAATAAATGGAAGCTCAATTCTGGATTTCTTGATCCTTTGGAGTTAGATTGTAGCACACAACAGTATGTGTTATCTTTTTTACCGTATTTATTCATTTTTATTCTATAAATATATGTGAAACTAAATATCATGAAGCAATGGCGGCTGTATGGAATTCGAATTAAACCATGTTTATTGTAATTTCACCTTAGCCCACCAGAGGGCGAGCATTTCATTACAATCGCGGATTATCTTAATTTTCTCGAAAACATTTCATCTGAAGGAAAATTGGTACGCAGACGATTGTAAATCATTGCATATCACAGTTAATTAAGTAGAATTTCGTAAATCAGAACATAATTTAAAAAGAATGTTAAATGTGTTAAAAAGAATATTAAAAGATCAACATTCTGAGAAGTAAAAAAGAAAAAAAAAGCTGAACAAATTGCACAAATAAAAATTAAGAAGTTATTTGTGTTCAGAAACTAGTTAATCGATAAATTGCAGGCAGTGAATTTAACTGTAAATATTTTCTTTCTATAAAATATTTAATTTTCAACAGAAATTTAGATATTTTTTTGGATTGTGAAATTTTATCACTATTTAGAGGAACGAGATATATAAAGTAGAGTGACAAAGCTTTACAGAGTAAGCGTATTCACCACAATGGAGCAATGGGTAGCATACTATGTCATGGTTGCGTCATGGTTACGACATAGTTACGTCACTGATCGATGACAAAGCCATCTCGTGTTGGAGGTACCTGAACTACTCAGGCTGAAACTGCGCATGCTCGAATAGAATTTGTTTACTCGCACGATGCTCCATATTTAAAACTAAAATAGAACTGTGTTTGAACGAATGCACATCTAAACAAAAAAATTCATGTATTTATAGAATATTCATATATCGCATGTTTTCCTGTATTTTAAGATAAGTAATATATTTTAAATCAATTCTTAAAAATTATTTTTTGAATACTTCTTACAGTTTATAAAATTATTAAAATCTTAATCTCTTAAAGTTTCATTCATTACGGATCAAGAGATAATCTATGGAATTTTGAATTCGGTTGTTTGATTTGTTATGAGGTTAGAAAAAGTTAGTTTTTATTATATTTGTTCATTCCTAAATGTTATTTTATCATTCCTAAATGTTATTTTAGTTATGGATTTGGTTATAAAGCGATTACAAATATATTTTGTTTAGAAGATAAAATTTTTGCGAATGGTTTCGTCTGCGTCTGATTGATTTTATGGAACATAACATAATGCTTTTTTTAATAAAAGAGATAATGTTAAAGTCATCTTTTATAAGCGATTTCTTTTCCAAAATTTAATTTTTTTTTTACCAAAATTTTAATTTTGAAAATTGCACACGTTAACATTTTCTTCTTAAATTACTAATACATGAATTTTTTCATATTTACAATACGATTTACAACATTAGATCTATTTAAAAATTTATATTTTACACAAATTAATTCTAGCTCTAAGTGAACACTATAGATGTGATTATTTACTTGAAGTTATTAGCGTGCATTTGACTTTAAATACAATATATGTTAAATGTTAACTAATAATAATGTGATTGTTTATTAGCTAACATCTAACATATTTTGTATTTAAAGTCAAATGTACGCTAATAACTTCAAGTAAATAATCACATCTATAATGTTCATTTAGGGCTAGAATTAATTCTTGTTTATATTAAAACCATAAGAGATAACATTTTTAAGGAAAGCACAATTGGGGCGGATTTTTCACAGCTTTTATTTGGGTACCGCAGCCACTGCACGAGGAGAAGCGCTAACGTCGAGTTTACTTTGCGACATTTTTTAACATTGTGTGAACGAGCTTAATCTGTAAAGCTTTGGTAGAGTGCTAAATGGTAACCCTTGAGAAGGTCCAAGATGAATCATGTGACATGCTCTCCTTGCACCTGCGTATTCGTGGTTCCCTTGGTAACAGCCAACGAGATATATAAATTAGAGTGCTGATTCAATGGATGAAGGATTAGCTTTCCGTGGTTCAAGATGAATCACGTGACATGCTCGAATATGTTGCTGCGTTTGGTCCTTTATCGCTATTTTGGCATTTAAAATATCAGTTCGACAAATTATCATTATTTTTATGTAAAATGACAGTCCTATGACCGAAATAAATTGTTTTTAAAATAATTTTACACATATTTCACATTTTAATAAATAATAAAATACCTTTTTTTCCATCGTTTCCCAACAAAGTTTAAAAGTGTTTATAAAAGAAAATTTAAACTTTTAAAGAGCTAAATTTAACAACAAATAATAATTTTTCAACTATTTTTAAGCATTTTGTCGGTTAAAGTTCAACTACACGAAATAAAAAAGAAGTAAAATCAAAATCAAAATGATTTAGAACAAAAGAATATTAAACTACGTAAGTAACAAAAACATTGGCGGTTATGATTTGTGCGAAGAACAATCTCCAAACCGTTGCCATAGAAATTTACTGAAAATAAGCTGTTGCCAAGGGAACCACCGAATACGCAAGTGCAAGGAGAGCATGTCACATGACTCATCTTGGACCTTCTCAGGGTTACCATTTATCACTCTACTTTATATATCTCATTGGTAACAGCTTATTTTCAGTAAATTTCTATGGCAACGGTTTGGAGATTCGTCAATGTTATGGTTTACTTACGTAGTTTAATATTCTTTTGTTCTAAATCATTTTAATTTTGATTTTACTTCTTTTTTATTTCGTGTAGTTGAACTTTAACCGACAAAATGTTTAAAAATAGTTGAAAAATTATTATTTGTTGTTAAATTTAGCTCTTTAAAAGTTTAATTTTCTTTTATACATACTTTTAAACTTTGTTGGGAAACGATGAAAAAAAAGGTATTTTATTATTTATTAAAATGTGAAATATGTGTAAAATTATTTTAAAAACAATTTATTTCGGTCATGTTACTTAATAATAATGATAATTTGTCGAACTGATATTTTAAAATGCCAAAATAGCGATAAAGGGCCAAACACAGCAACCTATTGGAGCATGTCACGTGATTCATCTTGAACCACGGAAAGCTAATACTTCATCTACTGAATCAGCACTCTAATTTATATATCTCGTTGATTTAGAGCCATTTTTTTTTTTTTTTTTTTGTCAAAATGGTTGAAAAATTCGAGAACATTTCTTTCTTTCTTTTTTTTTTTTTTTTCTACTCATGTTCAAAAACCTTGAGACTCGTGTCCTTTCATATGAGTTAGAAATTGGATGAGCGACAGCTTTAAAAGTTTTAAAATGTCAATGAAAAATGGCTTGAAAACAGAAATCTCATTTTATTTAATAAAATATATAAATAACAAAGTTCCTTAAAACTTAGCTAGGAATATACTCGAATAAATTGGCGTTCCAAAAAAAGAAAAAAAAAAAACATCGAAATCAGCCCATTTTTTAAAGAGCTACAGTGTGCACAGGAACCCACACGCACATACACTTAGTTATACAAAACTCCGGTTGGTTGGTTGCTGCATAATGGGCAATTGGCGACGGTCTGGGACACACCCCCTAGAGGCGGTCCGGAGACATGCCATCACAATTTTAATCCTACACGGAGAGGATTGTTCCCCCGTTGCGGTAACCCCCAAGGTATAATTTTGATGGGAACATGGGGGATATTGCGGCCATAACAGATTTTATGTGCAACAGCCATCATTAGTGTACACGACTGCCTTTGGCCGGCTCGAGTACCAAGCCCGCAATCTTCTAATTGCGAGTCCGTCGCTCGACCGACAGGTCTACCTACAAGTGTTAAAATATATGTAAATAAAAAAATGCAAAAATGCATAAAATTGTAATTGAATAATCTTTAAAATAATGAAAATATGTTAAAAGCATTAATTTATTCCACAAAATGCAGTTTTGGTAATGTTTTAAATTAATCTGTATATTAATATATAATTTCTAAATTATTTTACATGGGCCTGGTTGGTAGAGTACCGAACTCGTAATTGCGGGTTCGATACTCGACTCGTCCAAAGACCGCCGTGTACATTAACGGTGGCTGGTGTACGTAAAATCTGTCTTGCCGCAATGTTCTCCATAGTCCCATCCAAATTATATCTCTGGGGGTCACCAAAGCGGGGGAGCTATCCCCTCCGTGGAGACCAAAATAGTGAGGGCAAGTCTTAGGACCATCCTTAGGGGTGCGTCCCAGACCATCGCCAATTACCCATTGCGCGGTACTAGTGTGATATTAAACCCAATCAACCAACCTAAATTACTTTACGGGTATTGAAATAATACTAAAAAATTGTGCTACGTGAATAATTTGCTACAATGATTTTTCAAAAGCTGAAAGAAAACAAGACTTAAATATCTTATAAATTTTGTGTAATTTTATTAAGAACCAAAACACCTGTGATCAACTGAAACTTCTTTTTTCGCACATATTATGATTTAAAAAAAAAAATACAAAACTCCCTTAAAATACATTTCTTATTTAAAAACTATTTCTTTAGAAGAACTAATCGTCCTAAACAACTTGTCAAAATAAAATATTTTTCATCAAGAGAAAGGAAAAGACACTGTGACATTTTAAGTGGTTATTTTGTAACCATGTAATCAATTTAATCACTAATCATGTCATTTTTCTCTTTAAAGTTAAGATTTATTTACTATTTCTTCTGGAATTAAAAAAAAAGAAAAGAAAAGAAAACACACACATACAAAGGAAAAAAAAAAAGAATATATTTTTTCTTTTTTAATCGAAATTTATTCTGTGACATTTTAAATGATTATTGCACAACCATGTAATCAGTTTATCACTAATGATGACTTGTTTCCCGTTAAAGCCTAAATTTGTTTCGCATTTCTTTTAAAAAGAAATTTTGATTAAGAAAATGTCGTACGACTGAACTGCTATTTATGCTGCTAATTTTTCAATTTCAATTACATTCAACTATTTATAAATGCATTTGATATGGTTCATGTATTTCTTAATACATCCTAAAAAATTATTATTATTATCATTATTATTATTATTTTTTTTTAAATCTATACAGTATATGTAGTTGAAAAACACGGAAAAATTATTTGTTGTGCCCATTACGAAATTGTTTTGCATAGCATCCTGTGTACCATCGCCACCTATCATTTAACATGCACGAAAGATAAATCAACAGAACGTCTCAGAATAGTAATTTTACATTTGCTGTTTGGAACGAAGTCAACCAATAGATGCTAAGATATAGACAATTTAAAATTCGTTGGAATAGAGCAAAAGCTTTTAGCCGATATACGTCAAAATAAAATCAGCATAGTTTTTTATAACGCCTCTTTCATGTAACAAGTAATGGGAATTTATGTACAATAGAAGCTGAGATAAAGCTTTGTCGCAAAAAGAAGAAATTTCTGCTCAGATCTGTGCTATCTGCAGAGCGATATGCGCCTAAATATAATCATTACCAACTTATATTATAATCCAACAAAATATAAAGTTTTGTAGATTTCTGTGAAGTTTTTCTTGCAAAACAGGGTCCAGAAAATATTGTTAAAACACACATTTTCGAAAAATTGTCTAATCTTGCTTAGGACATCTTAAGCGTATAAATTAATCGAAAACCAGAATATTTAAAATTTTAGTATTTCATTACATTCTTTTTATATGCAGAATAAAGTAAAGATTAACCGTTTGCGAATATTGGAGACAATCACAATTATTCAACGGAAATGAGCTTCGAGCAAATTTCTGTTATATCCTTAAACTAGTTTGTTGTAGGGCGACTAAGGCACCCGTTGAAAAATAATCGTTTCATTTTATTTATATCTCACTTTAAATAATTCATTTTCTAGCAAGCCCGTGTGAAATTTTCTCACTTCGTTTATCAGCGTTTGTAATGATCGATAGATGGCGCTCTCTGAACTGCGGTTGTTAGTAAATATAATAGCCACGTGTTTTATTATTGTTCTTTCTCCGCCATTACATCATGGAAAATCGATTGCATAATATGATGATATGCAGTGGTGTGATAATTTCACCTTAGCCCACCAGAGGGCGAGCATTTCATTACAATCGCGGATCTCTTCGTTACCTTTAAAATTATTATTTTATAGACGTCATTTTTTTCATATGCATGGGTAAATTTATTTTTATTTTATTATTATTATTATTATTATTTTTTTTTTTTTTTTTTTTTTTTTTTTTTTTTTTTACGGGAAAGCATATTTCGTTTTATGCTGAAAAAAAATGGCAACATTTAAAAAATTAAATGCATTTTAAAGCTTTTATTTTTATATTTTAATTAATCTTAAAAAATGTAGTTATATATTCCTTACAAATAATGTACCAAATGAAAGGCGCAGTTTTTCTGAATACATCTGTTTAAACCATAGATATAGTAATAAGACATAGATTGATCAGCGAGGCCGAAAAAGTGATGCCTTTTTTTTTCGGGAAAAGACGGCCATTTTACTCTCTTGTGGATGTCTTTCCCCAACTGAATATACACG
Organism: Salticus scenicus; assembly: GCA_963930645.1. Taxonomy (NCBI): domain Eukaryota; kingdom Metazoa; phylum Arthropoda; class Arachnida; order Araneae; family Salticidae; genus Salticus; species Salticus scenicus. The sequence goes on from OZ005650.1 coordinate 44,655,224, forward strand.
GGAATACACACAGATAAATTAGAAAATAAAATTTATGAATAATTTATGTACTAAAGATGAATGAAAGAACTCCAGATACTCATTTTTCTTCCTCTCTTTTCTTCTTTTCTTTTTCTTTTCTTTTTCTTCCTTTCTCTCTTTTTTTTTTTTTTTTTTTTTTTGTATGGAATAACGACATTTAAAGAAATTTATTGTTTCTGTCTACTATTTCTGTCTGGTTAGAAGTTTTTATGGTCGAAAAAACGATTGGACTCATCCTCATATTTTGAGATATTAGAGTTAACCCTTTAATTGCCAATCGCAATGCAGTCGGACATTTTTGTTACCGACTGTATAGAGTAGAAATTTATGTTTACTCGGAAATGGTTATAAAGATATTAATAAAAGTTTGGGATAAGTGCTTTTTAGAGACCTAAAACAATTGGAACATCCTTAGCATCAAGAAAATTAGTGTTAACCCTTTAACTGGCAATCGCAACATGTAGTAGAAATTGAGTTTAATCAGAAATGGATATAACGATTTTGTTTAAAGTTTGGAGTTAAGTGTCTTTTTTTCTTAATCTTTTTTTTAAGAACTAAAACGTTTGGACATATCCTCATCTTCAGAAAAATTTGTGTTAACCCTTTAACGGCCTGTCGCAACATATAATAGAAATAAGGTTTACTCGGAAATGGATATAACGATTTTTATAAAAGTTTGGGATTAAGTGTTCTTTTGAGAGATAAAGCGAATGGACATATACTCATCTTCAGGAAAATTTGCGTTAACCCTTTAACGGCCAGTCACAACATATAATAGAAATTAGGTTTACTCGGAAATGGATGTAACGGTTTTTATAAAAGTTTGAGATTAAGTGTTCTTTAGAGAGATAAAGCGATTGGACATATCCTCATCTTCAGGAAAATTCGCGTTAACCCTTTAACGTCCAGTCGCAACATATATAATAGAAATTAGGTTTACTCGGAAATGGATATAACGATTTTTATAAAAGTTTGGGATTAAGTGTTCTTTAGAGAGATAAAGCGATTGGACATATACTCATATTTAGGAAAATTCGCGTTAACCGTTTAACGGCCAGTCGCAACATAATAGAAATTAGGTTTACTCGGAAATGGATATAACGATTTTAATAAAAGTTTGAGATTAACTGTTCTTTAGAGAGATAAAGCGATTGGACATATCCTCATCTTCAGGAAAATTCGCGTTAACCCTTTAACGACCAGTCGCAACATATAACAGAAATTAGGTTTACTCGGAAATGGATATAAGGATTTTTATAAAAGTTTGGGATTAAGTGTTCTTTAGAGAGATAAAACAAATGGACATATCCTCATCTTCAGGAAAATCCGCGTTAACCCTTTAACGGTTACCTTCATAAAAAATCTCTGGCGCAAAATGTTTCGAGCATATAAAAGAACTTGGAGTGGGGGAAAAGTTTTTTCTACGCAATGAACACACCAAGCGATTCAATTTTTCTTAATCAGAAAGTGGAAACCTAAATAATAAAAAACAAACTTTAATCACTAGAAAATGCATAAAATGTTGTGAAATAACCAAAAAAGAAAAATGAAGCAGTTCACACTAATTACAAATACTTTCCTACTGAACTTATCCATAATATCGTTGAAGCTTAAGTAATATTCTGCCTCCATAATGACGCCTTAAAATACATTTTGCGTTGGGTATTCCAGAACATGAACCAGTCCCACTGTTTGAAGTATTTTCACCAGAAAACATGCGGTAGTATACTTGGATAACATTCATACCAATTTGAAGACAGTCAAAAAATATTTACGACAGATAGATTGCGAACAGACATACAAGCAAACAGGTAAAGTCATAACTAGTCATAAACATAGTTCGAAATTATGTGTGCGTGTATATATATATATATATATATAAATCCTTAATACAACTTAAAATACAATTCCATTAATTTCGAACTATAGCCCCTAATGCATCTGAATATTTTTGCGTGGCCCTCAAAACGTAAATGCGAATCTCATCACATTCTGTATAAAATGCTTTTAAGCATATGAATAATAATTGTCTGATTCATTTATTCTGTTTCGTGCAGTACAAAAGTATTGAAATATGGTTTTTAGAAATACCTCTCATAGAATGCAAACATTTCAATTTTTTTTTAGTATTCTAATATATAAACCAGTCGTACTGTTTATAATATTTTCAATATAGATAATGCCGTACTATTATTGAATAACATATATACCATTTTGAAGATAGTTTGAAATTATTTACTGCAGTTAGAGCACGGACAGGTGGGCAAGCAGACAGACAGAAAAACTAATTAATGTCATAATGTTTTCTTAAACCTTGTTCGAAACTGTAAGAAACGCTTAACACAACTAAAAATGTAATTCTAGCAATTTCGATTTATAGCCCCTAATATGAACGAAATTCGACCAAACTTGTATTCAGTTAGATCTTGACCTAAACTGGTGCTGATTAGATTTGGGAATCAATCGCTCAACAGGTGGCGCTGCCATCCTATTTTTTTTTTTCCTTTTCTAAGTACTTAACATGACAGTATAGGACAAAATTTCATATAAATGTATATAATGTGAGTTATTTTTAACGCATGAATGTAAAATTTATATGAATTATTGATAATAGTAGTAATAAACTTGAAAAAAAAATGTGTGCATGTAGGAGCATTGCTTTCCTCCTGGGAAGGAAGTGCTCTTCCCCCGGGGCCTGTGTAAATTTTCAATGTGGATATTTTAGAAAGAACTCGTCAATATTTCTAAAACGAGTGGTTGAACCATACATCTGTATTAATTTAAAACGAAGCTACCGATTTCTTTTATTTTTAATGTTATATATAATGTATATATAGTATAGACATATATATATATATATATATATACAGTCGAACCTCGTTAACGTGAATTACTTTTAACATGAACTGTTACCACAATCCCCATCAAAATGAAGATTACTTTAGTTATATGACGATCAGTTACTGATAGCATGAACTACTGATAAGATGAACAGATTTTTGATCCCCCTTGAGATTCACGTTGACAAGATTCGACTGTATATCTTTTCATGTCTGCACAAAAATGATTTTTTTCAGCATTTATTATTATACTACTTTAAGAAAAAAATCGTCTGCATTCATCATGGAAAATATCTTTAATAAATTATAACTTAATAAATAATTTGTATTGAATAAATTTGTATAGGATTAAATAGAGAAGAAAGTCTTGTGGTAATACTAGTTATAATATATTAAAACAAGCGGGTTTTACCTCTGCCACTGCTAACTACATTTAAAAGAATTTTGAAAATTCGATATTACTTACTAATATAAAAACTTAAAAAATATTAAAATTTTAAAAAAAGTATTCCATTAAAAATCAAAACAGTATTTAAACCATAATAATAACAAAGCAACTGATTATAAAGAATCATATTTTTCATAAATTAGTTAAATTTAACCTACTTATGAAAACTTATTCCACTTCCTTTCATAAATTTATTTCTACAATTAAAAGCCGCGCAGTACTTCGGCATTTTCAATATATATCAACCATGTCTTATTACTATATCTATGATATCAACATTCTATTCCATTGTTGTTTTCGAGTTTTATACTCTCTCATCATGGCTGATGCCAAAAACTTTTTCGGCATCAAAAATCTTTGCACGTTAACATGGGGATGATAGATCTATGTATATTACTATATCTATGGTTTAAACAGCTTATCGATCGGACAATTGCATTTTTCAAAATTAACTAAGTATGAAAATTAGGAGACAGAGTCCAAGGAAATCTGTTAAGCCTAAAGTGTGACAGAATCAGCCACGGATCAGGGTAACTAGATATGCTGATATATCGGAAGGCCCTTTAAACTAATTATTCATGTTAAACATACCTTACACTTCAGAAAACATTGTTTTGTACATTTAGATGATGTACAGCCGGCAGCAAAAGTATCCGAGCACTAGGAATAATTCCTGTCTAAAATAAGTACATTTTATACTACTTTGTTAAATAAATCCTTATCGAGTCATGTTCTTAGTCAGTCTAAAAATAGGATTCGACAAGGATTTATTTAACTAAACAGTTTTAAGTGTACTTTTTTGATATCAGAATTATTCGCTAGTACTCGGATACTTTTACTGCCGATTGTATATAATGTTTGGTTATGTTTTGTGCTGCATAAAGGTATTAAATGTTTATTTGACTCACATACGCGTAATGCAGCCCAAATTTCATAAGATATTCTTACAAAATCAAGAAAGTCTATTTTTACACACACACACACACACACACACACAAAAAAAAAAAAAAAAAAAGAAAAGAAAAGAAAAAGGAAGAAGAAAATATTAACGAATGACATATGTCAGTATATCTCTTTTGAGATATTTTAAAAATACACTATCTACCAATAAGTATTTCGACACTTTCAAGTTTAGACGTTTTAGAAATTATTTAAAAAAAATCTGGAGTGACTCCACTCGACTTTCCGAACATTGAGTAGTTAACAGTTTTGTAGATAAAGTAAAGAAAGAGGAGTTAAACAAACAAAAGTGAGAAAACCATAATAGAGTGTTTGAGTATTTTTCTCCATCTATTACATGATGTTTTATTTAACGATACTGAACTTTGAGCCCATAGATCATAATGATAAAGAATTTTTCGTTGTGTCCCTGTAAAAACCTATAAATGCTAGATTCACCAAAATGCTTATAGTTAGTGCAACAGTGATTTATAATACTCATATAAATCTTCAGCTCAATTCAATAAGGCGTTTAGATGCTATCGTATTTTTAAAAATTTAGTCCCATAGGCCATAATGATAAAGAATTTTTCTTTGTGTCCCTGTAAAAAAACTGTAAGTGCTAGATTCACCAAAATCTATACAGTTAGTTCAACTGTGATCTATAACATGTGTACAAATTTTTTGCTCAGATTAATAAGGCGTTTAGACGCTATCACACTTTTAAAAATTTGGCCCTATAGGCATAATGATAAAGAATTTTTCTTTGTGTCCCTGTAAAAAAACTATAAGCGCTAGATTCTCCAAAGTCTATACAGATTGAGTATTTGTGACCTATAATATGTGTATAAATTTTTTGCTCAATTGAATGAGGCGTTTAGATGCTATCGCACTTTTAAGATTTTGCTCCCATAGGCCATAATGATAAAGAATTATTCTTTGTGTCCCTGTAAAAAAACTATAAGTGCTAGATTCACCAAAATCTATAGGGTTCGTACTATGGTGACTTACAATATGCGTACCAACTTTCAGGTTAATCGAACAAAGCGTTTAGACGCTAGCGTGTTCACTCACAGACATACACACATACATACACACATACACACATACACACACACATACATACATCATCGTAAGAATAGTGAAAACGGACTCAGGGAACCTCAAAACGTATAGAAACATCAAAATCTCGAATTCAGATTTTTGACATGATTACAATACTTTCCTCACTATAGTGTTCGGAAAGTAATTAGCTTGAAACTTTGGGAGCATAAAGAACATGTTATACCTCTTATGTTTCGGCAAAAGTATTGTCCTGAAGAGAAAAAGGGGACAATTAAAAAATTAAACAAAAATCAAAATTATTTTCAATCACACTGTAAAAAGGAATGCTGGAAATGCATTTTGGCTACTGCATGTGGTTATCAGAATTCTTCTAAATATCTACATAATCTTTTATGAGGCTACCACATATATTCATAGTGATTTCTTAAAAAAAAAATTCACTTTGTTAATTATAACACGTAGTGTATTAAACCCAGTGCATAGCCATTTTTAGAAAACCTACATTAGACACAGCATACACCAATCAGAAAGTAAAAACGTTAAATATCTTACGAAATAGGAGCATTTTTACTAAATAACTTTTTACTACGCATGCGCAAGCTTTTAAAAAACTACTACTACTTCTTGAATTATAGCACGTTGGATATTTGACCCAGTGCAAAGCCATTTTTAGAAAATTTAGCATAATACATTAGACACAACTTACTGCAATCACAATGAAAAATCAGCATATATAGTTACCCTCATCCGTGGCTGATTCTGTCACACTTTAGGCTTAAGAATAGGCTTAAGAGATTTCCTTGGACTCTGTCTCCTAATTTTCATACTTTAGGTCAATTTAAAAAAAAATCCAATTGTCCGATCGATAAGCTGTTTAAACCAACGGATTCAGAAAAATTACGCCTTTCATGTGGTACCTTATTTGTAACGAATACATAATTAGATTTTTTAAAATTAATTAAACTATGAAAATAAAAGCTTTAAAATACATTTTAAAATTTTAAATGTCGCCATTTTTTTTTTTTTTTCAGCGTAAACTGAAATATGCTTTCCCGTAAAAAAATGAAATAAAGTAAAATTAAAATAGATTTGCTCATGCATATGAAAAAAATGACGTCTATAAAAAAAAATAATTTTAAAGGTAACGAAGAGATAAACAAAGTAAGAAAATTTCGCACGGGCTTCCTGGCAAATGAATTATTTAATATGAGAGTGAGAAGTAAATAAAATCTACAAAAAAGACACTTAAAATGTACAAAAAAGCCAAGCTCAAAGAAAGAGAATTGATAAAAGTTGTGTCTAAAAAGGGTGTGATATCAAATTCCCAAGCTTACATTCAAATACTTATTTAATATTTCCTTTTAACTAAATTTTGACATGTGAATCAAGTGCCTTATGATATGTTGATAGAAATCCTTCTTTCCTGTACTAAATACATCATAGCGTGTTTCTGAAAAATATTATTATTTTTATTTATGTCTGATGGGCTTGGCGGCCATCTTTCAAAGTTTTACGTTAGTTTGAAGTCTTTTTACTCCGGGGTTTGAATTCTATAAATCTCATCAATTATAGGATGAGTTGGTTGATTGGTTGGTTAATTGAGTTTTATATCGCACTAGTGCTGCGCAATGGGAAATAATTATAGGATGGGAGGATGGGAGTGCGCCAAACTTAACACTGTTAAAACTTAAATTGATTCAACTTGTGTGCTTAACGGGGCTTTTGCGATGTTTTTAATGCATTTTTTTTTCTTTTTTTATCTGAATATTTCAACCCCTGTTGAATGGAATAACCATATTATTTTTACGAGATATTTATTCCAAGAAGCTAAATTCAAATTGGGTAAATATAACGGGGGGTGGAAGCTTCTATGCTTCCCCCCCTCTCCTTCATGTTTTTACGTTAATTTAAATTTTTATATTCTTTTATTCCCGGCATTTATAGGATGGAAGTGCACTTAATACTAATAAGAAATCATGTTATCGAAATACTTCCGTCTCTGCTGAATGGAATAGCAAAATTAATTTTATATGAGATATATTTTAAGAAACTTCTTTCAAATTGTGTGAATGTTTATTCATTACTTGAAAGATGGCCGCCAAGCCCATCATACATAAATAAAAATAATAATATTTTTCAGAAACACGCTATGATATATTTAGTACAGGAAAGAAGGATTTCTATCAACATATCATAAGGCACTTGATTCACATGTCAAAATTTAGTTAAAAGGGAATATTAAATAAGTATTTGAATGTAAGCTTGGGAATTTGATATCACACCCTTTTTAGACACAACTTTTATTAATTCTCTTTCTTTGAGCTTGGCTTTTTTGTACATTTTAAGTGTCTTTTTTGTAGATATCATTTATTTTTTTTAAATAGTTTTTATATTTACTGGAATTAACCTGATACTTTAAATCAGATATGTCCTGGATTTCAACTCAGCTTTCGTGCGATGTTGTTCTTTGCGTTAAACTGTATTACAAAGTTTTCTTTGCGTTAAACTTTCCATAATTCTGGTTGCTAGACATTATCCATGGGTTTTCTATGCAGACTAGTATGTCGTGTCCATCACAAAACTTTTTTCTACATTTTCCTATACATATTAACGCAGCACAAATTATTTATTATTTTTTTCATTATGAATGCTGAATATTATCAACTCAGAGAGGTATTGTTGCACAAAATGTCCAACGGAAGTAAATTTTCACCATGCAGATGGCATCCTTTCAGTTCTAAAAAAAAATTGTAGTATACGAGCTCCACTTATCGGCCGATAGGCATCGAGATTGAATCAGCATAATGTCTCATAATGGCCTTTTCACATATCAAGTTTTGTTTCATTATATGCAACAGAACCTTTCCTTAAATTGCGAAAATCGCTGTATAGCAGCGCCACATGTTGAGATATTGGTACAAAAGTTGATAAGTACTATAATTTGTAACAATGTAAATTTATTTGTAAATTTATGCAATTCCATGTATTAGTTACTCAGATATAGCCTTCTCTGAAATTGCGGCAATCACTGTATAGCAGCACCATGTTGAGCAATTGACACCAAATATTGATAAACGCTATTATACATCAAGGTTCAATTGCATATAAATTTATATGTAATTCTGAGCAGTAGCTCCTGATATCTAGTTGGAACAAAACTTTCGCCACACACATAGAACACACACACGCAAATAGAAATTTTCTAAAAATAGTAAAATATTTTTCAGGAGCTCTTACAACGTGTAAATCCATTAAAAACCGAAAGTCGAAATTCATTTCAATAAAATGACAAGCGAAGCGGGCAAAGCCTGCTAGAAGGAAGTAGAAATATTTATGCATCATAATTATAATTGCCAGATTGAATTGAAGGATATTAAAATTGGATACTATATCGTGTACTGACTTTCTTATTCTAAGGTATGAAAAATATTAAAAAATCAGCAATTCAAGCTACAGATTTGAAACAAATGTTATTCAAAAATGTATTCATTTCTGTTTTCAGGGATATAAAATTTAAAATTGTACAAAATAATAAAAGCAAAGATTCTTTGGTTAAAAAAATAACTTCTAAAAAGAAAAAGCAGCTCAATTTGAAATTAATATTTTTCGGGTAAACTGAGATGAAGCAATTTCATATTTGGCGATTTATGTCTCTTTGGCGATATTTAACAGTTTTTCAGCAATTAAGATAGGAAATTTTGATTTTTAAAAGCTAAATTTTATAAAAGTTCCTAGATTAAGTAATTGTCTATCTGAAAAACCAGTTTTCAAAGAATTCTGCACATTTATGATTTCTCTAGCTTGTTTAAAAAAAAAAATTTCTTGAAGAAGAATTTTTTTCAAAAAGTTGTCAAAACATCTAATTTTACGCTAAATTGAAAATGCTCCCATTTTTTTACAGATTATATTAGAAAGTTCTTTTTTATCTCAAATTAAAGCTCTCGTTGATACGAATATTTTACTTTTTGTTTCATTTTACTGCGATATTTGGTTCGTCCAATATTTAAAACTTTACGGAAAAAAAATTTGCCGATTTAACATGGGAAAGTTGGTTTCTGTATAATAAGCATTTAACGATCTTGGGTTATTTCTGTCGATTTTATTATTGGCGCGTTCTGCTTTGTGTTAGTGGTAGTTTGTTTGTTTTGCTTTTCTCTGAGCTTGGCTTGGCAAAACGACCGTTTCTGCTTGATAAAGCGATTATTTTTCAACGATCACTTTAGTCGCCCTACAACAAACTAGTTTTAAATATTTTACGAAATATGTGCACTTTTACACTAGATAATTTTTAAATATGCATGTGCAAGCTTTAAAAAATAATTCACTTGCATAATTTAATAGCCAACATTATTGCGCTACTTATACGAAAACTCCAAAAGTGCTCAAATTTTATAAGATATTCAACATTTTTGCAGTCTGATTTCAGCATGCTGTGTATAATGTTGTACGCCAAGTTTCCTAAAAATGGCTTTGCGCTGGATCTAATGCTCTACGTGTTATAATTAAAAAGTTAAAACAATTTGTATTTTTTAAAAGTAGTATTTTAACCTCCAAAAATATATGTGGTAGCCTCACAAAAAATTATACAGATAATTATAAAAATGCTCATAATCACCATGCTACACCAAAACCTCATTTCAAGCATTACTTTTTACAGAGTGACCCAAAAGGTTTTGACTTTTGTTTAATTTTTACTCGTCCCTTTTTCCTCTTCATTACAAAAGTTTTTGCTGAAATGTATGAGGTATAATATGTTCTTTATATTTCCAAAATTTAAAGGTAATTTCTAAGGAATTTTTCTAGATTTTTGACAAAACGTCTAAATTTGAAAGTGTCCACTTATTGGTAGACAGTGTATTTAGAGAAACAAAAGCGCGAGTACACAAAGAAAAATAGACGAACTGAAGTCATGAACTCTAATCGGATTTGTTGAAAACTTTTAAAAGTAATGTTTAGCGTATCAAGCTATATATCTCAAGATATATTTCAGTTACTATAAACTTATTTATTGTGAAAAAAATATTTCACAGAATAACAATTTATTCGAAAACAAAGATTTATTTTTAAATTATACATTTAAAAGCAATAGGAAAAACAAAGCATCACACACAGATATATATACATAGATGCTAACAACTCTAATTTATTCCGCAGCATGGTTAGTAGACGTCTTCCTTCCCCACCCACCACTTTCTTTATAGAGTAATTTTCTCCAAAATGTAATTACAATTAAACAAGAAGAAAATTACAATTTATATTAAAATCACACAATCAACTGTGTAAGAAAATCATATTAATTGAAATTTTATTTTTCCGACTGAGTGAAAATAATGTCTGGACCGGGAGTCGAACCCCGGAGTCAAAGTTCCGGGGTTCGACTCCCGGTCCAGGCATTATTTTCACTCAGTCGGAAAAATAAAATTTCAATAAGAAGAAAATTACTCTAAAAAAAGTGATATGAATAAAGGTCGTGTTCTAACAATGCAACAGAGTAAATTAGAAATGCTGACAGCTCTGTGTATATGCATATATGCTTATACTTATACTTTAATGTATAGTTTCTTTAAAAAATGAGTTAAAATTATGGATTGTTTTCTGCTTTACAAAGAAATTTAAAGAAAATGATAGACATTCGTATATATTAACAGTGAAAAGAGCTAAAATGTGCTATCGCATATAAACTGTACTCTAATAATAACAATATCGAAAAGTAAAATCTCTATAAAATAATTGAATAAAATCTATTCAAGGAAATAATCTTTATATAAACTCTAAAACTTCCAAATAAAAAAGAAATGTATTCATAATGTAACGTGTGAAAGTGAAATACCTTCAAGTCTCTAAAAATTAAATCACACTCAAACTTTTCTAAAGAAGTAATGAATTCCTGTTAGATTTTATAAAATGTTTAGCAAGAAAAACTTACTTTTTTTTTTTATCCCTTTCACAGCTCTTCCTGCTCGAGGCAATCATCATTTAAGCTGTATAACTAAAGGAAAAATCCATTTACGTAGCGATATTTATTTTTCGGTTGACACGAGATTCAGCCTGGAATTTTGTTAATAATTCAGATCTTTTGAGAAGAACGGTGTGAGAGAATTCTTTTTTCATTCGCTAGATAGTTTGTGGAAATATTTTCTCGGAAGGTATTTTATGATTTTAGTTTGCTTGTATACTAGATCAGTACAAAAAACCCTTAACGGGTTAAAAGTTTGTGACGCCGCTACTTTATGGCTAGAAGAATTTGAAATATGAACCTTAAAAATAATGATATGAAATTTTAAGTGACGCTTTGCAATTAGTTAAAGTATACATAGATTTTCTTATTTGATCATTTACTTTCTACTTTTATTTATATTTATAATGCAAACGTAATATTTTTAGCTTCAGCATCAGACAGATATATAAAATACACTCACTGATGCTTTTCAATTCACATTTCAAATTCAAAATAACAGTTTTAAAAGGAATGATATAAAAATTCCAGTGGCGCCTCGGTGTTATTTTAAAAGATTTGTTTTTAGATTCCATTAAAATTACTTTTGTTTTGTCTAATAAAGTATATTTACATAATGAAACAGTGCTTTTAATTTTCAAATATACTGTCAAATAATTATACTTTCACTGAGTTTGCATTATAAATTAAAATTATTTATTTCAATAAATTGATTTATCTTTTGCATCACGCTATCCAAAACATAGTATCATTATCATAGTATCCAGCTGAGTGAAAATTTGCGCAAAGAGGTAGTGTGACGTAAGGAAAATATTTACACAGATTTTACTTGCAGTTTTGGATAGCGTGACGCAAAAGATAAATCAATTTATTGAAATAAATAATTTTAATTTATAATGCAAACTCAATGAAAGTATAATTATTTGACAGTATATTTGAAAATTAAAAGCACTGTTTCATTATGTAAATATACTTTATTAGACAAAACAAAAGTAATTTTAATGGAATCTAAAAACAAATCTTTTAAAATAACACCGAGGCGCCACTGGAATTTTTATATCATTCCTTTTAAAACTGTTATTTTGAATTTGAAATGTGAATTGAAAAGCATCAGTGAGTGTATTTTATATATCTGTCTGATGCTGAAGCTAAAAATATTACGTTTGCATTATAAATATAAATAAAAGTAGAAAGTAAATGATCAAATAAGAAAATCTATGTATACTTTAACTAATTGCAAAGCGTCACTTAAAATTTCATATCATTATTTTTAAGGTTCATATTTCAAATTCTTCTAGCCATAAAGTAGCGGCGTCACAAACTTTTAACCCGTTAAGGGTTTTTTGTACTGATATCATTACTTTTTAGGGGTTATTGATCAAAAAATTAAAACAAGTCCTTCTGGCTCCTAGGAAGGGTAAACTGATTTATATTTTATAATGAAGTTGCCACCATTTTTTTTTTTCAAAATTCTACAATTCTACAATTTTTCAATTCTACAATTTATTAATGGACTTGATGGATTTATTAATGAAGTCTTGTATATATGGAGTTTTAACATAGAACCTTTCTAATGTAAATTTGAAATTTTCAGTGGGCTGGCACAGGGAAACAAGAGGGTAGATTAAGTTGGCAAATGAACATAACAAATACATTTCTGAGATAAATCCACACTACAAATTTAGTTTGAATTAATTCAGTATTTCAAACGTTATCATGCCGACAAATTTTCAAGTAGCCTGCCACTTGGAAACAAAATGGAGAAGCTTCGCACTAGAAAAAAATATTGAGTGGGATTCTCAAACTCTTTAAAATAATAATAATAATAATAATAAGTGGGAAATTTCAAATTTAAGTTAGAATTACGTAATTTACATTTTGCAAGTTTCTTTTTAGAGAATTACAAATGCAAATTAAACAATTTAAAAAAATCAAGTTAATGTTAAAAATGGAAAATTATTTATTTTCTTTTCCCTTTTGAGGCTAAGCTCCAATATTCACAATTTAAATTTTCATCAAAAGTGCAGGTAAAAATTATTTCATAAAAATATTTGGTGGAAAAAAATAGACAAAATATAAATTAAGCTCTATATTTCTATAATTTTAAAAATAAGATAAAATCATTTGGAGAAAAAATTATGGAAAATACAAGTTAAGCTAAAGTTAATACAAGTTAATAAGTAAAATACAAGTTAAGCTTAAGTTTTGTGGAAAATACAAGTTATATATATATTTCTTTTTAAAAATTAAAAAGTATCTTTTTAAAATACAGTTAGAGTTTATTCATATATTTACTTTTCAGACTTTAAAATGATACATATTTTAAATATTAACATAATCAAACTAATTTTTTTATTATTATTTAAAGCAACAATGGATAGGGGATGAACGATCGGATAAATACGCTATATATATATATATATATATATATATATGAAATTAGAATTAAAATTGATGAAAAATGTGTCAAATAGCAATTATTGAAAAACACGTCAAAATAAATAAATAACATCTTTACTTTGAAACCCATAATAATTTATTAAAAAAGTATAATTCTCTCTTTCTTTTTTTTAATTAATTGATTTATGCATGAAAAATTCCATTTCATAAATATATTTACAACTAAAATAAGCAAAAAAAACCCTCCTTTAATTTTAAATAATTGTTTCTACATGTTTCTAAGCAATTAAAAGTGTTTTTTTTTTAAGAAAAATAAATTAAATATAGGAATGTATATGGTTTTAATACAAACTACAAGATGGCGCCACTAGATGGCCAAATTATTACCTTCATGATAAAACCATACATTCCCATATTTAAGCTATTTTTCTTAAAAAAAAAAAAAAAAAAAAAAACACTTTTAATTGCTTAGAAACATGTAGAAATAAATATTTAAAATTAAAGGAGGGTTTTTTATTTATTGTAGTTTTAAATATAGTTATGAAATGGAATTTTTCATGCAGAAATTAATTAATTAAAAAAAAAAAAAAAAGAAAGAAAGAAAGAAAGAGAGAATTTTATTTTTAAAATAAATCATGGGTTTCAAAGTAAAGATGTTATTTATTTATTTTGACGTGTTTTTCAATAATTGCTATTTGACACACTTTTCATGAATTTTAATTCTATTTTCATGTTTTTTTTTTTTATTTTTTTTCTTTCATTCCCTAGTCATTATAGCTTTAAATAATAATAAAAAAATTAGTTTGATTATGCTAATATTTGAAATAGGTATCATTTTAAAGTCTGAAAAGTAAATATATGAATAAACTAACTGTATTTCAAAAAGAGATTTTTAATTTTTAAAAAGAAATATATATATATATATATATATATATATATATATGTATATATATGTATGTATTTACGAAAGAGTATATTTTAAATAAAAACGATAGATGGCGCCAAAACTCTATTAGCTGTTTTTTTTTTTTTTTTCATTCCCGGCGCGTAAGGATACATGAATAGGAATCGCAAATCATTGAGTTATTATAAAATCGATGTTCATGAATGATTAAAAATTTGTTCAATTAAAAAAATTGTAAATTCATCATTAATATGATAAAATGGAATATCTAAAATTACAAAATACTTCCTTTTTTAAAATATTATCTAAATAATTTTTTGACTAAATATGAAATTTTGAAATCAAAAATATCTTTTTCATAGCAGAAGAGAAAATATATTTAAGTGAATTTGACTTAGCACATATACAATAAATATATAAAAAATGCAATAAAGTATTTTTGCGTTAAAAAAAGAAAGTTTAAATAATTCATTGACTGCATTCACGTTGGTCAACCAACCAACATGGCCTTCTCAAGCCTTGCTAGTAAAAACCACATCACGACGTTTTCGCCGAAGGAAAGCATGCAATTGGCGGAGTAATATAGTTCCATTTTTAAAACAACTTTTATAAAAAACAAGAGTTTTCCTAAAAAAAACGAAGACGTTACTAGATTCAGAAAGATCCTATTAACAACATATATTAATTATATGAAAATCCTTCGAGCCGTTTTAGAGATATTTTTCAGAATTTCAGTCCATTACTCCAACCGTTTTCCCATTTTGGCTTTAAATTGAGATTCAGATCTCAAAACATACTGCATGTAGAAATGTAAAAATTTCAGGATAGATTAAGACCGAAGATAAAAGACTATTTTGAAAAGATCAGAACAAAATATGGTATATTTGCTGAGATATTAAGTGTCGGCTTTTACAAATCTCTTTGAAGTCAAACTAGCCGTATATATGAGTTCGCAGCGTCAGTTTGGGCTTCCGCTTGCGTCACTCGAAAAACTGCCGTTTTTCATGATGCTAAAATAAACATCTGGTTATTTTGTTAAACATAGTCAATGCTAAAGAACATTAATGCATTTGAGATTTTTTTTTGGTGGCCCGCTTTGAAAAGAATTTGTATTTAACTGAATTTTTATTAATTTGTATATTTTGTAGTAAAATCTCTGTTTTGGGTAGTTCAAGTAATAGTTTTATAGTAAAGAAGTAATTTTTTTTTTTTTTTTTTTTTAATTTCTGTGTGTCTGTGGAAATTTATATTTTCATAACTATTTATTCATATTGCATAGATATCTCTACTTAAAACTTTCTTCCATTAAGAAGATTTTTATGATTTTTTTTTTTTCATATTAAGAGCAAAAATTGTTTCTATTATTAAAAATACTTAATAATACGATTAACTTTAACCATTTGAGATTTCGAAAATGTTACAATAACCTTTCATGAAATTTAATTTTTAAATTTTTAATACTTTCAAATTGAAACGATTCTTAGATACCATATATTCAAGGCAAAATGTCATTCTATTCTATGGTGTTGCTGAAATGTCATAAATTACCATAGAAGTTGAGAGTTATAACTTATTCAAAGATTTAAAAAAAAAAAAAAAAAAAAAAAAGCACTGGTTTCATCTGCAAAATTGCATAAATCGTTTATTAAGATAATTAAGATTTGTTTTACCTCGTATGTCTATATTATAATCTATTTGTAGTCACACACGTACAGTTTTAATAAATCCACATTACAGACAGTAATATGAGAAAACAGATACATAAAAATAAAATAGTATGGTGTGGCCATCACAAAACTTTCTTCTATATTTTCCTATACGCAGTACATATTATTTGATATTTTTTCATATTATTTGATATTTTATCCGCTACAAAAGCAGGCGGTTTCCACCTCAGAGAGAGAGGCATTACACTAAATGTCCAACGTAAGTGAATTTTTATCGTGCAGATGACATTCTTCCCATTACCAGGGAAAAATGCATTGCTGAAGCGCCATCTATTGGCGCACCCAATTTAATCAGCATAATTTCTTATAAAGGCTTTTTCAAACATCAAGTTTTGTTTGATTATACGCATTAGAGCCTGAAATATATCAGACTCTTAAATTGCGGAAATCACTGTATAGCAGCGCCACATGTTGAGAGATTGGCGCCAAAAGATAACATAAACTAATTTATATCAAGGTGCATCTACATATAAATTTATATGCAATTTTGTGCAGTAGTTCCTGAGACATAACCTACCCTTAAATTGCAAAACGGATGTATAGCATCGCGATCTGTTGGGATATTGACACTAAAAATTGGTAGACACAAACTCAAGTTAAGATGCACCTGTATACGCATTTATACGTAATTTCGTGCAGTAGTTTCTGAGGTACAGTCTTCCCTTAAACTGCGGAAATCGCTCTACAGCAGCGCCACTTCTTGAGCGATTAGCACCATAAGTTTAGAGACACTAATGAGTGTCAAGGTGCATCTATACAAAAATTTATATGCAATTCTGTGCAGTAGTTCCTGAGATAAAGTCGAAGCAAAATTTTTGTCACAGACAGACATTTTCTTAAAATGGTCAAATCGTGTTCTGGACTTCTTAAAGCATGTAAATCCGTCGAAAATCGGAAGTCAAAAACTTTTACAACTCCAATTCTTTCTTCTGTTAAATATAGAACAAAGTAAAAACTACTAATGCAATAAATATTTATTAATTAATTAGAAAAATTCTAAAAAGATGAATGCTTCTTATACGTGCCAAACGTTTTAAATTACATTATGTCTTAAAGATTAAAAAAAATTATAAGACGTAGAAATGATGAAAGTATATATATTTTTTCATTTTTAATTAAAACACATATTTTAATTTTGCTTTTGAGGAACACCCAGTTTATAAAAAAGCGCTCTCTTTTTATTTATGACAGATTGTAAAATAAATTTATACACACACACAAATATATATATATATATATATAATTTGCTTTCAGTACGGCCATTCAATTTTAGTTCATTTTTAATTAAATATTCGACATGTTTCATGAATATTATGGTTGGTTGGGTGGGTGGGTGGGATTTACGTCGCACTATTGCTACGCAGATGTGCAAATGACGATGGTCTGGGACTCACCCCTAGAGATGGTCCCCATGAATATTATGAACTATAATAATTTTTTATGAATAAATTGTACATAAATCTCGTAGCAACACTATAGAATTGTTATCTCCTGAAATATTAATATTTACTTAAATTTTCTAGTAATTTTAAAAACCGGTAATTTCGTCTTTTCCTATACAAATAAATAAATAAATAAAAATAATAAAATAAATAATAAAATAAAATAAGTCAGAATATGCACAATATAATTCAGGAAGTGAAAATATCGAAGATGCGTTATACTCCCTCTAATGAGAGAAAGTGCTTAATTATTTAAATCATTAAGATTATGAGATTTTTTCCCTTTTTCGTATCCCTTTATTGTAATTATGATATATATATATATATATTAAGAATTAGTTTGCATGATTTTTGCAGAGATTACAGTAATTATCAAAATACTGTACGGAGCTTTGATAATAGCAGACATTATTTTGTCTTGTGATTGATAAACAAACATTGTATATTTTAGAAACTCATTAATTTATTCTCTGACAAAAACATCTTTAATATAAAATTCGAATTTTTGTACACATGATAATTTTTCTTCTGAAAAGTAGGAATTTGTTTCATTTCACCAGAACACAAATATGTTATTTCAGTAATTATCAAAATACTGTACGGAGCTTTGATAATAGCAGACATTATTTTGTCTTGTGATTGATAAACAAACATTGTATATTTTAGAAACTCATTAATTTATTCTCTGACAAAAACATCTTTAATATAAAATTCGAATTTTTGTACACATGATAATTTTTCTTCTGAAAAGTACGAATTTGTTTCATTCTACCAGAACACAAAATTGTGATTTTAGTAATTATCACTTAATGATATAGGAGACGCATATGTAAATAAATAAATAATATGACTGGAAAAATAAATAAATAAATAAATAAAATAAATTCAATACAGCACTATGATTTCTTTATATTTCTGCTGATAACAATAATCTTAATCTAGAACTGAGATAATTAATAGAATAAACATTTTTCATCGTGAAAGATTCTTATGATTTTTTTTCCGATATAAAAATAAAAATAAAAATTATTTTGATTAAATTAAACACATTTAACAGTAAAACGAATTTTTAGCGTTTCAGATTTGTAAATGGTAGGAATGGCCATCACTGAAATTTCTTTTTTACGTTTTTGATACTTTTATATCGATCGAATATATTGAAGAGAATAAATAATTTTTTTCTATGGGGTTTTAAAATTCCATTAGAAGTAATAGGTTATTAGAGGTTAGTTATAATTTCTCCTGAGTGTTTTCTTTTTCTTTTTTTTTAACATTTTAAACATAATTTCAAACTAGAAAGCTACATAAATCTTTAATAACGATCCCAATATATCCTTTATTTCATTAACTAGTTATGATCACAGTTATAATTTTTTAATGCAGACGCATGACAGATAGATGTATGAACAAACATATAAAGAAAATAACGACAAATTAATAAAGGCAAATAATGTCTAAAAAAAAAATTAACAACTTTTATTTACGTACAAAAGCGCTTAAAAAGTAAGTTAAAGGTCTTTTAGGCATAATGACAAACAATTTAAATTTTATTTCTGTGTGTTAACAATAACAAAAAAATATAATAAAATTACGAAAGTATACTTTTTCTCTTTTAATTAAAACTCAACTCTTAATTTTACATTTGAGTGGCATTTAATTTATGATATCCATTATCGTTTTATTTATTGCAGATTGTAAAATGAATTTATTAAAATTACTTACTTTTAGTAAAACAATTTTCAGTTCTAGCTTCATTTTAATTAAATATGTGACATACTCCATGAATATGGTTCTTCAATATTTTTTTATGAATAAATTTTACATAAACCTCCTAGTTTACATAAAATTGTTATCTTCTAAAATATTAATATTTGCCAGCCTTTTCGAGTAATTTTAAAAGTCTGTAATTACACCTTTTTTCTTATTTAGAAAATAGAAAAGCGAAAATTAACAGAAAATGTTTCTAGAAGAGATTATCTGGATAATGTTTTAAAAATTCTCTAATGAGAAAAGCATCTGAACTATTTAAAACTTTAAGATTTTAAGATTTTTTTTTTTTTTTTTTTTTTTTTTTTTTTTGTATGTCGTTTCTGTAATTATGAGATGTATTTAGAAATAGTGTGTATATATGCATATAATTTTCGATTTTAAGGTTTCTCTAATCTATCTTGCTGCTGCTGGTTTTATTTTGAAGCCCAACCATTTCAAGTAGTTGACGTTACCATAGGCAGATTTATGTATATACACTCCTTCTCATATTTATAAGGACACTTTATGTTTTGAAATAACTAATGTAAAAATAATTGTGAACAAGATTATACTAAGTGCACATAATATATCTAGTATTCTAAAAACCAAAACTGCTATAATTTTTTTAATATGAAACAAAATTTTTAAAAAATAATGCAATTTTTTTTTTTCTCCACGTTTTGAAATGTTCATAATTATAGGGACAATCAAGATTTTTTCGTTTTATTTAACTTACTACTGGATAAATTACAGTTGACAGGCGAATTTGTTAACTACTTGGCTAGATTAATTCATATATAAGCCTTCAGTTTTTCTTGGACGGATATTACTGATGAACCCTCGTAAAAAAGAATGTTCATGTAGTGAAGTATGATAAATGTGTTTTCTAAGTGGAAGGATAATTTCAATCCGCCGAATTTCTAATGAAAATCGAAGATCTAAAATTGCTGAAGGAAATGTGATCAAACGTTGAACTGCAGGTTCGATAGGAGAGAGATCTGATGCAAAATCAGAGTTGTTTTACAGAGATCGGAGACTCTTACTGTTCTACTCATAATGACTGCTGCTGAATTTGCTTGTAATTTTTAACGAAAGGTTGGGGTCCATATTTATGCATGTTTAAAATAATTATTAATATGTTAAAATGGCGATCTGGGGAGCTGTTTCTTCTGAAGGCAGAATGAGATTAGTAATTTTTTCTATTATTATGAATATCAAGAGAATATCCGCAAATTTTAAACGTGGAATTCTCAGATTTTTGTGAGAT
Source organism: Salticus scenicus (assembly GCA_963930645.1). NCBI lineage: Eukaryota > Metazoa > Arthropoda > Arachnida > Araneae > Salticidae > Salticus > Salticus scenicus. Next base: position 44,675,982 of record OZ005650.1, read on the forward strand.
TCTGGGGGTAATAATATTTTTTTCAACAAGACTTACATTTTTGTTCTACTTCTAGAGCAATAGGAAATAGTTTGAAGAAAGAAACTTAAATATTATTGCCTTTCCCGTGGGATAAAATTTGAAAAATTCTTAACTACTTATATTAGAAAAGTGCAAGCAAGTGGAAAGCAATTTTAAATAGTTTAAATGTATTCAGAATATCATCTATGCTATATGAAATGGTATTGAAACTGAATAATAATTAAAAAAAAATGTGTATATATGTACCAGAGAGAATTTCTGACTGTTTCACCCTAAAAAGTGGCCCCATAAAATATTAATTTAAAGAATTAAAAAAAAATTACTAAGATTTGAGCTGTCCTTATAATTGTGAACACCTGAAAAATCATCTTTTTGACCGTATTTAAAGTTTTTTAAGATAGAAAAACGGTAAAAATTTTAAATATAGTCTATTAATGAAATTCAAATTAATAAGAAATATATTTGTTAAAATAATAGTGTTCAGTGTTTAGTTAATATAGAAACACGGGTGACCTTATAATTATGAGAACCAGTGTATATATATATGTATCGTTATGCATATTACCTTGTATATAATACTGTATATATTATATAAGAGAATGATAATATATACAGTTATAATTTATCTTGCATATAGTATTATATTGGATATATTATTAATATAATATTGGTTATATTATACAAAGCAAATGCTTTGTATTTGGAATTAGATGTCTTTTTAACTACCTGAAATAATTTAATTTAAATGGTGTACTTAGGATTCTTAGTTTATTTTGCATGTTATCAGGACCTGATCAACGCAGAGGCGCTCGGGTCACATGCTCCTGGTCTTGAGTAGCAGAGGTTCTTAAAACTGCCCCTGGAAATATCATTTTGCCTTTTTTGTACCTAAAAATGACAAAAAAAAAAAAAAAAAAAAAAAAAAACAGGTATCATAAAATGCAAAATTTTGTCATTTTAGTCCCATATACAGCTGATTGGTGCACAGTGCAAGGAAGGGGAGGGTGGCCCACGAAAGAATGTGTGCTTCAGGCCTCATATGGAGTTAATCAGTCCCTGCATGTTATGATGCCTTTTGCGCATTTCTGTTTTAAGATGTCAGTGAAGATACATTTAATCGGATTTGATATGATTTTACGAAGCTTTTACGTTTTTCTTTTGTGATTAACTCACAAAAATTAGATGTTTTACATTTGGAATGACTCATTTTGTGGTAGAAAATATCACTATTATAAAATTGTAAGTTTTGTACATATGATGTATTTTTTTTTTTTTTTTTTTTTTTTTTTTTTCAGAAGTGTGAAATTCTTTTTTATATTTCACCGGAACACAAAATTCTAATTTAAGTAATTGTTACTTAATGCTACAAAAAATTAAAGGCATGTAGTAAATAAATAAATAAATAAAATATTAACTAAGAGAAAACCAATGTAAAAATATTCTTCCTTTAAAATTTTGTAATATATATATTTAAAAGTGAAATAATTAAAGAAATAAACATTTTTCTTTTTTTTTTTTTTTTTTTTAATTCTCTTGAGATATAAAAACAAAAATCCTTTTGATTAATGAACATATTTAAATTTACTAAACAATTTTAAGTGATTCACATTTAAGAGACATAAAAATGACAATTACTGAATTTAAATTTTTTTTAGATACTTATGATTTGAAATGATACTGCGCTAGAATATGTTAAAAAAAAAAAATGGAGAGATAGCTCCATAAATAAACCAATATGTTTTACTTAATCGAAGTTTTCTTTTAAATCATTTAAAAACATCATTTTTCTCTTTTAAAAAAATCATAAATCGTTGTTTTTTTTATTTCGTAAATTTTATCAATTGTCTGGACAATACAGACAACTTGCGGTCGTGCATTATCCTGCTTAAATGTTGCACTACACAAACCTTGAATATAGGGCAGAGGGGCGGGCTTTAACTCACCAGAAATTTAATGACTGCTGTTTAGAGTGATGTGAATGCGAACAAGAAGTATTCATGTATCCAATGGGACCCCATACCATCACTGCAGGTGATGAACAGTGTGACCACTGACCATGTCGAATACCAGCTTGCAATGTGCATTATTCACGATGCCGTTAAATACGAATAAAGCAATCTTGATGCTGTAAACAGGATTCTGATTTGTCTGAAAGGCGATTCCCCGACATTCCTGCGTCCAGGTTCGTCGTTGATCACACATTAAAGGCGTCCATAATAGTGATGATGCTTTGGGGGTAATCAAAATTTTGGTAGCCGCATACTGGGTCACCACTGGGAGTGATCTATCGGATACACGTCTCGATCACCTCTTGTTTTCATTCCTACCACTCTGAATACCAGCCATTACATTTCTGACGAGTTAAGGCCTATATTCAAGGCTTCCGAAGTGTAATATTTAAGTTGGACAATGCACGACCGCATGCTGTCCGTATTGTCCGGACCTTCCTCGATGCAGAATGCGTTCGACTATTGCTCTGGCCAGCGCGTTCAACTGATCTCACACCAATGAAAATGACTGTTTAATCGTTGAAAAGCGACTGGCCCCCCACCACTCACAAGTAACTACGATTGATGGATTGTGGCATCGTGCTCATGAAGTGCTCTACCCGTGCATGTCATCCAATCGCTGTTTGATTCCGTGCCTAGCCAGATAAGAGCTGTTATTTCTCACAGGTGTCGCTGTTTTATGTACTGTTTTCTCAGTACACATTACTCAAAATTTCCTGAAATTTTAATCAATTGTTCTTCCTACTATAATGTATGTGCCCAACAAATATCATTCTGATATTCGCATTCTTTCATGGTGTTGCAATTTTCACAAACATGTATGTAACATGCTATAACATTTATTATTTTAACTAAAGCACTGAAAATATAAAACTTACTTAGAGATAATGTCAAACACAACCAGTTTTAATTATCTGCATTAACGGCAACAAAATGTAAAGCGTAAGTTTCAAGAAATGATGAAAGTATTTTTTTCTTTTTTGATTAACACACCTATCTTAACTTTGCTTTTGAATGACACCTAGTTTATAAAAATCTTTCTCGTTTTTATTGATGACATTGAGTAAAATAAATTTATGAAAATGGTATGCTTTAGTGCGGCCACTTTTAATTTTACTTCACTTTTAATTAAATACGCGGAGTCCTTCATAATTATGGGAACTTCAATATTTTCTATGCATAAAATTTATATAAATTTCGCAGCGCTTCCACATAAAAGTGTCATCTTCTCAAATATTAATATTTTTCAACATTTTAGAATATTTTAAATATTGTGTAATTAAGTTCTTTTTCTAGAAAAATAAAAAAAAGCCGAAATTAGCACACTATATTTATGGAAGTGTTTATGTCGAAAATGTTTTAAGAGATCTTTAAAGAGAGAAAGTGTCTTAGCTATTAAAAATATTTAGATTATCATATATATTTTTTATTTTTTTGTATCTCGTTTCTTTAAATAGGAGATATATTTAGAATTAGAGTGTATGATTCGTTCAGAGACTGCAATCACTATAATATTGGACGAAGTTTTCACAACAACAGCTGTTTTTATTTTGAGATAAATAATTGAAAAAAGAAACAAGAACATAAGACTCTGGGATACGCATTGATTATTAACACTTTCCAATTGTACGCATTCGTTGTATAGTATAACCTTCAATATTTTTTGTATATGCTATCACAAAATAGACAGACAGATAGACTAATAGAATTCATATTCACTCTTAAACATTATTGGTTAGTGTTAAAAATGTTTAACATTAATTTACAATTGCAGCCATAATGTACAGGGCGTTTATAATTAAACTTCACCTATAAACGGCATTGTACAGCACAAACGGGTGAACGGAAGGCAAAGAAATTTGGTATATAGACTATACACGAGATGCGCTCACGGAATTTCGAAAAACATAAAGTTCCAAAATGCCCACCAGATCGCGCCATTACCGAAAAAAAATTAAATTTAACACAATAAACGACTAAAACGGAATATAGAAACAATATTAACAAAGACTGACTAGTATCGGATCACCTTGTCATCGAACCACATTTAGTATAGGTAAGGAAAAATTAACAGTTCGCTTTTTGAGAAAAAAAAAAAACTGTTGAGATTACAGAAACAAGAACAGGATTAGGACGAAATAGCTTAAGATGAACAGTTGCTAATCGTATCCAGGATGAACAAGGGAATATGTGCTCCATGTAACCACCCTCATTCACCTGCAAAATTTCAATTCGATGGACAGTGTGTTAAACAGCAGATCATAACTAATCAGTTGTGATGCTTCGCACATGAAGCGTTATGGATTTTTTTAAGTCATTCATCGTCGCAACACTTCCACGACACAAAATACTTTTAAGTGGCCCCATAACCAGAAATCGCGTGGATTTAGATCCGGTGATCGTGGTGGCCATGGACTACAAAAGAAGCGACTAAAAACACGTTCGGATATGAAATGTTGGAGTAATAGCGCCTTCACGGACTCATGGACATGTGAGGGCGCACCATCCTGCATGAAAAGGGTCGATGTAAGGAACCACCATTGTTGTAGTTGTGGCACAACAAAAGTCTGCGGCGTGATATGGTACTGACGGCCCGTAACGGAACATGTGACAAGACCACATGCAGTTATTTCTTCAATAAAGAATGGCAAAAGGATGAATGTCGCCGTGAATCCACACCAGACAGTCACCTTTGGCGAATGAAGGGGAATTTCATGGTGCATCCGCGGATTTTCCATACCTATATGCGGCAATTCTGTGTGTTGATTATCCCATTGAGGTAGAAATGAGCCTCGTCGCTCCAAAGAATATTACAAAACCACGACGGATCAATAGTCGTTCTGTTGAGAAAACTGACTGCGAATTAGAGACGTTCTGGCTTGTCCCTGTCAAGCAACTCTTGGGTATGGTGGATCTTGTATGGGAAGTAGTGCATTATGTTTCTGAGCACTTTTCGGACGGTGCTGTAAGAATAGCCTGTCTGTCGAGAAACTGCACGGCTCTACAGCCCCCAAACTCTGATGTCTGTGACTGTGCGGCAACAGCTGTCTTGACGGCATCAACAAGTACCGGCGTGACAGGTTTACGGCCTCTTCCAGGTTGAACTCCTAATTTCCACGTCTCTTCAAATCTCTTAATCATGGCCTTGATAACTTTAGTAGACATTGGGCTACGGCGTAGGTTCTTTATACGATGAAATTCACGAACTGCGGCAGAAGCATTCCCCTTTTTTTCTTAAAACAGTTTCACGAATAACGCACGTTCAACTAAGGATACCGTCAAATTCACAGCCGGAAACGTCCCAATAAAACATGTCAACGTCTGTAAAAGTTTTATAACTTAACCTATTTTGCATGAATCTTCCTCTTCTTCGCAAACATGCAAATCTCGACATTTTTTTCCTAGAACTGACAATTTTTCCCCGTTTTACATTTTATTGCTCATAATTCTTGTTCTGGATTGTTAATATTGATTCTGTATTTCGTTTTGGCCGTTTAATGCGTCAAATTTAAAGTTTCTACGGAAAAGGCGCTCTCTGGTGGACATTTTGGAACAATTTTTTTTTTCGAAATTCCGTGAGCGCATCTCGTGTATAGTCTCTATATAAAATTTCGTTACATTTATAGTCTGTTTACCCTTGGGTCTTTGTTTACATTTAGGGTTTTACTTTATATTTGTAGTCTTTTTTACATTTAAAGTCTTTGTTTACATTTAGGGTCTTTGTTTACATTAAAAGTCTTTGTTTACACTTAAATTTTTGTTTACATTTAGAGACATTGTTTACACTTAAGTCTTTCTTTACATTTAGGGTCTTTGTCACATTTATAGTCCTTTTTTACATTTAGGGCTTTGTTTACATTTAAGTGTTTATTTACATTTTGTGTCTTTGTTTACATTTATAATCTTTATTTACATTTTGGTCTTTGTTAATATTATTTCTATTTACATTTAAGGTCTTTGTTTACAATTATTCACACTGTATATACTCTTTGTTTATATTTAAAGTCTTTATTTACATTTAGATCTTTGTTTATATCTGTAATCTCTTTTTAAATTTATAGTCTTTCTTCAAATTTAGATCATTGTTTACATTTAGGGTCTTTTTTTATATTTGTATTCTTTGTTTATATTTAGGGTCTTTGATGACATTTAGGTTTTTGTTAACATTTAGTTTTGTTTACATTTACAGTCTGTTTATATTTAGGGTCTGTTTACGTTTAGATGTTTGTTTACATTTAGATCTTTGTTTAAATTTAGGTTTTGTTTACATTTGGAGTCTTTGTATACATTCGGGTCTTTGTTTACATTTATAGTCTTTGTTTACCCGTTAATTTTTTGTTTACATTTAAGGTCTTTGTTTATATTCGTTCGAAACGAAGGTTGATTTTTTTAAATTAATATATTTTACATGAAACTGTAAAAAACATTAATTACGATTTGTAAGATGGGAGATGCTTTTTAAAATATTTTATTAGCAATTTTTTTTCCTTTATGTATACTTTAATTTGGGTTATAAAAAATACTTATATTATACTTTTGTTGATTTACGATACAAATTCTAGGACAAAAATTGACGATAGATATCTCTTTTTATTTCTAAATTCTTCTATTTCTATATTAATCTATATATAAACTCTGACACATTTTCTCTTACATTTGTAAAAGAAAAGTTTAAAATAATACAAATAAATGACTTTCAAATCACAAATAGATATTGACAATTTCCGTCTTATTCTGCAATATTAGATAAATATCGGAATTTTATGTTTCCGATTTATAATAGAATGTCAGCATTATTCGGTAGATTATATATTTTGCTTAGAACTGAAAAACTGATTGCGTTTCTCTTTTTTATTTTTAAATTGTTTATCTTAAAATTTCATTTAAGATAAATCTTATTGCTTTTGAAAAATCTAACAAAAATGGAGAAAATTCTCAGTACAAATATATTAAATAATCAAAGAATAAATAAACATTTATAAAATTAGAAAAGACTTTTTTAAGATGGAATGAACGCTTAATTTATATTTATATGACAATGTATTATTGAACTAACTAACTTTTGAATCACTTTCACATCTAAATGTTTAAAAACTGAATTTTTAATTTTATCTTAAAAATTTATGCAGAAGTTTTTTAATTAACTATGTTTCTCCTTTCCTTAGCTTCGGCATTTTTCCCAGTACAGATTCTGGTTTCTTACAGCATAAAGCTGTAATCCTCATATGGCTCCCTATAAACGTCACAAGAGAAGCAATGACGGCTGAAGTAGAGCCCCTAAATAAAATAATAGGCCGGCGCATCACCGCCATTCTTTTGCCTCCGAAGAGGACAGCTTGGCGTCCTTATTGCTTCCCTAATGATTTTAAGAAGACTTGATCTGAATTTAATCCGGCCAATATAAGAGCAATAAGCAACAATAATATTCCTGAAAACACATTTTTTTCACAGTACATTCTCAGGATGTCATTTTATTCTGAGGATATCCTATGGATGTACTGGGGTAAGAGGTGTTATTAGGGCGGTTTCTGTTTCTTTTACAAAACGTCGCCAAAACTCAAATACACAGTAACAGAAGATCTGTGAACACTTTATATTCACTTCTTGAATGATTATAGCAGTTTATCCCTAAACAAACTTCCATATCATAGTTTACTTAGCAAAAATAATGAAATATAATAAAACAAGTTACTCTAAATTAAAGTAAGACGATAAAAAAAATGTTTTTCGTTTGTTTATCAGAGAAACGCGCTGCGTACATGTGGCAACCCTAAGGCAAGAAAATGCCTGATGCGCCAGCTCGTATATATAAGAGCCTTAGGCTGAAGGGTTGTATTTCATAGGGTAAAATGCTTTTCTAGATGGATGGATTATTGGTTGGTGTTAACGTCGCACTAGTACTGTGCTATGGGTAATTGACAACGGTCTTGGATGCATCGCTAAGGATGGTTCTGAGACATGCCATGAAAATTTTGATCCACGGAGGGGATGGCTCCCCCGCTTTAGTGACCCACAGAGGTATAGTTTGGATAAGAACGTGGAGGACATTGTGGCCACGACGGAATTTACGTGCACCAGCCATCATTAGTGTACACGACGGTCTTTGGCCAGCTCGAGTATCACACCAGCAGCCTTCCAATTACGAGCTCATCGCTCTACCGACCAGTCTACCTCGGCCGAATGATTTTCTGGAACTTGGTTATTATTGGCATAATTATTGTTTTACATGAACAAGTCGGAGTTTATAAGACATAGAAAAAGTTTTTATTAAAAGACAAATTACGTATTTCGCAGTAAATTTTAGAGGGGAGGATTCACAAAATATGAGATTGTATCATTTATAAATTCAGTGTGATTAATAAATATATGTTTTTTTCCTTGCATTTATACATATTTGTAAGTTATAGCCTAAAAATTTTCAGTTATTATATTCCTTTAGAAATGTATAAAATACCAAATATATTTTTCTTATTGTATAATAAAACAAGTAGAAATAAATTACACATGATGTTTTTAAAATTGGTAGAATTTCTTGTAAATTACATCAACGATGACGTAGAAGAAACCAACCTATCTTAAAGTTATTTCAGTACAAGGTAAAAGTAAAGTTTAGTTTTAGCTTTAGTTTATAAAGTTTAGTACAAGTAAAGTTTTTTTCGTGTACAAGGAGAACATGGAACTGTCTTCCATGCTCTGCGTGTAAAGAAAATAAACGTTCTTTGATAACGCATAGCAAATCTAATGAAGAATTAAAAAAAAAAAAAAAAAAAATCAAAATTGCAAATTTCTGTGAAAAGTAATATTTATAATGATGGTGCCCAAATTATAAAAACTTATAATCATTTGTCATCGAGATAAGTACTTATTCCAATCTCCAATTTTCATTTTGTATTTAGCATAATGAATGATGCTTTTAAAGTACATTTGTAAAGTGAAATATAAATGAAACCAGCAATAATCAATACTTAATGAAAACAATTCATGTATCATTGTTAAAATTGATTATTCCATTGATTATTTTATTAATTTTTCCAGTTTTCTTTTTCTTTTTTACTCTGCAGATCTATTACTTATGAATTAATACGAAAAACTTTTCCTGTAAAAAAATTTCAGAAGCAAAGAATTATTAAGAATTTCTTTAAACCAGTTTTGCTCTGACAGTGACTAGTTTTACTTTTATGAACATCAGTAATGGAAAATATACTCAAAAGATTACTGTTAAATGTTTCCGAGTCAAAAGACGGTTTGTAAAAACTCCTGATAGCTACCCCGCAAACATTTTTTCTTGTAAATCAATCGCAACAGTTTGAATATTGTAAGGACTGGTACGTCAACATAGCATTATTTTATCTTATCAAAAAATATTTTAAAATGCAAAGCATATTTAAACATTCATAAACAACAAGTTCGTTTTAAATTAATAATAGAGGATATATTTTATTTTAATAAAATTCCTGTATGCTTCTTCGGCTTTGATGCCATTCGAAAAAGAAGAAAAGTCTTGCTTGAGGTAAAGAAAAAAAAAAAAACCCTGTATATCCTTAGTGTCTCATGTTATTTAAGGTTGCTATATATATGAACTGGCGCATCCGACATTCCCCCCGCCCCCCCCTCCCTTAGGTTAGTCAAATGTACCCAGAGAGTCCGTTTGATTATCAAACGGTAGCCACTATTTCGATCATCATGTGTTAATTTTGAGTTAATTTTTGTTGTTGTTTTTTGTAATTTTAATTTAACAAGGTCATAAAATGTTTATATTTCTCTCAGGTCTTATGAGAAGTAAAACATAGATGCGATAAGTTAGACAAGCGTAGCTGGCATTTTCCGAGGCAAAAAGATGGCGGCTAATACGCCAGCCTCTATTATGATCGAGGCTTTAATTTTATGTATGGACCTAAGTATCAATTATAATCTAGCAAAATTAAACTAAATTATATTTACCATAGATATAGTAATAATATATAGATTGATCATTGATGGGGAAAATGTGATTCCTTTTTACTTGGGGAAAGACGGCCATTTCACCTACTAATGGCCTCCTTTCCCCGAATGAATACACACGGGGATACACACGAAAAATTTAGCAAATAAAATTTATGAATAATTTATGTACTGAAGGTGAATGAAAAACATCAGATGCAGTTTCAAGTTCATTTTCTTTTTTCTTTTTCTTTTTTTTCAATACCTTCTAATGGCTGACACTAAACAATTTTTCGGCATCAAAAATTTTTGCTCGATAACATAGGAATAATAGACCTATATATATTACTATATCTATGATATTTACTGTCTCTGGGAATAAACCTCTCATTTTCCCTCCAAATATTCCTGTCACTAGTTTTGGTATTTATTAGCGTTTAATTATAATGTTTGAAAATTTTATTCCATAAATGATTGCCATGAATTTCCCCATATATGTTAACACTTTTTTCAGAAAAAAGTAAAAAAAAAATATATATATATATATATATGAAATATCATGAAGAGTTAGAATGTGTGTTGAAAGACGTTTATATATTAATCGTAATCCATTAAGGTTTATCAGAATTCAAATGAGCAGTATGTAAGGATAAAATGCAATTTGGGGTGTTTCCGTATTTAAAATTGAGTAATTACAAGTCTTTAATTCTTAAAAAAGGATACACGGCTTAGATTCTTTAAGAAAACTCCATTTCCCATTATATATCCCAATATTTTATTGTAAAAAAAAAAAAAAAAAACTTATTCACATCACATTTTGAAAAAGATACCAATTCGAACAAGAAAAACTTTCAACTACACAAATGATTCTTTAATCGCTTGTTTTAAATGCAGTGAGTAATTAAGCATGTGATAATACGTTTAAATTAGATGCAATTAGCTTTGTTATCTGGTTTGTTTCCCAAAGTGATAAAGATAAGCTTTTTGAAAGAAAGCTAGTTGCGCTCCTTATTTATCTAGGCCAATTTTATTAAATGGAAATTAGAATAAAATTATATTAAGCATTTTAATAAAGGTAAAGTATGATGTATTTTCCTTAAGTTTGCAAAAAAATAAAAAACAGATAAAGAAAAAAATAAATAAATAATATTACATTTAAGTAAATTGGAGTGTAAAGGTTGATATATTTTTATTTACCAACTATGTGAAAAATACTAGAGCCGGAAATCGAACCCGGGCACCTCCGCTTAACGCACGGATGCTCTACCACTGAGCTACCCTGGCTGACAACCAGCTAGGCATTTCTCACATAATATTCGTTTGCCAAGTCACCTAGCTGGTTGTCAACCAGGGTAGCTCAGTGGTAGAGCATCCGTGCGTTAAGCGGAGGTGCCCGGGTTCGATTCCCGGCTCTAGTATTTTTCACATAGTTGGTAAATAAAAACATATCAACCTTTACACTCCAATTTACTTAAATGAATATTCACGGTTGATGAATTCGTGAATAAAAATTTCTAAATAATATTACATTTCCTCTTGTTATAATTCAAATAAACGCGTTTAATTATTACAAATCATTCTTAAAATAATGTTATCTAGATAGTGAGAGTTTTAAGGTTATATAACTCTAATATAACACTAATTTTTGTATTTTTCCTATTACTCCATTCTTTTTGTACGTATAACGTTAATACTACAGCTGTTATTATAATTAGCAATATTTTCCGACTTTTACGTAAGAGGTGTATTTTTTAATTATTTTGTGCAATTAAAAAAAGTGGATATAAGTGAGGATTTAAAAACAATTTGAACATATATTATTAGTTTAAAAACTATTAAATTTACTACATTCTTTACAATTTCTTAATGATTATTTTTGTGATCTAGATTTCTGTTCCATACGATAAGATAGTATTTCCAGTCGTACACCTGAGTTTTTGCCTTATCAGTGATTCAATGAGGAATCGGAGCTGTCTCTGATTAGAATGCTATTTTTCACTTCCCCTTTTGTCTATAATGTTATAGAAAATATTGTTTTGGGGCAAAATTTTCGAAATTCAATTTTAATAATTTTACATATAATTAATCTGGAAATGAAGTTCTTAAGGGCCTTCTTCACTCACCGCCGCACAGTGGATCGAACAATGTTAAAATACGAACATAGGCCCAAAAATCAATCTCTAAATAACTGATATTTTGCAGTGAAATAATTTAAAAGAGTGTCTAAAAAATACAAATATAGGGTTATTTCTTCAATTACACGAAGTTTTATTACATATAAATAAGTTCAAAACGAAAACTTTCAGAAATAACATTTTTCGATGAATTTCAGTGACTTTATTTGAATAGCCATCAAGTGGTACTTAAGATAACTATGAAAAAATTCGAAATAAAAATACTTTTAATAATGTTCTAATAAAAGTTTAAGGTACTTCTGCCAACATTTTCTTGGTTTTTTTATGTTGGGATTCACGCATGAAATGTGAATATAAAATTATCAAAAATATTAAATTTATAAGTTGTGCAACCTTTTTTGACCAAAATTGTCCAAAATTTCAAACACATTTTACTACTCCCAAAAATATACATTTTAACCTGTGAAAAGGATTTTCGCCACAAATCGCCACTTTTAGAGAAAAATCAATTTTTATTCTGTTTACCCCCAAATTATCAATCGAGAAATTTATCTGAATAACTGTATTCATTAATGACAGAAAATATATTAAACGTTTTATAGTGAAAATATTATAGAAATTAGATGATTAAAATATATTTAATAAATCAAAAATTATTTTTATTTTTTTAAATATTTAATAAAATAATTAATTTTACTTTAACCCTTTAACGTGTGACAGTGAGATTGTTAGGTTGTTTTGTTTTATTATCTCACCTTATTTTAAATTTATTTAATTATTATCTTTTAAATTTTCCTCATACTACTAAATTACTATAAAGCGCGTTGTGTTTTTCCCGCAAAATTTCCCAGGTTCCCCAAAATAAAACTAGTGTTTGTGCAATAAATTGCACACTAGACATCTGTGCTCCAGTTCTGTTAAAAATTATAAGTACTTTGAATAGATCAATAAATCTGATTCCATTAAGGTCTATGGCAGCCTCTCTCTCACCTTAACCAACTTTAAACTTTACCTAAATAATTATGCATAGACAGAGACTCTCATAAAACCATCCCTTAAAAATGATAAATAATAATAAATAATAGGAAATAAAAAAAATACATACTGGGCAATTTGCCTCCCCCCAAAAATAAACAAAAAAAAAAAAAATAAAAAATGTATAAGTGTATCATGCTGTGAGTAAAGGGGAGTCAGCTTTATCATACAAATTAGATCCTGTTATACCACAATGCTCATATATTTTTTTTTCTTAAAGACTATGACTTACTAAAATATCCACCTTTTAATTCACTTTATTTTTTAACCTCTTTTTATTTCTTTTAGCCAAACAATTCCCTCACAGCAGGGTACTAAATTGCCCCTAAAATTGAAAATATATAAAAACACACATGTAAATACATCCACTTTTTTTGTTTTATTTTTAAATCTTAGAGCTCATGATGCGAGGTGCTGTCTGCAAATTTACATAGACTATTCTGAGTGATGGGTTACTTTAAACCTTCATCACTTTTATCACTTCCTTTCTACAAAACACCTAACTCTCATCTAAATTTAATCACAAACAACAGCTCACATCATAAGGAAATGTATAGCTTATTACTAAATTAAACTTTTACTGCTTTACATAAATTCTCTCCAAATCCTTAGTATTACACAAATAAAGTTCAGATCCAATCAACTTTTAAGTCTATGGTGTTGTTAAGGCTCAAGAAGACAGAGTCTCTTTACCAACATTCCAAAAACTTTATTCATTATAAACACTGTTGGTAAATTAATTAAAGTCTTAATCTTCTGTTAAAATAACAAATCACTTTTAGTCTTTCAAATTGCCCTACAAACTACATTTGATAACAATTTTACTAAGTGCAAAGTCTACTAATAGAAAGACACAAATACATATAAAGGAATAATAAAAATAATATTTACCACCTTTACTTTGTAGTCTAGGAATATCAGGGGATGACTGGAGGTCCCATTATTTTTACTGTTGACACAACTAAGACTTTTCTCGCGGTATGATTTCCAAGAAGATTATTATTATTAATTCTGGTTTTCGCGAGAAATTCCTTTGGCCACATTTTTTCACCCGGATGGCTTTTGTCCTGTATGAGTGAAGGCCTATAGGTCGGTAAACACTATTTTAACAGCTTGAACTCGTAGAAACACAAAAACTTCAATTCATCACTTATTTGAGCAAATTTCTTTACGCATATACTACTATATTTTGTAGATGTCTATTTAGTCGAATCCTTTAGAGCACAAGACACACAGTTTCAAGGAAAGACCTTTCGAACCTTCTTTAATTACTTTTGGGGTAGCTACATCTTCACTTTCTTCTAAGAAACTTCTAATGGCAAGATTATAATCCCAACCTGTCTCATGTAAGTAATGCTCTGCACGAACAGCATCAGCACCTGTCACTTCACAAAATTCAGTAATTAGATAACCACGATCTTGGTCTGCCATACTTTGCGGATAGTTTGTGTTTTCTTCTACTTCATTTAATCAATTTTTATATCTTGAAGGAATCCCCAAGGGGCCCAGGCCATGGCCCTACTCCGCTACATTCTGGCTCAGTATTCACATTAAAGGTTTCGCTACTCCCACACTTCGGATTCATTCACTTTTCCAGATCATCTTTTGCTCATTTTTAGTTATGCTCCTTTTCTGGCACTCAACTTTCAGGCCTCCGTAATTTTTTATCTTTAATCGTGCGATGATTATCCTCGTACTCCAATCTTCTACAACAGGGACAGGGCCCTTTTTCCCAGGGGCCCCGGCCCTTCACACAAAAGTCTAAAACTTTTATCCTCTTCGAAACATAGCGTGTTCAGCCTTCGATTCGATATACACTCACACCCGCGTCCAGTTCCAGTCCAGCGTCCAGATTGAGCGTGCCTTCCTTTTTCCCGCCCTGAACTCGGCGTCCTTTTCACCCCTGTTGCCACAACACTAAACTCACGTCAGAAGAGGTTTCTTATTCAACCGCAACGGCGTGAAATCCGCAAGTATCTTACTGTATCACTTTCTCGTGGTTTTTCCTTGACACGCGAGGGGGGAAAAGCATTCCTGCCTCCCTGACCATCCAAGGTCACAATCTCCCCTTGCTGAGCGAAAAAGGAGGAAGAATGTTACTTCTTTCTCTTTCTCTCTCACCTGCGGCAAAGAGCAGATATCTTTTTCTTTTTCTAGGGATTTATTTTAAATTACGTTATCAAACTATTTCATTATATGCTATATTAATACAGTTGAGGAAACTCCTCAACAACACTCTCCGTCTTCCGGAAAAAAAATTGGCACATTTTTTTTTTTTTAAGGATGCCAGATACCCAGCAAATGCCCCTAATCCAAGAGAAGTCTGACACCGACCCCGCGAGGACAGGCAGCAAACACTAAGAACTGTAATAGCTACATGAACCATACGTGGCCAACATTCAGTAGCAAAACATCCCCCCCCCCCAAAAAAAAAAAAAATACGTGTGGCACTCGAGGACTGCCGCGGTAAAGCTATTGCATAGCATTTTTTATCAACTTATGCAATTATAATTATTTATTTATTTTATTTATGCAGATTTTTTTCTTTGATATTAATTCAAGTTTTTTCTTTGATATTAATTCAAGTTACACTTTTTGAGCGTGGTGACCGATAAGAAAACAATTTTTTTTCTTTTATTGAATATGGGAATATATCCGCAATGAGAATATATCAAAAATATCCGCAATCGATTTGTAGGTATCGAAAACCTCGATGTACCAAATTTGAATGATCTAACTCTATTTTTTGAGAAAAGGTATTTTAATAGGTTTTTAAAGGCCTGCAAGTCGAATGGGAATATTCGAGTTTTTTCTTTGATATTAATTCAAGTTACACTTTTTGAGCGTGGTGACCGATAAGAAAACAGATTTTAACAGAGAAAAGATATTTAATAGGTTTTAAAGGCCTGCAAGTCGAATGGGGATATTCAAGTTTTTTCTTTGATATTAATGAATAAGATAACAATAATGATAAGATAACAATAATGATAAGAAAACAAATTTTAATAGAGAAAAGGTAGTTAATAGGTTTTAAAGGCCTGCAAGTCGAATGGGGATATTCAAGTTTTTTCTTTGGTATTAATTCAAGTTACACTTTTTGAGCGTGGTGACCGGTAAGAAAATGAATTTTAATAGAGAAAAGGTATTTAATAGGTTTTAAAGGCCTGCAAGTCGAATGGGGATATTCAAGTTTTTTCTTTGATATTAATTCAAGTTACACTTTTTGAGCGTGGTGACCGATAAGAAAACAAATTTTAATAGAGAAAAGGTATTTAATAGGTTTTAAAGGCCTGCAAGTCGAATGGGGATATTCAAGTTTTTTCTTTGATATTAATTCAAGTTACACTTTTTGAGCGTGGTGACCGATATAAAACAAATTTTAATAGAGAAAAGGTATTTAATAGGTTTTAAAGGCCTGCAAGTCGAATGGGGATATTCAAGTTTTTTCTTTGATATTAATTCAAGTTACACTTTTTGAGCGTGGTGACCGATAAGAAAACAAATTTTAATAGAGAAAAGGTATTTAATAGGTTTTAAAGGCCTGCAAGTCGAATGGGGATATTCAAGTTTTTTCTTTGATATTAATGAATAAGATAACAATAATGATAAGAAAACAAAGTTTAACAGAGAAAAGGTATTTTAATAGGTTTTAAAGGCCTGCAAGTCGAATGGGGATATTCAAGATTTTTCTTTGATATTAATTCAAGTTACGCTTTTTGGGCGTGGTGACCGATAAGAAAACAAATTTTAATAGAGAAAAGGTATTTTAATAGGTTTTAAAGGCCTGAAAGTCGAATGGGGATATTCAAGTTTTTTCTTTGATATTAATTCAAGTTACACTTTTTGAGCGTGGTGACCGATATAAAACAAATTTTAATAGAGAAAAGTATTTAATAGGTTTTAAAGGCCTGCAAGTCGAATGGGGATATTCAAGGTTTTTCTTTGATATTAATGAATAGGATAACAATAATGATAAGAAAACAAATTTTAATAGAGAAAAGGTATTTAATAGGTTTTAAAGGCCTGCAATTCGAATGGGGATATTCAAGTTTTATCTGATCTACTTTATACACAAATTTTACGCGTACAGCTATTCACTGTTGTACATAGATGATAGATACCTATACACCTATATACTTTCTCACAAACAGCTGCTTACGTATTCGTCCGATTTCGGAGCAGCTCGTCTCGATCCGTGCGAGCTTCGTACAGCCGAAGTCTACCGAAGTCTGCCGAACTGTGTTAGGTTTTTTTTTCGTTACGGAATTTTTTGATTCGGTCGCCGCGCTCAAAGCCCGCGATAAAAGCTATACAATAGCTTAAAAATTACCCACCTTAATGTTACATTTAAGAAAAATCAATTAAAATGAATTATTTTTTTTCTAAATATCTACTATTGTCAACTTTTTTTTTCTTCTAAAATACCCAGCAATGGGTGACCTGTGCAAAAGTTAAAATTCCTAACACCAAAAGAAAAAGAAAAAAAAAAAATCCAAAAAACTACTCAGCCTAGACTACTACCATGAATAATCACCAACCTCAGGGATAGTTACATCAACAAAATGATCTACATAACTCGCACATGACCCTTGTAACTGCCTGTAAAACAAAAATATAAAAAAAAAACATTCAAACCAAAAGTGAGATGACTGTCTTCCAGGATTCCAGGAGCAGGATACGGAGACCTCTACAAGACACAAAAAAAAAAAAAAAAAAAATCAATTCCAATATTCTACGACAAGTGCTACCAGGGTAAAGAAAGCGACCACCAGCCATCCACTGGCATTTCCTATTACAAAACACAAAAAAAAAAAATTACATGGTATATACATATTACAAACAACAGCATAAGGCAAGTTCTGGAATAAAACATATTACATCAAAACACAATTTTTTTTTTGAACTTCCCAGTGCACATATTATATCAACAATTTCAAGCATGACCATTTTACAACAGAAAATTTCCACGCGAAACAAGAGTTTTCATCTTCGCCAACCATATACCAAAAGTAATTTTTATTTTCCAAATTTTTACTTTTTTTTTTTTTTTTTCAAATTTGCTATTTTTATTATCAAGATATACAGTTGGATCCGCGCTCCAGTGCCTGTGTACCTACATCTGGCACATATTTACACACTGTTATTTTAAAATTTCTTACTAAATTTAAATCTAATTTATCTCGAAAGTGAATACGTGCACTGAGAAGTAGCAAAGTGACTGATCCAAACACATGAAAAATGACTTATCTTTACATTTCACTTGCCTTTTGTAACAGGCCAAAAACATATACACGACACCAAAACAACAGAAATATATTTTTTTTCTTTTTACACATATCTATATGGTGAAGGCGACACTAACAATGATATTTAATTACACCTGAAATTCAAAATTTTCATGAAATTTTTACTGAAAATTTTGTTTTAAAGTCCTGAAATACACATACCTTCACCAAATTTTTGAAAATTTGTAAAATCCTAAAAAAAATTTACATGTCATCACACACATGGAATGGAATAATTAAAAACAAATCCACATTAAAAAGTTTTAATGAAAATTATTAACTCCCTAAATACCTATCAAAAAAAAAAAAAAAAAAAAAAAAAAAAAAATTATCTGAAGCTTTTAACGTCAGCATGTAAATCCCTTTTTCACCCATACTCGCATAAAATCAATGTTAAAGCATCCCTTAACCTAATGTAATACTAGTTAAAACAATTTAAAAAAACAAACAGAAGAGACAGCTTATGCCCCGAGCAAAGTGTATGAAGTCAAAAACCGACCCCACTACACCACTGCACAGAACACAATCAATCTCTCAAAACTCAAAATCTACAATGTGCACCTTGCAAACAGAAGTTAAGTTACAATTTTGATTAACAATTTAAACACTAACAGTTAGAAGTAAAAGAAGTTTTTGTAAAACTCCCCCCAACATTTACTGTACTCGAGAACTCATAAACAACCTCTTTTCCATATTAGCATTACAAATTTCATAACAGAAACCTTAATGCAAATTAAAATTTTGTATAAATCACCAATGCGAGTGAGAAAATGAAAAAGAAATCCACTTAAAAAAAAAAAAAATATGCTATCTCAAATTTTGTAAGTGACATTTTAACCTAAAAAAAATTTTTTTCTTCCTTTTTTCACACAATTAAAAAAAAATGCAATATATCTAAAAAAAAAAATTCTTTGGCCGAATCACAATCAAACAAAATTTAAGTTAGTTTTACAGAATGTGCCAGGGTGGTCTTACTATTCTATTTTTATTTCTCTACCACACTATAAGTACAGATTGAGTCTTAATTATTGCTCTCTCAGTGCATCACATATGAGGTAAACAAAGATTTGTTTTGAAATTTACACAAAATTCAATGTCCATACCTTATCACAATTCCTAGTCAGTAAATACTAAACTAAACTCTAGGAGCCAAATATTAAAATTTTTGATATTTTTCACTTTTTTTTTTTTTTTTTTTTTTCACATTTTTCAATTTTTATTAGTTTTAACATTTAGACCTCCATTTCCTCCACACTATCAGAATTTACCTCCCTTACTACTCGGTTCAGACACTAATATGCACTGAGAGACTCGACCCTATTTCATAACTAACTAAGAACTTACCTCTAAAAAATTCTTTACCTCACTGAAACTCAATTTTAATTACCTAGTGCATAACAAATTTCTAAGCTTTCCTAACTTTTCTAGGAAGAAAAAAAATTTCAACCATTATTATTAAATTGCAAGATATTTGAATAGGCTTAAATGGAATAAACAACATGGGCAGCTCGAGAAAAAAAAATCTGAATATCTACAATTTTCTCTTTTCCCTTTCCATAAACACCAATCTATTCTACCTCCAAATTTTCACTGCGTAAATTCACTTTTTCCCAACATAAACTTCTCTTCTCGAGAAAAATTTCATCATGATAATTCTTTAACACTAACACTATATTACTATCAACATTTCATACTTTCAAGGGCATACCCTGTCAGTGAGAACTTTGTAAAGTATTAGCAACAAAAATTGTCGCCCCAATAGGTAAACTCATAGCCATTTAAAAAATTCAGTGGGAGACCCACAACAGACTTATTTTAAATCTGCGAGCACAGAGTTTACTGGCAGACTCCAGTTCTCACACTAACATGTCCAAAATGCAAATTTTCCCATTCAAAATATCAAAAAAAAAAAAAAAAAAAAAAATTCTAAAATTTACATGTTATGTCAGATTATACCTAAATTGAGAAAAAAAATCTATAGAAGCAAAAGTGATTTCTGTTTCATTGTCAGTTAAATTTTTTTGGAAAAAAAAATTCATGATTAAACTGCAAACAATTAAATGTGAGATCAAAATAATGACAAATATTTAATTTAACTCTGCCTAGCAAGAAAAAACAAAATTTATCTCCACCCTAACACATTCACTATTTTTCTGTTGAAAGAGGTACTACAGTCATATAAAGACTTTGTTTAAATTTTTGAAAAATTCAAAGCAATTTTACAGCTGTATGAATTTGCTAACACCTCTCGTCAAATTAATTCTTAGTTTCCCTGCATTTATCCTACAATCTTTTTCTAAAATAATATTTCAAAATAAAGTATTGCACTCTTATTTTATAGCTTAACCTAGGCGAAATGCTTTAAAATCTGAATTTTCCAAAATTTACACCCTGCCACACTGAGAGCTGGTCACAAAACAAAACTAGGTGGTAGCATTTTTTATTTCATTATTGTACTTTCATTTATTAGCATATTACTAATATTATTTTTTTAAAACAGAAAATATTCAGATGCTGGGAATACTTTTCTATTTATGCAAGCAGGTAGCCACAACCAAAACAGAGTTTGGGAAATTTTAATTACTTTTTGCTAACTCTACCAGAGCTGGTACAGAAGATTCAAAATCATGCACTTAGGCATTCAATACAGCTAACCCCCCTCCTAAAAATTAAGTCAACCTGAGGTCAAACGCAACAGAGCTATTCGAGTTCTGCGTGCAAAAGAAAGGTTAGTCAGTACTGCAATACCAGCTCAAAACAATATAAAAATAGAACCGCACCCAAGCAAATAAATAATTTTATCTTTTTCTGTATGATCCTCTACCTGCAGTAATAGAATTTTTTGCTAAACTTTAAAATTGTGACTCAACCCCCCAGAGAGACAAATTTTCTCATACATTGAAAAAGAAAAAAAAAAAAAAAAAAAAAAAAAAAAAAAAAAAAACACAAAAACTTCAAATTCAAAAGAGTAACGAAAATAATTTCTTCAGTATTTAAATTATAACTGAAATAAACAAACTAAAATCTTTCATGCAAACATTAATTAAAAACTCATAACAAAATATATTTAAAAAAAAAATTTAAATATTTATATATGTACACAACAGAACAGGCACACAAATTCTAGAACTGGTCGCAGCTCCAGTTGTGACAGTGAGATGGTTAGGTTGTTTTGTTTTATTATCTCACCTTATTTTAAATTTATTTAATTATTATCTTTTAAATTTTCCTCATACTACTAAATTACTTTAAAGCGCGTTGTGTTTTTCCCGCAAAATTTCCCAGGTTCCCCAAAATAAAACTAGTGTTTGTGCAAAAAATTGCACACTAGACATCTGTGCTCCAGTTCTGTTAAAAATTATAAGTACTTTGAATAGATCAATAAATCTGATTCCATTAAGGTCTATGGCAGCCTCTGTCTCACCTTAACTAACTTTAAACTTTACCTAAATAATTATGCATAGACAGAGACTCTCATAAAACCATCCCTTAAACATGATAAATAATAATAAATAATAGGAAATAAAAAAAAATACATACTGGGCAATTTGCCTCCCCCCAAAAATAAACAAAAAAAATAAAAAATGTAGAAGTGTATCATGCTGTGAGTAAAGGGGAGTCAGCTTTATCATACAAAATAGATCCTGTTATACCACAATGCTCATATATTTTTTTTTCTTAAAGACTATGACTTAATAAAATATCCACCTTTTAATTCACTTTATTTTTTAACCTCTTTTTATTTCTTTTAGCCAAACAATTCCCTCACAGCAGGGTACTAAATTGCCCCTAAAATTGAAAATATATAAAAACACACATGTAAATACATCCACTTTTTTTGTTTTATTTTTAAATCTTAGAGCTCATGATGTGAGGTGCTGTCTGCAAATTTACATAGACTATTCTGAGTGATGGGTTACTTTAAACCTTCATCACTTTTATCACTTCCTTTCTACTAAAGACGTAACTCTCATCTAAATTTAATCACAAACAACAGCTTACATGATAACTAAAAGTATAGCTTATTACTAAATTAAACTTTCACTGCTTTACATAAATTCTCTCCAAATCCTTAGTATTACACAAATAAAGTTCAGATCCAATCAACTTTTAAGTCTATATTGTTGTTATGGCTCAAGAAGACAGAGTCTCTTTACCAACATTCCAAAAACTTTATTCATTATAAACACTGTTGGTAAATTAATTAAAGTCTTAATCTTCTGTTAAAATAACAAATCACTTTTAGTCTTTCAAACTGCCCTACAAACTACATTTGATAACAATTTTACTAAGTGGAAAGTCTACTAATAGAAAGACACAAATACACATAAAGGAATAATAAAAATAATATTTACCACCTTTACTTTGTAATCTAGGAATATCAGGGATGACTGGTGGTCCCATTATTTTTACTGTTGACACAACTAAGACTTTTCTGGCGGTATGATTTCCAAGAAGATTATTATTATTAATTCTGGTTTTCGCGAGAAATTCCTTTGGCCACATTTTTTCACCCGGATGGCTTTTCTCCTGTATGAGTGAAGGCCTATAGGTCGGTAAACACTATTTTAACAGCTTGAACTCGTAGAAACACAAAAACTTCAATTCATCACTTATTTGAACAAATTTCTTTACGCATATACTACTATATTTTGTAGATGTCTATTTAGTCGAATCCTTTAGAGCACAAGACACACAGTTTCAAGGAAAAACCTTTCGAACCTTCTTTAATTACTTTTGGGGTAGCTACATCTTCACTTTCTTCTAAGAAACTTCTAATGGCAAAATTATAATCCCAACCTGTCTCATGTAAGTAATGCTCTGCACGAACAGCATCAGCACCTGTCACTTCACAAAATTCAGTAATTAGATGACCACGATCTTGGTCTGCCATACTTTGCGGGTAGTTTGTGTTTTCTTCTACTTCATTTAATCAATTTTTATATCTTGAAGGAATCCCCAAGGGGCCCAGGCCATGGCCCTAATCCGCTACATTCTGACTCAGTATTCACATTAAAGGTTTCGCTACTCCCACACTTCGGATTCATTCACTTTTCCAGATCATCTTTTGCTCATTTTTAGTTATGCTCCTTTCCTGGCACTCAACTTTCAGGCCTCCGTAATTTTTTATCTTTAATCGTGCGATGATTATCCTCGTACTCCAATCTTCTACAATAGGGACCAGGGCCCTTTTTCCCAGGGGCCCCGGCCCTTCACACAAAAATCTAAAATTTTTATCCTGTTCGAAACATAGCGTGTTCAGCCTTCGATTCGATATACACTCACACCCGCGTCCAGTTCCAGTCCAGCGTCCAGAGTGAGCGTGCCTTCCTTTTCCCGCCCTGAACTCGGCGTCCTTTTCACCCCTGTTGCCACAACACCAAACTCACGTCAGAAAAGGTTTCTTATTCAACGGCAACGGCGTGAAATCCGCAAGTATCTTACTGTATCACTTTCTCGTGGTTTTTCCTTGACACGCGAGGGGGGAAAAGCATTCCTGCCTCCCTGAACATCCAATGTCACAATCTCCCCTTGCTGAGCGAAAAAGGAGGTAGAATGTCACTTCTTTCTCTTTCTCTCTCTTCTGCGGCAAAGAGCAGATATCTTTTTCTTTTTCTAGGGATTTATTTTAAATTACGTTATTAAACTATTTCATTATATGCTATATAAATACAGTTGAGGAAACTCCTCAACAAACGTTCACTACTTAATTATTTTAAAAATTACTAAACTAATTTTAAAAATGGCTTTTAGACACATAGCTGATCATAAATATTTAAACAATAAAAAAATAGCATTGTTCCTTTTCGAGAAATTTTCGGTTTGAAACATCTGTAAGTAAACCTTATTAAATTCAAATAGTATTTAATTTAATAAATAAATCACTTTATAAGTAAACATTATCGACAACAAAAACTCGTAAAAGTTGCATAGATTCCAACATTTCAATTTATTCCGGAGTATTTTAACCCTTTTGCGGCCCAAGGTAATTCGGATCATTTAAATTACACTGCCACCGGAACTTACGAACATAATTAAAATAGAAGAAATTTTAAATTTTCACGTTAAAAAAAGGGCCTTTTCTGCTATGTTATAAATGTAAATTTTTGCTAAAATATTTCCGGGATGATTTTTTGCACTTGAGAATTAAAATTAGGTGTTCCATCAGCGGGAACACTGCGACTGAAAGGGTTAAAGGTGCTGAAAAGTACCGCTGGACCCATAAAAGGGGAGACATGTAAATGGTTGCTGTGATATGTCATAAAATGTTAAAATTAAATAAATGTTTAAAGTTAAATTACTAAATGTTAAAATATTATAATCCATATTACGATTTAAAGTAAAAGTTTCTGTGCAATAAAAATAAAGACAAATATGAATTTTTCATAGAGTTAGTCAGTAAATGCTTGCATGAGTTTTCTATTGAAATACAGTATAAAAAAGGAAAGAAAAAAGAAGCAGTAATGTGATGATATATTTAACATTGTGTGCTAAATTAATTGCGTTATAAATAAATATTTTCTTCCCGAAATTTTTATTTATTTCCTTTTATTCTCTTCTTTTTTTGCAACATTTGTTTCTTTATCAGGTATGTTTCTAAATACCTGTTTGCAGCAGAAAAATATGATACCGTTTAACCTCTTTATAATGCCAATTTTTCCTTAAACGGCACATCAAACTAATTTCACGAATAAAAATTGATGTAAAGAAAGAAATGCATTTAGATTATTAGAAATAATTAATTTTAATTTTGACACATTATTCTCTTAGTTAATCGCAAGCTTCTCACGACCCATTATATTAGCATAAGCAGAATTGCCACAAATGACTATTTTTTATTTTTTTCGCACCAATATTATAAAAATAATATTTATACTGATATTTTTCTTGAGAAATTATACACGGGAATAATAATTTAAAAAAAAAAAAATGGTGCCAGTTGAATAAAATGATAATAAATTTGGTGGGGAAAATATTCCTGTGGCCTTATAAAGGGTTAAAAAAACATAGAATCGCTTTTAGTATCATACATATATACATATTTAAATCGAAATGTGACAAAAAACATCATACATAGATCATAATAATACTATAACCTTCCTATGTTCGCCACTGCCTATACTTCGATCCACTGTGCGCCGCCGGAAGCCGAATCTAATGTCATTCAATGGGAAATTTTTCTTTACAAATAACTTATTAACTAATATATATTTTTAAATTCTGTTTTCACATTCTGAATATTCCCAGCTGTTCAATTGACGGATCTTTTTAATAAAATTATTATTATTATTTTTAAATTTTATATTTTAACTAGCAGACCCGGCCACGCGTTGCTGTGACTAAGTTATACGTTGAATTATACGGCTGTAAACTATTTAGTACAGTCAAATTATTATTTACGAACGAAGACGAAAACGTTGTAGCCGATGTAAAAACCCACAGGGTTGAGATTTGAAACTTAGGTCAAAATTTGGAAGCGATTGATAAAAATTTTCGTAGTGTTGATATTAAGCACAAATTAATTTTATTGTAGGGTCCTATAAATTTTAATGGAGAAGTGATATATATTATTTCTAATGCTACTTTGGATAAAATTGCTAAAATGACTAATATATAAATTAAATTCTATTAAAATAAAAGTATAAAAGAAACAGACGATTTAAAAATCAATTTTTATGGAGGAGTGAATATAATATATGCTATAATGGATAATTTTACTATAAAATGACCTCATCATTTTAAATATTTTAAAGAGGGCAACAGCTGTAGTCATAAAAAGGAAAACAATAAGGCTAAACCAGAAAAATAAGTAAATTTGATAAATATTTTAAAACTTTAAAATTGGAAATCTTATGAAATATTGGACATTTAAAGCAAATACATGTATCATTTTAAATAGAAAAAGATTTTGGAAAAGTTTAGTGTATTTTAACGAAGTGATGAGAAGTTTTTGAGTATGTTAAAATTTTAATAGTAAATTCAAGTTAATAAAGATGGGAAACATTGAGGATTAAGATAAGAATAATTATAAGATAAAAAAAAAAAAAAAAAACTTTTTATATACCATGCTTTTAAATTTTAATATACTAATAATATACTAATTAAAAGGAAAATGATAAATATTCTATCATAGTTTGAAGTCAAATTTGTTTTCAAATGTCTAAATAAAATATCTGATGTAAGATACTAATATTTTGCAGCGGAATAGATTTCATTTCTGTCATCCTTGGCGAAAAAAAAGAATATCGCCAAATTATCTGGCGAAAATATTTAATTCCTTTCAAAAATCATGGTTATTTTAACAACTTATATTAAAAGAGTAATGAATAATATGAAACAATATTTCGTACAATACATATTACATGCCATACATACGTACAATGAATAATACATATTACATTTCGTACAATGCATACATATGGCATGTATATTTTCGTGTTACGCTTTTGATCGCCAAATAATAATAATAATAATAATAAAAGCCAAGGGCGACAGTGTTTTGAAATTTAAAATTAAAATTTTGTCAATTTGACAGCAAAATAATTCAATCTAACACTCGCGATAACTAATACATATCTATACCCAAATATAAGGATTAAAATCGGGAAATAAATTTTCTCAATTTTTAATAATTTCTTACAAAAAATCCAGTGGGCAATTAACATAGGAAATCTTTTTCTTGGCTGCACAGACGGTCAGTGAGTCACACTTCGCTTGCGTATAGAACTCATAGATATAGTATAGCATATATAGAATAGAGTGATCATTGGGGAGTAAAAAGTTATTCCTTTTCATTTGGGAAAAGACGACGTTTTTACCAAAATATGGCCGTCTTTCCCCGAGTAAATACTCACGGGAATACATACTAATATTTTAGCAAATAAAATTTATGAATAATTTATTTGCTAAAGGGGAATGGAAGACTCCAGATACAGTTTCAAATTCATATTTCTTTCTTTCTTTCTTTCTTTTTT
The DNA here is from genome assembly GCA_963930645.1 of Salticus scenicus. Classification (NCBI taxonomy): domain Eukaryota; kingdom Metazoa; phylum Arthropoda; class Arachnida; order Araneae; family Salticidae; genus Salticus; species Salticus scenicus. The sequence goes on from OZ005650.1 coordinate 44,703,362, forward strand.
TTTTCAATACCACTTAATGGCTGTTTCCAAAGCTTTTATTTATTTATTTATTTATTTATTTTTTTCGGCATCAAAAATCTTTGTACGATAACATGGGGATGAGAGATCTATATATATTACTATATCTATGATAGAACAACATTAGCACTTTATCAATGTGTATAAAATCTTTAAATTGATTATGACGTCAATTTTTGTGAGATGCATAATTTAACTTTTTATAATTTTTTAACGTTCACGTTTGATTAAATGTATTTATTTTTATGTCGAAAGAAAATGAACTCGTTTTTTTTTTTTTTTTTTTTTTTTTTTTGGCAACAATTAAATTAATGGAACTCACAGATATTTTGGAGCAACTTTAATAAAGGTCTATAATTAACAAATAATTTCAATAAAACAATATTGTGACAATAAATTGAGATAAAAACTATCCTATCTCTCAAGTTGGACCAAACTGCACACAGTGTGCAAAATTTCATTAAAATCGGTTCCTTAGTTTAGGAGTTTACCCCGGACAAACATCGTGACACGTAATTTATATATGTATACAGATTTGAAGCTGCAAAATACGAATTTTCAATGTGTGAATTTTTTTTATTTTGCAATTTCAAAATAAAATATTAAAAATTAAAGAAATACATTTTTAAAGAAGGTCCGTCAATTTAACAGTTGGGATTTTTCTGAATGTGAAAACAGAATTTAAAAATATGTATTAGTTAATAAGTTATTTGTAAAGAAAATTATCCCATAGAATAATATTGGCTCGGGCATCCGGCGACGGTGAGTGAAGAGGGCCGTTAACGGTTGATCTGTGAGTCTGTTTTATGCATAAGTCAAAAAGAAATAGTAGCAGAAAGTTTAAACTTGGTATACTAAACCTGTATCATATGGAAATGTCACTTGAAACTTTCTTTTGAAATCGGGCAAATGATCTTTTGGATATATATAAAGACATCCAAGCGAAGTTAAGTACATCACGTGTCTGGGCGAAATTCCTGCTAGGTACACTGTAAAAAATATGTCCTCATTGCTGCCAGAAATTCTCTGTAATTTGAGAAAATACGCGCAATTTACGAAAAAATTACGTTGTCAGAACGTATTTTCTCAAATTACAGAGAATTTCTGGCAGCAAATAGGACACATATTTTACAGTGTGCAGTTTAATAATTTTAGAGTGCAATAAACAAAATGGAGTACAGATGTATATTTAATATGCATAAAAAAATGTAGCATTAAAATAATTCACCATATGTTTATTGTACTAAAAAAAAATTCAGTTATATTAAAGCTACACAAGGAAATTGTTGTCAGATAATTTCAGGTTGCATCATTTTTTTAATATCGTTTTAAATTTAAGTACACTATCTTCTGTGTATATAATTAACAAACAATATACAGTGCTACCCAAAGTTAAGCGATTACATTCTTCTCTAACGGAATGTAATTCATAGAAGTACTGTACTAAAATTACCAAGTCTAGGAATTTCTATTACTTTCTCATATCCATATGGTAGACAAATTATTTATTTGGATTCTAATTTTCAACGTTAAACTTTTGCTATAATTACGTGTTTTGAGTTCTCCTGAATACGAGAATAAAGTTTTTAGCGATTGATCCATGTATATGACGATTATCAGCATAACTTAAAAAATTGTAGGAAATTAAGATTTGGTATTTTGATGATTATATGAAATTGTCACTGAAATGTTTGACCAAAAGAGGTAAGTGTGAAAAAGTGGTATTTGAGAAAGTTGTTTTAATAACCTAATATAAACTTTTAAATTTTATAACAGTTTTCAATTTTGCATCTATGTAGGTACTATATTCAAATAGATTTTCAATTATTATGTACTAGAAAAGGCCCGGTTCGGGAACGAACCGAATTCCAATTACGGGAAAAATTTCAAAATCAAACTCGAAATGTATAAAACTCGGCCTGATGCTGTGTGCGTGCCAATAGATCGAAATTTGTTAACGAAACCATTTTTAAATTCTTGAAATAAATAAAGGTAATGAATCAACGTATATATATATATATATATATATATATATATATATATATAATAATAATAACTCGTAATTTTTTTTTTTTTTTTGGCAACAATGAAAAATTTAATGTCCAATTTTAAAGCAATTACCAGTTTATTATTTTCATATTTTAATTAATAAAAAAAAAATCTAATCAAAATTTCGTTACAAACAAGGTACCAAATGAAAGGAGCGATTCTTCTGAATCCGTCGGATTAAATAGCTTATCGATCGGACAATTAGATTTTTTTAAATTAACTAAAATATGAAAATTTGGTGGCAAATTGCGTCAACACACAGATAAACAGAGTCCAAGGAAATCTCTTAGCCGTTTATATATAGAGAGATATTATATTCAATTTGGTGTTTTGTAGATCATATGAGGTTTCTACTCGAAAAATTTGGCTAAGACTGATAAGTTTTAAAGGGTAACATTTGTCTGAGTAACTTGGAATAAACTATTAAATTTAATAATCTAATTGTTTTATAAGTGTACATTATTTTCATTGAGGAAGTTAAGGGGGCTGGGAGCCCTCTCGCACAGAAATGTATGTTAAATAAAACTCTTTCAAAAATCCATCTAATTTGTTCTTAAAATATATTCATATGTGCTTGTTATCTTACAACACTGTAAAAAAAAACCTATTACCAGCTGCAATCTGTGATTTATTTTATCCAATCACAGAGAATTTCTTGCAAGAAATTCTCTGTGATTGGATAAAATAAATCACAGATTGCAGCTGGTAATAGGTTATTTTTTTACAGTGAACTTAATCTAAAATCTGTCTTTAAAGTTTACTGTAAAAAATTCATTTAAAAACTTAAAAACGTTCTTACATGAAATTTCTGTTTTCCGAAATAATAAAAAAAAAATACTTTAAAATAACATCTCAATCTGTTGAAAGATATATATATACATTTTGTAAACGGATAAACTTGAAACTATTGTTACAGATTTCTCCTGGTGTGTACATAGCTTTCCTGTTTTGTATACGGAAAAGTTGGTATTAAAACAAGATTGGGAAGTGTTAAGTAACAGTGAGAAGCGTGATTCCATGGCTTTGAGGTAAAATTTTTGCCTACTAAGTGGAGGACACTGGTTTGATCCTTTCAGGTCGAGCAAGAAAGTTTTACTTAATGTGAGTTATTTTTTATAATGTGCATTAAGGAAAAAACTGTTTGTAAAAATATTTTCTGTATTTTTTGTTACGGAAAATTTTTGTCTACAATTTTTTTTTTCCGTAAGTATACCGATATTTTCTGAGAACTTTTGCTGCCAGGTATTTTCTGTAATATAAGTGGATTTTTTTTTTCAGTGAATGCATGGTATGGAAAAGTCGTGTTAGTGCCACACCAGGCTATTTAAAGTATTATTTAGTAATCGTTTACAAAATTTTTCTTCGATTAAATACTACAAAGATTACTTTATTTAAATGCGGATCTATCGCAAAGGATTGTTACGAAATTTTCTGAGGACTGAATTGTTATGTAATTTGTACATGTAATATGTCGCATATACAGTGCAGCCACATATACTAAAACTAGTAGTGAGGACGCGTCCAAAATGTTGGAGGGATGCCAGCTTGAAATTTGGAAAACATCCAGCAATAACGTGCTCTGTTATTGCTCATTTTCTTCTAGTCAGTTAGCTGTCACCCCTATTTCAGCATTGGACTCGTTGAGTTAGCGCTTGCGCAGATGCTTCCATGGTTTCATCAAATGTGGTCGAAGAATAGTCATTGACGTTGGTGTATATAGTATAGATATTTATAGATACAATGCAAGTTATACATTTAGACAGTAAAAATACCTTAAAATTTAGCTTTATAATGTAATCAATAAATGAACCCAACTAACAAGAAAGGTTCGAAGAGACGGTTTATTTGAAAAATATGCGTAAATTTAATGGTCTATTTTCATTAAGCAAAGCGTTGAGTTTCCAGTAATTAGTAGCGGCTCATAGAATTCTGATATCACTTTTATACTAATAAATAATAATTAACTATACGGTAGGTGCTCCAGTGATTGGCATGCTCCAATAATTGACATCTATCCCGAAATAATTAATAAATAAAAAAAATAAGAAAATCATATATTTTACATATAAGAATTTTAACATTTTATGTCAAACAGTGGAGTATAGGGTGCTAATAACTGGTTAAATGAATAACTAGCAGTGTCAAACACTAGAAAATAGGGTGCCAATTACTGATAAACTGAAAAACTGGCAGTGTCAATTACTGGAACGTTAAGTGGGTGTCAAATAAAAATTCATAAAATAATAATAATGATAATATTAATAATTGTTATCAAATGTATATATTTTAACATATATGTGGTTCTGAATGTCTTTCATACCATATGTACTAACTTTAAGGTTTCTAAAAATATTTTATGGTGACTAGAACGTTAAAAACATCAAAGATTGCTCTAAGAGTGTCAATCACTGGCGCACTTACCCTACTTCTAAAATACATATAAGCTTTTTCTGGAGTGGAAAGGGGGAGGAGGGGCTGTTACGATACTGCTGTTTTTAATGAAATATCTTGTAAATTTTTTCTATTTTCTTTATTTATAGATAATAAATAAATTTATTATGCTTCTTTTAATAATTATAAATATTCTATTGAAAAGGATTTTTCATATGTAATATACATAATGTATATTTATTTAAATTTTATAAATAAAAACAAGTAAATTGCTTGAATTTTGTTTTGTAAATAAGCATTTATTTAAATAATGCGTTTAATTATTTTAAATGTCAATAATAATTTTTCTATAAAAAAGGTTTTTTCTTCTTATTTACACTCTTTCAAGCAAACAAACATGTAAAAATATGCATTAATTAATTTAACCAGAAGAATGATCTCATTCAAATTAAATCCTTAAAAATTAAATAAAATATGTCTCCAAAACTGAGAATGTTTATAAAAAATAAAAAGATACACTGTTATTTAAAAATTTACAAATGTCTGAGTAAACATCAATACGTAATAATAATAATAATAATAATAATAATATAGATATATTTCTATAGTAAAACATGAAATATAGCTTTATTTAATTTTTGAATTAGCAATTTATGATGACTCTTATAATATATTTTTTTTTCATAGATTAACGTATTTTTTTTGATAATTTTTAATCGCTTTTAAATAATATGTGGAAATTTAAAGATTAATTTATACATAGCCCATTTATTTCCAAATTAGATTTCAAAGAAAACAAACATTTTTTTTTTTTTTTTTTTTTTTTTTTTAAGATACATTTAGCATAACATAATAATGAACATAAATAAACAAAATGAATCCGAAGTTCATTATTATACTTCAAGTTTAGAACTTAAAATACGTTAAATCTGTGCATGCAAATTGTGTTGTTATGTGTATTAGACATTAGATGAAAAATGATAAAATTACTCGATTATGTCAGAGAAAGGAACAGCAATCGATTAATTTTAAGTTAAATGTAGGCAGTGTTGCCATATCTGTCGAATTTTTTATACAATAATCACCAATAATTTTCAACTGTAACGGTTGCCTAAATAATTTTTAGAAGTGATATTTGGCATGCATAATAGACTATCAATCTTCAAAGTGATTAGGCAAACGTTACAATTGAAAATTATTGGTCATTATTGAAAAAAAAATAAGTCAGATCTGGCAACACTGAATGTTTTTTAAATTGTAGGAACTGTAGGTTTAAAAAATTAGTTTCCATTTGTGTGTTATTATTTAAAAAGATAGATTGACAGTGTGATAATAAGGATGTGCAGCTGATAAACCTTCCGCCAAAATGAGTAAAGTAAAAAGTATAAGTCCTTCCAGATCAGTTGGAATAGTACGGTTGAAATATATATATATATATATATATATTTCAAGTAGCTACTGTTTTGAACCGAGATCATGCATGTAGTTCGTTAATAAAGTTATTTGAAACAATGCTATCGAATAAATACATACCAAATTGAAAAAAAAAAACAAAATCGGTTAATAAATGTTTTTTATTTTTATTTTAGCTTGCAATTTTGAAGTAATTACGTGAAACGATATTCTCGATTTTAGTGAAAAGTTATTGTCGTGGAGAATGATAAAAAAAAAAAAAATAATAATAATAATGAGTAAAATTTGCATCGATAGAGGGCTCTGTACGTGGGCAAATCAACCATTCCCGTAAAAAACTATGTTTATTTGAATGGAAATGTTTACAGGCATATAAATCCCTCCATAGGCGTATAATGTTCACCATCATCTACAGTTTACAAACCTGAACGCCGCTATCTGCAGCTTCAGTCGCCGGTTGTTACCTGAGGGAAAATATCATCAACAATAACGCTGTATTCACCAAGTCAGCATTGCAATTAAAACTTCATGTATAAGCAAGCAGGAGGCAAAATAAGAAATAAGCTGTATTAATCGTAAAATCATGCAGTTTATAGGATTTTGATTTGCATATTTCTCGCTACGCATCAGTGCAGCGCCCTCTATCAGCTAAAAATTTAAATTTTTTTTCTTTACTAAAATAAATCCTTCTTCACAAGAATAACTTTTTCACAAACCGCGTTCAATTCTACCAATTCCTGCAAATTTTATGAATTTTTTAAATGTCTGTAGGCATGCGACAATCGGTATATATATGTATCCATACGGCTTTATGAAAGATCCCGAACTTTGAATATAAATAACTTGAAAACAGTGATAGAATCATGAAACGAATGGTACGTTTATTTAAAAAAAAAAAAAAAAAAAAAAAAAAACTGTATATATCTGATACTATAACTACAAAATTTTAGTTAAAAATTGCTCCAAAAATTGCTGCAGACAGCAGTTTATTTTGCTGTTATTTTCATCTAGACGGTGTCGTTAACAGACAAAATTGCAGATTTTGTGTTACCATAAGATCCAATTGTCTCACGCACGACCACACCATTGCACTCTCTTGCAAAGACATCATTGGGCTCTGTTTCTCGCGAGAAAACAGCGACGAGAGGCCGATATTTTGTGCTTTTGGAATAATAATTAAATAATAATTTGTCCCACTCAACAAGTATTGGACGATCCACCGGGTATGGCATAGTTTATGCAAGCTATACCTCACCCATACCGCACACAAGGCATTTCTAACTTTCCAGACGAATACTTCGATAATAGAGTTATGATGATAACAGTTGGGGAAAAAACATGTGTGTGTGTGTGGGAAGGGGGAGGGACTGGTCTATATATTCACCCGACCTTACTCTCTAGGACTACCTTCTATGAGGCATACTAACAGACATTTTTACCGCAATAACCCTGTAACGCCTGAGAAGTTGAAAGTGGCTATTTGTCAAGCTTGTGTGTTGGTTTTTATTAACACAAAACAGAAAGTTTCTGACAATCTTATTCTTCATTTGCGATATGTCTGTTGTATGAAAGATACACATTTCGAATCGCTTTTAATGTGATTGTAACAAAGGTTTTATTATCCACTATGTAGAGCCTATTTATGATAATGTCGTCTGCAGCGTCATCTATCAGCACAATTTTTAATTCAAATTTTGAGGTTTCTGTGTCAGACTTTTTCGTTTTTTAATAAACAAATTTATGGTTATATGCTTCTATCTATTACCGTTTTTGAATTATTTATTTTCAAAGTTAAGAGTTTTTCGCTCAATATATGATAAACTTTTCAAACATATCGTGGGAAGAATTATAGGATCTATTATTATTTTTCTATTTAATATGTAAAAGTTTCATGTGAAATTTAAAAAGATAAACAAATCCAATAAAATATGTATAAATTAATCATCAAAGAATGCAATAAAAAAAGATATTCAATTGGTACTGAATGAAATCTATATTCTGCAGAAAAGCTTAATTGTTAGAAAGCAATATTGATGAAAAGATTTTTCTGCTTTTGATTAATGCACCTAACTCAGAAGAAATCGATATTTTTGACGGACTAAAGACATTTATTTTCGGTGTCGTTAGCGATTCTATTAAATGACAATTTTTCATTACTTTGGTAAAAATTCCATATTTTTACTGAGCTTTGTGACATATCTTATGACAAATGAATACGTTCTTCGTTAATGTGCAATGTGAAAATTCCTCTGAAAACTAAATTACGTTACAGTAATATTTAAACAATTCATATTCACTTATATATAAATAATACGCATATATTTTTCTCATAAATAATCTGCATAACTTTCCTTTTAAAACGATACTTATAAAAATGTTAAAAGTATATAAATACACCGTAGGAGGATAACTTTTAACTATCTTCAATAATTGTAACATTTAACCTTTAATAATTATAGTAGAATTAGTTGTATACAGTAAAACAACTGTTAATATTTCTTACTTTTTTATAGGTTTTATCTATAGTTTTCAAAATCATATGTTTATATTTTGCCGTGTATTAAAATATAAAATTAATGCTAAATTAATATATTGTGATCAGTACAATATTATCTTCTATATATTTCTATATTACAGCGTCATCTACCGGTTAATATGCTAAAAGATTTAGCAACATAACTTTTTATAAAAAATATTTAACATGTACCGTTTGATACAATTTTAATTAGTAGTGCTGAGATATAGCCAATTGGAAATTAATTGTGAGTAATTGCAGCATTACCTACCCGCAGATATACTCTAGCGAATCCATCATTCTCATCATAATAGCTATTACATATATTAAATTCTATGAATTTTAGATAGTAAAATATAGCCTCCCCTAAATTTAAAACTTTGAAACGTAACAGCGCAGCCTTTTGATATAAGTACACCCAAATCCAATAAGCTTTCAACCTTTCAACCTTTCTGTAAATACACTGAGAAAAAAAATATACCGCCTTTCTCTAGAATGAATAAGTGGCCATTTTCTAAATCCCTTAACTAGAAATATAGATTTCCGAGCTATGCGCATAAGGCACGCCAATAAACTGAATAGACGAAATGATCGAGAATTTCTAGTGAACACATTTCTAGAGGGTGAAACAATATTCTGAATACTCTAAATATTCTGAATCATTTATATTGTGAGAAATTCTCGCTTGATTTTCAAGAATTTGGTAATAAACCAAGATATTAGTTGCAGAAACCCGCCTCTTGTAGTCTTATGTATTTGCAGAGATTTTTAAATAACTTTGCCTTCTAGAATATAGGCAAACGCTCTAGAATTCTAATAGGGGCTTCTAGAATTCGCTTTCCAAGGGGGCTAGAATTTATAAGGACGACATGGAACTATTTTTTCTAAAGCCACAATTTAGATTCTAGATGTCAGTTACAGAATTTTTTCTCAGTGTATGTTTATTCCGGTATAGCAGCGATACCCATTGGGCGAAATTCATCAAACTTTAATAGCTACAAATTAATCTCATAATTAAATTAAAGTTATCATTTTAATACATCCAACTGTTAATTCTTCTTCATGTATTAAACATTCTTTTCGCCTACCTTTGAAATCTACTAACGACATGTTCCATATTCAATTTCTTCAGATGTTGTTAGAATACCCATCTTGATTTAAACAATAAACTTGGATGATCAAGACTAATGAGGTAATTAGCTTTTTAGGTAACATTTAGAACTAATTTTTCTTTTGACTTAACGTCTTTCCTTTTCTTTTCTTAAATCACGATGAAAGATTTGTCATATTAAAAGAAAAAAAAAATCGTAAATAACGAATTTTAAGAAGGGGAGTATTTCTTAAGTATCATTAAAATTATAGTATACTTTATCGGGAAGAAGTTTTTAAAGATATGAACAAATTCTGTCTTTTACAAAAATAATTTTACATCATATTTCATTTACAGCTAAAATAAATACTATACAATTCAAAATTTATATATTATATTTTCCTATAAATCTAAACAAAATATAATAAAAAAAGTTATTTTTTGATCAAAAATTATCTTTGCAAAAATTTGATCGCGTATGCTCGATAAATTACCTTGTAGTACATCAGTATGAAGTAACTTTAAGTATAATTAAATTAAAGCGAACTTTCGAACTCTAATTTGGGTTTTATTATTAGAATAACTTTTTTTCTTAGATTATTTCTACCATACCCGACTACCATAGGTAATGGGAGTATTGTATTCGGTTAAATTTTTCGATAGGCAGTTTTAACCTGGTCTCCTGAATCCAGAAAAAGTATTCTTTGGTAAGTGTATGTGTATGTGTATGTGTGTGAGTATGTGGGATGGGTGTATGTATGAGTGCGGAGAATCTTTTGACTACAGTATATTCTAAACCAACAAAGATAGAACGACGAATCTTTTGAATTGAGACAGGTCTGAAGTACAGAAAGCCAGAAGTGGTACATTGAAAATCGGAACACTGGGACATAAGTTTGTATCGCCAAAACGGCTCTAATGATTTTATTCAAAATTGGTATCTAAACACCCTATTAGATGTCTTTTCATATGTATTAGTTCGTTAGTTCAGGAAAATTAATAGGCGTACTAAGTAGGTAAGTAGTTTAATTTGAGGTCTCACAAGTGCGCTCTTTTAAAAACAACTGTACAGATTTTTTTCAAAGTTTATATATAAGCACCCTTTTAGATGTCTTTTCGTATGTATTAGTTGGTTAGTACAGGAAAAATTAAAGGCGTCCTGAATAACTAAGTCAATTTGAGGTCTCACAAGTATACGTTCTTTTGAAAATAGATGAAAAGATTTTTTTCCAAACTCGCCATATTAGCTCTCTTTTAGATATCCTTTTGTATAAAAGCGTTATTTTATGGCTAATAGATGATCTTGCCAGGTTTAGATGTAAATCGGAAGTGGGACCGAAAGTCGGTATCTTAAAAACGGCTCTAACGATTTTTTTTAAAATTGCTACATAACGCCCTTTTTAGGTATCCATTTGCAAATATAACTTGGTTATTATAGGAAAATTATCAGTCAGCCTAATTAGTCCACTTGACATTAGTTCACCTGATCAGTCCTAATCAGTCCACTTGATTTAATAGGTCACTTATAGATATCGGAATTTGGTGTTTCAAAAAACGATTCTACTGATTTTTTTTTAACTCGATATAAAACTCTATTTAGTATATCTTTACACATTTATCTGTTTTTTCTTACAGAAAAATTGTTAGATGTAAGATTTGTTAGGTCAATTTTATGTCTTCTGACAACTTATCTATAAAAAGTGTATATAATAGTAGGTAATGGAAGTTGTGTGGTTGTTATACACCAAATTTTTTTATTTTTTAATGAAATGTTATTTTATGTAACTTTTTTTTTTTAAATTTATGTTGAAAAATACAATTAAAAAATATAAATTTGTTTTTTAAACCTTTCATTTAAATGAAAATATTTTTAAAAATGTTAATAGTTTCCTAACATACTATAGGTATGGGACACTTAAATACTCCTGAAAAATTTGAATTTCGGTATTTTGACGTTTATAAACTATTTGAGGCCTTATTACCACGAAAATCACAAAATTCATAGGATATCCGTCTGTATATTAGTCAGGTTTTTGTTAGTTAGTTAGTTAGATTTTTTGTTCGTTTGTCAGTGTATACGTTATCTGAAAAGACAAATGACCGAAAAAAGTCGAACCAGCTTTAAAATCTTAAGTATAACACGGGCAAGAACTCTACTTATTTTTAAAATTCTACTATGAAAACTTCGTAAATTAATCGAAATTTACTATTTTCCTAACATGGAAGGAAAGAGCAAAGTTTTACATTGACGTGCATTATGAGGATTACTTCATCTCAATTATGTTCTGTCAATTTTATATTAGGTCTTTGCATAAATTCGCGCGGTTTTTTATTGCTTCATTTCATAAAAATACATCAAATTAAATGACAATTTTTAATCAAAATACTCTCCATTACTTTCTACAACCTTTGCGCATTTTTCGGGTAACAAACGTATACCACGGCGATAGAAGCTCTGCCTTTGAGGCAATAAAATGATCCGCGTCCGCTCGAACTTTTGCAACGACCTAATAATATCATTTATCATATCGGCATGATCATTGTAAATCATGACGGTAAGATGTTCGTCAACTATGAATATGATTTAATTAAAATAAAAATGTGGCTAAAACCTCTTATATTTTAGCTGTTTTGTTGAGAGGAAATGAATATCCAAACATACTTTTGAGTACAACTTTTGACTATTAAATTATGCAAAAAAAAAAAAAAAAAAAAAAAAAAAAAAAAAAAAAATCGGTAAAGACTGTGAAAATGTGTAGTTAAAAATTATTTAGTATACATGCTCATATCTCATTAGTTTTTTAGTATTTTTGCATTATGATTGCCGTATGCTACATCTAATGTTATATGTTAAGTTTCAGAGAAGTGACTTTTGAACTAGGTTTAATAACCTGTTTGTTATATTTAAAAAATTGGGAATTCATTTTTTTGAATTTTTTAAGGAAAGAATTCTATTTCCAAGAATAGAAATGTATTACAGATTCTGAGAAGATGCTTTGTAGTCACATACTAGTGCCAGAACGCGTTTCAGGTATTACATTTTTACAGAGTGATCTTAAATATTTTTATTTTTCTTTCATATTTTGCGGGTCCCCCTGTTGTATGCGGCGCAAAACTATGACTGAAATGTATGGGGTATAACATGTTCTTTACACTATTAAAGTTCAAAGATAATTCCTCTGTTTGAAATACTTGAAAAAGTATCTGAAATCAGAAGTGTGCAGTCGTTTATGGAGAGGAAGTGAACGATTTTTCATGCGTACTTCTAAAGTCGTTAAAGCCTTGAGTAAACCGTTCCTTCTCATATATTCTTCTCCGAACACCAATAGATATTCCTGTGTTTGAACATTAAGTTTTCGCATTCTTTATATATTTATGTATGCGCGTGTGTGTACATATATATAATAGTACATATTTAAAAATAATTATAACGTAAAACAATTTATTTACTAAACATTTCTGTAATGCTCAATAATTAATAATTTTCATACAAGTAATCGCCTAAAAGTATTATTGCATTTCATGTTTTCTTTCGTTTGCGACCTTTTTATTTTGACATAAAATAGCAAGATAAAATGCATTGATAAAATACTTTATTAAGTTATATACATATTTACAGATAATATATTTTGAAGTACATTAACTAGAAAAAAAAAAATTGTTATTTTTAAAAATTACTTTAGATAGTCAAAAACAAATTGAGGGAAATTAACATTTTTGATAAATCAATTTTTAATTAATTTTAAATACTTTTGTTTAACATGATTTAAAAAATATTAAGAAATAAAAAAAGTCCACCATTAAAGCTAATTACTTAATTCCCTTAAAATGCAAACAATGACTAAAAAAACAATTATCGAAATTCTTTTATCTTAAAAAAAAAAAAAAAAAAAAAAAAATCTGTTATTTTTCAAGTAATGGTTTGATACATTAAGATTGAAAATTCCATTTACTTATTTAATTAAAATGCACTGTGTAATATATTTTTCTTTCTAATTGGTGATAAATTGAAAAATCCTAATAATTAAATGATTGCATATAACATTTGGTATTTACTATAGAATATATATATATACATATATATTTTGCTGAACTGATTTACCATAGGGTTCTATTTAAGGTATTAACTAACATATTGACTTTTATTTTACATTGTTTGATAAGGAAAACAATACTATTTTTGGCACAAATATATAATCAAAAGGTATTTTAAGTCACAGTATATAAAATAATTTCCTTGATTGAAACTTTTTTACTGAATATAAGTGTCTTCGACAAAAGTATTTTCTTAATTCCTTTTTTGTTACATAAAAAAAAAAAAAAAAAAAAAAAGAAAATTTTGTCTGACAGTAAATAAAGATAAAGCATATATTGAAATAGATAAATAAATAATAATAAAATAAAATACTAATAATTTTTTTAAAAGTAAGTTTGAATTAAAAAAAGAAATTCAAAATGTTGTTCTGTCATGTGACATTGATAAATCGGTCGTTATGGAGAAGGAGACATATAAATCTCACATTGGAGTTACCAAATTATGGATACTTAAGAATCACTTTACGCTTAGGAAAAAGCTAATAAATCACATTTTAGCCGCAAAGCGACATGTGATACATCTAACCATTTTTTAACACTTTTTGTGACATGCTATTAAGGATTGACATTTCATATTAACTAACAATTTGAAAATTTGTCATGTTCTATAGATGAAAGTTATGAAATCAGCAATGCTCGTTAATTATCTTTTCCTCTTTGGAAATAGATGATTATATGTTACAAAATGACATCATAATTGTAATTAAGTGTGGATGTTTTGATTTCTGAATATTTATTGAGTAAACATGTATAGTTTTTTAAAAATGTAAATACCTAAGAAAATTACATAATTTATCTGTCCAATAGAGCATTGATTAAATATATATATATATATATTTCTGTAATCAGTTTCGAAGGCGATTGTCGAGATGGTCCAACGCAAAGTGCTTCAAAATAGGAAGATCACCGTCCGTGAACTTGTTGCTTGGATTCCTGGGAGTTCTTACGGTAAAGTGTAAATAGCTTTGACTGAAAAATTGGGTATAACGCCTCCTCAAAGGGTTGGAGACGGAGTTCTACGACATTGGGAAATTGGAGCACCATCTACAAAAATCTGTAGAAAGGATGGAGATTATGTCGAAAGATGGAGAAAAGTGTTTTCTTTCCAACGATGTACAGTCACAAAAAAAAAAAAAAAAAAAAAAAAAAGCCACCCCCCCCACCTAATATCGCCGACAACGCATTCCCCTTCGTTATTTGACTGCATCATGAACGAGCTTCCCCAGCAAAATTGTCACGTGATGTTGGTCTAGAGGAAGAGTGGAGAATGATCACTATGTTATTTTTCTGTAGGAACGAATTTTGTGTTTTTTAATATTTTTATTGTGCACGCACGTTTTATTTTAGCATTTAGATTTACACATGGATGGAAAGCTAAACTTTCATAGATTAATTACATAGAAAAAAAAATTATGATAAATCATTTTGCAAGCGAAAAAATTGCGTTTGAATTCTTACTTCAGTCAGAGAAGTATGAGATTATGCTTGCATACGGGAAAAAAGAGAGAGAGAGAGAGGAATCACCCCTAGGCCAAGATCACGTGACTTCCGAGACTCAGAACAAAGGATGGAGGTATCAGATTACACCCTCATGTTGAAGACATTCGCTGTAATGGTCAGCCGTATTGGTAGCGTGGTCTAGTATATAAGGTCTATGAATATCGCCGTAAATTATCGTAGAAACATGCGACTGGTACCTATCGATCTGTAATAATGTTAAGTGTTTAATGGTGTAGTTAGATTTTGCTTAAGGGGCTATCTACACATTAAAACAGGCATAAACTTAACTTTTTTCAATGACGACCCCTATTTTTGACCTCATACTCAGATTTCTGAGGTCAAGGCAGTTCGGAAAACTTACCTATTTATATACTTTAAATCAATTCTAAACAGAGTTACACGAGAAAATGTGTTAGGGGGCCGTCTATACATTTAGAAAAAATAAATCGTGATCTACCACCCAATATACATTATTTATTAAATTTCACACCGGAAAAAAAGTTCAGAAATGTTAATTATAAAATGAAAAAGGATACTAATTCGCCGAACTTTCTGTGTTAGTTTATGAATTAAAAGATTTTTATTGGTTTCTATTTATTAGACATGGAATAGTTAAATACATCACTTCATACGAAGAGAATTAAATAGCTTGAATCATATGAACCCTACAATGTTGAATTACAAAAATCTAGATACCAAGATAAAGAATAATAGTAATGAAGATAATAATATCAATAGCGGTAAAAAAAAAAAAAAAAAAAAAAAAAAAAAGTGTTTAATATTTAAGAAAAAGAATTATCTACTTCTTTTTGGGTATATTTTTATTTTATACAGTAAGCCCCGCATGAAAGTGTTACTATAAAGTTTTACATTTAATTTTAGGCGTACAAACCAACAATAGATAATATACAAAAATATAAATAACAAGATTTAAACTAAAATCTGAGAAAGGATATTTAAAATTTTCGCGACTGCTGACGTAGTTTAATGTTATTTGGAAATCTGTAACTCCTCCAGTGGGCGTTTCTTTCACAATTCGTTTTTTACGATATTTCTTAAGAATATTCCTTATATTCATATTTATATAAACAAAATAGTATGAATACAAATACTTTCTCTAGAAAGAGTATAATTATGTATATTCATATGAAAATAAATATGGATATAGAAAAAACGGTTTCCTATTGCCTAGAACGAATATTCCCTGTTCTGCAGTCGTCTACTATACTTGAATTCTTAATTTTAAATGTGTAAAATCTATATCTTTGGAAGTAATAAGACATATTACTTTGTTTTAAATTCTTTTTTCCGTGATAAATGTGACGCCAGTTTTACGCCGTGATTAGAATAATCGAAAGTGAATAATATTGCGCTTTGTTTCAATAATAGATCTTAAAAACTTAAAAAAAAAAAAAAAAATACCACTATATTATTCAGTATTAAAAAAAAATTATACATTTTATTACATTACGTGATGCGATAAAATTTAAATAGCATAAACGATACAGTAAACGAATGCGAAAATGTCACAACATGATTAAAACAGAAAATTTGTTTTAAAAAATCTGATAAAAATTAATTATATTAATTTAAAAAAAGGAAAAAACAAAAGTTTTGTTCACTGCGTATTGCTCTTTCAAATAATAATCCTCGTCTTACCGCGTTTTCTAAATCATGATATTTAACTTGAGGTGCACGAATCCTAGAATATTCAAGTTAAAAAAAGACAAAAGGGATAAAATAGAATTTTAGCAGTGAGAAACTAGGAAAAGTTAAGTAATATTTAAGAACAAATACTTAACATTTCAGAATCGAGTATACACCTCTTTGCAATGGAAGCCACGCCTTTACAAAATTTTTCTAAAACTTTACATTATAAAACAAAATTATTTTACATACTTCCAATTAAATCATTTAAATTTTGTCTTCAGCATTCGATGTAGTAAATGC
Source organism: Salticus scenicus (assembly GCA_963930645.1). Lineage (NCBI taxonomy): Eukaryota > Metazoa > Arthropoda > Arachnida > Araneae > Salticidae > Salticus > Salticus scenicus. Next base: position 44,720,383 of record OZ005650.1, read on the forward strand.
CATTGACATTTATGCATACCAGCGTCACATAGAGAGTCATATATGAATACGGAAACTAGTTTTTTAATATTGTTTCTGCAATGTAGAGGCGAGGCTTCATTTCTTTTGGAATTTTTTCACAATCTCTCGCTTGCATTGCGATAATTTTATAAAAAATAATCCAATTTGTATTATAAACGTCGAAATGCTGCTTAGAAAACAATTAGAATAACATTAAGGTAAATTAAAATAGTTTTTCGTCAAAATATATACAGATATTTACTCACAGAGGATACAAATTATTATAAGTGTCGGCCCCCTAACAACAGTAAAAAATGAAATATCACTGTATCTCAAAAAGTAATGTTAAGAACGAGCTGTAAATTTGGAAACCCATGTTTTTGATGATGCCCGTTCTATTTATGTAAAAATTAACATAGGTCATAATTCATAATTTTTTCAAATATGAAATTATTAATAATTTTCATATTTCATTTTTTTTAATCAAAAATATGAATGGAATATGTTTGGGTCACTTCATTCTATCATATAAAAAAAAAACAGAATTTCAATATCATAATTATTTTGATATATATGAATTAATGTTTGTCACATTCATTTAACATTAGCGCCCTCATAGTTTGACAGCGTATAACTCTGTGAAGAATTGAGCAAAATATATAAACTATACCATTTTCCGCGATGATTTGGTCCAAAGAATTCAAATAAATTATAAACAAGCCCTTCCGGCTTATTCGGAAGGGTGGGTTGATTTCTTTTTTATCAAGTAGCCGTCATTTTGTTTTAAAATGGCGGCTAGAAATTATTAATGCACTCGGCAGAAATATTCATGTAGGCTATGCATATATGGAGTTTTAAGCAAATCAGTTCATAAATACCTTTTTATGTGAATTTAAAATTTTCAAGTGGCCGGCGCTTGGAAACAAAATAGTGAGTTAATTTGACAAATACATGATATGTATTTGTGAGATAAGTCTACTGTACACATATAGTTCGAATTAATACAAAATCTCAAAAGTCATCGTGCTGAAAAATTAAGTGGCTGCCACTTCGATCTAAATGGCAGAGAAAGTTGCTCATCTAAGATATCGTTGCAAATTTGAATTTTTTTTATTTTTTTTGTAGAAATTCCTGAAAAAAGTTGATAAAATAATTAGTTTTCTGCATTTCTAGTTTGTTTCAGCATTAAAATAGCCTAATTTTTCCTTAAAAACACATTAAAAAGATCCAGTAACGCAAGTAATGGATTTGGAGCCAAATTTGGCGACTTTTTCCCCATGGCGACTTTTTCCCTATGGCGACTTTTTTGGCGACTTTTGGCGAGAAAATACTTATTATCGATATACCAAAGATTGACGCAATAACGTGATTGGTTCACGAGTTACGTGATTTTCTAGATCTTTGTTGTTTGATTGATAAATCCATTTTTTATCTTTGATTTGAATTGATTAAGTATTTCTAAAGTTACCGAGGTAACAAATTTTCAAGTGGCCGTCAGTTGAAACAATACAGTGGAACAAGTTGCCCAGCAAACACATCCAAGATATTTGAAGTATAGGTTCACTGTCCTACTGCGGTTTAAATCAGTGTCGTGTTTCAAAAGTTATTATTATGGCTAATTTTCAAGTGGCAGTCTAAGTGGCTGCGACTTGGAAACAAAATGGCAAAACAACTTGCCCAGCGAAATCATCCAGTATATTTGTATGATAAGTTCATTGTCCAGTTCTAGTTTAAATTAAATCAGTATTTCAAAAATTATCGTCATAAGAAATTTTCAGGGGGCACCAATTGGAAAAAAAAGCGGAGTGAGATGCCCAACGAACTTATCTGAGATATTTGAATGATAAATCCATTACCCAAATTTGATGTGAATTGATTCTGTATTACTAAAGTTACCATAATCACAAATTTTCAAGTGGCCGCCACTTGGAAATAAAATTGCGGATCAAGTCACCAAGTGAACTTATCCTAGATATTTGAACCATGAGTTCACTATCCAACTTTTATTTGAATCAGTTCAGTATTTTGAAAACTACCGTGATGACATATTTTCAAGTGACAGTGTAATTTCAAGTGGCTGGAACTTAGAAACAAGATGTCGGGACAAGTTGCTCAGTGAAAACATTTAAGATAATTATATGATAATATCACTGTCCAAATGTGGTTCAATTTGGAGTATTATATCAGAAGTTATCGTGATTTTAAATTTTCAAGTGGGAACCTGATTTCAAGTGGCCCCGCTTAACTTAAGATATCTGCCACTTTATTAAAAATGGCGGATATAGTTTTAAATAAACTTCATTGCGATCCTTATCCTTATGTGGGCAGTATTTACATCAAAATTCAAACAATTTCGGAATACGCGTTTTGCAATTTAAATTTGAATTTTTCGAGTGGTCTCCACTTGAAAACAAAATGGCGGAGCAACTTGGTTATCAAATCTAAGATATTCATAAGATAAGTTAAGACACTGTTCAAATTTGGTTCCATTTGGAGTATTATTTCGGAAGTTATCATAGTTTTAAATTTTCAAGTGGTAGCCTGATTTCAAGTGGTCTCGCTTAACTTAAAATATCCGCCACTTTATTAAAAATGGCGGATAAAGTTCATTTATAAAGTTATTTGAGACACTTGTACAATCTATGTATGCATCAAAATTTAAAAAAAAATTCGGAATACGCTTTTTGCAATTTGAATTTGAAAATTTCAAGTAGTCTCCACTTGAAAACAAAATGGCGGAGCAACTTGGTTAATAAATTCATCTAAGTTATTTAAAAGATAAGTTAAGACACTGTCCAAATTTGGTTCGATTTGGAGTATTATTTCAGAAGTTATTGTGATTTTAAATTTTCAAGTGTTAGCCTGATTTCAAGTGGCCCCGCTTAACTTAAGATATCTACCACTTTATTAAAAATGGCGGATAAATTTCATTAATGAACTTCATTGAGACCCTTATGTGGTCTATATTTACATCAAATTTCAAACAAATTCGGTATACGCTTTTTACAATTTGAATTTGAAATTTTCAAGTGGTCTCCACTTGAAAACAAAATGACGGAGCAACTTGGTTAAAAATCTCATCTAAGATATTTATAAGATAAGTTAAGACACTGTTCAAATTTGGTTCCATTTGGAGTATTATTTCGGAAGTTATAGTGATTTTAAATTTTCAAGTGGTAGTCTGATTTCAAGTGGTCCCGTTTAACTTAAAATATCTGCCATTTTATTAAAAATGGCGGATAAACTTCATTAATAAACTTCATTGAGACTCTTATGTGGCCTGTATTTACAACAAAATTTAAGCAAATCTTGCTTTAATTATGCTTTTTACAATGTCGGTTTGAAATTTTCAAGTAGCTGCCACTTGAAAACAAAAAGTTGGAGCAACTTGGTTCACAAACTCATCCAAAATATTTATAAGATCAGTTCACTGTCCAAATTTGGTTAGATTTAGAGTATTATTTCGGGAGTTATCGTGATGACAAAATTTTCATTATAGATAGATAGATAGATAGATAGATATAGATAAACGAAGTGATTGCAATAGGTCGATTTCTAAAGAAATCAACCTAAAAATGGGGGTTACCAATGAAAAAAAATGAAGTTGATGCCAGTTTTAATATGTAGACGACCCCTTAAGCAAAATCTAACTATACCATTATAAACTAGACGTTATTACAAATCGATTGGTACCAACTACATGTTTCTACGATAATTTACGGTGAAATTAGGTGGTGGTTGGGTGGGGGAGGGGGGGGGGCGTTTTTTTTTTTTTTTGGTGACTGTACATTGCTATGAGAACAAACAATGTTGTCTATTTGTATTTCGATGTTCTTAGATGTCCACGCACAATAACCGATTGTTTCATATAGCATCCCATATCATACAGATTTAAAATACCAATTTTGGGCTTCCTACTAATATTTGTTCTGAAGTTATATTCATCAAAAACAAACACACAGACAGAAACATATACAAACATGCACAGAGAGAGAGAGAGACACCATCACATAAACATTTGTGGTGTCAGGAGACTCAAAACGGGTAAATTTAGGGAAAAGAAAATCAATTTCGAAAATTTCACTAGAAGAAAAAAAAACTTCTTTACTATTACATCGGTTAGAAAAAGTAATAAGAAGGTCTTATCATGAGTATAGCACACATATCATTTTGATGAAATTTCGTAGTTGAAAACTTAAAACTGGCATGAGAATTGTTTTTAAAAGAAATCTCTAAATACTAAATTGTTTTGATGCCTCGCATAGATCATAAAAAAAAAAAAAAAAAAAAAAGTGAGCTCCAGTGGTAGTGGTGATGTCCTCACTTCCTCCGTCGCTTGTAGAAGATACTAAAAAATGCTTGAAGAAGTTAAATAAAAGTCTTTATTGTTATCTGTGTTTAGTAGATGCTGTAATTTTTAGTAGTTGCCATTATTTAAGGGGATGGTGGACGTTGCAAATCGGTCTTTGAAAGTACTGTCTTAGAAAGAGGAATGTTTGTATGCATGTGCATTGAAATGTAGCAGTATTAAATATACTAAAATTTTCCAAACACTACAAAAAAATAAAATAAAACAAAATAAAATTCAACATTTTAATATTTTTGCAAAAAAAAAAAAAAATTAAAATAAATAAATAAATAAAATAAAATGTTCCATACAACTAAGTTCTTAAATTTTTACCCTCAATATTAAGTTACAGTTTATCAATATGTTCTAAACATATTTGTGCATTATTTTGTAGATTGATTGATAAGTTTTTTTTTTTTCAAATATTTTTATGTTTTAATATTAAGAATTTGCATGAAAATGCAGCATTCAACTATAAAAATATTTAAAAATATTATCAATCAATCTACTAATTCATGAACAATATTTCTAGATTATAATGATATTCTGAATTTACCTTAAAAAATGTCTTTTATTCATAGATTCTTATTTGTAGTCTATTTACAGTTTTTTGTAGTCTATTCACAGTTAAATGAAAATGACGTTCTCTCAAAGTAAGATTATTACACGCTGGTACTTAGGAGGATAAATGAATTACATATTGTCTAGTCCCTGATGAACAAAATTATTTTCTTCGGTAATAAACGAGTGAGTTAAACAATGTTAAACGAGTGAGTTAAAGAATGATTTTATATAAATCAGATATATCATGCAAATCCATAAATAGAAATAAGTCTTACATCTAATGTTATCGCAATAACATTTTTATCTCTGAATTTTGCTATACTGGTTAGATAATTAGAACTGCTTTACTATTACTTAATCGTGTTTTTAATAAAACTAGTTGGCACAGGTGGACTCTGCTGAGTTCCCCATCATATTTATGTTCTCATAAATTTCTAGTTTGAGAGATATAATCATGTTAAAAGAAATGAATTTGACAAAAGCTTGATACAGTGACAGAATGAAAACCTCGCCTAATAGGCTATCCACCGTTCACTTCGATATATTTATCTTATTCTAATCTATTAATTTATTTTATCAGGGTCAATTCCGTTGTTTAGTTTTCATGCTACTATTTCCAATGCAATAATCCTCAAAATTCATATTTATATGAAAAATTTACAATTTCGCTATGTTGGTAAAATCGTAAATTACGAATAATTTACGAAATTTTCCTATTAGAATATTTGTATTTAATCATGTTCAAACAAATGTCATAAATGTAATTTTGAAGTTGTCTAATGTATTTATGAGCCTCAAAATAAAAGTTTATGCTCAATTTTACCTTATTCTGGCATGTTAAGTAAATCGTAAATTCCAAATAACTTACGAATTTTTTTAAATTGGAAAAATCATAGTCTATGATATTCATGCCAGTATCCTAAATAAAATTTCGAAAGTGGTTTGACATCTTTACGATGAAACTATCCCTCAAGATTGACGTTTATGTGAAATTTTGCTCAATGTTACCATGTTAAGAAATTCGTAAATTTCCAATAACTTACGAAATTTTTATATTGGAAAATTCACAGTCATTAATATTCATACCAGTGTCCTAAATAATATTTCAAAAGTAGTCTGACATCTTTACGATGAAAATATCTCTAAAAATTGACGTTTATGTGAAATTTTGCCCTATACTGCCATGTTAAGAAATTCGTAAATTTCCAATAACTTGCGAAATTTTCAAAGTAGCATATTTATAGTTACTGATGTTCCTTCCGGCATCAAAACTGATATTTTAAAACTGGTCTGACATTTTTACAGTAAAAAGTTTCCATTTAATGCACTTTTAAGTGAATTTTTGTCCTATTCTCCCATGTTAAGAAAATCGTAAATTTCTAATAACTTACGAAGTTTTTAAATTCGAATGTTGCAAATAAATAGGGTTCTTGCCAGTGTCGAAAGTAATATTTGAAAACTGATCTGACCTCTCTGCGACAATTTGTTCTTGAGATATCGTGTACACAGACTAACAAACTAACGGACTTACACACTAACAGACTAACAGACTAACAGACTAACAGACACCCTACAGACAGACACCATAGAAATTTTGTCATTTTCGGATTCCTCACACCTGAAAACCTGTAAAAAAGTCAAAAAACCGAGGTCGAAAATTTTCACGATTACCTAAGTTCCCCATACCTATAGTATGATGGGGAACTAATATAACTGTCTAAATGAAAATATATCTTTTATTCCCTCCATAATTGTTTAATGATTTTTTTCTTTTTTTGAATGTTTTGTTAGATATAATTCAATGACTGTACGATTGTATACAAACGTTGAATAAAATGAAACTTGAATTTTAAGCATAATTGTTTTAATTAAAAATACAACTTAAAAAGAGTGGTATATAACCTCTATTAATGGTATATTTCCTCTCAACATGTAAATAATATGATCTATATTAATTTTATAAGACGAAGTTTGATTAATAATTTTTCTAAGAAAATGTTAATTTTCTTCTAAATTTGTGCTTTTTATTTAAATTTATACAAATATTTTTTCTCTAGTTTATTGATATTTATTACTTATTCTCATAATTTATAAAAAAGTTTTATTTATTTATTTATTTATTTTCTACTAAATACTTTTATTAACGATAAATATATATATATATATTGAAAGAGAAAAAAAAATCCAATAAATTTACACTAATTAGAAGTAATAAGGAAAAGAAACAACCTTTTCCAGACACGAATTCATCAAGTTTCTTATTGAATTCATTTTGTCCTAAATTTTGAATAAATCAAACGCCTGCTACAAAATAAATAAATAAATAAAGCAAAATAAAATATAAATAAACAAACAAATAAATAAAATACTTATTGAAAAAAATTAAACTAGTACTGGAGGAGATTTAAAAAAAAAAATGCATTTATAAATAAAATAAAATAAATAAATACATTTTTTATTGAAAAGAGTTAAACTAGTATTCGAGGATAGAAAGGAATTGTTTTTTGAATATATATATATATATATAGTTATCATCTAATTAAATTAATTAAATTGGAATAGTAAAATACATTCAAGAAAATCTTGATAATATTTTTATTGAGGAAAAAAATAATTGCCGTTGGATTTTGGAACCAGAGAAACGTCATTATCCTGTCAATAACAACAACAACAAAAAAAAAAAAAAAAAAAAAAAAAAAAGAAAGAAAGAAAGAAAAGAAAAACATGTACATGTTAGGAAATAACATCATTAGCTTTTTATATATGTGATGAAAATACTCTTCCAGAGAAATACAGTTAACAAGCCGTAAATCCAAATTAATTTAGAATTTTTTTTTTTCATATACATTTTTTTTTTTTTTCAAATATCTTATTCATTAGTTAGAAAGTTAAATAATATTATTTTGCCACGTATTTCGAGATAAATAATATTTTGTATTTGATATATCTGTAAAATTCTCAAAATGTAGATTCAAAAGATAATAAATAAAATACTTTACAAATAAACCCGATAAATTGCAATAATTTTCTTTTAAGAGTTTTGCAGTTTTTAGTGTTGACTTAAAAAGTTTTTTTTTATATATTTCCCTTTAACATAAAACGCATATTTCCATTTTTTACAAAGCGTGTCTGCATAATGAATATGAAAATTCTTTCCTAAGTGTATCAAGGTGTATCGAGACGTATTTGTGTGTTATAAAAACTAAATAGAGAACTTGCGTTCGAGATACACCTTGGATTTTCGAGACGTTCACCAATCCATGCTTTTAAGATGTGAAGACTATAAAGAGCTCGTTCCAGACCATAGCCTCCTTAACTAGACGCCTGACGCGTGGTTTAGAAACTTGGCAACAGTTGAAGCGGTTGACAGCGCCACATGGTACAGATTGCGTGATTTTTTTTATTCAATGTGTCACCAATAATTTTAAGAAGTAATGTGTGATATACATAATAGACGTTTCTTCGATTCTATTCGCCTTTTATGCACACTACTGGCCATTAAAATTGCTACACCAAGAAGGAATGATAATAACGGAATGAAATTTGTTGGACACATACATTATAGTATGAAGAACAATTGATTAAAATTTCAGGAAATTTGGAGTAATATGTACTAAAAAAAAGTATATAAAGCAGCGACCTCTGTGAGCAATAACAGCACATATCTGCCAAGGCATTGAATCGAACAGCAATTGGATGACATGTGCGGGTAGAGCAATTCATGAAGTTTTAACACGATGCCACAATTCATCGATCGAAGTTACTGGTGAGTGGTGGGGGGCCAGTCGCTTTTCAACGATTAAACAGTCATTTTCATTGGTGCGAGATCAGGAGAACGCGCTGGCCAGAGCAACAGTCGAACACACTCTGTATCAAAGAAGGTTCGGACAATACAAACAATTTGCGGCCGTGCATTATCTTGCTTAGATTTTGCGCTACGGAGGCCTCGAATACAGGGCAGAGGGGCGGGCCCTAACTAATCAGATATTTAATGGCCGCTGTTCAGAGTTCTAGGAATACGAACCTGAAGTAATCGAGACGTGTATCCAATGAGAACCCATAACATCATTGCAAATGATGGACAGCATGATGATGTCGAATCCCAGCTGGTAATGTGCATTATTCATAATGCCGTTAAATACCGATAAGGGAATCTTGATGCTGTAAACAGGATTGTGATTTGTCTGAAATGTGACTTCATGCCATTCCTGCGTCCAGGTTCATCGTTGATCACACATTAATGGCGCCCATATCAGTGATGCAGTTTTGAGGGTAATCAGAATTTTGGTAGCCGCATACTGAGTCACCACCTGGATTGATGGTATGTGGTACCATTGGATACACGTCCCGGTCACCTCTTGTTTTCATTCCCGCTACTCGGAATAACAGCCATTACATTTCTGACGAGTTAAGGCCCATCGCTCTGCCTTATTTTCAAGGCCTCCGAAGCGCAACATTTAAGCAGGACAATGCACGACAGCAAGTTGTCCATATTATCTGGACCTTCATTGATGCCGAATGTGTTCGACTGTTGCTCTGGTCAGCGCGTTCTCCTGATCTCGCACCAATGAAAATGACTGTTTAATCGTTCAAAAGTGACTGGCCCTACACCACTCACCAGTAAATTCGATCGATGAATTGTGGCATCGTGTTAAAACTTCAAGAAGTACTCTACCCGCACATGTCATCCAATTGCTGTTCGATTCAATGCCTAGGGAGATATGTGCCAGTTATTGCTCACAGAGGTCGCTGCTTTATGTACTGTTTTCTCAGTACATATTACTCCAAATTTCCTGAAATTTTAATCAATTGTTCTTCCTACTATAATGTATGTGTCCAACAAATTTCATTCCGTTTTTATCATTCCTTCTTGGTGTAGCAATTTTAATGGCCAGTAGTGTATATCATATCCCACTTTTAAAATTTTTTGGTGTCCGTTGAATAAAAAAAGTCTCGCAATCTGTACCAGGTGGCGCCGTCTACCGCTTCAAGTGTTGCCAAGCTTTCGAGCCACGCGACAGGCATCTAGTTTAGGAGGCCAAGTACAGACAGTATATAAGGTAAAGCTAGAAGAGTTTGCGCACAATTCAAAAGAATGATATACAAAATAATTTCAAAAAAATTACTTTTTACTAAACTATTTCTGAATAATTTTGAATTCACTCGTATTTTATGCATTTCCATTACTATTGTAGTGTTATGATGTAAATTAAAGCAATAACTCTATATAAAACAAAGAGAGCTGTTTAGTTAATTATAGGGTAGGAGAGATTGCGCTTAATTATAATTTTAGTTAAATTGTTAACAATAATATTTACACTTAAATGACATTGTTGTAAGGTTTTCGGAAACAAATATTTTTGTATTTGGAGTGTCGATTTTAATTTAATAATTACAGCATCAGAAAAATAATAGAAATTTATAAAGAACTAGCAGGCTACTCCCGCTTCGTTGGTCACTATTTTTGAAATGAATCACTATAATTAATGAATTCTCAAAATTACATTAATTTTTATCATGTGAAAAAAGAGAAAAAAAAAAAATCTAATCGGGAAAAATGTCGCACCAGGTCTCCATTGCGTTCGCCAGCGTGCGCAGCACGCACGCATTTATGTTAGACAATCTTAATGATCTCTATATTATCGTGAGTGAAAAACATAAATATAAAATACAACAAAAAAATATTCTCTCCTCGGTGGAATAATCGGTCCACGCCTTCACTGACTGTGGCAGCGTATATACGCGCACACGGCGCACGTGCTCCTTCGTCCACCGTCCCCGCGACTCCTAATTATTTTACACTTTCAAAAATATCCGCAATCTTTTTCTTGGGCTTTTAAACATAATTATACTGATTTCCAACGTTCTACCTGAATTTTTTTTATTTTTGCCCCTGCGTCCGCCCCCCCTTCTCGCCCCTCGTAATAATTCTATATTTTCGAAAATATTCTCAACCGATTTATCGACCTTAAAACCTAATAATACTAATTTTCAACACTCTAACTCTTATTTCTATATTTTTGCTCCTTCGTCCCTCCCCCTTCCCGTCTATCCTAATAATTTTACAAATTCGAAAATATCCGCAATCGATTTGTAGGAATCAAAAACCTCTATGTACCAGTTTTGAACGAGCTAACTCTATTTTTATTTTTTTGTAAAGATGTATTCTTAAGTAAAGATGTATTCTTGTAAAGATGTAAAGTTGTATATTTTTGTAAAGATGTATTCGTAATCTGAATAATAAAAATATGTATTTTTTTCATAGTTTGTTGTAACACTATATTCAATCTCAATGATTATTCTAGATCAATTTTGTAAAAATTCAAAGATGTCCGTGGTACAGCAAATTGCATCTTAGATGCCTTCTTAAAGCAGCTATATTCTAAAGGTTTTATCGTAAATTGGAGAAAACACTTCCCCTTATTTTAAAATAAACTGAAATTTTAATTTTCTAAGTTTTCACAATAATCATCTGTAATATATTTTTCACATTACGTAATTTTATCTATCATATTGTTGGCATAGTTGCAACATTTTAATTTATTCCGTACCTTTTTTACCCCCGCCTTTATTTCGCACCACTTTATTTTTAGAATATTTTTCTCCAATATATAACTACGACATACTTGCCAACATCCTAATTAATAGTCAGTAGTATCGTTAGCCCCGCCTTCTTTTTTATACCAGTTTTTGTTTAGAGTATTTTTCATCTAATTTAATCATAATTGCATTCGGAGAATATTACTCTACAAATTTACTGGTGTGAGAAAAAAGGCGGAACTAACAATAATACGGAATATTGATTAGAATGTTGGCAAGTGTGATTAAAATGTTGGCAACTCTGTATAGGAGAAAGTAATTTAATTAAATTGTGACAGAGGCTAAATGAATTATCCGATTGAGCTGAAAATTTATATACATAATGAAGGTCGTAATCGGATGAACTGTACAGATTTTGGTGAATCTAGCACTTATATATGCTTAGAGGAAACTCAACGAAAACTTCTTTATTATTATAATCTATGGACTCAAACTATTTGAAGGGTAACAGCGTTAAATTAAACAAATTACTTTTTGAAGAAAAATACTCAAACGTCCTATTATAATTTTCTCTGTTACACTGTTAAAACTTTCAGCAGAAAACTCTGTGTAATCTATTATCTTAAGTCTTACGTAAAATTACAGAGAAAAACAAACGGAGATGTTAAAAAACTTATATTATACATTCACTTTAATGACTAACATTAATTTAATTAATTGTTGGTGAGAATATATTTGTGACTTAGAATGCTTTTTCTAAAGTAGAAACAGTCATTTTTAATTTTAATTAAAAAAATAAATAACAAAATTAGGTAAAAATACAGAATAAAGATTGAGAAACTCGATTATTCACTTTTACCTAAGAATTACTGTAAATTTACAGAGACTCTGGATAAATATTTACATTAAATTTACAGAAATGTTTAACAGTGTATTTATTGAACGACTTCGCTTACTTTAATTTACTTAAACTACCGTTAATTACATAACGTTCAGAAAAGATTTTTTTGCAAGCAATTATAAGCAGTTTGTTGCTTATTCTTGAAAAGCATTTTTAATTAAACTTTGAATAGATATTGAAACTTTAAACCCGTTCTTTCCATGTCTGAAGTTAAAAATATTTCGGTTATTATTTTTCTATGTTTTTAAGAATTCTCTAAAATCAAAAGTATCGGGTGACTTTTGACTGTACAGTTATTAAAAACTACACGTTAGTTACCGAAGACTGATAAGTTCTTTTAAATAAGATTATTTCAAAGCTAAATTTTAGAAATTAAAATAATCTTATTAAAAAAAATCTACTTTGTTCATTATATTTATGTAATATTGTTTCTTAAACAAAGCCCTTTAAAACATAAAAGAGATAAATTTAACACAATGAACTGTTTTAGGATTTTCATCTTTGGAAGTGGATAAGATTATAACTATAAGATTATAAAGTACTTCAATATTAAGCACCATAATATACCTCAGTATCAAGAAATTTAATTTAAATTATTAAATTATTTAAATTTAAGGACTAAATATATATTTAGCATACAAAATTACCTTAAAAATATCCTTAAACATGGAAACAGCAAATTAATTTCGACCACCATCGTGGCCATCTTCAGTGCTGAGACACAATCTAAACTTTTCTTCTATTTTCCCGGCGTTGTTTTGTTGTTGCTGTGGTATCTTCGCTTCTCTTCGTTTTTCATCATGATCTGTTGCCATTCCGGTGGAACTAGATAGTGTTCTCGGTCATTAACAGTTAGTGGGTTATTGATAATTTCTATGGCCTCCCTTTTTAAAGCGTAATTGTAAGAGTTATACGGAGCTATTTTTTTAATGTTTATGGTATTAGTATTAATTGGGTTATTGTTATGGGTAGTGGAAAAGGCGGTGGAGGATTTACCATATTTTAAATCGGCACGGTGCTCTTTTTCGCGTTCATTAATCCTTCTTTTGGTCATTCCAATGTAGTTTCCTTTATTACCGTTAATATGTTCGAATTCAATTTTATAAATACCGGCGGTGGAGTTTTGGGGGATAATATCTTTTTCGTTACGGATGTGCTGAAAAATATTTTTGTTGGGTTTAATTGGGATATTGATATTATGGTTTTTGGCTTCATTTCGGATTTTAAGGCTGGCGCCATTACAGAAGGGTATGGAAGTGGTGAAATTGGATTTTGTTTTTTGTGCGTTATTAATTTTGTTTAATGTTTTTAGGCGTTTTTTATAGAGGGTGTTAATAAGGTTTTTGGGGTAGTTAGCTTTCCTAGCAATGTTTTTGATATGTTTAAGTTCTTTATAGAGGAGGTTTTTATTAGAGCAAACGGTAATTGCACGATTTATGTATGAGTGGAGTGCAGCGTATTTATATGAAAGTGGGGTATTACATTTTTTGTTTATTATTTCGGAGCTAGCGGTAGGTTTGCGGTAAACGGTGGTATCTATGGAGTTATTTGGGGTTTTTATGATTTTTACGTCAAGAAAATTTAGGGTGTTATTTGTTTCCGTTTCCATGGTAAAATTAATATTATTATCTAGGCTATTAAGTTCAGTTAGGATGTTATCGGGATTAATTGTATTAGGTATAATAGCAAAAATATCGTCAACGTAACGCGTCCATAGTTTACACTTATTAATTATATTGCAGGCGGAGTTTTCTAGAAGGCGTAGTTTTAGTTCAGCAATGACCCCTGATATAGGGGACCCCATTGGCATCCCTTGTGTTTGACGGTAAGTTTCTTGATTAAATGCGAAAAAAGATTCATTTAAGAGAAGATTGTTTGTTCGGATTAATGTTTCACTGGTTTTATTAGTTCCGTAGGTTTCTATTAGTTTGTTGTTTATGATTTGTGTGATTTCTGGAATATTGATTGAGGGATAGAGATCTTTGATGTCGAAACTTACTAATTTATCATTAAAATTTACATTCGTATTACGGAGTTTTTCGAGGAAATTTTCGTTTGAGTTTATTGAGATATCGGATGGTGGGAGGATAGATTGATAGATGGGTTTCATGTATTTTTCAAGACAGTATGTGGGACCTTCGGACCTATTAACTATTGGACGGAGTGCGGGGGGTTTTTTATGATCTTTGTATTTTGCAAATATTCGGGGAATGACAGAGGCATGATTGTTAAATATTGGTGGTGTATTATCTGGCCATTGTCCGGTTTTTATGATATCCTTTGTTTTTCTTATAATTTTTTCCAGTGGTGAGTGGTTAATTTTATTGGCCTTTAGTTTATCAATGGTATCTTTCATCATATTGTTGTAATCGGTCCTATTCATAATAGTAATTAGATTAGTTTTCTTGACGTAAAAATCATAAAAACCCCAAATAACTCCATAGATACCACCGTTTACCGCAAACCTACCGCTAGCTCCGAAATAATAAACAAAAAATGTAATACCCCACTTTCATATAAATACGCTGCACTCCACTCATACATAAATCGTGCAATTACCGTTTGCTCTAATAAAAACCTCCTCTATAAAGAACTTAAACATATCAAAAACATTGCTAGGAAAGCTAACTACCCCAAAAACCTTATTAACACCCTCTATAAAAAATGCCTAAAAACATTAAACAAAATTAATAACGCACAAAAAACAAAATCCAATTTCACCACTTCCATACCCTTCTGTAATGGCGCCAGCCTTAAAATCCGAAATGAAGCCAAAAACCATAATATCAATATCCCAATTAAACCCAACAAAAATATTTTCCAGCACATCCGTAACGAAAAAGATATTATCCCCCAAAACTCCACCGCCGGTATTTATAAAATTGAATTCGAACATATTAACGGTAATAAAGGAAACTACATTGGAATGACCAAAAGAAGGATTAATGAACGCGAAAAAGAGCACCGTGCCGATTTAAAATATGGTAAATCCTCCACCGCCTTTTCCACTACCCATAACAATAACCCAATTAATACTAATACCATAAACATTAAAAAAATAGCTCCGTATAACTCTTACAATTACGCTTTAAAAAGGGAGGCCATAGAAATTATCAATAACCCACTAACTGTTAATGACCGAGAACACTATCTAGTTCCACCGGAATGGCAACAGATCATGATGAAAAACGAAGAGAAGCGAAGATACCACAGCAACAACAAAACAACGCCGGGAAAATAGAAGAAACGTTTAGATTGTGTCTCAGCACTGAAGATGGCCACGATGGTGGTCGAAATTAATTTGCTGTTTCCATGTTTAAGGATATTTTTAAGGTAATTTTGTATGCTAAATATAAATTTAATTTAGTTAAAGTTATGTAAAAGGCTTAAAATATAAAGAATTTATAGGAAAAAGTATTAACTAAGCAACACTACTCATCACAAAATATTTAAAAATTTAATGCTGAAAGATATTTCAAATCACTTTTATGAATTGCTAGAGGACACTATAAATTAAGTTAATCGTTATTATCTAATGGTAATTGTACTCACAAATAGAAGGTTGCCAAGTTTAAATTTTTTAAAAATATTATTATTATTGTTTCTTTACTTGTAACATAACAGTGCCTTAGTTTTGACTGTAAAAATTTGAAAGAGAGAGTAATTAATATAAGTAACAGGGTAATAATAAAAGGCAGTGAGAATTTAATTAATTTACACATGACAGTAAAAATATGCCTCGTATTTCTAAATAATTTTTAACAACCTGATAAAATAATGTTACTTTTTGCATTGTAGTGAAAAATGTTTCAGATTAATATGAAGAACGGTTTGTGTAATTAATTACGAGACAATAATTATTAAATTAAATGTTAAATTTAAACTTAATTTAAATATCTTACTCTTATTGTTGTATAAAGAATCCTGGTTTATTACGTTTTAATAGTATGCTAGAATTAAAATGAAATTATTACTGCATGCGCTGTGTGTCTGCATCACTACAGGAAATTAAATTGTTATGTCCCTATGTAAAAAAGTATTGATGATTTCCTATATTTCATTATAAAAAATGTATGATACTCCAATAGTTAGAAAGGTGTATCACTTGCATCGAATATAATAATGCAAACTATGCTTTTACATATTATAAACCAATAAGTTATTATTATTGCGAAAAAAATATTAACAATTTGGTATCAAACATTTTACGATTAATATTGAAAAACAAAATCCATGGTAAAATTAATTATGTTGCTATGCAAAATTTTATGAAGCACAAAAAATATTTATGCAGGAATCGAAATTAAAAATTTGAAATTTTTTGAATGACATTTATAAAACAATAATGGTTAAATAGATATAAAAAATGAAAACGTCAAAATTTAGTAAAGTGGAAATAAAATATACTAAATATTTTTCGTGATATGTGCAGTACAAACAGGTACAAATAAATATGAGAGAATTACCAGTGAAGCAAATTAAAATTTTTGAGGTCGGTGTCGTTGTATATATAAGTATATATTATTCCTTTCATTCCGCACATATTCAGCCTTTATGCATTCAGCACAGCAGAGGAATAGTTTAATTCACAAAAGTGCGCTTTTCTTCCTTAATTCCATTACCCTACTACCGCAGGTAATGGAATTATTGTATTCAGCCTAAAAATTCGATATCGAGTTTTCACCTGATTTACACGATTTAAAGCCTCCTGAGTTTAAAAAAGAAGTTTTTGGCAATTAATCAGTGTATGTGTATGTATGTGTGTGTGTGTGTCTGTGTGTGTATGTATGTGCGGAATATTCTGGCTATCATATCTCCGAAACTAATAAAAATAGAACTATAAAACGTCAGAATTGGTACAAGTGTGGTGTACAGATGGAATTTCCAAATTTTGGTGAAAATTATAAAACCGAAAGTGGGTCATCGGAAACCGAAAGTGGGACCGTAAGTCTGTATCTCAAAAACGGTTCTAACGATTTTCTTTAAAGTTGCTATATAAACACGCTATTAAATATCCTTTCGAATGCTATAGTTGGTTAGTTCAGGAAAATTGATAGGCGTCCTGTATAAATAGCTGAATTTCAGGTCTCTCAAGTGCGTTCCTTTAAAAACGGCTGTACGAATTCTTTCCAAACTCGTCATTTTAACTCCTTTTTACATATTCTTTTGTATGTAAACATTGGTTTCCGGTCAATAACTGAGTATGTAAAGTTTTGGTAAAAGTTGGTATCTCAAAAATGGCTCTAACAATTTTTTTGAAAATCGTTACATAAATCCATTTTAGTTATCCTTTCTCATGTATTACGTGGTTATTACAGGAAAATTAACAGTCATCCTGCTTAGGTACGTCAACTTTAGATCTCGGAAATAGATGTTTCAAAAAATAACTCTACCATTTTTCTTCTTATTTTTTAACTTGCTAAGTAAACTTTTTTTATATGCCGTTACACGTGTATTAAGTTTCTCATACCGGAAAAATTTTAGGTTTCTACTTCGTTAGGCCAATTTTATGTCTTCTGATCACATTATTTCAAAAAAAAAAAAAAATGCATATAATACGTGTAATAGTGGGTAATAAAAGTCGTGTGGTTGTTTCACACCAGATTTTTTAAAAGTTTTCTGCCAAGTATTCTTGATAATTTTCTTTATTGCTGTTATTAAAAAGATTAAAATGGTTAGCTTTCTATAATATTGCCCTCTCAGAAAAAGATAGGGTTACCAGTAGATATTCATTTTATCTTAAATTTACAAATTTAACATAGATTTTTAATTTCTTAAAACCCTTAATCTTCTTTTTCCATAAAAGTATTTAAAGCTTTCTAGTGATTTAAAATAAGTCTTTATCGAAAAAAAAGAAAAAGAAAGAAAGAAAGAAATCTATCGATTTAACAAAGATTCGTGGTTACAATGAAGTTTTTTCGACTCTAAACTTATATAACCTTCATTTACAGGCAATTTTTAACTTTTGTTAAAATCAGATGGAATTTTGCTACTTAAAGAAAAAAGAGTATATTCCAATAATAAAATCACGTGACTTAGCATGTAACATGATTTAGAAGTTTGAAGAATGTCAGCTCGCAAATTTCAAAATATAAATTCAATGAAAAAATTGATCCTTTCTTTTATAAGTCACAGTGCCGCAGACGGACACTGTGCTCGTATATAAATAACTACTTCAAATTTATAACACTCTTTTTTAGGTCAGAAGTTAAAAATGAACGAAATTATTTTTTAACTCATGTAAAAGATAATCAATGTTTAATCATAGCAGGAGACTTGGCGTTGGAATATTAAAACCAGGATAAACTACTACGTCAGAAGCGCCAAAGAAAAATATTTGAGATGCATACAGTTGTTTCTGTAGCCTTAAGAGTACCGTCTTCAGTGCAAAAAGAACTCTGAATCTGGAGAAGTGCTCGTATATATAGGTTGAACTAAATTCGGTAATTCTTTTTGCACTGAAGACGGTACGCTTAAGGCTACCGAAACAGCTGTATGCATCTCAAATATTTTTCTTTGGTGTTTCTGGCGTAGTAGTTTATCCGGGTTTTTAATAATCAATGTTTGTTAAAATTAATAATGTCTGAATGCTTAAATATCATAAGGGTGATAACTCTGATATTAATTCTGAAAATAATTAAAAGTTTCTGCCTCTAAAACAATCTCAAATTGCAAGTAAGATATAATTAAATGTAAAAATATTTGTATAATTGATAAAAATATTTAAAAAATAATGTGCGCATGTTATAGGTTAAAAGTCGTTTTTAAATTATGCTTAGGTTATGCGCAACGTCTAATGAACTGCCTTAAATAATAAAAAGCGGTATTGATTATTGTAAAAAGATAGCAAGTAAAGCTTTTGAAATTAAGTAAGGGATCAATGATTAATTATTGAAAATGGTTTTCTAGATTTATTCATTCAAACGTGGTTCCAGATAAAGCTATGCAGCACTCAATCAAAATAATGTTTTTCACAACTTTTCTTAAGTTTATGCTTCATAAATCCAGTCTGCTTTTAAGGTCAACGATGCATGTCTGAAATGTCATTAAAGTTTCATATTCGCATTCAAATGTGCGAAAAGATAATATTGATCTATCGATTTGAAATTTCCATATTCAAAAGTTTTCATTGGTGTGTAATATTTACTTGATGAGTAATATATTAAGAAAAATATTTTTAAATAATTGAGCTAATATAATAAATATAATATGTATATATATTATTATATATTAGTAATAAATATGCAAATAAATATTTAAACAATAGAAATTTTCTGCTTGCACTGATTTTGCAATAATAACACAGGTCGACATGTAAAATTTTCATTTTTTAATTTTGACTGGTCTTTATGTGTTTTGGTGTGCTAAAACCGAAAAGGAAGTAAGTTTTTCTCTATCACGTATAGATTTTTGTCAATACAGGGTGCCTACCAATATAATTTCTTCCATTACTCTTCCACCAATATAATTATATGATAAGTTTCATAGTACGTTTTCAGGATTAATTAATCATGGATACCTATTGTTGTACCAGCGCAGCATTAGGGTGACGTAAAACCCTACTAACCAACCAACCAACCTATTGTTGTGACGGTTTATGTAAGAAATTGTGTCGATAAGCACCCTGTATTGGCAAAAATCTGTACTTGATAGAGAAAAATGGGCTGCAGTTTCGGTTTCAGCACATAAAAAAACATAAAGTTAAGCTAAAATCATGAAATCAAATTTTATTTTCAACTTTGTAGGCCTGTGTAATGTTTTATTTACTAGTTTGAATTCACTGTTTTGAATGATTATAAATAATTTAACATATGATTAAAATGCCTATCCTGCATATGTCATATGGAAAGTATTATGATATAAAAGAATTATAATGTTTAAATATAATTAATGTATAAAATAAATTTAATCATTATTTAAATGGACAAGCCGCTGTATAGATGGGGATAAATTATCATATATAGCATTATACTATAGCTATACATATTTTTTTATTAGTTACAAATCGATTATTTTTCTTATCCCATGAGCAACACTCGTCTTTGTTGATGACCTTTGACCAATGACAAAAAGTGACACAACAGCTGTAAAACACTGAAGTCATTTTCTTATAGTTTAAGTTTTTCAATAATATATGGCGAGCACTGCGTCTGAAATTCATTTGATCGATTGTGATTCTAATGCAAGTTACGATAAAAAATATGTACGTATTGTAACTGTAGCATGAGTAATTTATGAAATTTTGAACAATATTTCATTTTTTCATACAAATTGCTGTCAATAGACGTATATTCTAGAAAAAATTACAGCTCATTTTGACAGCACATTTTTTTTTTTTTTTTTAAATATTCTAGACGTAGAATTTTAATTATAATCACCCCTTACTTATTGCATATAGATAATTTGCATAATTTTAACCTTTAGATTGCCCACATATTTCCAGTGTTTTTAAATATCGTCTTAAAATACTATTAATATAATTAATATATTTTTAATAATTCTTTATATTAAACATTTATTTCAATACATAAATAACTGAAATTTACACTAAATCTCTCAGCTGTGAATTGCAAATAAATCAATATTTTGCTTCAAATACCGACTAATAATGATTTTATATAAAGCATTCCAACAATTAGAAATTTCTGCAAATGTACATTTTCTCTTATACAATAAACATTAGAATAGAAATGCTTATCTTAGTTTTTGTTAAGTAGAAAGTCAATTTCTTTTTAATTTAGCGATGTTTAAATCCCATGACATTCTATATAAATGATTGATTTTCAATATTTAATCATACTTTTTTTTTATTTATGTAAAAAAATCTAATATTGGAATTAGTATTTTTATAAATGTATCTTATGATGAACGTATGGCTAACTTTCCTAAATTCCTATTGGCCACTCTCCCCACCTTTCCCGTAATCCTAATGGTTGAACTAAATCCGACCCCTCTCCTATATATACGAGCACTTCTCCTGATTCAGAATCATTTTTGCACTGAAGACGGTACGCTTTAGGCTACCGAAACAGCTGTATGCATTTCCAATATTTTTCTTTGGCGTTTCTGACGTAGTAGATTATTCAGGTTTTAAAACAGGTCTAATCTCTGTATGTAATAAAGAAATGAAATAGTATCTGGATTGTTAATTCAAGGTTAAGAAAACTAGCTATAAAGAAACAAAAAATTAATTTGTTTTAGCTGATCTAAAAGAGAGCATTCATATTATGGAAATTAAACAGATCGTTTACATGCAACTAAGCTTTCATTCACGAGAAAACATTTTATTATCAATCATTATCAATCCTTAATTAATTATATATATATATTAAGTATTTTGTGTTTAATTGCCATTTTCTATACATTTGCAAAGCATCAACAGCTTATCACGCGCAATCTTACATTATGTTTTCGACATCTACGGAGGTACTTAAAAATTAAAATTTGAACATTTGAAACAGAAAAACATAAATTGCAATGAAACACTTTAATCCACTTTAGCAGAACATCATAAAGCGAAAATCTTAAATTTATAATGGAATAAATCTAAACTTATCAATAAAAATTAACATGCAATGCCGTAAATAATGACATGGTTACATGTAAGTAGAATCTACGAATACATATAAAATTAGACTGTCTGTCTGTCATTTCAACTTTTTATAAATTGATTTGAATATTTGCACGATATAATTTAGATTTGTATACCTAATAAGTTTAAATAATTTATTTTTTTTTTATGCAAATTTATACATATTAAATATATACTAGTTAAAATATATTAAATATACATATTAAATATATATTAGTTAAAATTATACCCGTCAAAATTTGACGGATGATGTGCAACTAAAATCTCTTCACGGCATAAAGTTTAAAACACGCTTGCTTTAATATTTCACATTGCTCTTAACCGGTTTAAAACCTCTGCCCAATTTCCCATATTTGTGAAACCACTTGGATATCCAAAATATCAACTTATTGTATTCTAAAAATAAACTGCAAATCGGAATAAAGTTATTATTATTTTTTTTTTACTGGAATAGTATTATAACACTTTATTGTATCAAAATTTCAACAAAAGTATACTGTTAAAAATAAATAAATAAATACATAAGAATGAATTTATACTTTAGCAAAGTAATTTGCTCATTAAATTTTTAATAATAAATTATACTATGTAAATTTTTACTCGCATAAAATATCAATATTTTAATGTTATTCTTTTCAAATTATTTTTACTCTAATATAGTATCGAAATGAAATATCAAAAAATGTAATAATTAGATAAATAATAATTAAATAAATAAATAAAATAAAATCTCCTTTGATTTAAAATATTTATCTCCATCTTTTCTAAAAAAAGTTTTCAACTAATGAAAGTTAACTTTTAAAGAACAATAAACTTTGATATTTTGCTAATTTAAAAAGATTTTTTCTTTTTTTTCTTTTAAGAAATGAAAAAAAAAAAATAAATAAATAAATAAATAAATAATTTTAAGAATATGGTATAATATATTGACATGGCAGCAAGTGGCGCCACATCCAGTGTACAGAAATTGTCGGCGAGCGAAAATGCATACGATGGTAACCGATACGTATTCGCGAATTGCTTTGGTTTTAATAGGTATACTTCCTTGGAAAATATGAATTAATCATGTGAATTATATTTATGATTGAGCCACGGAATAATATCAACTTTAATTAGGCATTAATGAGCTTTAATTAGGTTTTTGCCATAGACATATCAATATTAATGTCGTCTGCTTGATCTATCATCGGTATTCTGCATAAAAAGAAAGGAATATTCCCGTTCCCAATTGGTTAAACATTTTTTCGCGCATGCCCAGATCGTGCGATTTTGATCTTACAGAATATGCTTTGTGCTTTAACATTATATATATATATTTATATATAGGCTTAAGGTGTCTAAACTCAGAACTTACAATCAATTTATAGAGAATTTGATAGAAAATCTTTACAATGTGCAACTTCTTTTCACATGATATTTCCATCGGAAATTGGAAAATAACGAAATTTTGACAAAACATTTTGAGAAGTCTGTGATGTTTTTAGTGAGCTTGGTCTACTGTAAATTTTATAACATTCTTTAGTCTATTATTAAATCTCGTATACATAAAACTACACTGAAATTATTTGCTATTTGAGAATAATTTTGACTGCAAACCTGATTAGAAAATACAGCCTCATTAAAAACAAAACTATTTATGAATTTATTGATTGATTTGAATACATTTTAGGGTCACTGAAAAAATTAATGAAAAACTATAAATAGTAAACATTTGAAACCATGCTGAATCTTATTATTATTATTATTATTTGCATTATTATTTGAAATCAACAATAACATATTCCAATGTTATATTGAAATATTTTAAACACATGATTTTAAAGGAGCTTTAATTTTAATCGTCTAAAGCAAAAACGATATTAAGATCTAAGTTAATGAAAGGTGCATGGTACTTTTATCTGTTTCCGAACATGTTCATATTACAAAAGTTAAACACTTCGCAGCTAATTTTAATTTTTATACTACCAATCAGAATTCAGAATAACCAAGTACAAATTACGAAGACTATTTGTTGTTAGATTTACAAAAAAATATAAGATTAACACATTTTAAAATTACAAATATAAGGAATATTTCATTCGTTTAAATTACTTTATTAGTTTTCATAAAATAACTAAATTTTGAGTACAGAAATATAATTTTATTTTAATGTGAAGTTTAATTTGTACTTCAGTATTTTCCAATAAACAATTCCCACTGCCAAACGTTTTGAAACAGCGATATTGGAAGGCATATTATTAATATAACAATTAATATATTTCAATAATGGTTGTTAACTATACCCTTCGTGTAAAATTCTTTGCGAATATCCTGCTTTCTTAGTCATTCGATAAACTTCCAGAGTTAATTAAAACGTACGTGATTAATTAATATTATACCAAGTTTATATTTAGAACTTCAAAATCAAAATTAATTGGATATGTGAATATTATTTAAAGTAAGAATTTTAAAGATTCCCAAAAAAGAGGAAAAAAAATATCAGTTAAAAATAAAAATAATACAATAACAGAGTTAAAAGTTGAAAAAAAAATAAAAATAAAAAAAAGAAATTAAAAATAAAACTAATTGAAAGAGGAAATGTTAAAAAAGAGTCCAAAATAATATATATTAATTAGATATGTGTGTGTTATATTATATTTAAATGCAAAAAATAACAGAGTAATAACAGAATTATTAATATATATTTAAAAACATCTGTGAGTGTTCTCACACATATGTCCTTTAAAAGCTTATTTATTTATCCAAATTTAATATATAACAAAAAGGAGGGATTAATATAGATTATATAAAATAAATCTTTTTAAATTTATCTAATTCAAGTAATTAATTATAGAGAATTTCCCGTTTTATTTTTAGATCAAAATTTTCATTTCTTTGTTCTTCTATCGTTAAAAACACATTGATCTAGGAATAAAATAAAGCAATTTTTATATTGGGGTTTGTGAAAAATAGTATGTGTATACATTTTCCCCGGATGGATTAAATCTATTTAGCCATAATTATTTATTTTCAGAGGGTAATTTAAAAAGCCGTTATCAACATATTTCTACTATATACAGCTATTAATAAAATAAAACAAGCATTTGATTTCATGTTTATTACCCTTGTTTGTTTATGTTAAAAAACCTATTATTATTTCAAGAGGGTCATTATAATTCTAAAAATAGATTTATAATGATGTTCGATAGTCTGGGCGTCGCCTTCTTTGTTCATTGAGAGTTAAAGGTCATTTGGCATGGCTTCTCAATGTCAAATCGATTTAATATTTGTAACGAACTTTTTATATTCAAAATTTAGTATGAATATCTTAGAAGAACAAAGAAACGGTTTGGCATTCTTTTGGCTGCATTTCAACAATGCCAATCTCCGGGGTTGCGATTTTAAGCTATCTGTGGCTAGCAGATTTAGTGTATCTTTTCGCTTTTCATCAAGTACTAAGTAGACGTAAATTTTTGAGGTCCTCCTCCCTCTCTGTCTAGTTGATGGGGATAGAATTTTTGTATCTGCTTACGAATATAGGAATGAAATGTAAAGTCATTGGTGACTGCAACCTGAATATTATATTGCTGCATTAATAAATCACAGTACTAAAATGATGTGTCCTGATTACTTCGAAGTAAAGACTTCTACTTTATATTTTTAAGAATTCTACGATCCGGCTTTTGTGTGAAACGAACCTGACTGTACTAGGCAATAGTACATATTAATTGGTGCGTGTCCAGCTTCCCCGATCTTCAAAAATGGAGGGGGAGGAGGAACCCGACGGCAGCATAATGGATTTTCTATAAATGAAATTCTGGTTTTTCTTTCGAGTGGAAGGAAAGGAATGCATCGAACATTTTATTAAGATTTGCATGCCCAAAAAGGACCTTTTTAAGAGTCATGGACAGGGAAAATATTGACTCTAAATTTTGGTGGATGAATCTCCTTTTTACGCGCATTGAACTTGTTTGTGGTTACGAACAAATGCTTGCTTGAATCGGTGACTGTAAGCGTAGCCCGATAATATCACTACTCAGGAAATTTTTTTTTTCGTGCTTATGGCTTCAAGAAAAGAAAGAAAAAGGAAAAGAAAAGGGATTTCTTGGAGTGTCATTGTGTTGATAGATTTCTTTTGATGCAAATAAGTGGCCGAGAGTGGGGCCTGAATATTTCGCTGGTCATCGGTGCTCAACTAAGCGGCCGAGAGTGGGGCCTGAATATTTCGCTGGTCATCTGTGCTCAACTAAGCGGCCGAGAGTGGGGCCTGAAATTGGACTGGTCAAGGGTTTTTCTTCATAGTTTGCCCAGAAATTTTTTTTTTTTTCGTTCGACACCTGCACCTCTACAGAATAGACAACTTCGGGTTTCCGAATCATGTGTTTTTGTTCAAAGGTCATGATCAGTTTTTGATCAGAATTAGTTGTTTTCCAATTCACGGTCGAAAATTCGGTGTTGTGCAAAGTTGATTGCAAAGTTTTTTTTTTTTTTTTTGATATTCAAGCAAATTGGAAGAGAGAGGAAAGAAAATGAAAAAAAATATACCATTTTTGGAACAAAGTAATAAAATTAATTGAAAAATATTAATAAAGTAAACGATAATTTTTTTTTGTTTACAGAATATTTTTTTTTAACCAAGTTATGTCCAAGAATTGGTAAGTCTAAATTTATCTTGTGTTTTAGATATTTGAATGGAAGTTTTTTGTTTCATTAAATAAAATATATAATATACATTTTTGTTTATGGAAAATATTAGATATAAATGTTTCCTACTTTTGAGATTTTGCTTTACCTTATTTTCATTTTTATTTTATTTTTGATTCTAAGGGTTTATGAATACAATTTTCAAGTAGCGGAAATATTTAATTTTGCATAATAAAGTATTTCATTTGATATAAATATATTTTTTTTTGTTTTTCATAATAATTGGTATTTTTCTATGCTTATAAAGCTTAAAGTGATTTACTTTATCTTTTAGAACATTTTGAAATATATAAATATGTTTACATAATATTTTTGTTGGGTATTTTAGCATTTGCATTTTCTGTGAGTAACATAAAGAAAAATGCATAATATTTTGTGCTCATAGATCTTAACGCAATTTATTTTTTTTGCTCGGACAATTTTGAAATATATATTTTTAATGGGTTTCACAGTATTTTCGTTGGTATTTTATTTTTTTCTTTCATGATGATTAATACTTTTATTTGCATATTTATTTTTTTTAAGTGATTTATTACAATTACTGCTGCAAATTTCTACAATTCCTTATGATTTATTTATTTTTTTTTCGAATATTTTAAGATATATATATATACTTTTTGACATTTTTAATGAGGTGTTTTATCTGATGCAGTTGCCGTAAGCATCAAAAGGAAAGATGCGTAATTTTTGTGCTCATTTAATTTAATATATTATATATTTTTTTACTCGAGTATTTCTGAGATATATTAATATTTATTTGACCCAACATAAATAATCAAGATGGCCACTAAAAAGAACATTAATATTAACATTTTAAATTTTGACGGGGACTCATCCTTACTTGAATTTTTTTTCGATCAGATTGAGTCATATGCAAAATTAAATAGATTAAATTCAGAAGAGGCAGTGGCAATTTTAAAAGGTAAATTAACTGGCCCTGCATTAAAATTCATGACTCAATCTCCCTTATTATACAAATCGACAGATTTAAAATTTATCAAGGATGAATTCCAGAAATTTTTTGCTCCAATGAGCAGTACTCAGGCTCTTGTGGAATTTAACAATTTAATACTTTTACCACAAGAATCAATTAGAAATTTTTCCCACAGGCTAAATATTTTAGCCGATGTAGTATATTCGCAGATTAATGATGCTAATGCTTTAAATTCCATTAAATTTACTAAATTCATTTCAACCATTCCCTCAAACATTAGAGTTAAGATTCAAGAAGAGGGAATCTCTGAGTACCAACAGGCGGTCAACCGAGCACAGAAATTACAAGATATCAGTGCTAATGAAACATTACTACAAGTGAGCTTAAATAACCCAGTTATTAATACACTATCTGAAAAGTTAGTCGAACTGACAGATAGGATGAATAATCTGTCATTTGTTAGTAAATCTCATGAGGTTAATCATTCACACGAATCCCCAGTGCAAGATAGGCAAAGAAATAATGATAGACAAAGTGAATTAAGATATAATTATAAAAGTAGAAATCAAAATTTCAGGGGTAAACAAAATTTCAGGGGTAATCAAAATAAGAACAGATATCATTCTTCTCCTATTTGCCAGTTGTGCAGTAAAAGAGGACATGTTGCTACTAGGTGCTTTAGATGGCAAAGAAATCAGACTAGGGGTAAAAATTATGACAGAAATAATTATAGTAAAAATCCAAGTAATTTAAACGAGCGCAGAGATGTAGTTTAGCTGATGCAAGTACATCTCAGGAATTGAATAGAGCATCAGCACAAAATTTTTCTCTGGACATTGATAATAACGTTAATCTACCCAAATTATCTAGTGACAGATTGGTGAATTCTACTGCGTCTCAGACACAACAAATCTTGAAAATTTCCGATTCTAAATGTACTCAAACAAATAACGATAAAAGGGAGAACATTTTTAATGTCCATGTAAATTCTCCAAAGTTACCTCTTATTAAAATTTTGCTAGATAAACAAAAGGTAAACACACTTCTTGACACTGGTAGTTCTGTTAGTCTGTTAGCTGAAAGTACATTTAATAAATTAAAACATAGTTTGAAATATAAACATTTATCTTCCCATGTGACAATCAAAACAGTGAACTCGAATGTACAGTTTTCATCTTGTATACAAACCACTTTCAAAATTCAAAATCAATTTTTTTCACAAAAATTCTTCATAGTGGATATACCTGAAGGTTCAGCATTTAGGGTTATTTTGGGTTACGATTTTATTCAAAAATATCATGTAATATTAGATATGCAGAGGTCCTTGTTAAAAATTAAAGATCTGAGTATTCCCATAACAAACACATATAGCGACCATGAAGAAAATCTTAATATGCATACTCAATGTAAGAAACTTTCAGTAAAAACGGGACAAAAACTTATTTTACAACCCAAAGAAGAATCTTCTATTACGGTTTATTGTCCCAGAGTTTCTTCGGGTGATTATTTATTTCAGAGTAAAAAGAGTTCTTCCAAATTAATTTTTTTGGATTCAATAGTTAATATTGATCATTCCCAGAAACAAAATTGCAATAGTAAATATGATAGAGTAAAATTTCAGTTATATGTTAAGAATAACACTAATAGAAGTATGCATGTAAACAAACATTCAAATATTGGTACAATTAAAGAAATCGAACAAATTATAGACTATGGTTCAAGACAAAATGATAATGTTGAAATTTCTGAGGATTCACAATATATTAATTATATTCAACCTTCTAGTGATGTATTAAAAATGAGAAAACAAGATTTAACACCCATGGACTTTGATGTTAAACATCTCAATGGGGCTCATGCAACAAAGTTAAAACAAATTTTATTAAGTAATTTCGCAGCATTTTCTAAAAATATGAAAACCCTTGGACATACTGACAAGGTAGTACCAGATTTAAAATTTTTAAGTGACTATCCAATTAAGACTTTGCCCTTTCCCATTCCTCAGGCTTTACAACAGGAAGCTAGAGATCAAATTAACCAATTGGTAGAGGCTGGGATTATTGAGCGAAACTGCTCAGAATGGGCTTGCCCAATTTTATTAGTAAAGAAAAAACAAGATGGATCTGGTAAACAGAAATTTCGCCTCGCGTTAGATTTAAGAATGTTAAATTCTATTATTCAAGGTTCTTCTTATCCGTTACCTAAAATTCAAAATATAATAGCTGATTTATCTGCGTATAAATTTTTCACTTGTCTTGATTTCCAACAGGCGTATCATCAAATTAATTTACCGGAACATTTACAAGATAAAATTACTTTCACATCAATGTTTGGCAGTTTCAAATTTAAAAGACTATGTTTTGGTCTTAAAAACGCGGCTTCTCAGTATCAAGCACTCATGGATTCTTTAATTGATGAAATTAATATAGATAGAATTTACGCGTATCAGGATGATTTAATATTTGGTGCAAATAGTTTTGAAGAGACATGTGTCAAACTTGAAAGAATTCTTAGGATTTTAATTAAATATAATTTAACCTTAGCTCCTAGTAAATGTACATTTCATAAGAGTGCTGTAAATTATTTAGGATTTCACATAGAGAATAATTCAATTTCTCCAATTGAGTCAAATATCATTAAAATAAACTCTTTCCCTACACCTACAACAAAAAGACAATTAAAACGCTTTATAGGAGTTGTAACCTTTTATAAGTCTCTTATTCATAATTTTTCTAAATTAATTCAACCACTTATTGAATTGACTAAACCGAAAACAAAATTTGTTTGGAATAAACATCATCAGGATATTTTTAAGAAATTTCAAGATATATTTTTAAATTCACCTATGGTAAGATTACCGGATTGGAACAAGACTTTCTTTCTCAACACTGATGCATCAAATATTTCTATTGCAGGAGTTTTGATGCAGAAATATGACAATCAATTATTACCTGTCGCCTTTTTCTCTAAATCACTTAAACCGTCTGAAAAAAGATATCCGGCTATCAAACTTGAATTAATGGCCATTTATAAATCTGTAATTGCTTTCAAATATTACTTATACAATAGAAAGTTTATCATTTTGTCTGACAGTGCTCCTTTAAAAACATATAGAAAAACAAATAGTCCTGCTGATTTAACTACTAAATGGCTGTTAGAGTTATCAGAATACTCATTTGAATTTGAACATATTCCTGGCACTACAAATGTTTTAGCGGATTATTTATCAAGATCAGACTTCTCAAATAATCAACAAAATTTAAAAACAAACCCAGAATTAATATTCAGTTCTCAACCTCTTCCTATCGTACAAGATGACACACATTCAATTAATCAAATTTCCACTTCTACTCAGTCTGTATTACAAAATCAATTCAACAATTTTCTAGTTTCTGGTAATACTCAAAATAAAGATCCCCTTTTGGAAATTTCAAATAATACATTTATATCTGAGCAAAAGAATGATCCAAAATTGTCAATTATTTACAGACAAATTTTGAGAAAAGGTTTTTCAAAAAATAATGATAATTTTTTTATTCATCCAGATTCTAAAGTTTTAATGTACAATAAACAAAATTTGCATAATAATACTTTTTCATATCTCATTGTTGTACCACATTCTTTAAAATCTAAAGTTTTAACCATTTCACACCTTTCTCACTTTGGGTTAACAAAAACATACGAATTTTTATCAAATAGATATTATTGGAAAGGTATGTACACAGACACTTTAAATTTTGTTGCTTCGTGTACTTTATGTTTACAAAATAAACATCATAACACACCACCAGCTCCTCTACAACCCACCTATACTCCAACACATCCAGGGCATACTATTAGTGTCGACTTGGTTGGTCCTTTTATAGATGGACATTCAGTTTTGACTGTGATTGACCATTTTTCGCGACACATTGAATTATTTCAATTAAAAGACACTTCTTCATCAAAAATAGTTAAATGTTTATTTAATTACATTACAACATTTGGTAGACCATCAGTAATATTATCAGATTTAGGCAAACAGTTTACATCAACTATTTATAATATTTTTAATGATAAACTTGGCATAAAAATTTTACATTCATCTGTTGCTCATCCTCAAAGTAACTCTATTTCTGAGAGGGTAAATAAATCTATAAAGTACTCAATTAACACTTTGATTTCTGAGGGGTATTCTTTTGAAAATTCACTAGCTATACATAAATCACTTTACAATGGTTCAACACATTCATCCACATTGTTTTCACCTAACCTACTGCATTTTGGTAGGGAACTGTCTTTAATATTTGATACATTTGACCAATTTATAAATCAGCCATTTTTGGATAAAAATGTAGACATATATAAATTATTATACGACTTAGATAACATCTATAACAAAGCATATTCTAACATTAAAGAAAATCAAGACAAAAGATATCAAAATTTTCAAAAGCGTGCAAAACTGAGGCCTGTTGCTGTTCATGATGTTGTATACTTGAAATCAATAGATAAATTTAAACCCAAGTATTCTGGGCCATTTATTGTTGTACAAAAACACTCGCCAGTTTCCTTTTCCATTAAGAGATTACATGCACCTGATAATAAAGCTTTCAGAGTCCATATTGATAGACTCCTTATTGCTCCGCCTCGACGTAATTATTTGTTTACTGAACCCAACTCCAATGTAACACATAATATTGGCAATAGTTCTACACATCCTTATAACTTAAGAAATCGCAATTAATTTTTTCACAAAAAAGTTTGAATATATTTTGCTTCACAAATGCATTTTCCAATGGCCAAGGGAGTGTATTTGTTTGCTGTGCAGGAACTCGTCTTTATTTATTTTATTATTTTTATTTTTAGATGGCTGGTCCACTGTTTTTTTTATATTTTTCTTTTGATGTAAAGACTATTTCTTGCATTGCAGTGTTGTTGAATATATATAATATTTATAAATAAGATGCATCTTAAAAAAAAAAAAAAAAAAAAAAAAAAAAAAAAAAAAAATGAATGATTCTAATGATAACATAAATGCTTGTAGATCATATTTTGAATTTCTAAATTAGTAATCAAGGTGTTATTTTTTTATTTAATGTTTACTATATCTATTTTATTGGGTGAAGGTTAAACAAAAGTAAGATAATTGAAATATATTTAATAGAGATATTTCATTGGAATACAGACTAAGTTCATAGGAAATTAATTATTAATGATAATAGTGCTAACAATATACATACAGCTAAATTTTATAAGTTTCCAATTGATTTTTCGTGTACAACATGTGTTTGGTTTGTTCAATATCCAATCTAATTTTTTTATTATTTTGGCACTCCCTCTCATCACTCAAAATTTTGTCAATTTGTTTTCTTTTACTTATTTATTACCCTATCCTAGATATATGTTGTCTCGTTCAAAATTTTCTCCCGGGAGAGAAACATTCGATATGTGATGAGAATCTATATTATTGTTGACATTAATTTTTCAACATTTATGACACTTAATTAATCGGTTTCGTGAAGTGTCCCTACAGGGGTCTGTGGATTCTGCTGGGGGACGGAGGCCTGTGCCTAACAGTGCAGGTCTTTCAACACGCCCTGTCCCGCTAGGATGTTAGCCTTAAGTTAACATCATTACACTTACTTTTTGTAAGGATTAAGGGAAGATTATTTTTTTTGACTGCCAATGGCGTCCTTTTTAAAATCTTTCCTGTGTGGTATACACGAAAACTTTTCTGTTCTTTACTTTTATTTATTTTTTTTTGTACATAGTTTTGTTTAACGTTGACCAATATGTGTAACCAAGGTGTTAGACAAATAAATATTACAATAATATGTTGGAACCTTTAGTATTACAACAATGTATATGCATATGTGTAATTTATATTATTTTTTTTCTCTATTTCACTATACATATTAGTGTGAAAATTTAATATTTTGGAATGTAAAAATCTAACGTTAGTAAATGTTGATGTAGCATTATTTGCTATGTTCATCAAAAAGAGACTCTTTCATAAAAAAAAAACATTTCAGCTGAAATTTTTGGTGGCATATAAAAAAAATACTATAAACTATATTGAACTGCAGTTGAAATTACTTATAGAAGCCACATTTTTGCGCCTGTCATGACAAGGTGTTTCTCTTAAAGTTTTTTTGGTTATACTGATATTTTTGAAATATGTGTATTTTGTATTTTTGAATTAGTGTTTATATTTCATATATATTTTGTTTGTTCAATATTAAGCATTCATATAATTTTTACTTATGATGTAATATCATTTTTTTTAAGTGTGCGTCTTTGGTAAGTGCTTTTGAATATTATTGTTTGTATATGCATTTCTATACAGGAGGCGAGGAGGAGTTATTTTATGTTTTTTTTTTTTACTAGTCGAAGGGGAGATATATGTGTGAGTGTTCTCACACATATGTCCTTTAAAAGCTTATTTATTTATCCAAATTTAATATATAACAAAAAGGAGGGATTAATATAGATTATATAAAATAAATCTTTTTAAATTTATCTAATTCAAGTAATTAATTATAGAGAATTTCCCGTTTTATTTTTAGATCAAAATTTTCATTTCTTTGTTCTTCTATCGTTAAAAACACATTGATCTAGGAATAAAATAAAGCAATTTTTATATTGGGGTTTGTGAAAAATAGTATGTGTATACATTTTCCCCGGATGGATTAAATCTATTTAGCCATAATTATTTATTTTCAGAGGGTAATTTAAAAAGCCGTTATCAACATATTTCTACTATATACAGCTATTAATAAAATAAAACAAGCATTTGATTTCATGTTTATTACCCTTGTTTGTTTATGTTAAAAAACCTATTATTATTTCAAGAGGGTCATTATAATTCTAAAAATAGATTTATAATGATGTTCGATAGTCTGGGCGTCGCCTTCTTTGTTCATTGAGAGTTAAAGGTCATTTGGCATGGCTTCTCAATGTCAAATCGATTTAATATTTGTAACGAACTTTTTATATTCAAAATTTAGTATGAATATCTTAGAAGAACAAAGAAACGGTTTGGCATTCTTTTGGCTGCATTTCAACAATGCCAATCTCCGGGGTTGCGATTTTAAGCTATCTGTGGCTAGCAGATTTAGTGTATCTTTTCGCTTTTCATCAAGTACTAAGTAGACGTAAATTTTTGAGGTCCTCCTCCCTCTCTGTCTAGTTGATGGGGATAGAATTTTTGTATCTGCTTACGAATATAGGAATGAAATGTAAAGTCATTGGTGACTGCAACCTGAATATTATATTGCTGCATTAATAAATCACAGTACTAAAATGATGTGTCCTGATTACTTCGAAGTAAAGACTTCTACTTTATATTTTTAAGAATTCTACGATCCGGCTTTTGTGTGAAACGAACCTGACTGTACTAGGCAATAGTACAACATCATTTAAATAAAAATAAGAAATTTTAAAACTAATCTTACTCTAAAGTATTTCTAAAAGAATCTTATGTACATAGATATGCAATAAAATATTATGTGCAATCTTATATACAAGAAAAATTTCGAGCTTTTATCACTTACGTTAGTTACACATGTCTGAAAAAGAAAAAAGAAGTTTCTTGAAAATGTTTTGTTAAACATTGTTTTCCAAGATCCTAAATCCAAAATGAAACCCCAATATCTGCCCATCACGTATTTTTTTCCCTTCAAAATAACAGAAGTTTATAATACAAGATCACTAATTTTTATTACATGAAACTATTCTTTCACATAATTAAACAAACAATTCCTTTACTATATGTAAACAATTTATGTTTACTATTTTAACCTGTGAAAATTTTTCTTCTTTTTGATGCCCTTCGATCACGGTTACGTTTACATCTCCTCCTATTTTCGATTTTGTTGTCATTTTTTAGATTCACTGTTATCAATATTATTTTAAAGTGAGGAATAATTATTGATGGTTATTATAATCAACAATACGACAACAGATTTCACGTTTTCACGTTAATTTAAACTAAATACATGTGTTTTGTAAAAAAAAAAAAAAAAAAAAAAAAAAAAAAAAAACTGGGGAAGCTAGAAATTTTTTACTATTGTTTTTGGTTTTAGAAAGTAAGAAGCTATAAGAAATAGCAAAAAAAAAAAAAAAAAAAAAAAAAAAAAAATCTTAAAGAGCTTTTTGTCCAATAATTTGTTGTGGAGTTTGTTTGTCTAATAAATTTTCTGTAGTGGTTGTTTGCTTGAATGATTATACAGTCATACACTTCTCTTACATTAGGGGTGCTGGGTTTGATCTTAGCGCTAATTGGCCTAGCCGTTCGAAGTTTTTCGTGGTTTTCTCCGAAACTTGCGTAAATACGGGCTAGGTCCCCTTCGAAATACCCTCCACGTAGGGTACTTCCCACTCAGGCTTAGGACCCTAGTGCAGTCAATCGGCTTTAATCTCTACAACAAAATCCATGCTGCATTCTAACCCTTTAACGTTTACTACTTAATTTCTTTTAAAAATTGCTAAACTAATTTAAAAAATGGCTATTAGACATTTATCTAATAATAAATATGTTTTAAAAAAGCATTTTTATTAAAAAAAACTGGTTTGAAGCATTTTTTTTTTTAATTTAAACAATAATTAATTTAGTAAATACAAAACTTTGTAAGTAAACATTATAAACTAGAAAAACTCTCAAAAGTTGTTTTAAGTCAAAATATCCCAGTTTTAATAAGGTGCGAAAGATAGACAGGGGTGCATCATTAAATCCCTCGCGTCTACTAAGAAATAATTTCAAACAAAAAGGCATAAGGCAGAGGCCATAAGTACAGTGGAACCTGTAAAAGTGACCACCTTGGTAAAGTGACCACCTGACTAAAGTGACCATTTTCCTGACTAATAAGACCATTTTCCAATTTCAAAGAGACTTTATAAAGTGACCACTTGCGTATAATGGCCATTTTTGCCGGTCCCTAGGGTGGTCACTTTAGACAGGTTACACTGTATTTAGAACGGTATTTAGCTTCCTCTGAAACATCCTTTGTCACATTTTGGATTAGTGCTGCCATCTACTTAACAAAGGAAGCACAAAAAGTCTAAAATCCTTTAAAACATGGAAGAATATCTTAAAAACTGCTGTTTAAACTGCTGGTTAAACTGCTGTTTAACCAAACTACGAAATATTGAAATAGTCAAACGTTGAACAGTGATCATTGAATATTAAAAATAAAGTTAACCTATATTTTTATACGCATAAAAACATGATTTATACATATTTTATGATATGAAAAGCATTTATTTATTAACAGCGCCACGCAAAAGAAATGAGATATATTATATCCATAGGTGCAAATGGCTCGAAGGAGATTTGTTAAGAGTTTTTTTTTTTCACTGTGCTAAATTTAAGTATACTTTATGAGATGCGTATACAATTTAGAGTTAATATACAACACCATCTAAAATAAGTAAAGTAAGTTTACAATAGGAGTTCGGACGAAAATTTTCTAAATAATTTGATGGAAATTTTAAAATTTAATAATATCATTGCATATTACAATTAAATGATGACCTCTAAGTCATGCATGGTAAACGAAATGAAATTTATTATGCATGGTCAGTATGTTGACATTTATGTATGAGGAGGGGGGGGGGGTGACGTAGCGAAAGGAGTGAGATTAAATTAGATTTGTGGTATCCATGATTTTCACCACGAGCGTGAATGAACTCTCGAGTGGAACAAGAAATGAAAGATAAAGAGAGGAAAAAAGATTGAAACGAAAGTAGCGACAGACTTCAAGTATGAAGTTACTACAGACAAATTATTGTGCATCAGTTTCTAATAGGAAGTAATTCAGAATCAGAGTAAGCAATTGTTTCATGCAGGAAGCAATTTGAAAAGCAAAAAAAGGAACTGTTCCAGAAGTGGAATTATCGAAAAATCTAGTTTATTATTCCTTTCATACCGTTTGTAACTGAAATCTGGCATTAACAAATATTTCCAGAAGTGGAATTATCGAAAAATCTAGTTTGTTATTCCTTTCATACCGTTTGTAGCTGAAATCTGGCATTAACAAATATTTCCAGAAGTGGAATTATCGAAAAATTTAGTTTGTTATTCCTCTCATACCGTTTGTAGCGGAAATCTGGCATTAACAAATATTTAACCGTATGCTATGACTAATTACACCGCTTGGCATAAAAATTGCCCCCAACACCATTTCAGCATATTCTTATGTCAAATGACCTCCTGAATCCGAATAGGACACCCATTTTGCCCTATTACCCCCCGTTTTTTAGTGACGACACCCTCTTTTTATCACTTTTCGGTAATTTTATGGCTATAAATTTGATTTTTAGGGGAGGGGTGAGGATTATATTAACTGTTAAATATGTTCTGAGGGGCTACACAGTTGGAAAATTCTAAAACATGAACATTTGTGGCAAGGATAAAATTTGGGGGGGGGGGGGGTATTTGCCATTGAAATTATGTATTGCATTTCTTATATTTTTTTAACCTATTACTAATGTTATTTATTAAACATTATCTATTTTATTTTTAAGTGTTAAATTAATTCTATTTCGTTCTCCAAATCAAGTCCATGGCCATAAATTTACCGAACAGGGATAACAATTGGGGGTGCGGGTGGTGTCACGAGAAAACGGTGAGTGATTGGGCAAAATGGGAGTCATATTCGGATTCAGGAGGGCATTTTACATAAGAATCAGCAAGAATGGTGTTAGGGGCAATTTTGTTCATTCTAAGAAGACGATTCGACAAGGATTTATTTAACAAAACAGTATTAAGTGTATTTTTTTTTTTAGATAGGAATTCTTGATAGTGTTCGGATACTTTTGCTGCCGACTGTATATATATATATATATATATATAGAGAGAGAGAGAGATAGGAGATCGTATAAAAATGTAAATATAATATGTAAAGAAAAAAAAAAGCATTCAAGAGATACATTATAAATGCCAATAATAATAATAAAAAAAAATACGCAAATGAAGCCATGAGATAGATTAAAGATGAATTGTGACATAATACTTACGCTCTAATGAAAAATGAAGCCCACTCACGCCAATTATAAATTGTAATGCAATAAAAGAAATCAATAAAAAATATTCATCAAACAGAAACCTTTAAGAAATAAGATGGACATAACAACCTTAATAACGAGTAGAAAATTCTCAGTAAATATATATATATATATATATATCTGTCCAAAACATTTAAAAACAGTACATAATACTTGAAAATATTATGTAAAAATGCATTTTTTTTTTGTTTTTAGGAAACAAGGATTTAAATAGTGTTATCTTTTTGAATAAATAAAAAGTTGTGTGAAATTCAAACATTTCTATAGAATTAAAAAAAAATTTTTTTTTAACAATTATAATTTTAACTTTCTAAATGAAATCAGATTCAGTTTTAGAAGCAAGTTAATTATTTGTTTTGTAAACAACATTTAACTATGCACTATTTTGCATATGAATGAAATCGGAGATAAATTTGTTGAGATAAGGGATTCAGTTTTATAAACAAGCTAATTATTTGTTTTGTAAACAACATTCAAATATGCATCATTTTGCATATGAATAGAATTTCATATAAATTTATTCAGTTACATTAATTAACTTATAATAATACTTTCAACTTTCATATTTTCCCTCAAAAATAAGCTCAAATACTGTTAAATTATACAGTCGGTAACAAAAGTGTCCGAACACTAGCAAAAAATTCCTATGTAAAAAAAGTACGCTTAATACAGTTTTGTTAAATAAATCCTTGTCGAATCCTGTTCTTAGACCGAGTAAGAACAGGATTCGACAAGGATTTATTTAACAAAACTGTATGAAGTATACTTTTTTTACATAGGAATTTTTGCTATTGTTCGGACATTTTTGTTACCGACTGTATATTGAACCTTAGAATTAAAAAATTCCGTTTTCAAACTACTTTGTCAAGAAAAAAAATTAATTAGTCTTTTTTAAAGCTTTAACATATTATTACAAACTGTGTATAATTTCTTTAAAATTATTATTTTGAAAATATCCTAATGAGTATTTTTAGACAAAAATTTACAGAAAAAACTTTATAGACGTATTGTTTTTTTTTTTTTTTCTTTTTTTTTCTTTTTTTCTTTATGTATTTTTTCTTTTAAATATTTAAAACCAGATAAGTTAAAATCCACCGCTCTCGAAGAACAAAATATTTACCAAAATGAATACTAATAATGCAGAAAAACTTAAAAAAACAATTATAACTCGATACCATTTAAATATTAGATATTTTGTTAACATTCACTGAAAATGTTTTAATTAGATAAATAAACTGTATGAGATAA
This sequence comes from Salticus scenicus, assembly GCA_963930645.1. NCBI lineage: Eukaryota > Metazoa > Arthropoda > Arachnida > Araneae > Salticidae > Salticus > Salticus scenicus. Next base: position 44,760,239 of record OZ005650.1, read on the forward strand.
GTTAAATATACTTTTTTTTTTCTTTTCTCTCTTTTCATTTTTAAAGAAAGCATTGTAAGTTCGAATTGTAGAAAAGTTTACTATACAGATACTAATTAAAATTTATCTTTTTATATGTTTGCAAGTGGAATATATTCCTTTTTTGTGTTTCTTATTTTTTTCTTTCTCATTTTTACTTTTTTGATTCGCATAAAGCGGATAACAAGCCTGCTTGAAATTTAGTAACAGTATGCTTGAAATTTAATAAAATATTTTATTTATACATTTTTCATAAATTATGAAACTGGAAAAAATATTTACTTCATTAAAATTATAATATAATTTTGTGATTTGATAATGTCGCGCGTCGTAATCCCATTTATAGGAATTTGATCAAAAAATTTTAAAAATAATTAATCAAAGATATGAAAATAAAATTATTAAAAATTTAGTCACATTTGCGAAAAAATTTAATTAAAGTTCTTTTTTGTATTACAAATTGATTAAATTGTTTTCTTTTGTGATATTATTTCATTAAAAAATACCAGTCATGCATTTAGAGACGTTCTTATAAACTTAGTAATGTATAGTGTTAAAACAAAACAAAATAAAATAAAATAAAATAAAATAAAATAACAATTAAATAACAATTAAAAAAAAAACCGCACAAATATTTTAAATGACTTTTTTCTTCTTTGTTTTAGGCATGTGTGTATAATTAATATACATGAAGATAAACAACCAAACTAATACTTATTTTATACATTTTATACTTATACATTTTCTTGAGAAGAAACTTTTCATAATATTTTTTTGTGAAATTGAAGATATAGGAAAAACTAGTATGTTGTGGCCACCACATGACTTTCTTCTATCTTTTCCTATACAAATTCACTCAGCAACAATACTTAAAAAAAAAAAAAAAAAAAAAAAAAAAAAGTGGGACTTTGACAAAATTTTGGGTAAAATATGAAAATTATTCTAAGTTTGTCAAAACACGGAAACCGTGGGACTTTGACAAAATTAGGGGAAAAAAGCAAAAATTAGTTTAAGTTTGTCAGAACACGGAAACCATGGGAGTTTGATAGAATTAAGGGGAGAGGAAAAAAAAAAGTGGGACTTTAACAAATTTTCACATTTTACCCAAAATTTTGTCAAAGTCCCACTTTTTTTTTTTCCTCTCCCTTTAATTCTATCAAACTCCCACGGTTTCCGTGTTCTGACAAACTTAAGCAAATTTTTGCATTCCCCCCCCCAATTTTGTCAAAGTCCCACGGTTTCCGTGTTTTGACAAATTGTGTTTTCACATTTGACGTGTGTTTTCACATTTTACCCAAAATTTTGTCAAAGTTTGTCAAAACACGGAAACCGTGGAACTTTGACAAAATTAGGGGAAGAATGCAAGAATATGTTAAAGTTTGTCAAGACACGGAAACCGTAGGACTTTGACAAAATTAGGGGAAAAAAGCAAAAATTAGTTTAAGTTTGTCAGAACACGGAAACCGTGGGAGTTAGATAAAATTAAGGGGAGAAAAAAAAAAAAAAATTTTTTTCAAAGTTTTTTTTTCGTAAAAAGTAAAAAAAATCGATAACTTTGTTTTAAATTATCACAGATTTATAGTTCAACCATTCGTTTTAAAGGTACTGACGAGACCTTTCGAAAGATACCCATCTTGAAAATTTTTGCCTTTATCACCCTGTTGAAAATTTAGAAAAAGCGGGATGGCAACGCAACCTGTAAGACGATTTTTACCAAAAGTTGATAGGCTCTAATTTATGTCAAGGTGCAACTACATACCAATTTGTATGAAATTCTGTGCAGTAGTTCCAGAGATACAGTTGCCACAAAATTTTGTCACACACACACAGACAGACAGACAGACAGACAGACAGACAGACAGACAGACATTTTCTAAAAATGGTAAAATCGTGTTCTACATCTCTCAAAACGTGTAAATCCATCAAAAACCCGAAATCAAAAATTTTTACGAATCCAATACTTTCTTCTATTGAAGATAGAAGAAAGTAAAAAAAGGTAAATATGGGACTGTATTATTCATCATATAATTTTTTCATCAAATAATTATCCATTTATAACAGGAAGAATTGGGTATTCGTGGATTTAATTTTCAAATTTAAAAATGGGTTTACTGGGTTAATGGTTTACTTTCTTCTATTGAAGATAGAAGAAAGTAAAAAAAGGTAAATATGGGACTGTATTATTCATCATATAATTTTTTCATCAAATAATTATCCATTTATAACAGGAAGAATTGGGTATTCGTGGATTTAATTTTCAAATTTAAAAATGTTGGTTTAATTTACAATATAGCGTATGTGCACCAGTGATTGACACTTTTAGAGCAATCTCTAATGTTTTTAATGTTCTAGTCATCAGAAAAGATTTTTAGAAATCTTATGTTTGTACATATGGCATGAAGGACATTCAGAACCACATATATGTTAAAATATATACATTTCATAAGAATTATTATTTTTTTTTATGAATTTTTATTTGACACCCACTCAGTGTTCCAGTAATTGACACTGCCAGTTTTTCATTTTATCAGCAATTAGCACCCTATGTTCCAGTGTTTGACACTGCTAGTTATTCATTTTACCAGTTATTAGCACCCTATGCTCCAGTGTTTGACATAAAATGTTAAAATTCTTATATGTAAAATATATGATTTTATTATTTTTCTTATTTATTAATTATTTCGGGATAGATGTCAATTACTGGAGCATGCCAATCACTGGAGCACTTACCCTATTTAGCTTTTTATGAACAGTGTTTTAATTCTAATTTTTTTTCGAAAATTTACGAGTAGAAAACAAGAATAAAAGATTATGTTAAAGAGTTAGAAGCACTTTTTGTTTGTAAAAGGATGCGTTTTGTAAAAAAGGTCTTAAAAATCTGTCGATTTTAGTAATACTTAAATGAAAAATTAATACTTTTGATTTAATAAATGAAACATTCATACTTTTACAATTTTTATTAAAATCACACAATCAACTGTGGAAGAAAATCAAATTTATTGAAATTTTATTTTTCCGACTGAGTGAAAATAATGCCTGTGAGTCGAACCCAGGACCTTTGATATTCATACTTTAAATTTAAATAAATTTATTTAAAAATGATAAGATAATGTAAGATTTTTTTTTCTCTTTTAAAAAGAAATTATGGTAATATCGATATATAGAAAAAGTTACTATACTGATACTTATAGAAATTTCCTTCTTAATATATTCGTAAATAGTATAATTTTCACTTTATGTCTTTCATATATTTTTCAAAGACGGTAAAGAATAAATTATTAACCAATAATCAATTATACATATTCGGTTGATCTGAAAATAATTTCTTTTTTTTTTTTTTTTTCATTTGAAAATGAAAGACGATTTTCTTATATTGTATAAATATTTTATTAAATTATATATTCTCCACTTTAATCGGTTTCATAGCCAACTCACAAGTTGTTATTTGGCAGTTTTCATAAATTAATAGTTTATTTTATCTTCATTAGCATAAAATGGTTTTCCAGAACGTAATGCCTCTTCAATGGCAAAATTTGGCAAACCAGTTTTGACACTGGCGTTCTTTAAATAAATTTTCTGTGTATACATCGTGTAATTTTTTCCTTGTTTGAACAGTATTTTCGCCTTTTTGATAGCAAAAACAAAATACGTCGAAAATGTCGCTTCCGATTTTCCTTATTTGATAGGGCACCAATCAAAAATAATTGAGCAGAATAAAACGGGTTTTTTCACAAGCAACACTTGCTATATCAGCTGTCACAATATATAATGGTAATGCAGCTTAATTGTGAAGATGGTGTGAAAAAAAAAAAAAATACAATTAAGTCTTCTGCTGAGAAAAACGAAATTACTTTCCAAACAACCCAATAAATATTTAAACAAAATTTATTTAAAATTAGGACACAGTTATATAAATTGTTGATATGAAAATCAATTATAATGTTATTTTGAAATAGTTTATTTAATAACAAAATAATAGCTTTACTACTCCACGAAAAATTTCAAATAATTTCTTTTCATACTAGTAACAAAAATTCTTATTTATTCAGAGCTTAACACTGAAACAAAACATTTAGAGCCAAAATTACTTTTCTTTGAATGATTAAAAATAATTTTACAGCATTTCAATGAAAAAAAAAATATCTCCCAGAACTTCTTATCGAGTATAAAATTTATTCTCAGTATAATTCTGCTAGTTTAAAATTATCTTTCTTTTCTACAATTTACGTAAATTTTGAAACAAGATTTATGTATTAAAACGATTTAGAAATTATCTGACATTTTCCACGGTAGACTAATTTAAAAATCTTACTGGATAAGTGCCACACAAAATAAATCATGTTCAAGATGCAGATTTATTTTAAATTGACGATAATGTATTTTTCTAATATTCCTTTTTTATTTGTATAATTTTATCAATACAGTACCCGCCGCTTATTAAAATCACATTCGTTCTAAGGCAAAGTGATTTTATTAAGCGGCTGATTTTTCTTATATCCGGCGAAGGTTCTTGCACTCAAGAAAAAGGTATTACTTCCTTGAATTTAAAAAAGAAATTACAAAAGTTAGCGATTGATGATTGTAATAAAGAGTATTAATTAATTTTCGACTAACAATTAACTGATTGTTCATTCAAAATAAGTAAATTAAACACATATTCCATGTAAAATTAATAAACACATAGTGCATACAAAATTAGTCAATATTTATACATTAATTAAATATTAGACATTTTCAAAAGTTCTTTTGCTTCTTAGTTATTTCAGAATGATAACTAAGAATTACCTTTTAATAATTAACAATGAAAAAAAAATCAATAGTGAATCAAAGCAGTAACTTATTATTTCTATTTTTAGAATACATTCCTGGAATTTATTACTAAGACAAGTGATGAAACGAGTTTATTTTGTTATTTTGCTGCAGGTGCAAAATTTTCGACAAAGAGATAATAACGAGGGAGATTGTTGTGCTTTATTTTATGTTTATTAAAAAAAAAAAAAAAAAAAAACTGCCAATTAAATTTTTTTAAAAGTGCATAAATACACATTTTTGCTGATGAAGAGATTGTTTTTGAGCTTATTAACAGGCGATGCTGATTTTATTAAACGGCGGTTTTAAAAGTAGTTTGTATTTGTTTGATTCCGATCCTGACAATTTGATCAGATTAAGCGGCTGATTTTATTAACCAGTGAATTTATTAAGTGGCGGGAACTGTACACCAAAAAATTAAGATGATTTTAAATAATTCTTTTTAATACTAATAAATTAGGGTTACAAATTAGCATTTGGGAAGGAAGAAACTCAAATTTTAAATAGCATTTGGAATTTGTTAAATCAACTTCCACAGATATATTTGTGACATTTTAAAGAACTCTTATATCTTTAAATATTCTGGTGTGTCACTCATACGACTTTATTTTACCATGCATTTCAATGTTATAAAGACATCTTGCATATTAAGGCGTAGGAAGAATAAGGTAAGATAACAAAGTTTAATGAATTTTAAAAATAATCTAAAATAGGTTAAAGATCAGTTTTATTTGCATATAATTCTGTATTTGACATATAACTATATCGACCCCACTCAACACCCCGTTCAATTATAGTACCTACATTTACAAAGAACAAATTCAAGACAGTATGTTATGTAAGTTTTTTCAAATTATTAACGCAAATTTCACCAGTAATACACATTTAAACTTACCATTCTTAATCAAACTTACAAAATGGCTACCCCATGCGAATTTCAAAATATCGCATTTGGATTTCCTGCATTTTTTTTTTTTTTTTAATGCTAATAACAGGTATAGATACAAATCAATCACTAAAATTTAAAACGTAATATTATACAAGAAACCTGTATTGGAAACTGAACTTCAAAAAGTACTTTGTTTACGGATGGATATCAGAAATTAGAATGTTTAGCTTAATTTGGGGTAGACCTGTATATTGCCCTACTAAAAATAATCTCAAGATATTCTCCAGGTATTTTTAAAGAAAATCTCTAGAATATCTTAAGTTATTTGGCCCATTCTTAAGAAAGTTTGCAAAATTTCTTTAAAATGTCTTTAAAATTTCTTAAGATATTTTATAGAAAAAGAGAAATCTTCAAAATATTTTTAAATATTTGAAGAAAATCTTAAGAAAATACTGTTTTCTCAAGAATATCTTCGGATTATTTTTAGTGGGGTGTCTATGAACTATATACATATAATATTGCATACTTAAATTTAGTTCTGTATGAGAAACACACTGAGAAAAAAAATATACCGCCTTTCTCTAGAATGAATAAGGGACCATTTTCTAAATCCCTTAACTAGAAAGATAGATTTCCGAGCTATGAGCGTAAGGCACGCCAATAAACTGAATAGACGAAATTATCGAGAATTTCTAGTGTACACATTTCTAGATGGTGAAACAACATTCTGATTACTCTAAATATTCTGAATCATTTATATTGCGAGAAATTCTCGCATGATTTTCTAGAATTTGGTAATAAACCAAGATTATAGTTGCAGAAACCCGCCTTTTGTAGTATCATTTATTTGCAGAGATTTCTAACTAACTTTGCCCTCGAGAATATAGGCACAGGCTCTAGAATTCTAATAGGGGCTTCTAGAACTCGCTTTCCAAGGGGACTAGAATTTATCAGGATGACATGGAAATATTTTTTCTAGAGCCACAATTTAGATTTTAGATGTCAGTTACAGAATTTTTTCTCAGTGCAAACAACACAACCTGACATACCCTATCAGAAATTTCCATATATAACCCCAATATAATCAAATACAACCGACAATCTACACAAAACATGCTTTTATGCATATGAAAAGATATGTTCATCCATTTTGTCTAAGGCAACCTGTAGATGTTACACATCTACTTACCAGAAATTTTGTCTTTTGACGTAATGTATTTGAATTCTCTTGGATGGCGCTGCATAAAAACTATTTGCTTAATCTCAACAATAACTTTAGTTTACTATCACTGTATAGTATATATTTAGAATACCGATTTTGAACTTCCATCTACTATTTGTTCTTGACATATGTTGAAGACAGACATACACGCACACACAGACCAATTGCTAAAAACACAGTTCTCGAATTTAGGAGATCTTAAAATTTATAAATATCGCAAAAATTCAATTTTCAAAAATTTGGTCCAAAACCAATATTTTCTCTAACATATATACTTATAGGTAAGAAGTAGAAATGGAAAGTACAATAACATTTAGCTACATCGAGGAAAAAATATATACCCCTTTCATCTAGAACGAATAGGTGGTCCTTTTATAAATACCTAAACTAGAAATATATGATTTCCGAGCTATGAGTATAAGGCACGCCAATACACTGAGAAAAAATTCTATAATTGACATCTAGAATCTAAATTGTGGCTCTAGAAAAAATAGTTCCGTGTCTTCCTTATAAATTCCTTATAAAATGTTTTTTAGTCCCCTTCGAAAGCGAATTCTAGAGACCTCTATTAGAATTCTTGAACGTTTGCCTATACTATAGAGGGCAAACCTATTTGAAAATACTTCCAAATAAATGTGAATACAAGAGGCGGGTTTCAGCAGCTATAATCTTGGTTTATGACCGAAATCTAGAAAATCAAACGAGAATTTTTCGTAATGCAAAAGATTCTGAATATTCAGAATATTGTTTACTATCTAGAAATGTGAAGATTAGAAATTCTCGACCATTTCGTCTATTCAGTTTATTGGCGTGGCTTATGTGCATAGCTCGGAAATTTATATTTCTAGTTTAAGGATTTAGAATATGACCATTTATTCATTCTAGATCAAGGCGATATATTTTTTTTTTCTCAGTGTACAAAAGATTCACTTTCATTAAAACGATTTTAGCATTTACTATAGTTTAGCTCTCTCCTACGTATTATGTAATGATTTATCTAACAATTCCTGAAAAAATAGGGAGCAATTAATTGAATTAAATAGAAATTCAACCAACCAACTCGAGAATGGAGAGCTGTAGATGATTGGTTGTGAAAACAGGTAGATATAAGGTGCTAGGTTTTAACTTAGGTCGCGTTCGTTGCCATAGCCATTTTCGTAACTTTCTCTGAAACTTACGTGAATGCGGGCTATGCACTCTTAGAAAGACCGAGAAGAATTGACGATTTTCCATAATTCCTGCACAATCTGCAGGGAGAAGCTGTTAACTGCAGAGTCTTTTCAGAAAATATAATAATCCATCGGGTTTCAAAATTGTACATTATATTAGAATAGATTATGTAATTGGCAAATCTCATTTATTTTCTCTAATACTTTATTATTGTTTGTATATGATGGAAGGTCTGTTTTGATTTTTTTTTTCCTTTTCTCTCTCTCTCTCTTTCTCTTTATTTGATTTTATTTTTTCGTGTCCAAAAAAATATCTTATGGAAAAAAAAAAAAAAAAAAGGAATCATACTTTTTACATACTACATTAAAGATATATTACACTTTTATTTTGGCAACACATGGTTTAGTTTTATTGAGAAGAAATATTAAAAGTCCAGTGAAATTTAAACTTTTACATAGAGTTTCAACGAACATTCATAGTTTTAACATTACAAATGAATTTTTTAAACAAGTTAATTATTTATGATATAAATAACTGTAATGTATGCTTTATTTTTCGTATAAAATAAAGTATATATAAATTCCCTCAGATAAAAAGTCATAATTACAATTACACCACTTTCAACTTTCAAATTTCTTGACCATTATTTTCAAGGTGCTGTTAACTTACGTATTTAGAATTATAACTGAGAAACTGCTTTTAAAAGTACTTTAAAGACACTTAATTTAATTTTTTATAAACTTTAACATGTTATGAATATTATGTATGCTTTCTTTAAAAGAATTATTTTGAAACTTTTCTAATAAGCAACACCGAACAAAAAATTACAGAAAAACGGACTTATTCTTTACTAAATTTTGCTTGTCTTTGTTTAGAATATTTAAAACGAGATAAAAGAAATCAATCGCTCTTAGAAAAAAAAAAATAATAAATAAAAAAATAAAATAAAATAACAATATTTACTGAAATGAAAGAAATAATGTTGAAACCTAAAAAATAATTCCTTGTCCATTGGGAGAATAGATATCTCGTTATCATACACTGCTAACGCTTTAATTAGATAAATACGTTAGATAAGATAAGATAAAAAAAAAAAAAAAAAAAAAAAAAAAACTTTTCCATTTTTTTAGAGGTGGTATTGTAAGTTGAAGATGTAGAAAAAGTTTTCTATGCAAATGCTAAGGAAAATTTCTCTTTTTATATGTTTACAAATGGGATAGTTTTTATTTTATATGGTTTTTATTTTTATTTTTATTTTTTTCAAACAGAGATAATTAATAAGCTTAGTAAGCGTGCAAAATTTATTAACATTTTTACATTTAGTTTTTTTTTTTTTTTTTTTTTTTTTAATAATTTATCATATGCTAAAAAATATTTACTTCCTTAAACTTACAACATGGTTTTCGCATTTTTAATATCTTGCTTATTTTTTTTCATTTATATTAATTTATTAAAAAAATAGAAACATAATTAATTAAAGAAATTGAAACAAAATGCCTTCAAATGTTGTCATAACTTCAAAAAGTTTTAATGAACATTTCTTTTATCACACATTTATTCAATTATTTATTTCGTCAAAATTAATTAAAAAACATTCTAATGCATTTTGAAACAATGTTGTAAACAATGTTGTTGAAACAATGTTGTTGTTTGAAACAACGTCGTGTTGAATAATTTAAAAATAATTTGATAATTTAAAAAAGCTATGTAATTATTTATTTATTTATTTAATTTAATTTTTTTGGCATATGCACAAAATGAATTTTCTCAAAAGTAAAATGATTAAAGGTAAAGTAATAAATCTACAGTGCTATTATCAAAAGGAAAAGGTTTTCACCAAAATTTTCTAAAACATTAATCCGAATGTTAAATTCGTGTGACACCTATTTTGCAACAGTAATTCTATAACATTTACAAAGACAGTATAATGCATTAATAACTTTGCAATTGTTTTGGAATTTCTCAAATTACTTTTTTTTTCATGTATGTATGTTCTGGTAAAGCACAAAACACAGAACAGTTTTATCTATTTTCATCTATTTATATCATTATGTTTCGATATATATAAATAAATTAGTATATATATATATATATATATAATATTTGTATGTCATTCCACTCCTTCTTTGATTGTCTCTTTTCAAATAATCTTATAGGTAAACTTTCTAGGAATGCTGTTTTGGTAGGCGTTGTATGTTTTTTCATATTAGTATTAAAAGTATTACTTGTTAATTTTTTAAATATATTTTTCAAAGATGTTACAGGTTATTTAATTTAATTATATATTATTTATTTTTCTTAATTCTACTACTTTTTTATAAGAAATATATCTATCTATCAATCAATCCAATAATAATAATAATATATATGTCTAAAATTGAAAAATTAATAAAATGAGCAATATTAAATCTGAATTTACATACTGAATGTGCAATAAAATGTAGTAATTAGAAGATGTATAAATCTAAATTAAATGTAAATAACTACAAAAAAAAAAAAAAAAAAAAAAAAAAAAAAAACCAAAAAGAAACCAGCCAAATAACTATCTCAAAAAGTATTGAGGTATCATCAGGGAGACCCCTCAAATGCAAGGCTTAGAAAGCTGTAAGATGTTTCAAGAGCTACTAGAAAAACTGAAAGTATTTTGGTCCCCTACATCTTACCAAGAGAAAAAAATCTTTATTCATTGGAGCTAGATATTTCGGATAGAAAATTAATTAAATACAAAATAAAAATAAAAAATATCATACATCAATACATACAAATGTAAATATAAAAACTTATAAATGGATTGTAAAATACTTTTACCAAAAATGAAAAAAATAAATGATTAATAAACACCCTAATGATTAATAAAGACCCTCCTCTCCCCCCCCCCTGAATTTATATATATATATATATATATATATATATATATACACATAATTTTAACAGTTACGGATAGCAGGGAAAATATCAGAAGGATATCCATTCAACCTCGCGATTTCGGACAAATTGAGTAATGCAACTTCAAGTGCATCGCTATTGTTGCATAACTGTTTTTAATTATAGCAATTTGCGAAAACAAAATTTTGTCAGACCTTTAATACTAATAGATGATAATCAATTAGTTAAACTTATAACTTTAAACTCGATATCGAACTTTTTATCATAAATACTTTTAATCTGACTTTTCAACAAACTTAATTCTTAATTCTTAAATCGAAAAAAGAAATTATACCTTCATTACTAGTGTGTTTTAAAATTAATTCCTTAGGATAAATAACAGCAGAGACCTCTAAGAAATTATTACTATTAAACACTATACGATCATCAACATGCATAAAGAATTTTACATCAGAACTAACTAATATTTTCTCATACAAATATAGAAATATATTGGCAATGTATTAGGCTGACGTGTAGTATACGAGCAATCTCTCTAAAACCCTTACCAACATTTTTATATGTAACAATTTGGTCCTTTTAAAAAACATTTAAAGATATTCGTATATGTAGTCTTCTGGATAGAAAATAGTAATCCAATTTTTCCCAAAATACGTTTTCCTCAACAAAAGCTGTTAAAAAAAATTATATTTACTCTTTTACTCGTCCACAATCCACAAAATAACAAATTGTGTCAAGTATCCGTTCATTTTTTGTTACACCCTGAAATCATGAATACTAGTTTTTCTACAATCTACTGATTAGTATTAGTGGTAGACATTGCATTTTTACGTGAAATTAAAGAAAACTTTATTGAACAAAATCTGAGTAAGAATGTGATAGCCAGGATAAAAATAAATAAAACAATTTACAAAAATCAAGTGTTTTCCTTTTTTACACAATTACAGACTCTGGAAGACATGGAGAGACAATTTCGTTAATGGAAGATATTAGTACCAAAAGTTGTCCATATGAGAGATTTTGGCGCTGCTGTCACGTACGAACTATGAAGTTTGCACAATCTAGATAGATTACGTAATATTACCAATGCATATGTGATTTGCTGCTGGAAACAAAAAAGTTAATACATGCAATGAACACCTAAAATGGATTATGTTTAATTTAATTACTAAAAAAAAAAAAAAAAATGACTTACAATATTAAACTCACCAAATATATTCCTTTATTAACCAACACAAGTCGCAGAACTAAATGTAATATGTGCAAATACACACAATCAATCACGTAAATTTCATAGTGCTATAGTATCAACAGCGCCGAAATCTCTCCTAACAGCGACATTTGGTACTAATTTTTTTCTTTTAGGTAGTCACCACCCTTATCTTCCGCAGTTTGTCTATGAAACTTTCTTTCATTCAGTCCAAACAGAAAAAGATTTTTTTCTTATTGCCATTTTGCTTTTTAAATAATAATCTTGTTTTATTTAAAATATAGTAGAATAAATTTGCGTGGCACTGATACTACTCTCTCCTATCCTCCACTTAAAAGAAAAGGAATTTTTATTACCCCCCTGCCCATTATTATTTAAAATTTGTTAATAACTTTTCAAGTTTGTTTCTGTATTCACTATTCTCTTGCTCATATATATAAACAAATGAATGTAAGAATACATATAAATTTTTAAGAAAGATAAAGTAAAAATATTTTAGCCTTATGAGGCAAATAATCATTCAAAATGAAGTGAAGATCATTCTAAAGAATGTAAAATCGTAATCTTTATATATTACGACTAATTGTTGGCAAATGAGAGGAAACGATGATAGCCTCTGAGATAACTATCTTTTAATCCATTGTTATACAGTTGCCGCTCGAGAACAAAACAATAGTCACAGAAGTAATTATCTAAATGCAAACATCATCTTCATTAACGAAGTTCCTCTTTATTTACTTGAAATTGCTTTTCATGCGTCAGAATGTTTCTTTTCGTTTGTATTAAAGAAAATACATTTTACTGCTTTAGAAAAACACATTTTCTTTGCTTAAGGACCAAAGATAAATCAAGAAATGATGTTCTTTGTTATTGCTCAATGTACTGAAGTATACGTTTTCAAAGCGAATGAAAAATCAATATAAAACCATTTAATAATGTTTCTTTTATACGTAGATATAATCATTTAACTACAGCTGTAATTAAAATAATTTATCTTATCTTCAAATTCATGGCTGATGTGCGCATTTGCATTTAGGATTAATGAAGGAATTCGGAAATATCATTATATTTTCTAATTTCTTTATCTGTTCAGTTATCTAAAAAATGCCGTATAGACGTAGGAGTTCAAAACGCTTGGAATAATTTTTTTTTCTCTTTCTTTCTTTTCTTTTAATTAAAAAGTTTTAGAATGTATCATTTTATGTTTTAGAATGAGTATAAAGGTTACTCTACATCATTGGTTGACACCAATGACATAGACTTTTTCAAAATATTGAGAAAATTGTGTTGTATGAAATTTAAATTTATTTAATTGGACAAAAACACCTGGGTTTTATTGAATAAACTAAGATATTATTTGTCATCATTTTTTAATAAAATTAATAATAATAATAAAAAAATCTAAAACAATAAATAAGGTAAAAAATGAAGCACTTGTAGTGCAAAAATTTTACTATTAATTTATTTTATTTATGTTGAATGTCTTAGTTAACTGATCTTCTGTATAAAATTTTGGATTTCATTCAATCCATTAAACAGTATTTTGGTTTGCGTTTAGTAAGCAAGTTTTATCATGCAGATTCGTTAAAAATAATAAATCAGTAAAAAAGATATATATATATATATATATATATATCTTTTTTACTGATTAATTAAGAAATTAATTTCATACAAGGTAATAATAAATTCATGATGTTGTTTACTATTTAATATATATATACAGTCGGTAACAAAAGTGTCCGAACACTAGCAAAAATTCCTATGTAAAAAAAGTACACTACATACGGTTTTATTAAATAAATCCTTGTCGAATCCTATTCTTAGTCAGTGTAAGAACATGATTCGATAAGGATTTATTTAACAAAACCGTATGAAGTGTACTTTTTTTGGATAGGAATTTTTGCTAGTGTTCGGACACTTTTGTTACCGACTGTATATATATTTTTTATTTTTTATTTTTTTATTTTATGAAAGAACAGATTTCATTAATTATAGTGATTTATGGGCCTAATGATATGATTTGATCTTCCAAGTATATATATATATATATATATATATATATATATATGAAACACATGAAGGAATTGTTTTAAGTACGTGATGCATTGTTTTCATCACCGTTGTTTAATTATTTTTAGAGTGAAATGCAATTTTTGTAGTTTTTGTGATTACTAACTTTAAAGGAAGCACAGTAGCTTTGCTGGTAAATCGTGTGGCTCTTTGTTGGTAAATTATGGCTTCAGAATCTAGAGCATAAAATTTGTTATTTACGTTAATAGCGTCTTAGTCATGTTAAATTTGTCATGTATCCAAAACCTTTGCATGGTCGTTAGAAGCTCGCAGCCCTAATTTAGTAGTTAAGAGTCCTAAAAATGCGACCATACAACCTTGAAATTAGAGGGTAGTCCATATTGTGGATTTTTAGTTTTTAGTTTTAGTTTTAAAACATTGTAGCAAGGGAACTATTTATGATAATTACTTTTTGTCCGTATTTATTTAGCATAAACCACCCTTGAGATTGGATAATTGTATTATTTTTGTAATGCTAATATATTGTAAAGGTAGGGTCTAAATGGCCCTTATATGCTGAAATAGGGTCACTATAATCAAGGATCTTAAGAGACGAATATGTGTGTTTTGCACTTTCGATTAGCTACAAACTCCTATGTCCGTTAAGAATTTCTAAATGCTGGAATAATTTGTAGTATACCACAAAACAATATCAAACCTTTAAATAACAATAATAATAATAATAAAAAGAATAAAAGATCTTGTGCATTACAATGTCCTATATGGAATGAAGCATTAAGACTTATCTTGTTAGGTAATCAATGATGCAATAAATAATGACTCTATAGGGAAATGAATCAATGAAGTTTGAGTTGATGGTGTTTGTGTAAGTATTAAGTCTTCGTTGGAGACATGGCTTGGAGTGCTGAGGAGATAAATCCATGGAAAATTTAAAAAGGTTAGATCAAGAAGCATGATGTGTGATCTAAACCGGCAGCTCTGTTCAATTGGCTTCGAGTGTAGGACATTTCGGTCACTAAAGGGTCTTTAAAAGTTCGAAGCAAAATGTATGTATGCTTTAAATATAATTATACTATAAATAAGTGTAATGCAAATTTAAATAATTAGAAAATCGACAAATTATTATACTTTTTTAATCGTCTTTACATCATTCATTTCTCAAATAATCATTAAAATTTATTATTATTTTAAATATTTTCCGTCTATATTGATATCAAAATTTATAATGATAAATAATAGAAAGCCTTTAATGATTTGAATTCAGTTTGAAAATATTATGGAAATAGCAGATTCCGTTTCATATTTCTAATACTTTATTGATGAAGCTTGAATATTTTAAGCTTGAATACTTTATTGATGAAGCTTGAATATTTTATTGATGCTCGAATATTTTATTGAAGCTTGATACTTACTTGATAATACTTAAAGCTTGATACTTACTTGAAGCTTGAATACTTACTTGATACACTTACTTACTTGACTTGATAGACTTACTTGATAGACTTACATGAATACTTACTTGATAATACTTGAAGCTTGATATTTACTTGATGCTTATTAATACTTATTCGAAGCTTGAATACTTTATTGATGAAGCTTGATACTTTATTGATGGTTATATATTATGATACAGTTTGTCTTAAAGTTTTTTTTCTTTTTCATGGTCAATAGAAAACCTAGTGAAAAAATTCAGCATACTTTTTGCATATTTTATTGATGATACATTACCGTTTCCATTTTTGTTAAAAAAACATAGATTAATTTTTAAGTAAAGAAATTAAAAGTCATATAAAATTAAACTTTTACATAGTGTTTGACACAAACATTTATAATTTTAACATTATAAATAAATTTTATATACAAGTTAATAATTTATGTTATGAACAACATTTAATATATGATGTATTTTCTATATAAATAAATAATCTGGTGTGTCACTCACACGACTTTCTCTTACCCTGAAATTTAATACTATTAATACAGGTTGGAGATTAAGAGGTAAGATAACGATTGTTTGTGTACCTATGTTAAACAATTCAAATTAGGCTTCGGAAGAGTTTTATATGATAATTAATTCAGTGTGAGGGGGGCTACCGCCCCCCTCAACACCCCTTTCATTAATGCACCTAGATTTATACAAAATTTAATTTGGTTATTCAAAAATAATTCTGTTTTTAAAAAATAATTTATAAAAATTATTATTTAATAAAATTATCTTTTATGATAATGCAGACGATTTCCATATTAGTGAAGTAGTATAACACTAAATATAAAAAAAAAAGTCCATTTTATTCTCAATATTAAAAAAAAAAAAAAAAGTTTTTTTTTTTCGTTAAAAGAAAAAAAAAATCGATAACTTTGTTTTAAATTATCGCAGATCGACAGTTCAACCATTCGTTTTAAAGGTATCGGCAAGCTCTTTTGAAAGATACCCATCATGAAAATTTACTCCCCTCGAGGGGGGACTTCCCCCCCAGGGGGTCCCCCCTCTGAGTAGTTTTTACTGGTGTATACAATGTTTATGGTTCGTTTACAAAGACACACGAAAGAATTTCGTAATATTAGAGCCTATGGACAAATTTTTAATTTAAGCGCGCACTTTAATGCGTTTATGCTGAATTGAACTTAATAAAGTTAACATGCATTATAAAGATGCTTAAAATCATGTTTACTCTTGAAAAATGTTATGTATAGACTAAATAATTTATGGGACCACACAAAATAATTCCGAGTATGTACTGTAATTATCCAAATGATGTCAAATTACAGTTTGAAAAATTAATGAGTTATAATTAATTAGGTTTATTCTTATTATTGGCGTTTATAATGACTGTGGCTACTTTTCCGGGATACATAAAGGAATTTCGTACTATTACGGTCTATAGTCGGTATTTCTTAAAAGTGTATTTTAACATGGTTACATCCCCATCAAATATAATGAAATTTTATTAGAATTTCAAAAGCATGTTTTCCTGTTGAAAATTGTGGGCATAGAATTGATAATTAGTTTAAAGGTTACACAAAATATTTCCGATATTCTACGTAATTTTTTTTTTTTTTTTTTTTTTCTTTTGTATGAAATTTGATAGTTATGAAATTTGGTATTTATGAATTTCAGGGAAATAATTCAAGGCTGTCGTTTCTTAAGAATACATATTATTTCGTACTTCGGGGTTCGTAAGTTGTCTGAGAATGAAAGGCGAAACTTGCAAATATTCAGTGATTTATTTACAGAAAGATCCAGAAAAATACAGGTCTATAAACCAAGTATCAGCTTCAATTCAACTAGTAAACATAGCTTAAACAACAGCCGTTAACAGCAAAACAACATTGCAAACTGTTTATCAATAACACATAAAGCAAGTCTCATTCAAAGAGGCTCAAAGCAAAGCAAAGCAAGCATTTGACGAAACTGACACAGATCTGAGATTGGCCGCCTTGGCTAAAAAAAATGCTCCTTTTATACTATTCTATCGAACACAGACTGTTCTGGAAGAAAATTCTCGTATCTTATCAGCCAATGAGATTAGAGCTTCCATATTTGGTATATCCCTAATAAGGATTTTCTCGCCAAGGGCACCAAAAAAAATCGCCAAGGAGGGAAACAGTCGCCAAATTTGGCGCGAAATCCATTTCTTCCCTTATTGGAGCTTTTTAATGCGTTTTTAAAGGAAAATTAGGCTAATTAACGCTAAAACGACTAGAAATGCACAAAATTAGCATTTTATCGACTTTTCTAAGCCTTCTTGAAAGAATCTATACAAAAATAAATGCAATTATTTACAATTCCGTAACACTTTATATGATATACAAATAGGTATAGAAAGAGAGATATAGCAGAGGGTTGAGGGGGGCGGCATCCCCCTCAGGAATGTATCTGATTATGGTAATAAGTCGATCGAATCAATATATACTATTATATAATAAGGAATAAATAAAAATGACCTATTGAATAATGTCTGATTCACATAGGACGTTGAGGCTCCTGATCTGCAGATCCACTGGTTTAAAAACTGTTTTTTTTAAATTTCTTTTAAAAAACGTAATTTTATTTTTTATAAAATTCAACATATTGTAAAAACGTTGTTTGATTCCTTCAAAATATAATTTTGAAAATCTTTTAACTAGCAACTCCAAACAAAAAATGACCGAAAAAAATTAACGCATTTATTACTTTTTAAAATTTGTTTTTCTTTTTTTAAAATGCTTAAAACGACATAAAAGAAATGAACCACCCTTTTAAAAAAATAAAATATTTACTGAAATGAATACAGATAATGTAGAGAAACGAAAAAAATAATTGCATGTCCACTGGGAGAATGGAGATCTTGTTATCATTCCCTGCTAATGCTTTAATTAGATAAATGCGTTAGATGAGATAAGTTAAAGAAAAGTTTTTCTTTTGCATTTTTTTTTTTTTAAGATAGTATTGTGAAAGTTGTAAAAAACGTTTATTATACAGATACTAATGAATTTTTTTTTAATATGTTCACAAATAGAATAATTTTCACTTTATATGCGTCATATGTTTGTTTTCATTCAAAAAATATAATTAACAAGCCAAACATGAATTCGAAATTTATATTAGTTTTTTTATATGTTTTTTTTTTTTTTTTTTTTTTTTTTTTTATAACGTGTGAAATGTTAAAAAATATTTACTTTTTTAAATTTATAATGTGGATTTTGCGTCATTAATATTTTGCCTTATTTTTTCGCTTATATTACTAAATAAACATAAAAATAATTAATTAAATGAACAAAAACAAATTTACTTCAAATATTGTTGTAAATTAAAAAAAAAAAAAAAAAAAAAAAAAAAAAAAAAGAAAAAAAAGTCCATTGACAGTAATTTTGAATGACAAATTAAACAATAAACTGCCAACTTTACATAGCAGATAGATATAGAGTGAAAAAAATGAGATATTTATAATTACCAATTTTTAGTTAAAAAAAAAAAAAACTAGTATGTTGTGGCCACCACAAGACTTTCTTCTATATTTTCCTATATACATATTCAATCAGTAACAATATTAAAAAAAAAAAAAAAAAAATTACGATTTTTTTCTAAAATTTTTTTTTGGTAAAAGTAATACATATTCAAACAGTAACAATATTTTAAAAAAAATATATATATATATATATACGATTTTTTTTTTTTTTTGTTAAAAGTAAAAAAAAATCAATAACTTTGTTTTAAATTATCACAGATTTATAGTTCAACCATTCGTTTAAAAGGTATTGACGAGATCTTTCGAAAGATACTCATCTTGAAAATTTACCCCCCCGGGGGGGAACCGGTGCCCCCACATGCACAAAATTGTTTTCGTAGTTAACTACTGATATTATCAATAATTCATATTAATTTTACAATCACAAGTTTAAAATAACGCTCATTATGTACATTTATACGAAATTTTGTCCTATATTGCCATGTTAAAAATTTAGAAAAAATGCGATCACAGCGCCACCTGTTGAGCTACTGATCCCTAAATGTAATCAGCACCAGTTTATGTCGGGGAACAACTAAATACCAAGTTTGGTTAAGTTTCGTTTTAAAAAAAAAAAAAAAAAAAAACGATTTTTTTTTCAAAGTTTTTTTTTGTTAAAAGTAAAAAAATCGATAACTTTGTTTCAAATTGTCACAGATTTATAGTTCAACCATTCGTTTTAAAGGTATTGACAAGATCTTTCGAAAGATACCCATCTTGAAAATTTACCCCCCCCGGGGGGTACTTCCCCCCCAGTGGGGGAACCGGTGCCCCCACATGCACAAAATTTTTTCGTAGTTAACTACTGCTATTATCAATAATTTATATTAATTTTACAATCACAAGTTTAAAATAACACTCATTATGTACATTTATACGAAATTTTGTCCTATGCTGCCATGTTAAAAGTTTACATAAAATGCGATCACAGCGCCATCTGCTGGGCGATTGATCCCAAAATCTAATCAGACCCTTTCCATGTCAGGGTCCAACTATACACCAAGTTTGGTTCAATTTCATTCATTGGTTCGTGAGATACGGTGTAACATACGAAATTTTGCGATCACAGCGCCACCTGCTGGACGATTGATCCCCAAATCTAATCAGCACCATGCCCCGTCAGGTTCCAACTATATACCAAGTTTGGTTGAATTTCATTCATTGGTTCGTGAGATACGGTGAAAAATACGAAAATTTGTCCTATACTGACATGTTAAAAATTTACATAAAATGCGATCACAAGTACCACCACCTGATGGGCTACTGATCCCCAAATCTAATCAGCACAATGCCCCGCCAGGGTCCAACTATATACCAAGTTTGGTTGAATTTCATTCATTGGTTCGTGAGATACGGTGAAAACACTAAACCACAGACAGACACACAGACACACAGACAGACAGACACACAGCAGACATTTTTTAAAAACTATCAATTCGTGTTCAGGACATCCCAAAACGTGTAGATCCGTCAAAAAACGGAGGTTGAAAATTTTCGCGAATCCAATACTTTTTCTATATTACATATAGAAGAAAGTAAAAAAAAACAAGCGATATTGTTTGAACATTTTAAAACGTATTTTAAAAAGTAATTGAAAATAGTTTTAGAAGCGATTATATAGGAATATATTTCTGTGTCAAGAAATTTCCTTTCACCAGATTTGGACCTTCTATTAATAATTGTTTTTTTAATTACGTTGATAAATGAATAAATAGACAATTACCATACAGAGAGACAAAAACAAAAAGGCTAAGAGCTAAAAGGTTATTTTTCGAATTCAGACAAAATTTTCTTTTATCATTTTATTTATTGACTAATAAGCTACGCCCACTTCGCTGGTCACTATATTTAAGTGAAAGAATTGAATCACTACTTATTTTTTATATCATATTATTAAAAAAAAAAAAAAAAAAAAAAAAAAAAAAAAAAAAAAACTACAATGAAATTGCTCTAAACCTCGCTTTGGGAACCCGCTGCATCTCTTTTTCCGCCCGGTTTCAGCTTCGCAATGCCTGCAGAAAGTATTTCTACTGTTGTCAGCAAAAGTAACCGAGCACTAGCAAAAATTCCTATATAAAAAAAGTACACTTAATACCGGTTTGTTAAATAAATCCTTGCCGAATCCTGTTCTTAGTCAGTCTAAGAACACGATTTGACAAGGGCGCTTCAGTTTGGGTATTTATCGACGACAGGTGGATCTGTTATTATTTAAAAACTACGATTTTAAAGATGATTGTACCTCAGCATCTATTAGAAATTTTAGTTTTCGAACCATGTATTTTATACCTTCGATTTTTACACTATATTATCATAGCATTCCGAGCAATATAATAAATGAAAGAAAAGTAGATTCTCTTTTAAAAGGAGTTAAATAGAAAGAAATAAAATAAATTTTAATTAAATTTTAATCAATTTAATTCTTTTTACTATATACTACCATTTTTTAAAAATAAATATTATAAATAAATAAATAAATAAAAAAGATTTTTCTTTCAAAGGAATTAATTTAAAAACTGAAAAATAAAAAGTGGTTATACTATAACAATCATACATAAACATAAGAATTTTTTTCTATTGCATTACCATTTCATTTTCAATTAATATATATATATATATATATATATTTCGCCTTCAAATGAATGAATGAATGAATTAAATAAAAATTAAATAGTGTAGTAGCCGTTGCTAAGATACGCATACGATTGAAACGAAACAACAAATTTCAGAAAAATGAAACATTGAAGCCAATATTTAAAATCGACATAAAAAAAAAGAATCAAATTCGAAAAAATCTGAAGGCAGTGTACACCAACAGGGTCCCAGGTATCCCTTTGCCAAAATTTGTAGCTCTGCGATTAGTAATGTGAGCACCAGAGTGCAGACAGACACATACACACACACTTCTCTTTATTTATATAGAATACTCACATACATCAGACTTGTATGCTTGACCCGAACTCCGCTTGTAAATCTTCGTTAGATAAGTAAAGACGGATAGCAAATGACAGAATTATAATTAGAAGAATTGGAAAAACACAAAAGGCCAGTGCGGGAATCGAACGCACTCTCCAACGCTCGAAGGCGATTAGCAGTGTGGTGATATAACTACTCCGTCACAGAGACCACAAAATTGTGTTTATAACAATTGTAGCAAAAGTCATTTATTTCTTCTTTTTTACTTTTTTCCGTAAATTCTGGTGGCAATCTAATTTAAATGAGCGCAATTTCTTTGCACTTCAAAGGATTGAAAAAATAAAATCACAATAATTATATATTGCGATAAATTGTTACCAATTGAGTGGAAATGATGATAACTATGATAACTGTCTTTTAATTCACTGTTATACGGTTGTTGCTCGAGAAGAAAATAATTATCACAAAAGTAATTATCTAAATGCAAACATCATTCTCATTAATGAAGTTCCTCTTTATTTATTCAAAATTGCTTTTCATGCATCAGAGTTTCCTTTTCATTACCCCTAAAGATTATACATTTTATTGCTATAGAAAAACACATCTTCTTTTCTTAACGACCAGAGATAAATCGAGAAATGATGTTCTTTGTTATTGCTCAATGTATTGACGTATAATTTTTTAGAGTGAATAAGAAATCAACTATTTAACATTTTTTTTTTCTTTTCCGTAAAACAACTGTTTAACTACAGCTGTATATGAAACAAATTATCTTATCTTCAATTCATGGTTGATGTACGCTTTTGCATTTATATTTAATGAATCAATTCAGAAATATAATTATATTTTCTAATTCCTTTTTCCGTTCGAATATCTAAAAAAGCAGTATAGACGTAGGAGTTCGAAACGTTACGAATAACGTTAATAAATATATATATTATATAAATATATATATACATTTTTTTTTTTTTTTTGAAAATTAAAAATATTTTTAGAATGTTTGATTTTATGTTTTAAAGTGAATTGAAATAATACGTAGGAGGTTTATTTAATAAATTTATACTCACGTAAAAACTTCGTTGTAAACTTAAATCATTGCAAATCATATCTGCAACTGAATAATAAAAAAAAAAATATTAATAGTGGTTTTTTTTTTTTTCTTTTTTTTTTTTCTTTCAGGTAAGCGTTTCTCAATAATAATAATATAAGTAAAAATTAAACGTGGTAGTAGTAATTCAAAATTTTTTTTAACAAATTCTAACAAAGTTGAAATGTATTTATTACGAATTTGTTTAGTATGTCTGTCTGCCAATTAATGCTTTAATTTCCTTAAATATTTTTAGAATGTCTGGAAATTAAACATAAGAATGAGCGTCATCTGTCAGGAACAATTCCGGTTAGTTCGCTTCAAAACTGAAACTTTTGGCAGCCATTTTTTTAAGGAAATGCTGTGTATGTTTTTTAAATTAATCTGCATAAATGTTACATCATTAGAAAGATTCTTCAAAACTTAACATTTTTTGAGCACACACTTTTCCCTTAATCTCAACATGTAAAAAGATATAAGCATGTGAAATTCGCTTTCAATCCATAGATTTGTAAACAGCAGAAGAATCATTCAAGTAACGAATGTGAATCATTCGTACGGATGTAGGTAGATTTTTGCAAGCCAATCAGCAAAAGTTCATAACTACCATTGTAATTCTAAAATACCCATGGAAGATAAAATTAAAATATAATATAAAATCTAAAATTCAGTCATACAAATTATGGGCTAATAGTTATTACATCATTTTCCTGCAATCATGATAATGTACTTAGCCGATATAAACGAACAGTCGATCGTGACGTCATATCTATCGAATTACTTAAAATCGAACGGTGCGAAGCACAGTGATAATTTGATTAGAAAATTTCGTTACAAAATTTTTGAGATCTGAAATATATTATTATATATTTTAAATTTTTTTCCATATATTATTATAATATATATATATATATATATATATATATATATTTCCCCACGATGAATATTTTATTAATTTTTTCTTCCTGAATATTTTAGAACGGAAAAAGAAACCAGGCAGATAAATATCTCAAAAAGTATTGAGGTATCATCAGGTGGACCCCTCAAACGCAAGGTTTAGAAAGCTGTAATATGTTTCAAGAGCTACTAGAAAAAACTAAAAGTATTTTGGTACCCTACATCTTACCAAGAGAAAAAAATCTTTATTCATTGGAGTTAGATATTCCAGATGGAAAATTACTTAAATACAAAATAAAAAAAGTATACAGAATAATAAAGTATTCAGGTACACTTGGGAAAATAATTCGAAATTTCTGGAGGAACAATTTCAGCTGTTTTATGCATTATTAATACTTTTGAAAAAAGTTTTAAAGGAAATATGATTTTGATTATTTTGTCTGTCTGCTACCGGTTCCCAATTTAATTTTCGTAAACATTTTAGTAATGTCACAAATCTGGTAATTTTATTCAAGTTTAGTAAGGCTTGTTTTTTATTGAAAATTGTATAAATAGCTAGACTAGTTTGTATTCAGGAATTCACGAAATATTTCCTATGAATTGCAGTCTATTTACGATATACTACTTTTTAAAGCCTATTTTATTTATTTACTTTATATATTATATTACATAACATAATCAAAATTTTTATCATTTAGATATACAAACTACATTTCCGTAGAATAATACGTGATTAGTGAAATTGTTAGGCTTAGAAAGCCTAAAAAATTATTGCGATACCTTCTGAGATAGAAATAAAAATTGGTGAAAGTGAATGTTTACTCTTTATAATAAAACTATTATAAAGATGCTTTTGAAAGATTTTTTACTTCATAGTTAATATCCTAATATTTTCTTGTATAATAGTTTTGCTGTTTTTAAACAGTATATAGAGATACAGGCAATCAATCTATTGCACATACACACACACACACATACATATATAAGTCCTATTTTGGATACCGAGATTAAGAAAAGACCGAAAAAGAGACCACTGCGTCGTTGAAGAGATGAAATTGTGAAGTTTGGAAGAGCAAAATGGAGAAGAATTGCAGAAAACAGGGCAGATTAGAATAATCTAGGAGAGGCCTTTATCCTGCGGTGGACTGACTGAGATTGATGATGCTGATGCTGATGGTATATATCTGTACTAATAAGCCCCGTGGCAGAAACACGGCGACACGGCGGCAATGTTGCAGAAACGGAAATGTTCTTGCAGAAAGATTTTACTTAAGTCAAATAAATATTGCCATTGTGTAAAAAAAAAAAAAAAAAAAAGAGAGAGAGAGAGAGAGAGAGAGAGAGAGAGAGAGAAAGAGAAAGAGAGAGAGAGAGAAAAAAACTCAAAGAATGGTTTATAAACTGTTCTGCAGAACAAGTTTTCGTTTCTGCAGATACAATCGCCTCAAACTTGAATAAAGAGAGGAGATAAAGCGGATGTAACTCCCTTGGGTTAGCTTTCATACGGTATGCATTAGCGATTCGTGATGCGGTGATATGATTCGGTGTATCGACACTTTTCACTGGTAACCTCTTCACATCGGAACTTCATTTTCGTGTCTCCACACTTTGTTTTCGCGCCGCGCCTGCCGCTCGCGTCGTGTGTATTTATTATATTGCAAAAAGATGTTTTTTCTGAAGTGTGGCTTTGCGACCATTTTCCGAATTTCATATTTCATGCATAACAAAATAGCTGCATCCAGTGATTTTTTTTTTTTTTTTTTTTTTTTTTTTAATAAGTGCGTATGATTGCTGCTGTACCGATTTTCATGCATTTTCTGATTTACGCACGACAAATTAGTTGCATCTAGTGATTTTTTTTTCTTTAATGTATGCGAAGCGTGCAGTAAATACACGTAATTTTTTAAAAGCTGCATTAATTTTAATGCTTGGTTCACACTATGCAATACATTTCACATACATATACAGAAATAAGACTATGGGGAAATGCAACGTCTGTAGTTATACGCAAAATACAAAATAAAGCTTCAAACTTTGCTTCAAAAAATAGAAAAATAAGAAATTAATCTTAAAAATACTTTATAGATTTTTAGCATTTTATATGTAGTAAAAGATCTTAGCGATAAGTATTAATGGTATCTTAGGTTATAAAATTGGCAACTTTTCTAATTTTTTTCTTTACTAATCATTAATTATTTTAATTGTGATTAAAATTCTTAGCTTTAAATTTTGTTGTTTAAGTATATGAAGTCGTTAAAAAAATTATTAATTTATTTTACAAAAATACTCTTATCATTAGTTTCTACAGCTTGTTCATTTCATTTTTTAAACATTCGAATTAAAAAAAAAAAAATGTTTATTTTTTTAATTGAAATATTGGAAATTAGATAGTTATTTCGAATAAAAATCAAACCAAAGGTTTTCTTGAATTTATTTATTTATTTATTTATTTTTATTTATTTATTTTTTTGTAAGCAAAAAGAATTTTATCTAATAGTAGTTGTTTTGAATAAATACTAATTAAACAGCAAATGCTTTTATTTATTTATTTTTATTTACTTATTCGTATAGATATCAATATCAAATATTACTTTTAATTGATTTCTATTTATTTCATTCATCTGTAATCATTATTTTCTATTATAGATTTTATCCACGAAATCTGTTACATTTCTAATGTCAACATTTCCTTAAAAATTAAATATTTCACTTGCCTCAATCTTTATGAAAATATTTCGACAATGCTTTGTCTATAATTATGTTACTTAGATCTTGTATTCTGTTTTACTTTATGTATTTAAATTATGGTATAATTATACATCTGAATTCTTTAATGTCAAATCACATTTTTTAGATTTCAAATACACATCTTTATGCAATTTGTATATAATATAAAAAAGGAATCTTGTGTATTAGAATGTTATCTTGCATCTTTCTAATAATCTCAAAAACTATAAATGTTGTAAATTATTTGTATTTCATTATGATATTCAGTATTCTATATTAATTTTTACTTTTAATTTGTTGTAATTTAATTTTGAGTTCTGTATTATATTTTATGTTGTTTGGTTTGCACCTTATGAAATAAGTGCATTTGTATATTTAAATATATATGTTTAATGTATAAAAAGTAATAAAATTTTAAAAGTGTTTGTAACATTTGTTTAATTTAGACATTTCATGATTTAAATGCCTTAAAAAAATTTGCAGATTATTTTTGATGTGTTACTGCATTTTATGGTTTGAATTCATTGAATATTTTATAAACAATATTGTATATTAATGTGAACAAAAAATCTGAAGCAATTAAGATCAATAGATTTAATTTCACCTTTCTTTAAAGAAAAAAAAAATTAAATACATTGGTTATACTGCATATTATTTACTATTTAAAAATAATTTATTTTGAATTCGTAAATGTTAACTTTACAAACTATTCCTGCAGAGAGATTTTGGTGTTGATGAAGCTTGTCGCAGAAAGCATAATAAATTTCTGCCACAGGGCTGATAAGTATAAAGGATTTAAGTCCAAAAATGTCGATTTTGAGTTAAGTACATAGTCAGACCCAGAAAAAATTTCTCTATCGATTGGTATAAAGGATTTAAATCCATGTCATTTAGTCTTTGAGAAAATCCATTGGTAAAAAAAGATTCAAGTCAGAAATTTAGCATTAATCTTTGTATAAAATATTTAATTCAATTTTTTCCCTTTATTAAATGAAGGTCGACAATCACTGAACGGTATAAAAGGTATAACTCAACATAATCTCTCTTTCCTAATCGATTCTTCTGATTAGTTTTTAGTTATTTTAATTTTATTTTTCGTCTCCTGAAAAATCAAGAATATGGACGTAAATCCTTTATACTTATCAGTACAGATATATGCAGTTTTGTTTTAAATTAACGCTTCAAAGATAATTTTTGGGAGTTTTCTTTTTTATATTATTAGTAAGAAGATAAAACACATTAATGTTTAATTGATGTAACGATTAAGTACAACTGGAAAATATTCATAATCTATGCTAACCCCGTGATTTATTGTTTGTTTCTGTAAGGTTTTATATTATAGTTTTTGAATATTAACTGATAAAAAATAATAATAAAGTATTTTGAGATATTTTCTTACTATTAAATAAGACTTAAAGTATTATCAGATATTAATTTAATAATTTTCTACAGGGAATAACGTACTTCGTGATTTCTGTTACTGTTGTTTACGTGTAAAAATATTTAGGATATTTTTAGAGAATTTTTTAATGCCACCGCTAATAATATCCTTAAAATCACCCACATTTTTAAAATAATTTAAGATTTTTTATTATTATTATTATTATTATTATTAATTTTAAGATGTGTCTAAATCAATAAACGTTCTTTTACAAAAACAAGAATTTAATGTTGTTCTATCCGGATTTATAATTTATGTACAGTTGTAAAAAATATCGTAAACTAAAAATTAAAAGAAGAAAAACACAGTTTAAAATTAAATTATAGTTATATATATAAAAAAAAAAGGATTATTTTTTCAATAAGATGGGGATTATACGCAAATTTAAAATAGAGTTAAATCATTTTTTGGTTCTAACGAATAAATCTTTGCTGTTAAAACTTACATCAAGATTAAGAAAATTTTATTTTTTGTTACACATTCTTAAGCAGAAGAAATAATTCTATCCTCTTTTACAGTAGAAATTTACAAATTTATAAATAAATTTAATACTGGTGAAATTTATAAAAATTCCTCTTATGGAAATCGAGCCTCTTCTATTTACAAGACATTTTAATAACCTAATCTTTATAAAATATCTTATTTGTTTAAGTAATATTGTTATATAATTTAAACTTTAATCCAAAGTTTCAGAAAATGTTTAAAAAAAAAAAAAAAAAAGTACGTGTATACAAGTTTTTTTTTTTTTTTTTTTTTTTTTTTTTAGATTGGTGCATGGCAAATTTTCTTGCAAAAACGTTTTTGAGTTTAACATACTTTTGACGCGTTGATAGGTTTAAAAAAATTATGATATTCCTCAGAAATGTTTTATTAGGTAAGAAATAAATTAAAAAAGTTTCATGTATATGATAATAATGATTTAAATGAATTTGATTGTTTATTTTCGATTTTTTTTTTTTCAGCGCAGTATAATAATCAATAATTTTAAAGAATAAATACTATATGCATGATAGACGATAATGTCCGATGTGATTCTTTAAACGTTGCAATTAAATATTAGTGGTTAATATTAAATAAAAAAAAAGTCCCTAAAATTGGCAATACAGCGTGAGTATCTGTTTTTGAGTATTATTAGTTTCCGCTCCTTTTTGTACACCACTTAATTTTTAGACTAATTTTCTACAAATATATTTACGATAAAATAAGAAGAAAACTACCCTAAAAAAAAGACTAGTGTGAAAAAAAAATAGGCGGTAAGGGGCGGGACTAACAATCTTTCGAGTAAGGTTGGCAAGTATGTTATTAGAACGCTTGCTAAACTGGGATGCTATTATCTATGCTTGAGGAAATTCTGTTTAATTTTATTATTATTATTATTATTATTATTATTATTTTAATTAAGTAAAATGTGATTTTTATTTACAGGCCAAGATACATTGATATTTTAAAATTTACGAGCTGTCAGTCTTTCAATCTCTTTTTGATATTAGATAATAAATCCCGAGGTTTATATTTTAGATTATTATTATTATTATTATTATTATTATTATTATTTTTCAATTTCGAAACTTTAGCATATTTTACTACAGTAAAAAATTAGTTCTATATAGAGATTATGATTTTATAAACCGAAAACATCGTAATTCGGTTGATAATTTTAAATTTTACAGAAAAAAATATTTAATTAAATTCAAGGGCATTGGCATTTCATAAAATTTCCGATCTCACAGTATTCCAATTTTTAACTGATCTTTGAAAATAAGTTTCGTGGTTTCTGGATTGGAGTATAAATAAAAAGCATTTTTTTAATCAAAATTTTTGGCGGATTTTTTTATTTAAAAATTAGATGTAATTTGTAATTATTTAGCGCAAACATCTTTAGAAGCGAGATAGATCAGGCTGAGGTGTATAAATAATTAGACAGAAATTTAAGCTTCCTGAGTACTAGATAACTCTTACTTGGATTACTATAGTTCAAACGTCTATGCATTTGCTTGAAACTTGAAAATTTTATAGAAAAATAATATTTAATGAGTGCATTTTCATAACTTTCATACACTGACATTTTAGAAATTGCAAACTAATCTTGTTGATATTGAAAATTGTATACTTTATAGGAAAAAAAAAGTAAGTAATTAAATTTATAGTTTTTTTTCTCTAGTTACATTTAGTTATTACCTATCGATTAATCTCAATCGATTTGTGGATGATTTACATACATTACTGAATGGTATTTTAAGTAGGATTTGAGAGAAATAATGACATATGTGATCGTGTAGAAAATTGTATTGTAAAATATTTTCCATTTTGGAGAAATTTAAGTTACAATATTACTTTATGGGTATTAATAAGCTGGATTTTGAATTCTAATCATAATTTAGGAGGGCTTCATAATAGGAAATTTTAAAAATTTGGTCCGGTTGTACGAATTAAGTGCTCATTTTAGAGAAATTTAAGTTTAAATATGACTTTATTAGTATTAGTGAACTAGATTTTAAATTCTGATCACAATTAAGGGATGTTTATTGTTTATTGGTATTCTTCATTAGTCAAATCAATACAACGGAATTTTTTATCATTTAGGATGTAAACCGAACATTTTTCGCCAAGAAGTTTAATTTAGCAACAGCGATTTTAATCTAGGTAGCGCATCAAATATATAAAAATTATAAAATATTTTAATTAATAACACGAAATGTAAATAATGTAATAATTGAAATGAATTACTCGTGGCTATAAAAAATGAGAAAAGTATATGAAAATGAGAGAAATAAGATGATGAATGTGAAATTAAGATAATAACTAATAAGTCGAAATAAGTATAAATATTTAAAAAATATTTTGTTACAAAACGAAAAAGATGAAAATAACACTTATTTAAAAAAAAAAAAAAAAAAAAATGCTCTTTTCTTAATGCACTAAAAAGAACAAAATAACTTTTTCAGTTCAGTACCGCCGATCTGAATACTTGCATTTTACTACTTTTCCAATAAAATTGCACCTCAAATGAAGAAAAGGGCGGCACAAACCATTTTATACCAAAAATTTCCAATCTTGCAAATCCACAGCTCACATTTTCATAAATCCATAATAATTTAAATCTAATTTAAAAATTTAAATTATTATTGGGTTAAATATATATTGGGTTTGAGCCGCCCTTTTCTTCGTTTGAGGTGCAATTTTATTGGAATAGTAGTAAAATGCAAGTATTCAGATCGGCAGTATTGAGCTGAAAAAGTTATTTTGCTCTTTTTAGTGCATTAAGAAAATGACATTTTTTTTTTTTTTTTTAAATAAGTGTTATTATATCAACAACTGTCGATAATCTTGAAGATGAATCATTAAAAATGAGAAACTCTACAGGAATATTAGAGTACAATACTCCACGTGAACTGTTATTTATAAGTTAATGAGATAATTCTTAATTATAAATTTAAATTATTTAAAGATTTAGGTTGACTTCCGGGAAATGCTGTGTTGAAAATTAATTAAATTTGTGTACAGCATACATAGGAATTGAATGATAGAAATAATTAGGAGAAAAATTTTTATTTATGTAATTCTGTTTGCTTATCATTTAAACTGATCAAAATGTGTGTGTGTTTTTGTGTACAGTCGGTAAGAAAAGTGTCCGAACACTAGCAAAAATTCCTATGTAAAAAATGTACACTTCATGCGGTTTTCTTAAATAAATCCTTATCGAATCATGTTCTTACACTGACTAAGAACAGGATTCGACAAGGATTTATTTAACAAAACCTTATGAAGTGTACTTTTTTCACATAGGAATTTTTGCTAGTGTTCGGACATTTTTGTTACCGACTGTACATCTGCAAATACAGTTGCTTTATCAACATAATTAGCTAATAGCAACACTTGGTGATGCCATGAGAGATTATTGGAAACCATTGGCGTTATAACTTGGCAAAGGGGTAGAATAATATTGATTATTCTTTTTTTTTTTTTTTTAATATAACGTTAATTTAAGATAAAATTATAATTCTTGAATATAATTATATTAAAACTAAGTATGTTTCTAATCATATTATAGGCAGAAGCTACTGTCGCTTCCCGTTAAATGCTGTAGTTAAAAAATAGCACTAACTATTGTTTAATTCAAATTATTTAAATATATGATTCAATATTTTTACTTCATAAAAGCAATTTTTACTTATTTTAAATTTCCATTTCAAAAAGAAAACTCACTGCGGACAAAGGAGAAAACATTTTCAAAAAATTAAGTGTAATTTTTCACCGACAATTCTATTGCTTGCAGATTTAAAAATAATTTCATTTTTTTCTATTTTTTAGAAAATTTGATTTATTTTTCGGTAATTTTTTTTTAAATAATATTTTTTTAAAAAATTGAACCCTTAATATTTCTCAAGAACTACGTAAATATTCAAAGGAAAAAAAAAATTAAATGACGCATTTTAAATTATTAGTTTGAGAAAAAAATTTAAATCCCAGAAAAATTAGTTAAAATTAAAATTTAATGCTTTAGAGATGGTTTCAGAGAAATTTTAAATAATCTACATAAGATTATACGCGAAGAACGCTTTTCAATTTAATTTCGCTACTAGGAATTGGGTTAATATTGATGATTTTCACTTAAGATATACACTCGAACCTCCCATAAGGTACACCACCGAATAAGAGACACCTCTATTTAAGGGACAAATTCTCTGGTCCCAGTAATTTGAATTAGAAATTTATGTGCATAGGCAAGTTCAGTAAAATTGGTCCTAATATAATAATTAACTATATCACGTAAGTAATTTTCTATTTAAAAAGACTTGGCTTTATTAGTGTGTAATTTGCATTGCCAAAGTGCATTGATTAATTGATGTGTAACTGAGTGTAAAGTATATTAAAAAATTTTTCATTGACCCTCTGAATAAGGGACACCTCTATTTAAGGGATAAAATGTCTGGTCCCATGGGTGTCCCTTAATGAGAGGTTCGAGTGTATTAAAATTGAAAGAAAATAACTTTTTATTTATAAATGCTTTATTTTTTTTCCTAATCCTTTTGAAGTTAATAATAATAATTATTATTAATAATTATTAAATAAAGAAATTAATTTCACACATACTAATAATAATAATATAATGATGTAATCTGTTTAATAATTATGTAATCAAAGAACAGATTTCAATAACTAGTGATACATGTGGCTAATGATATGATCTGCTCGCACAGGTAAATACAAAAAATGTTTGAAATACTAAGAGAAACACATAAAGTAAATGTTTGAATACATTATGCTTTGTTCATCATCATTGTTTAATAATTTTTGAGAGTGAAAAGAAACTTCCTGCAGTTTTTAGGTTAACTAACTTTAAAGAAAGTACGATGGCGTTGTTGGTAAATCATGTGGCTCATAATCGGTAAATTGAGGCTTCAGAAGCCGGAGAAGATGAACTTTGTTATATACGTTAACAGCGTCTTAATCACGTTAAATTTGTCATAAATCCAAAATCTATGCATTTTTAATCGCTAGTGTCATTAAAAGCTAAAGAGTAAAGATTCCGGATAGCAATACAGATGCGGCCATATGTCTTCGGAATTCCAGGACTGTCCTTGTTTTGGAATAGCAAAGAAAGTCGCTGCTCAGTGATTTGTCTGTCACAGCGCATTGATTTCAAAGGGGAGCAAAACCGTTAAGCATTGTTTGCCATCACCAAAGGGCTAAAAATGTTGGAATCACCAACGGTTGTACCTCAACACACAATAGAGCGTAAACTGCTGTGAATGGGCTACGCAGCTGGCGTAGCAGCTGGCTCAACCATTCGCGTCCCTGAATTGACCAGAATAACTCAACCATTCGCGTTCCTGCTCAGATAGAACGTTATGGTTAACAAAGGCTGAATTTGGCCAAGGGACATCGGTATTGGACACTAGACGAATGAGAAAAAGTTGCCTGGTCTGACGTTGCCTGGTTAAGTATGCGTATGCAAGGTGCACTATAAAGGAATTTGGCGAAATTCCCCCCCCCCCCCCTCTGGGACAGGAAGGGGGCAAAAAATCACGTTTTGATGCTTAAATATGCTCCAGATTACCTTAGAATGGTGAATTTTGATGTGTGCGTGCTGATTAAGTGTAAGCAATATGCACTTTGATGTGAGGGAATTTTGTAAAACCTTCAACATTACCCACGAAGGAGGGGGAGAAAAAAGTAGGTAAGGCGCTGCGGAAGACATTGAGACTCCAGATTCGACATGTGGCAAAATGGAAAACCGCTACCGAAGGTACCGGGAACTTTAATTTATATTTTGACTGATTTCATTTTTTTAAAGATTTTTTTACTATTAAATGATATTAAATTTTGAGAATTCCTTTCAATATAATGACCAGCGAAACGGACAAACCCTGCTAGTATATTATATTTTCGTACATGAATCTTAGTGTAAGAAGTATATTAATTTTTATATGATAGTATAAGAAATATTTTATTTTGTTATTATATTATTATTATTATTGTTATTGTTCTTATTAATATTATTTGCAAGTCCATATAAAAAATCTGATGTTATAAATTATATCTTTTATAATTAGTAAGTGTATTTAAATATTGAATAAAATATCTAACCACTATATGGTGTATTTCTCTGAATACATTTACAATTATTTAGATGCTTCTTTAAGTAATCAATTTAAATAAAATATTTTTTTAATAAGCGTTATGGCACTAGCAATATCTTTATTATGATTTTATTGTATTACATTTGCTATATCGTCAATAAATATTTGTTTCATACAAGAAATAAATTAATCTAAATTGGAAGGAATATTATGATACATTATAAAATTTTAGTATATTTTATATCATACGTTAATAAATGTTTCTTATGCGGGTCTAATTAAAAGAAAATCAAATTATTTTCGTAATGATTATTATTTACGTTTTTTTTTTTTTTTTTTTTTTTCTTAATAAAAACTGCGATGTACTATTTCATTCTCCGAATTGTGTAGTTTATTTCAAATGATAATTAGAGTATACTTGAACGAGTTACAAAAAATGTAATTATGTAAGTAAAAAAAAATATATTTAAAGCAGAAATTTGATTTTTATATATATTTAATTTTAACATAGGAAATTTTTTTTTTCGTAATCATTTATTTTTAGCTGATAACTTTTTGAATAATAAAATAAAATGTAAACGACTGAGGAAATTTGTAAAAATGGCACAAGGTTTCTTCACTAGAAGTGTTTTGACAAAACACTAAGGAAAGAAAAATCTTCATTTACCGTTCTATAAAATATTTTATTTTCATCTTTTACAAATTCAGCAATTTGGGAAAGCTAAAAATAACACACTGTTTACAATTTTAAATACGTTTAATTTTGCAGAATAAACAAAAGTTGCATTTAATATATGTTCAATTGATTCTTCTATTACATAAAATAAAACATCTCAATTTATGTTGAAAGTAAGTTACAGTAATGTATTTTTACGCTACATTAAATTTCAAATCACAAGAAATTTAAAGATGAGATAAGTCATTATGTGAGTTAATAAGATATCGTAAAACAAGACTACAATAACTTATTCTCATGAAATTAGTCTCATTCTTTTAAACTATCAGATTTAGTTATTGATGTAAAACCTTAAAAGATGTTATCATTAATATTTCTTTTAAAATAAATTTTAAGTTTAACTTAACGTATTTTATAAAAGGTAAATAGTAGTTTCAATGTAAATATATGCATACATGCACATAACATTTTGTAATTTTTTTAAATAGAAATGTATATTTTAAAACTAATACAATAATTAATTTTTAAATAAAAGTATATAGATACACATCTAATACACCATAAAAAAAAAGTCCTGTTGTATTGCAGAAAATTTCTGCTAGAAAATATACGTATGCTATTAAAAAATGCGTTGAGATATATCATCCGGTACGAAACAATACGGAAAATATTCTCACATAAATAGCCTTTTTCCGTAGGTCAAATTATAAAGAAAAAAAAATCGCATTAACTAAGATTCTCCTGCTTTCCATCCCAGAATTGAACCGCTGTCCACTGTATAGCCAACGCCTTTTCCTCATAGTCACGGAATCATATTCCACTCTGTTAATTAACATTTCTCAATCCTGGTTTGATACCAAGTTTTCTCAATAATAATAATAATAATAATAATAAAAAGGTACAATATGTAAAAACCAGATATAATGTGTAATCATAGAGAAATGATCTAAGAGGAGATGGCGTGTCTGGAAAAACATATAATATTAATAACAATAATAATTATTAAAATTTTAAAATTAAAATTATTCACCAATTTCCTAATCATAATGACTTTATCATCACTTGTTGGCCTTTTCATCTGTTAGCTTAAGACTATAAATTACACTCATGTAAATTGAACCTCTAATCGTACACTTTTTTTTAAATCACTTAATAGTAACTTATTTTTTCCACGTTAGATGGCGCGCTCATACGTTGTGTCGAACGTATGCCCTACAGTGAAAATCGTATTGATATAAATTATACTTAAATTTCCCTCTAGAATATTCTTTATTTGTGATTTTAAGCTTTTAAATTTTAAGAACAATAATTATCACTTCATGCTTACATTTATTTCATTTCAGAAACTATTTCGATTAATCGATTCTCTACTTTTAATCATTTCTTTTCAGTTTGTTCGTTTTGGCAACCGCCCGGACTATTATCTACTTATTCGATTTGGATTTGGTTTACATGTAGCCATCACCTTTCACGAATACCAATTTTCATTATGGTTAAGTTATTTTATAAGCTAATTTCCCTGTATCTTTCTATTTTTTTGCAAGATTGAAACTAGTGTTGTATATTGCTGAAATAGCTATACAATATTCAGAAATCTTGCATTCCATGCTGACAGTACTGCTAGTTTCCTGATGAGATCTGTACTGGGTTTCAGCATTTATAACTCTATTTTTCCTTCATGCATTCCTTTTTATTTCAATAGCATTTTTAGTTAATTTCTTTCAATTTTTATCTTGTGTTGCATGAATTTACTGGATTAATGGATTATGAAAACTATCTCATAGTTTAGGCTTAAGTGATATATACGTCATTTCTCTTCTGCGTAAGTACTTTAACATGTTTTTACTAATCAGTGAATTTTAATTAAATGGTAATTGTGACAATAACTTTATACGTAATACATCTAATTTTTAATTTCATTGTTGGTATTTTCATCTTTCTCTCATTTGCTGAGTATTGTAAAGGAATTAAATTATTTATTATATATATATATATATATATATATATATATATATATATATATATATATATATATATATATATATATATATATAATGATGATTCATTAAGCATAGTAGAAGCCAAGCAACAGATACAAGATTACTGAAACATCAATGACCAATAAGATGAAAATTTTTTTAATCAGTGGATGAAATACACTAATGTAAAAAAACCCAGATTTATTAATTAACAGCCTGGAAAACAAACGAATCAATAAAGTAACACATCAAATCTTAACTTAAAACCATAAACTTTATCAAAATTTTTATGAAAAAAAAATTTAAGAAACTTAAGATATGAAGGAAGGTGGCAGGCGGCAAGACTTATGACTTGCCTGTGGATTTAAACTAGTTTCACGCCGACAACACTCACCCAGCCTGTCACGACCAGAATAGGAGTCATATGGATTTAAAAAAGTAAAATTTCAAAGCAGATAAATAACAACGAAACTACGAAGCAACAATGAAATTCACTGATTGATTACATTGTGTTTAATCGTATGATTAGAATTTTAAGAATAGTTGACAACTCAAAAAGGAAGAAACTGAAGTTTTATTGGAAAAAGAAAGTTTGCATAGTAATACATAGTAAATGCAACAAGCCTTCTGCTTTTTTTTTATTATTTAATTTCACAAACCCACCCAACCATCCAGCCTTACAACACCACCCCACCTCCGTAATCAAACATCTGCCCACCCAACCACCACCTTTTTTATTGTATTTTATTATTTTATAATTTTTTTGTTACTATATACAAAAGTGTACACAGTTTTTTTTTTATAATGTACTGACAGAGACATGGTTAAGGATATAAAATAGAAAACACAAAGTTTTTAGGAAAACCCATTTTAGCAGTGGCTGTGATGAATTTATTAATATTCCTGTTTTTAAATTTCACAGAGCATAAATTATTAATTCGAAATAAATGGTTAATGATGATGTTTCTAAATACCGAAAGATGCAGACATGAATTGAAATGTGTAAATAAGTTTACTTTAAAACTAAATTTGGCCGTTTGTCATAGATATCTGTGTAAATTTTATTACCATCAATGATTATTTTCAGATCTAAAAAGTTAATTGATTGATTAGTCAGAGTATTTTGAGTTAGCTTTAAATTAGGTGGATAATTTAAGGAAAAGTCATTTTGTGAGTGCTTGTTGAGATAAAATACAATAATATCATCTATGTAACGATAAAATCGAACATCATTATTGCAAATTTGCTTTTCATAATAATAAAGATATAGATCTGCCAAAATACTGGAGCTACAACCTCGTTGAAGGATTCCTAAATGTTGCAAATAGATATTGTTGTTGTGGAAGATATAATTATTATGGATAACAAAGTTAAGAGGTGTTTTAAATTTTTCTGCTTTAAAGTTGTGAGGAAGATTAATTTGAGTTTTATATTCTTGAAAAAGACTGTAAATGATATTACTAAGATCTGATAGTTCAATATTATTGAAAAGATCTTGAAAGTCAAAAGTCATAATATTGTCTATTGAATCGAGCGATTTGATGTATTGAATTAATTGAAAGCTATTTTTAATAGTGTAAATTATCAACTTTGCAAGTACAATTGTAAATTTGTTTTAGAATATCCAGTAAAGATTTATTAGCATTGTTGTTATTATATATATACATATATATAATGTTTAATAAATAGCATTAATAACAGATTAAAAAAAATATAAGAAATGTAATACATAATTTAAGTGGCAAATCTCCCCTAAATTTTCCCCTTGCCGCAAATGTTCATGTTTCAGAATTTTCCAACTCTTTAGCCCCGCAGAAGATATTTAATAGTTAAAATAATCCTCCCCCCTCCTAAAAATCAAATTTATAGCCATAAAATCACCGAAAAGTAGGAAAATTAGGGAGCCTCCCCCCCCCCCCAAAAAAAAAAGGTGGGTTATAGGGCAAAATGGGCGTCATATTCGGAATCAGGAGGCCATTTTACATAAGAATTTGCAAAGATGGTGTATGGGGCAATTTACATGCCAAGCAGTGTTACTCGAAACGGAAGTCATTGTAACTGTATGTCTCAAAGCTGTGAAATCAATAAAATAACACAATACCAGCCTATGATTTGGCAGACTGAATATGGCTCCTGTGATAGCCATGGCAGCTATTGTGGCAGCCATCTTCAGTAGACAACAATTAACCTCATTTGCCGTGTAACCTGATACGTCGTATGCCAACTCCCTTTATATTATCCCTACAAGTCTGTAACCATCCATGCAGATTTTATTTGGTTACAGGGGGAAAGAGTGAACTCTGTCCAATTGATATGTAATTTTACAGTAGTTTTTGTAGTTTTAGAAAACAGAAATTTTCTGTAGGAAAGTTTTCTGTTTTCTTTTTATCAGTTTTTTTTTTTTTTTTTTTTTTTTTTTTTAATTATTATTTAGGATTTTTTACAGTGTTGATTCGAATGTAGAAACAGAACTTTTTTTCACATAAGAATACACGAGGCTTGAAAATTGCAAAATATAATATAATTAAAAAGCTGAATGAAATAATGCAGCAATAAATTTAAAAATACTAAAAAGATTTACAAATTTTATTTAGCTCTCAAGAAATATCTACTTAAAAACAAACAAAAAACCATTAAAAAAAAAAAAAAAAAAAAAACAGAATGTTTATTTTTATGTATAAAAATTAACAAAATTAAAAACAGACGATCAACATTAAACATTTCGATCTTTTCACACTTCCCCCCTCCAAAAAAAAAAAAAAAAAAAAAAAAAATCTTTTTCGATACTGTCCGTTTCCATACTGATTATTATTAATTTTCTTTTCTTTTCTTTTTCTTTAAAAAAAAAAAAAAAAAAAAAAAAAAAGATTTTGATAAAATTCTGGCAAAAGCAGAATTTAGTTTAGTATAAAGGACTATTATTATTATTATTATTATTATTATTATTATTATAATTATTATTATTATTTTTCAAATTATAACACCGCTTTCAAATTATTCAATTATATTTTCGATAAATTTTCGATTTCGATAAATGTCTAACTATCGTAAAACTGGTATCGTAAAAATCCGTAGATTGAAACTAATAGCCCTCCGTATTAAAAAAAAAAAATAATAATTGCAGGATTTCTTCAGTTGGAAGACATGACTTTACTTATATACTATTTCACTTTCTTAAATATTAATCAAACTGTATGTTCTTTCATTTAAGTCGTCTGCTTTTCTCAGCGTAGCTTAGAATATTATATTCTCCTTCAAACTTTTACAGTTTTAACTTACAGTCGGCTGCAAAATTATTCGAGCACTAGCCAATAATTCCTATATTTAAAAAGTACACTTAAGACTGTTTTGCTAAGTAAATACTTGTCGAATCATGTTTTTAGACTGATTAAGAACATGACTCGACAAGGATTTATTTAACAAAGCTGTATTAAGTGTACTTTTTTTTGGCAAGGATTATTGCTAGTGCTCGAATAATTTTGCAGCCGACTGTAGGTTTCTTTCATTTAGACCTTCAGCTAAAAGTATTGCATAGCCGTCAACATTTTTATTTATTCCGAAATATTTTAAACTCCGCTTTTATTTCCCACCACTTATTTTTTAAGAAAAATTTTTTGTCATTTTGTCAAACTTATATATTAGAGAGAATTTTTCTATAAAGTGATGTTAAATAAAGGATACATACTAAGTACATACTAAATACATACTAAATAGGTATATAATAAAAATACTCCGGAATAAATTAAAATTTTGACAGTTATGGATTTGACGTATTTACTTTACTTATTTTATTAGCATAAATTTAATTAATACTGAGCTGTTTATTTATTTGATTATTTGCTGTATTAAAAGGTGCTGCCAGGCTTATTTTTAATAATTTTAAAGACAAACTAAATTGATACCGATGCAGTAATGCTTGTTTAATAAGTGATTTGTTTAGAATCCAATGTGCTTAGTTCCAGTAAAATAAATAAATATACAAATAAATAAATAATGAATAATAAATAATAATAATAATAATAAGATTTTGTTAAATATATTTTATTTTAAATATTATTAATTGATGAAAATGACATATAAAATATTTTTTCGGTGAAATGGGTAAATACTCTAATAACAAGTATAGAGGAAAGTTGGTAAATATGGAATGCTGTTTCTATTTAAACACACCATAATAATTTGAAGTATATATATATATATATATATATATATACATATATATATGTAATGTTCAGTCATTATATCAAATAATATTATATTTTCAAAAATCGAAAAATAACAATCAATGCACTTAATCACATTGGCTGATGAAAGGCTAAAATTTACTATAAACGTTATTGGAAAAATTCTGTATTAGCGCTTTTAAAATTGCTGATTAGTGAGTACTATAAATGAATGTGTCACAATACAGCTCGAATAAATCTAATAATTAAACACAAATAGGCTATCTAATTTTATTTTTTATCTTTCTATTTATTATTTGTTTTCATTACAATATTTGATAGATGGCAAGTTTTACAAAAATGTTTTAATAGAATTATTTTCTGGATTTCAATAACAGATTTCATGAATTAAATAAAATATTATTTTTTTGACAATCAAAATTGTATTAAAAAAGCATAAAAGTAGTCATCTGCGTATTTCATTCTAACTAACAACGTTAATACAATTACATATAAATACATATAACAATACATATATATACAGTTATAATACAGCGTAAATAACAACATTATTTCAATTTTAATTCATAAAACTTTTAATATCTTTAGCCCACTTTGCGTATATACAATTAAAAAATTATACATATATATATATACATTTCTCTCAAATATGTGTTTAAGAAATTTTTGTCATGAACAGCCTCAAGCCATAAGAAAGAGATAAACAAAAAGAAGTCTGCTACTGATATTGGCTTGTCAAAATTTATTATGATATTTTACTTCATTGATAAAATGTAAATAAGACAAACCACTAAAACTAAAATATTAAGTTACGTAAACGCAGAAAAAATAAATAAACTTAACAATAAAAATTTTCTTATCATAAGTTGCTAATGATTTCATGAAGTTAATGTAAAAAATGCTTTGTAAAAAAATATTCATTTTTTTTTTTTTTTAGGAATTATTTTTTTAATTTAGGAAATAAAAGAATATAGTTATGGTGATAGTAATGTAAATAGTTTTCGTTTGTATTTTTTAACAACTTTATGTTCTTTTTTTTTTATATATATACGTTTGATAAATTTTCCTTTTTTGAAAAGGCTATTAATAATCTGGTGTGTCACTCACACGACTTTCTCTTACCCTGAAATTTAATACAATAAATACAGGTTGCAGATTAATAGGTAAGATAACGAGTACTGTTATGTAAACCTATGTTAAAAAATTCATATTAGGCTTCTGAAGAGTTTTATATGATAATTAGTTCTGTGTGAGGAGGGTTACCGCCCCCCTCAACCCCCCGTTTCATTAATGCACCTACATTTATATAGAATTTAATTCGGTTATTAAAAAATAAGTCTGTTTTTAAAAAATAATTTATTTAAATTATTATTTAAAAAAATTATCTTTCATGATAATGCAGACGATTTCTATATTAGAGAAGTGGTATAACACCAAATATCCAAAAAAAGTCCATTTTATTCTCAATATTTAAAAAAAAAAAAATGCGATTTTTTTTCTAAGTTTTTTCTAAGTTTCGAAAAAAAAAACATCCAAAAAAAAGTTTTTTTTTCGTTAAAAGTAAAAAAAAATTGATAACTTTGTTTTAAATTTTCACAGATCGATGGTTCAACCATTCGTTTTAAAGGTATTGGCGAGCTCTTTTGAAATATACCCATCATGAAAATTTACTCCCCTCGAGGGGGGACTTCCCCCCCAGGGGGGGAGGCGAGGCTCCCACATACACAAAAAAATTTTCCCAGCTAACTATCTCTATTACAAAATATATATATATTAGTTTGATTTGGTTTAGTGCAGTCTATAGACGTTAAACTCTATTTTCCTGCAATTTCGCCCATAGACGTAATGTATTAGAATTCTCTTGATTGTCCCTGTACACAAACCATTAGCTTGATCTTAACGGAAAGCTTACTGTAGCATCCCTATATGATACACATTTAGAATACCAAGTTTGAACTTTCTGCCGTAATTTGTTTTTGAGATATGCTGATAACAGACAGACACACAGACACACAGACAGACACACAGACACACAGACAGACACACAGACAGACACACAGACACACAGACAGACACACAGACATACACACAGACCATTTGCTAAAAACATGATTTTCGTATTCAGGGGACCTCAAAACATGTAAATATAACAAAATCTCGCGTTCGAAAATTTGACCCAAAAACAATACTTTCTCTACCTTAAGGGTAAGAGAAAGTAAAAAAGTTGCATTAAAAATTTTAAGGATTTTTTTTTTTTTTTTTTTTTTTTTTTTTTTTTTTTTAAATTGTAGAGATATTTTTAGATAAAGTTTTTAAAAGAAAGTCACTTAAACCTATCAAGCTTTTACTTTGAATATTTGAATATGTTATCTTAGTTTTCATTTCCTTTTTTTTTTTTTTTTTTTTGAGGTTAGAAAAATGGTTATGAAATGTACAAGAAATAAATAAATAAGCATCTAACGAAAAGTTTTTAATGTGTATTAGTAAAGGAAAAACTAATTTTAATTAAAAAAATATTTTAATATATATTTTATGTTCAGGATTTACATAAAAAAAAATCACAAAATAAAATATAAATAAGAAATACTCAAACATTTCTCAATAAAAAATAAAAAAATGCAACTTTAAAAATCATGTTTAAAGACTATGAGTTAAATTTTTACTTTCTCTTACTCATATATGTTAGGGAAAACACTGTTTTGGGGTTAAAATTTTGAAATAGGAATTTGGTATATTTATACTTTTTGAGGTCTCCTGAATCCTAATATCGTGTTTTTAGCAGTTGATCTCTCTCTCTGTG
The DNA here is from genome assembly GCA_963930645.1 of Salticus scenicus. Lineage (NCBI taxonomy): Eukaryota > Metazoa > Arthropoda > Arachnida > Araneae > Salticidae > Salticus > Salticus scenicus. Next base: position 44,804,750 of record OZ005650.1, read on the forward strand.
TGTGTGTGTGTGTGTGTTATCGTCATAACTTAAGAAAAAACAGAAGACATGGTGCAGAACCCTTCTCAAAGGCTCTAGGAAGAATCACGGGATATAACTTGAAATATTTTATCAAAATCAGGCAAGTGTACAAGGACAGTTTTCAAATATATTAATTTTTTTTGCCGAAAATTTCTGGTCGATACTGTTTAACTGATTTAGAATGCGCTAAACAAAATGAAATTGTCATAAATTCTTTATATACATAAAAATCGTTTCACAAATGGTATAAAAATAGTTACCCTTCGGATTTACAAGTCCACATAAAAGAATTTCAGTGTCTTTAGAGTTACGTTTTCAAGTTGTGTCATGCTGTTATAATTTTCTTTGTGCTGTGCGAAGTTTAAGTGCATAGTTTGGAGTACATAATTTATAGATAATATATACAGGGCTAATCAAAATTAATAATAATAAAAAAAAAAATCACAGTATGGTGTGAATGGGAATCTCGTGAATAATTAAAAATAAATTTTACAGTTTAATAATGCAATTAAATGTCCCTGGTTGGTACTATCAATCATGGTGGGTATCACTCAGACAAGTCTCTCAAGAAATCCCTTCTGAAAGCAGGGAGGAAATTAGGCAATAATTACCTGTGGGCCTCATCCAGGTCATTTCTAAAGAAACAGAGTGTTGTATAAAGGCAGAAGAAAAAGGCTTGTTACGCATGGCCATTTATTCCTATGTTACTAAAGTTAATTTCGCAAAATATATTGATCTCATACATGTTTCATTTTCTATTGATTCTAAATTATTGAAGAAATGTTTGCTTTCTAACCTTTTGGGATACCCTGTAGGAAACTTATGCATGCATTTCTTTAACACTTTATTTAGAAACAAAATTTCACAAACACTTTTCTTGAATACTTGTGTCCTACCACTGACCGATAGGTTCTCTTTTGAAGAGATGGTGGATAGGAAGAGTTGGTTCTGAATCTAAGTTGTACTCGTCGATCTAAAAGTTCGAATTTTTTCCATATGGATTACTTATAAAGATTCACCTTGGGGCACATTCCACGTTAGCTATAGACCCATCGTGCAATCAATCTTACTTTCACCTCACATTACACCATCTAAGCATACTTGTAGTATTTTACACATCTAAAAAGTTTGCTCTGTACTAAAAACAACTGTGTTTGTACATAAGTTTTAGCATGAAAACTAGTAATATATCTGTCATGAGGATCTCATGACATATGGTAAACTTATTGATAACTAAATTAAATATAGTTTATTCTAAATTACTCCTTAAATATTTATCTTAAGTTATAACTAAATAACATAGTATTTTAGTAATCCAGTAACTCCATCTAAATCCCCTTTTTTTACTTTTATTCGAAAGAGAGAAAAATATTCTTTCATTCGCAAAAAGTGCTCATTTTCGCATCCTTTAAACTGATTTCTAAGTGTCCTTTGCTATAATTGAAAATCACCCCTGAAGGCCGGTTTCCATTGCAGTTGGAAGTTCGAGGTTCAAAAAACCATTAATCACGCTCCCGACACAAAGAGCTAAATGTCTTGTCATCAGTTGTAGCTTTTTTTTTTATAAGATTGCACAGTTACTTCAAAGGAAAGCATGGAAAATCGACAACGATATGTGCCTCTGGCCCCTCAATTATCTCAGCAGGGGGTTAGGACCAGGAACTATTCCGGCCTTCCAACCCCGTCCAACCGCTTGACCACATCAAAAGATCCGCTTCACCACATCAATAGTGCCGTTCGAACCAACCTCAGTGGAAACTGCACTAGGGTTTTCAGGCAGAAAAATGTTGATGACTTTTCCTCCTTCGGTCGTTGGGGTAGCTAGCGTCCTTTCTTTATCTTTGAAAATATCATTTTGGGATCATTCGGTTTAACTTTTACCACATGAGCATTTCTAATTGGCGATAAAAATCAGCGTGTGATGTAAATGCTTGGATTAATATAGCCAACAGGCAGTTGTGTATTTTTTTTTTTTTTTTTTTAGTTCTACGTGTACTTTTTCCCTTATGGAGATTTTTAATTTTTGAAACAAGCAATCATATCATGTGTATCTTTGCTTCTTGTACCAAGGTCTATTTAACTACACTTTTAAAGCCTTCTAGGCTTGTCAAGAAATTTTGTATGTTTGCAAATCTCTCTAAGAAAATAAAACTGAATTGGTATACTTAAAAATTGTAATCATTATATGTTGATAGTGCTACGAATTATGTGATTTTTGTCAGTCTTGAACTCGCAACTGCATGGTATGAATTATAACAGCTAAATAATTTACAGACCTTTTGTACTTAAAACAACCACGACGTTACAGTCGGTAACAAAAGTGTCCGAACACTAGCAAAAATTCCTATGTAAAAAAAGTACACTTCATACGGTTTTGTTAAATAAATCCCTGTCGGATCCTGTTCTTAGTCAGTGTAAGAACATGATTCGATAAGGATTTATTTATCAAAACCGTGTGAAGTGTACCTTTTTTACATAGGAATTTTTGCTAGTGTTCGGGCACTTTAGTTACCGACTGTACATTAGGTATTAAACGTCACGACAATATCCCTTTGTACATTTCTATAAGATTCATAAATTTTTTGTACATGATTTTCAATTAAAAAATAGCACTCTTTTATATAGTATATAAATTTTGTTGAAGTCTAAATTCTGTCCTTTGTATTTACAGTATGAACGCAGAGAAATACATGCAGATGAAAAGACAAAATAAAATTATAAGCATTTTCATTTATATTGGAAAGTGATAAAATTATTTCAAGTTATTAAAATCAATATGGATAATTTTCTGAATTTTTATTATTAATCTTTCGAGGTTCTTGGAAGCGTAAAAGTAGAAAGCAGGATTAAATATTAATACTAAAATATTTTCTTTTGTGTAATGGATAAACTAATTTACCTTAATATTGATAAAATTTCATCTAAGTTTTATGAAACAACTAGCAGGCTTTGCCCGCTTCGCTGGTCACTATATTTAAAGGAAGCTCTTTTCTATATAATTTTATGAAAAAAGAGAAAATAATAATACTGAAATCGCTCAAAAGTTCGCTTTGGGTTCCCGCTACCTTCGGCAGCGCCTTGTTCGTCCTCGCATTCTGAAATACCTGTCCCTATTGCCTGCGACAATGACTTACCCGTGGCCTTCCATTTAGGTGCTTATCATACATGACAATTTCGATACGGACAGTATCGAAAATTTTGAAGTAGCCCTTTATATTTGAATCCTAGTTATATATGAGCAACATTATACGTGATGTACATAATATTTGCTTTCAAGTTATTCTCTATATTTATTTGATTTAATCGATCAACCATAGAATGACAGCAATTTCAAGCCAAATATAATATTACAATATGCTATGATCGGCTACTTCTATCGCATGAGACAATTATTATTATTTTGTGGTTATATATACTTCATGCTTAGTTAATAGTAGTTGGTATATAGAAAAATAAATAAATTAATATGTAAACTTGATCATGGTACAGCCTTAATGCCCTTGGCGACTTTTAAATTTTTGTTGCCGTTTTAGACCAAAATATAATTTATGCGATTATTGTTCCTACGCAAGCGAAGTGTGACGTCACTGACCGTCCGTGGATGCAAGAAATGATTTCCTATGTTAATCGCCCATTGGATTTTTTGTAAAAAATGATTAAAAATCGAAGAAAATTATTTCCCGATTTTAATCTCCATATTTGGGTACACATATGTATTAGTTATCATGTGCATGTGTTAGATTGAGTTATTTTGCAGTCAAATTGACAGAATTTTAATTTTAAATTTTTTAACTCTGTTGTTCTTGGCGCTTATTGTATTTGGTGATCAAAAACGTAATACGAAAATATACATGCCAGATGTATATTTTCGTAATATGCATTGTACGAAATATTGTTTCATATTATTCATTACTGTCTTAAAATAAGTTGTTAAAATAACCATGATTTTTGAAAGGAATTAAATTATGTTCGCCAAATAATTTGGCGATATTTTATTTTTTTTTACCAAGGATGACCGCTACCAAATCTATTCCGCTACAACATATTAGTATCTTATATTAGATACTTTATTTAGACATTTGAAAACAAATTTGACCTCAAATTATGATAGAATATTTATCATTTCCCTTTTAATCAGTATATTTGTTAGATATTTATTGTGTTAATATCATCCTTTGAAATGAAATGTTTGTGTTTTCAATCGAATATGGAAGTTTGCCATTTTTTTTTCTAGAGTTTTGAAATTAAAAATTCAAATTTTGTCAATTTTACAACAAAAATAACTTAATCTAACGCATGGACATGATAACTAATACATATCTATACCTAAATATGCGGATTAAAATCGGGAAATATTTTTCCTCGATTTTAATAATTTTTTACAAAAAATCCAATGGGCGTTTAACATAGGAAATATTTTTCTTGCATCCACGAACGGCCAGTGACGTCATCACTTCGCTTGCGTATTTCTTTCTATCTTTTCCTTGGCGAAAAATGTCCGATCTACTTCAGCATCAAAATTATAAAAAATTGTCAAGAATTATTAATAAGAAAATACATTTACCATAATGCTGAATTAACTTTTATGCCAAGCGTGTTTCATCCGCCATACTAAAAAAAAAATCTGAAATTGAGGTATATAAAAAAAAATGCTGTGAAATAAAATTCAGAAGAAATATGTTAGATTTGTAATATTACTATTTTTTTTTTAATTATAATGTGTCATTTTCTCATCGACCAATTTAACATTTAGTAATTTCTTATTTTTCGCGTGAAAGCATATTTCATTTTATGCTGAAAACAATGAATAGATATATCTCTTAAACTTTTTTTGGCAACAATTAAAAATTTAAATGGCTTATATTAAGTCAATATAAGTCAATAAGTTTATTATTTTCATATTTTAATTAATTTTAAAGATTTTTTCAATTTTTTTTTCCTAAACCATCCCTGACCTATAAGGAAAAAAACAAAAAAAGAATGATCGAAATCGGTCAAGCCGTTTACGATTTTATAAATAACATACAGACAAACATTCATTTTTATATATATAGATTCTGAATTTTACTAACGAAATTTTAGTAAATGTTTAAAAAAAAAAAAAAAAGTATATATATTTTTATTTTTTTATTTTTGGATAGAATATTAATACAGTGAAACTTGAATAATTCGAACTCGTTTAATTCGAAATTCTGGATAATTCGAATTTTTTAGCCGGTCCCTTGAATTTTGTATTAAAATAATGTTAAAAAATCATGGATAATTCGAATTCGATTTTCGATAATTCGAATTTTTCATACGATTTCCTTTAAAATATTACAGTAAAATTCGTTCCTGAGATTTTTCTCAGCTAAAGTTCATTATTTTTTTCAACAGTCTTTCAAAAGAAGGATAAGGAAATACCGCGTATTTCCTACCACTGTAAGAAATATGTCCTATTTACTGCCAGAAATTCTCTGTAATTTGAGAAAATACGCGTAATTTACGAAAAAGTTACGTTGTCAGAACGTATTTTCTCAAATTATAGAGAATTTCTGGCAGCAAATAGGACATGTTTTTTACAGTGTAGTGCATCACAAGATATGGTCCATATACATGAACTTCGAGGTTTTTTTTAAATTGAAAGTCATGTCTATTGTAGGAGAGTCTGTTTTTGTACCAATTGGTGGGTTGGAGTCATATGCTATGACTCACAGATTGTACTTAAAGAAGCAATCAAAAACATGTGACTATTTTAAAAATGTGTAGAATAATTAAGCTCGTAAAAAAATATTGATTTCATGGGAGGGGCTTAATGATGCAGTATTCTTAGATATAAAGTTTATATGTTAAATCTTTGATCATAGAGTTTTATATTTTTAATTTATCTCTTCTTTTTGACAAAATAGTATATGTAATTCGAATTTTTGGATATTTCGAATTTTTCTCTGGTCCCTTCAACTTCGAATTATTCAAGTTCTACTGTAGTACCTTTTCCAAATGAAACCCATAAAAAGGTAAAAAGAAAGTATTACATAAGTATCTGCTTTGAATTAATCTAAATTCATGTAAAGTTTGAAATTTTATTGAATAATATTCTTTAATATCAAGACATATATAATTTAGTTATACAAAATTAAAGTTTTCGAGTTTTAATTAGTTTGCAAAGAAAAATTAAATTAACCAAAATTTCTTTTCAAGAAGTATTCAGAAGTTAAGTGCATAAAGACAAAAGATTTGAAGAACTATCGTTAAATTGCCGGAAGGCACTAAAAATAAAATTAGTTCTTTATTTTTTTTAGTATTAATTTACACATAATTCGACGATAAAACATAAGACTCCTAAAATTCTGTCTTTTAAATTAAAATAATTATACCAGTAAGAATTAAAATTTGTATTGTATTTCATGTATTATGTAATCGTAAATACCAAATAAATTATAAAAAAAAAATATATAGGAGACATATGAGAATGAATAATTGAGGAAGTATATAATATTACTTATGTATTATACAATTTTAAATATTTCATACGATTAAATAAAAACTAATTAGAAATATTGTATCTATGAAATTAATAAGTTTTAATAGGAAATAATTAACTAATTTTCAGGGAATGATTTCGGGTGCATTTCTTTGTTTTGAAAAATCAGAATGAACATGGTAAACTAATAACTTTTAAATTAAAATATTTTTGTTGTCAATTGCATTATGAACATTTTTATTTCATGTCGAAGACATATACGAGGGTTGCTATTTATATATCTGACCTAATAATGAAAATACAAATATTTATGATCGAAATTGGTTTTAATGTTTTTCAAAATATTCTCCATGCAGATCAATACACTTTTGCATGCGTTTGAAATAATTTTCGAAGCACTTTTTTCACTCCTATTGAGTTAAGTCCAAATTAAATGCATCAACAGCTTCTTAGGGTGTCGAAAATCGTTGATCACGTAATTTATTTTTAGTGTGCGGAAATAAAAAAAAAAAGTTATTGAGTGCAAATGATTGTACGGCGGATGACCCATCAATTCGATGTTTTGACTGGTCAAAAATTCTTTTTTTTTGAGCCAATGTGAGAGCTCGCATTGTCATGATAAAGAATAATTCGCCTCTTATGCTTTTTTCGAATTTCTCCGATGACTTCTGGCAAACAAATGGTTGTGCATTCTTTAAACACTTTTCTTACGACTATGAAAGCCTTTGCGCAAGTGCGGACTGAACGAGTCCAGTGTCAGTAGGGGTGATTGAGAGAAAATGAGTGATAAGAGAACACCGAATGACTGGAATTTTGCCAAATTCCAATCTGTCGGTCTATTTGCACCTTTCCCAGATTTTATACTCGTCTTCCCTGCTAGTCGTAGTAAACGGGGTTAAACTATACCTAAGGCTCCTATATATATGAGCTGGCGCATCAGGTATTTATTGCCTTAGGGTTGCCACATGTACCCAGCGCGTTTCATGGATAAAAAAACGGCAGTCATTACTTTTACCGTCTTGTGTAACTTTAGAGTACACATTTTATTACATTTCATAATTTTAGCTAAATAAAGTACGATGTGAGGTTTGTTTAACGATAAACTGCTATAATCACTCAAGAAAAGAACATAAAATGTTCAGATTTCCATAAGATAATTTGAGAAGAATAAAACAACATTACTTATAATTTTCTTTGTATTTCTGACATGCGATAATGTAAAACTACAGAAAAAATGTGACATTTTAATCATATTATTTATATTAATATTGATAAATCGATTTAAAGAGACCATTTCTTACAGTGTATTTGAGTTTTCCGACATTTTGCATAAGAAACAGAAACAGCCCTGATAACACATCTTATTTCCAATATCTCCACAGGATACCCTGATAATCTAATGTGAAAAAAATGTGTTATTGGGAATATTATTGTTGCTTATTGCTTTTGTTTCCCGATCGTAGCTTCAGATGAAGATTTCTTAAAATCACAAGAAAGCGATAAGGACGCCAAGCGGGAATTCTGCCCTCTTCTGAGGAAAAAAAATGTTGGCGATGCGTCGGCCTATATATTTATTTAAGGGGCTATAACTATACCATTGAGAATTGACCGTTCTGCGTTGCTCTAACACCACCGATCGGTAATGCCAAAGAAACAGACAACCATTCGCTTCGATGTGCTTCTTCCACGAACAAATTTTGTTGGATTTTGCTCGTCTTGGAAGACCCATACCGTCGATTGCTGTGTTGTTTAGGGCTCATACGCATAAATCCATGATTCGCCCCCTGTGTAAATTTTATAGATAGCCTTTGATGTACCTTGAATGTGCTTTTTTCAACATTTCCTTGCACCATTTGGCACGAGCCTTCTTTTGAGTGTTTGTCAGATTATGCGGGATCCAGCACGAAATCCTTTTTAGAACCAAATGTTCATGCATTATCTTATTGATGCTTGTCATGCTTGCATGACAAGCATCAATAAAATAGATGCTTCAGAGATGCCTCACAGCCCCCATCACTCACAGCCCCCTCACAGCCCCCATCACAGCTCCCATCACTGCCCCCAGAGATGCCTCAATCTCACGGTACGTCACATGGCGATCTTGCTTTTTCAGTTCACGCACAGCATTGATATTTTCTTTCAGAACAATCAATTTTGGACGACCCACGGAATTCGTCCTAATGCGACAACAACTGAATTCGTTATACCAGTTTTTTACAGTGGTAAGGGATGATGCTTTATCGCTGTATAAAGAATTAATTTCATTGAAACATTCTTGTTTTGATAATCCACGACGAAAGTTTTGAAAAATAATCGCACGAAAATGTTCATGAGTCAATTTTATTTTTTGGCCGAGATGAATTTTTCAATTTACTAGAAACAAAACAAATCACGCTAAAATGGCAAAGCGTTCCGAAGATGTTATGGTTAAAAATATCCTATTTTCGATTGGAAACGTCGGCGGTCGCCTGGTAATACTTACTGTTGGCCAAGGCCAGAAATATAAATAGCAAATATCGTATATAGTGTAGAGTGAGGCAAAACCAGTACTAGTGGGTCAATCCGATCCTTCTCATTTTCTAAGTTGCATGCTATTATTTTACTGAAATGACATCAACTAGTAAAGTGGCAGCCATTACAAGCAGTGGGATATGTGTTTCGCTTCTATCAGTTATGTTGATCAGTTATGAATAAATTTTGAAGGTTTACATTTTTCATTTTATTTATTTATTTTATTTTTTGGTACTTTAAGTGAAAGACATAATTTTGCATTCAATACGATTATTGATTTAATGAAAAAAATAATTTACAGGAATTTGCTGTTAACAGTAGTATATTTTAGTATAATGATTCACCACTTTTTGCATTATCACTCAGCATTGCTTTATTTGTTTCAGCATATACTACGGTAGGCTGACCATACGTCCTAGAAAACTACCTTCGTCTCCAAAAAATTACAACACATTTGGGGACGCCGGTTATAAAGTTATTTACGTTTTATTATAATAATTTATTATATGTATAATAAATAAGCTGAAATAAGTTCTTTTAGGTGCTTTATACATAAAAATTACTAAAATTTTACAATTTAAGGTGATATATTTTTTTATTTATTCTTTGTCCTCGAAATTCGAGAACACCGCCATATTTGTCCTCAAATTAAATGAAAGAAATATGGTCACTCTAGACTACGGAGCAAAGCCGCTTTTTATAGGGTGGGGCAAACTACACTTAACTTTTTACTCCAATCTTTGATAAATGTAACGTGTCATCTTAGAAAGATAAATCTAAAGACGTTGCTTGCAATTTTATCAGTGATTTATTGGCAAATTCGAGGAATAATAGTACTCCAAATGCTAAGGATGGATCCACGAAGTCCTAATTGAGAGAAATAAGATCACATTTTTGTTCGTGATTTAGCCTTTAAAACATGCACTTTTTTTTGTATAGTCATATATATATATATATTTTGTATGATCTTATATTTCTGCCTTTTTATTTATTCATTTTTTTTTTCAATAAAGTCATTGAAATAACCCTTTTTGAGAATTGCCACGCACCCGCCTTTTCTCCCGACTCTTCTACCAGAACATACATACAGTATTTTTCATCTTGATATATCGGAAAGCACATTACTGAAGAATACTATAAAAACATTCTAGTAGAAGAATCAGGGGAAAAATATAGCCCTTGGCAACCCTGCTATTCTCATCGAATTTATAAGAAAGCTGCTTTTATTCCGCTCATGAGGGAAAATGTCATTTTGCAGAGGTTAACGAAATAAACAATAATAATAAAAGTATACATTTTACTACTTTATAACTCAGAAGATTGTTTCTTAAATATCGAAGGAAAAATATGAACTTAATCTCGCAAAGAAACCTGTGTATAAATGACTTGTCCATTTAAGTTTAAAGCTTAAAGGGTCGGTTTTGTCCAAGTTTCATCTATATTGACCAAGTTATCTAAAAGTTCGTAAATAATTTAAAAGCTAATATATATATATATATATATATATATATATATATATATATATATATAATGCATGATTTTCTGGTTAAGAGGTAGTAGTGTCGTATACAATGTGGCAGGTTCTGGTTCAATCCTGACTGATAGCACTGGTAATCTGCAATGTACGAATATTCACCGCATTGTTCTGTTACAGAAAGGTTTATAAACACATTTTATTATATGTAAATAATGCGTATATTTTCTGAAACTGTTCTGTCAGAAATTACCTATATTAGAACATTATTATATATATATACTGTGTGGTGTTATTTTTTATTCGTCAATTTGGATTATGATGTGTATATTTATTCATTAGTATATCTTCTAATCTGTTTGTAAAATACATGCTAATTTAAAAAAAAATTGTGCAGTTTTGCAATAAACATATCTGTAAAACACATTTTTAAAAAGCGTTTTACTCTCAATCTGCACATAACTTATGCAGTAGGCATGTGAAATTATTATTATAAATTTACAGTAATAGAAAAAATAAACGTAGTAATCAAGGCTAAAATAATTGTACTTGTTCAGGAAGAAATATATTATCTTCAATTCTATCTATATCTATATCTATCTATCTATCTATCTATAGATAGATAGATGTATTGAAATGATCTTCAGAAATAAAGCTTTCGGGGTGTAAATATTTCTTTTATTATTTTTAATGCTAGTTGTTTAAAAAATAAATTAATTGATATTTCCTTTCTTATACCATACAATACATTCGAATTTTTTATGGTGAAACTAATCATAATCCATCACGTACCAACATATAAAAAGTGAACTCAATTTTCTAAAATAAACCTTAAAAATTTAATTCTTATAAAGGGATTACTATTTTAGAAAAAATCGATTAAAATAAGTTACCCTAATATATTGCGTTATATGTTTATAAAAATAAATATTCAGAAATAATTTCTTAAATTTCATGATTCAATTAGATTTTTTTAAAGTTCGTTTATTCTTTTCTCGTTTCCTTTTTTCCCAATTTATTTAAGTTTTATAATAAATATTTTGTTTCAGTTTAAACTAGGCATGCAATACATTATTTTTTAAATTATAAACTAGTAAATTTACCAAAAATAAATTTCAAATTTCAAATTTCATACAATAATTATAAAAATTTAAATGAATATATTTTAAATTGAATGCAGCTTTACATTGTGTTTTCTCAGAAAAATAATATTTAAATTGGATTTAAAATATTAAACTCCCTCCTTGTTTTCATTAAAAATAATTTATTTTAAGTTTACATATGCAAATTAAATATGAGGCATTTTGTATAGCCATTGCAAAATTTCTATAGGAATTTTTTTAAATAGTACGATATATTTTTTCAGAATTTTGTATTAAAAACCAATTAAATTATAAAGTATGTGATTCTGTTTAATTCTGTTTTTAAAAGCTTATTAAATAAGAAAAGTAAAGAGGCCTGGAAATGAGTGATCTTTTGTTAAATAATTTTTAGAAGCTTTTCTATTCTATGAAATTATCGACATTAATATTTAAATTACAAATAATTTTGAATACAGGTAGTCTGAAGAAATCTATTAGTGATTTGCATAATATAGTTAAAACGTTCCTTCATCACAGTTTCATTATTTAAAAGGATATATACGGAAGCTTCTGGCAAATATTTAAATCCACTAATAAATTAAACATACAAAAATAAATAAATAAATAAATAAATAAAAATAAATTGAACGATATTAATAACTATTGATTCAATAGAATCTTTGATCCAACAAAAAAATTTATATGGGAAAAAATATAGATGGTTTTATTTATTTAAATAAAATAATTCATATTGACTGTTTACACTTTCTTCTAAAACTTAATAAAAGAAATCTTAGATTTTTATTAGCTATTGTACACATAATAATAATAATAATAATAAAAATAATAATAATAATGCAGGATAAGACTGCAAACAAATTATTTTACTATTCTTGTTTTCAATGAAAAGTTTTAAATATCCAGTGATAATGTATTTAAGAGAGTTTAAACATTGCGTAATTCAAAATGTTAAAAGAGAAGACAACTCATTTAAATAAATGAAAAGAAAAATATTTGTATTCAAACATAAAACTAGTTGGCATAGGTGGACTCTGCTCAGTACGCCATCATATATATGTTCTCACAAATTTCTAGTGCGAGACATATTATAATCATGTGTTAAGAGAAATGAATTTGAAAAAACGCTTGACACAGTGACAGAATGAAATCCCCGCCTTATAGGATATCGAGCGTTCACTTCGATATATTTATCTTATTCTAATTTATTAATTTATTTTATCAGGGTCAATTTCGTTGTTTAGTTTTCATGCTATTACTTCCCATGCAACAAGCCTCAAAATTCCTATTTATATGAAAAATTTTCAATTTTGTTATGTTGATAAAATCTTAAATTACGAATGACTTACGAATTTTTTCTATTAGAATATTTCTAGTCAATCATGTTCAAACAAGTATCATAAATTTTATTTTTAAGTTGTCTGATATATTTATGATCCTCAAAATGGACGTTTATGCTCAATTTTGCCCTATTCTGCCATGTTAAGTAAATTGTACATTCGAAAAATATACGAATTTTTTAAATTGGAACATTCACAGTGTACGATGTCATTCATGGTCATGCCAATATCCTAAATAATGTTTCAAAAGTGGTCTGACAACTTTAAGATGAAAATATCCCTCAACATTCACGTTTATGTGAAATTTTGCGATATTCTGCCATGTTAAGAAATTCGTTTATTTTCAATAACTTACGAAATTTTTATAATGGAAAATTCATAGTCAATAATATTCATGTTAGTATTCTAAATAATATTTCAAAAGTGGTCTGACATCTTTACGATGAAGATATCCCTCAAAATTGACGTTTATGTGAAATTTTGCCCTATTCTGTCATGTTAAGAAATTCGTTAATTCCAAATAACTTGCGAAATTTTCAAAGTTGCACGTTTATAGTCAATGGTGTTCATTACGGCATTAAAACTGATATTTTAAAACTGGTCTAACATTTTTACAGTAAACATTTTCTGTTTAATACACGTTTAAGTGCAATTTTGCCCTATTTTTCCATGTTAAGAAAATCGTAAATTTCTAATAACTTACGAAGTATTTTAATTCGAATGTTGCAAATGAATAGGGCACTTGCCTGTGTTAAAAGTAATATTTTAAAACTAACCTGACTTCTCTGCGACTATTTGTTCTTGAGATATCGTGTACACAGACTAACATGCTAACACACAAACACACTAAAAGACTAACACATTAACAGACACCCTACAGCCGGACACCGTACAAATTTTGTCATTTTCGGATTCCTCACACCTGAAAACGTGTAAAAAGTCAAAATACCGAGGTCGAAAATTTTCATGATTATCTAAGTTCCCCATACCTATAGTATGATGGGGAAGTAAAATCTTGATAATTTTCCTTCAAACGTTATTTAGTGAAAATTTTTTACAATATATTTACATATGAATTTGTAAATATATTTTTAACTCATTATAGTATAAATTTTATAAAAAATATTTGTTAGTGCTTGTCGTTGGCGTGATAAATACAAATCTAGGAAATCATTTTTTAACACTTTACCTATTAAAGGTATTTTAAAGGCAATCACTTAAAAAAACATATAAAATTAAATTTATGGGAGAAATATCAAAACTATATTAATAAAATCAGACTTTTGTCTGTAAATTTGTCGGAATCAAACAATTTTGCGATATCTTCACGTTTCACACCTCATGAAAGCAGAAAATGACTTCAGAAAGTGTGTGTGTCATCGTGTCTGTATGTCGCTTTTTTTGTCCGGGCATCACTCGAGAACGGCTGGACGGAATATAACGGCGCTTGGCAGAAACTTAAGTTTTCACCCAACTTAAAATTACATCTATTGAAATATTCAAAATTTTGATTAGTAGTTTTTGAATTGTAGGTAAAAAACGCCTGCGCTTGCACCATAAATATTTTTTCACTAAAACGCTTTGAATGGAAAAACTAGTTGGCATAGGTGGACTCTGCTCAGTTCCCCATCATATTTATGTTCTCATAAATTTCTAGTGCGAGACATATTATAATCATGTTAAAAGAAATGAATTTGACCAAAGCTTCATACAGTGACAGAATAGACTATCCATCGTTCACTTCGATATATTTAGTTTATTCTCATATATAAATTTATTTTATCAGGGTCAATTCCGTTGTTTAGTTTTCATGCTACTATTTCCAATCCTCAAAATTCTTATTTATATGAAAAATTTACAATTTCGCTATGTTGATAAAATCGTAAATTACGAATAATTTAGGAAATTTTCCTATTAGAATATTTGTATTCAATCATGTTCAAACAAATATCATAAATGTAATTTTGAAGTTGTCTAATGTATTTACGATCCTCAAAATGGAAATTTATGCTCAATTTTGCCTTATTCTGACATGTTAAGTAAATCGTAAATTCCAAATAACTTACGAATTTTTTAAATTGGAAAAATCATAGTCTATGATATTCATGCCAGTATCCTACATAATATTTCGAAAGTGGTTTGACATCTTTACGATGAAAATATCCCTCAAGATTGACGTTTATGTGAAATTTGGCTCTATGCTGCCATGTTAAGAAATTCGTAATTTTCCAATAACTTACGAAATTTTTATATTGGAAAATTCATAGTCATTAATATTCATGCCAGTGTTCCAAATAATATTTCAAAACTAGTCTGACATCTTTACGATGAAAATATCTCTCAAAATTGACGTTTATGTGAAATTTTACCCTATACTGCCATGTTAAGAAATTCGTAAATTTCCAATAACTTGCGAAATTTTCAGAGTAGCATATTTATAGTTACTGATGTTCATTCCGGCATCAAAACTGATATTTTAAAACTGGTCTGACATTTTTACAGTAAAAAGTTTCTATTTAATGCACGTTTAAGTGAATTTTTGTCCTATTCTCCCATGTTAAGAAAATCGTAAATTTCTAATAACTTACGAAGTTTTTAAATTCGAATGTTGCAAATGAATAGGGTTCTTGCCAGTGTCGAAAGTAATATTTTAAAACTGATCTGACCTCTCTGCGCCAATTTGTTCTTGAGATATCGTGTACACAGACTAACAAACTAACGGACTTACACACTAACAGACTAACAGACTAACAGACTAACAGACACCCTACAGACAGACACCATAGAAATTTTGTAATTTTCGGATTCCTCACACCTGAAAACGTGTAAAAAAGTCAAAAAACCGAGGTCGAAAATTTTCACGATTACCTAAGTTCCCCATACCTATAGTATGATGGGGAACTAATAAAATATAAAAATAAATTTTTAAGTTAAAGACTTTTTTATTCGCGTGATTTGAACTACAAATTATGAAAAGATTGGTTGCTATCTAATTTCCATACTTTAGTTAATTTTAAAAAATCTAATTGTCGTATCGAAAAACTGTTGCAGTCCCTGGATTAAAGAAACTCGCCCCTTTCATTTGGTATCAAATTTGTAATTATAGGTCTGATATTTCTGATTTATTTTACCCTTTTTCCGTTTTCAACCCAGATTCGGTAGAAGGTTTTATATTTATATATACGCATTTATATATATTTTTATTTTCCAGAAATAAAATGAAATATTTTTAATTTCACGTGAATAATAATAAAAATTAGAGAAAAAAATATATAGTTGACCTACAACAGTAGGTGATTTTTTTTATAAATCAGAAATTTGTATGAGGATAAATATTTTCATAGAGATATTTAGCATTAGTTCAATATTTTTATTTAATTAAGCAGTACTTTTCTTTCCTGCAGTAAAACAAAATTTTTCGTTGTTATTATGTACCTTATGAGGTTCTTTTATGTTCTCCCCTTAATTGTAAATGATTATAATTGGGATTTTATTAAGATTTTTTATTTTTATTTTGTAAATATCAGAAAAGAGTTTTTAATTTAATTTAATTTAATTTAATTTATTTATTTTGTGCATGGAACAGCTTTAGTATCGGATCCCTTTGACAAAATTTGAAATTTGGCACCGAAGTAGCTCGGACATTTCTCGCCAAGATCTTTAATTGCACAATTGAGATAGCCAATTCAGTTCATCACAAAAACGGCTTAAAATATTTAAAGTCACCAAAGGGGTCCCATACTAAAGCTATGCTTTTTGTATTTATTTATAATATTTTCTATTAAAGACTTCTGTGGTCACGAAATTTAGTGCGTAAATTGTTTGTATGCATCCGGCACTTATTGTAACTGAATTTCACGAAATTCGAAATCCCCCCCCCCTCTTCGCCTTCTCAGATTCGGGGGGCAATAAACATGTGTAAAAACATGTTTTTCCGTTTGAATTCGCTTTGAATTATCTTATAATGGCGAATTTTGGTTTATGGATATTGATGAAGTGTACGCATTATGTACATTAGTGGGATTTTGCAAAACTTCGAACTCACCCGCTGAGGAAGGGGAAGTAAGAAGTGGGTAAGTTGCTGCTGAAGGCAGTGGGGACCCAGACTCCTCACGTTGTGAGCGAGAAAAACCTCTACCAATCACAGCGAGAACTTGGGTTATTAATAAAGATATGGGATTTTGACAACTCATCTAAGTTTAATATTCAGCGAAGCGGGCAAAGCCTGCTAGTGCATTTATAAGACTAGAACGTATATGCTTCACTTTAATCTCACTACATGGCAATAGACGCTACATATAGCCATTTTCGTTCAAGAAAGATATTATACAGTACTGTCATTGTTTTTGCTTTGCATGCTCACGTGTGTTATAATTAATACATATATTAACTCAAGAATCTACCATTAGTCTTAGAAAAGATATAAGGAATAAGAAAGTAAACACATTTTTATCCTTTGTTAAGGTTCTAATAACTGAGCTCTGTGTGCCGATGGTACCATGAAGTAATACCTCTCTAAGTCCTCATTAATGACTATGATGAGGTGATATGTATAATTTTTATTGCATATATCTTTAAAATACACTCTTAAGTAACAACAACAACAAAAAAGATATATATATATATATGTTTCAGATACATTTTTTTATCTCTTTGTTAATACGGTAGGTAAAGCCTTAAGGTAATTTATTACCATATTTTTATTAACTTCGATTCTTTCTTGTTTGTTTGTCCCGTACAAATTTTGCAATAGATTTTTAACTATAGCTAGACATATGAAACTTTCAGAATAGCTCAGAACCCGATGACAAAACAATACTTCGAAGCCTGATTTTCAAATTTTTGATTAGTTTTTTTAATTAATTAAAATATGAAAATAATAACCCCCCAATAGTTTTAAAACAGACATTAACATATTAGCTATAATTTAATTGTTGCAAATAATAATAATAATAATACGAGTTCATTTTTTTTTCGACATAAAAATAATTACATTTAATTAAACGTGAACCTTAAAAAAATTGTAAAAAGTTAAATTTTGCATCTCACAAAAATTGACGTCATTATCAGTATAAAAATTTTATACGCATTGATAAAGTGCTAATGTAGTTCTATAGCTATGATTCAACAGAAAATTTAAAAACATGGTATATAAAAAGTTTTTTATCTTATAATTGTATGGTTTATATCATAAATACAACAGCCATATTTTATATTACAATTAAAATATTTTTATATATGTATTTTACTGGCTGGCGTTGGCAACTGCGCTAGTAACTATAATTAAATAAATAAATAAATAAATATATATATATATATATATTAATCTGCTTATTGGATTTTTCCATCAGAATATAACATGTAAAATGTATGATGCACATACATGTCGATGTTTGAATACCTGAATATATGCGTATAAAAAGATATTGAGAGATTAGTATATTGCTAGATAAATTGTGTAACATAAAAAGTTAAAAGTATTTAGTCTTAGCAATTTTGAAGCAGAACAGAGACACTGTTTAAAATACTCCATTTAAATAATAATAATAATAATAATAATTTTCCATGGGAAAATATTTTTTGTGTTTTATTATAAGTATAGGTTGTCAAGTTTGCGTTGATGCAAACTCCATCTTAATAACTTAATTAGGTTGGTTGGTTGGTTGGTTTTTTGTGGCACAAGATCCAGAATTGGATATGCTGCGCCAAACTTTATACTCTGGATGGGGGATCCCATCCATAGTCTAAAAAAGAAAAAGAATAGAAAAGATGTATATAATAATAGATAAATATAATAAAAAATAGAGTAAACAGTGTATAAGATAAAACAATATGTAAAGATTATAACCAATGTATATAATAAAATGAGATGTAGAAAATGGCAGTGTAAATGATAAAATCAGCGATGAAGAATGATAAAGTAAATAATAAAATCATATATCGTAGTAAAAACCTGCCTCTTTTAAAAAGTTGGTCAGATGATAATGAGGATTAATACCCAACAGGTTAGTCAAATTTGGTGATGATGAATTAAAATAGTGCCTATACAGATGACGAAGGCTAGAGCAATCGGTGAGGATATGGCTAATGGTTAGTAAGCTGAAGTGGCATTTGGGGCAGGTAGGTTCCTGTTCTCCAAGAAGTAAATGTTTGTGTGTAAGTCTCGAATGCCCAATCCTGAGACGAGTGATTATCACATCATAACTCCTAAGAGTATGTGTCGGCCAGACTGAAATTTGTGGTTTGATTCCCTGTAATTTATTATTTGTCTGACAATTCCACTCTCTTTGCCACATATTTTTAAAGAAAACTTTAAAGGAGTGCTTAACATCCTCATATGGAACTGGACAGTTAATATCAATCAATGCCTGTCTTGCTGCTTTATCTGCTAATTCATTGCCCTTGATGCCAACGTGACCAGGAACCCAACAGAATAATATGTCAAAGCCTTTTCTTAAAAGATCATTATAAGTTTTTAAAACTGACATAAAAGAAAGCGCACAAGCACTAGAAGAAAGAGAATCTAGGACACTCTTAGAGTCAGTGTAAATGATGAATTTCCTGTTGGGATGAGACGAAATAAAATTAAGTGCAACTTCAACTGCAAAAAACTCTGCAGAGAAAATGGAGAATGAGCAAGGAAGTCGATAACTAAAAATGGTTTCACCTGAAACAACACCACAACCAACCTGATTGCAAGTCTTAGAGCCATCAGTAAAAATCTCAATATAATCCTGATAAACGCTTCGATGAGCAGCATAAAGTGCCCCAAAAATTGAAGCATCTGTGTCAGATTTTCTAAAACCACTAAAAGGATGAAGGTGAGAAATAACCTGGAAGTTCCAAGGAGTCACATTTAAAAAGGAACGAGGACGAACTTTTGTGTGAAGATGAGGGGTGCCAGCAAGAAAGTTTTTAATCCGAAGACTAAAATGTGGAATGCAAGATGGACGAATCAGAAAAAGATTTTCATTGTTGTTATTTAAATGGGGATGAAGTGGATGATTAGGATGTGAACGAATGCGATAGTAGAGATCCAACGATAGTTGTTGTCTAATATTGGCAAGAGAAGGCTCCACACAGTCAGCATAAAGACTAAGGATTGGAGAAGTGCGGAAAGCCCCTGAACAAAATCTAAGCTCACTATGATGTACTGTGTCTAATTTCTTAAGATAGGAAATGGGAGCTGAGCCATAAACTTGACAGGCATAATCTAATTTAGAACGGATAACAGCACGGTAGATTTTCAGTAAAGAACTGCGATCTGCTCCCCAACAGGTATTTGAAAGTACCTTTAAAAGATTTAATGTTTTATCACATTTTGTCCTTAAATTTAAAATATGTGGCATAAAATTCAGTTTTTTGTCAAAGATAACGCCTAAAAAGCGGGCAGTGTCAACTACAGATATAATTCTATTGTTAATAAAAATCTCTGGATCGGGATGAAGACCTCGTCTGCGGCAAAAATGCACACAATGTGTTTTGTCAATTGAGAAAGTGAAACCATTTTTATCTGTCCATTTGGTAATATTATTGATGGCTAGTTGAAGCTGGCGCTCAATAAAACGCATATCATTTCCCTGGCAAGAAATCTGCAGGTCGTCAACATACAGGTTCCCATGAACATTTTGAGGTAGTTGTTTTAGTATATTATTAATTTTTATAGAGAACAGTGTTACACTTAAGACACTACCTTGAGGAACACCCTCTTCCTGGAAGTAAAAGTCTGAGTATACTGATCTAATTCGAACTTGAAAGCGTCTCACCTTTAAAAAATTCTCAATGAATATAGGAAGATTGCCCCTTAAACCCAAATTAAAAATGTCCCTTAAAATGCCATAACGCCAGGTTTTGTCATACGCTTTTTCAATGTCGAAGAAAACTGACACCAAATGGTTACGTCTAACAATAGCATTCCGTATATTAGTCTCAAGCAAGAGAATATTGTCAATAGTAGAACGGCCTTGTCTAAAACCACTTTGCCATGGAGAAATTAGATTATTTTTTTCAAGATAGAAAACAAGTCTAGTATTTATCATTTTCTCAAGCAATTTACAAAGGCAGCTAGTGAGGGCAATAGGTCTATAATTTTTTGGGTCAGTAGTATCTTTACCAGGTTTTGGGAAGGGTATAACAATAGCATCGTGCCAAGCAATGGGGAAGATATTTTCGGTCCAGATTCTATTGAAGAGATGAAGTAGATTTTTGAGGGAAGCTTTGGAAAGATGTTTGATCATAAGGTAACTGATACCATCAGGACCGGGAGCGGAGTTATGAGTGTTTTTCAGGCTATTGTTCAGTTCATTTTCTGTAAATGGGCTATTGTATTAACTTAATTAGGTAACTAAATGGTAAGTAAGAGAGTACAAGACTTGAATTAAGCAATAAATTAGAGTTTATTTGAGCAGATTAACGGGAGGGCAGCCTGGCAATCAAGCTAGCTCAGTCAGCGTAATTAATTAGTCAAAATATATGTATCAAAAATTAAATTAGATAATCTTAAATATCTCACCCCAGCATATAGTTGAACGTGTAGAGACGGTTGCACTCGTATACTCCGCTACTACGACTTCTCTGTGGATCAGAGGTTTCCATTCAGATCCAACTTTAACTTTACGAATGCTAGTAGATACTCGTACCTACACTCATCACAACTAAATCTCCACTTTTCCACAATAATATACATCACCACCCACTATAATATACTCCAACCTCCACTATAATATACTCCAACCTCCACTATAATATACTCCAACATCCACTATAATATACCCCAACATCCACACCAATCTACTAAAACCATCTCCATCTTATACTTCTTCCTACTAACCTCCTTTCCATTCATTTCAATCAATACTTTTAAAATCACTTCTAATTCCTTCGTTGCAACACCCTGCCGACACAAAACTAACCCGACCTCAACTTTCGCCGAGTCACTGGCGTCGAAGTAATTTAACCGTCCCCACTTTCTACTTTGCTGGATCCAGCTTAATTTTACACAAACTGTGGTGACGTTCTGACGTCTCAACCTCACCAGGTTCCTTTAAGGTTTTTTCGGTCTAAAAATGATTTTTTTTAAAAAGGTAATTCAGAACTTTCCTTTTGGAAAATATTCACAAACTTGAAAATAACGTAACATTTTAATTTACACCAAATGATTTTTTTCAGTAAATTTCTCCTTCATACTTTAATATCTAGGATTTTCAAAACACTTATTAATATTTTAAACTCTTCTCAATGTTATAAAGCTAAATAAATGCACTACACTTATTCTACTTAGAAACGTTGAAACCCTTTTAAAGAATCAAAAACCGTTACAAAATTGAAGCTTAATCCATCCGTGCACGAAAATTGATTTTATCGGATGAAAGGATAAAATGTTAAATCAATATTTTAGGTTGATCAAATGGTGAGGGTCGTTGAGGAACTTTATTCTATGTAAATGCATCATTTTAGTCGAATTAAAGTTAAAACTTCAATAATAGAGAAATTTAACTCAATAGCTTAAGATTTGTTATTTACGATGAATATTCACAAACGATTTACTGAATAAAATAAAATAATTCTAAATTTATCTAAAACGAAAATTCTGTGGATTAATTTTACACATTAAATTTGCATTCTTGGAATATTTCTGTACTGATAAGTATAAAGGATTTAAGTCCAAAAAATGTCGATTTTGAGTTAAGTACATAGTCAGACTCAGAAAAAAATTCTCTATCGATTGGTATAAAGGATTTAAATCCCTGTCATTTAGTCTTTGAGAAAATCCATTGGTAAAAAAAGATTCAAGTTAGAAATTTAGCATTAATCTTTAGTATAAAATATTTAATTCAATTTTTTCCCGTTATTAAATGAAGATTGACAATCACTGAATGATATAAAGGGTATAAATCAACCTAATCCCTTTTTCCTAATCGATTTTCTGATTAGTGTTTAGTTAGTTTAACTTTATTTTTCGTCTCCTGAAAAATCAAGAATATGGACTTAAATCCTTTATACTTATCAGTACAGATTTATAAGTACCTACACACATACAGGTGTTGGACAAAATATTGTGAACACTTTACGTTTTATCGAATATTTTGAAAAATACTTAACGTGTTGGTCTTGAATTTTGAAAATAAAGAAAATATGTCTTTCCTCATATTTTACAGCAAAGGTTTTGTCACGATGTCACGAAGGCTCTAAGAGGACGAACAACAAATCTATTAAATTAAAAAGTATTTGCGATAACCCTGTATTGTACATGGAAAAGCTTCGATTGATCTGAAAATTTTAGATATGGTTATAAATAGTATATTTTTACACGTGTGTAGAGTTTTGTGAGAATATCTTGTACATTTAAGGAGTTATTAGTATTTCATTAAAAAATGCAAAATTTTTTTGCAAGATTTTACTTTATAAATCAACTTTCTTTTTGATAACATATGCCTAAATCATTATACTATAGTTTAAAACAAATATATTTCATATTCAAAGAGATATGGACAGTTGTAGTAAATAATTTATTACTGCCCATGCGCGGACTGTAGCAAAAAAATTTTGACGTAGTTTAATACTAATAATTTCTGTATACAGCACCTCATAAAAAATCCAGTTGAAAATTTTTCGCATTTAAAAAATATATATATTAGTAACTCCTTATTATAACTCCTTAAAAATTCAAGATATCATCACAAAACTCTACACACATATAAAATATACCCTTTACAACCATATCTAAAATTTGCAGATCAATGTAAGTTTTTCCATATGCAAGGTTATGACAAATACTTTTTATTTTACTAGATTTGCTACTCGCCCCTTAAGGGCGTTTGCGTGACAAAATCTTTTCTAAAAAATATGAGGAAAGACATGTTTTCCTAATCCTCAAAATTGAAGAACAACACGGTAAGTATTTTTCAAGACATTCGACTAAGCGTAAAAAAACGAAAGTGTTCACATTACTTTGTCCAATACTTGTGTATATAATATACATAGTTTCCACAAAAGATTGAATCGTAGTTTAATTCTTTATTTATTGAAGATAAATGAGCAATGTAAATTAAAAAAAAAAAAAATGTTTAAAATATGCTACAAAATAAAACTACATTAAGAAAAATATTAATATTAATTTGTTAATTTTTACAGATTTCCTTGTTTTACGTTTTTATACAACTCTCATATGCAATTTTCGTAAATTAGATATATTTTTCTATCCAACAAGACTTTTAGAAAATATTGCATAATTGTATATTTAATAGCAACTGAATTATAATATAGAATGAAAAAGCATATTTATGACATTTTGTGTATTACTTTAAACGGTTGTTTTTATGGTGAAAACAAGGACCATGTACATCTGATAGTAAAGATTTTAGATCAAAAATAAAATCACATGCTTAAAAAAATATCAAATATATGTACAATAAAAATTTAAAACTGACCTATCTAATCATAAAGACTGTTTTCTGGTAATACCCAAGTAATGCATATAAAAAGATATACAAGTGGTGTCTATCTATCAATTTTCAAGAAAATCGTTAGAGCCGTTTTTGAGATACCAATTTTCACCTAAACTTGGCAAATTTGAATGGTTGTCTGGGGAACAACAATTACACACGAAAGGATATCTAAAAGAGTGTAAATATGACATGTTTGGAAAAAAAAAATACGAACAGCTGTTTTTAAAGGAACGCACTTTCGAAACCTGAAATTGACTACTTTATATAGGATGCCTACGAATTTTTTTGAACTACACTGTCAAAAAAAAAAGTCCTGTTTGCTGCCAGAAATTTTCTGTAATGCAGAAAAATACGTTCTATCAACGGAAAAGTTACGTTCATAGAACGTATTTTTCTGAAAGCACACAGGACTGTTTTTTGACAGTGTAACCAGCTAATACATACGAAAGGAGATCTATATAATGAAGAAAACGGCTAAATCCGTTTTCAGATACGGACTAACGGTCCCACTTCCGGACTACAATGACCAATTTAATTTTCACCAAAAGACGGAAAAATCATCTGGCCACTAATCCTCTTTTAGTTTATCATTTCTATCATTTTCTCTATCATTTTTAGTTTTGGAAATATGATATTCAGAAGATTCTCCCCCCCCCCTCCCCCCATCCACACACACACACACACACTCACACATGTATACGTATATAAGGTGAAGCAAGTAGAGTTTGCGCACAATTCAGCAGAATGGCATAAAAAATTTAAAAATTATTATTATTTTTGCTAAAATATTGATGAATAAATATCAATTTATTCGCATTCTATGCACTTCCATTATTATTTGTTGTTATGCTATAAATTAAAGCAACAGAAGTAATAAAATCAAGAGAGGTATTTTGCACAATCTCTCCTTATAGAGAAAGAGAGATTGCACACATGGGTAAGAAATTGCACTTAGTTACAATTTAATATTAATTACAATTTTATAGTAATTGCATTTAAGTAACATTGTTGTATGGTTTTTATAAACAAATATTTTTTTTTAATTATGAGTGGATATTTTATTTTAATACTTTAAATAATTTGAAATTTAAGAAGAAATTAAAAAAGAATTAACAAATTGTATTTAAAGAAAAAATATTAAAGAAACAGAAAAAAAAAAAAAAAGACCAGGTAAGAGCATTGTTAGTAGAAAATGCGTTTAAATGAAACTAGTACATTACCTTTTCATATTGAATGTTTTCTTCTTTGCTGGTCTAATTTTTCATTGTTCACAATCGCTGCACTTACTGTTGAAAATGATGCTGCTTTTGTGTAACCACCTGCCACAAGTAATATATATATAAACAAGTCCATAAAAATTCGTTTAATTTAAAAATATTTTGTAATAATACCATTCTATAGAAATTCTTAGAAAAATATATGAAAATTCATGCAATCATTTTTGAAAACGAGACAAAACAAACACGTGCATGCACATTAACGGCCCTCTTCTCTTACCGTCGCCGGAAGCCCGAGCCAATGTTATTCTAGGGGGAAATTTTCTTTGCAAATAACTTATTAACAAATACATATTTTTAAATTCTGTTTTCACACTCAGAAAATTACCAACTGTTAAATTGACGGACCTTTTTTAAAAATGTATTTTTTTTAAATTTATTTTGAAATTGCAAACTGAAAAAATTTCACATATTGAAAATTCGTATTTTGCAGCTTCAAAATAAAATATAAAAAATTAAAAAAATAATTTTTTAAAAAAAGGTCCGTTAATCTAACAGCTGGGAATTTTCAGAATGTGAAAACAGAATTTAAAAATATGTATTAGTTAATAAGTTATTTGTAACGAAAAAATTCCCATAGAATAACATTAGCTTCGACTTCTGACGGCGGTGAGTGAAGCGGGCCCTTAAATAAAAAACACTCTGCTGTTGATGTTGCATAACTATTTGGTGTCTCAGCGTGCCCACTCTACTCCTTTCGCAAATCCTCTATGTTCGTAGTCTCTCATAACAATTGCCTCCTGACATCGAACAATTTCCTAACACCGAACAATTGCCGAAAACCCTTTTTTTGGACCTAGAAGACCTTAAAACATGTAAATCAGGAGAAAATTCGCTATCGATTTTCTCTCTCTCTTTTTTTTTTTTTTTTTTTTTTTTTTTTAGGACAGAGGACTATTAGTTTCAATCTGGGTTTTTCTGTAGACCAGTTTTGTGTAACACCAAAATAAATTAGAAATATCAGTCCTATCGTCACAAATTCGGTACTAAATGAAAGGGGGTGATTTTTCTAAATCCAGGGGTGTTAACAGTTTTCGACACGACAATTAGTTTTTTTTTTTTAATTAACAAAAATATGAAATTTAGGTGGCAACACTCTATTTTAATTCATTCCAATCATTTTTAAAAGTACGTGGTCCAGTTTTACGGTCAAAAAATGAGATAAAAAACAAAAATTAAAAATAAAAATAAAAATAAAAATAAATAAAATTTAAAAATTGATATTAATATTTTACAGATTGAAATTAATAGTCCTCCGTACTAAACTAAATTTTGTCTTTGACAGAATTTTTATTTATTTATTTTATTTATTTATTTATTTTTTAAACCAAATACTAGCAGATTACGCCCGTTTCGCTGGTAACTATTTTTAAATAAATGACATTAATTAATTGAAGAAAAGAGAAAAAAAAAATCTCATCGCGAAAAATGCCGCACCGCGTCCTCACTGCATTCGGTAGCGCAGGTCATTGTATGCTACGCGCGCGTATTTATGTTCGACACTCTTAACTAATCACTATATTATCGTAAAGGAAAAATATAAATATAAAATACAAAAAAAAAAAAAAAATTCTTCTCTCATCGGTGGAATATTCGGTCCGGGCCCTCACTTCCTGCGGCAATATGCTATACTATAGACGAAAAACCTGGGGCCGTTTGTTCTCATACGAAACAGTTATTTGTATAACTTAGATTACGAATAATAACTTAAAAATTTATTTTATTCAATTCCAAATGATTTATAAATGCCAATTTTTGAAAAACTGTCTTGAATATTAAATGTTTAGTATATTAACAATACATTTTTAAATTACATATTAGAACAATAAATATTGATATTTTTTTATAGCTCATTTATTTATTTATTTATATGCGTTTATATATATATGTATTTTTAGGGTGCATCGAAAAACGCGTTTTTTCTGCAATTCAATTCTAATAGCGCGGAAAACTTGCGCATAGGCGTCATTATAAATGAAAAAATATTAAAAATTTTTTTTTCAAAATTTGAAATCGCGCAGAAGGCCTAAAGTTACCAAAAAAGCCAAAATACCGGTAAATTTTAAAAAAATGCAAAAATTACAAAAAAATACATTTTTTGTTCTAATAGTGAAAAAAGTGTTTTTAAGAGTGTACAAAATATAATTAGACCCATTCTTGTTTTACTGAATTCGCGCAAAAAGCCTAAAGTTGCGGGTTGTATCGTAAAAAAACGATATTTCATGATTTTCGACGATTTTTAAACATGTGCCAAAACCCATAAAAGTTTTATTTTTAATTTGTAATAGTGTAAAAACCATTCAAAATAGTTTTCCCAATCCAGAAATAATACTTTCAGACCTGCTATTCCTTAAATGTATTCGCGCAAAAGGTCTAAATTATAGTATAAGTTAAGTTATAGAGTCCCGTAAAAAAGCCGTTTTCCATATCTGATGAGTGTTTATTTAACACATTAAGGTTTGTAATAAGACAAACAAGTGATTTACAAAAAATGTATTAGCCAAACATATCAAGGCGAGGACGTGGCTGCAAGGCGATTTAAGGATCCTCCTGTAGTCATATGCACCTGTTTGGTTTGATATAAAGAAAAACTACACTGTGAAAGATGGACCGAAGCATATTTTGAAGGTAGTTAAAACAACCAGGCATCTACCGGACAATATCAAGCAAATCATTGATCCAGTAATTCAAAGGAATGCATTCTTCTGCCACCCTGAAAATATGATGTTGGCTATGATAATGGATGAGAGACCCCACATTAGAGAACTTGGCTACAGGAGGATCCTTATATCCAGAAATGAGCCATCAGCTGAAGGTTATGTAAGAGACTTCAAAATACCTTCAATAAATTTTAGTGCAAACGACTATACCGAACTAATTGATTGGTCAATTTGCAAGTTAACACCGCCGCCACTACTGTCCAAGATGCCAACTGGATACATTGCTTCTTTATTGAAAGACAAAGCGCTACCAGAGTTTAACTACCTCAAATTCCCATGTCACACCCAGTCAGTTGAGAGGTGTGTAAAACTGGTTATGGAAGCAGCAGAAAAAGTGTGCGGGCATGAAAATCGAGATGGTTATATTAGAGCTACTTTAAAATCAAGACAGCTGATGCCCACATTTAATTCAAAGTCAGAATTCAAAGGGGCTTCTATGTAAATAACCTTTTGCCTACAACGAACATATATGCATTGTACAAAGTAAATAGTTACTGTAAATATTGTAAATAAAATTCATCCTGGTTGGTTGGTTGGGTAGGGTGGAGGTGGGACTCGCCTTGCAGCCACGTCCTCGCCGTGAGTCCTGGGTCATTTCAGCACATATTAAATGTTGAAATGAGCTGAGAGCTGCAATATGATATGTTTGGCTAATACATTTTTTGTAAATCACTTGTTAAAGTCTTATTACAAACCTTAATGTGTTAAATAAACACTCATCAGATATGGAAAACGGCATTTTTACGGGACTCTATAAATTAACTTATATTATAATTTAGACTTTTTGCGCGAATACATTTAAGGAATAGCAGGTCTGAAAGTATTATTTCTGGATTGGGAAAACTATTTTGAATGGTTTTTACACTATTACAAATTAAAAATAAAACTTTTATGGGTTTTGGCACATGTTTAAAAATCGTCGAAAATCATGAAATATCGTTTTTTTACGATACAACCCGCAACTTTAGGCATTTGCGCGAATTCAGTAAAACAAGAATGGGTCTAATTATATTTTGTATGCATTAAGGACACTCTTAAAAACACTTTTTTCACTATTAGAACAAAAAATGTATATTTTTTTGTAATTTTTGCATTTTTTAAAAATTTACCGGTATTTTGGCTTTTTTGGTAACTTTAGGCCTTCTGCGCGATTTCAAATTTTGAAAAAAAAAAATTTTTAATATTTTTTCATTTATAATGACGCCTATGCGCAAGTCTTCCGCGCTATTAGAATTGAATTGCAGAAAAAACGCGTTTTTCGATGCACCCTAGTATATAAGACTTAAAAGTAAAAACTTTATAAAACCATCAATTCTTATTGTTATGGTTTATTATCTGTACAAGAAATATGAAAAAATGTTTGCTTCATATTTAACTTAAAAAATAAATTTTAGAAATTTTTTCATTCTCTCAATTTTTACAGCTAAATTTTTTTTTTTTTTTTTTTTTTTTATAAATAAAATGCATTTAATTCATATTCTTGACAACCCTATTTTAGATAATGACTAACTGAATTGCAATCTTGACTAAAGATTTAATCATTTTATTTTGCTTTACTCGAAACTATCTATCCAAGAACGTAATACCGGAATTTTAGAAGAAAATCTTCTCCACGTAATTGAATCTAAAAATACGATTGCGCAAATTTTTGAACACATATTTAATTAAAAGAGACTTTTGTAAAATGTGAAACAGTTGCAGATTAAATTTACAGACGAGAAATTTCACAGGCTTAAGTACTGGAAATTGTATGCCTGAAATATAATTGGAATAATGGAATCGGATAAATTTGATTATTTGAACGAAGTAAAGTAGTTTCATAATTCAAAAGTTATTTTAAATTTAATTTGATATTTTGTTACGCTTACACACACACACACACACACACACATATATATATTCTTTCACCCACATTCAGGGGTCACAGAATTCCTATATTTTTACGTGCGTTTCATTATTTTGCCACCACTACTGTAAAAAAGAATTTTTTCGTTAAGATTTCAATGCCATAATACTATTTCAGGATTTACTTGTCTGAAATAGTGGTGATAAAATAACATCACGCAAGTAAAAACATAGTAACCCTGAAACCCCTGCATATGTGGCATAGAAAGAGTTATTTGGTGGTACAATTTTCAAAACCTAATGGAAATTGATTAATGTAAATTTCCTTTGTTAAAAAAATAACGTTTGTATATTTAATGGTATAGATGCCAATTTAGAAGATATACCGGTGGCACACGAAAACCAATCTTTTTTATGCCCTCTCTTTAGAAATAAAGCTTTAAAAATACTTTTATAGGTATATTTTTAGAGATTATTTATGCATAGTTAAAAATAATATACATTTTTGCAGCATTGGATTTTTTAGACAGAGTTGAAAGCCATAGATAATCAATCAGTTTTTTGATTTTTCTTAAAAAATAAACAAAAATATTTAAAGCTAATTTTGAAAGTTTTTTTTTTTTCAACCTAATTAAAAACAAAGCGTATTTAAAAGTCACATAATAGAGGTAAAAGGATTTGAAGGTTATGTGATGTAACAATTAAATATTGAAAGCGTTTTTAATCTACCTTTTTTGTTAATATTTAAGTTTATGCTTAATTATTTATTTAAAATTAGCATTTCATTGCCGTATTTGCCAAAACTTACTAGTAAACTTATGATTTTAATAAAGTCGTTAAAATTTATCCATTTGGCGGAACACTTAATATGTTCTCTGCTGATATATTTTATTAAAATAGTATTGTGTGCCACTCACTCGACTTTCTTTTACACTTCATTTTAGGACTGTAAAGGCGCAGTTTGCAGATTACGGGATTAGCTAACAAATACTGTGTATATGAACTTATTTTAAAACATTTTATAATATGATCAGGAGCAGTTCTATTTTACATATAATTCTTAGTTAGAGAGACAACCACCACCTCAACCCCTGTTTAAATATATTTACTAAACCTATAAAGAATTTAAGGTTATTATTAAATTTTCAAATTTATTTAAATTATTTAGACAATTTTCCACAACAATATATTTTAAAACTTACCGCTCT
Organism: Salticus scenicus; assembly: GCA_963930645.1. Taxonomy (NCBI): domain Eukaryota; kingdom Metazoa; phylum Arthropoda; class Arachnida; order Araneae; family Salticidae; genus Salticus; species Salticus scenicus. Next base: position 44,836,156 of record OZ005650.1, read on the forward strand.
TGGTGAAACTGTTCGTGTGCAATATCATATTATCTTCAAAATATAAATTTTAATTTCTTGCAAGTAGTGGAGAACCGTGTAATATGGACCATTGTGTAATACGGACTATGAGGAAATTTATATGTTCAACACTAGATGGTGAAACCATCTCATTGCCTTCAGTGAATATTATTGTTATACGAAGCCGGAAGTGACATGTACATGCGACCTGTATTTGGACGATTATGAAATTGAGTTTTTGTTTATATGACCATTGATGTAACAAGTACGTTAAAATGAAAGTATTACTTTCTGCTGTTAGGTAATTGTAACATAATTTTCGCGTTAATAGTAGCAAATGTACTTATTTTCTGAACAATTTAAGCATGTGTTTCATGGGCGTCAATTTGCATAGCAATATGTGATTGGAAACAACGTTGCTCTGTTTATGCGTGTAATATGGACCAGTGGTCCATGATAAAAGCAGAGAAGTTTTGTTAATGCTCGGCGTACAAATGTCGCACATTCAAAATCTTGACGCTGTAGAATAGGCCAGAGAAGCAGGGTTAATCAAGCTAACACTTCCTTTGCATAGTACCCACTGGATATAGCCTTTGGATCTCCCTTTTTTTCGTCCATTAACTATTATTTTTTGCGTCCATTTATACTATTCCCAAGAGATGGACAAGTGCATGAGGGAACACGTTGGACAGTTTGTTTCACAATTCCAAGTGCGTCAACTGTTCGGGAAGGACCACTGCGGGAAAGATCACTATGGACCACTTGGCCCATATTACACATGCGTTCGTGTAATATGGACCAAAAATACATAAATAAAATAATTATTTCCTGTAATTAATTATAGTTTCCAGAGTGCTTTACCAAGCTTAAACCATGTAACTATACACTTGTAATGAGCAACCAACAAATTAATAAATCTTTTTATTTTAATAATTTTAATTTTATAAGCATTCTTGCTTAGGGGGTCCATATTACACGGATCCATATTACACGCCCCTATTTGTGTTTTAAGATATTCTGATAACACGCATACATAATGATTAAACACAAAAAAAAAAAAAAAAAAAAGAAAAAAAAGAGTTGAAAATTGAAACTTAAAATTTCTTTGTTTACCATGTGTGGGTATAGTTTTATTCCTGGGTAGTTTTCTTCGACATGGTAAAATATAGTAAAGCACTTGCGTCAACTAAATTCATTAGAAACAAATGATTCGCTTAGTTTTGGATAGCCCTGTATATTGTCCATAAGTTACATACACACCCTATTGTGTACTTAAATTTTGTCCAATATGAAAAACTTATAACACAAGCTGGAATTCATTTCCCGTAATTTACAAGTACAGCCCCAATATATCTAAATGCTTTCGGATAGCCCTGCAAGCAAATAATCAATAACTTCCATACCATATTCTACACAAAACATGCTTTTATTCTAATTAAGATTATATATGCACATTTTATTTTATTTAGTGCAACCTGTGGATTTTAAATTGTAACTACCAGAAATTTTGTTCATACACATAATGTATTTGAATTCTCTTGAATGACTGTGTTATCAGAATATCTTAAAAAACAAATGCTTGTAGGAAATTCCAAATTATATTTGGAGTTCCTATGACATTCCACTTGAACAGTTTCACCAAGAGTGGTAAGTTTTAAAGTGTGTAATTGGGGAAACTATTTATTTGTTCTCAACGAAAATTTCGTATAGCATTCCTATATGATACATATTTAGAATAGGGAATTTGGACTTCCTGTCACTATTTACTCTTGAGATTTACTGATAACGGGCGGACACACATATTCTTCGACCACATTTCATGAAACCATGGAAGCCTCTGCGCAAGCGCTAATTCAACGAGTCCACTGTTAAAATAGAGGTGGCAGTCATCCGGCTCATTGAAAATGAATGATAACAGAGCGCGGATTATTGGATGTTTTCCAAATCACAACCTGCTGGCCAAGCTGGCATCCCTCCAACATTTTGGACGCGTCGTCGCTGGTAGTTTTAGGAAATGTGGCTGCACTGTACACATATACACTCATACACAGTGAGAGAAAGAGACAAACTAACCGCTAAAAACCTGTTTTGGGGTTTCAGGGGACCAATGAAATGTGTAAGTATAACAAAAATTCGATGTCAAAAATTTGACACAAAACAATATTTCCTTTATCATATATAGTAAGGGAAAGTAAAAAATTGCTAATCTAAATGACTTATTGCCATGTTATATTAATCTTATATCTTATTAAAAATTGTTAGAATATTTTAAACTCCTTCGAACATCTTTAGATATAACGTACATTTCAATGAAATATTTTATATCTAAGACATTTATGTATTAAATTTTAAGGTAATTGTCAAAAATACTATGTAGTATAGTTTTTTGAATCGAAAAACGATAACTCTAGAAGCAAAAGTATATTATCAAGATATATATATATAGAGAGAGAGAATAAAGGGCCCGCATGACTGATGATCAATAAGAGAAAATAAATAAATAAATAAACTGTGAAATTGTTATTGTTTCTTCTTCTTCTTCCTCTTCCTCTTCTTCTTTTTTTTTTTCTTTTTTAGAAAATAGCTTTTTCAAAAAGCCCGATTTCTTAAATGGCATCATCGATTTTTTTTTTTTTTTTTAAATTATTATTTAATGAAATTCGATGAAGATAATTACATTGTACGAAAATGCAGAATTTAAACGTTCGCTTTAATCAAAAGTAAGAAAAAGGTTTTACTTTCTATTTCGTTTATGACTTTTTTTTTCTATTCCTTACGATAAAAATTGCATTACATTGCCAAATTACTCAAGTTTAGCTGTAATTGTATTTAAACGTGATTGTATACAGCGTGAGAGATAGACTAGTATCCGATTAAAGTCTTTTATGCAGTCGCTCAATTTCAAATGCAGAGTAAAACAAGGTTAAATTAGATTGTAAAATTGTTTTTAGTTGATATATTGCAGATATTAATGGTAGTGTCGTATATTCTAAAGATGAATTAAAAAATATATTTTGTTATTGTCAAAAAAGTTGCATTATTAAAAATTGTGAATATTTAATTTCTATAAATGTAAAGATATAAATTTAAAATTAAGAAAATTAGTTAAATTACTAACGATAAATTTTTTTAAAAATATTTAAAAAGTTCTTATTACAAAATACTTGATTTTATATATGGGTCGAAAGTGAAAATTATTTTAGATGTGAGCCAAATAAAATAATTTTAATAATTTACTTCATTATATATGTCCCAGTAAAGACCGCCCCAAAGTCTGCACAGTCAGATTTCTAGCTCGGAGTACATAAAATAATTCCAAAGAACTACACTGCATAAAAAAAGTAGACGGTGTGACATAGTCAAGGTTGTGTCCATTGTACTCGCCAGACTGCGTGAGGTCCATGGTGCCAGATTGTCTGCAGTCTCGAGAAACCGGGCATACCAGGCGGCTTTTTCATCCTCATGGTTTCAAAGTAACCGCGATTTCACAGATGACTTTGATGTGCCGCCTGCGCACCCCACGCTAGGGTGGTACCCCGCCTTTTTGACGCCACTTGAAACCCCAATGAACTGTTGACCTGAGTGTAAACCTGGATGCTCCTCATGACCAAGAACTGTCTGATTGGTGGTTGTTGTGTGGGGAAATGGTTTCCCCCTTTTCCAGATCATCAAGATTTTTGGAAGGACTAAAAAATTTGAGATATTAAATGAGGACTTGGATTTAGACTTCATAGAGAACGGACGTTCTCCTGAATTTTTATAAATGTTACACATGCTAGATTTTCATAGGTAACTGTGATGCATGTTGTATGTTTTACAATGTTAAAAGTAGTTTTATTAAAGTTTCGTTAAGTTTAACACTAAAGTATTTGTGTTTTTTTAGTTTTACTAGAATAATATTTTTGATGTATATCAACGGTGTTAATGTCATCGGCTCTTCTACCGCCTATATCACAACGGACACTTACTTGTCATACTTTAAAGCCGTTTATTTCTTTAATTAGAGATATAAGGTTCTTTTCTCTAATATAATTATATTCTTGAGACATCATATATTATTATTTTTTGGATATAGATTCAATCCTTTTGAATTATGTAGTGGAATAATTCAGAAATCAAAAATGGGGCATATTTGCACTGTAATTTTTCTTAAAAAAAGTAGACGGACACATCTTGTATCTCTAAAATAAAACGTTTTTAGTAAGGGGTTAGTCTCCCATTTGTTTTAATAAATTCGTATGCTCTGTTAGGCATCGAATCAATGAGATTCTGAATTTTGACAGAAAATTTCCCAAATGTTTGTAAGAGCTTCTTTGAGCTGGTGAATTGATTCATACTGACGTCCACCCTCATAATTTTATGAACAAGTATAGCCCAAATGTTTTCTATTGGATTCATATCCGGACTCTTGGCTGGCCAGGGTAAAACATTGAAGTTGCTCTTATGAAAACATTTTTTAACGTTGTTAGCGGTGTGTATTGGCGCTCCATCTTGTTGAAAAATCCAGTTTTCTCCTCCAAGATCACACGCAAATGGCAAAAGCTCAATGCTTAGTGTTTCAATATAATCTTTGTGAGTCTGCTTCTTATTTAGGAACACTAAATTTGTCCTTCAACCATAGTCACCAGCTAGCCACAACATCACGCCACCACCAACAACTTGCCGAGTAGAGTACACTTCGTCTTCTTTTATCATCTGAAAAACTATAGATATCCATTCTGTAGTCCAAGACATATGGTTTTGAGCCCACTGTAGGCGTTCTGTCACGTGGTGATCCTTCCAGCATGGATGATGTTTTCTCTTCTTATATTGAAAGAGCTCTGAGTGCTTAATGTAGTTATAAATTGTCTGAGAAGTTACGTCAGTAATTCCTGTGCTTATTCGAACTCTGGGAATTATTGCTCCAGTTTTTTTCAGTTCAGTAAAAAGTTTTCTTCGGTTTCTAAGCGAAAGTTTCTTCAGCCGGCCACTCTTTTTCTTTACGCCATGCGCTTCAGGAGCACGTGGAAAATCGCTGATGCTACTTTTGCTTATTGGAAGGAGCCTACTAATTTCTCTGACTCCTTTATTAAAATTTTTCAGCGCTATAATCTGTCCTTTCTGGTAATCAACTAGAGGAATTCCTCGTGGCATGGCGCATTCATCTCCAAGAAATTTAACTACGTAAAACCATTTTGTCAAGCAAGTTAGCAATTGGCAAAATGCCAAATGTACATGTACATGCAAAACTGGTATTCCGCAAGAAACACCCACTTAGATAATTGCAGTTTTTGACCAGTGTCCGTCTACTTAAAAAAAATATATATATATATATATATATATATATATATATATTGTGCAAATATATACCTTTTCTCTTTTCTGCATTTCCCTACATTAAAGTTATAAATAACTGAATATTTTTATTTGTCTGTCAAAAATATGAAGATTGATAAGTAAACATGTCAAAGAATTTTAATTGACATTTCCTATTAAACAAAGACGGGGTTTTAAAAAATTGTAAAGAAGTGTCCGTCTACTTTTTTTATGGAGTGTATATCTCTACGACAAATAATTTTTGAGAAAAGTGTGAAAGAAAAAATATGACATGATAATCGGCGTACGAAGAAAAAAAAAGTTTGCAAGGTTTCCTTGCCAATGGATATTATGTTAGAAATGTTGAGCTGGTTATCTGCCAGGGTAGCGCAGTGGTAGAGCAACAGCACGTCAAGCGAAAGCCCGGGTTCGATTCCTGCTTCTCGCATTTGCACATAGTGGGTATAAAAAACAACCTTACACTCCACTTTATCTAAAATAAAACATAATTTCACGGTGAAACATACGTTTTAAAAGCTCTGTTTCTTTGGTTTCCTTCAAGACAAAATTCTATGCTACATATGGACGATTTTATTTCCATATCTTAAAGAAAAAACATACATTTTAACTTTCCAGAAAGTTTAAATATTTTGAATATTGTTTGTTTAAAGATAAATGTGTATTTTATGCAATATACACATTTAAATTTTCATTAAATAATTTACATTGTAAATAAGAGATATTTTTATTAAAAGTTTTTACCGATGGTTTAATGAAATAATAAAGCTAAATAAAGTATTTTATTTTATTTTTTTTAGTTTGATTAAAATAAAAAAAATCATCCTAGAAAATTTTAAAGGTAATGAGTAAATTATGTTATACGTTTACAGAATGTTAATGGAAGGCTTGGCGTGGGTTTATAAAGGCAAAGCAAACAGCAGACAGCTGTTTCGGTAGCATTTAGCGTACCGTCTTGAGTGCTTTGTTTTTATATGTTATACATTATTGCAATACTGTCTATAAATTGAAATTATAAAATAACGACTACTGAATACTATGCATTTATATACATGCACTTGGAATTTTTTTTATTCTTTTGAGTTAATTTATTTATTTTTCAATGTTACTGACGAAGAGTGCATGTTTTGCTTAATAACGAAGAATTGTTATTTATTAAGATTTTGCTTAGAAATATGCTGAATATGGCATGGGAAATTTGTCATACATTGTATTACTTTAATCGGTAATTTAGAAAACTTACAAATTACAAAATATGTTTTTTCTAAACAGTGAACTTATTTATTAAGTATTTTTATGTTAGAATAAGAATTTTTTAATATTACTCATATTATTATTGATATTAATGATTCACAGTTAGAGATATGTGGTTATAATAATTGTAATAAAAATTCTTCTGATTTTAAAGTTTTTATTTTCTGAATTTTTAATATAATAGAATTTTTTGTAGAATGTAAAAGTTTGTATCTTGGAATTATTTGTATACTGGAAAACTTTATGTTACTTTTATATAATGTTCACCTTCTTAAAATTTTCAATTAAAAATTAATAAAGAAAATTTAGAGTTTCCTTCTATAGTTTGCGATCGATGGAAAATTAAAAAGCTAAATAAAATTGATAAACATTGTACAAGAAAAATGTTTTCATAAAACTTTGAAAAGGAATATTTACTATACGAAAATGTGGTAAAAAATTTATTTTCTTAACTATTAAGGTTATATTTATATTTTAATTATTATTTTGGGCAATTTAAGTTAGTCAACAAATATATTATGAATAATAGTTATTTCTTAAAATGTGTTCAGATTTAAAATAAAAATAATCTGGTGTGTCACTCACACGACTTTCTCTCACACTGAAATTTAATACTATAAGTACGGATTGGAGATTAAGGATTAAAATAACTAGTACTGTTATGTAAACCTATGTTAAAACAATTCAACTTAGGCTTCGGAACAGCTTTATTTGACAAACAATCCTATGTGAGGGGGGCTACCGCCCCCCACAACCCCTGTTTCATTATTGTTGCTATATTAATAGAAAATTCAAATCTGTTATTAAGTTTAAATATTCATTTAAAATTATTTAGACAACTTTCACACGCATCATCCCTTGAAACTTATCAATCTTGAACAAACTTTTCTAGTAAAAAACGTATTCAGTCAAAAATACATCATTTGGATCGCCTGAAAATATTGGTTTTTAATTTACTCTAACAGGCACAGACAGAGATTAAACTATAAAACTTGACTTCGGTATTCAGGAAACTTCAAAACGTGTAAATATACAAGAAACTGATGCATGAATATCCAGCTGAAAATACATTATTTACCGTACGGCTTTGAGCAATTAATTTCAGTTCCTGAGCATCTTTTTTTGACATGGTAAAATATTATACGATATTGTATATTATAGTGAAGCACTTCCACTGACAAATAAAAAAGAATCTTATGGCTTAAATATTAGCAGCCCTGTATAGCTTCTGAAAGTTATGTACACATCAGATGGTGCACATGAGTATAATACTATATTAATAACGCACGGCACAACATGAAATACACTTCCCTCAATTTTCAAATATTGTCCCACTATAATCTAGTTCTTTTGTGTAGCCCTGTAAACGAACAGTGAATGATTTCTATACCATATTCTACATGAAACATGTTTTTACGCATATAAAAAATATATATTCGTTTCATTTGGTTTAGCGCAGTCTATAGGTGTTAAACTCTACTTACCTGCGATTTCCCCCATAGACGCAATGTATTTGAATTCTCTTGGTGTCCCTGTACACGATCCATTTGCTCGATCTCAACAAAAATTTAGTGTAGCATCCTTATATGATACACATTTAGAATACCAAGTTTGAACTTTCTGCCATAATTTGTTTTTGAGATATGCTGATAACAGACAGACACACAGACACACAGACCATTTGCTAAAAACATGATTTTCGTATTCAGGGGACCTCAGAACGTGTAAATATAACAAAATCTCGCGTTCGAAAATTTGACCCCAAAACAATACTTTTTCTACCTTATGGGTAAGAGAAAGTAAAATCTTACACAAGAAAGGAATCATCCAGAGGAAATTTAGTTTTTTGCTTTTGTCTCTAAATGTTAGCACGGCTTTTTTGCAATTAAGCAAGAAGTGATAACATCATTAGAAACACGTCATTCATGTTTTATTTCTATGGCGTTCTAGACTACTTTAGCATTGCATAGTGTTCAATGACATGAAATTGAAGAAACTGTAAAAATAACAACGTACGCATGTTATAAAGCATGATACTACTTATTACGAATGTAAAACTTGAGTAAAAGAATTTCAATTGATGAAAATTATACTAATAAGAATTAAATAGGAACTGCTGAAAAAAATAGATAACCGCATTTAATTTATATATATATATATATATATATATATATATATATTAAATAGTAGAATGTATTGTGGTTGTAAAAATTTTTAAAGTACTGATTTTGAAAGATTTACACACTTTGAGATGTTCTGAACACGATCTGATAACTCTGCTCTGCACGAAAATTGGCCCCAACACAAATTTTGCAAATTCTTATGTAAAATAACCTCCTGAATCCGAATATTTCGCCCTATCATCCACCGTTGTTTGGCGATGCCCCCCTATTTTTATCACTTTTCGTTAATTTTATGACTATAAATTCGACTTGTAGGTGAGGAAAGGATGCTTTTAACTGTTAAATATCTTCTGAAAAATTCGAAAACATGAACATTTGCAGCAAGGGGAAAATTTAGGGGGTAGGGGTATTTGACACTGAAATTATAAATTACATTTATTATATTTTACTAATAAATTATTGTTATTGTTTATTATATATCATGTTTTTGTTTTTAAATGTTTAAATAATCCTTTTCCATTCTTCAAATCAAATTCATGCCCATTAAATTGCCGAACAAGGATAAAAATTGGGGGAGTGAATGGGCGGTGGGTGATTGGGCAAAATGAGGGTCATATTCGGATTTAGGAGGTTATTTTACATAAGAATCAGCAAAAATGGTATCAGAGCTCGAAATTTTTTTTCTTTTTCTTTTCTTTTTCTTTTTTTTTTCAGCGCAATGTAATTTTTAAAAAATTTGCCATATGTCTGTTTAAATATTGTTTTTAAGTTTTGCAATGTTATATATTTGTTTACAATCAGGCATCCTTTTTGTGCTTTGTTATCCAATTGCTTGATTTATTTTCAATTTTTATGAATTTTAAACATAAACTAGAAACTCTTTCGGATGATTACAATTTCATAAAAAAAAAAAGGCTATCTCATTAATGTTTAAAAAGGAATGTTTTCGCTCAAAAAAGGGTGTCAAAGCAAACACATTTCAAATTTTAAAAATGCTTCTCTACATAAGACCAAATTTGTTTAGATTTTTCTCTTCGATTGACATTTATAATTTGGAATCTAAGTCACGTTCACTTGCTTAAAAAAAAGAAATTTCTGCTACACATCAGAGATTTCATTTCCGTATCTCAAAGAAAAACGATTTTTTTTTCTCTCTTTCTTGAATGTTAAAAATTTCCATATGACATTTGAAGAAAGATAAGATTTTTTGAAAGAAAAAAGAAATATTATATAGTTTTAAAATGTAAAATTATATGTATTATTATGAAACTGACGATTTGTGTAATGGTGTCATTGAGTTATAACATTTGGAAATGAATTTTTAGAATACTTTAATTTTTGCAATATAATTCACGCCCTATATAAAATTCGTTTAATCAATAATTTTAAATTAAAATATTAATTGTATTTTGTATACAAAAGTATTAAAAATGCAGTTCGCATGGAATTAAGTACATTTAAATTATAAAATTGTTATGCTGTAGGATTTCCTGTAATTTGTCATATGTCGTTTTGAAACGTGAATAATGTTTTTTTTTTTTTTTTTTAATTAACTCTTAAAATTGAAGAACATATTTTCATAGAAATTTCATATTATTAACACGTTTACTATTTTTTGTTATTAACTCATTGTATATATATGTGTTTCATGTATTTTTCATTTTATTTTTTATATTCTTTTTAATTTTTAAATGTGAGGTTGATATGTACGACATCGTTAACACATTAAAACCCAGGGTTCGTGTTACAGACCATTATAAAAGAATACCTAGAATATTTATGGTTTATCGGAAATATTTATTTCTTTTTTCATACAGGGTGGTTCAAAACATCATACCCAAACTATACGTGTGGGTGTGTCAGGTCGTGATGAATAAGAATTACATAGGAATTGGGGATCAGAAATGCGATTGTGACAGTGAAATTGCGCCGTTACTGCCACGCAAAGAAAATATCACAAACGGAGTAAAAATAGCTTTATTTTACAAAACACACAATCAAAGTACAAAACGCAAATGAAAAATATTAAAATTTATAAGAAGTGTTTAGAACGTGCCCCATTTGCTGCGATGCATGCTTCATGCTCATCGTCACATGTGTCTTTTTGCGTGCACACAAGTTGGCCAGAGCTTATCGCCTTCAAACGAGTTACAGTCAAGTTTCCGATTCCCAATTCCTATGTAATTCTTATTCCACATGGCCATAAACACATATACGTGACGTTTGACCATGACCTTTTGTATGAACCCTGTATGAACCAGATCACAACTTTTCGTGTATCTGCTATTAATTACAATCTCCGTGATTTTGTTTGCTATTTTGTAATTTTTCAAAACTATTTTCAATCTGTGCACATACATTAATCTATTTCGTAAGTACACCGATAAAAATGAAAGGGAACCAAAAAATCTCGTTCTAAACTTTTCTTTATAGATATGTCTTATCATATTGATAGGATTTGTTTTTTCAGTTATCTAGAAGTTTTATTGCCTTGAGTTATTTTTATCCTGGTTCGCCGAACTTGTTCACGTGAAGCCGAGGCTATATTTTAAAACTCACAAATTTGATATTAATATTCATTAATATTTTGCAGTGAATAGTAACTTACGTTTAAAATATTAATTACACTGAGAAAAAATTCTGCAACTGACACCTAGAATCTAAATTGTGGCTCTAGAAAAAATAGTTCCATGTCATCCTTATAAATTCTAGCCCCCTTTGAAAGCGAGTTCTAGAAACCCCTATTCGAATAATACAGCATGTGCTTATATTCTCGAGGGCAAAGTTATTTAGAAATCTCTGCAAATAAATGTGAATACAAGAGGCGGGTTTCAGCAACTATAATCTTGGCTATGACCCAATTCTAGAAAACCAATCGAGATTTTCTCACAATACAAAAGATTCAGAATATTCAGAATATTGTTTCACAATCTAGAAATGTATAGATTAGAAATGCTCGATCATTTCGTCTATTCAGTTTATTAGCGTGCCTTATGCGCATAGCTCGGAAATCTAAATTTCAAGTTAAGGGAATTAGAAAACGACCACTTATTCATTCTAGATGAAGGCGGTGTATTTTTTTCTCAGTCTAAAATATATTTATCTGAATAAATTCTGTCGATAATAGTTCAGTTACTATCTTTTATTTGTTTAAAATTAAATTATTGAGATAACTAAATTTACCGTAAAAAAAAAAAAAAAATCTTCATGCGTGTCCTGAAATATTTCTATAAACTAAGAAAATAGAAGAAATAAGTTTCTGCAATATCTAACTGAAGATTTGGGGAGGCATACTATTGTAACAATAGCAGCTATCGCGAATCACAAGTCGGATCGTTTCCTTGGCAGCAAAAGTAACCGAACACTGGCAATAATACCTGTCTAAAAAAAGTATACTTAATGCTGCTTTGTTAAATAAATCCTTGTCAAATCAAGTTCTTAGTCAGTCTAAGAACATGCTTCGACAAGGATTTATTTAACAAAGCAGTATTAAGTGTACTTTTTTCTGACGAGGATTATTGCTAGTGTTCGGATACTTTTGCTGCCGACTGTACGATCCGACTTGTGATCTACTATAGCTGCGATATTTACAATAGTATGCCTCTCTAAGTACTTGTTTTGTTGACCATTACGCTCCCATCGCTTTAAAAAATGTAATTATTCTCATAAAGAGAATAAAAATGAATACGAATAATAAAAAGACTTACGAAAACTTGTATATATTAGATAGAATTCAACCAAAAATAGAACATATATACCCTTATTCATTTAATTTTTTTAAAATTATTCTAAAATTCTTCATCTCAAATATAAATAAGGACATACATACGTATATATAAATTTAATATTTTCTGTAGTTGGATGTTTTTATATCTCAGAGTAATTGAAAAGTTAATAATTTAAAAACCACCAGTCATTGTGTGTGTGTGTGTGTGTGTGTGTGTGTGTGTGTGTGTGTTTTCCCTTTTAATACTGCCTTGTTCTTTTATTTTCTTTCTTTATTTTAAGAATCTAAAGTTATTTTTTGATTTATAATTATTTTTGTATAACTTTTAATTTTAAAGAACCCGTTTTCATTCTTTTATATTCATAAATTTTACATTTACGCTTACATTTTTCATTCTTTTCTCGTTCAACATTATAAAGATACTTTTTTCAAAAAGTTATTTATTAATTATTTTGATAATTTGATATAATTTAATTGAGATATTTTGATTAAGAAATATCTTTTATTTGAAGAGAAAATAAAATAATAATAATAAAAGAAACAGCTTTTGAAAACTGGAGTCCATTAAACTTTAATTTAGGAGAAATAGACAAAGTTTAACAGGATTTTCTTTTTTTAAATTTTGTTATTATAATAATTGTTTTTTGCAATGTATATTTTTCTCATTGTTATTTTTTATTTGAAACAATAAATTGAATTATGTTACATATGCTGTTGTTTAAGCTAAAATAATAATAATAATAATAATAATAATAATATATAGGTTTGTATATATATATATATATATATATATATATATATATATATAATATTTAGAAAACGGCTATTGCTATTTTTACTTAATTTAATTAAGTCTATTACATGTACAGTTGGTAACAAAAGTCTCCGAACCCTAGCAAAAATTCCTATGTAAAAAAAGTACACTTAATACAGTTTTGTTAAATAAATCCTTGTCGATACCTGTTTTCAGACTGACTAATAACAGGATTCGACAAGGATTTACTTAACAAAACTGTATTAAGTGTACTTTTATTATATAGGCATTTTTGCTAGTGTTCGGAGACTTTTGTTACCGACTGTATGTGATACACTGTCAAATATGTGCAATGTATTTTAAGAAGTAAGCAATATAGTTAAGTAAAAATAATTTTATTAAATACGCTTAATTAAATATACTACATCTATACACTTAATGAAAAATATCATTGAAGAGATATTACAGTCTGTTACAAAAGTATAAGACCACAACATATTTTGCTATTTAGGTAATAAAACAAATATTTCAATGAAAATCAAAAACGCTCTACACTAACCCCTCAAGTTTTTAGTAAAATGATGCAACTGACATAAATGAAATTAATTTAGAAAAAAATAATAATAATAAAAAAAATAAAATAAAAAGTATCAAATTAACTGTTACAAAATTATAAGACCACATGTAAAAAAATACAGTTTCCGCAAATGTAGTTCATCATTTCTCTCCATCATTTCTCTCAAAAACTTGAAACACACGAATTGGCATCGAGTTAATTAGGATTTTAAGAAAACATTCAGTAATACTTTCCCATTTCTCCATAACGGCCACTTCTAATACGTATGTTGAATGATATTGTTTGTTATTTTCTATACTTGTGGAGACAAATGATTCTACAAGTTTTATAAGGTGTTTATGTCAGGGTTTCCACTTGGCCAAGGTATAGCATTAATCTTTTCACTTATAATCCACTCTTTTGTTGACTTAGATGTATGACGGGGACCATTATCTTGTTGAAACTTAAATTTTGCGCCACCTTAAAGTGGTTCGTAGGATATCAAACTTCGAAATAGCATTCGTTAGTAACTGTCTAAGTTCGTTTCCACCCTCTGCACTGTAGAGATTGCATTTTTTTGCACATAAGGTAGCACCCCACAACATAACGGAACCGCCTCCCATCTGCTTACTTTAGAACTCGCTATGATTTTGCCTTAATTCATGCCAGTAGTATTAATTGCGTCTGGATTATCTAAATAATTTTTTTTTTGAATAAATATATTTCTCTACGTAGAGTTCCAGGAGATGACTTAAGGTAAAATCTTTGCGAGTTCTAAAGTAGGCAGTTGAGAGGCGTTTTCATTCCCTTGTAAGGTGCTATTTCATAGGCAGGAAAATGCAATCTTTACAGAGGTAAGGAGATGAACTAGGACAGTTACCAGCGGATGTTGTTCCGAAGTCTGATGCTCTTCAGACCACTATTAGTAAATGCAAAATGGAAGCTTCAATAAGAGAATATTACAAGCTATACATCGAAATAAAAGAAAGGGTGGTTTAAAAGAGAAAAGTTTCCTACTAGACCTTAGCCAAGTCGAAGTCCTTGACTAAACGCTAAAGAAAACCTTTTTGGTTTTTTGTCTCGCCAAGTGTATGAAAATAACAAACGATATCATTCAACACATGAATTAGAAATGGTCATTAAGAAGAAATGAAACAAGATTCCCAAATCTTTTCATAAAATAATAATAATAATAATAATAATAATAATAATAATTAACTCGATGAAAAATTGTGCGTTTCAAGTTTCTGAGAGAAATGATCGGGTAGCATCTTTACATTAACTTTTAAAAATTACATTTGTGAAAACTGTATTTTTTTTAACACGCTTTTATTAGCTTCACCTGTATGTATGTATGTTTGTAACTTCTCTGGGAGCAAAACGTGATTGCACAAAATCCTTCATATCTCAAACAAAAAAACAGATATCCGTAAAATTTTTGCTTTAAAATATAGCTAATACAAATGTCTAAAAATCGGTTTCTGGAATTTTTGAAATTCGGTCCCCAAGGGGGGCGGGGGAAGGGGGGCAAAACGTGATTTCACATGCGTAAAACGTGATTTCGCATAATCCTATATATCCCAAACAAAAAAAAAAAAATAGATATACGTGAAATTTTTGCTCTAAAATATAGCTAAGGCAACTATCTAAAAACCAATTTCTGGAATTTTAGAAATTCAGCCCCCAGGTGGGGCAGCAAGGGGAACAAAAACAAACAGAAATACAGTTAGGCCGTTGAAAATTGGTACAGATAGGTTTTAAAGTTCTGCAAGTCGAATGGGGATATTTTCGATTGTGTAAAGTTATTAGGAGGGGGAAGGTAGGGGGAGGCAAAAAAATAAAAATAGTGTCAGATCGTTCAAAATTGGTACATAGAGGTTTTCGATACTTACAAATCTATTGCGGATATTTTTGAATTTGTAAAATTATTAGGAGGGGCGGGTAGGGGGGGATGAGAGGGGTAAGGGGGGGGCTATGGGGCAAAAACAAATAGAAATACAGTTAGGTCGTTCAAAATTGGTACAGATAGATTTAAGAGGCCTGCAAGTCGAATGGGGATATTTTCGATTGTGTAAAGTTATTAGGAGGGGCAAGAAGTGGGGGGAAGGTAGGGGGAGGCAAAAAAATAAAAATAGTGTCAGATCGTTCAAAATTGGTACATAGAGGTTTTCGATACTTACAAATCGATTGCTGATATTTTTGAATTTGTAAAATTATTAGGAGGGGCGGGTAGGGGGGGATGAGAGGGGTAAGGGGAGGGCTATGGGGCAAAAACAAATAGAAATACAGTTAGGTCGTTCAAAATTGGTACAGATAGATTTAAGAGGCCTGCAAGTCGAATGGGGATATTTTCGATTGTGTAAAGTTATTAGGAGGGGCAAGAAGTGGGGGGAAGGGAGGGGAAAAAAAATAAAAATTGTGTCAGATCGTTCAAAATTGGTACATAGAGGTTTTCGATACTTACAAATTGATTGCGGATATTTTTGAATTTGTAAAATTATTAGGAGGGGCGCGTAGGGGGGTGGGGCGGTAAGAGGGGCTATGGAGCAAAAACAAATAGAAATACAGTTAGGCCGTTGAAAATTGTTACAGATAGATTTAAGAGGCCTGCAAGTCGAATGGGGATATTTTCGATTGTGTAAAGTTATTAGGAGGGGCAAGAATTGGGGGAAGGAGGGGGGGGGCAAAAAAATAAAAATAGTGTCAGATCGTTCAAAATTGGTACATAGAGGTTTTCGATACTTACAAATCGATTGCGGATATTTTTGAATTTGTAAAATTATTAGGAGGGGCGCGTAGGGGGGTGGGGCGGTAAGGGGGGGGGCTATGGAGCAAAAACAAATAGAAATACAGTTAGGTCGTTGAAAATTGGTACAGATAGGTTTTAAAGGTCTGCAAGTCGAATGGGGATATTTTCGATTGTGTAAAGTTATTAGGAGGGGCAAGAAGGAGGGGGAAGGGAGGGGGGCAAAAAAATAAAAATAGTGTCAGATCGTTCAAAATTGGTACATAGAGGTTTTCGATACTTACAAATCTATTGCGGATATTTTTGAATTTGTAAAATTATTAGGAGGGGCGGGTAGGGGGGTGGGGCGGTAAGGGGGGGCTATGGGGCAAAAACAAATATAAATACAGTTAGGCCGTTCAAAATTTGTACAGATAGATTTAAGAGGCCTGCAATTCGAATGGAGATATTTTCGATTGTGTAAAGTTATTAGGAGGGGCAAGAAGTGGGGGAGGGGAGGGGGGGGGCAAAAAAATAAAAAATGTGTCAGATCGTTCAAAATTGGTACATAGAGGTTTTCGATACTTACAAATCGATTGCGGATATTTTTGAATTTGTAAAATTATTAGGAGGGGCGGGTAGGGGGTGGGGCGGTAAGGGTGGGCTATGGAGCAAAAACAAATAGAAATACAGTTAGGCCGTTGAAAATTGGTACAGATAGGTTTTAAAGGTCTGCAAGTCGAATGGGGATATTTTCGATTGTGTAAAGTTATTAGGAGGGGCAAGAAGGGGGGGGAGGGAGGGGGGCAAAATAATAAAAATAGTGTCAGATCGTTCAAAATTGGTACATAGAAGTTTCCGATACTTACAAATCGATTGCGGATATTTTTGAATTTGTAAAATTATTAGGAGGGGCGGGTAGGGGGGTGGGGCGGTAAGGGGGGGCTATGGGCAAAAACAAATAGAAATACAGTTAGGCCGTTCAAAATTGGTACAGATAGGTTCAAGAGGCCTGCAAGTCGAATGGGGATATTTTCGAAAGTGTAAAGTTATTAGGAGGGGCAAGAAGGGGGAAGAGGAGAGGGGGGCAAAAATACAGTTAGATCGTTCAAAATTGGTATATAGAGGTTTTCGATACTTACAAATCGATTGCGGATATTTTCGAATTTGTAAAATTATTAGGAGGGGCGGTAAGGGGGGGCTATGGGCAAAAACAAATAGAAATACAATTAGGCCGTTCAAAATTGATACAGATAGATTTTTGAAGGCCTGCAAGTCGAATGGGGACATTTTCGAAAGTGTAAAGTTATTAGGATGGGCAAGAAGTGGGGGAGGGTAGGGGGGCAAAAAAATAAAAATAGTGTCAGATCGTTCAAAATTGGTACATAGAGGTTTCCGATACTTACAAATCGATTGCGGATATTTTTGAATTTGTAAAATTACTAGGAGGGGCGGATAGGGGGGTGGGGCGGTATGGGTGGGCTATGGAGCAAAAACAAATAGAAATACAGTTAGGCCGTTGAAAATTGGTACAGATAGGTTCAAGAGGCCTGTAAGTCGAATGGGGATATTTTCGAAAGTGTAAAGTTATTAGGAGGGGCGAGAAGGGGGGAGAGGAGAGCGGGGGCAAAAAAATAAAAATACAGTTAGATCGTTCAAAATTGGTATATAGAGGTTTTCAATACTTACAAATCGATTGCGGATATTTTCGAATTTGTAAAATTATTAGGAGGGGCGGTAAGGGGGGGCTATGGGTAAAAACAAATAGAAATACAGTTAGGCCGTTCAAAATTGATACAGATAGATTTTTGAAGGCCTGCAAGTCGAATGGGGACATTTTCAAAAGTGTAATGTTATTAGGAGGGGCGAGAAGGGGGAGGGGGAGGGGAGAGGGGGGGCAAAAAAATAAATATAGAGTTAGATCGTTCAAAATTGGTTTGTAGAGGTTTTCGATACTTACAAATCAATTGCGGATATTTTCGAATTTGTAAAATTATTAGGAGGGGCGGTAAGGGGGGCTATGGGCAAAAACAAATAGAAATACAGTTAGGCCATTCAAAATTGGTACAGATAGGTTTTAGAGGTCTGCAAATCGAATTGGGATATTTTCATAAGTGTAAAGTTATTAGAACGGCCGGGAAGGGGGGGGGACAGAGGGGCAAAAAAAAATAGAGTTAGATCATTCAAAATTGGTACATCGAGGTTTTCGATACCTATAAATCGATTGGCGATATTTTTGAATTTTTAAAATTATTGGGAGGGAGCGGAAGGGCAAAAAAATAAAAATAGAGATAGATCGTTCAAAACTGGTGCCTAGAGGTTTTTGATACTTACAAATCGACTGCGGAAATTTTCGAATTTGTAAAATTATTAGGGCGCTCATATATATGCATTCGCGCGTGCGCATCGCGCACGGGGCTACGCTGCCAAAGCAGTGGGGACCCGGTGCGACATTTTTCCCGATCAGAGTTTTTTTTTTTTTTTCACATGATAAAAATTAATGCAATTTTGAGAATTCATTAATTATAATGATTCATTTAAAAATGATTCGATTAAGAAATAATAAATAATTGCTAAAAAATCTCATTTATACTTGCAGCAAGACATAGAATTATAAGATGATAGAAGTCCTTTAAAAAAGAGATGGAAAAAAAATATGAAACACGATCGAGTGTTCATAACGATATTAGCCATATTACATACTATAATATTTTAACCAAAAACTTACATACTGTAGCTATTTATGTGATAAATAATAAAATAATAAATATAGTTTAAAAAGCATGCTTTCATAGCACATCGAACTAAAAAGTGAAAAATAAATATAGTTTAAAAAAACTAAAAATCACGCTTTTAAAGCACATCAAACTAAAAAGTGAAAAACAATTCTTAATATAAGCTGAAAACAATAATGAACGAAAAATACTAGTATAATTGTGAAAAAAGCGTGGGGTGCTTTGTGCCATATTTTTCGTATATCGAGCAACCCACGTTTTTTTCACAATTATACTAGTATTTTTCGTTCATTATTGTTTTCAGCTTATATTAAGAATTGTTTTTCACTTTTTAGTTTGATGTGCTTTAAAAGCGTGATTTTTAGTTTTTTAAACTATATTTATTACATGTGGTATAATAACATTGTAACACTGAAAAAAAAAAAAGAATTTTTGAACAATGAGTACCTGTTTAATGATAGTGAATTTCCTGAACGTGAAAACAGAATTTTAAAATGTGCATTAGGTAACGAGTATCTCTTTAAACAAATTTATCCATAAAATTACATAGGATTTGGTAATTAGAGACGGGGAAATTGTAAAAGAAAGAGGGAAGCCTTAAGTGTCCGACTTCTTCCAGACTTGCCGGTCTGCCGTTTGCAATTGGCAAAATAATTTCTTATTTTTAACCGACTTCAAAAAAGAAGGAAGGTTCTCAATTCAAACCGTATGTTTTTTTTTTTTGTTTGTTAGCTCATAACTTCTGAACGGATGCTCCGATTTTGATACTTTTTGTTTTGTTGAAAAGGTCTTGGTCTGAAATAGGTCCCATTGTAATATCTTAACGATCTAAAGAAAATACAGGGTGCCCCAAAAAATCAGTCCCAACTCTTTTAAGTGCTAAACGGCTGCAGCTATAGTGATAAAAATGGTATGTAAGTATAGCAAAGTGGCCATGCAGTACAAGGTCAAACCGCGCGCAGCGCCACCTGGTGGAAAATATAGGAGTTAGTGTTTCTATCTCGAAAACGGTTCTAGAGAAAAAAGTGAATAACAAAGTTGAAGAGTATCATCGATTTAGTAAAAAAGATTGTTTAGACATTCATGCTAGCGTTCCTATCTCGCAAACGGTTCAAGACAGGGGGGAAAAGTGAATTATAAAATTTCAGAGCATCATCGATTTAGTACGAAAAGATAGTTTAGACATTGATGCTAAAAGTACAATGCTAAAAACGTGCATTTGTTTGTTTGCAATTACTTACACTATACACTTGAACTACATTGAACCCGTTGTAGCGTAGCTGGTGAGACATACAGTCGGTAACAGAAGTGTCCGAACACTAGCAAAAATTCCTATGTAAAAAAGGTACACTTCATGAGGTTTTGTGAAATAAATCCTTGTCGAATCCTGTTCTTAGTCAGTGTAAGAACATGATTCGATAAGGATTTAGTTAACAAAACCGTATGAAGTGTACTTTTTTTACATAGGAATTTTTGCTAGTGTTCGGACACTTTTGTTTCCGACTGTACGCTATATAGTTCAAAATACGGTTACTCGATACTATTTGTTTTCTTGTAAAGATCTTGGTCTGAAGCAAGTCCCATTGTAATATCTTTACAATCTAAAGAAAATAAAGCGCCATCTGGTGAAAAACAGTGGAATTTAGCGCTCCTATCTCAAAAACGGTTCAAGATGGGAGAAAAGTTAATTACAAAGATATAGAGCATCATCGATTTACTACGAAAAGACAGTTTTTAGACATTATTGCTAAAAATGGAACGCTTAAAACGTGCAGTTGTTTGTTTGCAATTTCCTACACTGTGCACACTTGAACTAGGTTGCACACTTTGCAGCATAGCGGATTACACGTATACTCTGTGGTTCAAAGTACTGTTACTGTAAACGGTCACATCGATTAGCGTAAAGTCATTTTCAACCAACTTCAGAAAGGAGGGTGTTCTTAATTCGAGCTATGTGTTGTTGTTGGTGTTTGTAAGCTTATAACTTCGTAAGAGATGCTCTAATTAACCGACTTCAAAAAGGAGGAAGTTCTCAATAAAAAAGCGTATGTTTTTTTGTTTTTGTTTTTGTTTGTTAGCTCATAACTTCTGAACATATGATCCGATTTTGATAATTTTTGTTTTATTGTAAAGGTCTTGGTCTGAAATAGGTCCCATTGTAATATATTTACGATCTAAAGAAAATACAGGGTGCCCAAAAAAATCAGTTCAAACTCTTTTAACTGCTGAACAGCTGCAGCTATAGTCATAAAAATGGTATGTAGGTATAGTAAAGTGGATATGTGGAAAGCGATTTATCCGCCTACAGCGCCATCTGGTGTAAAATGGTGGAGTTAGTGTTCCTATCTCGGAAACGGTTCAAGACAGGGGGAAAAAGTGAATTATAAAATTGCAGAACATCATCGATTTAGTACAAAAAGATAGTTTAGACATTAATGCTAAAAACAGAACGCTTAAAACGGGCATTTGTTTGTTCACAATTTCCTATTTTGTGGACACTTGAACGGCATTGTATATGTTGTAGCGTAGCGGGTGATATTTATGCTATGTAAAATTCAAAGTATGGTTATTGTAAGCGGTCACATCGATTAACGCATAGACGTTTTAAACCGACTTCATAAAGGAAGAGGTTCTCAAAACAAACCATGTTTCTCGTTGTTGTTGTTGTGTTTGAAATTTGTTAGCTTATAACTTCGTTAGATATGATTTAATTTTAATATTTTTTTTTGTTGTCTTGGCCTGAAATAGGTTTCATTATGATTTCATTAAGATATAAACAAATTACAGGATACTCACAAAAGTCTGTTCTCACTCTAACTGCTGAACGCACGCAGCTACACTGGTAAAAGCAGTATGTAAGTATCGATGTTGAAACTTCTGTCCGTCAGCTGCAATGTATATTTTACTTTTTGTTTGAACTTTACTTTTCGCAATTCCCAGCGCAGCGGGTGACACGTATTCACTGTAAAGTTCAACATATATGCCTAACAGAATTTTTGGTTACGAATACAGCGTATCCGTTAGTTACATTTCTAAAGACATTTTAATTTAACGTATGTTCATTCAATAGATAGTTTTTTGCTCATATCCGATAAAGGCAAGAAAAGTGACACAACTTAAAAATGCAGCATTTGAGAAAAATCAACTTAAAAATAACTTGACTAGAATAAAACTGGCATAACTGTCCCTCGAGTGGATAACTTTGTAGATGGAGAAGTAACTTTTTTGTTCACATTGGATGCATTTCATATATTTTTCAGTGACATAAGCCATTTTTTGAGTTATGTCACTTTTCTTGGAAGTTGTGATTTGTGAAACTGTCGTCGAACGTCTTCTGATGTTCCGCTATATGAATAAGTTTTCATTGAAAAGAGAAAAATAAAATCTTTTTGTAAAAAAATAGAACCGACTCCAAAAAGCAACTACTATTCAAACAACTAAAAAAAAAAAAAAAAAAAAAAAAAATTGGTACGAAATGAAACTTTAAATTGCGCCTAAAAGTATAAAATAATTTCATTCGTCAAACAACCTATAACACTACAATTAATCATAACTTTTGAAGTCGGCGCAAAATTAAATAAAAATTGATACCTTTATTCAATACAAAAATGAAATCCTATTAAAAATACGCATCTTACATTGTCACCTGCAAAACGCAGCCGAAAACTACTTTGATTCAAGAAAACAAATAAGATTTCGTAAGCAGCAAAAGTTGGCGAAGATGCTGGTATCTGACGTCCTTGGTGAAAGAAAAATCGCAAAATTATCTAACAAACATATTTAATTTCTTTGGGATATCATTATTATTTTGATAAGGTATATTAAGAGAGCAATCAAGAATATGAAACAATACTTCGTACAATACATATTATGAAAATGTACATCTGGCGTGTATATTTTTGCATTACGTTTTGATCGCCAATCCAAAAGCCACCAAGGATGATAGTTATCAAAGTTATACCAAATTTCCAAAGGAAACTCTAACTTCGTAGAAACATAAATACCGCATTGTGAAGAATGTTCACTGTTCTATGTAGATGCTACTAATGGACCAATTGCATACAGTGATAAAATAATAAAGGAAACACGAAAATGGATCATTCGAGACAACAGAATTTGTTGCTACAAATCTAAAAACAAACCTTTAAAAACTAATTAAATTTTATTTAATTTTGCACCGACTTCAAAAGTTATGATTAATTGTAGTGTTATAGGTTGTTTGGCGAATGAAATTATTTTATACTTTTAGGCGCAATTTAAAGTTTCATTTCGTACCAATTTTTTTTTTTTTTTTTTTTTTTTTTTTTTTTTTTTTTAGTTGTTTGAATAGTAGTTGCTTTTTGGAGTCGGTTCTATTTTTTTACAAAAAGATTTTATTTTAGTTATAAAAGAAATGCGTAAAAAAAAAAAAAAAAAAAAAAATGGACAACGAGTACATATTTAATTGTTATGAATTTTCTGAATCTGAAAACGGAATTTAAAAATCTACATTAGGTAATAAGTATCTCTTTAAACACACTTCTCCATAATATTATATGGGATTTGGTAAACAGAGACGAGGAAATTGTAAAAGGGAGAGAAGAGCCTTAAGTGACTGACTTCTTTTAGACTTGTCAGTCTTTTGAAATTGGTGAAATAATGTCATATATTATTTTGTTAAAGTCAATTAAAAAAATTATGTTCCTTAACCAATCTGAATAAGTTTCTAAATGAATTTCCTAATAATAGTATAATTTGATAAAAAAAATACTTAAGTATACTTAAAATAATTAGATTTTTACAAAGGTAATTTTACTGTATCAATCACCATAATCAAATCAAGAAGCGGAATATATGTATAAATATATATGAATATTTTTTTTTTCAAACTGAATTAATAGTAGTTTATTTTTAAAATAAAGATCATCTTAAAATGACGAAAAAGACACTTTGAATTAGTATAATTAAATGCTTTGGAGTATATTCCTTTTGACTCTTTAATTTTTATTGTTTAGTACTTTTTGTATCAACAAGCATAATTTAGTTTGAGTAAATTAAAATGTTTTAGTTTTAATTGGTTTAGAAAGAAATATTAAATTAAACAGAACTTCTTATGGCGAAATGCCTGGAAGTGTAAGGTACTTAAAAGTAGAAAGTTATGAAAACGAATCCTAACAAAATAAATTATTGATATTATTTTTTTCCGTATTAGTTTTAAGCAAAATTTAGCGTTAAATTTAAAACTCTCAAAATGAGGTCTTCTTAAAGAAATAACTGCAAAAATTTAAAAAGTAATATGTTATAATTATTACGCAATTTTAATTGAAGGAATAAATAGAAAATAGGAAAATTAATAAATAAAAAAATATTTAAAACATAATAATTAAAATACTACGTATGCAATTTAAAATTAAACTGTAATTGTTATAATAGATAACAGATTATAATATGTATGAAATATGGAATTCATAAGTTGTAACTAAAAACAATTAATTCACTTTGAACATATAAATTGAATTTTGCTTTGAAAATAAGAATAATTTTGATTACTTTTTTAAATGTATTTTTTGTCAACGATAGTACAGTTTTTCAGTAAAGAGATAACCATTTCCTTAATGACTATGAAATTTATGACTACCACTTTCAGTTATAAATATTAACGGCGTGTGTAAAATCCATCATGGATACAAGGTTCTCCATATACCGTAAAGTAATGCCATTTGTTTTTATCTGTGGAAGATCAAAATTGGGTTGGCATGAAACCGGATCATTCCTTGGGTGAATCTTAAACCATCGCAAATGCCCCATCTCCTAGTGCTAATTTGCCTTTAAAATAGGGTGATCAGTCCTCGAATTTACCTTAGTCCCCCCCCCCCCCCCCCAAAAAAAAAAAAAAAAAAAAAAAAAAAAAAAAAAAATTGGAACACATTTGAGGACAACCGTTTTAAAGTTATTAATGTTTTAATATAATAATATATGTAAAATATATAAGCTTAAATAAGTGCCTTCATGTACTGACGACATAAAATTTATTGAAATTTTGGAAGTTAAAGTGATTTATTTATTTTTTCTCCGAAATTCGGGGATACCACCCTATTTGTCCTCAAATTGAATTTAAAAAATCTGTTCGTCCTGCGTTAAAACCCTCAGTTTAACTCAACCTAAACCATTTAGTAAAAAGTCTTTCCTTTTCAAAGAAGATAAAATAGCATTTACAATTTTTTAATGTTTTAAATATAACTACTAATTGGGATATTTTAGGTTTTTCTTTCTGTTAACGCTCTCCAATCATAAAACTAATATAATTTAAAGTTCTTTTAGTAACTCCGTGAATCTATGTCCATATGTAGTCTTTTCTAAAACTCACTTTAGAAATTTAAACGTTCTCTATATTATAAACACATATTCTTTCCTATAAACGCTTTAAAGAATCAGCAACCGTAAAAAAATCGAAGCTTAATTCAACCATGCACGAAAACTGATTTTGTCGGATGAAAGGATAAAATTTTAAATCAGTATCTTATATTGCTTAAATAGTGTGGATTCTTAGGAGTTTTATTTTACGAAGATGCACTATATAAGTCGAATTAAACTTGAAATTATAAAAATAAAGATATGAAACTCAGTAGCTTAATGTTTTATATGCAATGAATATTCACAAACTATCTACATAATAGTAGAATATAATTTTTATGAAATTAATTTTCGCAATAATTTTGATATATTAGAAGTTAATAAAACTTCCTAAAATGCGAGTTAAAAATATGTTATATATATGTTGAATTGTCACCAAATTTAAATGTTTACTTTTGAGAAAATGTAAAACAAATGTAATTTGGAAGCAGCTTTGCTCGTATATGTTTTACCTGTATGTATATACATTCATTGAAATTCGTTTCTCTAACATGAATATAGTATGTTCTGTAATAGAAATTTTTGAGAATAAATATATGATGGGCAACTGAGCAGAGTACGCCTATGCAAACTAGTTTTTATTTTTGTTACTCCTTTCCTTTGCTTTAAAAATAAATATTAAATAAGTAGATGAATCAGGAGAATGTAAGTTAATAACTATTAAACGCATATATCTTTATGGAAAATTAAACGAAAACTTTGTACTAAAATCTTATGTACAGTCGGTAACAAAAGTTTCCGAACACTAGCAAAAATTCCTACGTAAAAAAAGTACACTTCATACGGTTTTGTTAAATAAATCCTTGTCGAATTCCGTTGTTAGTCAGTGTAAGAACATTATTCGATAAGGATTTATTTAATAAAACCGTATGAAAGTGTACTTTTTTTACATAGGAATTTTTGCTAGTGTTCGGACACTTTTGTTACCGACTTAACAATACCATTACCTAAGTCACCCGGAGAAAGTTGATTCTTATAAAAACTGTAAACAGTCCAACATTTTTCCCCATGGTGTTTTCTAAAAGAAAAAAAAAACTATATATTAGAGTGTTTAAAAAAATAAAATAGTGATGGCCACAATTTATCACATTTATGCAAGACAATTATCTATTTAAATAGTTTAGAGTACAAACAATAAATAAATTAAAACAAAAAATATTTTGCATAAAAAAAATTTCTTTAAAGATTCAGTTTATACAAGAACTATCATAATGTTAAAGTTTTAACATGTTACATTTATTAATTTGTTCATGTGTATTTCGGCATTATATATTTTGATATATAATAAAATAAAGAATAGCTAATTTAAAATCATATATTGTTTTCGTTATGTTAAATGTCGCTATCTTCGATGAATATTTGAAAATAAACCTAATGCCATAAATTTGACTTAAATAATATATATTTGAAACTTAGTCTTTCTGCATTATTTTAAAGGTAAATTGTAAATTTTGCAATTGCAAAACAAAACCCATTTAATTTAATAGTTAAAATTCATATTCTATAAAACAGTTATCTGAACTGCAAACCAAACTTGAGATTTAAACCTTTATATTAGCAGTTCTTGAAACAAGACGAGCATATATGATCTCAATTTGTAAAATTGTTTCTATGTGTAATTTCATCTTAGAATACACTTGTTCGAAT